>JADNRZ010000005.1:1290442-2580884 GCA_015501605.1 Panaeolus papilionaceus | reverse complement strand
CCTAAACCCTAAACCCTAAACCCTAAACCCTAAACCCTAAACCCTAAACCCTAAACCCTAAACCCTAAACCCTAAACCCTAAACCCTAAACCCTGAACCCTAAACCCTAAACCCTAAACCCTAAACCCTAAACCCTAACCCAGAGAGGATAGACGTCTGACACTTGGCAGATATGTTTACCTAACTGGTTTTAACATATTCACCAAGCCACACATGTCTATCCTCTCTGGTTCCCGAGTTACTCCCTTCTGACAATACCTCTCCTCCTCCTCCCTCCTGCACAACTCATACCCACTTTGCACAACAACCAGAGAGGATAGACATGTGTCACTTGGTGGAACCATTCACCTAACTGGTCTTAACATATTCACCAAGTCACAGACGTCTATCCTCTCTGGTTCCCGAGATAAACCCTTCTGACGGTCCCAGTCCTCCTCCTCCTGCTGCTTCACCACTCGTACCCACTTTAAACAGCAACCAGAGAGGATAGACGTCTGACACTTGGCAGATATGTTTACCTAACTAGTGTGAACAGATTCACCAAGCCACAGACGTCTATCCTCTCTGGTTGCGGAGGAAGCCTGCTCTGACAGTACGTGTCCTCCTGGCTGTGGTGGGCTGCTGCCGGCCGCTTTGCGGGACAACCAGAGAGGATAGACGTCCGAAAGTGGGTGGGTTGGAATCGTGTGAACGAGGGCTTTCAGACGTGCCTGGCCACTTGCGTCTATCCTCCGACGACTTCATTCATGGCATGAATGAAGGTTCAATAGCTATAGGAAGCCTGCTCTGACGGTACGTGTCCTCCTGGCTGTTGTGGGCTGCTCACAGCCGCTTTGCGGGACAACCAGAGAGGATAGACGTCTGAAAGTGGGTGGGTTGGAAAGGTGCGAACGAGGGCTTTCAGACGTGCCTGGCCACTAGCGTCTATCCTCCGACATTGTCATTCGGACCTGGAATGACGTACTAATAGCTATAGTTTTAATGGCGTATGTCACTCCTGTGACAACGGAATATGAGTCTACGATAACCTCAGGCGCGCATTTCGATTCGTGGTATCTGTTCCGTGAACCGATACTTCCTGCCATCGCTCAGTTCTGCCGCACGCACCTTCTCTGGAGTCAACCCACACTGGGAAAGAAGCTCACAACGCATCTCTTTCCAAGTGTCGTGCTTCGAATGTTATATTCAGTGAGTTGATTCCAGTTTATCATTGTCCCTCTCAAGCTCTTACTCATCCGCTATCTACTCACAGCCTATTTCTGGCTTCAACAGGCGCACGAACCGGCTCTTAGGGCCAACCCTCTATGTGACCATTAACAATGCCACTTGGAAGACGAGGAAGGGACGGTTCCGCCTTCAATATGGGTCTCTTCCCCAACCGAGATTCACGGTCTCCATTGGTTCACTGCTTCAGCTTTCGGGTGTTGAACAGCCTGCAAACCCGAATGATGCAATTATCTTGGTATGGGCATCTCGGGACAACCTCCCTCACGGGCTCAACTCAGTCGCAATGGTAATTTAATGTTCTCGTCTCTCTCATTGGACTTGTACTTGTATTCGAGTGTTCATAATGTTCTTGTCTCTCTCATTGTACTTGTACTTGTATTCGAGTGTTTAATAGTACTAGTGCTGTAACGTCTTCATTACATCTTCAATCTTGTAATCTGTAATTAAATGAAATGTAACTCTGGATTTTATTTATTGATACAATACTGCAAGTTCGTGAACGCTATATTTTATTAAATAAATATTTTTACAAAGTACCGGAGCGACGGAGAAAGCGTCGGACAGACAGCGTATGGAGGTCCAAGCAGAATGGAGGGAGCGTTGTCTGAGGGAGCGTTGCCAGCTCACGTGATGTTGCCGGCAACGCTGCGAGGTTCAGATACATGTTTCTATCGCGCTGTGTTTTGTGCTTGGACCCTCGTTATTGAACGATGATTCACGGTCAGCTCTTCAACCCCCCATGTTAACAACCCACCATCACCAGCCGAGCGCCTGTCCTCTACCTGGAATGTGTCAGCCCCAGCTCTCGACACTTGATTGGCTCGTCTGACGCACAGCACACCTTTTAAAGTCTTTCGTCCCTGCGTGGTATAAATTGCGGCTGAGGCCAAAGAGTTTAATAGGTCGTTCCCATACTTCCCGTCTGCAGCAGAACGACTGACATTCACCATTGAACATGTTCTTACTTGCGCAATTCACCACTCCTTCAGCATGTCATAGCAAAACTCGCAAGGATCCGAAGATTTGTTTATTGGTATCCGAAATGTACATCTAGTGCAATGAAAAAGTCCAAAATAAATGTTACAACGACAAAGGTATACAACTGGCAGCGCGATGAGGGTTCATATAGTACAAACAGACGGAAGACCGAATGAAAAGAAATGTTCATCATCACGCACCAGGCTCATTCGGCCTGCCCATCTTCATCTCCCATATCCCTTTCGGTCCTCTCACCAATCCCTCAAACACCACCTTCCGTCCCAAGAAGTCCAACTGAACGACACCTTTCCTCACTTTCTCAACCTCGCCCCGACACCTCCTCACAAATGCCCTCGTAATCTCTCCCCTCTCCTCCTGTCCCAACTCGTCGTTCCAGAAATGCCGTCCGAGGATAGGCGTATGAAGTTGTCGGTGCATCTGCTCGAAGAGATCGACGACCGTGATGCCGTTGGTATGACGCGCGACGATGTCGATGTACCACGGTAATTTAGGATGGAAGAGGCGCATGCTGGACGTGGGGGGTTGGCAGGCCATCTGCGCCATATCGATAGAGTTCGGAGGGCGGTTGAAGTTGTTAAAGTGGATAGGAGAGGCCTCGAATGGTGCGATGGTCATGTCCCAATAGAACGGAGGTTGGTTTGGTTCATATAAGACATGGGATGAAAGCCTCCGCTTAACGGGATCAGAGAAGTCTAGTCACCGAATGAGCACGATGAACACTAAAAAAAGTATGGATACTCACCTCGAACGTCACTTCTGCCCTTCCCAAGCACGAAAGTCGCCAATCCGGATCCCAAACTCTGACGCGGCACATAATCCGCTCTCCAATCCCTCGGTCTCTTTGCCAAATTATTCTCGTCGTAAACATCTCCCTTCAAATACGCAGGTAAATTTGCCTGAGCGCCAGCCAGCTGATACGCTGAGATGGTGTATGGATCCCAAGCGGATCCGCTAGCTTGCGCAGGTGGTGAAAAGAAGGGATCACGGGTAGGTTCGTTACCCCATGACAAAGAGCGGTGAACATGTTCGGGGGTATGATGAGGTGAAATGCGAGGTAGACGATGCTTCGCTGCGGCAGCGCTATGAGAATTGGAGCGTCGGAGAGCTTGGCCGAATGCGGAATCGTGATGGTGAACATGGGTCCAGTCCGAATCCGAGTCGTCGTCTCCAAAGGCAAGGTCAAACCGAGCATGACCATGTGAGGACGAGTTACGGCGATGTCGACTCTGACTCTTCCTCCTCTCCTTCTTCGAATGCGACCTCCCAAGACGAACAGGGAAACCGTGAGCGTCTACATCTCCCCCACCAAAGTACCCTGCCGTGATGGGTTGGCCTGATGCGCTCTCGTAAGCTGCTGTACCAGGCAAGGTTGGACCCCATCCAGCACCAGCACTACCCGGTGTTCCCCAACCTCCACTACCTCCCGCAGGCGTACCCCAACCTCCACTCCCACCGCCAGGGGTTCCCCATCCGGCACCACCACCACCACTACCCGCTGGAGGACCCCATCCCGCTCCTCCTCCACTCGCCGCAGGTGCACTCCATGGAGAATACGCTCCCCATCCACTCGCTGCTCCTTCTCCTGGCGTTCTTGGACCCCATGATCCTCCAGGCGATGATTCCGAGGGTGCTTGACCACCCACCCAAGGGACATATCCACCTCTCGTGGGCGGTGCGGGTTGGGCGCCTCCAAAATTCCACGACGTGGCAGATGTCGGATAGGCGGCGTTGTATGTATGCGGTGTTGTGGGCGTTGTAGGCCAACCAGCAGGACCACCAGCTGACGAAGGGAAAGGTGTACCTTGAGCGGGCCAATACGGCGATGTCGGTCTATACATTGGATCAAGTCGTTAGAAGGGAGTGTGGAGGGAAAGAAGAGAGTGATAATAAATCGGCATTGATAGACTGGTCATCAGATCAGATGATGAGTAACTGTCAAATACACGATCGGAGGGACAGGAATAGAACACCGAACCTCCCACAGAAACGACATAGATATCTGCATGAACAGGGGACTACTCACCCAGCTGAACGAGAAGCCCCAGGAAACGCGGCTAAAAGTCCCCCATCTCCTGGTCTCCCTCCATTACTAGCTCCCATTGGCGGCGACATGAAGGATGGTTGATCAACCAAAGGCGGCATATCGCCGTACATGGTTAGACTTTACGAGAATTGAGGGTGATTGGAAGGGAATCTGCACTGATATTGACTAATAAAACGCTTGACGTGGCCGCTGTAACGTTCTTTTTGCTGGCGAGGTTGAGAATCCAAATGAAAAACGCGATTTCGAGGACTGAGGGAGACGATTTGGGTAGGAGGTGATGAGAGGGGGACGAAAAGAGCGACTGTGTGGGGTCAAGGGTAATAAAAACAAATGAATTCGGCACGGAAACGGAGAGGCTATGAGTAACTACGACCTAAAACAAGAACAAAATGGAAGAAAAACTCACAGTAACTGTGCGTCAGAACAAGGAAACCCACGGTTACCGCCAAACCTGTGCTCGACTACAAGCTGTGAGATACAGCTCCCAACGTGACCACTCCTCGTAATTCTTTAACACCGTTCAACAGGAGCCAGACATTGGAACTTTGGTGGTAGAAAAATAGATTTTGGGGAGGCAAAGACGGCGTAGTTGAAGAAGGACGCGATGAGATGGAAGAGCAGAGCCAACCTTGATACGCCCAGTTTGGAATTGATATCACCGAAACAAATACAGATCAACAACGCGTCATCACACCCGGAGGTAAATTGACGCGTCTCACTGTAACTATTGCGCCACAGTTCTTCGTCGCGGCACCCTTATATTAATATCTAGTTCACTACTCTAGAAAATATACATGCGCACTCGCAATGTATGTTAAACAACGAAAGATAGCGCCACTTTGTGACTGAGATAAGGACCATATGAATATAATTCTGAATTGACGCAATGAGTAGAAACATTCACAAGTTCGACAGGGGTTACAGATAACGGGAATGCGGGATACTAGAAATAAGTAAGCAATGTTTCTCTACTAGAGTTTTAGCTAGGATTATGGCACTTTTCACTCCCATTATACTTTATTGACGTGCGAGCACGCGTCCTATTAAGTGGGACACACATCAGCACTATTTGCGTGGTTCGTTGATTTGATCAGTACGAGTGTAAAACGTCGTCTTAGGTGCGCACATCGACCTGCATGTTTACTCAAGGGAGTTAATATAATAGTCTCTCGCGCAGTAGTCAGATCGAGAATAGAAAGTCAACCAACTCTCGGCACAGATTTTGCTCCATTTTTACAGACTTATTGCACCCTATAATGTATTTCTAGGAAATGACTTTGCTAGATCGAAGCACCAGTTCGTATGTCCGTATTCGATGGCTTTGTAAGACGCAGTTCGTTTACTAACCCGACCTCAGGTTGTTGTCTCCCTTTAGAACCCGTCGACAATTAAAATGTCTACAGAGGTCTCCGACATAGCGTACAGATCATTAAGCTTTATGATGTGGACATCTCGTTCAAGGGTGTCGTGTTTCTGAATTGTGTGTTGAGGCAACGCGAAGTCCGAATAAAGCATGTTACAAGACTGTACTCCCATACGACGATCGTTAGTTTCGATCACGATGCTTGGTGCGTTAGGACCTGGAGAAGGGATGACCTCATCAACGACCGGTGTCGTGTAGTTTAACCTGAGCACTCTAAGACGGCATCGCATGCATATCCTTATAAATGGGACGCTTGTCACCTTTGGGGTGGCCGTCAATCGATGCGGAATGCGTCTATATGCCACTGTGCTAGACTGACTATGCGAGTGTTAAGCGACCAATCTCTTAGCCGTCACCCTGTGATCATCGGGCCTGTAAAACCAAAGAAGGGGATGACCAGCTTCACATCTAACCAACTCTTATACAGTCGTAGTTAAAACTTCAGCTCGTTTCTGCGTGATCGCGTTTACTTTTATGTCGGGACTTGCCCGTGTTAGAAAATAATACCAGGTAAAATACACGCGCACCACTATACGTCCGAAATAACAGAGATTTAAGTTGACCCTTATCCTCAAACGGTCTGAAAAAAGACAGATATCCGGAATGCAACAAACTCTCACTCGAGCAAATGTCGCTAGGTATGAAGTGTGTTAGATACACGCAAAATCCTCGTAGATAAAATCTCGCTTTACATCAAACATTGTCAACATCGATGAGAATCGAATACCATAATCCCTGAGTCGGAGATGTCGTGGTTCCACAACTAGCATCGACACCATCAACGCTACCGCACGACGAACTTATAAGGACAACGTGAAAGCGCACGCTAATATCCCATTCAAATTTGAGCGAAAAGGTCCGCGAGGTTGAAACGAAATCAATCGTACATCAACGATAAAACGATGATGAGCAGGAAGAACTGCAAACCATCGCACCAAGGTCGACGTTTGTTTGGTTCAGCATTCCATAACAAATACCGACAATAGTTCTAAAATTATCTCATTCTCACTTGTTTCTTTCTACCACACATCTCTTTCCTCGTCTATTTCAT
The DNA here is from genome assembly GCA_015501605.1 of Panaeolus papilionaceus. Taxonomy (NCBI): domain Eukaryota; kingdom Fungi; phylum Basidiomycota; class Agaricomycetes; order Agaricales; genus Panaeolus; species Panaeolus papilionaceus. Next base: position 2,574,140 of record JADNRZ010000005.1, on the reverse strand, counting down.
GCACAACACTAACCAAGATAACATTCTTGACGCTCATCCTAACCGCCATGAAGGAAAAGCATGGTTCCTTGCAAGATCACAACGGCATGACTTGAATCCGAAGTCAACGGCATCCCCGGACGCCAAGACAATCGTCTAAGCAACTTGGCTCTTCGTCTCCACCGTCCTCTCCTCAACTCGACCACTTTTTATCGCTAAAGTTTCAAGGGAAGCCGATATTAAATTGCTCCTATTTCCTTCAGACCTTCCTCCAAAAAAGTCTGCGTTGAAACCAACAACAACGAGGCAGGCCGAATATGGCAATTTGCGGCCGTCAAGCCAAGAGAAATCATTGACAAGAGGCGGTGATGAAAAGTCCCAACGACCCTGAGGTTGCATTCCATTCCTCCTTTGTTTTAAACCAACCATCATCGCCTTCTTTTTTTCCCTTCCACCCCACCGTCTCCTCGTCCGTTAACCATCCTCATCTCCACCATGATGTTCGTCAAAGCCATGCTCGCTGTCGCTGCATCAGCACTCCTATTGCCTAGTGCGTATCATTAAAAATCGTCAATCCTTTGTTGCTCATGACTCCGCAGTCGCTGTCCACGCTCAGGATGGTGCTCAAGGCCCTATTTACGTTCCTTTTGACTATGCAGCTGGTGAACCAGTCTCAGCTTCCGTTCTCGGCTCATCAGGAGGTGCTACGACCTATGCTCTGATCGATGGACCACGTTCCGTCCGCGTTGCACCTGGACCAGGTACGTTGTTACCCACATGTCTCATTATCACTACTAACCATTCCCCCTCTCCTTTTCTCCCCTTTTTCTTTCCTTTGCCTATCTATTTCTTCAATCAGCCACCCTCATCAAGAATGGCAACGCCGCATCCATGATCTACATCGACCAAGCCAACCCCACCGCAACCTACTCAGGCGTCTGCAACCTCGTCACCCCAGTCGCCATGTGCACTCTCAATGTTCAAGAAACTGGTGCCCCTCTGCCCCCCACAGGTGGCAGCGGTGCTCCCGGCAGCACTAACACCGGTCGTCCAGGTAGTGGTGGAAATGGTGGAACCGGCGGCGCTGCTGGTAGCGGCGTCACCGCCCTCCTCATTGGTGTCTCCACTGCTGTTCTTGGCTTCGGTGTTGGCGTGTCACTCTTGTCTTAGAGTAGAGAAACGGAGAAAGCGGAGGGGTTGGGCTTGGATAGAGTGCTTTATATATCCGCCTCATGGTACGTCCCTCGTTTCTTTTTTCGTCTTTCAAGTCACTCACTTTTTCTCTGTCACCAGTTCGTCGTTCATAATATATATCACATACACCATTTCTTTATTATTACATGGACTGCATTATACATGAACATTCTACACGACATCCCGTTTGAAATCCGAAAATTTCCCCGTATCCATCAATCCATCACGACACCAACCAGAGCTGCCTGATATGTATCTATCAATTCAACCCATACCTCGGCTATTCTACTGGGGCTAAACCACGGATGTTGTGTGGACATTGAGAACAGGTTGCATCACAACGCTTGGGCAGTGCTCTGTTTAGACTATCCTACCATGTTTTACGCGTACGTGTCTGTTCCTGAGCCTTGTTGGTCTTATGGTATCACAGACAGTACCTTGCCATATTCTTATACTGAGAACGCGTCTTCCTCCCCTCAGGGAAACAACTCTCGCCGCATGCAATTCGTTGTGTTATCCTCTCATATATCATTGCAAGCACCTAATGTTCAGTCCTGATTCACACTCGGTCGCGCACAACATTTTTTATCCGCTTCCATCCCCCATTTCTTTAGATCTCGTTTTCTTGCGCGTTCCAATTCCCCATGCCATTCGTGCTATAACCTGGGAGGTCTCAAGACAATTAGCAAGTGGAACGCGAGGAACTTCCGCTGATGCTCAGATCAGCGAGCTCGTCGTCCCTCTGCGTTCACATTACCACGTCATTTCCTGTGCACATCTCCACATACCCGTCTCACTACAATACTACAATGCGTTTCCTCAACTTCAACTCCCAGAATTGTGCCACCGTTGCTATCGTCATCTACCTCTGCTCTTTTACCAACGCGATCACAACGTGGCACCATACGGTTTGATAAATAACTCATAGCTTTCCTTGTACGTCGTGCTCGCATTTCTCCTTCCCTGTCAGTGTAATCATCTAACTTCCTAATCTTTGTACCTCTAGCGACATGTCGACGCGGGCTTATTAGCTCATATACCTCAGTTCAACCCACACGATTCCATTTTACTCCCACTATTTATTTAAATGAGCGATTTCGTACTCGTCCATCTCTAGATACCTCCTTCGTCTCCGGATTTCAATGCACTCAATATTCGCCCGTGATAATCGTTCATCGTCATAGCAATTTATTCCCGTTTATTTTCTGTTGGTTGAAACTCCTAGGACTTAGAGGTTGTCGCTGTCCACGTTGTTGCATTAGGTTTTAGCCACCACGCCTTCGCTTGGCTCTGACCAACCCCACGTCCTCTATGATGTTCTCCAGATCTGACTTGCAACTTGTCTCTGAACGTGTAGAACTTCACGCTCAAAGGCCTAAATCGCGTAAATCGATAGTCAGGGTCTGCAATGTAAGGTATCTACATATCAGCTTGACCACACTCCGACGCCCTCCTCCTTGACGCATAGCAGGGAATGTTTGAACGTTGATTCAGCATACCTACATATCCAGGCTGCATACACGACCCACGAGCAAATCGGCTCATGATAAGTTCACATTCCTAGGTGCACGCAACAATCTGTTGCTCTAAAACGTAGACTTTTGCTCACCATTACTCCTGTGGTTATCGATAATGAGTGCTTCTTCGTTGATTATTTTTGCATAATGCATATTTTTCTAATTCTGTCCACAAGACAAACTGGAAATGCGACCGAAGGCAAATGGGAGTAGCGAAAGAGATCGAGATGATGAACGAGAACACATCTTAAATGGTCGCAAGATGCAACGGAAACTAGCTTGATACATAAAGTGATTCTTAGATAGTCCTGTTGTTGATAGCGCTTTCAATGATTTCTAAAAGTTCTCCACGTCGTAAGACCTTCACCACGCAAAACCCGTCCTCTCTATGCCACAGCACAGAAAGTTTAGCTCGCGCTCTATTCAGATACATGAAATCAAGATCATGTGATGCCATTCAACCTCGAGTCCTCGTCTTTAAGTGTGCTTGATTTGTCCTTTGAGTTACGCCTCGCTCCTTCAGGACGATTCACCGATCCCTGATTTCTTTGCTATACGTCGGCAGGTCCTTCAGCTCACATCTCAGGGTCGACGATTAGTACGTTTACTATGAGTATGTGAATCGAACATCATGAAAGGTGTTAGCAAACTAGATTGAAACCGGATGGAATGCCAGTGCCGGAACTTCGTTTTGAAAGCCGGATAGTTAACTGAGTTCACCCTAATGAAACACTTTAAAATATCACTTGATTCTATCTCTAGTTGTTGAATATATTACAATTTTGGACCTTACTAGGTGCATTGAACGGGGAGCAGCTGGATTTCAAGGGCAAACAATGAGACGGGGACAACCCAGACCATTACTAAACCATCACTTCTTCACCAGAGAATTGTCTAAATTTTTTCCAACTATAAAATACATTGAATTTACAAGTTCAGGATGTAGATTAATTCTCATAAAAACCACGTAGTGGTCAGCGAAGGAAGAAGGTTGTGCGGAAGGCATGTTTGCGTCACGTCTCACAAACCAACAACCGTCACAGACCCAAACTGGACAATTCTATTGGCTGGGCACGCAAGCCTATAAATTGGGTCTAGGGCTAGTCACTCTTAGAAGTCCAGTTTTCCTAGTATCAGATCTGGGACAGAGGAAGCCCTCCCAAAGTGCACTCCTTATCACCTCCCCAACGCATTTGCTTACCCTTAAATCCAAGATTCACAATCATGCCACCCTCTCGTTCCCCTACTCGTTCTTCGCCCTTGGTTACTCCTCGCTCATCGTTGTCTCCCACTCTCAGTGAGGACAACCCAGACGCCAATATTCTCGCTGTTGCAGACAACCTCGAGGGTCGTCCCACTGGATTCCGATTCAACGGTTTGAGGTTCCTCCTCACCTACACGGAATGCGAAGACCTTGCCCTTGCTGAGCTCGAGTTCGCGGTTCAACAATGGGCAAACTTGACTTCTTGGAAAATTGGGAGAGAGAACAACGCGCATGGTGGTACGTGTTTCCTTTTGTTTTTTACCGCGCCATAAACGGTTTTTGAATGTGAACAACTCCTCAGGCTCAGCTCTTCGCTACTACCTGCTAGTTGTTTTTCACGTTCGTCTACGTGGCAGGCAACGCGATATTTTTGACGTTGCAGGCGTTCATCCCAACATAAAATCCATACGACCCGGTACACGGAGTCTCAAACGCGTTTATGACCACGTCACCAAGGGTGGAGACATCCACGGTCCCATGGTACCTCCTGAGACGACTGGAGCTGGCGACGAAAAACTCGCATTCTGGGCACAGGCCATCGGGGCGGTCACAATGGAGGAAGCCAGGGAGATTATCATAAATGGTTCTCCCAAGTATGATACCTGGTCCTTCAGCAACATATTCAACGCTAACGCCTTATTCCTCACAGAGACTACATCAAATGTTACATCAACATCGAAGCCTTTCTCCGTGGTCATTTCGCAAATGACCCACGTTCAAAGCCTCTCCAAATGCGCTCTCGCTTTCAATTCCTTGACATAAATCTTCCACAGGCTTTGGTTGACTGGCGTAACAACGAGTTCACCAAAATTGACCGCCCCAAGTCCCTCATCCTCGTCGGCCCAAGCAGACTTGGAAAATCCCAATGGGCGCGGTCCCTAGATGAGGGCGTGGCATATATGGAGACAGGTTTTGACCTCTCCCTTCTACATGCAGACACGTCATACCTTGTCGTGTCTGATATCCCGAACCACAAAATTGGGGGTCAATGGGTGATCACAGCTCTCAAAGCGTTCTTCGCTAGTCAGGATGTAGCCACTATCTCGGGAAAATATCTTCCGCTCATGACGTTTAGCTGGGGCAAGCCGTTTATTTACCTCTGTAACGATTTTCCGGACAAGTGGCGCGTGGATCCATGGCTTTCTGAAAATTCCGTAATCGTCGACCTTCAAGAGAACCAGAGATTGTACTAGTTCATGGCGGAATCTCGTTCTACCCTAGTGGATTAGTCCGCTAGGATTGTGCCAATGTTTCTATATCTGTTCGTAATGTACAACACCAATTCGTCACGACGATATCCATGTTGAGCAGACCCTAAGTAAACTGACTATTAAAACTGGGGCAACTAGAAAACGCCGTGCAAAGCCGTGCGCTGCCGTGTGCTGCCGTGAAATCACTACCATGTCCCACAGCGAATTTCATGGCTTTGTAGGGCTTTGAACGGCTCTTCACTTGAGCACACAGTAGCACAGTAGTGAATCAATAACTGGCACACTATTGGAGTGACTATTTTACACAGCTTTCGACGGCTCTGTATGTCTGGGACACAGTAGGGACACGGCTCATCACGGTTGACCACGGCAGGGACACGGCTTTGCACGGCTTTGCACGTCCTTGCATGGCTCTTCACGTCTTTGCACGGTTTTCAGCGTTTTCAGCACGGCAGTGGCACGTCACTCACGGTACACTACACGGTACTTGCCAGGCATTTTAACTCATTTATTTCATTATTCTACTCATCACTTCTCCCCCTTTTGTTGCTCAAATCCTGTCTCTCCCCTCTGCCTATGATCATTTCAGGTTGTTTCTTGTATTTCGAACAATTTTTTATGTACCTTGGCGCTTTCCTATTTTGGTTTTGAACCCCCATAGTCAGTAGTTTAGCTATTTCGCTTTGTACTTCGGCTTTGCGAAATAGACCAGGTTACTTTATGATTTTGAACTGTGGAACCTGAGTAATTCGTCTCAGTCTTAGGAAGCTTCATTTGCTTCAGTTTGAGATTTATTCTATCATTAAGAAGGCCTCGTCAACTAAGGAAACACCCACATGCACCCTCAGAGCGGCCACAGTGACAGTGACCTCACAATGCTCACATCGGTCATTGAGTATGTAGTTTCACATCCACATCAACAATCGAAGTGATTGTCGACTTACACGGCATTGCGGTATTTCTCGTTCACAGGAACTCCACTAAATTTCGCGCACGGTTATGCATGGTACATACACGGTTCACGCACGGTTGTGCACGGCTCGCTCACGGCCCCAAACGGCTCTGCACGGCTTTACTATGACCTTACACGGTAATGCACGGTCGCGCACGGCCGTGCGCGGCTTTGCACGGTGTTTTACCTATGCCCTTAAACCTGCACATCATTTCTCTGCCTTAAAACGGTCCAGAAAGGTTGTTTATTGACACTTCAGGAAATTTCCATGTCAATAGCCTCATTCCTGAGTTCCGATATGAACAACACTGAGATTGACAATGCAAGTACCCACAATAACATCAAACTTGTTCAGCAAAAAATGTGCCGGGATCGACGACAGAACCCCCTGTCTTGGTGACTGGTGGTACCTGATTACGGTTTTTCACGTCGGGGAGACGTACATCCGAGTCGCGCGATATAAACCTGTAGAGGAGTTTTACCATTTCGTTCCTTTCTTTCTTCCAATTCCCTCATTCACAACATGGTCTCTCGTGCTGCTTTCCACGCCTTTCTTTTATTTGTTTTGACTTTTCTCCTTCATGGAGCCACAGCCAAACCTTCTTTCTCTCTCGCCGGCAAGCGTTCTTCGTTAGCTTCATCCCGTGCCGCGGCGCTCGAGTACAGCACCAATGCGACGTGTATGGCAGCCGGTCTTCAGCCCTATCACTCAACCGCGTTTTCGATCCCTCAAGGATTGCTCCCTGTTCTGCACCCTCTCCCGTGGCGTACGATTATGTCTTGACCATCACCACTTTGACACTGATACTGCTACCCAATAGCTACTCGGGCTTCCTTCATATCTATAAGGCATCAAATGCTGCAAGTCTGGGTTGGGTTAGGAAGGACCTTCACACCAGCAGCAGGTAAGATGTAGCCACTTTTGAAGACGAAGACAGACACTGAGTGGAGTATTGTCCCGTTTCATTCGCAGGGCAACATTAACCACGTCAACGCCGAACCGTGCTCCTGCATCTTTCACGTACATCGATGCGAACACCCTCATTCAAATAAGCATCACAACGGTAACATATTCGTTCACGGCCTCGGTTCGTCCACTGATATATGTAGTTATCGACAGAGCACACCCATGTTTCCTTATCTTGGGGCATCCGGCTCCACCTTGCAGTGGTGTGTCATCCATCTCTCCCCTCCACGTCTTCACCTTAACATACTAAAAACCTCCATAGGAATAATAATAATCGTAACAATCTGGTCGCTACCATGTCTGGTGGGTAGTCTACATCTCATAGGCCGCTATGGTATTTGGCATAATCCCAACTTCCGTCTACCCCTCATAATGTCGGTAACTCCGGCGGATCAGGAGTAAGTTTTTAGTTGCCATATATCCTCTTTTCTGACATTCGGCTGTAGGGTTCCGAGTCATTTATCTGGAAGTACAATACCGGAAGTGGAGAGTTTACAGGTGCGTATTTAAGCTTTCTTGCAGATATCTGAGGGGTCTTTGACTAAGGCGGGTTTAGTCTGGTGGACAAACCCCAATGGAAGTCAGGTAGACGCATACATCTATCATTACGGGGACTCAGGCCCCAACGCAGGCCTGTACATTTCGGCCAACGGTAACCTTCCAGGCGGATTTGAGCAAATTGTACGTATAATATTGAATTATGCTTATATTTGGTTGTTACTCACGACACTCAATAACAGCGGCTGTATTACACATCGTCTTAGAGGGAGAATTCTACCCGCCTCTCACACCGCCTCTCATGGCAATTTTTCGACGCGATGAACATCATGGAATGCTTCAATCCACCACTAGCTTAGACATGTTTGATTACAACCCATCAGACTATCACAGTCTGTGGCAAGATGCACATATTTCAAGTTCATCGAACGTAAATGAGAGAGTAGAGCGCTTGTTCCTTAGCACGATACACTCATTCCTTTCGGAGATCATAGGTTCCGGATTCCGACCAGTACTCATACCACGACGAAAGTCATTTTATTTCGTCTCACAAATAATCATAACACAACGGGTACTCGTTAACGTCCATCACCTCGCTGATGGGTGGGTTGTCGTTGAACTGTCCAAACGGCAGCCTATAGCTGAGCGAAACGTTATGCCCATGCGTATCATTTCCAGATACGTCGATAATCCTTTGGGTCAGATTCAAACTTTGCCACTTCCACCATATCCGATCGAGGTTGGCGTGATGGAGAAAAAATATCGGTTCTATCGTTGCCAGGGTTGTTTGGTTACTGGTTAGCAAGCCTAAAATCAAAAGTAATAAATGTCGCACCAACAGGACTCGAATATAGATTCGCAAACTCCCCACCAACAGCGAAATGACCCGCACCATGCTCAGCGCCATCTCCCTTCCCCTCTTCTAACGCCACTCGAAACTTGTCAAACGTCGGCTGCATTAGCGCCTTTTCCACGATGCTAGAATTCAGTTTTTTCTGAATGGAGTCAGAAACGCCTCGAGTGAGACAGTGGTCGCCAACAAGGAATCCTGGTCCAAGATGCACTTTGAACCCTGGATATGCGAATGGACCATCCATCACGCATCCGTGAAACATATCTGGATTCACACCATTGAAGTCCATCTCTTGATCTGTGAAATTCAGGCTATACGTTCCTTCCACACCATCACCACCGAAGCCGGTTACTGGATCAAATATTGGGGAGTCTAGAAGTCTTAACGGTTGACCTGTGAGACTACGGCATATTGCATAAGATAAAGGATGAATTGGCTTACCTGCCTCCTTTGTCTGCGTCTACAGACCAGTCCCAGTAGCTGATGCGGCAGATGTCACACGCTGCTAAGAATCGATAGCTTGAGTATGCAAGATTAAGGTACGCACGGAATGGCTCCCTTATAGTCACATTCTTCACGCAGTGTACGCTCGTATAAACTAAGGAAGTATCGATGCCACGGGAAGAAGTGTCCCTAAAGGTGAAGTCAGTGCATCTCCGTCCTGCCAACTCGACGAGAAGCGTCAAAGCTCACAACGTGATGAACCTCATCGGCGTTGTAAATGTGAACAGCTTGAAAGTCGTCTAATCGCGTCTGCACCCCGTGATAAGATGTTCGATTGGTCAACGAATGGGAGCATTTAATAGCTCGTATATACTCTTGTTGATGTTCTCGACTGAGACTCCGCCTGAAGAGATAAGAACGGCGCTATCAACCCCCTCAACTAAATAAAACGAATGTAGACGAACCATTCTTGACGATAAATTAAATGCGTACATCTTCCCTTGCTCTCCTCGAAATCATCAAGGGGTTTGATAGATGCTGAGAGAGCGATTGATATCGAGGTAGCAAAGATGGTAAGCGCGAGGATGTAGGAGGCGCGTCTACAAAATACAAAACGCATCGTGGTGCGAGAGAAGGGAATAAAGAAGAAAACATGGGGACTTGGTTATAAAAGCATGACATTGCGACAGGGTGTATGATGCTCTGAATCACCCAAAGCGTATAGAACTAAGAAAAAATGACATTCGTAACGCAAATGTCAGTTTAAAGGTTAGACCAACTCATCTTCCATGATAGATGTTACAATTTACCGAGAAGCATATCCTGAAAGGACTGGGACATTGGGCCCTCCACCATGTCAACCAATACTTGCATGACGCCATCCCCGAAGCAACACTACTACCGAGTCGTTTCTCCATATCATTAAGTCGCACTAAAAATTCTCTGGCATTTCATGCATGTTAAGCCAATTATGTTTAGCACTAGTAACACAAGTGTAAACCAATTTAATTATCGTCACCGAACCCAAATCGACCAAATGTCCGACTGGGCGAGATGAGATTGTTTGGTGATGCTTGCCAGAACTGGTCTGTCCATCAAACTGAGCTTAATCCCAAACCACCATCATTGTCGCGTCGCTTTACACAAGTTTTCACCTGCGCTAAGCGACCGCCTTATTTCACTTCGTCTTTCTTTGCTCCTCTGTTTATCATCATTCATTATAGGTCAACGTTTGAGCCCACCAGTGGGGCGTGGGGAAGTTTGGGACCTTGGGGTTAGGTGGTTGTATCAGTAGGCCTATTTACCACAAATCGGTCTTAGTGCCAGGGCCTATACAGGTCATGTATGGACTGAATCATTGACTGGTTTCAAGTAGATCCAAGTACGTGAGCACGATTTTTCTGGTCTCATTGCACCGACTCATTCTCAACACTCTCAGTGTATTTATGTAGGACAATACCATTCGGTCGTCTATCCCTTGCTAGCCTGAGACTTAAGTCTGCGTGCAGTCAGCATCTCGCCCCCACCTGTCTTTATCATCCCACCATACCTACGACGGGCCCTTGGATCTGTCATTTAATATGGATTTGCCTGAGTGAATTTATCCTTGCTTTGAAGAATGAATGGATTGGAAAATACTGTCGTAATAACACGGAGGGATGGATATAGCGGTAGTTTTGCGTAAATCCACGTGTTTCGGTGTGCATATTTCCTACCAGGAGGTACGTTCATTCTTTTTTCTTTGGTAGACTGAAGCTCCTGACTGTGGCTTTACGCAGACGTGCATAGTGCGCAGGTTATGCGGCCATGGAACATAAGGGATTATCGACCATGATTATGATAGAGACATAGCGCTATTCATATGCAATTCTAAGTGATGGACACTAGCCAATGTCCAACGTCGTCAGCTACAACTGCAACCACCAAGTCGTCTTTCCCGTCGCAACCAGTCTACTTTATCCCCTACCCTTGTTCTCTCACCCACTCATATTGTCTTGCTTCCTTAGTTGACCGACAGTGTCTATGCCTCCCGGAAAGTGCCCAGAATGCATGCATACCACCCAAGACCGAGCGAGTGGCACAACCGCGAACGTATTCACTGCCTACAACGACGCGGCTGACACGTCATCAAAACTCTGATGTGGATTTCTCCTCTTGTGCGTCTGCGGCTATATTTTTTTGGGTCACACTTTTCAGTTTGCATCACTCCTGTCGTCGTTCAGCCCAAAATCTTAAGCCAACCAACGTATCCAGAATGTATGTAAATTCGCCCTTACATGACCATTTACGTCACTTATCTTCTCTTCTTACCCTCTACCATGTTCAGAACGCTACATCAAAGATGTTCCCTCCAAAAAACAATGCTTCCCTGGTAGATACTCCCCTTTGGCGTCTCGTTTGGGTCAGGTTGCACCTTGGGTCAGACATTTGCGATGCTGGCGTGCCTGACTTCATGTCCCCGCATTGCCGTCTGTCAAAATGTGCAGGGTTCGGATAGCCACGCAATACTGCATGTCACATAAAGTGAACCCCTGTTTCTTTTGTATATAAATTCTACTTATCTCAGCGTTTCAATCCTTCGTCTAACGTTCATTCCCATAGACACAATAGAAGATGCACGTTTTCTCCATTCCCGCTATCTTCCTTCAACTAACGTTGGCTATCTTGGTCTGCGTTCCTAATATCTTTGGTGCTAGCGTATCTATTGATGATACGGATTCCTCTTTGATCTATGTACCTTCAACAAGCTGGCAGGACGTTGAAGGACTGGACGCGTTTGATTACAGTGGAGGTCATAAGCTAACGGAGGACCCGAGCGCTTACGCTGAAATCACATATTCATGTACGTCATGATTATTATCTCTGATGTATGTTTTTGACTCGGTCCTTTACGCCAGTCACGTCTTTCTCCTTCGTTTCCGCCCTCTATCCTTATCAAGTCGCTGTCATCATATTCATTGACGACGCCACGGAACCCGTGTACATCGACCTTCAAGACTACGACACGCCGGCAACGGATTCTGGCCCTGGGACAGTACCTCATCAGGTCGTCTATACCTCACCACCAGGGGAATACGCTCAACACACCCTCAAAATCGCGGTCCCCGACGATGAAACATATGCGGTTATAGATCAAATCATGTACGTGCGCTGACATATGTACCGTCTGAGTCTCGAGTAATTTTCGCCCTCTAGATTCGAAATTCCTGATGACCTAGTCTCGTCAGTCACCTCTCCATCTCCATTTCCGTCTTCAACGTCAACTTTCTCAACCTCTGACTCTATTTCGTTCTCTCTGTCTACCTCAATCCCATCTACGTCACCTTCTACCACATCATCTGCTCCTACCTCAACCGCATCAACGTTTACTGGTACATCTAACAATGACGCCAGGATTCAAGCAGAACGTAAAGCAAAACGCCTCGCCATTGCTCTTGGACTCGTTGTAACATTTGTCGGTCTCTTGCTCCTCGCTTTACTCTGGTGGTGGTGCCGTAGACGATCAAAGTCCGAACATGAGCACCAAGCCGCGCTAGCCCGCTCACATCCATCCCGCAGCACTCCAGAGCTCAAAGGCACGTCGCTAGACGGGCGAGCTACGACCGCTGTCCTTGATGGACGATCTACGACAGCGGGTCTCGACGGAAGATCAACCACAGCGGGTCTCGACGGACGATCCAACACAGCCATTCTCGATGGACGATCTACCTCCCAAATTCGACCCGTTGCTACCCAAGCTATCATCCAACCCATCTCAGCTGGTGTTCCTCCTAGAGGATATCAATCATCATACCGAACGGATGGAGCCAGTACCCCTCGTTCAAGCAGCATCACCACTCCAGGTCCAATGCCGATCATCCCCATTCCCGCTAAGCTGGATACACCATACCCCATCAAGCGCGCTGATTCCAGTTCTTACTACGATACTGCTAATTCCGTTGTTGGTGCAGCACCGCGCTACACCAGCACTCACGGTGTTGGCCCCCACGGACCGTATGGATACGGGGATGGGTTAGCAGACGATGACTACTCAGGTTCAACAGAAAGGCTTGAATTATAGTGCATGTACCGATTTAAATTTGCAATTATTCAAGTTGGATAAGGACTAAGTACAATTGCAAAAGAAAAGCGCTGTGCAGTGCAGTGTAGCCTAGATTGTGTCTTTGGCATATAACATTTTAGACTCAATGTGACCCACCTCACGGAAAAGCGTCAAATATCATGACATACGACGGACGATGTGATGAAAACAATGGAAATCTCCCCAGAAAGAGAATCACTGTATATTACTAGTGTTGGATTTTGCGATGAACGCGCACAGTGTGGGGGAGCCGCGGGGAGCGTTACTTGGGAGAGTGCGAGTGCGCGTGCGTGAGCGTGCGCCGCCGCAATCACTGGCGAGGTGCGCACGGCTAAGCAAGCAAATTCGCCGCTAGTCCATGCGTTATAGCTCGCGCGTTGGTTCTTTTATTTCTAGAAGATTTCATTTATATCATTTATGTCAACATTAGCACACCGGAAGGGCGAACCTCAGCGTCGAGAAAGAAGACAAAGGCTGAGGTGTAAGTGAGAATGAATGAACATTTAAATATGTGAATGAATGGAAAATGTGACGATGTGAAGATGTGATGGGGAAGGAGAAAGGATGCCTCTCAACAATTTACCTTGTTCATGAAGAGTCTTGGACTCTTCATTCGTTTTTTTATTTCTCTTGTTTATTCTCAGCAAGATCAAGTTCATATGGAACTGATCTTGCTATTACTTTTACTCGTCTTACTTTCCTTTTCATTACTTGCATGTTCATCGATTGAACTACGTAGTTTACATATAAATATACTTGTAAACTACGAATATAATTTATCCTTCCCTACGAATTCTTACAACTAGTATGATCCCACTTGTTGAAGGAGTACGAATTCGTCGGTTAATTTCGGCGAGTCCTGGACCTGAATCATTGATAAAAGATATTGGTGAAATTACTCACCACTACCGCCACTATATTGTATGTATTTATCACGGCATACGTCCGCCTTTGCGACCAATCAATCGAGGTACATGGTATTATACGCAAGGCCATTGCACCGCTGCGCGTATTATTTCACAGCTTTTCCTGTGCCTCGTGAAGATACCCCAAGATAGCGTGTTAGAAGCAGAGCCCGACAGTGACACATTTGTAAACTATTTTCAATAAATTTTGTACCCTTCCTCTACCATCTTCCAACGACTTTGGTCTTTATTATAATTGGAGGTAAGTCTCTTGGTGATATCCCACTGGTCCCACAAAGGGTTTAGACAGACCGCCATCAACTCGTTTGGGTTAAGCCGAAAGAAACCTAGGCTCACTGAATAATACAGTCGATTCTGTCCTAACCGATAGCTGTGATAACCGATAACCTCCCATAAGCGATAGCTTTGGCCGAGTCTCGACTGGAGTAGCAGAGAAATCAGCCCCATATCTGATAACTCTCCCATATCCGATAATCGATAGGTCGTTAGCCAAAAATCCGATAGATTTGATAGGGGTATAGACTTATATAGGGTCTCCGAGACCCTTGTAGACCGCCGAGAGACCTTCGTGATGATGCGCCACCGCTAATTTCACTGTTCGGGTTGCACTGTGCTCCGTAAATCAATGAACATTCTACTGAATTCTGTGCTTTTCTAAGTTTGTTGCCTGCTCACTGCTCACTGCTTACTATGATGCCAACAGAACTTGCTATTCTTCAGAAAGGCTACACAAAATTAGATGCAACAGTCAAGAAGCGCAGAAATATTCTGTCTACAAGGCTACAGAAAGGAGAGAGGCTTTCGGAAGAAGACAGTGATTGGCTGGATAATGAAGGAAACCTGGTTGAGGAGGATGAATTGCTAGAGAAGCTCAGATCAGCGTGATCAACTCCCTCCTCAATCCTGAAGGTGAGGGTGTCGAGGTGGGAGTCACTGTTCAAGAAATTTACGATGATGTGATGGCGGCAGTTGCTGCACGTGAGAAAGCAGGCGCCGATGGCTCTGATGATCTGGGACTTGAAGATACACAAGAACCAGAGCCACTTCCTTCAGTCAAAGAGGTCCTGAATGCGGTTTCTATTATCAAAAGATTTACAATAGTGCAGGATGATGAACTCTCAAGAAAAACCGAAGCTTCCCTCGACAAATTGGCCTGGCAACTTCGGCTTCACCGGGATCAAGACATGAAATTGACAAAATTGACCGATTTTTTTAAACCTCAAGCATTTTAATTAGTCTACTATGTTTCTAATAACGAAATATATTTTTTTACGATTTTTTGCAATTTTTTTTTGCGATTTTTTCTTTGATACTCTGTTCTATCCGATAACCTCCCATAACCGATAGGTTTTGGTCAGTCTCGAGACCTATCGGTTATGACAGAGTCGACTGTAATTGACATGACATTCAAATTTCCAATGAGTGTCAGGGTTGTGCCTGACCCTTACGCAAGTTGAAATCCAATGTTCAACCAGCCTTCTTATGCATGGTTTTCCGTCCACTTCACTTCGCGAAGATGTTCGCCATCCCTTTGACAGTCATTCTGATCTTGCTATTTTCAACTAAATCTGTTCTAAGTGCCAGCATTACAATTGACAACACCAATCCTCTAATCAAGTACAAGCCAGACTCGACAAGCTGGCGTGACGTAAAACCGCAGAACGGAACGGCTGACGCTGGAGGAACGCACAAGTTCACTGACGATGAGTATGCATGGGCTGAGATTCCCTTCTCATGTAGGTCCCTGCAGCGATCCTCAATTCACAAAACTGAAGCGCTACCTCTCACAGACACATCATTTTCTTTGGTGTCGGCTCTTTACCCCTTCACCATTGGAGTCCACGTATACATAGACGACATTCCTCACCCCACCTTCGTCGATCTCACAGACTACAAAACATCCCATGTTGATTCGCCTTCCGCTGATACTCCGGCATCGGTGCCTCATCAGGTTGTATACAAGGCTAGCAATGTGGAGTACGGGTCCCACATCATTAGAATCGCAATGCCTAACGGACAGCGTTTTGGAGTTCTGGATGCCATCATGTACGTCTTTTTGTATTTCTCTCTGCTGATGTGGAATTGCTGACCCAAAGGCGATAGCTTCGAAATTCCTGACAACTCTACAAGTTCTCTTTCACCCACCAGCTTCGGAACACCGACCTCAACGCCTTCCAATATAACCCACCCTGAAAAGAAGATTCAGTGCGGTAATTGGAGGATTCATTGGACTGATGATTATTGGGTTTGTTGTATGGTTCATTTTACATCGACGCCATCGAACGGGTATTAATAGCAAGACGGATACATCGACTTCCAAGGAGAGCGATCATTCAAAAAATGACAACGAGGCGACGATGGACGGGATGGAGGCACACCAAGTGAGGCTCGTATCAAAGACCGCGAGCCCTGCTCAAGCCACCTTGCCGCTGCAACACACATTAGACGGTGCTACAGAACCTCATCCAATTACGTTGAATTCGTGATTACATAAAACTAGTATTTTATTCTGTATAATCAAATGACTTACAGACCTCTTACAAGTTGCAACGTGTATGTATCTAAAATTCGTCGTACGCGTCCGCAAGCGCGAATACGTTTTCCTAACACCCTGCGGCTGATGGTGTTGTCGGTACTGGGCCTTGTCTTACGAGCACACTTTGTATTGCTTCGCACTTAGCGATTCGGGGGGACCCAATGTTGGTTTGGTGTAGAATAGGGGCGGGGCATTCATGATTCGAGATTGGAGGGTATGAGAGTGTTGAAGTGTTGATGTAGCTCACCGCTGATGGCGGAAAGTGATACCAGCACATTCTAAGTCCTTCGAACGTCAGATTTCATGATGTAGTGCCTCTGATGGTCGGAACTGAACAAATGTTAAATCGATATGTAGTGATGAAGCGCACAATGAGAGAACACACCTCAAGATCTTGAACACAATTGCCTTCATCTTTGGGTGGACGGCTATAGGCCTAGGGTTCAGTTTAAGGTATAGAAGATGCGTAGTCATTCGTGAACGGGTTCGAATGGATAGAGGCCTCCCTACCCTACAACTTCCAAGATTTGACGTCTCGCAACTTGCATCTGACGTCCCAGCTGCTGTGATGCTAGAATCATATGGTAAGTATGGTAAGCCGTCTGCAATTTTATTCTTTTGCGCGTGTACATAGGTGGCCCACTAGATTTGATGCGCAAGTTAAGATTATGGAGTGTGCATATATGTATTGAGTGCGAGCGTGTAGAAATATGAGGTGTGTGCATGAACAACAAGACATTTTGGGAGTGCATATCTAAAAATGTGGTGTGTGCATCTACATTTTGGGAGTGCGCGTACAGATTTGGGGTGCGCATATAGATTCCAGTGGTGCTCTTCTACAAATATAGGTTAAAGTAAGATTGTCGAAGTGTGCACATACATTTTGCGTGCGCAGACCATGTTTGTTAGTGTGCGCGCGCACACTCAAGATGAGAGCGCGCACAGAGAAAATGTCACGTGCCCACCAGATCCGGCACGGTGATGACATCAAATTCGGTTCGGGAGTTGTTCCGAGCTCCCATCAACGCATCAAACATGAGAGAATCATCGTTGTCAGTCATTATCGAGGCCGTATCCGTGATAATTCATGCGTTTTCTTTCTCCACGGCAACCAGAATTTTAAATGGACTGTATATTTCAGCAGATAAATACTTAGAGCATATGATAGATGTCAAATTCATGTAGGAGAGCTAACTTGGACTCTCAATTGATGTCCAAATCACATGTTGCATCAGGCTAGCGTACTGAGTGTCCCAGGTGCAGCGTAATTTTCTCTATGCACCATAAATAATGAATTATATGACCTAAAACACCCAACTATTTATATGAGGAAGAAAATGCATGAATTATCACGGATACGGCCTCGATAATGACTGACAACAATGATTCTATCATGTTTGATGCGTTGATGGGAGCTCGGAACAACTCCCGAACCGAATTTGATGTCATCACCGTGTCGGATCTGGTGGGCACGTGACAATTTCTATGTGCGCGCTCTCCTCTTGAGTGTGTGCGCGCACACTAACAAACGTCGTCTGCGCACGCAAAATGTATGTGCACACTTCAAAAATCATATTTTAACCTATAATCGTAGAAGAGAACCCTTAGATTCTATACTCACACCCCAAATTTGTATGTGCACTCCCAAAATGTAGATGCACACACCACATTTTTAGATATGCACTCCCAAAATGTCTTGTTGTTCATGCACACACCTCATATTTCTACACGCTCGCACTCAATACATATATGCACACTCCATAATCTTAACTTGCGCATCAAATCTAGTGGGCCACCTATGTACACACGCAAAAGAATAAAATTGCAGATGGCTTACAGTAATACACCGGTCCTTTATACACTTTTTGGTAAATTCACATTGTATGTTCTGCACATAATTTCTACTTGACAAAAACTATATATTATGAAACTAGAACATCGAATACATCGATATGTACAAAAAATATGATGATAGAGTCCATAATGCTCTTATAATGGCGAGGTTAATCGGAGGACTTGAAATATATGGTTACCGGTCCTTTATACAGTGTGACACAATAGCGTGACAAGCCAAATTTTGGCAGGGAAAGTGACAAATTCTGCCCGTGTGACAGGAGGCAAGCATCAGGGTCAGATATCACCATCTGTATAAACCAAAATTGTTTTCTAATCTCTGGACGCAGTTTTGCCCCTGGATAAACAAAACTTGGCATATGCACTCAAATATATATATACTTCCTTCACTCTGAAAAGTATTCTATATAATGGCCTCCTGCGAGCAGTAGGAAGGATATACTCCTTAAAATCTCTGAAATCACACTTGGCTGATCCCATCATTTCGGCACCCTACTCAAGCTACATGAAAGGCCTCCAAAAAGTGAGTATCTGAGTAGATTATATACACTTAGAATAATATATAAACACCCCCAAGTGCATGAAGCCAAGTCTAAATGGTTTGCAAAATGATTTTTTGTGCTGGTGTATAAAGGAGTGGCGGTGTATAAAGGACCGGTGTATTACTGTACCATACAGGACTCTGAGTCTGTCTCTTGTCTATCGCAGTTTTCAAGGTTCCTTTTGGAAACAATAAGAGCTGTCATTGTCCTACTCTGCCCTCACTGCTACCGACAATCAATCAGCGACTACCTCTACTTCACCTCTATCATCGGCGGTAACCTCAATTTCTGTGCGATTTCAGTCCCATAATTAACCCTTTCAATAGATGTATCCATCTACATCGGAGCGCCCAGCTGCATTGTCCTGAGCAAGCTATGGAGTCCACATGAATCGAGTTACATCACTGACTGTGCGCTGTGCATCCTGTACATGACATTTCTTCCTCTGCTCGACCACGAGGCCTGCTCATTCTCACTCACTTCACCACAATTCCCGTGCACACAACATTGAGCACTATATTAGGTGATCTCCGTCCATGACACAGAATATGTTCAAGGAAGCATCGAGGCGCGCAGCGTGGCTGTTCAACGGACTAAACCCTTCCTATATCTGACTCATTCTGGGTAACCGACGTCACTCCCTGCAATATTCGTCCTGCCGGGCTCCTACTCTGTGGTAGATGTATTCCCAAGACAGTAACATCCTTCACAGCACTACCTATTTGGAGTCATCAATCCGTCGATCGCGTGTCCCTCCCTGTCCTGATATACGTTTCTTATTTATTGCTCCGATGGTGGCGATGACGGTATGTGTGTCTATAAATGCCCCATGATTGTCGCGCTCCATCTTCCTTGCTCTCTCTCTCCTTCCCTGCTCTCTTTCTGGTTCCCTCTTTACAGATAACGATGACAGGCAACACTGACGAGAAATCAGCCCTCGCAACTCCAGATGTCAAACCCGCCAAAGAAAATCCTACCTCACCCGAGAAACTCGCCGAGCGCGACATCACCATCTCCACGCACTCTCTGGGAGTGTGGACGCTGAAAGTCGCCCACTCTAAACAAGCATTCTACATGAACTACTACCGCGACTTCTCCCAATCATACCCCCTCTTCATCACGCTCACGAAGGACGTCTACAACGTCTCCCCCAGACTCTTCACGTTTTACATCTTTAGTCAAGTGTGGGGCGCCGTCGAGGAAGCGGTTATGATGCAATTGAGCAGTGTGTTGTTGCGGGCGGTGGAGAATGGGCTGAAGAGTGGGAAACCGGACGTCTGGGGGATTGCGAGCGCGGTGGTGATGAGATTAGGGTGTGCGCTATTCGCCGCGTTTATGGCGTGGGAGGGGTACGAATCATTCTTTAATGCGTCGGTTCCGTGAATGCTGACTCGTACTCTACAGAGAACTTGCATTATCACAGCTGCGCACGAGAGTAACGACGCATTTCAATATGTATCTAATGCATGGTTCGTGACCTTCCATTCTATCTGGAATCTGTATTGATTGATTACCAAAATAGCACGACTGCGCGTTGACCTCCCTACATCCCAAGGTATATCCGATCTTTATGACATATCCATGTTTATCAAGCTCTGATCAACCCTTTACAGACAAAACCTCCGAATCCGAAGCGACTCCCGAAAACGCCTGGCAGTCGCTCTCCGACATCATCTCATTTTTCTCCTCCGTCCTCGCCTCAATCTCGCAGATCCTGCTCATCTTCCATCTCTCCCGTACCACTGGCGGGCCGATCTTTGCCATTCTCTGCATCCTGAGGCCGGTCGTGGGGTTGTTGGGTACAAAGAGTATGTGGGACAAAGCGTGTTATGGATATGTGAATAACGTCGATTACGTGCGGATGAAGAGCTTGACCGATTTCGCGGGTGGAACGTATCGGCAGGATATCATCAGTGGGAACTTGGGGGAGTGGATTATGAGTGGTACGTACTTCGATATACTGCACTTTCGATGAAATCCTCTGATTCCTACCCCACAGAATTCAGAAAAGCTTACGACAAACTCGCAAACGTCACCGTCGAACACCCTTACATGCTCTACGATCGCACTGAAACACCCTTCCGGGACATGACGCTCAAAGCCCTAGGCGATCTCCCCATGGTTTATTGCGCGCTTCTCACCATCCTGCGCCCATCGCACTTCTCGTTGAGCTCGTTAGCGATTCTTCAACAGAGTTCGGTGTGGCTAGGGTACTCCCTCGGCACGGTGTTTCAGAGCACCGAGACGTTCAGGCAGGCGGTCATGAGCGTGAGGAAGCTATACGAGGCGGGGAACGTGGTTAATAAGTTGAGCGATGGCGTGGTTGCATATCCTGCGCCGGAGGATGAAAAGGCGGGGAAGGGTATGGGATTTGAACTGAAGTTAGTTTCTCCTCCATCCCATTTCTTTCACTTCGTTCATTGGTACTGACGCGGCACGACCATAGGAACGTCACGTTCACCTACCCAGGCTCCCAATCCAAACAAAACGCCCTATCCGATATCTCGCTCTCCATCAAACCCAACCAACTCGTCGTCATTGTTGGCACCAACGGATCAGGCAAATCCACGCTTATCCGCTTTCTGTCTCGTTTATACGACCCCACCTCGGGTGAAGTAGGCATCGACGGACGCCCATCCTCGTCATACAGAGTCGGAGACTTGCACAAAGCCACCGCCATCCTTTCACAAGATAACTCGCTATACCCACTCACCCTCGCTGAAAACATCGGGATCGGGTTCCCTGAACGCTCGTCTGACATGGACTTGATCAGACAGGCAGCAGAGGAGGGCGGCGCGGTTGATGTGATCAAGAAGCTGGAGGATGGGTACGAGACGCGGTTGGATCCGATGCAAGAGTCGTTTAGTGTGAATCTGTATAATGATAAGCAGCATCCGCTTGCGAAGGAGCTGGAGGGGTTGAGGAAGACGATCGATGTGAGTCGAGGCGAGAAGCAAAAGTTGGTTGCGTCAGTCATGCTTTTCCGTCTTTTTCATTGTGTTGTCGTGATACTGATGTTTTCTGTTACCTTCCCAGCGCGCGTACCTTCATGCGCTTCCACTCCAACCTCATCAAATTCGTCGCCGTGGACGAACCCAGCTCGGCGCTAGATGCAGAGGCGGAGCTACGATTGTTCCAAAGACTCGTCAAAGCGAGAGAGGGGAAGACGATGGTATTCGTAACGCACCGTTTTGGGGGGCTGGTTAAGGAGGCCGATCTAGTAGTGTGAGTACTTTCTCCTCTTCCCGTCATCTTTTTACTTGTCCTGGTCCCTCTGTTTTTCTTACTTGATTTCGCTCCTTCATTTCCCCATACTTTCAACTTCCACTCTCTATTTCAACATGAGACTAAACTCAATACTGACCGTCTATGATCCAACAGGTGCATGAAAGACGGCACGATAGCCGAGATGGGCACGCACGAGATGTTGATGAAGAATGACGGCGAGTACGCCAAGTTGTACAATATTCAGGCTAATGCTTTTGCGCCTGTTGGCGGCGTGGGTGAGGGTGTTGGTATAGGGAGAGGAGGCAAATACTAATTCAACGTTTAGTACGTGTTATATGGACACTGTTGCATTTGATTGGATTAGAGACGAATTGTAGATTATATATGATTAATGAATGAAACATGCAAAGGAATTGAACTATCTTCTATCACCGTTGATATTTATGTCAGTTCTTGGGTGACGATAAAAGGGGCTTCAGTTTCGCCGGTCGTGCGGATCGAGATAACCACAAGTTCCAGGCTGAAGCCTTCATGTGGCTTGCAATGCTTAATCCACGAGGCAAGCTGACGACGCCTTAGATTGTTCTAAATGCAAGTTTGCTGCGATGGTGTCGCTTCCTCTCTCACCACTATCGCGCTTCTTCTAAAGCATAATCCTATCCTGACATTCACCACTGCTTTCTCCAACATTATGAATATCGACCCCGCTGATTATCCAAACTTGATGATCAATGGCCCTATCACTGCACAGCTTGCCATTGCGCCCCATAATGTAAACTGGACTGGTCAAATATTGTATGAATGCGACTCTTCCTCTCCATTAGCGCTAAGTCTGACAGATATGATCAACGCTAACATAGGATTGTGGGACCTACCGGAGCAGGAAAGAGCACCGTAAGCGGCAAACAAATATCACATTTCACCTGTACTGAACAACGAATGTGTCATCATTTCACAGTTCATTGAGGCACTCGCACAAGACCCTTCCCTCCGAATTTCCAGTAATCAATTGGAGGGATTCACGCAAACTGTCAACACCTACAGACTCATGAACGTCAAGCGTCATGCGCAACAGATATGGCTTGTCGATGTACCTGGCTTCGCCGACACCAGGATTTCAATGATGAATATTGTCTCCATGCTGAAAGAATGGATGCAAGAGTCTGGGTGAGTGCATGTGGATGCCTGTGCCTTGTATATACCCTCATCACATCCACCAGAGTCGTCAATCTCGGTTGCATATTATATTTCACTCCTATTCATAGTGTGCGCCTCCCTGGCAGCCACAGAGAGGTGCTTCGTACCTTTCAAGCGCTCACAGGTGCCAAGACAGCAGGCAATATCACTGTTGTAACTTCCATGTGGGACAACCTTTGGGGAGATTCAGCAAAGCAAAGGGCAGAAAGCAACTTTAACCAGCTTCGGGATTCGGTTTGGAAGGTACGAGGTTTGGCTTTATTGCCTGTTTTATGCAAACTCTGATCTGTGTATTTAGGAGTTCGTTGATGATGGGGCTCAGATTGTCAAGTTTTTCAACACACAAGAATCCACATTGTCTGTTCTCAATACTGCCTTCAGATTGAGTGCAGCGAATTTCTTTAATCTCGAACTCCAATTCAAGGGACGGAACCAGCTCAAATCCGCTCCGTTTGCCAACCATCTCATGGATGATCTCCAAAACCGAATCCAGAACCTCGAGATAGAACTAGCCAGTACCGACATGGACTTGAAAGGCGCATCTGAGCGAGATGATGACCTCCTCATATCGACTCTCCTTCCCAAGTTGAAGGAGACAGAGATCCTTCTCGCAAAGTTCAAGAAGGAACTCTATGACAACTTTGGTATTGTGTCACCACCGTTATCCCACCTTGCTTCTACCATCCTCCCTACGGAAAACCCCGGTTTCCCATCCGACCAACCTGAGACCCATGTTTCCGCCATCGCTGATCCCACTGTACCGAAGCAACGGCTTCTCGCTCGTGTCATCAGCTCAGTGAAGTGTTGGGGTGACACCGTGGCGGACCGTCATGAGGCTTGACCCCATGACAGCCCATGTTATGAGCGCAAGGATCAGGGGTTGATTCGTCTACGTTCGTGCATTCTTGTATGTGTTTCCCTCAACTAGTGTGAAATAAAATTTGTCATTTTGTGGTTGTTCATCTAACATGCTTTTTGATACACCATTCCATGTTGTCTCAGTGAACTTGTCTACTTCCAATTCTGTTCTTGCTCCGTATTTACCACCAATGGATCTGATAATCTGACCTACCAGGTTAGGAGCATTGACGAGTAAAGGAAACTCGTTGCTGGGATGCTGATTGTGATTTGAAGAAAGTGGAAACACTTGTAGTAGGGTCTTCATTGGTTTTAGTTTGGAATCGGGGGTTGTAGAGCCTGATGGCAAGACAACATCGGTGACAATGACTTGACCTCCGATGGACTGGTCCTGAAAACGCACTTGACTCATAGTTCATATCCCCTCCTTATAACCGACGACGCACATATGGAGCCCCTTGCAATTAATTCTGATGTCTCGGTTTCGTATTACGCGAAGCTTACTTCAGTGGGTTTCGAAAAAGGCTATCAACACGATGAAGGCAACAACATCATTGATTATGCTTTCAACGAGCAACCGAGAAGGTATCTGAAAGACATGTAAGGTTATAACTACTGATGTTAGCCAAGCCAAGCATGATGCACTCGAGTGCGTTCCACCGAAGCTGTGGCTCATCCTTCGTGTCCTTCGTTCAGTCAAGTGTTAGGCCGACGCACGACTCGTGATCTACTAATACTATGCCCACGAGGATTCAGTGTGCGATTTTTTTTAATACCACAATGTCATTTTAGGATCGTTTATGAACCACGAGCTTTTGATGCAGTAGTAGAATGGAAAACTTGATTCAATTTTTGTGGATGTACGACGCGACTTCTCCACCGCAAGTGACAATCGTTTCAATAGTGTGTGAGGCAGAGAAGGATCATGTTTTGTCGCTTTTTTGCCCAATGCATGAGCATTGAAGTCCAATATTACAGCGCTTTTATTACTCCAACGAATCATAATACTACTGAACACCGATCACGGCAACAAATATCGACCAAGTTCGAAGTGATCTTCGGGAAGTGGGTGGAGCGAGGTTAGAGGAGGGCACCAGCAACGAGGGTTCTAGTAGAGATAAATCCAGGTAAAATAATCGAACACCTCAACTTCGTATATCCCCTCCTTATCCTCGTCCCGATTTTCGTTGTTTCCTGAAGTGATTAGGAGCTGGAAGATGGGATTGAAAATGATAAATGATGGGTTCGAGCGGAGATTAAATTTGACGAACCAACTTCTGGTTCAACCTTTTCCTTGTTCGTCTTTGTGCCCATATACCACGTCTTTCTGTTCTTCTCGTTTCACTCGACTCATGAGTGAGCTCCTATCTTGCGTGATTTCTTTCAAATATTTATCAAGCATTAGACTATGGCGGGTTTAGGGTTGTTGCGTTGAAGATGATGACGTTGTGGATAGACAGGACAGTTAGAGGCGCGTTCTCTGCCGGCTTTCTTT
Source organism: Panaeolus papilionaceus (assembly GCA_015501605.1). Classification (NCBI taxonomy): domain Eukaryota; kingdom Fungi; phylum Basidiomycota; class Agaricomycetes; order Agaricales; genus Panaeolus; species Panaeolus papilionaceus. The sequence goes on along the minus strand of JADNRZ010000005.1, from coordinate 2,548,544 downwards.
TCATTTTCTTTTCATTTTCTTTGATTTTTTCATAATTTCTCTCACAGATTATCATTTTCTTTGGTGTCTCTTGTCAAAGTAGGCACTTGAACGAGAAAGGCTGGAAAGCGGAGGCAGTCCGCTCCTGTTCATTGCTTCCTGAGGGACAACAGTAAACCTTCAGGTTTTCTTCTAGTCTGTTTTTCTCATATATTTATTAGGCATTGGATGTTTTTATGTAGACTCATGATGTTAGAGATGGGCAGGATATTCAGAGGCGAGATCTCCGCAAGTTTGCTTCTCATTTCCCTGTTCTTCTTTTGATATTGTCACAATGGTTCCTTCCAGTGATTGCTTCCTTTGGTGTGTCTTAGATTGTCGCTCTCCACCTTCCCTATTCTCCCCTCCCTCCCTAGTTTTGCTCTGTTCTTTAACACGTCGACAAATCCCCTATCGCGAGTCTAGATGTTGAGCCTACAACGAAAATCCCACCTCACCCAACAAACTCACAATATTGACGCATTACCCCGGTGTCTGGACACTCAAAGTAGCCCACTCCAAGCCCACTCCAAGCAGGCATTCTACATGAACGACTTCTCCCAGTCATACACCACTGTTCCTCTAGCTCACCAAAGACGTTTAAAGCGTCTCCCCCCCGACTCTTCGCGTTTTACACATCGAGCCAGGTCTGGAGAGCGGTTGAAGAACGATCACGATACCGCTAAGCAGCATGTTGTTGCACACGGGGGAGAATGGGTTTCAGGAGTACGAATCCTGACGTCTGGGGTATCATGAGCGCGGTGGTGATGAGATTAGGGTGCACGCTCTTCGTCGCATATATGACATGGAATGAATGACACTGTTTATGAGTCGGCTCCGTGATTACTGACTGGGTCCTTCGCGGTGAACTTGCATTATCGCACCTGCACACGAGAATGACGACGCATTTTGATATGTATCTCATGCATGGTAAGCCGTATTCTATTCTATGTGGAGCCCCTATTGATCGATTACCCAAATAGCACGACTGCGCGTCGACCTCCCCACATCCCAAGGTATATCCTCGTAATATCCCACATTTATCAAGCTCTTATCAACCGTGTGCATAAACAAAACCTCCGAATCCGAGGCCACACCCAACAACGCCTGACAATGCCTCTCCGACATCATCTGATTCTTCTCTTCGGTCCTCCGAGTCGCCTCACTCTCTCAGATCCTACACAGCTTCCATCTCTACCCATCAACGCATCAAACATGAGAGAATCATTGTTGTCAGTCATTATCGAGGCCGTATCCGTGATAATTCATGCATTTTCTTCCTCATATAAATAGTCGGGCGTTTTAGGTCATATAATTTATTATTTATGGTGCATAGAGAGAATTACGCTGCACCTGGGACATTCAGTACGCTAGCCTGATGCAACATGTGATTTGGGCATCGGTTGAGAGTCCAATTTAGCTCTCCTACATGAAATTTGATATCTATCATATGCTCTAAGTATTTATCTGCTGAAATATACAGTCCATTTAAAATTCTGGTTGCCGTGGAGAAAGAAAACGCATGAATTATCACGGATACGGCCTCGATAATGACTGACAACGATGATTCTCTCATGTTTGATGCGTTGATGGGAGCTCGGAACAACTCCCGAACCGAATTTGATGTCATCACCGTGCCGGATCTGGTGGGCACGTGACATTTTCTCTGTGCGCGCTCTCATCTTGAGTGTGCGCGCGCACACTAACAAACATGGTCTGCGCACGCAAAATGTATGTGCACACTTCGACAATCTTACTTTAACCTATATTTGTAGAAGAGCACCACTGGAATCTATATGCGCACCCCAAATCTGTACGCGCACTCCCAAAATGTAGATGCACACACCACATTTTTAGATATGCACTCCCAAAATGTCTTGTTGTTCATGCACACACCTCATATTTCTACACGCTCGCACTCAATACATATATGCACACTCCATAATCTTAACTTGCGCATCAAATCTAGTGGACCACATGTGTACACGCGCAAATGAATAAAATTGCAGATCACTTACTATAGAATCACATTGAGTTTCTGACTCGAGTTGCACGTCGAGGAATGGCGCTACAGATTGAGAACCACTGCCATACACGGATCTGGTGGATGCGTTATCGCAGCTGGAGCAAAACAAATGGTTGTATTGTGGGCTTTGACGGATGATGTGAACCGCTGACATCGTCGTTCTAGCTGAATTTGTTGATTCAAACAGAGAATTGAACGAGTCGAGCTGACCGCGTTCGCTACATTGTCGACAGTGAGGGTAGATGATCGATGTACCACGCCATTTCTCAACCAGACAGTGTTCTTGCCACGAGGAGGTGAGTGACGAGAGCTGAAGGACACCTCCGTTTCTGTATTGCCAAAGGAACAGGTAAGGGGTAGCACAGGTGGTCCAGGCGGCGATGTGTCGGAGAGATTAGAAGTATTGGGAGAAAGGTCTGTCAACAAACTAACGAAGAAGGGGCGAAGAGGTCTTGAACCTTACTACTCGGGCCAGGATGTGTGGTCAAGAGCTCAGGGCTCTGCTGTCAGCTCTCTGAGTGTTAATAGCTCGTAGAATTAGAGAGTATCCTATAGGGAGGAACTCAATGCTATCGAAAATTAAAGCTGAGCCCCTAAGCCAGAACTTCTATACTTTGCCACTGGTTCTTCTGCGATAGAAACAATACTCAATTGTTGCATAACGATATGAAGGGATAACTCATTTATATATCTTTTTAGATGTTGATATCGTGTCAGTTTTCAAGCAGGCTGATGAAAGGCCGGAGGGGAATTATCAATAAAATGCCAACCGTAAGGATGCCCATTTTATGCTAATTATATCCTCATCTCTATGGCAAAACACATAGATCCCATCAATGACTATCGAGGACCTCTGATCATTGTGATTTGCGTGTGCACCTGTCGTTTCCTAGCCTGGTGGAGAGGGTTATGTACCCGTGATCCGATTCGTTCAAACTCTGATGAAAGGCTGGATTTTTGGTGCAATAAATCCCATTAAAAAGGAATCGGATCTGGGATGCATTGAAGATGCATGTAGTGAAGGCTCAAATGTGAGATTGTCGGGTCGTATTCCATTCCGTGGACTTCGCATCACACACCAGATCAATATTCCTCGAAATATATCTTGTCTTCCGAACGGTGTGCATGGATTGGGTTACGCCAGAACAAACCTATAGTCACTCGCCTGAATCTTTGCCTTCGAAACTTCATGATTCTGCTTCTGCAATTGGAAAGGAACATAAACAAGTAGGCCAGAGACGACGCATTGTGAGTATGTAATCAATAATAGAGCACCGGCCACCCTGCTGAAAGTGGGAAGGTGGTCGGACTCGGACTGACACCGGAGTTCTAGCCTCGACTAGAAATGGCAATGCCTGTGAAGCAATCGCCGTAAACAAACTGTCCGTTGACTTTCCCACGACTCTCAACGTCAAACAAGAAATCAAAAGGGGTCTGCGCGATTGTCTTTCCTCTTCGCCCCCATCATTTAATCCTTCTAGGCTACTTCCATCGCAAATTATCCCCTCCATAACACAGCTGTGCTCCAGTACCGTTCACATTTCTTCCAGTGAGCACTCGTACTCCATTTTCTACTGTAAAATAGCTGATCTTTGCGCAGAAAGATAATGTATTCTGCAACTGGCCAAACCGCCCGTGCAACAATGACTTTCGCGCCTCGCCTACGCTCCATCGCACTTCCTCCCGTCCTTGACGATTCACATGACGCAGACATCCTACAAGCATCTATGAATTCACCCCCATCTTCGTCATTCGCCCCTCTCCTCTTCTTCGAGGGCGTTTCTAAACCTGGTCCTTCCCGACGCGGCAGCCATCGTTCGTCCTCCACAATGGCATCATTATCATCAGCTATGTCAATTCTGTCAACATCCAGCGATTCAAATACCCCAAATACCTCGCAATTCCGCTAAAGCATTGGACTGAAGAGGCATGTCTCTCTGCTGCCACCTAAGCCCAGAAGACTTCCCAGCCACTCACCCAAGCACGAGTTCTGCTCGCCCATCAATCTCACCACGCGTATCAAACCCTCAACTTCTCAAAATCAAATCAGCACTGTAAAGATACCCCTCATTCATCGCCTCCTTCGCTTTCTATCGACAAAGTACAAATACTACATACCTGGACCATCTCCCTATTTTTATATTATTTTCGACCAATTCGTTTTTTCTTTTTGTACTGTTATCGCAATGCTTTCATAGCCATAATCCAAACACAAAGTACCCCCATTTTCTATGCACTTATACACCCTCTCTGTACTAATATACTCTATGTATCCATTCTGTACTCCTACAACCACCTTCGTCATATAAATCTTGAGCGATTGTCGTGATGATTAATTTCTTCTCTCGCGTGGCCACCCTGTCCTCGTGTTGGATGTTGACATGCCGAATGATTACGTATGTGATGTAAACAACCAAATCACGCTTGGGAATCTGATCATGCCGACTCTTATCTTATCAGTTCATTTGCCGAGTTCAATGTTCTCAATGTTCGATGTCAATTTGGAAGGTAGAGTACTACACTGGCTCGCTTGGGACGGCGAAACTGAATCCCAGTTATACGGAGCGTGCGTCATGGACTATAGGTCATGTTTAATAGTACGCTGATGTGCGCGCAACGTCTTCAAGTGCGGAAAACAAACACACTCAATGACCGGAGTGAGGTCAACGTTGCTGAGGGCGCTCTGAGGGTGCGGGTTGGTGTTTCCGTAGGTAACTAGGCCTTCGTAGCGATGAAATGACACGATATTCGAAGCAAACTACGCTTCCTGAGACTGAAATCTAAAACTGAGAGACGAAGGTTCAAATGTGGGCCAAAAGTAAGCTGCTTGATTTTTACGAAGCCTCTAGAATTAAGTACAAATGAAAATGAACTAAAATACTGACTACGGGGGGGTTCGAAACGATGCAACAGAGCGCCCAGGCACATAAGAAAAGGGTCTATAACAAAGAAATATCTTAAAAGGAGGTGCAAGAGCGGGGGTGGGATGAGGAAAGAGGGTGGTTAGATGGTAAATGGGGTCCAAAATATGAATTAAATGATGGAAATGAATAAGAATTAAAAGTCCGTATGAAAGGTGAAGTGCGGAGTGATGGGATGCGGCGTCGGTATATCCCAATTCGTGTCGTGGTGGCTGATAGGGATGATACGAGTGTCGGTCTTAGCGGTATAAGTGCGCGCGGACGGCGAAAGGGAGCGTGTTAACCAAAAAGGGTAAGCGTTGATGCGTGTGCGTGTGCGTGCGTGATGGTAATTCTGGAATTAAGCGTGATTGCGGGTGCAGGTGAGCGCGCTGCTCATCAACGCCATCACCAGTATTACCATTAGCATTGTTGACCTGAAATATTAAACTACCTGGTTATTGGGGAGGGAGAAAAATTTTGCACCTTCTACACCATATGCGCGATATTTTCATGCATCAGTGGCCATGCACTAAAACAGAACGCGTTTATTCGATCCAAACTCCCAGGTTAACACCATAGTGGGATGGTGCTCCGCTTACAAGACTATTGCACCAGTTGTTATTGTATGGAGACAGTAGATGATTTTTTACGTATTTAAGCGAACCGCTTTTGTGAGCGGCAGCGCGCTTAAGGTCCGTCAGTGTAGGGTATAAAGTCTGTCTGCTTTAATATGACATTGAATCCAACATTTCTCTCCGAAAGTTCACGTTAAATGAAACTTCAACTCGCTGCTGCTGGCCTCTGCACTGGTCGCTGCCAGACCAGCCCCAACCCGAGGCAAGCTCTCTCAGGCAATCCCATTCACGTTACGAGGACTCACGAGCGCACACTTATAATTATTTAGTTTCTTCAATGGAACGTAGTTCCAATTCAAGATATCGTGAATGGTCCCCAACCTAACACTCCAGTCGCACTTTGATTGATGGTGAGGTGACAACATTTTGATGGTACGGTGGTGAAAGGTCCGCAAAGTCAAAGATAGCTCATATTTGATTCACATCCTGTGAAGCCGCGGTACAACGGCAATAGAAACAGTATAAAGGAAGAAAGATGGGGAAAGTTATCGTTTTTGAAAGCGCAACGCGATGACTTGACTGCTCATCATGCCCAAATCGTCAAGCTGTAGAAATAGATATCTAGGCCTGGTGCATGTCTATGAATATGATCACATATTCTGTTCGAAATAGTATGCATCACCAACAAACTCTATTGAAATTGAGCCATGAGCCAAAGTTCATCGCACAGTCCGCAGCAGCCATTGCTTCCACACAGCACTTTTGCGGACCGAAACTATCCTCCTCTTCGTAAAGAGCCTGCTGTGTTCCAATTAAGAACAAACGGAATCCCTTTCCTTATCTCCGTAGGTATATGAATTCCCTGTACCATAAATACTTCGTTATTTATGGTTAAAAGTCAAAAGGCCGTTGGCGTGTGTAGTGCTAAATTTGCCGTGAGGGTTGTACATAGTCCTAATTGGAGTCTCTCAATTCGCGTTGATGGTCAATTCTATGTCATTGAGTATGCTGGATGGTTGCCGCCAAGACTAGGGATCCTGTAATTAGCACGACGAACGTTCAAGTAATAAGAACGATCTATTCGTCTTTACAATCGAAGGTATGTGCCTGCCAGTGATGAGACTATGTGGGAGCCGCATTCGGCGTTCACAGCTGCCGGTGTGGCGGCGAGCAGCTTTCTCATTGAGAAATTCACTCAACGATAGTTGAAGGGGTTATGGTTCCTCATATCCCTTCGCTTATGAGTACTTCTCGCATAGATAGATGCAAGTCGAGGACGATAGCTACTTCGCAGTAGATTACTGCCGAGCTCACTTCATATTCTGTGATCTTGCTCTCAACATAACACTTTGAAAATACCATATATACCATCCCGAGTCTCTCTCACCTTCGGTAACACTAACGAGTTCCCCGTCTATCTGACTTGCATTCCTCGGGATATGGAGCTTTGTCGATCAATACGGGGGTATCTATTAAAGCGACGAGGATTATGAGGCCCATCAGCCAAGAGGTGTTCCCTTGAGCCCGTATATAACCACCCACATAGTCAGACGACGGGAAGGTGCAACTGGAAATCGAATCCCCTCCATCAAATAATACACTAGGCCTCATCCCTGACTTCACAATATGAATCTCTACATTGCTGTATTGTTTACCTTTATCCTATCGGTTGTCTCTGCGACACCGGTCCCTGATCCTGGTAAGTGAATCCAACCATACTACTGATAATCGGTCTTCTGATGCCAATACATTGTTAAGGCACCGGAGTTCATGACGTCCTAAACCCTCAAGCAGACCCAGTCGCTCTTTAAGATGCGAAAATTTATCACAATGTATGTAGACCTCTGGTCTGTGTCCCTCATCGTCTCTCTGATTGCTTTCCATCAATGTCAATATCAGCAACCCATATATTTTACCACGCATAAACCTTACATAGATCGCGATATATCTGATTACACATAGAAATTCAGAATTATAAGCAGCATTCTTCAACTTTACGACGATAACGTTGGATATCAGTGTAGTGGCCCCTAAACAGTCTGAGCACATCAATGGATGATGAGATGAGATCACATTAAATGGATTATGGATCATTAACCCATCAATGTTCGGAAAGACCCTTGGTAAAATTGACTAAGACTTGAGGACGCTACTCACGATCGTCGTTTTGTAGTTCAGCTTGATTACTCTCCGAACATTTATCTCGGCTAAAACGACGACCAAACAAGCAAAAAAGTTGTTTAAAATATGAAAATAGGTCTTTCAGTGCAATTGACACCCAAAGACTTAGAATCACACAGGCGACGTCTTCAGCTTGCGCAACTTGAGTTCCCAACGCCGCCTCGAATTCAACGAGGTCGAGATGTTTAGGATGGGAAAAAGGCACAACCATGAACCGTGTATGTACCTCGAACGCAACCGATAGGTCTTACAAACGCCACCATTAGCAGTCAGTTGGAACTGGAGTCGCACCGTTATTTCTTCTTTCCCGCCTACAACGACTGCGTATCCTAAGGAACTCTGAAAAATGTGGAAGAAAAAAGACATCTATGGTTACATATGGAGCCACCTCCTGCACAGGTGACGCTATGTATGAGTGTATGTGGGGAAGGAGGGTGCTTTCAATATCGCATCCGTGAGTTTTATCTCATTCTCGTCGTCAAAATAAGCTCAGTCATAGCCTCCCCACAAATTTGACTCTATGCATTCATAATACCGCTCCCATTACCGCCAGCGGTAACTGATTTAGTCTCTGGACCGCTCTTATTTTGGCGATACTTTCAGAGTTGCGTGGAAATCACCAATTAGGCGAGAGGAGTGCGCGTATGTGCCTCTTCTATTCCGCTCACGGTATTATTTTAGATAACGCCAAGACCCTGAAAGAAGGGGAAACGGGGAGCAAGGGCATTACAACACAAGATGTAACCCAGAACGCAGCAGAGAACCTAAATCGCTATAAAATGGATTTGATTTCAGCATGTTCAAGCAACTCGTCTCGATCCCTCGAGAATCAGTTATCATGAATACCAAAGCACTAAAATCACTCGTCTCTCTAGCATCTCTCGTAGCTACTGTCTCAGCCGCAGGCTGGGAGTTCGTGCAAAACGGGACCTCTGGTATTCTTGCACTCGAAGCAATCGTCGTCTCTCCAACCCTCGCCATCTTCTTCGACCGTGCCTCCAATGACCCTCTCACCATCGACGATCACCCTGCCTGGGGTGCACTCTGGAACTTCGAGACCAATACTGCTTCAGCCCTTAACCTCATTACTGACAGTTTCTGCGCGAGTGGTGGTTTCTTGAGTAACGGCACCATGGTAAATGAACATGGTGTTTGTGCTTCACGACATGTATTGATACATTTCTATCCTTCATAGGTCAGCGTTGGTGGAAACATCCCTGCCATTACCGCTGCTCAAGATGGTCGTATGGGAATTCGCCTATTTGGTCCTTGTACCGATGCAAACGGAAATGGTGATGGGTGTACCATCATCGAAGACCCAGAGACCCTCCATCTCGCAGAAACAAGATGGTATACCTCATCTGCCCGTATCTTCGACGGCTCTTTGGTATGCCATATGTTTTCTCCCGCTATTCGAAATGAAAATCTGATTATGGTGGTCTCATAGATGATCGTCGGCGGAATCCATGAGGATACTCCCTTTTACAACACAGATCCCGTGAACAGCTTCGAGTTCTTCCCATCCAAAGATGGTGGTGTTCCCCGTCCTTCGGCATTCCTCGAGCGAAGCTTGCCAGTTAACTTGTTCCCTCGGTTCGTTTGACTACTTTCCATTTTCACAACAGAACCATAAATAACCATGTATTCCCAGTGTATTCGCCCTTCCGGATGGCACCGTGTTGATGATCGCCGCCAACCAAACAATCATCTACGACATCGAGAAGAACACCGAGACCATCCTCCCCGACATCCCCAACGGCGTCAAAGTCACCAACCCCTTCGATGGAACTGCTGCTCTTCTCCCTCTTTCTCCACCACACTTCACACCTGAGGTTCTCGTCTGCGGTGGCTCTGCGTCAGATTCCAGCATCCCGTCAGATCAACTCTCCTCCCAAGACCCAGCGTCTAGCCAGTGCAGTCGTCTCGTCCTCACTAAACAAGGTATCGCAGCTGGATGGCAAGTCGAGCATATGTTGGAACCCCGTACGATGCCTGAAATGATTCTCCTGCCCAACGGACAAGTTCTCATCACCAATGGTGCTCAAACTGGCTATGCTGCAGTCGCCAGTGTTGGTGATCCCGTTGGTGACCAGAGTAACGCCGACCACCCTGCGTGAGTGTGATCGAAATATATCTTCAGTCCCCGATACTCATATGATACCTAATAGCCTTACACCCTCCCTCTACGACCCCAATGCACCCCTCGGCAAGAGGATCAGCAATAAGGGACTTCCCACAACCGATATTGCGCGCATGTACCACTCCACTGTCAGCTTGACACCCAAAGGGTACGTTGTCTTTACACAATCGATACTCAAAGCCAATATTTCATTAGCAACATCCTCGTCGCGGGATCCAACCCCAACGGTCAAGTTGTGAACGGCACAGAGTTCCACACGTAAGTCCACCTTTCAGTCACCAATATCACTTAACCTCAGCTGGCCCCTATTATCTCTCGATCAGTGAATTCCGTGTCCAATACCTCAACCCTCCCTTCATGTCCGAGTCTCGCCCGGTCATCCTCAACGCTCCCACACAACTCGCCTTCAACCAAGAATTCGAGCTCGACGTTGCCGTTCCCGTTGGTCTCCGACACGGAAAGCTCCAAGGTACGCTTTTATACTTCTTTGATCCATCTTGACTTAATTTGAATACAACCCTTCGTATTACCTTTAGTTGCTCTGATGGATCTTGGGTTCTCATCACACGCCTTCCACTCCAGTCAACGTCTAGTCTTCCTCGAGGCAACCCTCTCCGCCGACGGTAAAAAGATCAACGCACGTTCGCCACCTAACAACAGGGTCTACCCACCCGGACCAGGTAAAGCCCTAATTTATACAGGCGTTCGAATCGTTATTTAAATTAACATATACTGATGAACTTTAAATATAGCTTATGTCTTCGTCACCATCAACGACGTAACGAGCGAGAGCGCTCACGTTCTCGTTGGAAATGGCCAATCACCACCCGTCGCAGACCAAGGTGTTCCTCTCTAATCACTCTGTCTGGGTTAATGCGGATAGACAGAATTGCATCGTGAAAGTGAGTACACGATGTACAGAAACTACATGTGTCGTGGATCGAATATCAATGAAATTTCCTTATCATACGTACATGCGTTGATGGACAACAACAATCTCAGAAGAATGTCTTCAACCGACGACTTCGATGATCATTTCAAACATCACACTACTCAAAATTCTAGCGTCGGTTCCTCTTAGACTCCTTTCGAAATTTGAGAGATATGTCAGCGCGATGTGTCAGCGTCAACCGAAGACGTCAACCGACCACGCGCATCCCCTCTTTTGTTTTCCAACAGCACGAGTTCAATTTACGACTAATATCACCACTAATTATATAAAACAACATATACAATCCAACAATAGAAGGTCCAAGATTAGATTACCCTCAGTGACCCATGCTTCTCACTCAGACGTAATCTACAAATCACCGCATCAGCTAAACGCATAAGTCAGTGAAAAGCTCAGGAGACACCCAACGTGGTCACGCATTCAATTCCAGAATCAATCTTTCAATAAACTCGGCTACTCAACGTGCATCAAACAACGTCAGCCCAGCCACCCTTGTCACCTAATCTGCCACTCGAGTCCGACGGATATAAGTTTGAATAACGAAATGAAGGCACTCGGTGTTTGTGTTTTAGCATGATTTTACGAATCCGGTTACGCCAATACAAGGGCTTGCTGCAATAGGTATATCTAACTAGACACGGACTCTGTAGAAGATATCAACTTCCACACCTAGACAAACACATGTGCCGATGTATAGATATAATCCGAACCCTTCACGCTTCTTGACAGCTTTAATTTCATTAAATCCCTAAGAGGAGAATCATTTACTTCTTATGATTCACAGCGAAAACGCATGAAGTGTTTAGCTTTGAGTAAAAGTATGTATCTTATACATGGAAATAATTAGAATCATTGTATGGCTAGAGAAGAGGGAGCTTCCATGTTCTACTGCCGTTATCCAGAACCCAGTCAATGGTCACGAGATGCGCTCAACGTTATACCCATCTGAACCTCTCGACCTCTATATCACCCAGTTTAAGAAACCCCGGGCATACTGGCAAGAGCCATATATGTCGAACAATGCAAGAATTTAGAGTGCAAGCTTCAGAGTAAAGTAATCTATCTGTCTTTGATAAAATTAATTATAAACCAATCGAACACGGTATGTCCAAACTCAGCATAAGCGCTACGGCCATCCTCAACCACTCATGACGTCGACACAACCCAACGTGTGTTCCTAATCAATATAACACACGATAAACTCATAAATAGAACTCCAACCACAGTTTCAATTGATTAACGTCTCCTATCTAGTCGTATCACGCCTACGCACTGCGGCAATTGATCAACTCACACAACAAGCGCACGCGAGCTTCTAATTAGGCCGTCGCCGTCGCCTCAACGATACGCGACTCTTCTATCCTTCCTCTACGCAACCATAGAAAGAAAAAAAGGTAAACTTCGGCGAACGCCTCGCGTCGCTTTTCCAATCAAAGTTTCCGGTACAGTTAATTTCGGTAAATCGAAAGTCTTACTTTACATAGTCGGCCAGCTGGCAAGAAAAAAAAAAGAAAAAAGAGAGTATACCCTCAACCCAAGCGCATCATCACCATCTCCCCAACAGAGCATCTGTATCATCACGCATCACCTGTTCTCAAAAAGTAAGTATACTCAATTCAATTCAACGCACCACATACGTATTCATTCGTCGGTCGTTCGACTTTCAAGCTTTTATTTCTTCATTCATCCCGTCAGTGCTCTACACATCCACACCGCCTCGGACTCAATTCTCTTTTTTTTCTTCCTCCAAACAGCCTTGCTCGCAGCCGCTGAGTCCCAACTTCCAACCCCCGTTCTTCCAGGGGTACATTCATAAGTAAGTACATACGCAGTCTCATCTTATCCACTTCACCTTAGTTTTACCCACGTCACGAACAAAGCAAGAACTCCCAATTTACCCATCCCCAGCCGAGCCCCTCCGAACCTCACCATCGGGGCGGCATTCCCAATTTAGGTATTCCTCTTTGAGTAACTTTTTTTTCGTTCGTCTTTCGATGTTCGACACCGAACTCTTGTGCTCCATTCCAACCCCATTGACATCTTGGTTTATTTTACTTGCTTACTGACTTGCTTACGCTTGATTACTCACTTACCACTAAAGCCAACCCGAATATACATGTTTGGAAGTATTCGCGAGCGCTGTATCTCCAATCCAATTGTATACGTACTGCGTCTCTGAGTAAAACATGCAAACTCATGAAGTATGTCAGTGCATAGATAGCACTGTAGAGAGAATAGGTATTAGACATACACACACACAGCTCGCACGACCAAAGTGCTCATTGAACGTCCAAACTCTAAATCATAGCTATATTCCTCATACCCACAGCAGCGCAGTTTCCTCTATCTCATCTCAGGAGGTATCGTATGATCTTGCTCACTCTCATGCTCCAGAGTCCCAATCCGAAAACGTGACCTTCCGCTGACCCCACACGACTCGATTGGAGTCATAGCGTGAGTACAGAATGTTCATATCCTTGTTAAGACTTCTCTGTACCCGTTCTTCGTAATTGAAGTATTCTAGATGTCTACACTGACTCACTGAGCTATCTCAGAGGCTGATGCGGACGGATTCAAGTTATACTTCCTAAATGATGTTTGTAGCGAATTCTAAAACGCTGAGGATCCGACCCTCGAAATTTTACAACTTGCAATGAATCATAGAACTGTGCATTGATTGATCATATGTATGTCAATGGAAGTATGTATCATAATGTTGTATAACGACCGAGATCTAAGCGAGCGTCCATGAGCGCAGTAAGGTATAAGAGAGCTATAATACACTTTTTACATTCTTTCAAAATTTTGTACTACCTACGGGGATACTTTTGGGGACTATGGATAAACTACCTACACATACCAATGAGCATGATGCCCAAACCAATCAAAAACTAAAAAATAAAGGAGGAAAAAGGGGAAAAGAAAAACGACGGGACGACGAATAACCCGCCTGAGAACCAAACTCGGCAGAAGCCCATCTCGGATGTCCACTTGCTCTGCAGACTCTCCACGTCTCCAATTAAATCTCCGCGCTTTTCGATCACGAGAAAAAGAGGAGGGGACGAGAAACAAACTGAATCATCAGCACGTCAATCGAACAACACCCAAAAAGGCAAAACCGACCCAGGAAGAGGTCAAGTGCGGTCCGCCGCGCGGGCGCGTGCCAATTTGGGGTAAAACGAGCGTGTGCTTGAGCGAGGGGGGATTCGGTGGGATTCCGAAATGGTGCCGAGAAAAAATAGAAAAGGAAAGCGGATGGGTATGCGTATGGGAAAGGCAACTAGGGCAAGGGTATGTAATGTAAGTAACTAAAAGTATGCATGCGACGAGTCAGTAAGACTGAGGGAAGTGAATGGGATGGAATGAATAGAACGAGTTGAGACAAAAAATAGCGTCTTCCCGGTTCTTGTGGCGCAAGCGTGGGCAAAGAGAAGAAGACAAGTAAGTAAGAATAAAGTAAGAACGTGAATGCGCGGGCGGGAGGAACTAGATGGAGAAGGAAAAGAAGCGGGGGTGAATATGAATGAAGAATAAAGGTAAAAACGAGAGGAGAAGAGAAATAAAAGGAAGCATACGTGCTCTACCGAGCGTCTATGAAAGAGATGGGGAAGGAGAAGGAAAAAGAAGAGGAAAGTATGCATATGATCTTCATAACGCGGAAAAATGGGTCAATGCGGATGAGTGAGTGAATGGATGCGTAATTGGCTTATTGAGTGGAAGAAGAGGGATACAGAATGGATGCGACAGAGAAGGAGATGAGAACGGGAAGGGAAAGGAATACGAACAGCGATTAGGATACAGGTATACATGTGGCATGGCATGGTGGAAAGGTAATATGAGTGGGGTGTTCGTACAAGTGGTGATGCGGCTGTCGGTGAGCAATGTGATGATGAATATGAAAGGTGGCATGACGATGATGGGACCCAAGTAACGCAGAAGATAAACGGAGAGATGGACGGAATGCATGGTGAAAAACGGAAAAATGAGACCGTGACAGACACAACGAGGGAAATGAAGCAGAAAGTAACGTATACATCCTCGCCCCCCCTCAAAACGGAAAAGGCGAGAACGGAATATCGGAAAGCATAAACGTCTTCCACGACAGACACCAAAAGTGTCAAGTGAAAAGAACAAGGGGTATTTTTTGAGTGGTCGCCTGACTCGTCTCCTAGCAAGAACACAAGGAGTACCAGCCACGGCGATACGGCGACGTCGTCCAGGCACTGGAGGCGTCAGCCAGCGGTCGGCAGCGCTCTAACACACCCGCTGCCGACCTTACAGAGCGCTTTTCGCTCATGAGACGTTCAGCTCCCAGACATCGGGCCCACTGAGCGTCCCACTCAACCCCGAGAAATAGTTCTTCCCCATCAACAAATCCAGCTTCTTAATCCCTTTACCCTCCTCTCTCCTCCTCGCCTCAGGGTCCAAAATCCTCGAGCAGCGTCCATAATACGCCCTGTCTACGCTGTTCCTGATCTCGCCCTCAGGGAGGTCAGCGTACTCGCGGTGTTTAATTTGAAGTCGGAGTTGGCGATGGACGGTGTTGAGGATGTCGAGGACTGTCACGACTGCGTCTGGAAGAGTCGACGATGGCATTACCTCGATCTCGTCTTGCAGGAGCGGACAAATGATAGTGAGACGCTTCTGAGCGGGGGCTGTCGCCGGTTCATGGAGGGTCTCAAGCGGGAATTGCCCGCTAATTGTCGTCGGAGGAAGCGTGAAGTCGTAGACGACCGCTGGCTCGGTGTAGGGTTGGTATGCGAGCAAAAAGTGAATTTGAACGGGCTTGGGGAGAGGAATATCGTATGGGTCTAGTGAGGTGTGGTGTCGAGCGTATGGTGAGGGCTGGAAGATAGACGGTCTATAGCCGAACTGCTCAGGAGGCGGCGACGGCAATTCTGGTGATGATGAGGATGGAATTGAAGACGCTGTGAGCGACGGCGAAGGCGGTGTTGGTTCTTCGTAAACGTAGTTGTGGTTTGAAAAGTGAACTCGTTTGTATCCGCTCATGCTGCTGTTGTTGGTGATAACGATAACGATGAAAAGATGAAAGTCGGTGTTGTAGATGGATGTTGTATGGAAGAAGGGAATGAACGGAGCCAAGGCAGGTCGAAGGGTTTAGTATATATGGCAACACGACTGACTATTACTGAATCAAATCAACAATACACCAAATGGAGTTACGGGGCTTACAGACCTTGGGTTCAATTAAAATGACTTGTTACACAGACTTTTCATGATCGCGTCAACAACGCAGCAACGCAGTTAAAGAATTAACACTCACTCTGACTGACAACACCGCCTTGGGCATAGGATACTCGATTCGATGTGACGCACACGATCATGAGGGGTACAGCTAGATATAGATTATCACGCTACACCTCGCACGGCGGGATTCGTACACAACCGGCTTGTAACTACAATTCAAGAGCGCGGTCAAAAACTGCTTCATGGAGTTGCAAATTCCTAAGATGTTGTAAAACTCACTTGTATACGTGTAACATCCACAACAATCACTCCCCAGTCACCCGATGCAAACAGAAATAGATGTAAAAGATGGATTGTTGGGACGGGACTCGACCGAACCCATAGAAACCCGGTCCACCCTCGACGTGCTTAATTGGTTCGGGCCCATATAACATGCCCTAGCCCAACCCTGAGAGAAGGCGAGGACAAGGGCGGAATTCCAGGCGCGGCACGCGCGGACCCGTGTTAAGCGTTGGGAGCAGAGCAGAACGCGCGCCACTTGGATGTCCCATTTACCCTAATCCTTCCCGCGGCATCCACCTTTGACGCATCCCTCTTCGCTCGCTGCCGAACGCTCATAGTGAGGCCTTGACGACATCATTTTGAAGTGAAGTAAAGTAAAGTGTCGACATCTGTCATTTCTGTCATGCAAGAAAAAAAGAAAAAAAGTTTTACATCAATAAGGTAAAATAACAAGCCAAGTGAAAAACAGGTGTATGTAACGCCGATATTCTCGCCGGACATGAAGTAAAGCCCCAACGTCCAGTCAATAATAACGAAATCGCTTCGATCTTTTAGGGAAATCAACGAGACAAACTCGACCTCCTCCAAACCACACACAAAAAAACAATAAACAGGTCGCCGAGCACGCACCCAAACTTTCCCCCCTTCATTTCCTATTCCGTTCCCCAAAACGTACACGATGGTTCCTTGTTCACGGTCATATATCAGATTCAGCTATCATCAGCACCCTACTATAGCCGAGAACTTGTCATCATCGTCATTCCTTCATTCATTCATAATCATATCGTTACTGCGCGGGGAGAGGAGTGGGGAGGAAGGACGGGAAACAATGGGAAGAAAGCAGGAAGAGCAAGACATTCAAGAGACGACTGAGACTTGCGGGGCGGGGGGTGGGATCCCATTCGCAGTGCTCTTTATGATGAACATTCATCGCTGCCTCGAGGTCGACGTGAGGCTCCTTCAACCTTGCACGTGATCGTGTAATTCCATCATTGATGGAGTGATGTTAGATCCGGCAACCCGACTTGCCTTTCTGGTGCCTTTCTTCGTCCAGTGATCCCTGCTTCTGGGATACAGCAGTCGGCCCCGCGCAATAACCGCTAAGTTTAGAGATGCTATGGTAGTATTGTGGAGTGGATACTTCTCACTGGGTAATCACCTGTCTGCAACGTGTTGCCGTTTGAACTTCGTCTGAGCTCACCGCATCTATTTCTCAGCAATACCCCGCAGGCCACTGTCGAATGACTGCTCCTATGTAGACGGAGTATACCGCAGAGCAGTTGTAGCATTAGAAGCGCTGAATAAACTACTGATACCATATAATCAAGTACAATATACCGCAGAGCATCGCCCACTCACAGGTTCACGGTTAACAACACGCTGCATTGAACCCCACGTAAAGATCCATGCAACGCTTAGCAATACCTAGACGATCTCGGCATCTCACTATCACCAAAACCTCCACCTCCACCTTCCGTGCTTGATTAGCTTTCAGCTAGAAGTATTGGCGACGTAGTTTGAATCTGAGGTCTGAACTAGAAGGTGATGAACTATTTTAAGCTCGAGATCGTGACTACCCCTGCTCTGGGAATTATTTTGCGCATATTTCCTAATCACTGTCTTAATAATTACGACATATCTATACTCCCAAGTTCAGTCCTTGAAACCGCGATGTGCTTCAGTCGGTATCATCGCCCCTGTCATCGTCAGTAATCGTTCTGTGCGCTTTCTCTGCATTCGTCCTGTTGTTAATTTTTATGTTTTTTTTTGAAAAAATAAACTTCCTTGTCGTCGCTTTTTTCCCTCTATACAGATGGAAATATTTGTCCTAAATTCTCCGTGATGCAATCCTTCGTATCTAATGTCACAGAAAACTTTGCCCTGATACCTTTAACCCCCACAAATCATATAAAGACCAGCTTACCCTTACCTCAACCCAACAAGCACTTGACTCCTCTACCGTCTCGTACTCAACCATCATAATGCCTGCACCAGTCGAATCCGGAAACGAAATCCTTATCCCCTTGTTCGACGCTGAGGCTGCCAACAAGCTCTTCCACATCACCTGGAGCCAAAACCTCGCCACTCGCAATGCTGATTATTATCTCGTCACTGCCGACAATATCACGACTGGTAAGCGATCTTTGTGTAAAATTATCCTGAGGTCGAGGAAAGGTTACTGACATTGAGCGATACAGGCACTCAATTCCCATTCTTCATCGCTGCTGAGTACTACAAGACCAGCACCAGCGCTAACCCGAATCATGTCACCCGTGTCGGGCAGCTCCTGCCAGGAGGTACGATCTATGAAACCGTCACTGATTAACTGTTTGACCCACATCTTCATAGAGGGCTATAAATTGAAAGTTGGCAACCACCTCCAATACGGCCAAAAGAACGCAGCAGGCGAGCTCCGCTTCGTCGTGTATCACGACAAGGAGCGTAAACCATACCAGGTGGGTTTCTTCTCTCCCATATGCTCCTTTCCACCACGTCTTGATTGACTGACCCTCGAACGACACTCTACAGCACCGTTTCATCGAAACCGCTGTCGGATCTACGAGTGCCACCAAAGCCCAGGAGCTCGCCAAGTCCTTCGGGTACGGCGCCATTGGTGATCAAGTTGGGAGCATTGCGAAGAACTTTGTTGGGGATTACTTACATAATTTCTGAGCGTGCATTGGTGTTAGATAGTATTTCGAGTGTTGGTACATATCCATTCGTTGAACTAGGTTGATTAATTGCGACTCGATATAATCTTCAACACGAGAGACAGTGAATCGAATGTTACTGATTTCCTCGACAAAACCTCTATAATTTGAGCGCCAAGGCGGACTCAACGAATTGATTATGCCTCGATATCAGCATAAAGCTGAGGTGACATCATGTAAGGGCCCTCATAGCGGAAATCGTAAATCATGAATATAACTATGCAAATGTAATGATTCGTTCTAGTACAAACGCATCCAAGTTTTCTTTTTACGACCAGTAAGTAGTGCAGTAGTGAGCTGTGACCCTCCATCGTACCCGTGACCTCAAACACTCTCATTACCTCTTCTCGAATACTCTTCCTCCCCATTCGACACCAAACCCAGCTTCGGTCCCCCAAATCTCAAATCCGGCATAACACTTATCGTGCTCATGGGTCGTGGCACAGTGCCGACAACAGAATCAGCTGCGTGGTAGTAAGAGACCGCATTCGCACGTATGGGTGTATACGAGGAATGTCTCTTCGCAGGACGCGTATCGGATCGATGAGGCAGGATACATTCGAGTGGTGGATCGGACCCGTAACTCATGTCTGGTGGGTGGTATTGGAGGCGAACAGGCTGAGGAGCTCCAGGGGTGTTCATGATCACAGAGTTTGATGTCATGTTGGGATCTTTCGGTGAAGTATACTGGGAGTAACCCTGACACGACGCGGCTGTCGTCGTTGGCGATGTCGTCGTTGTTTGACACTCTTGCTCAGAGTAACTGTATCCACCGAGGTGCGTCGGTGTTGTTGGTGAGGTTCTGTGTTCCAGGGAGAAACGCGACCCTGTATATGGTATTTTTGTATCGGAGGATGCATATGGTGATGTTAAATGAGCTGACGATGGACAATAGATCATCGCAGGTGAGTCGACATGTGGCCTGTATTTTGATTTCAACCTTGCACAACATAGATGGCAAGCCAACCATAGCAGCGCGATAAGAATGATTCCAAAGGCGGTACCGACAACGCCGAGTGCGAGGCGGAGCTTATGTACGAGTTGTTCTGAATCAGCCATACCTCAAGACCGAAGAATCAATGCCGGTTGGACAAGCCTATTATGAAGATAGTCATGAGCTAGTTATATACGCACGATATCAGGGCATCAATGACCGCGTCAACCCACGGGGAGCTCACTCATTAATCACGCCTTGTGTGTCTATCAACTCCGAATGCACACGCCGGATCGAGACGCCCGTTGAAGAAGCACTGTGATATCATCGATATCGCTGAAGAATTCTGCATAGAACAAGAATAAGCCTCGGTGCCGGCGGTTGTTTTTTGAGAGCGGGGATCAGTGGCCGCAGACAGTTTCCACTCCATCTGAGTGCATTAGGCATGATCAGAGTCACCTGGTACACGTCAACGAAAGTTTGGGAGGTTTAATTCGATTCAGGAAGTGAACTTGTCGTCTCAACGATATGAATCCTGATAAAGTCCCTATTTGCAACATCACTCAGAAGGTTTAGACAGGGCCAACTCCATCTAGCAGGGATCGTCTACATTTGGTCTACCTCAATGCTATCAGCGCGCTGGTTTTTTTCACCCGTCGCGGGTTTGAATATGTCAAAGTTTCTGCTGTCGGATCGAAGTATTGCGGAAGGGCGATAGCTACATGGACGATTATTTAACCACTGTCTTCCTTTCAGAATCCATATTCATTTAGCAAGGCCTACCACGGACAAGCTCGCCATTGTGGATGAGCGCCGAGCATCGACATCATTAAATTTCGATCTGACGTCGATAAGCCATTCTCTTGGAGATACAATACGTGTCCACGCATCTCTTCAAGACTCTACATCGCGGAACAGAGCGTATAATGGGCTTCCTTTAGATCTTGGTCCGTTGTTTGCACGGTGGCTTTGTTTGAATGACATATGTCGTTTCACTACAGATAAATCTTGACCCTGTGAGCTTGATAGTGTATTCTCATTCTTTTCCAGCTCGGGATTGAGTGTGGGGTGAACATCGTTCCTGGATCTAAAATTAGGGGTAGTGAGCAAACGTGTCGCTGTCCTTGCACTCCTGCGAGCGTCTTTGTTTTGATTAGAGTCAGTCGCCGCGCAAGATTTCATGAACAGTGAGGCAGGCAATGCGCAAAGCCATCCACTTTGAAATTACATCAAATAACTCGTGATACTTAGCAGAAGTTTAAGAATAAAAAATACCTTCGTTTATAGGCAGGGCAATCTCGTCACTTGAACGGACCGTGCTCATCGGGCTTCCAAGAACAGGTAAGTCGTGTAATCCGTCCGAGGTTCCACTTTCAGAATGCAATGAGGAGCGTTCTTCCGAGAAGGCACATGCGTCACAGACTACACATTCATGTCATACGATAAAGCTCGAACTTAGAAAACACTTAAACGACGAAATGAAACTGCAAGAAGATTTGTGGCTTACCCGAATGCCAAGGAGCTAAGGCCACTCAAAACATTGAAGCGAGAACAGAAAAGTGCAGGGTCGCACGTTGACGTGAGCCTCGCAATTACGCGTCATCAACTCACTCAATGAACCAGGAGCTTCTAGCTCCGCGTCTAAAATTTAAGAACAAAAATGGAGTAGTGAATGAGGAGGCGCCTATATATATTTAGATAAAAGAGTGAGTGAGGTAAAATCAGAGTGCGTATCTAGGCACGGACAGCGCCTATGGATCAACAAGCCTCATTTTTCTTGGTTGGATGTTTGGAAGGTCCCAGGATGCCCTGACAAACGTCAAAATTTCCCCCCTCGACAGCCTCGAACATTTTTTCCCCTTCCGCAGGGCACCAAAAGGTAATAACGACATGGAACTCCGGGCATCATGAATAGGCACGACAACTACCCATCAACAGCTACCCAACATCGACCGTCCCTGAAGACATCTATATAACCATGACCTCCACTATGTTCACAACGTTTTCCTGTGACTCCGTTCTCTCACTAAACAACACCGTCTACGGCCCCTTCCATTCTTTTAGAAATGCTCGCCCGCGAAGCGTTTACTTCCATTCTTTTATTCCTATTCGCGTTCCAAATCTCAGGGGCGTTCGCTAGACCTTCTTTCACCCTAACAAGCAGGCGTTACCGTTCTGGTTCAGCCGCAGCAGCGCGTTCTGACGTCCGACTCGAATATACTACCAATGCTGAACGTATGGCGGCTGGCCTTCAGCCCCGCGCCCCAACTCGCGTCTTTGACCCTCGTCACTTTAACAACCAGCCAAAGCCATCTGCTGTTCCGTGAGTAAACGGGGATGTTAAAATTTGGGCCATTTGTAATGTAGAATCAACAGATACTCCGGTTCTATTCAAGTCAAGAAGAGGAACGGTGATGTGTTAGGCTGGGTCGCATCAAGCCTCGTTTCGGGTGGACGGTGAGCTATTGTCCTACTAATCACGACATTAAAAAATCGTCACTGAAGATGTTTCCACCAATTAGCTTCACTGTGACTGGCAATTCAAACCAGAAGGTCGGAGTATCCTTCAGTTATCTCAACAGCAATACAGAGCTTCAACTGAAGATATCGGTGCGTCACTAATACGACCATTTGATGCTAGACATTGTTATCAACTTCATCGCTCCATAGGATTCTGCGTCTTATCCGTACATTGGTGGAAATGGTGATATCCTGGTACCGTAAGTCCTCCTTGTGTTGTTCTTCTCTGAGTTGGTTTTAATAATTCTGATGATCAGATATACAAACGGTAAAGCTGCGATTGTCAGGACCGACCAAGGTCAGTATTTGAACACTTGTAAATATATCATATGCCTAAAGGTCTGCAGTTGGCAACAGCCTCTCACTCCCCAAGAGTGTCGGAAATTCGGCTGGTAGTGGGGTACGTCATTTTTAAGGCGAATTTATTTGTATCACGCGTCAACGGACTTCGCAGGCAACCCAATCATTCATCTGGAACTTCGACCCCACAAGCAAGGAAATTACAGGTTCGTCCATCGCATTTTCATTTAAATTAACGTATCGCATGTTGAGTTCGTCCATCCACAGCTACGTGGTTAAACCTCTGGGGGCAAACTTCAGTCAATATTTTCTACCGCAATAACGACCCAGGCAAAGGTCTTTACATCAGTGCAGATGATGATCTTGGTGATAAGTACACTCGCGTCGTGAGTTTCATTTTCTACTATCGCTGTTGCGTTGTAGGTTCAGAAGCTAACGCCCCCTATAGCGATTCTACCTGGTTTAGATGGTTATTGCACCCTTTTGACACTTGACTATACACTTCTCTATACTCATCCATGACGCCTTCCTCGAGCGTTGCGCCACTGGAGGAATGCCCCTCACTCACGACTCTTTATGGACAACTACATAGACAATTTCCACCCAATGATGCGAGCCTTTACTTTATTTGTGCATCAATCTATATCTGCCATTAATGTTGCTATAAATGCTCTGAATCTCGGGCTGATGATGTGTGTAAATTGTATCGTCAACTTGGGATGTGAATTCCTCTCCCAACGACACCCGAAGACACGCGTTTGCGACCCACGCCTCAACAGGTGCTCGCATCAGCTGATGCGCTGATGGCATCAATGGATCATTGTATCAAACTGACCCGAGTCTGTTTCAGTTTTAGTGATACTTCAGCATCCGTTTAGTGTTGATCAACCCGTTTATAAAGCCCAACTGTCCAGGACACGTATATAATATACAACATCGCCTTGTGCGATTACACAACACATATAGAATGGGGGATAATCATGATGTAAACAGTCCAAACTGTAGGGGTTGGATGTGAGATTATAAAATGTTCTATGGATATCAAGTATATAGAATAATGTCCAAATGATATGTGGTATAAATGTTCTGAGTGGGGTATGGAGCACATACTAATAATACAACAAATTAATAGAAGTAACGGATGTGATGAGAAGTAGATGAGGAGCGGAAGTAACACTATGTGTCGCGGGAAAGTCATATGTGAGCTTGATTGAGTCTAGATTGAGTGAGGTTCAAGTTGGGTGAGACCGCAGATTGAGGTCAATGCACAGCATCAAGGAGAGGTCCCTGTACTGAGAAATTTGAGTGGGACAGAAGGAGGGGAATTAGTGTTTAGCAGCCTCCGAAAACTTTCGCTTTGGTGTTGGATGCATTTGTGGGGCAAGTCGGGGATGCATGAGATATACCACTCTCGGTGGCATCTCCAGGTTTAACCTCATCAACCTCGGAATACGGAGGGGGATCATCCACGGGGTTGTCACTCTCTCTGTGTACGATACCGGTCCCCCTCTTGATAAGAATCATACTGCGGAGACACATGGATGCATCTCTCGTATTCGAAGACTTCGTCATGACTGGAAAACGCTACGACCTTCTTGGATCGTGGATGCTGATTGATATTCTTGGAGGTTATCCGGACATCGACAGTGTCAAAGGACAAGCGATAGTTGACGCGATGTTGGTTTCCTCTCCAGACAGAATCCAAGGGGTTAAATGAAACCTCGATGGAGGCCTAATGACTTGTAATTGAGGGCTAAAAAATTACAATTAGTGAGGCAAGAGGGCTATACAAGTGGTTAGAGCATACCATAATTGTAATAGCTTATCTGTAGTGAATGTTGTTGAGATCTTTGGGTACACGAAACAGGGGTGAACGATAACTAGTATTTCTTCGTTGTTCTGCTCTGTTTAAGCCCTTTAATCTAGTCTCATTTTCATTTTTTTTTGAAGAGATCTTTCGCCAACTACATGGCCTGTTGCTTAGCATGCAGCCCTGCCATGACTCACGACATGACACAACGCGACCAAAACTAGTATTTCGTCGGTCATGAATGTTTTTTGGGCACTTAAAAATTATATAGCGATGCGCCTGGTGCACCGAAATTACCCCAGAAGTATGTTCAAGGGATTTCTTCCGGGATCCAGACCAATCACAATCGCATTTCATAGGCCATCAATGTCGGTATCTAAACTATCTCTGGGTTGGACCCACAATCACCAATACAAATCACTGCAAATCGTGCATCAAGTACAACATCACTTGCCCACAAACCGTCAAACCCACGAACAGAACCATGATGCTTATTGTCCCAGGACGCCCACACACGAACACAGCCGGTTCTTTTCGTCATCTGGGAGGCTCATCATTTCGTCAGCTCCGTTTATGGACGGTCCGACGAGCGCCTAGCAGAT
Organism: Panaeolus papilionaceus; assembly: GCA_015501605.1. Lineage (NCBI taxonomy): Eukaryota > Fungi > Basidiomycota > Agaricomycetes > Agaricales > Panaeolus > Panaeolus papilionaceus. Next base: position 2,523,382 of record JADNRZ010000005.1, on the reverse strand, counting down.
TTCGTGTTCGCGATCCTCTGACAATTGCCCGCCACCAAATGTAACTCAACAGAAAAAAATAATAGCCTTTACGGAGGACAGTGAACCACTGGATTCTTTATGCAGCAACAAACAATTTCTGGACTGTGCCATTAGATTCCCTCATGGCACTCGATGTTTGTCAAGAAAATATGGGATCCAAACATGACCACAACTAACAGAGTACTGCCATGATGCAAATATGTCACACAGTTCCCCTTTCTCTACACAATCAACCTTTGCTAACAAGACCCATGGGCGGTTCCCTCTTCAAATACTGTATGCACTGTGCCCATTTTAGCTGTACCCCGGCCCAATTTCCAAATTTGTACCACGCGGCTGACTATCAGGGTACAGGGTACGTGCGGCAATGGCCGACCATTCAATCCTTCCTTAGGGTTTGCTCCTGACTAAACTATGATGTCAGAAAGATATTGTAATCCATCCTTCTGTGGACGAGCTCAAGAAGGACCACTTCATGCAGGTATTCCGCGATTGATGTTACTACATCTCCATATCGATCTAACTTACAGAACACGACATTCATGCCGTTCAAACGAATGACTGGAGGTAACTGATGTTTTTGTACACGTCATATCAAGCGCAGCTTCCGGAAACTAGTAAATCACTCAGGACACCTGGGTGGCGGGGGAAATGGATAATATGCAATGGCAATTGGGCGACATGCTGCGCTTTTGCTATGATTTATATAAACATACGAGCGCTTTAGATATCAAGCCGGGCATGAGCATCACGGTAATCACTGTTGTTGACTGCGACCCCAGTTGATCGCATCCCTCGGGTGAATACGTCCATGAAGACACGATCTAAGCTGCGGTATGTCCAACTGCCGAGGCATGTGGCCTTTGGCCTGTGACACACTTACCATACTTGTCTTTCCGCGAACCTTGGGAAGTGATGAGTCGAATATGAATAGTATACACGCAACAGCTCCGTCTAACTTCCACTTCGAACTTAGGATTGAGTCATTCACAGTCAAGGTCCCGTGACCATGTTTAAATCTGACTGGAATTAACTTTGACCGAACTTGACAGTTCAAATCGGTTAAAAATATTTCGATGAAACTGCTAGATGACTTTGACCCATAACAATGTCACAGGTTGAAGGGTGGGGCCCCACGCATCACAGCATTATCAAAGACATCATGTAGGTCCGTGTGAAAAAGGTCTCGTCAGTCAAAGCACCTCATAGAGAAGGCTCCCTATTTCTCTTTGGCAAAAAATACTGAGAGCCAGTGGATTAGGAATGTCATGTATAATGAATTTTAGGATATGTGTAGGTGTATTTCATTCTTTCAAGCAAATAGTCCTCGACATTCTGTCCGAGTGAACGTCAAGAGCATTATGTTGTCGCATAGTATAATAACAAAATGAGCACGAGGTTTCAAAATTAAAGATAGCAATGAAGATAGGTGGTAAAAAATGAAATTTACAACACGATGAACTGAAGAAAAATGTTTGAACCATTAGACCATCGTCCCACTGACAGTTGCCATCTAATGCTTGACAGGGATACCGATCATTGCCGAGGATCCGTCGAATGGGTCAAGAGAATCATCACAGTTTCCCCGTCCTTCCCCAAAGACAAACCCGAGAATACACATGCACCCAGCAAGCAATCCACCCTGAGTACATTTGACCGAGATCCATTCCGTGATGTTTGAATGATGGAATTTCGCGTCGACGAGAATTCGTGGTTCAATTCTGCATCGGAAACGCTGCTCATGAAGAATTTATGTACTTGAACCAGCACCTCTCTGATACACACGTACCCCTCACCTTCTCTCGGTAGAATTGATAGCACCCAGGGTAGCGCCCTATGTCGAATGACAATTTGGCCTCTGTATGGACCCTGCACCTCTGCGGAGAACCCGGCTGGGAAGTGCCCTTCTTCAGCAATTAGATTGAAGATTTGGGAGCCAGGAAGAAGGGGATCTGTCCCGACATCCCAGCCGGATGCACGGCCAGATACGAGGTGAGGAGATATAACAAAGGAAGGCGAGGAGTCAGCAACTTCTATGACAGAGTGACTTTTTCGAGGATGGGCATCGTAAATGTTCCCGGTGGTATAGTTCGTCCCAGAACTAGAAGCGGAAGTAGGACGCGGGCTTGAACTGGAGGAGGAAGCATTCGGTGATGAGGAGACTGAAGGTTGTCTCTGGACGATAGGGTAATCTGAATCCTCGGGCGGTAATTCTCTTGTTCGCATTAATGGAGTCGCTGGGAAATCTAACGGAGAGCCGTCCGTTGTGATGGGGTTGGAAGAGGTCTCGTCGTTAGACTCTGATTCTATTCCTTCCACGCTGTCATCTTCAAAAACCTCCTCGTAAGTTTCTTCTAAACCCTCTCTGGCAGTAGAATCTCTTTCTACATAGGATGTGCCTATTATCTCGTCCATGTGACTGAAGGATACTCGTTTCCTATTCATGAAGCGCCTGAGAAGATGCGTGTGAGCGATATTAAATGAGCCAAAGGCAGAGATGAGCTTGTCGGTTCAGCGGTGATAGGTGAATACTAGCAACGTGAGGAGTGGTAACAGGGACGTGACAGACAGCTGGAGAATGAATGCACTCCCCCGACGTGTTGCCTGGAATGGTCAATGTAAAACTTGTGGGTCAATTTTCGCAACATTGCGACCATCCTCCATTTATACGATCATAAGCCTCACTTCAGTGCCCACAATGCTCGCAATGCTTTTCCGACCGTTGTGACATACATATACCATATCCGAGTCGTCATCTCACTGCATGATGTCTCGGTTGCACGCTTGAATATCCATTCTCCATATTCCTCACACTACCTAGTCCCCTTTCGATGTCCCGTAACGGCGCGACACCCAATGCAGGTAACATGGAACAGGTGTTGTGACTCTTTGCCGCACTGATGAGGACTGAAACTTCTGCCCGAGCCAGCGGATAGATGCTTTTGTCGTAATTACCAGTAATGGACTATAATTAGTGGTAGGTGTGGGGCATTTTAACGGACATGGCTCAAGTTGATCATTGGATGAAACGGCCCCCAATTTTACCCTTGATGCGAGTGACAAGATTAACCTTCGGGCCCTCATACCACACGTTTATTGACCCCTTCAGAAGAATTGAACAAATGAACAATGAGAATACTTCAATTTTCTCCATCCATGCGTAGACTAACGGCACGGGACGAACTATCACATAATAAAAAGTCCTTTAATGGAGTTTTTCCTGTCCGCGAGTTACAGTCAGGATGATAGACTTGGCCGACCAATCCACATTAGTATGTACACGTATTTTATTGGAATTACTGATCTAGCTAGGATAAAATGAAGGGAGGTGTTGCACGACGTGATGAAGGTGAGAAATCAAGTCATAGGTAATACGGAGATGGACATGTGTCCCATAGGTTACCACCGCCTTCAAGCAATGTAAATGTCTGGATACAGCGGTCTATGACAGACGTTACGGGGTATCAAGGGTATATAGAAATTGTCATGCTGAGAAGAGTGAGGTCCAATATAAAGAAAACCTGATTCGAGGGAACAAACCCTCCTTCGCTATCTCTGATAGGCAGCAGAGGTATGAATAATGATCGTTTCTCCATCCTTTCCAAGGCTCAAACCACGGAACGTGGTATAACCCAGTAGGCAATCAATACGTCTCACCTCCGGTCTCGGAGCCCTGGTCCTAGACAGTGCAGCTTGCTTAATCTGCGCTTGTCTCTGCTTACCTTCAGCTGAGAGTTCATCGTCGCCGACTCTACAACGCATGAAGGCATACAAGGCTTCGAAAACATCCTGAATAGTCACATAATCTGCATCTGGCCTTGGGCTAATTGCCAAAGCTAAAGGAACCGATGGGTGCCGCAACGTTAACTCTCCTGTATATGGACCCTGCGACCGGGCTGAAAATGCAGCTGGCAAATCACCGTCTTCTTCCATCATTCTCGATAGACGAGTCTTCCGGATACGGGGATCGGTCGTGATGTCCCACGTGTACGGATCACCGGACGTTAAGCGGGTGGAGAGGATGAGAGTGAGCGCGTCATCAGCAGTACTGGATTTTGCATTTGCCCTATGTGAGGTTTCGGGCTTAGCAGTGCCAGGGGCAGTGCGCGCGCTCGAAGAGGGTAGATGGGATGAAGGACGAGAATTGGGAGAGAGGTTTGTGGTCCTCGAGCCAGCACCCGAAGCCGAAGCGTGTGAGGCCGACGCTACTCTCCCCCCCGATTGGGAACTGTCATCGACCGGCAACTCCTTGGGTCGCAAGCGTGGAGTAGGGGGAATAGGTACATTCATGGAAGGAGGAGAAGAACCCTTCACATAGGATCGAGCGTTCGGTGAAGGCTTGACAACTCCCTCCTCCTGAACGCCTTCAAGCGCCAAACCTTTCATCGCCGCTCTCAGCTCCTCCGAATCAGACTCAGAGGAACTATCAGGAGAGGGGACGGAAATGATTTGGTCTGAGGCGCTGAATGAAACGCGCTTTACTTTCGGCCTCGTAGACATGTCTGCCTATTAATGTATAATGGGGAGCGGTGAAGCGATGGATAACGTGTGATGTACACTAGCAGAAATTGGGGCCCTTGAAATAGAAAATGATCAAAGGGGGAATCGTACCTCGTAATTTGTTTGAACAATCAGATGTCAGGGTCGATAATGAGCACGGATATGATTTAGTGGGAGTATGCAGGACGGGGGAGATAACGAATACCATTCTCCAATTTATAGCTTCATAACCGACAACATCATATGTAAACACAATCCACTGCCTCGTGCAACCTCTCCAGAACATGCTTGGTGTCATTCGGCGTGACAAGTACGCGTCATTCCCGCGCCTGGTTCCCTAGTCAAACCGACTACGGTGGGGAAACAGGATTGACTGATTATGGGTGGTTAACTGCATGTCACGCAGGTATAGCCCTCAAAGTGGGCAATCAGTGGAGGTCGGAGCTCACTTGCGCGACGTCACTCCTTGTCACACCGAACCAACAATGGGGCTGTATATTTTTACGGAGGAAACAGTCATACCTATTCACCTTGTCGCGTCACTCAATGCGAGCTAGCATAATCTTCTCTTGGGTAAAGAATGCTGACACATTGAACATCGGTCATATTGTTTGGGACGAGTAGCAATAGCGAAGGTGCTCCCTCTCAGATTCAGATGGCTCATCCTCCTATTCCCCGCTGCACCGGGCTACACTTTCAACTGCGCCATAGTTATCTCGTCAGCAACTTACTAAAGACAGATCTGAATTTCAGACATAAAGCAGTGAGTTACCAGGTGGATTCGTTAATTTTAACTTAGATGAACAGATGGGCATGGACAGAAAAAGGGATCAAACAGAATCGTACCAAGTGCCACAGTCATGGCTGCGGAGAGACACGGAGTTTCCGTTTGGATCATGGTCCCTCAATTCAGTCAGAACAAAATGGAGAGCATAACCTTTGATGTTACTGCAGTAGATGGCCTTTGATGTGCCTGCTGATAGTCTGCTGCCGAATCTGTTGATATGATTGACAACTTGTGTTAAAGATATCTAAACTAAGATTTCAAAAAGGGCCGAGCCTACACAAGGTGGACGGTGTGCAGTCATAGGACGCGAGAGGCAGGAGCTGAGTGACATCTCCGATACGTCTCTATTTTGCGCACCTCCGTTTTCAAGTCGCGCAGTCGCATCACATACCAGACGAGAGGATACTCAAATCGAGTCAGATTTGAGAGTTTAGAATTAGGAAGAACTACGACGAAGGTCCTAAGGAGTCAGGATGACCTGATGCAACATCATTGCGCTGGAATGGAGGCACCCTCCGCGTATTTGTGGGTGACCGAAGGAAAGGTCAGCAGTGTCAAGAGGACCGGAAGAGGGAGCCTCCGATGTAAATCGGAGGTGGGGACTTTAATGAGACTTTCCTTTGAATTGGCGACTGTTTACTCATACCTGTTGGGACGCACGTGAGGAGGTAAAAATATATTCGGACTGAGACTGAGACTGAGACTGCCATAGAGAAAGTCGTCGAAACGACGAGAAGGTTCAGGTGTGAGCATGTGTACGTGGCACATTGGTTACTGTGAACTGAATTGTAACTAGGCTAGCGGAGAACCTATTCTCGCCAGGGTAGCTGTCGATCCGGGATAATCACCACAGCCAGGGATAAAGGTAGGGAGGTCCGGCGTGGTTAAAGAGGGGACGATTCTCCGAGGATATGTCAAATGACATAAGTCCTTCCGCAGACGGTCATATGAATAGCGCAGCCTCAAAGGATGCTATGCGGGCGGGCCATCCGACAGGCGTTTATCTGCCAAAGTTAAGCGCTTACGAAGCATGACCATTCCGACAAGCAAGGAGGGGACAAGTAACCGCCTTTTTCTAAGCAGAGCCTTAAAAATTTACTTCAGATCGAATCGCCAGACTATTTCATGCATGATCGGTCAGAACAGATGGAGGGACGATATGCAGTGACATGTTATCCCGCCATCATGAGCGCCATCAACCGACGAGCGCGTTGCCAACGTCATAGCTTTGTCAGGTTTTTGCTAACCTTATATGGCGAAAGGGCGGTGAATCTTTTATTCCTAACATACGCAAACATGAGGAAAGCTGTGTGACTCATGTTGACAACTTTCAAGTCGACAACTGCGGCAGCGGGGCTGTCCTTTTTTCCCAAAGCAACTTCGATTTTGCTGTTTGACTCATTTCAAGTAACCAAATTCCAAGCGATGCGATTCAATCCCTATATATCCTCCAAGATAAGACAAGATGGAAAACGTTTCCCAACCACCCCCCACCACACTCATATCATCCATTAGCCTCAGCAGGCCATCACGAATACAATGTCAGCCAAGCGCGTCCACTTCGACGACATGTTCCCGGGCACGCCTTCACCAGCGTTCTCGACATCATCACTACCATCGACACCGGGTCCATCAACACCACCACCACTAGGACGTGGGTCACCATACGACAACTTCCCTCTCCCCAATGTGGGAGAGGTCATCCATATCCACCCCATCATTAGCGCAGTCACCGGTCCCCTCATCTCATATGACCTGACCGCACTGCCCGCAACCATGAAACCAATGGCTAACATTCTACCTCAGCAATGGAATGAGCCCGCAACATCACCTCCAGTAGCCTCTATTCGTGTAAGGCACCCAACTTTACCATGGGAGATGGTCGTTCTCCCTTCTTCCAAAGCATTCCCATTCGTCTCAGTGCGCGACTTCATTGAAGGTCTATACCGTAGCCTCAGACAATCTGTTCTACAACCCGAATACGAATCAGTACCATACCCAGAAATCCGGAAGGTTATCGACTCCTCATTTTCAAGGAGGGTTAGCCGACACGCTACACCAACAGCGAGATCGCTGGAGCACACCAAAGGAGTGAAACGCGTCGACTTCTTGCAGGGGTTCACAGTTTTCAGGGGGATTGATGCGAGGGAAGGTGGTAGCGTTGACTCCGTCGTCTGCATTTTGCACACATCATCATGAGTGATTGATGACACGGTGGTTAATGCCCTTTACCCTGCTATCTCTTCATCGTGGCTGATGAAATATACCCCCTAATCTCCTTGATACCCTTCGCATTTACACATAACCAGCATTGTAATTTTATCATAAACATCATTCTGTACCACCAAAAACCGGACATTCTTGCACGTCGCTATCGTCGCATTCGGTTGCTCTCCATTTCCCTAGGATTCTTATCACCCTCAACCCTGCCCCTACCCTATCACACTGTATCCTAACCCTGCGCGCCATCATCACTTGTAATTTCCATCATTCTTCCCCAAACCGCGCCTTCTCCCTACTCGAACGCTGTAGTAGTTTACTCGACTGTTGTCGATTTGTAGTTTAGTACCCTCCAACTCCCTTTGTACCATACGTACAATTGCCGTACCATTCCTAATGGTACTCCCAAAGGAGATCACTCCTTCCCCGCTCTGTGATACGTAGCCTATCTACTCCACAGAGCCTAGCTATAACGAATCAATTGATCGTTGTGATTTAAAAATATCTCTTATGAATTGTGAACATTTGAACATTGAATATTGAATCCTCGGTGTTAAGGTGAGCTCATTTATGAACTGCGTCTTGAAGCTTCAAAATTCGAATGTATACCCATCCCAAACATTGAAACAATGAATGCGATTAACTGTACTGCGGAACCGCTGCCCATACGTCCAGATTTAGTGACGGATGTGCATTCTCCACATACACCTCTGAAAATAAAACTCATAAGCAGTTGGAAGCAGTACCAACCTATAATTAGTTATCACATGGAACACCGTCTAAAAATATCGAGTCAGCTGAAGTACTTACCACTATCCGTTCCCCAAGGAAATATCAGCACAGGAACACACTTCTGTACCGAGAAGCCCATAGCCCATGGAGAAAGCAAGGTCGACATTTACTGACAGATTGAGTGGGAATTTCTGCAAGGGAGATCTGGGGTGTATCTCCGTCTCGTCTCGCAGTTCCCTCAAACGCAAACCAAATCGACGTGATTGGCCAGATAGTCCCATAGTCATTGAGCGTGAGCCTAACGCGCAGGGCCCCACACCTTCATTTTGGTCATAAAGACCTAGACCATAACGACAAAATTGACGTGAACGAGTCATAAACATACACTGAACTTGCGGCACAGGTGAGAAATAACCCAAATTCAGTACTTGCGATGTCATTATCGCGAGGGCTTTCCGTGATCACCGCAACTGTATCGTTCTGATAGAAGTGCATCCTGATCATGAGTACAGCCTCTGCAGAATTCAATCTTTCAAATACATAGAGAAGCTTGCCTGGTACGATCTTCGTGAATCTTTGAAATTAACATGACGTGGTAATGATGGATTCGATCCATGAGATCCTTCTAGCCAGTGTTGCAATGCTTATCTTGACTAGAACCCCTGCGTGCTTATCGCTTTTGCGAACTCTTCGGAATGATATGATGATTGGTCCAGGCCTTGGCAAACCCAGCGTTTAAAGTCCCTTATCTTTCGAATAAGCTATATGTACTTACATAGGAGGATGAAATTGTGCTGCTGCTAGTACCGGTCCGGAAGAGCGTTCGACGGTTCATGACAGTACTGGTGAGTTGGGACACTATCACCTTCAGTCGGGTTCTGCCGAGCGAAGGTTCATGCGGAGTGTGAATATACGGGCATTTCCGTTCTCTGCTTTCCTCTCTAGATGATCTACACGTTCTTCCAACGTTTTCTCCCTCGTATTCTGCGCCTTGTGGTACGACGAGCCACCATCGAGGAATCACCGGTTTTCAAACCACAGAATGCGATTGACATCCCCGGATCGTATCATTTCCTCTCAACCCGTGTTCCCTAATGAGATATTTCAGCTCATCGTCGACGAGATTGCCCACACTGACGACGAGTTCCAGAAAGCAACTTTGCGATCGTTGACTCTGGTTTCTCGAGATTTTGTCCCCATCTGCCAACCACACCTGTTCCGGCAGATAACGTTTGGGCGTCTGGGTTCAAAGGGTGCTGCCCGTCAGCGCCTTCAACATGTACTCATAACCAAGCCTTTGCTCTCCAGATACGTGGAGCGAGTGAACTATACAGTGGAAGAAAGTACTAATACTGATGCATCTACATATAAACTGATGCCTGGCATGACCCCTGCTCAAGAAGAGGAAGACGACAGGTCAATTTTCAACACCTTCGCGAACTTGAAAACCCTCAGCATCCTCTCCTCGAGAAGTGCGACTCAGAATCCAAATTGCATCGCCGCAGTACACCGCATTTTGAGAGCAAACACGGTATTAGAGAACCTAACAACGCTCACAATCACCCGTGTCGATAATCTCGCCATGATCATCGTCTTCGCCATTCCAAACCTCCTCCACCTAACTCTAAGCGACTGCGAATGCACATGCCTGGGCCAGCCCCCCGAGCTCTACTTAAATGAGCCCGTAGACGCCATATCGAACCTACGACTTAAGCTCACTACACTCGTTTTAGGTGGTGTTTCCGTCTTTCCGCATCGATTTTTTCAGTACATGGAAAACCTAATAAGTCTACGCGTCACGAGCTCACGATTTGGAAATCAAATTCCCAATTTCTTCGACGAGTCGTATGGGGGTGGTAACTTTCGCATCCTTCAGACTCTCTACATCGACAACACACCGCTATGGGTACCCGTACTGGAACGGGCCAAGAGCTATCACCTCAGAGCATTTCCCACAGTTACTCACTTAGCGCTTGTGCTTTGGGATGACTTATTGCAACCTGAGATTGACGCCTGCAATGCGCTCTTTGAACATTTTCAATATCTTGAGACTCTAAAATTTTTCGGTGAGACTCAAATCTGTGTCATCTTTTCGTGGTGTCGCTGATCTTCTACTCAATCAAGGAGACGCATTTCTCGGGGAAATACGATTATTCAAATGCATGACAAAGTGCAATTGGTCCCTGAAACACCTGGAGTTTGTCTGGCACAGGGAGTGCTATGAGGAGAGCCTCATTCAAGTACTTTGTGATGGTCTCTCGGCCATTCTCCGTCACAACGTCCTTCAGACGATATCCTGCGAATGCTCTGTCGATGGCACGTTCCGGGGATTAGACGGGGTTGATCGCAAGAATCATTCATTCTTCCAGTGGAGGAGGTTGAACGCTTTACTTACAAAAAATCGAACCTCCGACTTTCCACACTTGAAGCGGGTGTCAATCACTATGGATGCATTTTGTCCAGAAGAGGAAGTGGCTGGTGACTGGATTCATACAGACTTTCTCCGTGTACCGTTGAAGGATTTGTTGGAAGAAAAGGGTCCAGAATTTGATGTCGTATATAATCTCGAGCACAACTACAGAATGGACTAACATAAAGTCAATAGATCAATAGAAAAAGCATCCATGTCGCGTATTTTTAACTCATAATTACCGACTGCTGAAGCGAGACTTTCAATACGTGAATCCCTCAGATATAATCGAGCCAGAGTCCACACCGACTCCCTGAAGCGAGGACGTGACAAAGGTCTGGAACTCGTCGGGTCCACAGAGGTAGATAGAGCCAACTTTGCTCTCGTCCAGTTTGGCATGAACGACCCCAGCCAACACTTCTCCAGAAATACGCCCATGATGCGAGGTCACGTTGAGGGACGTATCAGGCAGAGGTCGCGTGGTGAAGACATGGAGTTTAAGATGAATAGATTGTGATTGTTGGACGACATGTTGAATGAGTGGCAACAACACCTCTGGTTCTCTTGTAGAAAGGACAAACGTGATGTCCACCCTCTCTTGTGAGCTTCGTTGACGCAACGCCGACAACATCGCCAAAAACGGCGTAATGCCTATCCCACCAGCAATCCACAGAAGATGACGTGGCGCTGTCGTCAGCGTCGTCTTCTCCAAAGGCTCAGAAAGCACAAACTTCCCACTAACACCCGCAACCTTCACCTTCAACCCCATATCCCTCGCATCCTTCAACAACTCCGGTCTGGCATCTTTCATCCTGTTGACGATGCTGAAGAGAGCACCAGTGACGATCCCACCAGGTTTATGCCTCATCGTGACAGAGACATGTTTTGTCATCTCCTCCCCAGAGAAAGACGACACCGTCCACGTCCTAATAAAGTCGTCGTTGACCATGTTCGGCTTGAGATGCGACATATGTTGATATTGTCGTGATCCAAGGAGCGGGCTCAGGTCAAGGATGATAGCTTGACCTGGTGTGATAGATAGCGAGGACGACAGCTCCCAGTGGAACGTGGCAATGTCGGAACTGTGAACGTCTATGGACGTGAGGAGGGCAGTGGGCTGATCTGACGACGTGAAAAGCTTGGATGACAGATTTTCTTCAGCGAGGAATTTTACAGGTGGGCTGTATGGACTGGGTTCGACTTTGAGACCTGGTTTTTCGCGGACGGGTAGTGCATCGCGAACGTAGACGTATCCAGTCACATAAATTTCTGTGAGGCTGTCCTGGAGTGGCATGATAGTGCGAGCATCGTCGCCAAAATGGTTCTTCGCAGTGCCTGTGACGTAGAGGATGTCGCCCGTCGTAAATGACACAAAGGTAAGAGAGGCGAGAGGGGTGGCTTCAACGTTGCCCAGCGATGTCATAATCCGATTTCCTGGTAGATTATTAGCACGTGAACAACGGAAAATGCGAGTGAAACACACCTGAAAAATCTGGCAAGACGATAGTGCGTTTGTCTTTCCTCACCCGGATGAAACCAGGTCGTCCTCCACGATGATTCATCCCAACATGAGATGGATTCCAGTCAGATTCTCGCTCAGCTGCGGCGTACGTCGTCCCAAGGAACGTCGTGTCAGAATCCAAAACAAGCTGAATGGCTTCATCTGCAAGAACGCCGTCTCCTGATATATGTCGTTCAGAATGGAGGATCGCTGGAGTATGACTGGGAACAGGGGACACTTCGCGGACAGTAATATATTTTGGACAGTTTCTGCGGCACTTCCAGGTTAGTTGAGGGGTTATAAAAGTGACAAAAGGACATACCCAATGGCTTGAGTGACCTCAACGTCCAAGGAGACGGAAACACCATCCCGTTTGGATTTAAGGATGGTTCCAGCAAACTTGTTCCGGCGTCGGGTGGATACCTCCACTCCAATCCCAGCAACAAGTGAAGTTCCTTCTCCACGCAGATTCTCCAATAGCGGATCGCCCTCCCAACTCTCAATATCAAAGATGAGGGTGTTGTACTTTGGGTGTCGCACAAAACCTCGCTCTCCGCCTTTCCCAGTTGCAATAGATCCCCATGGTCGTCCTTCCTCGTCCAGTGTTGTTATAGGAAGAAAGTGAAGACGAGTTGTGTAAAATGTAGAGTGTTGCTCGGGCATTTCGCCAGAGATCATATCAAAGGCTCGACTAAGATTAGGGATTTTGTCATATCCCAATTTTTGGCGGACAGCAACCTCGCCTCGGTGCCAGGTGGTAATCGCAGACATGGTAGCCAACACCTGAATTGCTAGATGAGAGGTCTTGCAGGAAAGAAAGAAAAACAAGGAGTGAAACACACGGGTTAAGCATCCATGATTTGCATCGCGCCTTTTATGTTCAATGTCCTTATCCTCCCACCAGCTCTGTCATATGACACTGCTTGGTAAGAACTCTGGATTGCTGACAGAAACAGGGATCGGACTACAACACTGCGATATCATCGTCAAAACTCGTCTTTAATTAGAGACAGGCGTTAAACCTACGACTATAATACGGCTGGTGGTGGTGAGAATCAACGGGTCGCAAATGGAAAACATGAGACATGTTTACTTCATCATTAACACAAGTAATCGCCGACTCGATGAATGCTTGAAGGCAAATGGCGTGTAAGTTTGTATGTATGTATAATTCAGAATCCAGGAGGAGCGCGTGTCCAAAGACTGAGAGTGTCAGCAGAAGAGATGGCGGTTGTAGTGAGAAGTTCAGTATGGTGCGGAGCATACCTTGATGGCATACAGTGAGCTGGTTATTCACTCCCCGACACGCTTTCACGACCCTTTCAGCAGAACTGCCGATGTTGCCGTTAAGCTCCGATTCAATATTTTGACATTCAGAACGAGCATTCCTGTGTTCCTCCTCACCGCTCTACGAGAACCAGCGACAAGATTTTCAACGAAAGCTGGCTCAAACATTGAATTTGGCTTCATACACCTACCCTATGGTCTCCAAACGTTATCAGGCCCAAAATTTTAGCGATACTGCCTCATAACTGCTATCTATCACGCAATGCATAATTGTGTCGTATAAATAGAAAGGGAAGCAAGAGGTACTGTGAGTAAGTGCTATAATTCCTAGCTTGTTTGACACTATCTCCTCAGGGCCTGAAGTCTCTGCTATACATCGCTACTCCACGTTATATTAATCGGAGTCTGGGATTAGAAGCACAGATGGTAGGTGTATAAGAATGCTAGTGGAAATACTGGGGTCATTCCTGTCTACCCACCTTCCTTCGACCATTTGGGCAACTCTCACCAGCGAAATGGCGAGCTACAGTAACGAGAAGGAGTCCGGTCATGCAGCGTCAGACAGTTTTTCAATAACCAATGCTTCTTCGTCGGACGAGTTCAATCCAGGAGGCCTATCATTAGAAGAGGGTAAGCATCAAATAGACGGTTTAAGTCAGAAAAACTCATGATGACCTCGCATCAGATGCTGCAGGAGGAATGGGAAGACATCTAGGCATATTCAGCTGTACCATGCTCATGTATGTTCTGGGGCTTGTGTTCAATTTGGCCTCCTCAACTCATACATATGATAACCTTCTAGTGTCGGACGCATAATCGGAACGGGCATCTTCTCCACACCCTCCTCAATCCTCAACTCCGTAGGATCAGTGGGGGCTTCGCTAATGCTATGGGTACTCGGTTTTGTGCTTTCATTCTGCGGCCTCTTTGTGTGGCTCGAGTATGGCACCATGTTCCCTCGCTCAGGTGGGGAGAAGGTGTACCTAGAAGCAGTCTATAAAAAGCCTCGCTTCTTGGTCACTGTTATCTTCGCGATGAACGCCATCCTCTTGGGCTTTACCGCTTCTGGATGCATTGTAAGTTGATATTTCTATCATATATGGCAAATGAGATGTTGACGATGAACAGGTATTTGCGAACAAGTAAGTACCTTGTGTCACATAGCGAGGCAATTCTAACGAACGCGTTTGTGGCGTTAGTATCCTCATTGCTGCAGGTCATTCAGCCGAGAGATGGGCTGTTCGTGGGATTGCCCTTGGAGGTATGCCTATCATTGATTTTCATGAGCGCGATAAGAATTGACAGTGACTCTCCAACTCGACAGTTATCTTTTTCGCCACTTTTCTTCATGGAGTAACGCCTAAGTTTGGCATATGGCTCATGAATGTGAGTATTCTCTTCCGACTGGCCTGTCGTGTGCTCACTATATATATATCATGAACCCCTAGGCCTTGAGTATGTTCAAAGTGATAATTCTGCTGTTTGTCGTCGTGTCCGGTATGAGAAGCCTTTTTTAATTGCAACACGATGACACTCATATACATACCAGGATGGGTCGTACTCTCCGGAAAGACGCATATTAAGGATCCCCACGCCAACTTCCGGAATGCATTCGCAGGCAGCTCACATAGCGGAAACGACGTGCGTACCGTTGTACTTATTTCTTTAGATGACTTAAATATACTGACTCAGACCTCCTTCCATGCAGTATGCTACCGCAACATTCAAAGTTCTCTTCGCCTACACCGGATGGTCGAATGTCAACTACGTGATGAACGAGGTCAAAAACCCTATCAGAACTCTCAAGATCGCTGGCCCTCTTGGCTTATGCATCTGTGCTGCGTTGTACCTACTTGCCAATATCGCGTATTTTGCGTAAGATTGAGCTTTGAATCACTATGACTGAAGAACTAATGCCCTTATTCATACAGTGCCGCTACCAAAGATGAGATTCGACACTCAGGAGTAACCGTTGCGGCGTTATTCTTTGGAAAAGTGTTTGGAAATACGGCTCAAAAAGCCCTGTCAGCCATCGTAGCACTCAGGTAAGGAAAAAGTGACCTTTGAATTGAGCCATTCCAGAAAACTAATCTATGAAACCCACAACTAGCGCACTTGGCAATGTAATAACGATCGTAAGTAGTATCTCCGCCTTACCTTCTTGCTGGTTTTCATATAATCCTGAATAGACATATACCGCCGCTCGGGTCAATCAAGGTGAGCAATTTGCTTTTAAAATCTTAAACCACAACTCACCGCTTTCTTGTAGAACTCGCCAAAGAAGGTGTTCCTCTCCCGTTCGGCAACAGATTCTGGGCCTCCAACTGGCCGACAGGAAAATCTCCCCTCCCTGGTCTTATCATTCATCTCATCCCATCGGTACGCGTTCCACTCCCAAGCTCAAATTAAATCTACATCATCTATTCCTCGCAGGTTATCGTCATCATTGCTCCTCCTCCCCAAATCGCATACCCATTCATTCTCGACGTTGAAGGGTACCCAGCCCAAATTATCAACGTGTTCATCGTACTGGTAAGTAGGAACGCCATCCTAGGACGCGTTGAAGCTAAACTCGACGAAAAAAAATAGGGTCTATTCTATCTTCGGTGGAAAAAACCCCACCTCAACCGCCCATTCAAAGTCTGGCTTCCTTTAGCGGTATTTTTCCTCGCGGCGGCACTCTTCCGTAAGCTCCAAGTACACGCCGAAGCAATGAATGCACGCTCATATATTCCTCTAGTCGTGATTGCTCCCTTCTTAAAACCGGCCAACAAAGTAGGAGATACGCCTCCCTTGCCATATTACCTGTAAGTCTCCAATGTAATTTGTGTCGGATCGCGTTAATAAAATTCCTCTAGATATTGTCTCGTTGGCATCGGCATCCTCTGCTTCGGAGTATTTTACTGGTTCGCATGGCGTGTCTTATTACCCAAAGTCTTCAATTATACGCTCGTGCCGCACAAAGTCACCCTCAAAGACGGCACAGTCGTCAACGTGGTACGTACTCTGTATCTCTTTCTTCACAAAATCCTACTCATTGAACCAATCTGTCTAGTTCTCGCACAGCAATAAGCAAGAATAAATCTCATTTGTACTCTATATATCCAAGTCCAATATATTTTAACCCAAGGAAGAAACGTCAAATGTCAAACTTTCGAGTTTGTAGGTGTGATCGATATGTATCCAGAAACAGATCCAAATCAGTCTACGTCCGATCCTTGTTTGCAGTGAAAGTCTCCTTTTGAGCCTTCCCCCTTCCTGTACTATCTCTTCTCCACCATGATGTCTGTACCGAACCTTTCGTCCACAGCTGCGCCCTCCTCGAGCCAGAACATCACCCCCCGTGAGCAGCACATGGCCTCCCTCCAGATTGGCAGTGGTTAGAGCCATTGTCAACACGGGGAGCAAAGGTCCTTAATTGCTACTCTCACTTACCAGCTCCGCTTCTCCATGGCAACCCTTAAGGAGTGCATCGTCGCAGCAGTGGACGCCTTGCCAACATTTATTGAGGCGAGTCTGAGTACCCAGCCTCAGAAGCTCATCCTGGAGCCGATGTCAAGCTTAATCAACGCAGACAACGAGTGGAAGTATCCCGCCCTTCTTATCATTGACGAACTTGATAAATATCGAAATCCAACTGCACCGTGACAAATCCTGATTCTCGATGCTCTTGTTCAGGCGATTAGCAACAACCCATCTTTGCCTTTAAGGTTGTTTCGACCAGAGCCGCACACTCTTTACTGGCTCGCACACGACTTCCCCTACCCTTCTACACGGGTCTGGGATCTCCACAACGAACGAAACACGAAGGCCGATATATATTTGTTCATTGATGCCAGTTTCAACGCCATCCGACAATGAAAGCGGGTTTGGATTTGATTTGGCCAGGCAGGCGAGACGTGACCCTTGTTTGGCGCTCACCAACGCTTTCATATTTCCTTCCAAGATCGTTCTTTACGTCTGCTACCACGATCCTGTCCGGTGCCTGTCAGAAATTCTTGGACGATCTTCCATGCCCGGACCCCATCATCCGTTGGCTCCACTCGACGATATGGATTGTTCAATCATTTCTGCTATTCCAAAAGAGCTCAGGCAAAATGTTCGACTCATACTCAGTCCATTTTGTTGAGAAGGCACCGTCGTCAATGGACAACATTCCGCTAGAATAGCTGAAAATGGAGGGATTGGAGCTACTTATGCACGGATGATGATGGTAAAGGACCCAATCATTACGCAGCTGCGCTGGCTCAATTTTAGAACTGGCCAGTAGAACATATGAAGATCTTCATGCGACATTTACCCTCAGGGTTTCGACGTCAAATGAATCTATAACGGTTCTTCACGCGACCCTTAGTGACTTCCTTCGAGATCAACAGCGCTTGTCCCTTTATTTCCTCGATCACATTAGGTGCGAACAACTTAGTTATACGTCAAACAAGTTAGGGTGATTTACCGACAATTTCTCCAAAAAGCGGTAAGCCTCTCATTCACCTTATCATCTGCGGTAATCTCTATCACTATCCCGCCCTCACACATTATCAGATCTGTATGTAATATCATGCAGATAGAAGCGTGTCATCAGTCATATTCTGTCCCAGTTCATGGTACGCCTCTCCCTCGAAAATCGCTTCAATCGTCTATTGCTCGACGACGTCCGCCTACCAGATAGGATGACGCAGCGTGCCCACTTTCAACAGACACAAGGCTCGCAAACCTTGGGAAAAATGATAGATAGATGTCTTTGGCACAATGGTGATAAAAAGCCTAGTGGTGAAGGCGAGGGGTCCTTCTCCAAATGTTTAACTCCACGGCAATGTCACGGTATTATACGAGCATCGATTGGCATGCGCCCACAATGCACGCACGTCTTTCACACATATGTCATCTGATAAGGTGTATTTTATATATGAGACTGATTGAGGAATCAATAATATTTACAGGCATCCTTTAAGTATTAGATTGAGGTATTGTCATCATGTCAAT
Source organism: Panaeolus papilionaceus (assembly GCA_015501605.1). Classification (NCBI taxonomy): domain Eukaryota; kingdom Fungi; phylum Basidiomycota; class Agaricomycetes; order Agaricales; genus Panaeolus; species Panaeolus papilionaceus. The sequence continues at coordinate 2,504,941 of JADNRZ010000005.1, read as the reverse complement.
GTATCAGTCATATGTAGTAAGATTTGCTACCACGGCTTATCATACGAGTCAGAGACCGCAGCCGAGCCGAGGTAATAGAACTAGCATTCAGCGACACAAAGCTTCGCACAAGCCATCTTCATCCTGAATTTAACATCACTTCCGACAACATTTATCGGAATCCGAAGCTGCGGTGAAATGAGACCCGAGTACCCTGTCGAGAAGTCTTCAGTTTCAATTTTCTCTCGTACCGGATACACTTCCAAACAAGGATACGTCAGGAATAGCTCTATTGAAAACATGTCGAGTGACCTAACCTAACCGGCGGCTTGTGGGGGCAGTGCGGACTGTAACGCAGTCAGCATGACTCAAAACCACATTAACCAATTTTCAGCCAAACAGAGAAAATATCTCGTTTCGTTGAAAGCACCAAGCAGGTTCATAGCTCCAAAGCAAACTGCGCCGCGTCTCCTACACCCAGTTGTGTGTATTGACCGTAGTGCCTCCGGGGGACACAGCGTTTATGATCCGCGCGAGGTCGACGGAAGAAGTTGCAATGGATCGACGTTGCTAAGGAAGAGGTGGTTCAATCCTTCCCGTTATCTCAGCTCCACCCTACGAAATCGCAAAATTTACACATGTATAACATTGAGTTCTATCTGTCTACTTCTGTATGTCTGCACAAACCAATGCACTACACGGACCGCGTCATCCCTCAGGCTACTGACATCGCAAAGAAACAGGGGGTCATATGCCCGACTAGAGTCTTATCCATTATATGACATATGTCGTTCCAAGACGTCAACTCGACTTCCATTCTCTATATTCCAGACAGAACGTCCTCGACACTATCTCCTTCCTGCCGTTAATGAGCTATATATGATGTAAGGAAAGTCAAACCAGAAAAAGAACGATGGCGGTGAACAGGGATCCACTGGCACAGCCATCAGGGCTTCTCGTCAAACACTCACCCATCGTCTATAGATAGATTATCTGGGGATGTCAAGGGTGTATACATTATGTCAGTTCTAATATATATGATGAAGTGGCACATAAAAATGTGCGTTTGTTAAACTTCGTTTCCTTGTTTGAATGAAAATGGACACGGCGGTGGAGAGTTAATAGATTCTCACAACCATCGAGGGGCTGACCTCGACGTATTTAGTATTCCAGGGTTATGGTACTACACGGCATTAACTTGAAGAAATACTGTCAGCGTATCCTAACGACATGCCTCGAGGCATACGATTAATGCAAATACGTTGACTCGGGTCCCTCAGGTCGGTGTATGTAATTCCCGGCCTGCAATTAATTAGCCCAATAGCCTAAATTGGAATACTTGCAGAGCCAGCGAGAACGGGCCATAAGCACCAACAGAAAGAGCAACGCCTCTTGAACCCTAAGTATATGATAACTGCGTCAGCAGAGGATGAAAATATCTCTCAACTACGTTAACCCTAAAGCCTGAAGAACCGCGCGAACGTTGCACTGCAGTCAGTATGAATCTGTAGCAGACCGTTGCGCATAAGCGGCTTTATAATTAAGGAATTATTTGTGCATATGCCCCTGAAGCATTGCCACGAATTCCTGTTGGCGCGCCGAAGGAGACGAGGATGTTTGGGTGGTTTCAGGAAATTCAGGGTCGAAAATCACGTGATGCGGGATTTTTTACGTTCGGTACCGCTCCCTCCTCGGGGCAGTGTCATGGTGCCCAAGAAATGGGACGAGAAAGAAGGGAATGTGTCGTTGTTCAGACAGGTGAAGCGAAATACCAAGGAGTTCAAATAGCCGTCATGGCAATAATTAAGGAATAAATTTCCACTGTGTTCAAAGTAATGTGTTGTTGAGGTAAACATTTTGGAAGACCGTGTGGTTGCGGATGCTATCCAACTTATGGATCAATAATCGGAGAAACTGCATAAAGCAGTTGCTTGTACATCTTCATTTACCATTAGTCAAGCCAAAAAGTTAAAAAAGACGGACTGCGGCACCTTCAGCACAAAGTCCGAAACGCGATATGTGGATTTTATAAAAAGGTCTAAGATCACAAGTTCACGATGACTCAGTACACCATTAAGGGTAAATGTGAGAAACTGATAAAAGGCAAGATTACAGACCTTGGCACTCCCCTCTCCCTCTTCCCAAAACTTTCAAAAAGACGACCACCACCACCAAGTCTTCAGACCTTTGACCCTCGGTCATCGCGTAGCACGTCGACGACTCAATTCCCCGTCCAGTCCGTGCCAATAACGTCGGTACCGACGTCACCCTAAGCCCAATAAATCAGCACAAGCGACCTGAAACACACGCATGAGTTATCAGTGAGTGTCAAAACAACCTCAGAAGCAAGTGCTGATCGAACTCAGCGGTGAAAACCGCGCCTCTAGACGGGCAAACGCCTTGAGCGGCCACAACCGCTACATAAACTCGTCTCACACACCATCTAGCATGTACCACCACAATTCCACATTCGTACCCACTTCTGTCATGATTCACAACATTCCCCTTCCACCACTAGCATCAGAATCTATCTCTATCAATCCCCTTCTCCGTTACTCCAACAATCCATGTATTCTCTATGACATCAACAGTCGGCCTGAGCGCGCAGCACTCTCCCCACGCGTGAGTGTGAACGCAGCTCCTGAATACGACTGGCGCACCGCACCTGCACTAAGTCCAGGCGGGATATCCTCGTTGACAATCCGAATTACTGGTATAGACCAGCCAGTGGTCATAGTATTACCACCTCCTACAGGAAGACCAGATTCCTGGGGCGCGTATCTAACAGTATGGGACGTCCTAAAAGCGTGTTATCGAGCCTGGTCAAACGCGAAACATGAGTGTAGTGGAGTTCTACAAGCTCACCCAATCACAAGTTTCCCTCCTCATGCGCAATCCTCTCGGCTTTTGCGAACAGATAACTATAGTCTCCATTATAACTCGTCCAATCACAGTAATGCCATGGCACGGATGTCATATTTCCAATCCTCGGGTATTTGGGCTGGCCTTGAAACCAGCCAAACGGAGTGCGATGTCTGGGTCTTGCACACGCGGCCCAGACGCACGGGTAATTAAAAACCATCCAATAATCTGTTAAGAGCTTAACGACCTTATGACCCAATTATACCCTTGCCCTACTCACCAATACCATCTATCCAATGACATTCGTCGTCCCAGGCTGGACCACAATTTCCGCTTTCTTAGCTTTCAAACCAACTCTCGAACACTTTTTTAGTTAGTAAATAACCTATCGTAGCATTGTAGATTACACATACCCATAGCATACCATAGTCAGCACGCATATACTGTAGAATAGTCAATCCAATTCTGGCCTGTCGCCAACAGGCAAATTTGAAGCAACCATCTCAATCTTGATGATATCTTGGTGCAGTGTTTCTTCTGGGAATATTCAACTAGTAGAAATCAAACATGTTCACGGTGTAATAAAGTGGTTTCAAGACCGTATATTCAGGAATATGCAGGGGGATCATCATGGGAGGAAGAAAGATGGCAACGGCGACTCCACCTTGAACATCGATGGCAACATGGGATGACCAACGGTCGGAGTTTAGCAAGGCTTTGGACAACAAGTGGCCACATATGGCAACTTCAATTGCCGGTGGCAGCTTTGATATTTCGGCTAACGCCGAATCAATATTTTGGCTTAGTGACACCACAACAGCGAAAACAAAAAGCGTATCGCGCATGCACCACAGCGTACCGACTCACCCTGATACGGAAGATCGATTATAAGGTGCCTTTACTCATGGTGAATGGTATCAAGTCCATTGCAGGTCTCAGTTTGAGCACGTTGCATGAGCGCTTAATGACTTCAGTTAGCGCTCTTGCTGCTTCATGGGCGAGTCTACCTTATGCCACAATCATAAGGCTATCGACAGAAACACTCTCGTATGCCGCGTCTTTACAAGTAGCAATTTTACTATAAACACCTCTCTAGAGCTTCCACTCGTCAAAAATCAAAGAGGAGAATGTATATTCATACAATAGACAAAACACACTAGGTATTGGTTTAAAGTTCGAAGAATACAACTACATGTACATATCTGCTGCGGCAAACGTCAAAGACTATCAAAGGGAAACAAGGGTACGATGATGGAATACGATTAATCTAACGAATGAAACGTCATGTCATCATGACTGATAGGTCACCCTGGCACGCAGCACTGCATGTCTATCAGGGATAAGAGGACATGTGTACGTCGATCGTTATCTCCGCCTGACTGGGGGTAAGGGTTGAAGGACCCAGACTTCTGGTTCTACTTCACTCGACCTCAACCCATTCCAATAAGACGAATGCTGAAAATAGCATTGATTGGATAATGACGGCCCGGTGTTCATCTGGTTCGCCGTTGCGATCCTGGTACGGTCTTGTCGATAGTCATTATCGGACGAAAAGAGAAGACGTCCGTTGGTTGCTGATGGTGGTGAGAGTAAGTGATACGATGGTGTAGAAGAGAGTTCTTCGAGAGAGCGACTCTCTGCTTTAGCTTGTCTCCACGCACGATGGCAAGCATAGAGCACATCCCATACTGTGATAAATCCAGCAGACGTGTTCGTCGCAGCAAGTATCACGACAGGCCGCTCGACCCCCACAACTCGGATAGTGAGTGAACAAATATCGGATGGAAATGCAGCGGGTTCGTTTAACCATCCTTGATAGTCACTTGGCGCAACGTTCGCAAGATACGGGCCCAACGCGATCGTGTTAGGTGGGTAGTTCAGGTCAAATAAGATGTTTGGAATTGTAGAGCTTCGTAGCAGTGGATGAATAGTAACAGGAACTGCAGATATTTGTGGTAGCGGAACTGGATGCTTGATGACGGGCACTGGAGATGAATAGGGACGGCCTGAAAGATGGATCGAGTGACTGTTCGTTCCTGATTGTCCATGACACTCGTATCTTTTATTCATGGTGACGGGATCGATGCTGCAGCAGGGGAGGGAGTTTGGACAGTCAAGGATGGGGGAAACGGTGGGTCAAAGTAATGGTTATCCGTAACCTTTAGGTATTTAAGTCGAGAGTTTCAATCTTTGTTTATACTCGTGATTTCATTAGACAAAATGTATTTCTATTTGGGTCTGCTATGGCGCTAAGATTACCCACGGCTCCAAATTATCCCACGGCCGATTTTTGGGGTTGTATCATTTAAGGTAGACACCATGCACGGCCCACCTACGTCACGTGTACGTGACGTTCTGTGACTTACGCGCGATCAATCCTCATTAAGCCAGTCGCGTCGCTCCTTACTCGATGTAAATAGAGGATTTGGGAAAAGATGCACCAGTAATTGCTGAAAAATGTATCATTTTAGCTTATCTTCCTTCATTGGAAGTAAAAGATTCTCTAATGGAGGCGTCCTATAGCTGAAAACCCTTTCGGCAAAGCATGCTGCCATTTGTTGTCTGTTGCCCAGTTAGACCTCATTTGTAGAAGGGTATGGATGTCAAATGACAAAGCCAGTTTTTAAAGACATGTTGCCTTGGCTTTGAAGAATTTATAGAAGTAAATTACTTCACATTTGGTGTAGTTTTACACAGCTGAGAGCATTCACAGTATTTTCTCCGAGTCAGTGTGTTTAGTGTGATGGAGAACATAGCTGGCACGGAATGAAAGCCCTTGCTGAATTATGTGTTACATCTCCCTTAAGGTTTTTATAGCTTATGAGGTATCTTAGCAGGCTATTTGGACACATTTTGGACGTGTATATGGCTGCACACACATAAAAATGATGAACTCTGCACGCAGAATTTTAATGGCATTGCTAGACTACAAAAAATGGATAAATCCACTGCACACGGGTCAAGATATTCCATTTCTGCGTATTTCTGTGCCCTTAAATTTAGCTCTTTCCCCGATTTGCGAATGCCATTAAAGATTTCGTCGAGGGTCCCATCGAAATGAGATTTGTCACGTTCGATCACGTGACGTAGGTGGGCCGTGCATGGTGTCTACCTCTGTTATCCAGGCTCATGAAGGCCACACCCAGTTCGAATTTTGTATATAGACTACAAAGATATATATCTTTGGATGTACAGAGCTTCATTGAGTTTTCTAAAAGATATCCTGAGTTATATGAGTTTTCGGTGCGGAAAAGACATAGTTGGAGACCGTGGGAATGAAGATGAAGTCGGCCAGAGGGAGGAAAGATACAGGGTTGAGCAATGAGGTTGAGGCGCCATTAAGAGAGATGTCACGAGTACGAGGAGTTGCGAGCAAAAAGAGCCGAACGGGATTTTTGGTTGTCCTATCTCTCTTGCCCGGATCTAGGCACCCTCAAATCGGGGGTGGAGGAGCTCCAGACCCGAAATGGGCAAAACCCTGAGAGAACTTAAGCCGGTACAGGTGAAATTAACACAAATAAGAGTCAAGTTACTGTGGTGTAAACGAAAGAAAACGGAACCGTGAAAGGAATAAAACACAAGGGATAGCATCATGGCAGGGAAAAACGAAAACTACGAGATAGCGCGTCCTAGAGAGCGGCTATCGAACTACGTCAGCGAGAAGAGGATGAAGGAAAACGAATTACTACGAGCGACACTAAATAGACGAACTTCAAACAAGAGGCTACTCTAACGGTCTGAGTCAAGAGAAAACACGAAAGAGAAATCTAACATAAAAAATAAGCGGATATGAAAGAAATAGAACAGAAATGAAGGGGCATACAAGGACCTTGGGCGTCGATGACGACAGACCTCAGTGCATGCTGAACTGAAGTGAATGGCGTCGCAAAAAAGCCTTTCACGATGATCAGGAAGCGGGTGACCAAATGTGATTTGTGAAGGCGACAGAGGAACTGCGCTCTTAGCATAGACCTTGATTAAACTTTGATTAACTACAACACGAATACCTCACCTCGCCCTCCGTTAGCCCCATCCATAGGTAAGTCTCCCTGATTCCAAGAACAGACGCCAGACAGATGACGAGTATGTAATTGAGTGCTCATTCACCTGTGTAACTTGTGTGTACTTAACATTTCTCATCGAAGCCGATTAACAAGGCCATCGGCTGTCGCTAAATGACCAAGGAGAAGTGGAAAAGCCTCCTTGAGATATGAACAAATGCGGCCTTGAACGCAAATTTTGGCTCTCGACAGTCGTGTGGATGACCTTCAGTGCAGAAAGCGCGCTCAGCATCCCTGTTTCCCGACACAAGGTCAGGAATCAGAAGTCGGCTCGGGATGACCGATGCGCTGATGTTATCTGTCTCATAGCCGATGAAGCCGAATTACATAGCAATGATAGAGTTGGCTGTCAATAACCCTCCCTGAATGACCCTAGAACACGCGGAAAAAGAGTTCCGTGCAGGATAAAGCAGACACAATTTGGTCATAGTTATCTGAATGTTATCGTCCTTCCCCTGTTTTGCTTCAGAACATCCAATGGGATCTCCTTTGTCCCAAGCTTGGAAGTGAAAGATAGCTACGTGTTTTCCATCATACGCCACCCAAGATTCTCTCTTCTCCCCTCATTGTGAGTATCTCGCTCTTACCCTCCACCATGTCTGTAACCAGCTTACATTACCAAGCTTTCTTTGTTTCATCACTTCATGAGTTGTCACCACCATTCCGCTCTTTTCACTCTTATCTAACATAAAACCCCACATATCTATCTCTGCAACGCTGATCCACGCAATAAAGGAGCCTGAAAGGTGCAGGCGATTGCTTTCGGATATCCAAATCAGTAGGTTGGACATGACAATGAGAGATCAAAGCCTTCCTTCAACAGTCTATCAAACTTGAATCATCTTTCGTTACGACGATGTGTATACGTATTCACTATATTCATATATTGAGATACTATACAAATTCTATGATTGAACTGGACACGTTCCATTATTGAAAGGGAACCTAACCATGAGACAAGAAGAGCGGGGACAACGAAGAGAGCACTATGTGAAAATGTCAAATGTCCGTCAAGGCCATGCACATGTTACATAAAATGTCCAATAAAATGTGTCTACAATAAAGGCAAGGGTGTGAGGTACAAGCTTTCTCCAGGCTATCAATCATTATCTCCATCCAACCCGGGGTGAGGGGCGCAAGATCCAGACATCAGTCTCCTCGCTTCTGATCAACCCATCCCAAAGCGATGAATTCCGAAAATAGCAGTCGGCCATCGCGACAAATTCAGTCCGAACTCCGGTGTTCATTTGAGTTGCCGAGCCCAGATATCCATGGTCGTCATCTCTCGACGAGGACAGTAGTAGTGGATGTCCTGGAGGGTCTGCTCTATTCTGAGGTGCCAAAGACTGATGCGCTTCCAAAGCCATTCTTTGAATCTCCACTTTAGCTTGCCTCCACGCCCGATGGCATCCGCAGAGGACATCCCACACGGTGATGAAGGAGGTTGAGCTGAGTCCACTTTGTGCCTTCGTTGCAGCGACAATGACAACTGGACGGGCGACCCCAGCAATCCGAATAGTGAGTGAGCAGATGTCAGAGGGGAAAGTAGCTGGATCGCCGAGCCACCCTTCGTGTTGTAGAGGCGCTCTTTGCAATACATGTGCATGCAGAGCTAAGCAAGTCAGAGGTTGATTGAGGTCAAAGACGATGGAAGGTAAGTGATGGTGCTGGAGTAGTGGATGAAGGACTACTGGATATTGTGAAAGGGGTGGCAACCCAATGGGCCTCTTGATCATAGGCTGTACAGATATCTGCAGGTTGGGATGTGCCAGTGAGGACGTCGATCCTGAAGCGACGTCTCGCGTACGAGTATGAGGCCTTGGGGGGTCCATTTTGCTGGTTAGAGCGGTCTGTAACTATTGATCAAGGTAAAGGAGATGTTTAACGACTACGATACAAAAGAAATGGCTCACGTTGAGGGAGGGCGGTCAGGAAGGTAGCACGTCTGGTCAAGGTCTTATAGCACTTTAAATGGAAAGCTCATCCGTTCGCTCATGTCCGAAGCAAACGACAAGTGTTGGCCAATAGTATTGTTGCACTTGATGTTCGTGTGAGTTAGATATTTACATCACGGCGATGCTGGTCCAGGGGATGTTCTACATATCTCATGACCCCAGAATAAAGTGCTGGTGTCATGTCCGAAAGACAAGGCGGCTGCCTTTGCAGTCGGACATAGCCTTGAGCATTACAATCAAGGACGAATAGATAAGGAGGCTACACATGAGTGAACAGCGGACAAGGATACCAATTGGATAGCCGTAAATGAGTAATTGCGTTGTAGTGGTCAAATGGTGGTGGTGTGATGATATGATAAGATCGTTGGGACCGCTTGCGAGGATGCCGAAGGTCCCAGATATCTCAGGCTGTCAACTGAATGCCACGCTGTGTCTCCCGGGCCATGACCAGGTCCACCATATATTTCGGGAAGCAACGGATGAGCGACTTTATTAATTATTGGTAGAGAATGTAAATGTACAGGTTGAATATTCCTACAGTAGGTCCACGGCTTTGGAGACTGGTAAAATAGGATCCCTCTCTGGACCTGGGACCACCCATATATTTCGGGAAGATAAAATATTGGGAAATATATTAACTGTGACTATAGAACGGAGATGGTATATTGTTACAGTACACTGCACACGTTGGACTACATTTCGGGAATATGCGAATACGAACTTTCAGGATCGCTCCGCAGTCTCCGAGTCAGACTCTTTTCTCTCCGGCGTCTTGTCGCTAATTGTCACCCCCTGTCCATTGGGAGATGCACGCCGGCGGCTCAGAATTTGAAACACCGGGATGGTAATACACGACAGCACTATCCACGCCCATAGAATACCGAAGGTCATTCCCACTAAGTATAGTCAATGATTAACAGTTCAGCTAGTTGACCGGATACTAAGAGAAGATAGTAATACAAACCTTGGTTATGCGTAGCGAATAGAACAGTGCGTATTCCTTTACCCATGTTATAGAACGGCATTGCGTATCCGTAGCGGTAGATGTGAGGAAGAACCTCGATTGGGTTGGCTACAACAGCCACGTTGGCTGGAGTGACGTTTGAGTGAGAGTCTGCTGAAAAGCACAACGGCAAGAGAAGACTTACATATAATAAGGAGCATAATGATGAATGGCACCAATGGAAGAGGTAGGATAAGTACTGTCGCCTCGACAGCCAAACCCCTGTTTCACCACGATGCGTCAGTCACAATGCAGAGAAACGTGTTTAGTGCAATTCTTACAATGCAAGCATGTTCGACCAATTGAGCATCCAGAAAATAACGAAACCAGCGTGTCCAAACCTCTTATTGAAGTGGAGACCGAAGCCCATGGAGAGCAGGGAATAGAGCAGCTATCGGTTATCATATCAGTACGGTGAATAGACCCACATCCAATTCGTATGGACTCACGGAAAATAAGAGGTAGGCCAGAAATAGCGTTGCGAATCTCAGGAGGATTATTGACCGGGTCTTCAAATGTTGACTCAGTCCAGACTTGTCTCGGGCTCCCATGGATCCCATCTAAATACCGACGCATTTAATCAGCAGGTAATCATTGTGAGATTTGGGGTGGATCTTACGACGATGAGGATAGCAAGAATCATCTGGAAGATAAGGCCGATGAACGTAACGCCGAATGCCCTGATAAACGTCAGCGACTATGACACTCCGCATATCAGGTGAACACATACATGGGTTGGTCATACGGTGCCAAATTATTAATTGTAAAGCCAACAGGCGCAGCGAGGACTTGAGGAGACGTTGTCATAATCGAGGAAATGTTAACACCAGAGGTGGCGACGGTTTGCATTATTTGCATCGCGCTAGCTTTTCCGACACCTATGAGGCGACCTTGGGTGCTGGGAATCAACAAGCCGCGACTATAAACGATCAGCGAAATGGTTCAAGTGCCCCAAGGAAAAGACATACTAAGCCCCTTCGTGCCTTGCTTCGACTCCATAAACTGTCACAGCAAGCGAGCCATCATAAGACGGATCAGGATTCGCGATTGCACTCATCAAACGCGCGCTTGCGTTAGGATTGACTATTTCAAGTGAGAGGCAAATACGCGGGGATAGATCCGTCAGTAATCTAATTTTCGCGAATGGAGAAGGGGGACTCACCCACAACCGCGATCCACGCTTTCTCGTCAAAAACGAGGCTTGCTACCTCATTTGGTCCCCCGGGGAAATCGGATGCGGGGTAAGTCAGCCATGTAATCTTCTGAGCTTCTGGATGAGCTGTCATTGCTGCCAGTACGCCTTGTCCAATCAATCCGCCATCAAAATCCTATGGGAATGACTGAGAATCGTCGAGGTCTCATTCAAACATGTATCATGAACATACCACCAAGTATCCTGTCAAATTGTGCGCAGGTGTCTTCCAAATGGATCCCCAAAATAGCGGGAAAATCGTGAAAATGACAAAAATAGTGGCCATACTGACTCCAGCCACCATCTTCAAATACGTCGCCCTGGCCGTTCGGGCCTCGTCGCTTCCATGGAAGAAGCCATGACGAGTCTGAGGGTCAGGTGGTGATTGCTGCGCCTTCTCATGTTGGTGCAAACTCTGCGTGTCTGACATTGCTATCGTGAAGCAGGAGGCTAATGGTCCTCGTGCTGCTGTGTCGTGAGTGAGGGAGTAAGTTGGGAGAGAGGAGTGGGTATATGTTGAACCCGACGGTCACTGTGGTGTTTATAAATCAATGCAGATGGGCCCAATGAATCATAAAGGGCCACACTCAGCCCTGCAGGGACGAGATGTTGAGCGTTGAATTGTGTCTCCCATTCGGCGGAGGAAAGACACCCAGCTCGATAGTTCCAACAGCCAGCTTAGACTTTGAAAGGAACATGACCCCGGTTCTTCCGAGATTTGTATTGCGAATGAATCATGAGAGTGCGATCTTTGTCCGAGACACCGGAGGTGCTGTGGAAGCTAAACAGAGAGGCACGCTTAGGGTGTTTCCGATGAGCAAATCATGCATTGTCATACACACTGATCGTGGACACCTGTGCACGGATCCCATGATGCTGACGTACGGGACTTATGCAAGCCGGTTAGACCATTGCCAATTTTATCGAATACTTTAAATTGGTGTTATACACGATGAGATGCAACCAGGCCGCTGCATTCAGCGCAGCTGGCTTCAGTGTACCTTTCTATCTCCAAGACCATCCCTATTTTAAGATACCCACTTATTGTCTTCGGGTCCTCCAGGTATAAAGACGTTCAAGTAGCCCTAAAGTTGCGCTCAGGGCGCTCAGATGTCAAGTAGGGAGGACCAGGGTAAAGTCTACCTTAGCAATGAGCATTAATGAACGCCCGTACATTTGCTACCGTGGCGACTGCGAACAAGGACCATTCGAGTCACGTTCACACTGACTCGGGCGTCGATACGTGGATTAGTGGTCGTTCAGCGCCCTCGGTCTCTTCGGTTCTGAGTCTTTGCTCTTTGTACTGAACTGGAGATAAAACACAGGGTACGGCGAAGTCAATCGATAGGAACGGCATTTTTGAACGTCCCCGAGAAGAGGAATATGGTGGGCCCATCACTTTAATCTATTCTTTTGACGACACCAAGGTCTCCTGGGAAAGGTCCCTCGATACTATTTTACCTCGAAATTTCATCGAACGTGAAAATATGATATGATCAATAAAGTATCGATAACCTCTGGCGAGAAATTTGGTACTCTATATCAACAACCAGACCGTTACACAGTAAACAATTCAGAGGGCAGATGATTGAGTGTCGTTAAGAGTCAGAAGTTTGAGCCATACGGGACACAATTCTAAGCTCATATAATAAAATCTGAGCGCTGAGCGCTGTACATTCAGACACCAGGAAACTTAGAAGTGAGCCGGGTATATCCAAATGACTCTGTCAATCCAGTAATATGCTCCCCATCCTCATCGTTCGATGGAAATACGAACCACTCACAATTTCGAATTCAATTTCAACCCCATTTTCCTATACTGCATCCACCTCATCCCATCCACCTCACATCTCCTCGCCTGGTCCTCCCACTTCTTCACATTTTCAATCCCCACGCCACAGGTTTTACCACCCTATCTCTATCCATTCCTCCTTATCTCTTTCCCTTTCCCTATCTTCCTCCTCGCTCTCATCCTCACTTACACCATCACCCGTACTCTCCTCATCATACTCACCGTTAACCCTCGTCGGAGATTCAACCACTCCTCTCCTTTCTCTCCCTACCGTCCTCCCCGCCTCAACCCAAATCTCGCAACTCCCCGGATTCGCAGTCCTACCCCTATTCAATGTCGCCTTTGCCTCTCCACAACTCTACCGAGTTAGGATGTAAAGTGACTGCTTGATTAAACACCGAGGTGGCTGCTTAATCGTCCTCTGCGTTGAATGTAGATTGCAGACGATGAGGTTCGTCGAGGAAATCTTGAGGAGTTCTCGAATCCATACCAAGGGAAATATATAGATTAAAGCAGAAGGGAAGTGGGGTGACGAAAAGCAAAAACACCCCGTCCCTCCCTATTTATATCCAAAATTTCTACTCCCGCATCCCACTACCCGAGTCATTCTCTGCACCTCGAGGCTCTTGAACCCTAGTCATACTCCCATAAGGTGACTAGAAAAACCTCGTTTTTACAGCGAACCGACAATTTGAGTGATTGTACTTCAATTATGATGACTGGGGCGACTCGTGTCCGAGCTGCGGATGAACAGCCTTGCTTGAAAATGTCTTTGGATGTTCGAGCCACAATCCCTGATACCACAAGCATTAGCGCCTTAAGCTTTCAAATTCGTAGCACAAGTGCATAATAGCTAGATTGAGATATATGTAAGTGAATGGTACCGTATTAGACAGAAATTCGCATGTGAGTGAAGTATGTGTGTAGTCAATATTTTGAATTATCAATATCTAGTGATGTTTAACGTGAGATGATATAACAGATAAGTAGACAGAAAAAATCATGTGTGGGTGGTATCAAAGTGATATGTACAACGAGAAATATGAAAATATTGAAAAAACGAGTGCAAAGAATTGGAGCAAAAACGAAGCAGAACACCTTTCTTTTCAACCTTTCAAAACCCAGATTTCAACGCTCAATCATCGCCTATATTTCCCCCTCTGCGGCGTCGGCAACTCCAACTCTTCCTCCCTCGAATCAAGCAGATACTGCAGCACCTCATCATCCTCATCATCTATCTCCTCCGACTCTGTCCTCGACCTCGGCCTACGAATCAAACCCGATCGCGACCGCCTCTGGTACCCACCACGGGGCTTCACCACGATCACACTCTCCTCCTCGTCGTCGGATTGAACATATGTACGACGTTTCTTGGATGGATTAGGTTTCGCCTTCTCTTCGTCGGATTGAACATATATACGACGTTTCTTGGGTGAATCAGGTTTCGCCATTTTGGGTGCACTCTCCTCCTCGTCGTCGGATTGAACATATGTACGACGATTCTTGGATGGATTAGGTTTCACCATGTTGGGTGGGGGTTGGTCAACGTGCGATGAGGAAGTGGCGGATGAGATTGCTGATTTGCGTGTGTGGGGCAGTGTGAAGAGTGAATCAGAAGTCGTCAGCGGGACAGAATCCGAAGGAGGAGTCATCTGGCGCTTTGAGGCAGGCTTTGGAGGTGCTTGTTTCGCAACCGCGGTTGACTGTGGAGGAGGCGCATCGCCGGTATCCGCGACCTCGCGTTTCCTCTTTGCTCCTTTCTTGGGTTTCCCGAATTTCGTACCAGGCGGCATCTGAATGACCGGAGAGGCAGAAGAAGTGGCAGGTGCTGCAGATTGTGTTGGAGTGGAAGTGGATGACGACGCGATGGATTTACGCCCATACGTGACTCTAACAGGCGGCACAGAGATAGGACCATCCTTATGCGACTCTTCCTCCTCCTCTCGCTCCCTTGCCAACCTTCTCTCCCTGGAAATTGCAGGCTCGGATGGCTCGTCATCATCCACCACAATAACCTCCTTTGTCTTGCCCTTCCCCTTCTCCTTAGTCTTCTTCTTGCTAGCACGCATATTCTCAAGTCGCTTCTCCATGGCAGTAAGCGTCGCATTTCCATAAACAGCGTTCATAGACGGATCAGGGAAATGATGAGGCGTATTCGGGACCAGCTCCTGAGGTGGTTCAGACCTCATTTCTTCCTCCGTTTGCTCCTCTTCTTCCTCTGGTTCCGGCAACGCAACTTTACTACCCCCTTCGCCTGATGATCGTGGTCTGCCCACCTCCACCTGGAGCTGCAACGACGCCAACTGCTTCTCCTCTCTCCTCTGCTGGGCAAACTTCTGTTGAGCAACATTGGCCTTCCTCACAGCCTCCTCCGCTTTCCTCTTCTCCTCAGCCTCCTCTACTTTATTCCTCTCAACTTCCTCCGCTTTTTTCTTCTGCTCCTCCTTTTTCTTCTTCTCCTGCACCTTCTCCCCCCTCTCTTCCCCCTCCTTCTCCCTTTCTCTCTCCCTCTGCCTCTCCCCATCCCTCAAAGTCTGCTCATCCCGTATCCTCACAGCCTCCTCATATCTTGCATCCAGCTCCCTATTCAGCTGAGCCTCTACCTCCTTTTGCCTCGCCTCCTCCTTCTCTCGCTGCCTACGCGATTCGGCCCATTCGCGTTGCTTTTTGGCTTCTTGGAGCTCTTGCTGGCGTTGCGCTTCTTGGAGCTCTTGTTGTTTTCGCAACTCCTGTAACTCCTGCTGCTTCTGCGCCTCTTGTAACTCCTGCTGCCTCTTTGCCTCTTGCAACAGCAGCTCCTGCAACTGCACCTGTTCCCGCATCCGAGCCTCCTCCAATTGTTCTCGCTGCCTCCTCTCCGCCTCCTCCCTCTCCTGCTCTCTCTTTGCCTCCTGCAACACCTGCTCTCTCTTCAACGCTTCCTCCCTCTCGCGTTTTTTCTCCTCCGTCTGCCTCAACGCCTCTGCCTGTCTCCCCAGCTCCTCCTCCACCTGCTTCTGCCTCGTCTCCTCCTCCACCCGCTTCTGCCTCGCCTCCTCCTCTACTTGCTTCTGTCTCGCCTCCTCCTCAGCCTTCTGCTTCTGACTAGCCTCCCACTGCGTTTTCATACTCTGCATGTAGCGTTGCATGCTCGGTGTTGCTTGTGCCAACACCTGTGCTTGAAGTTGCGCTTGTGCGGTTGATGTCGAGGTTGCAGTTGAAGTTGAGGGCTGCATCAGCGTTGGAGTAGAGGTAGAAGAGAATATCGACGGGATAGGTTGAGATAGGTGCAGTGGAGCCGGGTACGACCAGGCAGTTTCTTTATAGTGCGGAAACACCGGCATTGTCGGGGTGGGTTGGGAGAACGTTGGCGTCGTAGAGGTGGGTTGAGAGAACACAGGTTGAGAGAGCTTAAGTGGAGCAGACCCGTACGACGTGATCGTTTGAGAGGGGGTTTGCGTGGGGACTGCGAAACTACCGAGCACAGGAGTGTGCTTGGGCGCCCAAGACCGCCACTCCTTCTGTTTCTGCTTCTCCGCCTCCCACTCTCTCTTATCCTTCTCCTCTTTCTCCCGTACTCTACTCTCTTCGGTCCCTTTCTCCTTTTGCCTCCTCTCCTCCTCCCTCTCCCTATTCTTCTTCTCCTCTTCTTCCTTCTGTCGCATCCTCTCCTCCCTCGCCCGCTGCTCCCGCACCCTCACCTCCTCCCTCGCCCGCTCCTCTTGCAGCTTCCCATACTCCACCAACCCCCTCTGCCACATCTCCTCCTCCTCCTTCCTGTTCTGCATCACCTCCTCCGCTTTCCTCTTCTCCGTCGTCTCCAACATCGCATTCATATCCATAAAATACCGATCCATACTCGAGGCTCTTTGAGCAATGGAAGGCGTCAGAGGTTGAGTGGAGGTTGCGGTCGTCGCGAGGGGATGGGTTGCTTGAGGTTGAGCAGGCGTTGAAAGTGGGACTTGAATTGGAATTGGTGTTGACGTTGGTGGTTGGGTTGACATCGACGTCGCAGGTGGGAGCTGGGGTGACACCGACACCACAGACTGACCAGGCGTCAGCACGGGCATAGGGGAATGCAGCAACCCAGTAGCAAGCTCCCTCAACACCTTCTCCTCCCACTTCTTCGCCTCATCATGCTCACGCTTCTTCTCCTCCTCTGCCCTCCTCTTCGCTTCCTGCAGCTCCAACTGTCTCGCCCTCCTCTCCTCCTCCGCCTTCCTCTTCTTCACATTCTCCAGCCTCGCTTTCATATGCTGCAAGTGGTTCTCCACGCTCGCTGCTGCCTCGGCTTGTGCTTCTGCTTCTGCTTCAGTGGATGACGATGGTTCACTCGGGAAAGGTAGCTCCGTGAGCGATATTGATGGTTGGGTGTGAGAGGGGACGGTGGGTGTGTCGTGGTTGAGGCCATGGTTGAGGTGCCATGACGAACCCACTACAACCTCCACCTGCTCCTCCTGTTGACCCTGTCCGCCCTGGCTCGTCCCCTGCTGATCACCCGCAAGGTAATGGTTGACGTGCCGTGACGAACCCACCACAACCTCCACCCGCTCCTCTTGTTGGCCCTGTCCGCCCTGCTGATCACCTCCACCCCTCCCATTCAACTCCTCCAACTGCCTCCTCAAGCCCCTCAATTCCTCTTCCAACGTATCGGTATTGGGCACGGCATCAGGGGACGACGCATCAGTAGGGTCCACTTCCATCTGATCATCATCACCACGACCATCAACATTTATATCATCTTGTCGGGGTACATGAACCCGATTCAGCGCTTGTGCCGAAGCCGAAGCCGACGACGAAGACGCAGCCAATGGACGCGGTGGCGGGAGCGGCAGCGGTCGTTTCGCAGACTGAGATGGGGGCGGTTTCGCTGGGGCAGCTTTCTGCTGCTCAACCACCCCTCCCTCCACCCCCTCCTCAACCTTCACCCCCCTCATGCGATACCGCTCCTCAAACTCCCTCACCGTCTCCCACATAGCCCTACACACCACCGAATTTGTGCGCAAGTCCAGGAATTTCTTCCGCCCCTGCTGGCGCAGCGAGAGCAGGAGGTGGGATTGGATGTCGCGGGGGGTTGATTTTCGGGGGCGTTTTGATTTTGGTTTTGGTTGGGATTGAGATGATTGGGGTGGTTGGGTAGATGAAGGTGGGAGTTGTGAGGAGGAAGGCTGGGTGGAGGTCAAAGACGCGTCCAGAGAAGCATCCTCGGGCTCCACATCCTCAAACTCAAAAATGGACGTCGACGACGCAATATGCGCCTGCAACAACGAGCTAGGCAACACAAACAGTGTAACACCCATGAACAAAAACTCCACAGGCGCAATCCTCGCCGACATGCCCTTCTTCGCTGGCTCCTTGCCTTTGCCCTTCTCTTTGTCTTTGTCTTTGTCTTTGTCTTTGTCTTTTCCTGCGTCGCCCTTCTCTTTGCCTTTTCCTACATCCCCCTTCTCCTTCCCAAAACACCTCCCCCACCCCCTCCCGCCCGCATCCCTCGCAATCTCCTTCATCCCCCTCATCACCTCCTCAATCTCCTTCTTAAACTCAGCCGTCGGACTCGTCGACCTCGACAGAAAAGTGGAGAGGGTGGGGTACGTAGGTGCGCCTTGGGCGGTGTTTGGGATTGTTGAGGTTGGAGTTGATGCAGTTGGGGTGGTGGTAGACGTAGGATTCCGCGCCCTATACCCCTCACATGCCCAAATCATCTGCGTCAAATTCATAAATCCGCGTCCTCTTGAGGTGTCCATTGTGATCATGCTTCCGAGGCCGTTGGGAGAGTGGAGGTATTTGTTTTCAAGGGATGTGATCCAGCTGGGGGTCGCATTGTCAGCATTGATTTTCAAAGAGAGAGAGGGAAGGGAAAGACATACTCTGCCCAAGGAGACGATATAGCTTGTAGTTTCTCTAATAAAATACCATTAGTATCAGAGATCAGATTAATGAGGGCGAGAGAGGAACAAACCTGCAGAATTAAGCGACATCCCCAACTGCACGCGTCTGAACAGGTCGCGTTCAAGTGGGTCAGTAAGGTGGCGATATTCAACTATGATTTCACCGTGTCAGTAGGGTAAGGGCAAGTAATAGAATGTTAAAATGTATACATACCAACAGTCATTTCCTTCCCATCAAACACCTCCCTAAACCTCTGCGGCAAAATATGCCTCTTCGGCTTCCCCTTCTTCTTTTTCTCCTTAGGCCCCTCTCCATCTTCAGGTGGTTCAGGTTCATCATCATCTGAAGAGGATTCGGGGGCGTCGGTGTACCAAAACGATTTACGGAGAGCCGTATGTTTGAACGGGATCTAAATTCAATTCAAAAATGAAATTAATCAAACGCCTCATAAAGCAGAGAGTGGAGACAACATACTTTCCCCTCCATGAAATTCCTTATGGACGTCAACCGCTGCTTTCCATCCACACATATCCGAATCTCCTTCTTCCCCTTCTTCCTCTTCAGCTTCAGCTGTGTAGGCGTGGGTCTGATTTCGCCATCTTCGACTGAACTTCCCTCTCCCCCACCCCCCTTGTCATTAGATTGACTAGCTTCATCCCCAGCGTCCTCCTGCTCGTCATCCCCGTCAGTTTGGACAGTGTGAATCGCAAATACGAGCGGCGGGATATAAAAATTGCGGAATATACTGTCGATGAGACCTGTTCGTTTGGGGAGGTTCCATACGACGTCTGGGGGTTTATATTAGATTTACAGGTATTGGAGCAGTAGGAGAGGACTTACCGCGCTGATACGGCGGATCAAGCACAATTTCGTCGTTTTGCAGTGCATCTGTGCATGGAGGTCATGTTAGTCAATCCTTCAAAACGTCAAACCCAAAACTCAATCCAAAACTTCAAATTTTATTTTCAAAACTCAAAAGTAAAACTCACCAAACAGCTCCACAACCTTCACCTTCCTAATCCTGCTCTCCGGCAACTCATCGAGTCCAAACGCGTTCAGTCTTTGCGTAGGCGTCGGCGCGTCATCAGACAATAACTGGTCGCCATCGTCGTCTTCGTCGTAGTCTTGGTCGTCGTAGTCGTCTTCTTCCCCATGGTCAAGGTTCGGGTTGTATTCATCGTCGTCGACAGGTTCAGGTTTTATGGTGAAGAGCGGGTTGGTGAGGTCTGGTATGAGATGTGTGGAGGTGGAAGTGGAAGTGGAGGCACGAGGCATAGCTTTAGCGTGGTTTCAAGTATTCAGAACGGAAATATGTCAATTAAGGTCGAGGTCAACGTCAAGGTTCAGAGTTGAGTTAAGTTGACAGCCTAAAACATAGTCCTCTCGTTGACGCGTCCTCTTCTTCTCGTCGTCGTTGTCGTCGTAAAAATGAAGTCCAAACCAGCGCAGCAGCTCCAATCAACAATCAGACGCAGTGCACAATGGGCGTCTTAACACTCGGAGTCAGAGAGGTGTTCACTGTTCAAGTGGTGTGGCATCAGAAATTCAGTCCAGGCATGCATTAGTGGCTGTGTAACCGGAGCCGGGCCGGATTTGTACAAAGAGTCACACCACGTGTTGACGGGTGATGTGACTCAACTGAATCTGCAATGCACCAGGACCATTGCACATTGAGGCATTGACTTGGACGACGACGACGCCGGGGTGTGCTTGCTTGCTGGATACGCTACGCTCTGGGTTTTCTGCTTCTTTATACGAATTTCAGGGTGCCTATATTTTCTGCGACTCTGCAATACCAAGACGAAATCTGGGCATTATACTGGCTCTTTCTGCTGATTCTGCACCTAACTGTTCTCTTCTGTTCTGGCGACGACATAACAAAACCTACCACACATCCCTGTGTTTTTCTCTTATTCAAGACACCAATCACCTTCCTTCACCCCTTCACATTTTTACCACCTTAAGGACACCTGCCCACTGACGGTTCACCATCATGTCCAACAAACCTAACAAACTCGCCTTCCTCTCCATGCCAGCCCCGGCGTCATATGTCGCCGGTCTCGGTAGAGGGTATGTCTCTTCCACGCGCTACATGTGACAGTTTAGAGTGCTAAGTGCTGATAATTTATTTAGCGCTTCAGGCTTTACCACCCGATCCGATATTGGACCTGCAAGAGAGGGGCCTTCTGCTGAAGTTGTAGCGTGAGTTGCTGTCCCATCCTCCCTTTCCCCCATCCCCCATATTTTCCTCTTTCCCTCTGCTCACCCTTCGTTAACTCAAGCTAACTCCCCACCTGTAGTGAAGCCCAAGCCAAACGCGGTGAAGAGCCCGAAATTGACCCGGACCAATTCCAAGACCCAGACAACGAGTATGGCCTTTTCGTGGGCACCGCATACGAGCAAGACGACGAGGAAGCCGATAAGATATATGAAAAGGTGGATATAGCGATGGATAGTCGGAGGAGGGCTAAGCGGTGCGTTTAATGTTCAGGCATCCTCCTCCAATTTTGCTGATGCACGAGGTATAATAACAGAGAAGCACAAGAACAAGTCGAACTCGCCAAACTCCGGCAAGAACGCCCCAAAATCCAACAACAATTCGCAGATCTCAAACGCGGTTTATCCTCAGTGACCGACTCCGAATGGGAGAATCTCCCCGAAGTGGGCAACCTCACGCGCAAAAAGCGCAGAAAGGACTTTGAGCGCACCTACGTCGTCCCTGACAGCGTGTTGGTGGGGGACAGGAGCAAGGGGGAGTATGAGAATGCGCTGGATAGTCGGCAGCAGGAGGGCGGGGGGTTCGCTACGCCTGCGCCTGGGGAGGGGTTTGGGGGAGATGGGACGATGACGAATTTTGTGGAGATTGGACAGGCGAGAGATAAAATACTGAGTTTGAAGTTGGACCAGGTGGGTTTTTGTCTCTCCGTCTTCTCGTTGTGTTCCCTTGTTTTGAAGGAAAGGAGCTGACGATGATAAACCTGTAGATATCAGGCACCGCCACGTCTGGGACCTCCACATCCATCGACCCAAAGGGATACTTGACTTCTCTCGACTCGCAGATTTTGAAATCAGACGCTGAGATCGGGGATATTAAAAAGGTGCTCCTTCCCCCGCCTTTTCCCCATGGTAAAACAACCTAACTAACCCCCTCCCCACAGGCCCGCATGCTCTTCGACTCCCTCGTCAAATCCAACCCAAAGCACGCCCCAGGGTGGATCGCAGCCGCGCGTCTTGAAGAACACGCAGGCAGGATGGTCGCAGCCCGCAAACAGATCAAGATGGGGTGTGAGCAGTGTCCTAAAGCCGAGGATGTGTGGTTGGAGGCTGCGAGGTTACATGTGAGTTGTGCTCCCTACTTTTTTTTTTATATCAAAAGGAAGGGGGAGATGCTGATGTTTACGTTTGACCTGTAGAATAATCACGACG
This sequence comes from Panaeolus papilionaceus, assembly GCA_015501605.1. Taxonomy (NCBI): domain Eukaryota; kingdom Fungi; phylum Basidiomycota; class Agaricomycetes; order Agaricales; genus Panaeolus; species Panaeolus papilionaceus. The sequence goes on along the minus strand of JADNRZ010000005.1, from coordinate 2,482,803 downwards.
CGAAAGTGATCATGGCTGAAGCGGTACAGCATGTTGGGCAGAGCGTGAAGATCTGGCTTGCTGCTGCTGAGTTGGAGGGAGATGTGCAGGCGAAGAAGAGAGTGTTGAGGAAGGGTGAGTTTTTTTTTTGCTCTATATCACCCTGTACAGTGTTCTGTTGCTTTCCTTCTTTTTCTTTTTTTTTTCTTCTCGTGGCTGGTTTTTTTTTGAAGCTCATGGTATCTCGCCTTCATGGTGCTTTCTACTGTTTTTCTTTCTTTCTTCCCCCCCCCCCCTTTGTTTGACGCGTTTTCATGCTCCTTGGGCTGTTTTCCCGGTCCTTTGTGGTGGTAGAACGAGCAAGACGCATCGTACTACTTGTTTCCCCTTTTTTTTTCCTTTTTCATCCTCTTTTTCAGCTTCTTTGTGCTCATTTTCTCGTTTATTGAATTTTACTGACGCATATATTCTCTTTTTTTTTCTGCTGCTGCATTTACCTCTGCCACGTCACGTCTATCACAAACGCGACATCACCTTCACTCTACCAACCCCTCACCACCTCTTCCCCACCCTCAGCCGTCGAACACATCCCCAACTCCGTCCGCCTCTGGAAAGAAACCGTCAACCTCGAATCCTCCGCCGCCGACGCCCGCATCCTCCTCTCCCGCGCCGTCGAAGTCATCCCCCTCTCCATCGAGCTCTGGCTCGCCCTAGCCCGGCTAGAAACCCCCGAACGCGCCAAGGCCGTCCTCAACAAGGCCCGCAAGGCCGTTCCGACGAGCCACGAGATTTGGATTGCGGCGGGACGGTTGTTGGAGGGTGAGGCGCAGGCGAAGGCACAGGCGGGCCAGCAGGGGGTGAAGAGAGAGGATGGGGGGATGGATGTGGTTGTGGAAGTGGATATGAAGGAACAGGAGAGGTTGGGCGAGATGGTGGATAAGACGATCGAAGCTGGTGTGCGGGAGTTGAGGAAGCACCGTGTACTCCTGACGCGGGAGCAGTGGTTGAAGGAGGCGGAGAAGTGTGAAGAGGAGGGGAGCCCGAGGACGTGTGAGGCCATCGTTAAAGCGACGGTTGGGATGGATATCGAGGAGGAGGATAGGCTTGATACGTGGATGAGCGATGCAGAGGCGTTGGAATCCCGCGGACGCGTACATACGGCGCGTAGCGTGCTCAGCTTCGCACTCAAATGTTACCCCGACAAAAAAGCCCTCTGGCGACGCGCCGCCGAACTCGAAAAATCATTCGGGACCAAAGAAGGCGTCGAGCGCGTCTTGGAACGCGCCGTGGAGTGTGTCCCACAGGCTGAAGTGCTGTGGTTGATGTATGCGAAGGAGAAGTGGAAGAGCGGGGATGTGAGTGGCGCTAGGGGGGTGTTGGAAAGGGCGTTTGTGGTTAATCCGGAGAGTGAGGCGATTTGGCTTGCGGCTGTGAAGATTGAGGCGGAGAATGGGGAGCTGGGCGTCGCTAGGGAGTTGTTGGTTAGGGCGAGGGGGGTTGCGGATACGGAGAGGGTATGTTTTTCTAGACCTTTTTTGGGGGGTTGAGACTTACCTTGCTTTTTTTTTCTCTCATAGATTTGGATGAAATCTGCGGTATTTGAACGCACACAAAACGAGCTAAAGACAGCACTATCCACACTCTCAACTGCGCTGTCCAAGTTCCCCTCTTCCCCCAAATTATACATGATCCAAGGCCAAATCCACGCGCAGCTCGGCGACCTCTCAGCTGCCCGCGCATCCTACACAGCCGGCATGAAAGCATGCTCCCGGAACCCCACCTTGCGCATCCTCGCCAGCAGGTTAGAAGAAATGGAAGGCCGGAGCATCAAAGCGCGTGCCATCCTAGAAAAAGCGCGCCTGGTGATGCCACAGAGCGAGGAACTGTGGGTGGAGAGCGTGGGTGTGGAAGAAAGAGCAGCAGTGTCCATATCCTCAAATAACACCAGCACGACGACGCATACGATGATATCGCGCTCCAACCCCCCTCCACCTTATATCTCACACGTCACCACACCCGAAGCCAAAGCCATGCTCTCGCGCGGGCTTCAGGCGATCCCCAGCAGCGGGTACCTCTGGGCGATAAGCCTTCTCAGCGAACCCCGCGCAGGGCGAAAGAGGATGAGTGTAGACGCCATAAAGAGGGCAGGCGAGAAGAGCGTCGTCGTATGTGCCGTGGCGCGGGTATTCTGGGCGGAGAGCGGCGCGGGGCTGGTGGAGAGGGCAAGGGGGTGGTTTGAGAAGGCGGCGGGGTTGGATGTGCAAGGGGATAGGGAGGATGGGGGGGCGGGGTGGGGGAGTGGGAATACGTTGGGTGGGGAGGCGCATGGGCATGGGGCAGCGGGAGGAGCTGGAGGGAAGGGCAGGGTTGGGGGGTATGCGGATGTGTGGGGGTGGTGGATGAAGTTTGAGAGGGAGTATGGGACTGAGGTTCGTATTTCTTTTCTTTGCTCCACTTGATCTGCGGTTTCTGATCTGTACTTTTTTTGAACAGGAACATAGGAAGATCGTGCGCGATAAATGTATAGCTGCTGAACCTCGTCATGGACCGGTGTGGCAGGCTGTATCGAAAGACGTGAAGAATAGCGGCAAGAGTGTGGGTGAGGTTTTGGAGTTGGTGGCTGATGCGGTTCAGTAGCGATGCGGTTACCTTGTGTCTGTTACCAGTACAGTGATTGGTATTCTGTGTTTTACCAGCAATGTTTGCTTTTACTTTGATTTTGGAGACGGGTGTTGTAATTGAATTTTCAACTATTATTTTTGACTCGAAAGCTTTTTGATCAAGCACCTCGTTCGAATTTCAATCTCTGTGTTATTCATTAAACATTCCTCAGGTTTACAGCGGTTTGCATAATTGTTTAGGCTCCGAAAAAGTGTGAACGCTCATTGGGGTCACGGAATGGTGGTAGTAGTAGTGAGAGGAAAGCCTTGGGAGACTCCGGATTGTGATTCATTAGGACTATAAGATATTATTTCAACATGCGTGTGCAAGAAGGATTATATAATATTTCTTAGATAAATATAATAATAAATATGATGTGATGACAAACTGTGAACGGGTTCATAGTTTGTTGAGGTGCGGGGGTCGTTTGGCGGCGCCTCGAGAATGCCTTGAGAAAAGCATTCTGACGGGTCACGGGAGCCTGACGCGTGAGGTTCTCGACTGACGCGTGTAAGTCTCCGAAATTCGGGACTAACGCGTCAAACCTTTCGCGTCTGGCCCATGTGTGAAGCGTGCTGCCAAACGACCAGAGCGCCTGGTGAGGCCCAAGGCGATCCGAGCTGGATGCCAAGTTCCGTACCAAACACTAAAGAAAAGAAAAGGCGAGGGTGGGCGGGAAAAAGAAAATTATGTTGCTGAGAGAGATTTCCCTGAGAGAGAGATTTTCGGTGACCGAAAACTCGAGGAGAAGAATAGGATAAATCGCGCTCAGCTGCCTAGCGTCGCTATCGCGCGTCTCCAATATTTGGCCAAGTCTGTATTTGCAAATATGTACACACTTGTGTTTACATTCATCTTATCCTCATCTCGGATCGCGGTGGATGGCACTGGCAGAGGCACGTGAGTTAAATGAGGACGCCACGTGTTGCAATTTAAATCGCGAGAGATGGATCGATTTAGATAGGAGTATATTCGGCTCGATATCCGGAAGGGCAGAACTAAAAAAGAGGAGATAAATAAATAAATAAAGTGCTATATAAATGGAATTTCAATCGGAGGGGCGATTAACTGCTCTGGTGTTTTTAGATAGTCCAAAACGACAATCCTAGGATGAATCATCCAGTCTGGAGAATTGGATATATACGCCAATCTTCCCGAGAAGGGGTCGAATGCGAAAAAGCTCTCCGAAAGATGCAGATAATTCAGGGGATAATCAAAAGGATTTGAGGAAGGGGTTTGCAATTCTACTCCACAAAACACTGCTTCTGTTTGGTCGTTGGGTCGACTTGTCGAGGTTGACGAAACCAAGCATCTTTCCTTGACGAAGAAAGACTCGACTGAATAACCATTGCAAAATCGGAAAGGGCACCACGAAAGATCCCACATATCAACAGGCTGCTCAGTCACATCACTGTCCAAACAACCTAAGGATGGATGGAACACCTGCAGTTCCGGCTTATCGACATCCCATCCGTCGGAGTGTGACTGGACACTCAACGAGACCATATCACGGGGTCTTGGAGGCAAAATGACAAATCTGAAGAACGAAAGCGCCTCGGAGTTATTGTACCAATCAAGTATGCGGATGCATATGGGTGAGGCATGCACCGGGAAATCGTCACTTAGCAAGGAGTGGCTAAATAGAGGGTCATGCAGCTGAATCGATGCGTCGTCGTTCTTCGGCCTGAGGGTAGGTAAAACATAGCCTTGAATGGAACTTTCAGTCACCAAAATTACTCGTTCTCCATCCAAAAAGACCTTGATATCTCGTAAGTGGGCAGGTATACACCACAACCGGATTGAGTGTACGAAGCGAAACATACCTCTTTATAGACTTGACGACGAACGGCCCATTTTACCGAGAGATCTTGAACAAAGTTCCACGAAAGCAAGATGGTTCGTTTGTTGTCATCATTGTCGTCGTAAAGCGAGATGAATACATCGCCCACAAGGGTGTATGGCAGCGTATCCGATTGCTCGTACGTGGGAAGCTTCGTAGTGTGCTGTTTAACGGTCGGAATACCAGTATCACTGTCAAAAATAAACCGAAGGATGCAGAGCTCTATGTGCGTTCTGTTTAAAGTTTCAGTTGTTGCCACAAAAGTCAATAAACGCTAAATCGTACCCTACACCTCTCGACACTGCAACTCGAATCTCGTCTCTGTCGCGAGAAGGAGCAGACACAAACGTGTAGTCGTCATCTGGAAAGGGTACCCTCGCAACAACGTGAGGAGGTTGGAGGTCTGGTCGATTGAGATCAAACAATATCACCTCATCAGGTGAGTAAGCCAACAAGAATCTGCCTCCTGGGACCAAAATGAACTCCCTGAAGAATCTAGATATGTGGTTCCCCTCGGCATTTGGAGATGGGTCAGATACCTGTAATATAATCTGAGACCGATAAGGTAGGACAGGTGGCTTTTCAGTTTCTGGGTCTCTGAATTTCCCGAGGCTAATCTTCGACAGAATGCGCAAGGGAGCCGTGGCTGCGTGCTGCAGTTCCTCCAAGCTCATGCTATGAAGTTGGAAGGTCGCATTAGGAATATGGTTCTGGAAGCACGTCTGTTGGAGTGTCGTGATCCACACAGTTCGCTCCCTCGTTACTGTGCGCAAGTGCGAACATGTCTGTAAATTTAGATATGTGTATCCAGCATCAGAGGGAACCGTCACTGCGCGCATCACTCACTTGTCCCATTGATAAGATACTACGAGCGTCGAGGAAAAAGCAAATGGAAATATGTATATCCAGTGGTAGATTGACGAGCGTCATCTCTGTTCAGGTTGATTGATGTCGAGGATGGTGGTGAAGGTTGAGAATGTCAACAACGCTGTGATGGATAAGATCATTGATTTCCAACTCCGCTCAAAATTCTACTCGACGAATATTACAATTTACAAACGAACTTAGGGATTGAGTTCGACGGAACGTTGACTCAGATGGCATAGTTAATTGGATATGAGGGAAATTTCGAACACATTGATGAAATTGAACAAATTGAGGATGAAAGCAACGAGATGAAGCTTGGAAGCTTCGAACGTTAGGTCCTATATAAAGCCATACTTAACGGAATATTGTATATTGAGCTGGTGGACATAAAAATCACACAAATCTGAAATAGCGGAATAAAAGAGCTGGGTTGATTTATGCCCAGAAACTTTGAGGGACCTAAAGTACAACAAATGGAGATGGTGTGTGGCTAGCGTGCTAAGGTCACAGAGGTCCCTAAACATATGTTTAAAAAAGAAATTTAAAGTTCAAAGTTCTGGGATTGACATACCAGGAACCTCATTCACCATCTCCTCTTCCACTTTTCTCTTCTTCGCATTAGGATATAAGTTGGCTTTGATCACTGACATTTTATCCCTGTTGCAAGAGCCACGCCCCTGGGCGCTTGAAGTTACGACAAGATCAGATAGTCCCACAGAAGCCTTCAGGTTGGTGTTGATTGATTGGGCGTTTGCTTGCATTTTGCCTTGTTTAATTATCGAGTAATTATAGATGGTGATGGAAGTAGAACGCGCGGGCACAATATCATTTATACTCAAAAGGAAAAGGCGCGATAAGATTTTAGATTATTCCAGAGCTTCATGCTTGAGAGATACCAACGAGTGGCGCTGGTGTAAGAAAATGCTGTTGCACTGCTGCTTAACCGCTCATCCCTCACCTGAAAAGGGAAGTCCGCTGCGGCACAGCTGCTAAGATAGGTTTTATTTGGAGCTGGCCGACTCACAATGCAAAAGAAATGTGGACTGTTGCCAACTACAGAATGCTTTGCGATGTGCGTGAGAGTAGTACTGTAGTCGCTATGTTTACCCAGTATACGTACCAGCAATTGTCATGATCAAGTACTAATTTCACATACATTTGAGACAACATTGTAAACCCTTCGAGAGTTCATATGCCCCGAGTCTGAGATCTGCTTTTGGAAGGTCATTGTGATAGCTCTCTTAGCCTTTGTTCGAGGCTCTATTCAAGCCCTTTATTACATCCCCTATATTCCCTTTGTTGATCGCATTGTTGCGTATGCTTACTGTCCTCGCCATTGTTGACGGCGCTGCCTCGCGTTTTTGCCCACCCTGGCCCCCAATATGTTTGCACTTTATTTAATAAGCGTGATTAGATTAAAAGCTTCATTGTCCTACATATATAAGCGAGTGCCACTGCTTTGCATCAAGTCATTGCTATCTTTCGCGTCTTCTATCTCCACCTGCTTCGTCCATCCAGTCTCAACCCTATAGCACCCTTTTCTCTGACTTGATCCTGAGCATGCCTGCTTCCTATAATCCTCAAATGCCATCAACTTACAACGGGGCCACTGCAATACATAATAAAGTCAATCTCAACCCACAAAATTCTACACCACCTAAAGGCCTACAGTATCTTTATTCCTTAAACCCATACGTGCTTCTTGCGCTAGGCACATCAAATTCCCCATGTGTGTCAGCCATTAAAGAGCTGGGATTAACGCACGTCATTCGCGTCGAATACGAACGCAAGTCTGGATCTACCACCAAAACCCAAAGGCGTGGAAGCTATCGAAACGAGAGGGACGAGCTCACCAACACCGATACACTCATTCTAACCATCCCACCTCCCCCACCTACTTCACCAATGACCATTCGTACTGAGACGTGTCTGACTCCTCGACAGCTCGCAGCAGCCCGCGACTTCCTTCACCTCGCCCTCCCATTTCAGCGATGGAACACCTACACCTTACCAACGGATCCCGCAGACTCAAGCAGAGTGCTCCTTGTAGCACCAGCCTGGCACGTCGTCAGAGAGACAGTCTCCCCATTTTACGGTGCGACGGAGCACAGAAGGCGATGGGACTCAAAATGCTACATCGACATGGGGGAAGACTTCGACCCCTGTGGTCCATTCATTGAAGAAATATGTGAGGACACCCCGCCCAAGGGTGAATTGAGGGTTGTTCGTGATCACAGCGTTGCTGCTGATCTTGTCGCCATCGTCATTTGCTATATCTCATATATTAGCAGTTCCCATGTCGGAAAAGTTGCGAAGAATCTGGAGGAGGAGCTGTGGATGAACGGAGGGAGGCCGGACATTTCTCAAGCGGTTTCTAAATCGACAACATTTCATAGGTTCAAGGCTCCAGGGGCATGGTCGTCTCAGGTGATTGACGCTCGTAACGCGAAGAGACCGCGATTTGAGAAGCACTTCAAGCCTGACTTGGCTCCTGACGGACCTACATCACCAGAATGCGTTCCAGCACCAAATGCATCCAAGCCAGCAGGTCAGGGTGTCTCGAAGAAGGAAACTCAACCTAAAGGCAACACAACGAAACACTCAAAGATGAAACCAAAGTACCTTGAAAAGCGGCCAGGTCCCATTTTCACTTCGCCGTCCACCGAACCAGACCATTATTCGCTCCTGCCGCCAATCTTACCGTACCAGGATAACATTCTCAAGCCTCTACCTTCATGGACATTGGGAGCCAATGCTATCTTCTGGACGTCACGAATCAGTGAAACGGGACTCATGATAGCGCACACCGGTGTTCATGCAGATGCGAGAGACCCCAAGGTAGTTGAAAGACTCACCGCTATGGGCTTTGAGGCTGAGGGTCCTCCTGGTTGGCTTTGAGGCCTGAGGTTTGATATAAGATCTCAATATCGATTCAATTATTTCACCAATTCTTTTAATTCTCCGCTGGAACTTTCATATTATCTAGTTGGCGCTTTTATTTGCTTTTTTCTTTTTTCTTTTTGTTCTTTCGCCTCGCTCTGTGACCTTAACACGTCTAGCCACAAACCATCTCTATTTGTTGTATTTCAGCTTTCGTAGAATTTTTGAGCATAAATCAATGCAGCTATTTTATTTCGTCATTCAGATTTGCGTGATCCCCATGTCTAATACCAGCTCAATATACAATATTCCCGTTTAATACGGCTCAATACAGGTACTGACGCTCGCCTCTTCAAAGCCTCATATCGCTGCTGTCTTCCTTTAAGTCGTGTAACTTCATCAACGTGTTCGAAAATTCCCTGATATCCAATTACCCATGGCATCTGAGTCAACTTTCTGTCGAACTCAATCCCCAAGTACACGTTCATAATATTCGTCGAGTAGAATTTTGAGCGGAGTTAGAAATCAATGATCTTATCCATCACTGCGTCGTTGACGTTCTCAACCTTCGCCACCATCTTCGACATCAATTAACCTGAGCAGAGATGGCGCTCGTCAATCTACCTCTGGATATACACATTTCCATTTGCTTTTTCCTCGACGCTCGTAGTATCTTATCAATGGGACAAGTGAGTGATGCGCGCAGTGACGGTTCCCTCTGATGCTAGACACACATAACTATACTCATAGGTATGTTCGCACTTGCGCACAGTAACGAGGGAGCGAACTGTGTGGATCACGACACTCCAACAGACGTGCTTCCAGAACCATATTCCTAATGCGACCTTCCAACTTCATAGCATGAGCTTGGAGGAACTGCAGCACGCAGCCACGGCTCCCTCGCGAATTCTGTCGAAGATTAGCCTCGGGAAATCCAGGGACCCAGAAACTGAAAAGCCACCTGTCCTACCATATGTGTCTCAAATTATATTACAAGCATCCGATTTGTATCCAAATATCGAGGGGAACTACGCATCCAGATTCTTCAGGCAGTTCATTTTGGTCCCAGGAGGCAGATTCTTGGTGGCGTATTCGCATGATGACGTGATACTGTACGATCTCAATCGATCAGACCTCCAACCTCCTCACGTCGTTGCGAGGGTACACTATCCAGACGAGGATTACACATTTGTGTCCGCGCCTTCTCGCGATGGAGACGAGATTCGAGTTGCAATGTCGAGAGATCGAGGGTATGCGACACATTTAACGTTTATTAACTTTTGCGACGACAACTGAAACTTTAAACAGAACGCACATAGAGCTCTGCATCCTTCGGTTTATCTTTGACAGTGACACTCCTGTTCCAACTGTCAAACAACATACTACGACGCTTCATTTGTATGAGCAATCGGATACCCTACCTTACACCCTTGTGGGCGATGTATTCATCTTGTTATACGACAACGAAGATAACGATGGTGACAACAAACGAACTATCTTGTTTACGTGGAACTTTGTGGAAGATCTCTCGGTAAAATGGGCCGTCCGTCAGGAAACCTATAAAGAGGTATGTTTTGCCTCATGTGCTCAATCTGGGTGTAGTGTACGCACGCACACTTACGAGATATTAAGGTCTTTTTGGACGGGGAACGAGTGATTTTAGTGACCGAAACTTCCCTTCAAGGCTACGTTTTACCTCCCCTCAGGCCGAAGATCGACGACGCTCCGATTCAGCTGCATGACCCTCTATTTGGCCATTCTTTGATAAGTGACGACGATTTCCCAGTGCATGCTACACCTTTATGCATCCGCATACTTGACTGGTACAATACCTCCGAGACGCTTTCGTCTTTCAGGTTTATTATTACTTTACCTCCAGCACCCGGGGAGGAGATGGTCTCGCTGAGTGTCCAGTCCCACTCCGATGGATGGGATGTCGACGAGCCGGAAATGAAGGTGTCTCATCCATCCTTAGGTTGTTTAAACAACGATGCGACTGAGCAGCCTGTTGATGTGCGGGATATTTCAAGATGCCCCTTCCGACTTTGCGATGGGTATTCCGTCGAGTCTTTCTTCGTTGATGAAAGGTGTTTGGTCTCGTCAACCTCCACAAGTCACCCCGACGACCAAACAAAAGCAATATTTCGTGGAGTGGAATTACAAACTCTTTCCGCGAATCCTTTTACCTATCCTCATATGCGTCTTTCGGAAAGCTTTTTCGCGTTCGACCCTTTCTCGGGAAGATTGGCGTATATATCCAATTCTCCAGACTTGATGTATCATTCTAGGATTGTCGTTTTGGACTATCTAAAAACACCAGAGCAGTTAATCGCCCCTCCGATTGAAATTCCGTTTATATAGCGCTTTATTTATTTATTTATCTCCTCTTTTTTAGTTCTGCCCTTCCGGATATCGAGCCGAATATACCCCTATCTGAATCCATCCATCTGTCGCGATTTAAACTGACACACGTGGCGTCCTCATTTAACTCACGTGCCTCTGCCATCCACCGCGAAGTCCTAATGAATCACAATCCGGAGTCTCCCAAGGCTTTCCTCTCGCTACTACCACCACCATTCCCAAATCCACTCAAGGTTTGGTTCCTCATACTCTGGGAACCCGATGGCGAGAACGTCATAAGGACCTTCTCACCACAGATCCTTAGGTCTCTTGTAATATCAAGACATCGGCTGGTAAGAATTTGATCACTTTGCGCGTCTCTATGCATCGATGAACATGCCTTCCCTACCAGTCTCCTCTAGGAGCATGTACTGGCTGGATTCAATCAAAAAATTCCCAAAAACACGTTTTAAGAAGCCAAGACGCGTTCCGCAGGACCAGATCAGGATAATTACGGCGGATAGCGACGAGTACCATCACGGACATGATCAGAGCGACACCGAAGAGGTATCGCTCATTCGAAGTCCTATATCCTCAGCAGAATCATTTTCAGACACTCCTCCTCCCCTTGTATTTCATCGTTCCCCATTCTGCAGAGTACCGTTACCTGATCTGTGCGATGAGCCGGTTACCCTTCACCCGCTTCTTGCCTATGACAGGCTTCCATCCATCTTATGGGAGGTCATTCAAACGCCATTAATGGCACATTTATCATCGCATTTGCCAACTTACTCACCAGAGCTCTACCATTGGAAATCACTTTCAGCTCTCAACCCACCACACACCGGTTCTATGACAATCAAATTCGACCCTCTCGAAAAGTTTATCGTCATATTCCCAAGGGGTAACTACATCACCATCGGCGATATCCTTTCTGCTATCTATACAGATTCTCGAAAACAGGCCACAGAGCGACACTTCTCTGAGTTAGGTCTCGATTTAAACGTACTTCTCTCTCATTTACCACAACCCTCAGCCCCGTCGAGTGAACTAGCTTCGCCGCCTGCGACCCCTGAGTTTACGCTGGTCGATCATCAGGATGCGGCTGCGAGTAATGTGAGAGGTATGCTCGAATACAGGACATTTTGGGCAGGGTTAACTCCCAGCACGTGCGATCCTGACGTTTGGGTATGTCATACCCGAAGCTCATCGAAGCTACATTCGTTCTCGTGAGTATCGTCTCCTTGCGGGGAATGGAATCATCCGTCAGATCATATCTGTTGCATCTTATGTGTATCGTAGTCCTGTTTGCTATTATTAGTACGCGACATGTGTATGTTAATCGCATTGTTATAGTTAATTTGGTGTCTATGTACTCACGGAGCAGCATCCTTTTATGATTTACAAATCTAATTTCAGTCGATCGATTTGCTGTTAAGATATCCATTTCGACGATTTTGACAGCAGAAACTTCGTCAATTAACGTGATACGAAATATCCGTTATATCCACCCCATTTTCCACGTAAATTGATTACAGTGCTATGTATGTTTCGAATTTGCAACCACGGGATGGCCAGGCTGAGGTAGCGTCCCTAGAGTGTTTCTGCTGACCCTGCACGCGCACGCATTGGCCCGGCGCGCTCTTGCCAAACAAGGACAAAATCATTGTTGTTCCTCTCTCTGTGAGTCACCCTGACGCGCCTCTGCTAGTTACCATCTCTGACTCTTTTGTCTATGTAGGAAACCAAATCACATCAAACCGGCCATGAATGGGTATCCAACATCAGAATTTCTGGAACAAAGACAGACTTTCCCTATTCCACTTCGGTCTGCTTTGCTTCTGAGCGTTTTGATCTACGGCCACGGGAGGACTTCGAATTTCAAAAACGAGCCATCACTTTGCGGGAAAAGCCCCATTCTAGCATCTGCGTGTCGGGAACTCATGAATATCGTATAAACTCAGGTTATTGACGAAGCCAGCTCAGCCCACAAACTTGATAATGTCACCTGAGCGTCTCGCAGCTTTCGACGCCCATAGAGGCAGGCAGCTCCGACGAAGCATCATACATCAAGCTCATTCTGAGAACATATCTCACTTTGTGGCCTGCCGACAGTCTACTTATATTGGCTGCCGCACAAACCCTGAGAGATTCGTAATCGTTTCATGGGACGCAGCCCCGATCCTATGCTATTAATTTAACGGAATGGGAAGGGGTAAGCAAAGTCGTTACAGAGTCGTGATGACAGACGCGATATAGCTGAGCCACATTCAGGGTTGACCGGCACATCGCATTGTATTGCAGGGGGTAAGCAACATCACACTCCCCTTCGGAGGAAACCAATCACCTTTAGGCGGTCTGTCCTCTTTGGACCCTTACACGACACACTCTTTTTCACACTTTTGGTCTTCTGGATCTAAAAATCTTTGATCGTTTACCGATTCCAGGGTCACTAGACCTCATCACTTACTTTGACTTCTGCTTCTGTAATTCAATTACTCCCTGCTGCCTGTGCTTCGCCCTTTTCCCGGCCCAACCTTGATTTAAGTTTTTATATATGCTGCCGGTCAATTTGGATGTATACAATCTTGACCATTGCTCTTCCTCGTTCTTGCCTATTTCTTACTTGCTGCCTTAACTTGGCTTGGAACGACGACACTTCAAACGCGGACCTGCTGCATAGCGCCGCTCATTCCTTCCGGAGGTGACTGACTGGTGCGGCTGCGCATTCCGTCGCTGTCTCATCTTTGTGTTTCGGAGCGCCTTTGGGGCCAACCGAAGCTCTCAATAGCGATCTCGAGGCAATCCAGCCAGTATTTGCTGCGCAATATAACGCTGGGAGTTCGGCGAGCGTTTATAGGAACCCCACATACATCCAACTTGACCACTGCTTTTCTCCAAGCAGTATCGCCATGATTTACAAGATACCGCTTATCGTACTCGACGCGCTCTGGATGCGCTTGTCCGCTACCCCTCCTAACCCCTCTCTACCACGCAAGGAACATATTATCCCTGATTGGAGAGAGAAATTCTTGAAATCGTTGGCCTATCCGTCGAAATTTCTGAGGGTGCGTAAGATGTGTCCCTATCTTGATCATGTATTGACCGACACCTTCGGGATATCCATTATCCCTTGTGCATATCATTAGACAACGTACTGGCTCGCAAGTATATTCGAAACCGCCGTCATCCTTGGTAGCCTCAACCCCAATGGTCCCATCTCCCGCGTCGTCCTTCAAATCCTAATCCACAAGCACCCAGACACGACCGATTCTACCTTCGCTTCAAACGCCACTAACCACTCCTTTATCGACGGATTACTCTTCTCCTCAAATTCTTCCTTCTCTTTCCTCTCTACCTTCATGTCTCCGCCGCCGCCATCCCATACCAACCTCATCCGTATCACCCCTCTCTTCCTCGTCGGTACCCTCATCACTGGTCTCGGCACCTACCTCCGTCTAGCGTGCTATCGCACCCTCGGCAAATTCTTCACCTTTGAGTTGTCCATCTTCAAAGAACACGTCCTCGTCACCTATGGACCCTACTCGCACGTCCGACACCCATCATACTCCGGGCTTATACTCACCATCATCGGCCACATCCTGCATAGCGCCTCACGAGGGAGCTGGGTGCGCGAGTCAGGGTTCTTGGACAGCTACGTCGGCATGGTGGTGAGTGTCCTATGGGTGGGCACTGCACTAGCTGTCGTATTGAGCCTGGTGCTGAGGATCCCAAGGGAGGACGCATTATTAAGGCAGGAGTTTGGGGGAGAGTGGGAAGAATGGGCGACGAGGGTCCCGTATAGACTGGTCCCTTATATCTATTGATTCCTTATGTTATACACGTATGTATGGAACCTTCAAGTAAGTATCTCAGAATGGAGGCTGAAGCTCGGTCGATGTATTGCTCCGCGACGGGCACGGAGGGTTGGATATCAGGGATTGGGGGTCCAGCGCTGATGATTAGCTACGAGCACTGGGTTGAGATCTAGGTACATAGTAACTAAGCAAGTAAGTACTGATAGGCCGTAGAAATTTGTTATATAACTGTAAGATAGGAAGGTCTCAAATGCACGAAAAGTCGTCTTCCCTGTATCCGAATCTCGCGGACTTTTTTGGCCTTGTTCGAGGTATTCACGAGCCTGCCGAAGGTGTGGGGTGATTGGTAGTACCAAACCTTGAAATATCGATAGGTCTAAGCGGGTATACATAATCATCAATGTCAAGGGTCCCACATAGGGGCCAAATCATTGGTGCTTGCGCTTGGTTGCATTCTCATGGCGATACATCCTAATTGACAGGGTGTGGTAGGAATGACACGCTTTGTGTGCTTGGATCGTTATGTTTGAGAGCACGGAACGGGCACTGGCGGATAGATGTGTTCATGGACTCTCATCATGTGAACGGCGTGGGGAGCGCACGGCGGTTTGGTGGGTCCATTTGGATGATGCACGAAACTGATAGATAACTTTGAGCAAGTATAGCTCGAGGTCTGTTCGTAGTTGATTACATCTGTGCAGATTTCCCGTGCATTATGGGCTTCAAGGGCAGGGGGAAAGTGGTTTTTAGGGTATCTGTTCATCTATGAAGCGTAAATGTCGAAAAATTCACAGATGTGCAGAGCCCAAAACAATATACCCAGGGTCTCGGGAGTACGACCCTTGGCATCAAAATTGGGATTTTCTGCTCTCAAGTTTCTGATGTAGACTGATAGAGATAAGTAAAGGGATAGATAGTCGAGTAAGTTATTGATAATGGACCTATGAGCATTGAAGCCAGAGCGATGTCGCATTCTGATGGCGAACGTGCTGACGCCACTGTTACAAGATGATACAGGGGTTTGTAGCCAGGCTGAGATCTCAAATTTTAATACAATACAGATTCAGTTAGTTCCAACAACACGGTTGACGAGACAATGTTCAAGCGCGCGAATGATTTCGACATCCCATCTCCACCAAGCCGTCTCCAGCTTTTTCTCTTCAATTGCCGTAACTCGAAGTCAAACTTGCGTTTATGTAAATCTTAACATCTACGGCCGTCGGACTGTCTCGAGTGGTCCTCTTCATATTATCAACACATCGTTCAACATCGAGGTCGTTGCCTTGTTCGAAGTCGTGCCTAATAAATCGTGCTCTCACCTCATCCATATTCTAGGAGGACTGGAGATAATACTCCGCGGAACCAGATCCAAAACAAAAACTGGAAACTGGACGCTCGGTGGCCCATGGAGCAGTCAGGACATGCTTCGATCTAATTTAAATTTGAGGGGGGTGGGGTTTGAAAGTACACTGACCTATGGTTCTAACACTCTGCTATGCATCTAGCAGTCTATTAATAAAGTCAATTTCTCGTTTTCCAGAGACACTTCCGAGTCTCCAAATCGAGGATCTATAACTATTAAAACTGCTGAGCACACCTTGAAGCCCGATGATTAAAATTATCCATGACTTTTCCACTCGCATCACCAAACACGAGTCTGTTTGTGAGCATGGTCTCTGCCGTCGACCGTTGAACAATTCGCAATATTTCGCATTTTATAGAATAGCATCGCTGTGATCGACGTGCTGGCCGTTATTAAGGTGATTAACCCAGAAAAATCATTTGTGCTATCGTGCATACCGTTCTTCGGCTGGCTGGATTCTTTGTCCCCGTTTATCAGTTCACAGTACTTCAGTCTTTGAAACTGCGCAGGAAACACGATGGGGAAGCGGTTGGAAATATATAAAAAATACAAGACCACGTAGGACTGTAGATACACCGGGCAGCGAGATCTAGATCCAGAATAAAAGTTGGAAACTGAAGGCTCGTAATGGCCACCCGTTCTTTTTAGCCATCATCCACCATGAGTATGTCAGGGAGATGGTCGTAAATAGTACATACTTTGAGAGGGCTGTTCGAATCTGCTTCTCAATGCAGCAAGGAAAACAGCGAGCTCAATCTGCGGAATCAGATGGGCCAACCTTTCCCCATGGGCTGGGCCTTGTCACAGGACTGCCTGCTCTGCATTGAACACCAGGTTTTTTCACCCCCCTGATACTTCTTCACCTCTTGTAGACACGAACCACGTCCAATGGAGCCGTGAGTGAACTCGAGGCCTTGCGTACTCTTTCCAAGCCATTCAAAAATATCAATACTGTTAAGGTTTTTGGCTGGCGGAATTGTAAGTATCTTCCGCCTACTACGACTACTTAAGTACTACCTATGTTGAATTAATTCTTTCTGAACCGCGCAACTATGAAGCACAAATATTGTCACGAACGTGGTACTACTACCTAGATGATATCAATGATTGGGCAGTCACTCCTCGTGCCAGGCTGGGTGGAAATATGGTCAGAGTCTTGAGAGGGGGATGCTTTGCAGTGTTGGATTACTTAGTACTAGGTTGAGCTATCGCAACTACAACAATCCCTTTTGTCCTCCTCAACTTTGAATCTTGATTCTAAAGGAAGCTGAAAGATCTGACGAGACCAAATCCTACGTTTAGATATACCGCGTAACCCGATAGAGAAGTTCTTCAGTTCAAAATGTGCAAGAAGGGGCCCAGGGATCCCAAGCTTAAGTTCGGGGCTGCCGCCTGTGCCAGCCAGTAGCTGCAGGTCGGGCAGATGAGGTAAAAGTATGGCTTAGGGTAATTATAATAAATAAGAAGACAAGAGGATACCATATAAAACCGGAAACACATCATGAACGAGATCCAGAACAAAAACTGGAATGATCGTGCCCTCGAGCGAAGCAATCTAAGTCTTAATCCAGCCAAGAAAACAGCGAGCTTAATTGGCAGAACTCAGAAGGGCCCACCTTTCCCCATAGGACACCAGATTTCTTCACCCCCTGGTACTTCTCCGTCTCCGAGAAACCCTCAAGATCGAGAGTAATTATAGTACAATAGGGACTGGGATCGGAACACCAGCAGCAGGGAAAATACCGGATTAATCGGGTATTGGAGAGCATATAGTTGGAGTTCTCGCCGTTTCTGCGAACATGGATAATTTAACTATAAGTATAGATGCAGGTTGAGGAGTGAAAACGCGATGGGAAGACGGAAGAGATGAGACGAAGAAATAACGCAATTATTGAATTTCTCCATGGAATGGATAACCAAGTTGAACTCTAAACCCAAGTAAACGACTAAGATATACTTCAGAAATAAAATACAAAAATAAAGTGAGTACTCTATGTAATCAACCTTAATAAATAGCATTATACAAAGTCATTCTAATGTACAACTCCAGGTGGTGTAACAAGCACGTTGAGTGCAGGGTCTCAATGTTGACAGTGATAGGTGGGTATGGGAGGTAGGAATAACGAACAGGTTGATATTCGCGCCTTGAAGTTTGTTTGAGCCAACGATGAGGCGTAGGGTAGGATGATCTCAAGTGAGAATATAACAGCAACACAGGGAGCCTTCTAGGTGTAACCTTGAAATGGCTTCATGATACCAACCAGTATGCGTTTTTAAAGCTGAAAGAGTCAGCGACGGGCAGCGAAATCACGACGTGATGTTGGCAGAGCCGTGGAAGCAGCACAAGGAGCAAGACCGCAACAACAGCAGTGCACACCCCGTTTACGCCGCACAAAAGGGACGCGAAAATTCCAATGGGTGGATGGAGCAGAAGCCGTCGTCAGTCACCCTCTCTATACCATCTCATCACCATAGTACACCGGCTTGCAGGAGGCATCCAATAATAGTCATGGTCACGGTCATATTCAATCAAAAAAACAACAAACAAAGATTTAAATATGTAAGTCCAAATTCCCAAACTCCATATCAAAAAAGAAATCAATCCACCTTCCGTGCCCACTTCCTTCCACCAGCCGAGGAGGGCGTGCGAGGTGGCGGAGTCGAGATTCTGTGCGTCGTCGGTGTGCTGAGGGGGGTCCCAGTCGCACGCGAGGCAGTGGGCTGGTACAATTGGGGCCCAGGCGACGAATGGGCCTGGGATTGCCAGGATGGTGTCTCGTATGCAGGCGACTCGGCGCGTTTCTCCTTCAGCTCATAGGAATGGGGTTCAGCAGAAGCCTTGGTTTTAACCTCGGCTTCACCCCAATACATCCACAGCTGGGCACCCAACACCAGGTTCAGAAGCAGTGCAAGTGCAAACCCTGCTGCAACAATAGCGTCGCCTACTTCCTGGGCGGTAGTGAACAGCCTGGCGAGGCATCCCAAAATTTGGCTGATTACAGCAAATGCAGAGAGCTGGCCTGTAGATTGCGCGCGGGCGTTTTGCCTAATCTGCGGCAACTTGGAGAATAACGACAGAGGGAGAGTGGTCATTTGCAGGAATGCCATTTGGGATGGGGAGATAGTGTACAGCGCCACGGTGCTGGCGACAGTGGCTGCAGCTGTGACTGCGAGCTTTTGGGTTTTGTTGCTGGAGCGTGTTAGGGAACGTCCGGGTGCGTAGACGATGATGAGGAATGTGATGAGGATGTTTTGGAGCGTGAGGAAGAGGTTTTCTCCGTATGTGGAGAAGGGGAAGTCGTTCCTGTAGGAGTAGGCCAGAGTTATGGCGTAGGATAACGTCTCTAGGACGTAGGCTGGAAATGAGAGACCTCGCGCTGAATGCGCGTTAACAACTGGATAGAAAGAAACTCGGGGTTAGAATTTTGTGATATGTACGAATAGTGTGATACTCACTGAGAAGGATCTGTGGTACTTTCATGATTGACCCGCCTACTACAATTCCGATCCCAAGTCCTTTGGATACGGCGTATTTCAAGCATTTCACGTCCCCGATGTCGAGGTTTTCGACTAATGACGTGTAGCATTCCTGGTGTAAATTATCATGAATTCTGATAAATCAACTCGATAATAAGGTTTTTAAAATACCTTTCCGACGATAGAAATGCCTAAATCCTTGATAAACCAAGGGAGGTTTCGTGTAATGGAAGTCATGATGATGTGGTGTTGGATGAAGACTGTTTGTGCTTCGCCGCCTCGTGTCGTGGCCACGCATCATTTTCGGAGGTCATCACGTGCTGTTCCGTTGCCGCGCTCCGGTCCCTGGCCCCGCACTATCTATTTACCTTCCCCACTTTGCAAGCTTCTTGTGCTGTAAGTGTTAGTAGAATTATAGCTGATGGAGGCCAATATGATGATCTAAAATCCAAAGGAGCGAAAGGGTCTTGCGAGATTGTCAGTAGGGATGAAGGGTGTATCCGGTTCCGCGAAATTAGACGAGTCGGTGCGGTGGTGAGCAGTAAAGATCGCGTCCCAAGGGCTCTGTGTATAGTTAAATAGTTTTAAATAACGCGTATCTATCAAGCCGGTGTATATTATTCGCGTTAACAATGTGGCCTTTGCGGGTTTAAAGCTTCGCACTATCCATGAACTGAATCCCGTGTTTGCACTACGGAGACAACTTGCTCTATAATAGAAAGATGCGGGCAGTTTAGACCTCATAATAGACTAACGACTTTCAATAGACATTTCTTCTTCTTATCAGTTATATCGAGAACAGGGCAGCTTCTTGGTCTAATGTTATCTCTCTACACCCGAGCAAACGCCCCTATCTCTCAGGTGAGAAAAATCACCAACGGACCGACGAGCCGGCGTAGTTGCTGACAACAAAGCAGACACAGAGATGGGCGCGGCATCCATATGTCTACCTCCGCCCCCATAGAGCTCTCCAGAGTTCGTCCTCCTCCTCTAAATAACAATGTCAGATTCTTCACCGAGGAAGAACCACACACACCCTCACCACACAACGGCTCTCAAGAGGTCTTTCCCAACTCCAGCGCCTACGATAACGACGATGTGGTCCTTACTATATACCCACTCTGGAAACGCAACCTCTACCAGCTGATGGAGCAGCCCACGTCGTCCAGACCGGCGTTCACCGTCCATATGTTTACGACATTCCTCATCATTGCCTCTGCTTTTGTCACCGTACTCGAAACCGTCCCAGCATTCCATTCAATACCCACAAGTGCATGGTTTGGCGTCGAGTCTTTCCTCGTCGCGCTCTTCACCGTGGAATACATCGCTAGATGTCTAGCTTGGAGCAACAACTGGGGCACATTCTTGAACTGGGTATTCTGTGAGTCCTCTCCCTTCATTTCATGGCGCTATGCTCTGGCGTCTGCAACGATGCCAGCAAGCAAACATTTTCACCCGATGTCAGGATGCTGCCTAACAAAAATGCTTACGTAACTCGCGTTGAATTACAGCGTTTTATGGTGTTATCGACCTCCTCTCGGTTTTGCCCTATTATATCGAGCTTTTATTGCAGCAGGACACGGTAAGCACCCATACGCTCCTTCTCCATGTCTCCAAAAATTAATCCCCGTGATTTTCAGTCCGTGTACTTCAGATTCTCCATCCTGCGCATGTTCCGCCTCCTACGCGTCTTCCGTCCTTTCCGGTACAACCACACCATTCTCCTGTAAGCAATATTACTCCAGACCACCCTATGATGCTCACACAACTACTAGGACAATTGAAGTCATGTTCCTATCCGTCCGACGCTCCCAACACGCGTTATTTGCTATTGGTTTCTTCGTGTTGATGATTCTCACCGTTTTCAGCACGCTGTTGTATGTCCACCATCCGCTAAAATCTCTCGCTAAAAATGCTGATGTGATGATGGTGATGGAAATAGATACTTTGCGGAACGAGGGACATGGGATGAGGTGTTGGGTGGATTTGTGAATGTGGATGGCGATCCTACGAATTTCTCGGTGAGCTTGATGGCCCATCTCGTTATTTATTCATTGACATCTGATAACATTTCGTGAACTCCAGTCCATTCCAGCAGCTGCCTGGTTTGTCCTCGTCAGTGAGTACCCTTTTTACTTATTTTTAATCCAATCATATCTGTCGTGAACCATCTAACACAACACCTATCACATCACTAGCCATCACAACAGTCGGATACGGCGAAATCACACCGCGCTCATTCCTTGGCCGACTCATCACGCTGCCCCTACTGGTATTCGGGCTCCTCCTCATCACGCTCCCCAGCTTTGTCCTAGGGAGGGAGTTCAGCCACGTCTGGGAGAGGATGAACAGAGATAAAGTACATTCTTTTCACATCCCTCGTGTCATATTATGTTCAGAGAAAACGCGTACTAACCCTAACCTTATGATGCTAGGAAAAAGAAGACAACCCCCTCAACCTCAACGGCCGCACCCCCCTCTCCCCCGTGCCCCTCCCCTCCTCCTACCCACCGCACTCCTACTCCTACCCACCCCACACCTACGGATACCCACCGAACGGGAATGGCGCAGCCCCCCGCAGCGCCCGCCCAGATCTGACCAACATGAAACTGGCGCAGAACCAGACAGAGCTGAGCAGGCAGATTGATGCACTCGGCGCAGTGGTGGAGGATCAGGGGAGGTTGATTGAGAGGCTGGTGGGATTGTTGGAGGGGAGGAGAAAGGAGAGGGAGAGGGAGAGGAGTGCAGAGAGCAGACATACGGGCAGTGTGGAGAGGGGGAGTAGGGAGGGCAGTGCGAGTGGGAGAGAGAGGAGGAGTGGGGAGTTGAGTGCGTTGAGTTATAGGTCGACAAATCATTTGGGTTTATCTGGGACGGGAAGGAGCTGATGATGGTGATTCCTGGGTTAATTCGTTGATATACCCTCTCGTCATCATTGACATTTTCTGTTCATGACCTTCTGGGTATGATTATGGTCATCCGTAGCTCTGTATGAGCCCTGATGAATCCAACGACGATGAAGACGAGGACAAGAACACGCTATGCTACGATCTATTCAAATTGTTGTCTGTTCTAGTTTTACGAGTTTTACAGGTCAGGGTTATACTTGGTGTCAATCTTCGCCTTTGTAGTTATTTTTTGTCTTGTATTTCGGGCTTTGGCTTGGCTAAATGGCTTGGTTTGTTAATATTTATACATTAATGTGGTTTTGGTTTTTATTTGGCCACCTAGACTTGAATTTGGGTGCGGTTGTTTAAATGTCTAGCCGAACTTCTCTGTGCATTGGGACTTGGAGGTCGACGTGGTGTTGAGACCATGACATCGTCAAGGGCATTCAAACATGACAACGACCAGTCAGTCTCTGTCGACTCCCTAACTTCAGACCCGACAGCAACATTTCCCTTCCACTATTCTTACAAACCACAATCTATACCCCTATTGACCTCATCTTTGTATTCCATTCCTCGCCAGTCTCAACAAACGGTATTACGATTGTTATCCGCGAGATGTCAACCACTGGCAATTAAGTACAGGGCCAAAATTGAACCTTGATTGATTTGGGGCATTTAATTGACGTGCCACCCACAGTGCCACAACCGATAGGAGAGACCAAGGCGCGAAAATACGTATCTGCTTACTTACACTTACATGTGTCCTGACTCCTTTGGTAACCTTGACCCAAGGATGTCTGAGCTTGTACATTGGATCTGTGCTGTCTCAGACCCTTGGATTAGTGTGCAGCCTTTACGTCCAATTTTATAATGTGGATGCGTATGGGTGTTTCATGCGATGAAAAGGTTCGGAGATAGCCCGTTCGACCGAACCCCTGTCCACGTCTGACATCCGTTGCTAGATATTCAGTACGCTACTGTGGGTGGCAATGGATCGTATTGTAATATCACGTACAAGTTTACTAATTAACATCCCAATTTTGTTCGAGGAGGGGCGGAGGATACTACTCATGTTTCGCCGTCCTCGACATGACGGAAGCTTATTAGAATTTGAATTGAAATAGGCGGGTCTGTAGCTCGAGAATTAATTTATTGGTATGGGTACGAACAAGTTAATGACACCCTACTCTTCACATTTACCAACTCAATAGAGTCGACTTTTATCATTGCATAATTGTATACAGAGCTTATCGGCACTGTAGCCAATGAAGGGGGTATGAATTCATGAGTGGCTGAAGTTAATATATTTTATGATAGTTATCTCGACATCGGTGAAGTTGAGTTGTGCCTCCCCGTCAATGGGCTTAGGGGTTGGGGACTACGGTGTGTCATGAGACCTTTGAAACTCTGTGCGTACCGCTTGCGAGCCAGTTCGTTGTTGGTCTTTTGAACGGTGATTCGTTCGGAGCTGTCACTTTTTTAGCTTTGCATCGCAGACTGTGTGTCCACCGGGTTTCGAAGGTCGTAGACCCACACAACTTTCAGCGCTCAGCGCCCGTTAGATCATAGGTATCACGTGTATGAATCTTGCAAACTATTCTCCGCAGCGTGGTCTTCTGACTTGAATGGGGTTTCCAGCATGGCAATAAATAATGTCATTATGGCGCAGAGTGTTCACTACAATAGAAGGATGAAAGAGAAAAGGTAGAGATAAATACCATCATCGAATGAAAAAAAATTGTAGGGGAGAAAAATCAAAGAAGAAAGATCAAATAATCAAAAGGCTACTCGCCCAAGCCAGAAAGAAGGCATCCCTCTAGCGGGATTAAAGTATTAGGGTTTAGAAATAAAACGGCATTCATGACCTAAAATTTGTTCAATTATAGTAGACAACCTTAATCCCAACCTGCATAAGGCCTCCCACCATCGAGGTCGAAGATGACGATGATCTAGAATCAGTGGTGCTCCCATCGCGATCCTGAATTTCAAGGACGACCGTTCCATGAGGGATAGGCAGACCCGCCTGAGCCGACGCATGCACGAATGCAAGAAGGGAAGTTGGGTCGACGTTTCTGCACCGAACCTCTTGAATGGTCCCGTTGTGGCCTCCATGCATGCCAGCGAGCGCAGGGTGAGCTCCCTTTAGGATTGCCATGATGGCCTCCTGCCCAATCGAGTGACATGTGAGATGGGTGAGCGAGGTGAAGCGCCTTATGAAAGACGCAAGGACGGTGTGTTGAGCGCCGATATTGTGGATGTTGAGATGGGTTATGCCTGGAACTGGGAGGGCCTGGGGGTTGTATGGCAGAAATGGTGAGGCTTGGGATTGCGTGGGGGAAGCGGTGAACCATTGGAATAAAGCCGTGTCATCTGGGGTGGTCGCCCCATTGTAGACGAGCTTTTGGAGATTTTCGATGACGAGTTCCTTGAGAGATGGGAGGTTGAATAAGATCAACAGACGAATGGCATATTCGACGTTGACGTAGCCGAAGTTGAATGACGTTAAGCGAGGTAGAACGAATATGCCACTCCCAGCGTTTGAGGACGTGGGTGGTAGTTGTGGGCCCCAGCCCATGATAGTCAGACTTCGAAGATCTGGACAAGCGTTACAGATGGCTCTGAATTGCTCGAGGGTGGGTGTGACTTGAAGTGAGTGGTACTTGAGCTCGAGGGAGGTAAGATTGTGAAAGGGGGGCTGAGCCCATTCCATGTGCACGCCAGTTAAGGCTATGCTTCGAAGTCTGGGTGCGACATGACCACCGAAGAGGGCGAGTGGTGCAACCAATTGTGAGGGCATGAATGCTTGCCGGTAGCGAGCGAAATAGACGTTTGCGCGGGTCAACGACAGGACCTCGAGCGAGGGCGTTTGTATCGGCTGAGTACGAAGCAAGAAGTCGTGAATGGGTTTCCATGTGTCCGAGAACATTTCGAGACGCTTCCATCTGGCACAGTGAGATATTATAATATCCAGGGCGTTGTACAGGTGCTGGAATTGGAAGCAATGGGACTCCTCTGACCAATTCCATACAGGGTCGCGAATGTCAATTAAAATATCGAGGGGATGCGATTGCGATCGACGGAGATATAAGTCGAGATGACGAAGGTGCAAGAGTCCAGGTGGATCGAGGAGGATGTAAGACCAAAGGGATGGAGACTCGACAACGAGAGACCGGAAGGGTCTGGATATCGCAGACAAGGTGGTCGGTGACATGGGACTTTCTCTATCGGAGATTAATAGCTCAAAGACCACGACGATGAGCTCTGGTGGGAGTTTGAAGAGAGAGGGAGCCATTGGATGCGGAGTATTATCGAAGCTGTTGGCGGGGCGCGAAGTGGTTGCCGATTCTCTGAGCAAAACTCTTTTAATGAGAAATCGTATACGGGTCGATAATGTCATGATGAAGTGGTCTGGGCGACACCCTGTACTTATAGTGGATAGCCGCGCTTAGCTTGATACCCTTGGATCTTGAAGAAAACAGGTGCATTGATGCGAACATTGATGAGACGCTTTGTGGATAACGGTGCGAATGACCTACTAGGTCGTATCAATGTGACTGATTGCAGAGAACTGCTTCTTCCGTATCGCGAGCCAGCTGTGAGTCTAAAATAGGAACCTGAAACTCAGCACGAGACGGTAGGGAGCACTGGATGAAAGAAAACCGAGGTTTGAAAAATTGAAAGGGCACTCGATCAAAGGCACAGAAGAGTGATACTGATTGAGCTGGGCAAATTGACTGGTTGCGGTATCCAGAGGTTTTCTCACTTGACACGCTCTTAATGGGGGCGAACTGGGTCATGACATGCATTCCAATCCAACTTTGCAACAGTTCAGGGACGATATACGCCTATTACCCTTCCACGTTCTCTTCGACATTTGGTGGGTCGAGCTGAGGTCGAAAATATTAATAATATCCTTGGGATCGAATCCCACCGTTCATCTGCCTCATGGTTGGCCTGACACCATTCGAAGCTGCGAAGGGTGGTGTAAAGTGAAGCCGGCAAGCAAGTGTGTGATCGGGGGCCAAGATAAGGCTAGTGCTCTTGTTCCTCGAATGGTAATATGCCGTCCCGCCCCTTCCCCAATGTCTGGACATCCAATGAAAGGCGCTGCTGTGGGATGTATCCAGCATAGGTGGCTTACAGTTCACCTCGGACACTCCCATGAATTGACCCAAGCCACTTGTGCTCGTAATGGCAATCGGTTCGTCGTCCAAAAGCAGATACTACATCGGACATTTTCAATCAGCGCCAACTTTTTCAAAAATTAATCGTGAAAAATAATTAGCTTCAGAGGAGATAACTCCCGTCGCTTCATAGACTAGTACCCTTCTAGACAGGGTTGGGTCTGATTTCACAAAGGCACAGTTGGCGGGATGATTAATCCATGGTGGCGGGGCCATCGAAATTAGGGATTCAGGGTAATCATCCGGCTATTCACGCACATGTTTGCGCTCAGGTCGTGCTTTTGGAACTTCAAGACTCAAAGGACAAAGCAACTGAAGCGACAGTGATGGCACCGATCACGGGTTGTCAATTCAGGAACTCCGAAGACTTGAAATGAAGATTAACCAGATAAAAACGCCCTTTCATGAGCTGTGGCGTCCTGACCAAAGCCCGCGAAGACGATGTGATGATGTGAAGAGGTAAGGATGAAAGGGGATCAATGACAGCAACCAAGGGTGTTGCAGCTGAGTTCGAAGTTTTGACCGCCGTCAAGATGCTTGGCAACACTCGAGGCGCGTTTGGACTTATTGCATCAATAATAATAAATGAGGAATGGATGAATTTTTTTGGTCGTA
This sequence comes from Panaeolus papilionaceus, assembly GCA_015501605.1. NCBI lineage: Eukaryota > Fungi > Basidiomycota > Agaricomycetes > Agaricales > Panaeolus > Panaeolus papilionaceus. The sequence goes on along the minus strand of JADNRZ010000005.1, from coordinate 2,455,888 downwards.
TTACGTGCATATCGGTGGCCACCAGTGGCAAGTAAAGCTTCAGCCTATCCAATGTATCCATGTTGCGCCACCACGGAGTGTCGGGCGGGACATGTAAACATTTAAGTTTAATTGTCCGCAACCTTGTGAAGAGTCTGAAGACCGATGGGAGAGGGAGGTCTTTGACCATAGAGTTTCGAAGATAAAGCCCCCGCAGTTCCGTTATAGATCTTACCTCTATTGACATTATCGAGAAAGCTTTGGGGTTATAGTGAATTGCTTCTGACTTCTGTGTGTAGGCTGTGTATGGAGCGTGAGCTTGAACCGAAACATGCGATACAGCGTGCCAGAACGATGACGACGAGAATACAAGGATAGACTGATTTGGGGATGTGTTGACGTGGATGTGGCCACGTTCGCGATCCCGTTCAGGTACTGCAATTTATCAACACCCGGAAGGGTTGATAGCAATTAAATCGCTCCAAAGTATTTAAAGCACCTCTCTAGTGTTCGATGAGCTGCGTGGGTGAAAATGAATCATGGTACTTTTTTCTGGGTCTCGCCTTCTAGAGAAGTCGCAAGCTTGTTATCCAAGAAATGAATAGAGAAGAATAGAGACCTTGTTTGATTGTGACGCCGCGGGAAGAACCTGAACAAACTTCTGTTTACACAATGCAGTTAAGAGTTTACATACAGCTTCCCCTCATACCCTCTAAGTCTGACCGTACCAGGAATCACAAGCTCAGAATGATCAGAGTCTGCGACATCGTAGTTGCCAAGAACCAGCTTCAGAGCCCTGCCTTCGATTTCCGTGCTCACTGAAAAATCAACCTCGTCGACTCCAAAGTTCAAGAGTACAAGAGCCTTGACATGACCCAGCGTTCGCACATACGCGAACACCGACGGGTGGTCCTGAGATATATCGTTGAAATCACCGTAAATCTAACAGTTGCACAGAAGGTTCATCAGAAAAGCGAGGTAGTGTCTCATAAAGATAGATAACGTACCAAAACTTCGTGCTCCTTTCTGGTACGAAATGCTTTTTTGTAGAAATGGAAAACACTTTTGTCGTCTGCAACTTGGTTTGCGGCGTTCCACGTTTGGTAATCCTCGTTCACCCGCATCCATGGTGTGTTTCCCGAGGTAAAACCAGCAAACGCGGTCTCATTCCACTGAAAAAAAATATTAAAAGGACGTCACTATCACCGCCACGTAACGCTCAAGGGTGCAGATGAATTGAAGGTGCGGTTTGGGACGAGCATACCTGCATTGGAACCCGAGCATGGTCACGTGCTTTCTTCGCGAAATTGTCCAGCAAATCGTTCATATCGACCTCAGCGGTTCCAGCTTGCTTCTGGCGCTGTTCCAAGATCCTAAAAAGAGAAAGACGAATGTCAGTTATGAATGATTACCCCGAGAAAAAAAAAACTTGCCTGTTCCAATAATTCTGAGAAGCAACGTCCTTGTACTCCTCAATATCCCATGATCGCGGAAAATTCTTCATCGCGAGTTCTTGTCCTTGGTAAATAAATTGAGTACCGCCTTGCGTAGTCTGGAGGATCGCAATCATCTTTGCAGAGATGGCACGCCACTCGTCCGAGTCATTGCCAAAACGAGACACGGCTCTTGCATGGTCGTGATTCTCTATGAAAACCCTGTAATCAAAAGCGAAAATCTCAGTAATTTTTTTTGAAACGAATGACGCGTCAAAATATACATACGTGTTCCAGAACCCTTCCTCTCTCTTGTACGTCTGCCATCGTGTTATCACGGACCTAAATTCCGAGAGCTTCCATGGCCTTGCGATCAAAGGGGCAATGTCTTGTCCCTCTTTGGGAGAGTCGACGTCCATAAGCTCAAAATGAAACACCATGTTGAGCTCTTTGTTGGCAGGGAGAACGAATTGTGCGAGTTCTTCGGCGACATGGGTGAATGGGGTTTCACCAACTGTGATCAGGTCGCGATCTAGGCGAAAGATGTGTATGTGTAAGCGTAGTTGAGCATGAAGTATATGAAGGCATCAGACGTGAGAGACTGACTTGCGAGAACCTTGTCGTTCATCTCCTTGACGAACTCGTGAACGCGGGGTCTACAAGCTGGAATTAGATCCTGGAATTTAACAGATCTGGATGGAGATAATCTGACCCATTGGCGAAATGCATGCTCGCAGGTTGATAGACTTGTCCAGGCGCTGTTATGGGAGCATCAGGCAGACCAGGTGTTTTTGAGATAAGATTAATAACGTCCATCTTCAATGGGTATGAGTAAAGCCAAAACATTGAGAGGTAAAATGGACCAACTCGGAAACCATCGCAGCCTCTATCAATCCAGAAGTTCATCACACCCCACGCTGCATCCCGCACAACGGGATTCTCCCAGTTAAGATCCGGTTGTTTTGAAACATAGAGATGAAGATAATATTCATCTGTATTTTCGTCGTAGTCCCACGCAGAGCCTTTGAGTGATGATGTGTCAGAGATTACTGATGATAAGGCAAAAAGAACAAGGGATGGGTACCTTGGAACACAGAGCGCCAATTATTAGGTGGTTCACGTTGTCCGTTGGTATTGTATTTTGGAGGACGCCAAACGTACCAATCGCGTTTCTCGCTATCTTGGTTGGAACGCGACTCGACGAACCAGGGGTGCTGAATACCTATTCAGTTGGTTCAACATATCGCATCGTGAATTCTGAACCAACCTCGTCTGATGTATGATTTATGACGAGATCCATCCTGTTTGAGGCCTCAGATACGGAAAATACGAAGTACATAGCAACTCACATTAATTTCATCCCTCTAGCGTGCACCCCTTCTAGGAGCTTGTCCCAATCTTGCAGTGTCCCGTAACGGGGGTCGATATCCGTATAATCTGATCTGTTCAAAATCATTTAAGCAAAAACTTCGCGCAATAGAAAATAAAAGACTCGCATGTCATAACCCATATCTGCCAACGGCGATTTGTAGATTGGGGACAACCATAGAACGTCAACACCCAGGTCTTTCAAGTAGTCGAGTTTGGACGCGATTCCGTTGAGATCTCCAAATCCATCTCCATTTGAGTCAAAGAAAGATATGGGATAAATCTGATAGATCACTGCTTCTTTCCACCAGGCTTTTGTGGGCACGAAAGGCGACGAATTTCCACTTGTTGCCTGAGATGAAGACATAGCTAAATTGACAAAAAGCAAAGAAATTGGATAAGGGCGGTGGATGCGTACAAATTAGTCACGCCTCTGGAAAGGCAATGTGGTTCGGCCGTATCGATGCGGATACTGTTCTGGGACCGATAATCAACTACCAGGATGGGTGGGTGCGTGTCCCATGACGAGTGCCAGGGGTGACTGAGTGCGTGTTCTATGTGGATAATGCTATGAATAATTTATGTCGCAAAAAAGACTGTACTCACACAATTAATAGATCGTGAGGTATTGAGGTACCCAAAGGGTGACATACCGTTGGCCATGGTCGCAAGCTTAAGTTCCGCCCCAATGAGCAACTTGTGTGCCTGCAATACAAATGGCCCTGATAGAAACATCCATTTTTCGACAGTGTATGAATGAATGAGTATATATTGAACGCGAGCCTTCCGTATTCCTTGTATAGCGTCAAGGATGACAGAATGGAGGAGCAAGTTACGGCCGACCAACAGGACCAGTATGGTGGTTGACAGCAAGGGTGACTGGCGTAACAAGTGTGACGATGATTCAGCGAGGCATTTGTGCTCCTGCGCATGACGCCACCATCAATCCCGCCAACGAGGCATTTATGCTCCATACCTTGGCACCAATCATCATCTACCACAACGGTCTGTCTCTGTCGACGAGGCATTTGTGCGCAAAGATTAGCTAAGAATATTACCAACTTATGATGCTACATGTGCCCAGTATCTCTTCCAGGAACGAGGGATTGCTCAGAAGAACACCATTCGACGACGATTGACGTGTCAGTTACATGGATATCTATTAGGAATCCCTAGTCAGCATTTCCACTGTGTAGCTGTGGGCCTAAGGAAACGTCCCAAGCTCAATATTGTCACTCTCCGATTATATGAGTAATTATTCATTTAGGTAGGTAACGTTTATTCTATTTTTGCCGAGGCTGCAAATTCTTCGGCACACTCTCCGGAAATGCTTCACTCAGATTCTATAAAGGCACCATCTTGTGAGTCAAATATCGATACTTTATGACCCCCCAAACCTACTGATCCCTATCGTTAACCATAGGTCTACACCCCCGCTGTATTTACTGCCTATCTTCTGAATATCATCTCCATGGTGCAATCAACACCAAGCTTGACCCATACAAGCGACCTCAACACGATGGTGCCAGACGAGCGGTTCGTCGTTCAACTCTCGGTTGGTGGAATGACCTGCGCGTCCTGCGTTGGCACAATCAACGATGCTGTCTCCGAACTCGAGGGGGTTTCGGACGTTTCTATAAACCTGCTGGGAAAGTCAGCCTCGGCGGTCATCGTCAACCCACATCTCGCGGACACCCTGGTGGAACTCATCGAAGACTTGGGATATGAATGCCGTCTGCTGTCTGTCTCTCCTATTTCGAACCCTTCGGCCGCAAAAAAGGCTCAGAGATCCCGTACAGTTTCCCTGGAATTGCAGGGCAATCAGTCTCTGTGAGCATAACATTCCCATTATATTCTTATCGCGTCCCACAATAACTCACCCTATTCAATAGACCAGAAAATGTCACCAATCTTCTACGACAGCTAGACCCTTCCGTGGAAGTTCTGCAGCCCCAACAAGGTCATCCTAAAAATGTCGTCTCCCTCACATACATTCCCTCCGTGCCAGAATTCACCATTCGAACCATCATATCCTCCCTTTCCGATGTCTTGCCACCCACCATTTCTGTATCAATATGGACGCCTCCCACTTCCGATGACATAGCCCGCCAAGTACACTGGCGTGAACAACGCAATATTCTCGCTCGACTTGCAGTCGCCATTCTCTGTGCCATTCCAACCTTCGTGATTGGTATCATCTACATGTCCTTAGTACCCAAGCACAATGCAGGTCGAATGTACTTCAAACAGCACATCTGGGCAGGCCAGGTGTCGCGCGGTGAGTGGGCCTTATTTATCCTTGCCACTCCCGTGATGTTCTATTCCGCCGAGGTATGTTATATTTAAAGCCACGACACGTCTATCTCACCGAAATTAATCAGATGTTCCATCGAAGATCACTCAAGGAACTGTGGTTTCTCTGGAGGCCTGGCTCCAAGGCGTCAATCATCTCTCGGTTGACCCGTTTTGGGAGCATGAATCTCTTGGTACGTATCTTGTTTCTCCGGAGGTTTCCGTTGAGCTCATTTTTAATTTTAGATCTCGCTCGGTGTTAGTGTCTCGTACGTCGCTTCTGTAGCACAGTTGATCATTGCCGCAAGACGGCATCCTCATCCTGGTGCAATGGAGGAGAACATGTCGTACTTCGACTCTGTCGTGTTCCTCGCAACATTCTTGTTGATCGGTAAACATTACATTTCTGTGTGTTACGCATACCACATCGCTAATCACGTTTCCCCGCAGGGCGTTACATTGAAGCCTTCAGTAAACACCACGCTGCCAGCTCTATCAGCCTTCTTCGAAAGCTTCAAACCCCAGAAGCTCTGCTATTATCCCGCCAAGGAACGTCATCATCTTCAGAATCACTAGACGATGCTGGGAAGGGAGCTCACGAGGCTCGGAAAGTAGCGACAAACCTCCTTGAAGCTGGTGATCGCATCCGTGTTCCCGCTGGGACTTCGCCTCCAGTAGATGGAACTATCGTGTCTTCCGGTTTCACCTACTTCGACGAAAGCTCTTTGACGGGAGAAAGTCGTGATGTGAAGAAGAGCGAAGGCGATCATGTGTACGCGGGTACTGTCAACAAACTCCGCTCGATCGATATCGAGGTGGAAGCTACTGGCGGAGAAACTATGTAAGCTTTTGTCTTCGAATTCACTCACTGATGTCATGACTTTTTGCTAACACGCCTATTTTTCTCATCTTAGGTTGGACAAAATTATTGACGTCGTTCGCCAAGGTCAAACGAAAAGGGCCCCAATCGAACGCTTCGCGGACTTGATCACATCCTACTTCGTCCCTGTTATCACCGCTCTCGCTATCTCGACGTGGATTATATGGCTCAGCATTGGTCTTAGTGGGAAGCTGGGGAACGACACCGTGGCTGGTATGCCAGGTGGATGGCGTGAGTGACTTCGAGTTGATATCTTCCCCAACGCGATACGAACTTAAATTTCCTTTCTCAGCCGTCTGGTCACTCGAGTTCGCGATCGCAGTCTTCATCATCGCATGTCCGTGCGGAATCGGCCTTGCAGCACCCACAGCCCTGATGGTGGGCTCAGGGCTTGCTGCGAAGTATGGTATCCTCGTACGCGGTGGTGGTGAAGCCTTTCAGGAAGCGTCCAAGATCGAGATCGTCGTCTTCGACAAGACAGGAACCCTAACCGAGGGAGCAGAACCCAAAGTAACCGACTATGTACCCTCTTCAATCTTTACCAGCTCCCCCTTGGACGAAAAGTATACTTCACCCTCCCCACCATGCGACGAAAGCGATATCCCCACCATAGTTCGACAGCTAGCGTCTGCGAGCTCACATCCCTTGTGTCATGCATTGGCCCAGCACTTCGATACCCCCGGATCCAGCCACCTCGTCGCCCAAAACGTCGAGGAGATTCCAGGTAGAGGTATGAAGGGTACATTCGTCAACGGCACCAATGGAGCTGAGAAACGCACATGGACTGCCATCATGGGGAATGAGGCATTTCTGCACGAGTACGAGGCCTTCCCAAATGCGGCTGAATCAGAGCAGCTGGCTCGGATGAAGCGCGAGGGGAAGAGTGTCGTGCTTTTGGCGATCAGCTGTCATCACTCATCGACACCGATACCTACACCGACTCGTGACGATGTCCTCGAGGAGAAACCTTCTATTTTTACTCTGGTGGCTATTTTTTCTATTGCGGACAAAATTAGACCCGAGGCGCAGTCCGTTGTGAAGAGGCTGAGAGCGCAGGGTGTAGAGGTGTGGATGATCTCGGGGGATAATGAGGTGACTGCGAAAGCTGTGGCTGGACAAGTGGGGATACCGCTCGAGAATGTGATCGCTGGTGTTCTCCCCGATGGAAAAGTACGTTTATATTCTATTATATGTGTTAAGTCTTTCCTATTGACACTCATCGTGTATAGGCAGAGAAGATCCAATGGCTTCAGGCTCTTCCAATATCTCGAAAGGAGAGCACCTGGCGTTCTCGTCGCAACTCCACTAGACGGTTGGTCGCGATGGTCGGAGATGGGATAAACGATGCTCCTGTGAGTATACTTTGCAATACGCCTAACTATTTCGTCTGACAACCATCGCATTCAGGCTCTAACTATGGCTGATGTTGGAATCGCCATCGGCTCGGGGAGCGACGTAGCACTCTCCAGTGCCAAGTTTATTCTCCTTACCTCTAACTTGAGGACCCTCCTGACGTTGATCGACCTCTCGAGAAAGGTCTTTAGACGTGTCAAGTTCAACTTCGTAAGCTTATTTTAGCTAATGATTGAATAAACTTTGCTTACTTAAATTCGTTCTTCAGCTTTGGGCTTGCATTTACAACATCTTAGCGATACCCGTCGCAGCGGGTGTAATCTATCCTGCTGGCCATGTCAGACTCGACCCAGTCTGGTCAGCTCTAGCGATGACCTTATCGTAAGTTATGTCTCCGTTGATCGTTTGAGCGAGTACTGATGCTGAATACCAGCTCAACATCGGTGGTCTGCAGCTCGCTTCTGCTACGCCTCTATCGAGAACCGCGTGTATCCGATATGACTCACGACCAACAACCAAACGAATCTCTGGTTTAAACCCGATTAGCCCTCGTGGTTCTCATTTCTACCTAACTCTTTACACAGTATATGTATCTTACCTTGGGTTATATCCGTGTATATATAATAACAATTGGACAAGTACTCAAAACAGGGGCTGTTCGCTGCTTATTTTAATATCAACTCATCTGAGAGCACGTTAGAAACAGGAAAGCATGCAAGACTTGAGTTGTCCATGACTATATGAAGCTGTAAGATAATAACCAACATAAGCACTGTAAAGTTAATCAAGATGATGGAATCCAATGCTTTGAGGTCTAGCGGTGTCACTTCTAATGTTTAACACACATCTTCATCATAAATACGACGTCGACGGCAGAGGATGTTTTGAGGCAACTGACTGCGCGCAGATTTGACAATGGAGTTTTGATGGTCCTACTACCATATATGGGACGGACCTCTGATAGTCCATAATGACTGTCACGTCCAAATCAGGAAGGGATGAGGTCGCCGAAAACCCCAGGGAACACCCCCTGACTCAAACGCAAATTGTGAACGATTCAGAATCGCGCCTTCCTGTGTCATCGGGATTTTTGTCAGCGATTCAATGTGCTCAGTAAGTCGCTTCTATTGTCAAAGGTTTATGTTGCGGATTGGTAACTTTTACGATGAACATCATTCTGGCTTCAAACGCCCCATACAGGGTGCTCATTGAAGCATTCCAGAGGTTTGGCGCGGTAGAATGCCCTTCCATATCTCCCGTATTGACTACTTTCTTTATGGGTTTCTCACTTATATTTATGTATAAGTAGTCATGTGGAAGGGCTAGAAATCTCTCGCGTAGGGACGGACAAACCCGGATTCAATCCAACACGACTGTTCTTCGAGGTTCCAGGCACCCACTGGTACAAACAAAAACATCAAGTGTCAAACATACGAGTGAACATATAAATACTGGTTGACTTTAGCCACTCTCCCCCTCATCTCCTTGTTACTCCCACTTCCTTACCCCACTTCTTTACCATCACCAACCAGCTTTACCATGCCCTCTCTCTCGATAGTCAAAGCTGCAAACGCAGCTTACAAGCCCAACTACATTCCTGTGATGGTTATTACAGGCTCCACCTTTGGTATTGGCCAAAAGATAGTCGAGATCTTCGCCCAGTATACCATCGGGCGTGCACACATTGTCCTTGTTGGGCGTAACGAGGCTGCTGCGACTAACATCGTCGCAGGCTTGCCTCCCGCCCTCGAGGGCTGCACGTATGAGTTCCTTCCGTGCGACCTGAAGCTCATGAAGAACGTTCGTGAGCTGGCAAAGACCCTCCAAGGGCGTTTGTCTAAGATCAATTTCTTGATTCACTCTGCTGGAGTGGCTAGCTTTGAGAAAAGAGTCGAGACAGAGGAAGGGATTGATGAGAAAATGGCAATCCGTTATTATTGTCGCTTTGCTCTGACCTACGAAGTCATGCCTCTCTTGAGAAAGGCGAGGGATTTAGGCGAGCAAGTTGGCGTTCTCGCAATTCTTGGCGGTGGTTTGTCGAAACCATTGTTGATGGATGATCTCGGATTAAAGAAGGCTCATGGCGGTCTAAAGTCGATGGAGCAAACGGTTACATATAATGACCTTATGATTGGGGTGATCTATTTTTCATACATCACTGAAGGGATCGAGATGTTCAGCTTACTAAATTTACTTTCTCATGCAGGAATTCGCTCGCCGTGAAGAGGGAATCGCATTCGTGCATGCCCACCCTGGATTTGTCGATACGTTTGCACCAAAACTATTTTACCAGAAGGCTCTGAACTTCGTGTTCAGGCCCCTCATTTGGCTGCTGTTCACCACACCTGACGTTTGTGCTGAACACATGCTTTATGCGCTGCTTGATTCGAAGCCCGGCATGAGTCTGCGCAATCGGCATGGCGACGATGTAGGGATGAAGAACTATCCGACCACAGAAGGTGCGCAAGAAGCTATGTGGGAGCATTCTTTGAAGGAAACCGGGGTCGAGACTCATGCCGATTGAATACGGCCTCTGAGGAATACTCAACATGGTTTCAAATTATCGTAATCGTTTGGTGACCTGAAAATGATAACTTGCATTCCTTCTCCAATGTGAAGTGCTCTAGTCGTGATCTCTCGTTTCCTGTTCATAAGCCGCCTTGATGATGACTAGTTCTGCTTACCGCTACTCGTCGTAAACTCAGGTTAAAAATATGTACCACGCTCCCAGAGACATCACCATTTGAACATGTTCGCACGAACTAACATATCAAACCCAACGCTAGACCGTACCTGGCGCTGCATAATTTGTCCTTGATTTGGTCCCTCATTCCATGGACCCAGCACAGGCTGCGTCATCATGTTGGATTCTTACCACCACCTTGCATCGTTCCCCCCCATCCTCCCTTCTTTCAGCCGGCAAAGTTGACGCCCTCATATTGTCTTGACAGCTTCTCTCTCTTTAATTCCGCGCTATCCTCTGAGATTGATTCGCCCATAAGCCTTCACCATGCCTTCCCTTGAACGCGCCAAATCGGACAACGCAGCTTTCAATCCATCATTTACACCTGTAGTTGTCATAACAGGAGCAACGTCTGGAATCGGTAGAGCTCTCACTCAGCTTTTCGCCAAATACTTGCGAGGACGGGCACACATCGTCCTTGTTGGACGAAACGAACGAGCGGCACAAGAAGTCATCAGCGCTCTACATCCACACCCGGACAACCACGAGGATGGGGGTGTCTCATACACATACGAGTTCATCAAGTGCGACCTAACACTTATGAAAAATGTGGCATCACTCGCTTCAACACTCTCCTCCAAACTTGCCAAAATCAACTACCTTGTTCACTCTGCTGGAGTATTCGGACTATTAGGACGTGAGGACACGGAAGAGGGTATTGATAAGAAACTCGCGTCGCGTTACTACGCACGGTTCCGATTAACTCACGACTTGATGCCTTTGCTCAAGAAGGCGAAAGAATGCGGAGAGAGCGCGAATGTGCTCTCTATTTTAGGGGCTGGACAAGGATGGGGTGATGTGGACTTGGATGACCTGGGCTTGAAGAAGGGATACAGGGGGTTGAAAGCAATGGCGGAGACCATCTCCTATAACGACTTGATGGTTGCGGTAAGTTTCTATACGTCCTCAGAACCTCCAGAATGAGAGCATGACAATATTTTTTCCAGGAATTCGCCCGCCGCAACGAGTCAATTGCATTCACACACATCTACCCTGGCTTTGTCAACAGTGGAATGGGTATGGCGGGATCGTCGACATTGAACAGTATGCTTGTCTATCCTGTAGCCAAGCTAATCGGGTTCTTCATGCAGCCGTTGTTGTGGATGGTCACCACCCCTCCTGAGACGTGTGCTGAGTTCATGTATCACGCATTGGTTTACGCACACCCTGGAGTAAATAGGAGGGATCAGTACGCAGACGAAGTGGGTGTTTCTGGATTTCCAACTCAGGTCGGAGCGCAGGAAAGGCTATGGGAGCATTCAATCACCGAGACCAGGGCCGAGAGTCATTAGGCCTTATATCTTAGAGATAACACACTCCCTGTCATGAATGGGTCATCGACATGTATGTATTGTAAAGTGCAACGTAGACGCTTTTATTCCTATCGTTGTATCTATTTTGTCCAAGTTCACGTCAAGTAATATTTGCCCTATTGAGAAAACGCACTCCGAAACGGCAGCACAAAGGCTTGGTCCAGGCGCGGCACTGCCTTTTACACGCCATCCCTTTAAGACAAGCTGCGCCTCACAACGCGTGATAATGACACCAAGGTGCAGGGCTTAAATTTCTAACGCTCGCAAATACCCTCCTGACCAAGTATAGAAAATGCAAGCGCCCAGCATCAAAATGCCCCCCCCCCCACCGAATTTGAACAACGGGAAAAGTATAAATACAGATACGTTAGTGCTTTGCTTATCCATCTTACCTTCAGACGGTGCGACTATGGTCCCCGATTCTACAGTCGACTTAACCGCAATTCCAGTTATATCAACACTACAAGTCGCCGTTAATCGCTTGGGGGGACATAAAGTCAGCCTGCCATATGATCTTCTTTGGAAGATCTTTGTCGATTTCGTAATACCTGACGAGCCAGATGGCGCCAAGGTGAAGCTTGTTGAATTCATAAAGCTCCCCTCCGTTTGCAAAGGTTGGGCAATTGTGCTTAAACAACTGTTGTTTAAGTACGTTACAATCGGGCATGAGAGTTGGCCACGGAAGCAAGGAGAAATGTACGCATCGTTGATGGATTCCCGAGGATTGGGATCTACCATTAGGCACTGCATCAGGGTGCTGCGCTGGAGTGTGTCGTCATCATCAACAGTGTCGAGGAATAACCGAATGAGGCGCCACATAACAATGAGAGATTATATATATATACGTCTTCCCAACCTCAGCACGGTACACGTCGTGGGTAAACTGCCGAGGTGCATCGTTCGCCGGTCGAGGAGGATCGTGAAATGCTCTCATTCATTCGACACCATCTTCAATTTGGTATACTTACGACATTGACATTCAGCAAAGTCATGAACATCCCATTTTTTTTCATTCTCGATTCACCATCCCTTCAGGTTCTACGACTCATCATGCGAACTACCGGGGTTCACCAGATCCTCACCATGTAGAGCAGGGTTATAACCTTACCGAACTGATCATCGAGGGAATTGTTCCGCCCATGCAACTCATTAATCACCTGAAAAGCTTCGATCCATCAGCATCTACATTCGAAATTGTCCATTCCGCAATTCTGATCCCGAGCTCGTACAGCAACCATATAGGAGCCTGAAATCCATGTTGTTCGTAGGTAATCTGGACAACTTTTACCATATCTTTGGCGTGACAGCTACTGGCAAAAAATCAAACATGTTCATTACGTAAAAAAGCGGTTTCAAGACCGTATATTAAGGAATATGGAGAGGGAATCATGGGAGGGAGGAAGATGGCAACGGGGACTCCAACGTGAACATTGATGGCGACATCGCATGACGAACTGTCGGAGTTTAGCAAGGCTTCGGACAACAAGTGTCCATAAACGGCAACCCGAATTACTGAATGTCATCATATCGGCCAACGCCGAATAACGATAACGCCGCATAGCCCGCTACCATAATGTTGTTCTTAGAGCGTGTAGCACCTTGAATCTATCCAGATGTCTTCCTACAAAAACACGACGTTGGCTTGATCCAAACCATGCGATGCAGAGTGTAGAGTCAGTTACCACACAAGGCAACACACCCTGCTATTCGATACCTCTCTGATCATTCCTGAATCAAAATCCATTAATTGAGAACGCTTCGAGTGTTAATTTGGTGTTAAATTTTAATCCATGAGTTTGAATCTCTATGGACCCAAGACACTGTGCCGACTGAATCCTGATACAACCAACAACACTGAATTTGAGCTTTGTTGTAGTCTAAGAGTGCGACTGCCACTCGTCGTCAACCTCCGGTTGACTCCTCCTGGCGCTCGCGTGCATAGATCATCTTTTCGGTGTAGGATAAAGGGTCAAGGGATTAAAGGGATATCCATTCTCGATAAATATTGAGGAGGGCATCAGATAATGTTTGGATTGTGGAGTATAGGAGTGGGAGTTAATTACCATACGGACCTGATAGTACAGCCACCTGAAATCTTCCGCCAAAAATTTAAAAAACATTCCACTAAAACCCACTACCTAAAGGTAGCGGGAATTAATACCGGCTTAGTGTCACTGATAGTGAAAACAAAAAGAAATCGGGTCCATTATGAACTAGGAAAGATTACAAGACCATCGTAAGTTGTAATGCGGGCAGGTTGTATGGGCGCTTATTGATGTTTGTTAGCGCCTGCTGCTTTACAGCGAACCGGCCTCCTGCAACAATCATCAGGTCATAGATGTAAACCCTCTCCTATACCGCATTTCTAAGAATGGAAACGGCTTTATACCAAACGTCTCTCGAACTCCTCGTCCGTATTCGAAAGGAGAAAAATATATAGCAAGACGATAGATATTACACACTAGGTACTGGTTTGAAGTTGGAAGAACAGAACTACATACGTCAGAAAGATACTATCAAAGGAAAACAAGGGTACGATGCTTGTATTCAAATATTTTAACCAATGAAACATTTGTCATCATGACTGATAGGTGACTCTGGCATACAGCACTGCATGTCTATCAGGGATATGAGGATGTGTGTACGTCGATCGTTATCTCCGCCTGACTGGAGGTGAGGGTTGAAGGATCCAAACTTCTGGTTCTACTTCACTTGATATCAACCCATTCCAATAAGACGAATGCTGAAAATAGCATTGATTGGATAATGACGCGTCGGTGTTCATCTTGTTTCCCGAGTCTATCTTGTTCCTGTATTGTCGATCGGCAATTTCGGGAGAAAAGAGCAGATGTTCATTCGTTTCAGGTGGTGATGAGATTAGACGATACGAAGTCGCTGCAGTCGTAGAAGTAGGCGCGTTGAGGGAAAGGGTCTCAGCTTTGGCTTGCCTCCACGCCCGATGGCAAGCATAGAGCACGTCCCACACAGTGATAATCCCCGTGTACGTGTTGGCCGCGGCAAGTATCACGACAGGCCGCTCGACTCCCACAATTCGAAGACTCAACGAACAAATATCTGAAGGAAATGCAGCGGGGTCGTTTAACCACCCTTGATATTGACTTGGTGCACCCTTGGCGAGATATGGGTCCAACGCGATTGTGGTCGGAGGGTAATTGAGGTCGTAGAGGATGCTGGGTATTATGAAATTTCGCAGCATCGGATGGATAGTAATTTGAGTTGTAGAGGTTGGTGGTAGCTGAATAGGATGCATCACGATTTGCGGTGGCGACGAACAGAGAGTTTTTGATATATGGGTCGAAGGTCTTCTCATTCCAGCCGGTTGATCGTGCTCGTAACTTTGGTAACTTAGGTTCATAGTGAAAATAGCCCAATGATATATGGAACTGAGTGAGCGGGAGCAGGTATTGTCCTTTAGCGGGGAGAGGAGACGGAGTCGAAATAGGGGGAAGAGTGGGTTTCAAAGTAATAGTTGCTGTATCCTGAGGCCTTGAATTTGACGAGGAAAGGTCTTAAGTAAACTCGACGGCTTATTTGCACTTGTTGATAGAACCAGTATCTTGTCTTGTTTCGGTCAAGAGAGATCCCTGAGTAAAAAGTGACGGACCTCCCTCGTGGTATCGTGATTTAGCATTCTTGTAACATTCCCAATGGAAGCCGTCTCAATTTTCATACCGTCGGCGATCGTCGAAATGATCAAAATAAATCATCCGGAAATGTGAACGACCACGAACTGGAATCCAAAGTGTAGTTCAAAACATGGTTGTGGCTTTCATGCTGAAAGTGTATCATCTTTCATTCTCGTAAATGTTGCCAACCCAAGCTTAGGAGTGGGCTATGGATAGCTGATGCGCTGATGTTATCTGTCTTCGTCGCCCATGAAGTCTATTCAGCCGCAGGGATGATTGAGTTGGGTCTCAATGACTCTCCCTGAATGACCCTGGAACACGTGGGGAGAACAATCCCGTGTCACGGCGTGTGAGATCTGGAGGACACAACTTGGGAATTTATCGTTCCTCGTCTATTCTGCTCCAGATGATTCAATGGGATCTCATTCAAATCGATTCAATCCACCCTGTAAGCGAGAGATCAATTATTAGTTTCGGCGGATGGATTCTTCATGCGATTGTTTTCGGATGTCCAACTAGATAGGTCGATTCCGACCGAAGTCTTCCTTCATTAGGACTATCTTCCACTCTTGCAGTGTCTGGATATGTATGTATTGATATCCTATCCAAATTCTATGATTGAACCGAACAGGTCCCATTACAGATAGGGAACCTAATTATGAGACGAAGAGAGCGGGGCTAACCAGGGGGGGCACTATGCGGCACGTAAGATGTCCGAGGATGTCAAGGTCCACCTATATGTTACATGAATTGTCCAGGAATGTCCTTGACAATGATTGAGGGACACAACAATTTAAACGGCAAGCCAGCAGCGAAGGTATCGGGTCCAGGTACATCATGCTCCAGGATATCTATTACTATCTCCATCCAAATCAGGGTGAAGGACCTGACATCCGTGTATTATTAGTCTCCTCGCGAAAATAGCAGTGGGCCATCACGACAACATCAGTCCTAGGCCCGGTGTTCATTTGGGTTGCCGAGGGCAGATACCCATGGACGTCATTCCTCGACTAAGAGCAGTAGTATGTATCCTGGAGGGTCTGCTTTATGCCTAGACTGTAAGGACTGACGCGGTTTCAACGCGAGTCGTCGAATCTCGGCTTTGGTATGCCTCCACGCCCGATAGCATGCGTAGCGGACATCCCACACAGTTATGAAGGAAGTTGAGCTGAGTTCAGTTTGTGCCTTCGTTGCAGCGACGATGACAACTGGACGAGCGACTCCAGTAATACGAATGGTGAGTGAGCAGTTGTCAGAGGGGAACGCAACCGGGTCGCTGAGCCACCCTGCATATTTGTGGAGGTGCGCTTTGCATAAGATGCGCAACGCAAGTCAGAGGCTGATTGGGTCGAAGACAATGGAAGGTAGGTACCGCGGTGATTATGTTGGAGTAGTGGATGAAGGACGGTAGGGTATTGCGAAAGGGGTGATGGCTCAATGGGCCTATTGATCATAGGTGATAAAGATGTGTGCAGGTTGTGATGTGGGGGTGTCGATCCTGGAGTGACGTTGCCAGTGTCTAGACAAGTGTGACGCCTTGAGACTTGAGTCCATTTTGTCGGTAACGGCGGTTTGTCAAATTGATCAAGATACATGATCGGACGTGTATCGTCTACAATAGGATAAATGGCTCATGTTGGGGGAGGTTGGTTAGGAAGGTAGCACGTCTGCCGACATCGTTAAGGTCTTATGGAGCTTTGAATGGGAGCCTTGCCCATTCGCTCATGTTCGAAGCAAACGCCAAGCGTTGCCCAATAGTAATTCCGCACTTGATATTCGTGAAGGCAAGATATTTAAAACTACGGCTGCGAAGTGTGGGGGGTCTTTGTTGCAGGTCCAGATGAAGTCCAACATATCTCATGAAGATTAGGAAAACGCTTCCGTGGCTGGACATAACGTTGGTTATATTCAACCCAGCACGGATGGCCTAGGAGTCTTCAAAGGTGGACATCTGACAAGGATGACAATTGGAAATCCATGAAGGAGTGATTGTATTGTAGTCTACTGGTAGCCTGAGTTGCAAAGGTCTTTACATGGATATCACTTGCGCTTTCGCTTTACAGTGCGCACCAGTCGACGAAGGAGACCCTTCAATGCAAGCAGACGAGTTTGTTCTTCGTCAGAAGCTGTGATGGGTCTCGCGCCTTCATCCTCGACTCGTCCGGGTTGTGCTACATCCAAATTCTCCGATACGAGGACGCTTACATGCCCTTCTTCGACCGCAGGCTCTGGAGATAACCGAACCTGGGAAGCTGGCATGCGATCAAACGGACTCCTATACCACGTACTTATATCAATACGGGCCTGCGGGACCCTTTTCCGCTCCGGAGACGGCATAGACCCCATCATCACATCCTCAAGTCTCTCCAAAAGCTCCTCATGCGCCGCTTCGACGCGCCCTGAACGTGGCGGCTTCGTGTTTACGAATTGTTGGGCGAGGTTAGCCAGAAGTTCCTCGTTCTCTGCGTGGTTTTTTTCGAATATGGTTTTGAGCTCGAGGTTGGTTTGAGCGTCGGGTTGGCGAAGCTCGGCTTCGATGGCGCTTTTTTGCGATAAGGACATTTCGATGCGGTCGTAGAGGTCAGAGTAGAGGTACGTGGATATTGAAGAACCGTCTTTCTTGAATGCGTAAGACCGGAAGTGTCCTTTGTCTAGGGTGCGGAGGGCGGATGATCGGGTGTTTGTGAATTTAGTGATTTTGGCGCCGTTGTCGATCATGTCCTGGGTGAATGATATGCATTCATGTCAGCACACTATTGTACAAAGATTGTCAAGTATGGTGGAATGAAATACCTTGAGAACCTCATCTCGTAGTTGTACAAAGTTCGACTCTGCGTGCTTCAAAGTGTGTTCATCATGTATGCTGTCCCACATGGTAGTTATGAACGTCAACGTGGCGAAACCCTGGGGTGAGTCGAGAAACGTTTGGAGCATCTCAATAGTCCTTCGCTTGCTCCCGGTGATCCGTTTTTCATTCATGGGAATCAAATATAAAATTGCTTCAACGTATTCGATGCTGAAGACGGAATCAAGTTAAAAGGACGTGAAAAAGGGCATACTGTGTGGCAAAAGCACAACTCACTCATTATCGCTCAGCCACTTCCGGATCAACCTCATAATTTCCATCACTGAAAGCTTGGAATCTGAGAATCCTGGCGTATCGATCAGGTATATGGGCGTTTCTGAATGACCAGTCGGAGGCGCGTCCATGACGTTGACCAGATGGTACGCAGATACCTGTTGAGTGTAGCTTTCTAGCTGGTTCTTCGATATTGATAGGGATTGGGATTCGCCTGCGAGTGCTTCGATGAACTTTGATGTGGCACATTGGGTATAAAAGGGTGAGATCAGTTTGAATCTAGCATCGATTCGAGGCAAGATGATGCTCGTACGCTGCTCTTTCCGGCACCGGTTGATCCTAATATACTGATGGGATGGTCAGATTGGTGTAAAGGAGAGGTACAATGCTACTGGAATCCTTACAGGTATCGCTCTGAGAGATATGGGACAGGTGTCTTTATTGGTTCGACAGAGATATCGCCAATGACTTTCAAATTCTTCAATTTGGGGACGCTCATCCTTCAAAGCTCAAGTTATGCTCTGGATGAGAAGTGTGTGACTCTAGCTGGGAGGGTAGTGGCGATGGTAGGATAGGGATAAAGTGAGCAGTCTTTCTCGTCACTTGGGTTTGGGGTATTGTTGTTGTACGTGTGGGCATGAGGCAATACACCCATTCCCATCCCATGTCAAGATTTCAATTATATGTGGGTGCTATGACTCTCAGAATTTACGTTACACTCTGAAAACAACAGTCAACAGTCAAGGTTTATTTTTGGATTGGTTTCTAAGGTGTAAGCCAAATACAAGGGGTGGACTATGAGGCTATTTTTAATCAACAGTCATGCTTGGGGCCGATGATTTTTGTACGACCCAGTTAGTGGTTGTGGGTCCACATTTGATGGCATCATCTGTCTCTACAACTTACTTTTCAGTCCTCGAGCGCTCAGGCACTTCAAGTTGCGCTACTGCTGTGCCTTTTTTTAACCATCTTCTTCCCTTCCAGCAGGAACAAATTAATAAAAATATACGAAGGAGGGAGGAGAATCTCTCGAAGGAAAGTAGGCATCTAAGTATATACAGGCTATCCAATTTGTTTCGCACACATTATATTTGGACTCTGAAAACTTACCTCTCCTTTGATCCATCGGCTCGAAATCGCACCGAAAGTTAGTACCCGAAATGAATCATTCAAAGAGGTAGAAAGTAAACGGATTGTCGCTTTGTGAAAGTGCCAGACTTGGTGGGTAGAAATAAATATATACTACAGTTCAATCGAGGGTGCGCAAGGAATCTGTTACATACTGCGATGTATAATGGCATTATATTTCAATCCTACCATCCGTCCTGAGCACAGACATTTTGTGACGAAAAATACCGCCATACCTGGACTCTGATGAGGATCAACCCATCAAAACCGGCTGCTGATATCTTTGATGAGCGGCAACTTGGCCCCCTTCGACCTTTGATGGGTATTCCATAAATGGCCCTCTTGCGTTGGTCGTGAACTGGTCCCATGCATCAAACACCCCCTCCCGGATTTCATCGAAATGACATTAACTTTATCATAAGCCTCGGTATATACAAGCTTTTAAATTTCCCAAAAAATAGTTGATTCGACCCAGATTTCATCCCGGTACGTTCACGTTCGCGCAAAACTCAAATCATGTGGGCACTTGCTCGAGGTACTCTATGTGTTGACAATGACTGGATTTCCGGAGATGATCAAGTGAGCCAGGTTGGTAAATAACTTGACCCACCCTCCTTCAAGTTGCAGCTGCCACGCCAAAGATATGGATTACCAGCGACAACATGGATTTCAGGCTCTTATACAGTTGTTGTACAAGCTCAGGATCAACATCAAGCATCTGATATACCTTGCAGCTAACTATTCGCGTCCCGCATTGCAAATGTGATCAATGGGCATTTTCTCTACGTTACAAGTAAGTCTGTAAGATGGATATTTACATATGTGGTGATAAAAAGCAATTGAGATTGGAGGTAGGAAGGCGTTCAAAAACGACAATATTAGTTGATGGTCATAGTGCTAGCGTAACGGCAAGGACAACAAACACACTGAGCCTGACGTACTAGGTTGTTCGTGCGGCTGGAGGTGATGCGATGGCTACGTTCTCGACTCCTTGTTGACGGGGGTTGCAACGCTCGCAGGCTCTGTCTCCGATGCTGCTGGGATGACTGTTGCCTGCCATGCTCCCTGCGGTGCCATGATAAATGCAGGGTACTCAGGCTTATTGAGGCGACGGATGGATGTCTTCCAGATAGGTTCTTCACGAGATTGGCGGACGAACCCGTAAATCAGCAAGCCAGTGAAGTGAATGAAGCCTGAATCAACGATGGTTAACTATGATGTTGTTGGGCAATGACAATGACCCACGAACTTGACACGAATAAACTGATCATCAAGTTCTGCACAATATAAAACTCGTAACAATATCCACCTGAGACGCGGTTTGTAGATTCAGAAAATAATGGGTGAATGAGAGAAGTACAAGCACTCACTGGAGATTGAGGTACAATCCAAATGAAATCGGTTTCTATTCATCCAGTCTTGACCGTAACGGCGGCCCAAGGAATCGTATTTCGCCTTCTCATAGTTGTAGAATAATATGCGGAATTGGGCTGCCAAGGCAGCTTCAGCAATCCATAACACCCAGAAGGAGACTGAAAAAGAGTTGCTTATTTTCTCACTTGGACCACGAATATGCTGAACACTCACACATAACAATGATATCAAACATCACAGTAATTCTTCCAATTAATCTGGAATAAAGGTGGATAAATATATCCGCTACAACAGAGGAAATTATCGAGGTACTCACAGCGCTGGAATGAACAATAAGGCCAATGCACCAACCACCAGACCGAGAATTTGGAAACTGTATATGTAAGGACCAGCGGGGTATCGAGCTGATACATAGAGCAAGTGAATAACAAATCCCGTTGCTGGGAGGTTGATGAGGAAGGATGTCGCTACCGGAGCGAAAGAGTAGTCAATATGGAATAGTTAAAATCACGAGAATCTAAATTTACAGAGGAGGATGTTGCGCAAGATTTGGACACGACCCATGGTCGAAATTAGCTGGTCGAATGTTGGAGGGCAGAATGGGGCATGCATGTCCTGCTTCGTGCCTTTTTAGTATGCGAACGAAGGCGAGGAATGGCAGTGTCCGAAACCCACAAAATGTCCAAAATGTACATCCGAAACTGGTATAGTCGTTTGTTTAAGTCAACGTGTCCTACTGACACTGTACCAACATTGCTCAGACTGCTGTCGCGTTGCGACGAGAAAACAAGGTGCTTGTCTTGGCATATAACCCCTAAGTCAACGGATCAACCCATCAAAACTGGCTGCTGATATCTTTGATGAGCGGTGACTTGACCGGCGTCGACCTTTGAATTTGATGGGCTTTCCGTAAAAGGCCCTCTTGCTCGCGACTTTGATCATCCCGACAACATCAGCACTCTCAGCGACGACGACGACGACCCTGTTTGACGACTCTCACGTCTACATCTATCAATCAAGTTTGCTTGTTCTTTTCTCTATTCATAACCACCACCATCTCTATCACTATCAGTATACCACATTCTATCATCGTGCAAGTGTAGCACGTCGCCACTCTTTCTCGTTGTTGAGCACAACCTGCTCCTGTCTTTACCTTTCCTTACTTTACACCGGGTTTGAGCAATGGTAAGCCCCCTCCTTCCCTCTTCTCACCTCTCTCACGTCCCATCCCAGCCCCGTTCAACCTCCGGCTACGTCTCCCTCTCTCCCTCCCCTCCATCCACCCAACAAGTCCTCTACCGCCCCGACTCTCCCCTCCTCGGCTCGCCCTCCCACCGCGAACGCCGCAAAAGCGACCACGTAGAAAGCATCCACGTCAACGGCGGCACTCTCACATTCCATTCCGCAGACCACACAAGCTACTCGTACGCGTATGGCCCGAGTGGGTTGGCTGGGTTGCGGTTTAATAAGTATGCGTTGATGTGTGCCCTTTTTGCGAGTATTGGGGGGTTGGAGTTTGGGTATGATCAGGGAGTGGTGAGTCTTGGACCGTTTTTTCTTTGATGAATACTTCCGAGGTAATAACTGACGCGTCGTGTGGAAGATCGCGAATGTCCTCGTCATGTCTGATTTTATGGCGCGTTTCCCGCTTACGCCCCTTCAAAAAGGGTTCATGAGTGCGTTGATTTGTCATAATAATGGAAATCACAAGCTCATTCCTCTTTACTTATCGCATTCTTCGTGTTACGTAGCCGCATGCCTCGAACTTGGCGCGCTCGCAGGTGCCATACTCACAGGAGTGAGCGCAGACAGACACTCGCGTCGCCAATCTATCGTCACAGCATGCAGTACGTTCTTCCACCGCTCCTTCTCCCACACACTAACCAACCACTTCTATCCACAGTCATATTCCTCATCGGATCCATATTTCAAACCCTCTCCACCACCCTCACCCACCTCTTCATCGGTCGTCTCCTCGGAGGGTTCGGCGTCGGCGCACTCTCCATGCTCGCCCCGCTCTACATCTCCGAAATCTCACCACCCGAAGTGCGCGGATCGCTCATGGCGCTGGAGCAGTTCAGCATTGTCTCGGGCGTCGTGCTCGGCTTCTGGATAGGGTACGCGACGAGGAATATCGAGGGTGCACTGAGCTGGCGAATCCCGTTGGGCGTTCAGGTGATCCCGGGTGTGGTGTTGATGTGCGGGATGTGGGTGATGCCGCCTAGTCCGAGACTGTTGGTGTTGCAGGGGAGGCATAAGGAGGCGCAGGAGGCGTTGGCGAAGTTGAGAGGGAGGAAGTTGGATGAGAATGGGGAGTTTGTGCCGAATGGGCCTGGATTGGAAAAGGTGGGTGGTTTGGAGGTTATAAGTGCGCATATACTCATGCTGTTGATTTGGCTAGCTTGAAATGCTTGAAATGCGCGTCGAAGCCGCCATCATCCACCGACTCATCCTTGACTCGCCATCCTCTTCAACTCACCCCTCGCGAAACCCAACCTCCTCGTCTGCATCTACGCACTCTTCTATCAATCCTAATCTCAATACGTCCATTCTGAGCGTCCACCCGGCGAGTCAGCTGGACGATACGAAGCGGTCGATGCATAAGGAGCTGAAGGCGTGGTTGAAGTTGGTGGATCCTCGGTATATCGAGAGGACGAAGATTGGGGTGTTGATCATGGTATTTCAACGTATGTTCCTCCTCTCTGGCCCTCACCTCCAATTAAATAACCCCTACTAACCCCCTCACAGAATGGTCCGGCATCAACGCCCTCCTGTACTACTCCCCGACCCTGCTCTCCTCGCTCGGCTTTAGCGGGAACACGACCACCCTCATCGTCTCGGGCGGCATAGGCATCGTGCAGCTCCTTGCGTGCATCCCTGCGATTCTTTATCTTGATACAGTGGGCAGGAGGGGACTTTTACGCGGGGGAAGTTTGGGGATGGGGCTGGGGATGGGGGGGATTGCGCTTTTGATCCTGCTGTTTTCGGGCAATTGGGAGAATCATAGGACGGCTGCGTGGGTTGGTGTTGGGTGAGTGTCCTGCCTTGCTTGCTTGTGCTGGGTTGCTGATTATATGCGTTTGAAATGTTTGTTGTTGCGCGTGTATTACTCAACTCGAATTTGTCACCTCGATTCAATATCGAATTCTAATCACGCCCGCCTGCACCCAACAGCGCCATCTACTTCTTCACCTTCGCCTACGGCGTTTCGTTCGGTCCGATAGGATGGGTCCTCCCAAGTGAAGTATTCCCTCTCTCAATGAGAAGTCGCGGAGTCGCATTAAGTACCGCATCAAACTGGGGTAACAACTGTACGTCTCTCCTCCCCTCCCCTCCCCTCACCACATACTCACCCCACGCCCACACACAGTCCTCATAGGTCTTTTAACCCCCCCACTCCTCTCCTACTCCCCCCTGCTCACCTTCAGCATCTTCACCCTCGCCTCGGTGCTCGCGCACGTGTGGGCGACGACGAGCGTGCCGGAGACGGCGAATGTGGCGCTGGAGGAGATGGATGATCTGTTTGGGGAGTTTGGCTGTGGGGTGGGGAGGGAGGATGGGAGGGTGAGGAGGGAGGTGAGTTTGGGTTTTGCTTTTTTGCTTTCGGTCGGCATTGGTACTGTGGTTATGGGGGCGGTATTTTGAGGGGCAGTTTTTGGGGTCGTTTTTTCGGTTTTTCCGAATACCGAACCGACATCGTGTTTGGGAGGTTGTGTACCGCATCCCTGGTTGGTTGTTTGGTGAGGAGATTGAAATTGATTCAGGTTCATCGAGTGCGCTGATGGAGGCGGCTCGCGCATGTCGATTTTTTGATGTGTTTCGTTCCCTGTTGACTCGCCATGGTTTGGTCTCTCATTTTCCACCGTTCTTGTCGTGTCGTTTTCATTGTTTCTGATCACTATTTTTGGCTGGCCTTGATCATTTCTCATATTTTCATTTTATTTGCATTTTCGTTTTCGTTTTCATCTCGTCTTCCTCGTTGCAATTATAACTAACTGCCCTTCTCTTCCCCTAGGTCTCCGAAAAATTGGGCCTTACCAAGTTGATTGAGGATATCGCGCAGGAGTATGGTGGCGCAGAGGGAAGCGCGTTGCCTCGTGATTAAGTGTAGGGGAAATTTACGTCGGGTTTCGTGAAGGGGGATACCTGTCGTGATGGGACGTTGAGCGCAGTGAGATTGGATCTGTTGAAGTTCTTGGTCGTGATTTCGTTTCGATTTTGATTCAGCTTGATTTTAATTATTTAATTTGCGTTTGCGTTTGCTTTCGACTCGTAGTTTCTGGCTATACCTTATTTCATGTGTTTCAAGACAAACGTTGTTTTTTATTGTGTTTCATGGAATACATCATTTCATCTTTTGTGTGCCTCGTGGATGACTGAAGGTCGCCAGGAGGAAAGACTCTTGCTAATTCTCTGAACCGCACTCACCCTCCCGGCTCCTCCCATTGCGCAAGCCATATCGAGTCGTCTTAAGGTACCATGATGAAATAAGAGATATTACAGCTAGAGACAAAACAATGAAACCCCAGGGAATCTCGAAAGAAGACGTCGGTGTATACATGTATGTCGTAACGAAGCACGAACAGCCTAATGTTGATTCTATTACCAAGGTACCCATAATCATGTCGGGGTCGTAGATTCACTAACTACGTCCGATTGCGCTCCAGGCAGCGTTCGATGTAGCGTTCGATGTAGCGTGCCAAGAAGTTGTGTAACCTCATCACCAAAATGGTGACTCTGCCGGGTATCCCTCTGTGGGACACCTCGGGATCTGGTGGATCTCCAAATTCCCGCAGCTCCTGTTCCAACATTGCAAGCATTTTCTGCGCCTCCTCCAGTCGTGCGACGAGAACCCCAGTCAGCTGTTCATCGTCCCGTTCTGCTGCTTCCTGTAATTCAGTTTGAATGTTGGCCAACTCCATGTGAATGTTCCCAAGTTGTGTTTGGAGACCTTCATAAATGTTTCCAGCGAATTTGGTACGCCGAAGAGGAAGACCAGAGGACATGAATGATCGTAATTGGAAATCCAAGAACAGTCGAAACATCAGTCGAACAGAATGGTTCAGGATTGACAGGGCGGATTCCCGCGTATTATCAAATTTGAGGATCTCAGCTCCCTCGTCAATATAGTCCTAGAAAGGCAGGTAAGCACGGAAAACGAGATGTTCTAATCACTTGCCTTCCACATATCGTCTCGAAGCTGGTTAAAAATACGCTCTGCTCTCTGCTTTGCCGTCTCGCTCCCAAGACAGTCCCACATTGTTGAGACAACCGTGATGCGTCGAGCTGCCTGGATTCCTGTTAGGGCCTGCAATGTTCGGAGCACCTCTCGTTGACTCCCTGGTAGTCGCGGAGTATTAATGGGCATGGAATACAGAATTTTATTGAAGGAAGAAAGCCTAAAAACATAGTCATTGACCTCTTCGAACAACTCATTGATAATGGAGTATATATTGACCCTGTTTTTTCCTTCCAACCCTTCAACATTCAGAGAATCCTCATCTCGGATATTTTCGCATCCGAGAACCCGGGTACATCAACTAGATAAAACGGATGCTTGACCCAGCTCGGCCATGACATGTGTACATTGATGATTGATGCGTTGATAGAGAGATATTGACAGTGTATACCCTTCGAGTCGATCGCTGGAAATTGCGAGTGATGTGTTTGAAGCGAATGCTTCGATGAACTAGTGATCAATATTTGTAGCCTGAATCATGGCCGGACAACTAGGAATCACACTGTGCTTTTACCAGCGCCTGTAGGTCCCAAAATTCTGCAAGATTTACTAACTCAGAGATTGGAGAAACCACCAGAAGCCACGCACTCACAAAATGACGATGGCTTTATTAAGTTCGTGCTCATGGTATTCCATTGGTTCGACCAATTTGACAGAGGGGGTACTTGTGAGTTTGAGCCACTTATACGCGTTTCTGGGAGGGGTTTCCATGATGATGTAGAGATCGGTGCAAGCGCCGACGCCAGTGGTGGTGGTGTGAGAACAAGAGGCGAAATGCGTAGCGTGTAGTCGCCAAAAGTTTAAATCGTGAACGTCACTTCCAACGAGGTGTTTCAATCTGCATGAGTAAACCTCATGGCTTACAACTGCGTGTCCGAATTGGAATGCCGGTGTTGGGGTCGATCTTTATCGTACTAGTACCTATTGGGATGATCGCACAGCAATGAGGTATTGAATAAACGAGAATGTGCATTATCCAACCTCCTTCGAATTTTATTTTGGTCTATTTCTAAACCCACTCCCATATGTACCCCACCCATGTGCTTTAATCTCCGCCATCCTACGTTCCTCATTCCCAGAATGCTTTGTTCTCCTAGCTTCGCTAGTGTATGGGGTGCACTTGGCGGGTTACCCTTATTTACTTCGATTTCGGTACCCAGCAAATTTGCACGATCAACGTTCAGCATCTTGTAGGCCGTACGACGATGTACCTAATATATGATTTAAAGCATTGCAGTATTTATTGTGAGAGGCACCCTGTCATATTTTTCTGAACTCTATCCATAAGATATGAGACGCGGTGTCGATCAAATCGACAGCTACCTTTGATCTCGCTCCTAAAATACGTCGTCCTGCAGGCTCCCCTTGTGTGGGACGGGTCACCTTTGGAACATGAGGACGTGTCGGCTCAGAATGCTATTTTTCGGAGATTACAATACAAGCGGAGATATAGACGAATGATGATGAGACATGTACAAGGCAAGTAAACCTGACGACAGTGACAATCAAAAGATTCGATAAATAGGACGATAGCCTAAGGGCCCCGCTAATTACCGGATAAGTACATAAAAGTGGTAATGGTGACTCTTAATGATCTGCAAACGAACCAGCGCGGAGATCCACAGAGTCCGTGAGGGCTTCTCCCAACGCCTCGTCTCCAAGTTCATGGTATTCATCGACGGTCCAAGCGAGGACCGAGTATTGAATTGGGTGGCCCAACCCGTGATTCGACATGAACTTCAATCTTAATATCTGCCAGGTATTTTGACGCATATTTCTTGAAATCCCAGAAAGGTTCTCGAATGACTCTTGAGTAACGGTATGGTTTCGTGCAAACGGTGCACCATAATGTACAGTCTTCCCATGCGCCCATTGTCGTCTTCGTGCAACTTCACATTGGACGATATCGGAATGATGCTCCCTTCTCTCCTGCTCAGCTGTCTTGGTCTGACCCTCCGCGTTCCATCAGGCTTCCTCTCAATTCCAAAAATTTAAACGTTAACTCAACCGCAGTCGCCTCTCACCCCATCTACCATTCACCGTTCCCATTCCGAGATCTCACCAACTGAATATCAGTGCGATAGGTAGCTGAACGTACTCAGTGATCACTTATTCCATCTTATGTAAAGGTTTCTACCTGAGAATATAATGTGCATTGGCTATTGCCATTTCATCGTTTCCCCATTGTTCATGCAAGCGTTTTCTACTTTCCTCATCTGCCGTAGATTCTCCTCTCTCCAAGGCACGTACACACTGGTCATTCTGACACAGCCCCTTATCCACCACAACAGACCACCACTACCTTAATTGATAATTCGACAAAGAAAAAAAGATAGCATTCTTGAGTCATGGTACTTGAATTTTAAAATATAAAAACAAGGAAGCAGACAACTACAAATCAATTATTACGCAAAGACAATGAATGCACGAGCGTCTGCTCAAATATGATTCTCTCAATCTCATCTTCGGTTACGTCAAGTTCCCAAATAGCGAAACAGGTGTATCTTTTGGTAGGCTGGACCTGTTAATGCTCGTCATAAGCCCCACGACCACATCCCACATCAACCTGGCTTTATGACTTGGTAGATCTGATATTACACCCCTCAAAACTTTCGCATGAGGTTTTTGTGTGGTGTCGTTTCCAGGCATGCAATACAGCTGTCCGTCAATATTGATAGCTTTCAAATCCGAGGCAATGCATGATGCAGCTGGGTAGAGCTTCCTCTGGGAAGCGATGAGGCCTAGCCCCCGGCAGCATATTCGATGAATATCTTGTGTAAAATGTCGTGAAGTAGAGATGACCTATTATGAGAAAGAGCCAGGGTGTTGCTGAGCTGTAGCTGGGATTTCATACTTGTATTATATGTTGAGGTGAGTGAGGAGGTTGATGGAGCTTTGGAGTATCCTAAACGAGTGGGTGGTTGAATAGACCTTCGAAAGGGCTCAGGGTAGCGAGCCTTTATACTATCGAACTGTACCACACAATACCACTGAGGAAAGCGTCCAGAAGCGAGCCACCAGCACCTCCGAGTCTGATTTCCTCTTTTAGCAACCATGTTCGACCAAGCGCCTTTTTTCCATCACAATCTTATGATGACTATCGCGAGGCAAAAATGCGTCTGAAGGGGTGTTCCTGCATGTAGTGATTGGTACCTGATTGTTTTCATAGAAAGTTCATGAACCTATTTGACATAAAAAACATACAAAGAAACTAACTACTGGACACAGTCTGCAGAGGGTATTCAAGGTACTCGACTACGGCAATGCTCTTAAAATCATGGGACAAGTATGCTAATCTTCCTGACATTGGGTCAAAACTGAAATCCCATTTTCTTACCCATAGCTCGTCCGGCCAAACATAGGGATGAATAGATTTTGGCAAAAGCAGCTCAACCATAACATCATGCGCTGTGTCGGATTTGGCGGATGATATTGAAGTGTTTGTGGGTCCTGTTGTGGCGATGTAAATTCGACCAGACCATACTAACATAGAGGGCTTGATGACCTTGCCATGACATAGAGCATAAGAGCTGGTGATGAAGGAGTCTGATTCATTGGAGAGAAAGTACACCTTACGAGAGAACTCTGAAGTCACGTAAGGAAGGGGTTTATTGGTTGGTGTCAGCCTGTCGAGATAGTCCCAAGGCAAAGTATACTGAACGAATGCATGGGTGATATAAGTCGTTGTGGGAAAGTCGAAAGAACCTGGAGATTCAAAAGAGTTGTACCAATCATGCAGCTTCGCACATGTACCCATCCGGGGGATGTTCGCCACTGCTAAAGGGATTTGGAGGGCCATTTCAAGGATTTGGACCTCAAGAGCCTGGGGATAACTCCGCGGGAACAGAGTCGGCAACGCCCAGAGATTGATGGCCTCCCTGGTCACTGTGCACACAAATTTGCCGTGCATGAACATCTTTTAAAGAAGTTAGGTGAATAAATAAGCACGTAGGTAGCACGAGTAAACAAGAGACATACTTCGTGGTAGGGAACCACGGGTATGGCCCAATTTGCGACAGTATCTTCGATATAATTCCAGACCCTCAACACCATTCGGCGCTGATTTAGCCGCAGTATAAAAATATAAAGGACGAGATCTCCAACAATGGTGTGAATGAATCGACTCATGAAAGGTTCAGCGTCCATACTGTGACAGACAACAGATGGTGTGCATTCACCATCCGCAAATTTGATGCGGTACACGACAGCCGTTTGTTGTTTACTGCCGACAAGATAACCGACATTAGTGATAGATAAACTAACAGCAAGCATATTGTGTGTGCAAATGCTCACCTCGGCCCCCTGCTCTTGCATGATAACAATCGTATTTCTTTTCTATCAGGTGATGGGCAAGGAATAAACGCAAAATCGTCGTCATGGGGTATCCTCAGCAAAGGGAGGAGAGGTGCGTCTTGTGATGCGGCCTTGATGGCAGAGAGATCATATACGAGGAGCTCATTCAATGAGAAAGCAATCAACAGTCTGCCTCCAGGAACCAGACACAGTCGACGAAATTCTCGATTATCATCCGATGCGGATTCTGTGGTGTTCAGATCAGATGCTCGAAGCTGAAAAGTTGACTTGTGCGAGAGGGATATATGGCGTTTCCTCGTGGTATCAATGGGACCTCCGGAATACAGTTTACGCAACAGGCGTTGAGATGCTGTCGATGCATGTTTGAGTTCATCTAGGCTCATCTTTCCAATGTTGAAGGTTCCAGAGAAAATTTGGCTTTGAGAAGACGCATATTTTAATGCAAGAATCCATATGGACCTCTCCTGAGTTGCAGCTCGAATACTTGAACATGTCTAGAGTGGATGGGACGATGTCAGCACACTTTCTATGATTCACTGCACTGTGCACATAGCATGACGAGCAGATCCTGGCGAATTATGGGACAACTAACCTGTCCCAGAGTGAGTATGTCAAGAGGATCAAGGAACAAGCAGATACTAGTGTAGATGTCTGTCGGGATATTGGAAAAGGACATTGCAGAGAGTGTGGGCTGTGGAGACTGCGGTTACGAATTGGAACGGCGACATTGTTATCGTGACATTTGACTATAGTGCAGCGTGATGGC
Organism: Panaeolus papilionaceus; assembly: GCA_015501605.1. Classification (NCBI taxonomy): domain Eukaryota; kingdom Fungi; phylum Basidiomycota; class Agaricomycetes; order Agaricales; genus Panaeolus; species Panaeolus papilionaceus. Next base: position 2,424,980 of record JADNRZ010000005.1, on the reverse strand, counting down.
ACTGAGTCACTGCCCCCATTCAGGAAGGCTGCCCCTATTTAAATCTCAATATCATTTCTAGCAATATACTACGACCATATAAACATATTTCTAGTCGGGATTGTAACTTTAAGGCTGCTTCACATCTGCTCCATCGAAATCGGATACATACTCCAGTCTCCCCAACATAGGATTAAAAGAAAAGGGTCTGCGGCAGAGTGTCTGATAACCAATGCGGGGAAAGGGTGCGCATCGATATCCGAGAGCAGAAGCCTCGCCACCTGTCCGTATTCAGATTTCGAGGCGATACAACCTGGATAGACAGCATAAGCACAGACAATCTGAACACTGGCTTAGGATGTATGGTAATCATTCGAGTCTACGAGTGTCTCTGAACCTTCAGTGAAAGCTGGTTCTCATTCTCAGTGGGAGACAGATGATGACGAGTTAGAGGTGTGACTCTGATGTTGCTGAGCTGGGGTTTGGATTCCACAGTGTCTTGAACGTGAAATGAAAAGTGAGAGTAAGAGAGTATGTGAAAATGTCGAGGATCATGACAGGAATTGGAATAGGTGTTGTTGTTCACGTTGGTTTTACCACCAAGCCTTGTCCATATATTCAAGAGGAATACTGACCCCGGGACCCTCGCTTCATTTGACGACCCATGTTTTGCCTGCTCGGATGCCAATTGGGTTTCTGCATGCATAGCGTGACAATATCAGAGGAGGGATCGTAGGTATATCATGGTTCTGGATTTGAGTTGGAAGATGAAGGGTGGGTGTGGGTGGTGTGTTGGGGAGACGGGAGACATCAGGAGATGAGTGGGCTTGGAATTCGAAGGGTTGGTGAACTATTTGGACATGTGTGAAGGCAAGGGGTTTTATCGATTGAACCATGTCTTGAAAGGGTCTTTGCTATTGTGCCAGTGACAATTTGATTACTTGTGACCTATTGATGCATTTGTTGGACAGTGAAGTTGTACTTTGCCGAGATAATTTCAACCATCAAGTACACTCAGTTGCCTTTGTATGAAGTGAATGATCCCTTTATGGAAAGTATGATATCCACATAAAATGCAGTCATTTTTCGATATGCATGTTAATCCATCAGTGGACACAGGACACAGGCTTTCAAAGGTTTCTTTTATGAGAGTATAACATCATTATTGCCATTGCATCATGTGTACATGTACCCACCATAGTCGTATTCCATCTTGTTCACCAAGTGTCTCCTGCCAGTGCTAACACTACCCTCATACACCCCTTCTCTCTCCTAACGACTCCACTCAGGCTCAGGACCAACCATGGCCCCTCCTGTAGCCAAAGATATGCATGTTGCGTCATCTGCCATCAGTCACACAACCTTCAAGTACAGAGCCACCACATATGCAACCCATAGCTCCCCCACCACCACCTCGCACCAATGTTTGACAAAAGCCCAATTCAGGAACTCAGGGCTCCAGGGCCGATAGCAAGAAAGCCAAGATAGCCAAGACAAGCATGGAACAGAATGATGTCGATCAATGCTGTCATGTCATGTCACGTATTCTTGGCTGATGATTTTCAAATTTCATTAATCATTTCTTATCCCTTATTTCTTTTTATCATGATTTTTTGTTATGAATTATGAAATGAGTTGGAAAATAGTACAATATGAGCTCAGTAGGAGGACAAACCAGGCCAAGGCAATACAGTGAGGCTCTGTGTAACATCCAATTTAAAGGGTGCTATCTGTCAATAAGAGACTCAATGATGTCAGTCAAAGCTGAATTTCAGAGCTCCATCATCAAGCACAAGAGAGTCAAGGAGTCAAGGAAGGAAGCAAGCTGAGCGAGTTGGACAGATGCAGTTCACAGTTTTTCCTTTTTTGCTCTTGGCTGCTTTCTTGCTTCTTGCTTTCTCCTTCTCCCTTCTTAGACCTTTCATCATCCTTCCTCATCAGTGTCCTTTACCATTGTCATTGTTCCCTCTGCTCTGAATTTTTCTTTGCTCTAGGTTTTCGCTGCAGAGGGTGATGCTAGACTCCTGATTGATTTTGATTCTCATTCTGACTCTGATGTGGGTTCCAGTGTTTATGTTTTCTGAATTCACCATTGATATCTCACTGTATCCCAGCTAAAACGCACCACAGTGTGTTGATTTTTTCTTTGTTGTACATCGTCAGCATTCAGCTAAGTGCAATCAGTTCTTGTTCATCATCATTGATATGGCATTCAACAACCAACAACACACCCAATGCATCCTTGCTCATCAACATCACCTTGCCTCAATTGCATCCTTAATTTAACCTAAACTCAAACTCAAACTTAATTGGCAGCTTACTCTAATCAACTCACCCCACTAAACTTTCCTTCCTTTCCATTTCTTTACTCAACACTACCTCACCACACCTTACCATGTCCACCCTTGTTCCATTCATCCATCATTCATCATCTTCCACTTTCATGTGGTCATCAGATACCTTACTAGTACTCAACCCAACCCTCTCAACCAAAACAAGACTTACAAGGTGATACTCCATGACATCACTGCAACTCATCTCACCTTGCCTTTCTTCCTCTTGTTAGCTCACTCACTTGCCATTCACTCTCTAAAACAACAATACTGGCTGGGGAATATAATTGGTGGTGAGACAACAGGATAGGAATAATGTTGCCCTGTTCAACCTCCAGCTACATCTCCCTCTCTCCCTCACCCCCATCCACCCAACAAGTCTTCTACTGCCCTGACTCTCCCCTCCTCAGCTCACCCTCTGACTGCAAGCACTGCAAAAGCGACCACATAGAGACCATCCACATCAATGGCGGCACTCTCACTTTTCATTCTGCAAACCACACAAGCTACTCATACATGTATGGGCCCAGTGGGTTGGCTGGGTTGCAGTTTAATAAGTATGTGTTGATGTGTGCCCTTTTTGCAAGTATTGGGGAGTTGGAGTTTGGGTATGATCAAGGAGTGGTGAGTCTTGGACCTTTTTTCTTTGATGAATACTTCTGAGGTGATAACTGACATGTTGTGTTGTAGATCACGAATGTCCTTGTCATGTCTGATTTTATGGCATGTTTCCCACTTACTCCTTTTCAAAAAGGCTTCATGAGTGTGTTTCCTTATCATCACCATCATCATCTTCATTGTAATCACAAGCTAACATGCCTTTTCTTCAATTTCATGTGTCGCATTCTTGGTGTTTGTACAGCTGCATGCCTCAAACTTGGTGTGCTTGCAGGTGCCATACTCACAGAAGTGAGTGCAGACAGACACTCATGTTGTCAATCTATCATCTCAGCATGCAGTACATTCATCCTCCCTCCTCCCTCCCTCCATCCTTTGCACACACTAACCATCCCTTTCCCCAGTCATATTCCTCATTGGATCCATCTTTCAAACCCTCTCTACCACCCTCACCCACCTCTTCATTGGTTGCCTCCTCAGTGGGTTTGGTGTTGGTGCACTCTCCATGCTTGCTGTGCTCTACATATCTAAAATCTCACCACCTAACACAGGGGGCAATCCTCTGTCAGGTTTGAAAATTGGGGTGACGGTCAGGTTAGTTGAAGTGTAGATGTCAGTTTTGCAATTTGAGATCATTTACACCTCATGGTAGGCCACGCGGCCAGGTTCGAGACTGAAACCAGTGAACATGAACGCACATGGTGCAAACAAACTGAGCTGGCAACCAAATTGGTGGGAGGTAGTGAACCCTTGGTTGAGGATTTTCCATCGTCCATCATGAAAGGAGTTGTGAGAGCCTTGAATACAACGGATGTGTAGAGAGAACCCAAGTGTAGGCAGGACCAAAAGACTTGTGTTTAAAGCATCCGAGACATGTTTAAAAGGTCTTCCCCTTCGACGTGCACCTACCATTCAAAAAAAAAAGATAATATCAAGAATCTGCTTGCAGATGTTGGCCATCGCGCATTGTTATGGCCTTGTTAACATGTATGGGTTGGTATAAGATATATTTACAAGACGAAAACGTTCAGAGCAATGAAATATTGTAAGTTGTAGTCCAAGAAGATACGATGCTGCAATTGTACGCTACAGACGCAGGATTGAGACTGGATAATAGGCGGCGGCAGTAGACGTAAGTTTCGGCAATGGCACAAGAGATAACGACATAAAATCAACACTAAGTACTCCGCCCTCACGCACGCAATTGTGAAATCACCGCCTTATTCAATTCTTTCTCCTCCTTTGTCTCGAAACACAGACAGAGCTGGCTCTTATCGAGTGAATCCAACTCCTCTAGGGTTATGACATTTGCATTTCCAGATTCACGAGTCACAACTACGCACCGCATAAGTATATGATCTGCGTTCCGAAAGTGCGATACCCGTCGGACAAGCTTTCCGAAATGTCGACTGTTGTGGTCAACAACGACCATGAGTCCATTGTTGGCACGCGCAGGATTAGGACGTCGAAGCTCAAGCCAATTGGGTTGCAACCACCTGTGTTGCCTGCCACGCACACATTGAATTCCCAACAAACCACCATCTTTCTCGCTCAGCCAAACAGCCATCTCAGTCCCAGGAATACCGCCACCATGAACATTAGCTTTCATTTTTATATTCAATACACGTCGATCGAGGAGTGGGTGCGAAGGGGTTGCAGGGATGATGCTGGACGGCTCGGAAGAGGTTGCAATCTGCAGAGCCTTTTCGTCTATCCTAGGCGTCTCAAACCCAGCAGGTGTTCTTGAGTTTGGATCCCATGCAGAAGCCAATGTGAGTGACGTGGATGCTGGGGTTGGAAGCGGTGTCCCCAGGTTCCAGTTATCACCTGCGTTTGAACCTGTTGTTTGTGCGGGTGCAGGATTCACGGTGCTATGAGGGACGTGCTTTGGAACATACAGGCGTCTTCTCTCAGAGTATTCCACCAAACTTAGTTGAGTCCTGTGAGAAAATCATGAACATCGCAAAGCAGCTTTGAGAGAAAATAATGCTTACTCTGCCTCCACAACATCATCAACCCCCAAATTTATGTCGTTAAAGGCATGATGAGGATTGTAGTTTTCAAGCCTTACAAGGAGCTTGAGATTTTCTTCATGCCTGAAGACGGTTTGGATGCACGCATGGCGACCTTTCCACGCGCCCTTAGTGACCAGGACACGAGTCCCGACCCAAGGGATGTAGTCCTTTTGCGCTGGAATGACGGGCACTTGCTGGACTGTGCTTGCAACAAAGGGCATCGTAGAGTGCCTTATCCGATTAACGTGCACATCCACCACCTGTTTACAACATGAAATGGTCAATAGATACTCAATGCTTTAGGATCTGCTAACAATACACTTACTACGATTTCAGTCGAGCTGTTCTCAACCTGCTCGTCAGGTTTATTGATAACGTGGAGTATATCATCGCTCTTTCCAACCACCCAGCCTTTCTCACCTGATGCCAACTCAACATAATCAGCAACCTTCACCACTTTACGCACATAACACCAAGGTAGTACGTGTGATCCACTATGATCGTCTGAACCGAATTCGACTTGCGTAGCGTGGATTCTGAGCACTTTGCCACTGTATTTGGATACAGAATCTTCGATAGCGTCATCTTCTTCGATGATCCATTCCCTTGGTTTCGGAAGTTGATCAATTGAATAACGAAGGGAGGGGTGATGACTGTTAATGAAAAAATGGAAGGTGGAAGCAGGGATTGAAACTACACCAGCTCAGAGTGAACGAAATGAGTAGCTTCGCCGCTCAAGACCATACTCAAAAAAGTTATTACCAAAGTGATAACAATGTGGTGCATCTTCGACAACACCCAGACCCAGAGCTCGCGCCATATCCCAATCTTGAAATAATTGGGCCTCTGGAGCTGCTGGTGTCGCCTTCCGCTTTTTAGACCCCTCACCATAGTTGGACTTTTGAAAGGACTGAGCCAAGGGTGGGATACGTGGTACTACGAGCACCTGTACTCCCCATGCATCAATGCGCTTCACAAGGGCAACATCACCTTTGTATACCGTGCCATTCATGACCATTACCCACTCTCCCTCTTCAATAGAACTGTGACTTGAAAGTGCAGGCTTCATGGTGAGGAGTTTGCTCCAATCTGGTTGGTCGACACCCTGCATAATAGGTCCATGTGTAGTCTTTCGAATGCCAGGCGCTTTTGTGAGGAGCTGAAGGACAGGCTGGTCGACGATGGCCTCCATGTAGATATATCCGCGGATGGATTCTCGAAAAAATATACTGGCGATTTGTTCGTTCTGTGCTTTTTGTAAGATAAACGCCATGGCTTCTTCCTCCATTCCAACCTGAATGTCAATGAAACAAATGAGCGGTTAAGCACCAGCATAAAATCTTTAATTGATGTTTTATCTTACCTGACATGCAACCCGATGTAGGGGGTACTTTTGCTTTGGAGTACTATCCGCATTGACCTCAAAACCAGCAGGATTGTCCTTATGTCGCTTCAAGTGTGCGAGAAAACTCTCGACTTCTGCGTCTTCCTCCAGGTTATTGTCGCTCCCTTCGTCCTGTGCTTCCTGAAGTGCATTCCATGTCTGATATTGCTCAACACATTGGCTTTCTCCTTCAATTTCATCGAAATCGATAAAATCTATCATCAAACGGAAACAGGCTGAGCTTGCGTTGAACTTGACACAGATAACCAATGCGCACCTTGCATTTCTTCTTCTTCGTCATCTTGCTCCTCCTCAGCATTTCTATCGACCTCTGCCTCCAGATCTAGAAAAGGGTTGGTGGGTACCTGTTTTATGCATCAGTTGACGAATTTTAGATATATTCATTTACTTATGCGACACATGGTAATGTAATGATTATGGACAGATATGGGCACTTGTCCTCTATGTTGTAGGCCCTAGTACCTGTAAGACAGGTTCGTGAGTTATTTTGTAATTGACTGGACTCTCAGGTGTCTCGTTTCTGGTTACACCGTCTCTGTTGTGTCGTGATCTGCTCCCTCTTCTAGCACGGCAGGGAAGATATATTATATTACTTGGCGTAGCGGACCGTCACTGCGCGCGGCATTCACTGAGGCCTTTCGCACATCGCAGATCCCATTCCGTTTTGCCTTCACCTGCTTCAAGGTGAGCGCCTTACCCTAGGCTACACCTGTAATGCATGCTCAAATCCGACCTGCTCAGATACATAAACTTGCACATATAATTTTTACAGATTGTATCTAATACTATTGATCAATGTACATCTTCTGCATACCACCTTGTCAACAAAGATTTCATTTCGTCATCCTTGTAGCCACTATGAATCTGTTAGTATTAGCTCTCACCAAGAGACACGCACGTACTCTGTATCCGTCAAATCAGTCCCTCCTGAAAACAGCATCGCTGCGAATGTTGCCGACTCTCGATCGGGAAGCACGTAACGAAATTTAATGTTGGGCCACGGTTTAGTTACCTTGTAGTGAAAAGACGGCTTTCCGTGATCGTAATCAGAATCCAACAAGGTCCAACCATTGGCCTCAACCTGGTATGCATCCTCCTTCCTCCACTGGACGGCCGGAGTAAGATTCCATACCTTACAAAGACCGTCTCCTAGCCATCGCAAACCTGGCTGAAACTCCTTCAAGCGCGTCTTCTCCATCTCATTCCAATCCTTCACGATTTTCCAACCCACTTGACAGTATTTCTTCCTCCACTCCGCTGGCCATTCATCACCATGCCCTGCGATCATGACTTCCTTCTTGACAAGTGTCGATGCAGGATAGGGGCAAATTACCTTGTGATCAGTCCCAACGACCATTAAGCAACCTTCAACAGATTGTCAACATATGCACCAAGCGTAAGAATGCGCGACTCACTATTGCCCTTAGAAATAACTCCTTCATATGCCGCTCTTGGACAAACAACGACCACAATCCTTAGCTCGCCTTTGCTGAAGGTCCATCTAAAATCCACATCATGGTCGCTAATGCATGCCTCAAGCCACGGCTGCGGGCTCCCTCTATGTTGCTCGTCTTCTTCGTAGCCGTAACCGATTTTGGTGAGATACTCACACAAACGTGAGCAATGTTCCTTCTCCACAAACAGTTCCAAGGCAGGGTTGCGGAACATGCGCTGCCCTGTCAGTTTTTCAAGCAAGCCCTCACCGCTGGCAAGTATACCGCATCTGTAAAGGATGTATTGGAAAGATTCGACATTGTATGACCCAACGTATGGGCCATAAATATTGGACACATGAGCTGAACCTGTGTGCTGCATCATATGGTCAAGTTCAAAAGACAATTATCCTCAGACGTGAAAACTCAATGACAATCTGAAACCATGTCTCAAAGGTTAATTCCAGACATTATTGGACAAATATAAGATCATGTGCAAGCGTAGTGACTGAGTTGCCTACTCCAACAGGACGACCTTTTTGATGATCCCTTAAACAAATACGGTGAGCTTCATGCCATTCGCCATGTAACAGAAAAAGAACCTACCAAGATACATATCCATTTCGTCACCAGGATGTCCATGAGACAGAGCTAAGTGACGAATCACAAAAGTGATACGGACAAGGCGATTTGGCAATAAGTCCCCTAAGTGACGCGGATCAAGCTCGTCGCCCTGAGCATTCACACATGGAAGAGGACAGGGAGTGTACTTCTCTGCCATTATGGACCTAACCTGTTCCCAATTTTCAGGCAAGGGCCATCCATCCATCCGTCCATCGTGTCCTAGATATGCACACAAGTCAATGTCGTCAATCCCGTTCATGGCAATAAGGGCAATAAACACACTATTTTTGTACGTGTCATTGCATTGAAAAACCAGGCGTCTCAACCTAAGGGCAGGTTTTCCCTCTTCCAAAACCACAAGGAATCTGAACAAAAATGAGCGACAAACCCCCCATGTAATTTATTCACTTACTCAGCATCTCTGCCCTTCGCATATAACCATTGAACGGCCCTAAGCATTCTCATCTGTTCATCATATTGCCTTGCATAAATTTTGTCCATCATGGAGCTGTCCTCGTTTGGACGACAAAGGGTCACCAGATACTCTGCTGACGGCAAATCCGCTCCAGGGGGTGCAAAACCCACAGTCCCTACGTAGGAAGCGGTAGGTGACACTCGACCAACCACATTAAAGTCCTCAGACTCGTCCGTTGCATCTGTTGATGATAAATACTGCATGAAGTAAAGTCAGGTATGCACTACTCACCAACCGTTTCTGACATTTCTCTCAGCCGATGCTGAATATACTCAGTGGTCATTATTACTGTAGGGGGTCAATACACACTCAAGGGTAAACAGCCAAAATCCCAATACCCGCCTTATAGGCAACACCACGGTTTTTAGTCGCATCATACTTAATCCCTCGATTGAAAAAATGGAGAGCGGATAGACAACTACTATCGGGAAACAGCTAGAGAATGCAGATCACAGGAACAGTGCTCGAAATGACCAGAAAACTGGACAACCCCCATCACGACAAACCTCGAACATTTTCGTCGTGCACGTGATGGCGTACATAATTTGTTTCTGTTCAGAGTCAATGTCATCAGATGACAGTAAATTGAGACGGAGCATTGTCACCATGCACAATCCGTAGACTCTAACTAGTTTGCCAATACTATCTACCTAAAAGTCGTCGTGGTAAATATTTTGCTCCAGGACACGCCTCGCTAGCACCTTGGTCCCGTTTCGACCTTTGAAGCGTACACCCTCTTCTACCAGCACAATGTGACCGAATTTGAGCCAAATGCTTCGCATCTCAGTGAACTCCACACCTAGTTTACCATCACCCTTTGCCACCAGATCAAACCCGTTCCTTTCCACCATCCCATTCATGGCAATAGGCAAAGGAGGAAGGTCAATTGACCAGCATAAAGAGTCTCCAGGACGGCAAGTCGCACACACAAAGGCGCCATCCGGGTACTGAGTGTCCTCCAAGGATGCACTGCGAACAATCTGCCATCCCCACTCCAACCTTTCTAATTCTGCATCATCTTCAATTGAAGATGACTCGGCCGAATCTAAAGAGAATGACCTGAATTCGTGCAAAGTCGCCTTGGCGAACAAGCAATACGCCCTCTTGTATGTGATAAAATTCATCATTGCTGCTAAATTCTTATCAACTTCGATATCTTGCATGCAGAATATCAGCACTCACTTGAATGAAATCCCAAAATCGTTGCCAGCGGTGAAACAGGGCAACCAATTATCAGCACCCGAAGATCACCTTTTATCAGGCACAACACAAGAGCAGAGGACAAAGAACAGTCTTGGTTAAGGCGGCGACGCGATAGAAGCCGTGTCCCAGGATATTGGCGGCGTGAGTTCAGGAATCGATATCTTCTTCTCTCAAACCACTCAACCACTCTCATCATATGCCGACTCTGAACGTACAGGCGCAGCTCAGTTTGCTCGTGTGACAACCTCGCGAATACTTGAAGCGCACTGTGCCCTGAGACGACCATACCTGACCGCCGCTATAGATAATGGAAGGAGCCGAAGTCGACTTCATCGAAGAAGGGTCATAGGACACGCATGACATTCCACGCAATGGGGATGAAGTCAGATACGCCCATGAAGGCACGTTTGCAAACTCTAGCCCATTTCAACAAATCTTTGACTTCCAGGTGCTCCAGGAAAACGCTTTCTACCTGACAGAGACTGAATATCCATATTTAAGTCGCCCACATTTCAACTGATGTATAAGGTTCAGAACACTCACACATTAACCCAGCGCTCGTCGTCTGTCCGAGATATGTTAACGGTCGACATGGTCGCAGCCATATGAGAAGACTACAAGGTGATAATTCCCGCCAGGGATGTAGAGAGTTGTTTTAACACGGGAGTATGTCCTGTTTCTTATACCCTTGTGCACACCCTACTTCCGTCTCTGCTCATTCCGCCCTGTTTCCCACTCCGTCGCAACCATCCGCTCTTCATTTTCAATTTTCGATCAAGGTGACTCAGTTCCAATCGTTAAACTTAAATTCTAGAAGTAGTGCCCCTCCCTCTGTCCATAAAACTTAACATCCGTCTGTAACCCTCCCGGCAATCCCTCTACTTGTGGATTTCCGAGTTTTCAAAATCCATTGCACCCTCCTAACAACGAACCCTGCCTTTATCCAGCTTTCAATTGCGACTCAGAATGTTTCCAGTACATCACAGGTCTGGTCGAACAAAATAATTATCAGCTATTACCCCCACTCTCATTCACCACAGCGAGATGTGTAGCCTACCAGATGCGGTTATTTCATACCGCGATACTTGTTAAACCTACCAACTACAAAGACGTGTCATATACAGAAGTAAAACTCTTTTATCTATCTTTTTTGCTTGCCCTAAGGTGTATGCGAAGGGGTACTACTCCTGCATATAGTCAACGCACGAAATTATCTTTGCCATAGTCACTGTACTCCTGGCCGAATTACATAAATTGCCAGGGATGCAGATCTTGTGCCACACATGGATAAAGCCCAATGTGTCATGTCCTGTCCCAATGACCCTTCATAGACACTCTCGGATCTTACCATGCCGTCATGAAGGTATACAGCAAACGATTCTGTAATCAAGCGGGCTACAAAATGATAACCACCGAAGTAAATTACACCAGCCAACCAATACTTCACATTATCGATAACAATCGATGGAGAAAGCAATATACCGTCGCAATCTATGACCTGGAAACAAAGTAATTGATGCCGACTTGTCAAACACGGATGTGATCGCACGTTGACATTGCAAATCGAGCATAAGACTGGCGCTTGCTGTTCAGTGATGTATTCTTGTATTGAAGTCTTTCCACTTATCGCAATATAGGAATCTCGGTTATTTTTATCAAAATGAGGCAAGCGACATGCATCACATGAACCTAAATGCTCGTATCCTACATTGCGATGTCCCAAAAGATGATGTGAGAATAACACAATATCTGTACCATGTCTACCCACTGGATAATTTGAAGCATCCAACCTACGAGCACTAAGGCGCAACATGTCTCGCAAAGATGACATGTCTACCTGTCCATCCACATCTGTCAACAAATCGCAATTTAGGATGAACTCAGATAACAGAACACTCTGGGAAGATAAAACTCTTCCCCAGAATATCCTGTTGCTACTCCATAACCAATACAAAATGAAAGTCCAGCTATCGAAAACACAGCTATAATCACGACTATCCCACACAGGACCCGTCATGAGATGGTCAACATACTCATCATTGTAGACAATATTTGGCCTCGACACTATCTTGTTAGATTGCCCATCATCCACAACACAGAGTGCAACCTCAGGCAAACCTGTTATCTGAACACAATCCATCACCTCCATGGATGTCAGTTTAGTGTGAGCCATGCTGTTGTTGTGCTTGGAGCGTTTTTGAGAAAGAACATCAGGCTCTTTATTTCTTCTCTTCTTTGACTTATTGTTAGAAATGGTTGCCAATTTGGGCCGTACCTTGTCCATCTCTGTCTCTTCTCTGATAGCTTCATGCCAGTCATCCTCTTCAGTTGTTTTCTTCCATGCACGATAAGCATCAATAGTTTCCCAAAGAGTTTTCCCAATGATACCAAGTGGCAGCTTGCCCTCATAATCCAATTTCGTGATTACATCAAGGTAGTTCAACTCACGGTACTCTTGTCTAAGTGACCCATCCAGCTTCCCCTGTAATTTATTTTCACTGAAGTCCTGCAGAATTAATGTTCCTGCAAGTGAAGTACCCCTTGATAAACATGTGTATACCCCTTGAAAAGACTTACAAAACTTGATATCAACAGGATTGGAGCCCCTAGACTTGCCCTGTGATGAGTAGTCAGTTATTGAAAAGTTAGGCAAAACTGGAATTTGACTCCTTGATATACGCAAATATTCATCACTAGGTAGCATAGCATCTATAGCTTGCTTCACACTTGTCAATGGCACAACATTAGGAGGCAGCTTGGCAATCTGCACCTTGGTAGGGGGGTTAATTAACTCAACAAAAAGGACATCAAGCCTTTTGTGGTTAGTGTGACCAGCAATACCAACTGCAGTCCATCCAACAACAACAGCTTCTTGCCCCCAGGTAATACACAGCTCAGTGGCTTCGTTATGACGAATAAGTACAGGGAGACCAACACATAACTGGAGGCAACCTGCTATTTGTTCACTGGTAGATGGTGACTGCTTCCATAACTTCTTTTGAAGGCTGGGTGCAATTGCTTTCGCTTTAGAGAAGCGTTGCAATGGTTGTCCTGGCCTCAATGCTTCTCTACTGATGATAGTATCCAGACTGTAGAAATTATGCAAAGTAACCCCATTTTCTTCAGCAAAACGAGCAGTACACACATCATTGATGCTATCCTTGTCCCAGTTAAAGGCAGTAATAATGGACACATTTTTGAACATAGGATCATCCAGAGAGAGTGATGGATTCAAAGAAGGAATGCGACTTCTGAGTAATGCAATGTCTTCTTCTGTACAAGCATAGTACCTCAAGTTTTCAAGTGCACCACGGAATGCAATTTCATCAGGCAATCCTCCTAACTGTCTCATATTTTTTTGCAGAATCACAACACATGAAAATTGAATCCAGGCTGATTTACCCAGTGTATTATTTTGATCTCTGATTGTCTGACAGGCATGCTGGTACATGGTGACATCCCGTGAATATAAGGATCCTCCTTTAATTGGAGTCAGCTGTGCAAAATCACCTGTCAGAATCATGTGGAAACCTCCAAATGCCTTTGTCTTATCACTACTTGCCAGCTTAAAGTGTTCATCTATCAATGCCAGATCATGACAACTCAGCATAGATATCTCATCAATCAGAACATATGAAACACCTCTTAAACGTTCTCTTAGGTCTGCTATAGCTGCCACACTTGGTCTGTTTGCCCGACTTCCTGTGTTTATACCCAAAAATGAATGGTAGGTAGATCCCCCAATCAAGGCTGCAGAAGTACCAGTTGGACCTAACAAAACAAACCTGTAAGGCTCATTTCTTTCCTTAAAAAAGTGTGTTAGGGCACGTATAACACTGGATTTACCAGTACCTGCCATACCTCCTAGGTGCATCAGTAACTGGTCAGGTGCAATACAACATGCATGGTTAGCTACAATTCGAAATGCCCGTTCTTGATCTTCATTAAGCCCAAATGTCCCAACAACTCCATTCAGTAACTTGACATTATTTCCACTTCCAGGTTGGAAACTTTTGCTCAACCATTGAGGACCAGTAACAATCCTTACATCATTACAAGTTGACCACAGTTCACTTTCACTGCAACCTAGTTCATCATTATCCATACCATCCAACAATGCAAACTTTTCTTTCCACAGCCGTTTTTTCTCAGATTTAACTATGGCTCTCCATGCTGCTGATCCAATTTGTTTATCAAGAACTAGCTGGCTGTTCAGGGATTGACTGTTAACTCTTTCTTTGATTGTCCCATGAAAGTCCTGTGACCAACCAGCAGTTATCAGCTCCTTTTTGGTTTGAGAAATTGCAAGCATCATCCTCCGGTTTGCATATCCTAAAGTAGAATTGTCATCAGTGCACTCATCATCTGGAACATCAACATAATCACAATTTTGTTCATCATCAAATGTATTTTCATGGCACATGTCCAGTTGCTCAATGTCTTTGTTACCTAAAGCTTGTCTTGTAGCATAAAAGTCATCTCTAGCATCATAGCATTCATATCTCAAGTTGAAATTCATCATGAGCTGCTTCTCATGGGCAGAAAATGTGTGTTTATTGAAAGCATCTTCCCATGTTTCATTGGCCACTTTAAGATCAATACCTGTTTGCCAAGGAACAAACAAGGTCATCATTGTCAGACAGTAATCCTCCCTGTCCCCACTGTCCTTGCGAGGCAAGCTACCACCAATGAAGTTGGGTACTATTCTATCTCGTTTTCTGGCATCACAGGCCATGACATGGGTTCTAGCCATTGGATGATCAGGCAGATACTTGAAAAAATGTAGGTGCTGACATGAATTTCTAGCACTGGACACTTTCATCATAAAATCCGCAGGATCCCTGCGAGGAATTGTAGACCCCAGAACACAAACCAATAAATTGTGAGAGGTCTAACCCGATACAATCTATTTCAGTGTACTTGAGAGCCAATAGAAAATATTCCGAGCCCTTGGAGCGGCATTTCGATTTATGCTGTCTCCTCTTAGTATTACACAATTTCTTGCTGTATATACTTGGCTCCGAAACTTAATTCTGCTCATCCCACAACTTCATCGAATATTTCCAGTGTCAAACACTATACGAGAAATTATTTGATGGGTCTTAGAAGTCAATACAATAATTGATGGAACGTTGCAACATCAAACAATTAATTGTGGTGGTTCCACGTCGCTTACAATTTTTTGTTGACCATGCAACACCTGACAATAATTTCATTCACTGGCATCAGGATACAATTACCTACAACGTGAACTTTGATAGACCCCTCATGAAAATCAAGAAAAAAAAGGAATAAAAAAAAAGAGAAGAAAAAGAAGAAAAAGTGAATAAAAACTTCGCCGAAAATGAACGAAGTCCATTTGTGCACGAGGGGTGTAGGCTATATAGCACAAACAGTGAGAGTTGTGTAAAGGTGCTATGGCCCAGTGGTTAAGCGCTCACTATCTGCTATTCGTGGATCTCTCTGGGCCTGGGTTCAAATCCAGGTTGTGCAGAGAAAAAGATGAAATAGCAGCGCATCAGCGCTCTTCGTTTTTCCCTTGTCGTTCACCTGGACTGACTGTGACTGATGTAAGGTGCATTTTTTGCAACACTCTGGAATCCTGGCCCGGCGTTGCAACACCTGGAATCCCTTGCAAGGGGTTACAATTCTTCTAGCCCCTCATAGTAATGCCTATCCCTATAACGCACTACAATTAATTTCATACGTTGCAGGGGATTGTAGGTGTTGTAGGGGATTTCATTATGTTACAGGGTATTCTAGGTAGGTGGCAACTCTTCTGCTAATTTTGTGATGTTATATCTTTCAGCACACTGTACCCATTCATATAAGGACACTGATTCATGTTCTGCAGGGCGAAAACGATAATCATCAGGACTTGATTTGCTTACAAATACACTATCAGAGCTTGCCATTGTTACATTATCAATCAAGGTATCATTGTCTTCTGGCATCATGTCATTGTTTTCCTTGTGTGTGAAACCTGCAGATGTTATACCCTCAAGCAAAGGTAGGTTCAAACCTGGTAGAGTGCCATTATAAGCTGGATCAACTGAAGAAAGTAAAACCTCCCATGCCTTTCGCACAAACAGCACAAAATTTATCCAGTAGAAACACACAAAGTCATGGCTAGTATAATGGTCAGGGTTTTCTAACAAATGCAGACATGCCATTGGCGCACCAATCTCCATTTTTGCACCCAAGGCATTCACCACACGCATGATCATTCTCTGTACCCCATTTCCAGAGTGGTCCTCTTCTCCAGTGCTCAAGAGATTTGTTGCATCTCGGCTGAATATGTCATACATAGTTGAAAACACTTGGTATGTTTTCAGGCTACTTTTTGTCAAGTAATCAGTGACATAACCAACAGTAGCCTTAACAGCTGTTCCAGACAACAAACATGTTGTATCAGTATTGCAATGGGATACAGCAACCACTGTTGGGGTCACAGTGTTAATCCATGGTTCCAGTTTCTTCATGCTTATATGGCCAGTCTCTGCATCTACAGTAGTTTCTGTAAATACTTCACAAGGAAACCTGGATGTGCACACACCATTCCTATCTTGACAACCTTTCCCTGTGGCATGATACTTCTTGCCACATGTACTATCATCAGAACCATCAGCCCCATTATCATGCTTTGCAAAACACTTGTGAACATTGGAACGAACCATTATGTCATCAACTGTTCTCTCAAAACGGTCATACCATGCTTGCAGATCATCACACTTTGTACATATACAGCTGCTGGGATTCTCACAATATCCTTGAGGAGGAGGCTCAGGTAGGGTAAGAGTAGGATCTAAATAAGTTTCACCATTGATATACTCATGAGGTTCATCTGTATTAACTTGAGTGGAGTCTTTTTTGGCATAGGGAGGTATAGAGCTTTTAAGCTGCTCCAAAGACCCAGTCTTAAACTCTCCCATGTGGCAGCTTTCTAGGTATGATGTCAATTCTTTTTGAAATTCAGAATCTTGTGCCAACAACCTATCACGAACTTCCTGAAGGGGAATAGACCCCTCAATCCAAAGCAAAAAATGTAGGTGGAGAGTCATTCTACCCTGCTGTTCTACAGTGCCATAGTAGGCAGATGGCTTCCCAAAGACACCAGACTTTTTACCTGAATGATCCCAGCCACATATATGTTTTATAAACAGCTGCACAACAAAGTCAAAGAACCGAGCACATGCAACAGGATTACGAGTTACCAATAGTAGACGCTCTGAGGCATCCCTTATGTCAGGCCTGGACTCAATGTTCTTGTCTGCATAATATATACACAAGGGGTGCTTAGAGTCCACAGGTGAAATTGTTATAAACCAGTTGGGTGTTCCCTGAAAGCTTATTAAAGACCATACTTCATTCCTTTGATACTTTTTGGTAGCTAAGGATCCTCCAACATGACTTCCTACATATTCAATCTGGTCAAGAATACGAAACCACCCTTTCTCACCATCATTCTCTGGTCTTCTCTTGGCTTTTGGATCCCTGAGCCTTTCAGATATTATGGTAAGGTCTCTTGCATCCAGCTTTGAAATGCTATCAGCAATAGAGGCAAAATTCTTGCGTTTTATCATCACATAACTCCCAGATGAGCTTTGTCTAATGGATAAGTGGTTAAAAGCAACTATGCAAAAAACTGAATCTCTTTGAAAGCGCTTGTCATAATACAGCATCAACCATTTCAAATGCTTCTTGAAGCTAATCAAGTCTTCATGTTCATTCTGACCTACTCCTCCATAGCCATAAGGAAACAACCAGGGAAACATCTGGGGATAAAGTGAGGGATTGTTATACAAGGACTGTGGTTGCTCAGCATGGCCTACAGCTAATGAGGATCCACCGTTTATCATGTGCTGCAGTGCAATAGCTTTTCTTTGTGTGGATGTCATTTCGGACATCACATCGGCACCTAAACCGTGAACAGTGATAGGACAAGGTCCTGAACTAGTACCAATTTCGTCAATGGGGTCAAAGACACTCTTAGCAGCATCAGGAATATTACCCTCATTGTCTAGGTTACACTTGTACAGGAATCCCAGAGGAACATCCTGTGAAGGGTACGTGCCTAAGATATCATAGTCTATTGTAAGGTCATAGTAGTCTTTGTGGTTCAATCTCAGCCATTCTAATGCATCTTGCACACGTTTGCGTCTAACAAGGACAGGGGTTCGTTTCAGGTCATCCTTTGTAGGCCTAACTTTTCCTGTAAACACCACAGAAAGTACATCATCAAGTTCAGACTGAGCTATGGGCAGAATGTTACATATTTTCCAAGATGCATGCTCAAATGCAATGGCATTGGCTATCATTTTGGAGTGACCATTAGCAATGCGAACCACACAGTAGTTATGACGAACCCGGCTAATTAGCACCTGCTCGGCCAGAGTCAGATTCTGGAGAACTCCAGGAACTTCACCAATCCACAACCAGTTGGCCAGCGAAACCCTGGGACGGTTTCCTTTCGTCAGAGAACTCTCACAATTAGGGCAAACCACATCCAACAGAGGCGCTAATACGGGACCATCACATGGGGTACATGGTGTCATGATATCGAAGCGCTCAGCTCTCGTAGCCCCTGGTTCTATTAAAACATCCAGCTGATGTTGAATATCTGCCAAGGGGATCATGGTGTGTAAAGGCGTCAATTGACCACAAACTGCACATCCTGTTTCCTCGATGACCTTAGGGTTTAGGTCATTGGAATAGGCCGACATTATGTCTGCTATGATCTTCAAAGATGCAGGTTTCGGAGGATAATTTTCGACTACTGCAGGGTCGTAAGTGTACCAAGAAAATGTATCCTTTAAGCCCTGACAACTACCTTTTGCTGAAGGTCGAACCAGATCGAATGCACAGAATGTATACAGGTAATCCGGACACTCGGAGCAAGTATGAGTGTTTAACTTGGAAAGGCAGGTTGATTTGGCAATACGGGAACTTGTTTTTATCCCGTGTGCAGCAGCGAGACTTCGTAGACCAGGCACGGTTAGGTATTTAATCAAAGTTTCTGTAGGAAAATTTCGAACAACAACTGATTCCACATTGACATCTTCATCAGACATCATATCATTGGACATCACTCTCAGAAGCTTAAACGCGAGACAATTAGGGGCGTAATCAAAGTAGGGTGCGACGTCATTGTGGGAGACAGGTTTGCAACATGAAACAAACTCGGGACTTGTAATGTCTATAGGTGCGTTCTCCCCCCGGGATTCTACTTTGGGTATCAGCATGGCTATATCCGAACTGCAATTGCATGTACAGACATGTTTGTCGAAGCTATGTACAAGATCCTGGCGATTTTTTCTGTACCTAGATATTCCATGTGTCACAGCTAAGTCTTTTAACTCCTGGAGGTTGAGGCGGCGGGATAATACCAACCATGGTATGCGACAAAAAGTTGCGTTGGGGTAATTCGTGGCCTCAAGATCTACTTCATTTACTGAAACTATTTTTTGAAGGTCGTATAATTCACCAGGCAGTAAGAGAGGTTGACCATCAATGTCTCGGATATTGGATAGGTCAGATTCATCCAAAGATCTACGGTGAAGGCCGGCACCCCACAACATACAGGTTACATTGTCATAATTCCTATCGGCAATTTCTGTTCCTGTATCATCATATGCAAGTGTCATTGAAGTTGGGTCCAATGTAAGTTTAGGACCAATAATGAGGAATGACGTGTGGTTGACCATCAGATAAGTAGGATGAAGGATGCGTAAGGTGAGGGACACTAATGGTATTGGGCAACATATATCTGGAACAAGAGACGTAAAATTATAGACAAGTGTTATTACAAGAAATGATTGGTAAGAAAAAAAAAGCGGATCGGAAAACAAGGGTACATGTGTCCACCAAGCGGAGAAAATTAAGGGCCACATTGCCGAGAAGACATTCACAATCACATGGAACATTTTCCGAATGAAGTGGTAATGCCCCTTTCGAGATCATTTTCCGCATCACTCCAACCCATATCCACGAGTTGAGCAGTAGCTAGAAGGCAGGCATACGCATCAGTCAAAATTTAGGAGTGTGAAGTGCTTGAGTTACATACTGTGGAGCGGGTATGGGTCATGAGTCTTAGTCTCGATCTTTTCAAAGAACGGAATCGAAAGGATGGGAAGAGACGCTTCCGAAGGCGCTGTGGATTCACCAGTGACATATAATCTGTAGCCTTTGACCACTGCAGTCTCCAGTCCGTTCACCGTAAAGGACTTAGTGATCCAATTCTGCATGAGCTCCACGTTGCATCCAGGAGCGCCCTGCACACCATGTAGCGCAGCCATATCCTTGTACATGACGACATTTCCCAAGAACATGCCAATGACTTCTAAAAGATCGTCATAGGACAGGGGACTGGTAGTGTTATCAGCAGAGGGTCTGGAGAGGAAGACACGGTGGCTGTGACACAGCCATTGCAAAAGGTCATAGGACAGACCACGAATATACACATAGCAATCCCGATCGGAACCGCTCATGTCACTTGCACTGTACTCCATCATCATCGTCTTCTTTCTTTGGTAGTTTTCCCCAAAGTAGAGCAGCGGTAAGCATTAAAATCAAAAATGACCATGGAAACTCCAATAACGCAAAGCGCGAAGAACGATCTTAAACCTTGTACCGTTTCCAAGTCTGGAAGGTGATGACGGTGGCAACCTGTGTATGAATGAAGAATCAAAATCGCGACTAAATAGTCAGGCAATGGAGGCCACACCTTCCACATCGACTAAATGTTTGACATAGGCCAAATGAAGGAACACGATGAGTCTTTGCAGGAACACCCTCGATGAACGTGAACTCCTGTTGGTTATGATATCATCAGCGACCAAGCAGTGAACCATTGCTTGTAACGTGTCATCCATACAAGACATTGAATAGAAAAAACCACCTGTCATAATGGAATTGTCCAGAGTTATAACCACATGGCGCGTATTTGGCCTCATGACACTGCACCCATTAGTAAATTGAAGAGATCAGAACCAAGTAAAACGGCTTACAGCTTGAGGTTGGGTGTCAAAACAAAAGCTTCGTACTCCCATTTATCAGAAGGATAGCTGGGGTCGAAATCGGGATCCAGATGCTCATATGTGCCCGTTTCACTATCATCAAGTTCCTTAGCAACTATCCAGAGTTTGGCACCGACCTGGGGTTCAACGAAAGTAGCTTGCCCCTGGTAATCCATGTGGGACCAATGGACAGCAGCCCGAGATGACACCAGAGCCCATCGCATTTGATTAACAGGTAAAAGCTCGTCTTTGGGGCAAAGAACTTCGTCGTCTGTGACCCTCCATGCAATGAGATCGGAGGAAAAACTTTGGATTTCCATGGAACCAGTGGGCAATTTGAGGTCCAAGGCGTTTAAAATTTTTCCATCAGGCATTTGTGTGCACTGAAACAGTTGGGTTAGAGTGCCCCTCCTAATTCTGTCATCCAGGTCAGTTACACAATCCACAGAAAGGTCTAGGCGATTTGTGAGTACATATCCAACAGTGCAAAGGAATGACCTACCGTGAATGTCGATTACGCTCCTTACGGAATGAATGTTGTTGAGGGCTTCCAAATCGAACATGCGGTCGGTGGAGGGGCAATCATAAAAAATTATATGATTACGAGACAGTGTTTCTTGCACCAATCTATCGTCGTGCATGGATGTGAAAGGCAGTAACTTGAAAGCAGATTCCTCCTTCTGTGCCAACCAACGGGGGAGGCTTAAACCGTCGGTATTTGTCACGTACGATTTTTCGATGGCGGTTTTCCAGAGCAGTACACGTTGAAGAGTTTCCTTGTCCTAGGGCGATGATTAGCATTAAGCCAATGTAGAAATTCAGTCACACCTACGTGGAAAGCTAAGGGAAAAGCGCGTTCACTTCCATCCAGTAAGAAGGTTTGAAAGTCGCATTGGAAAGGCTGAGAGTGAGAAGTCGTCAGTCAGCCATGTCATCAAAACCGGGGCAACATCATACCTTAGGGACGGAAGTGCATTCCAAAGTAGTAACCGGCTTGGGGTCCTATTTTTTCGGTCAACAATCAACGCGCACGAGAAGAGAAGGAGCATAAAACATGTACCCAATATCCGTGTGAGAGAAGGTGCGACTGAGTTTGCGGTGATGGTTCTAACGTGGGTAAAAACAAGAAGGGCTCGGGAGTAAGAGATTGAATCCTGACAGATCCAAGGCGTTTTTTATGCGCAAAGCCCATCTGAAATGGAGTGGGTACAGAGAGCCTGGCAGAGTGCTCCTCTGTATTTTTCCTCTTCGTTGTTGTAGGTCGCGGAATAACTTGCTTTGTAACAACCGGCGGTTTTTGAGGAGGCCGTTCTCGTAGACGCATTCGATCCACATCAGGGTCTTGGATTGAAACGGACGACTGGGCTGGTTCATGACCAGAGTCAGAAGCACCGTTGCAAAGCGAATCAGGACCAACAGGTAATGTTGTGACCGGAGAATTGACTCCTGGTGAGACGTGGGTCAGGAAAATGAAATTCATGACAGGCCAAAGAAAACTACCTGCAGTGGCATTAGGGAGAATGACTAGTTGACTTTGTTGTAAGGGGGTGTTAGAAGCAGATTGGCTGCTTGATGGGCCAAGTGGTACATTTGATTGGTCCGGAACGGAGACAGACGCTGTAAGAGATGTGAGGAAGAAATATATGCAGGGGATGCGATTTACACACTTAAATCAAACCACGATGTGATTTCCGGAGGTGCTTCATGTAAGTCCGACCAAGGTAATTCTACCAAAAGACGCTCAACACCCTGGACGAGCGATATATTGCTCTTGGCAAGATCCAACAATGTGTTCCAAATAGCGATTTCTACTCTACGCAACAGAGGGGGTTTGTCATTCCCCAGCGATTGCACATACTAAAATATTAATGAGCAGCAGTCCAAAATGTAGGGAAACGTATTGTACCAAAAGCAGAGAGTCCGATTCCCAGCGATATGATTCAATCAGCATTCTTGACAATAGAAATATGGGCGAGACCAACGCAGCGATGTGAAGAGGACGACGAACAGCAAGTTCCGAAATGTAATCGGCTACATTGCAGTCGGGTCTGATTGACAGTGAGAAAGTGGTCATAAAGTAAGATGAAATACTGACGGAATGGTATCAGAAAGCACCAATGTCTTCGTGCACACGGCTAGTGTCCAGTCAGGTAACATGCCATGGAAATCAGCTTGCATGAGGTATGTCAAAAATATGACTGCCAGTTGAATATTCCGCAGCACGGGAGCAACTTTTTCCGAGTGGTGGATAGAAGCCATAATGGAAATCTGGTGCTGAAGCAACGATTGGCTGTCACTGTCGCTGTGCACTGCAGAAGTGGTGTTGTGCTGGGAGACCCACGAGGATAAAAGGGTATGGGACTCAGTCAGGGCTTGTACCCAGTTACGGATCCTTTTCATATACTGAAAAGGACATAAGTTAAGTCATACTTGGGAAAGGTAAGTATCAGGACATTTACCATTGATGACAATACGACCTTTTTGAGCGGTCGCCTTGGCGCAACTTCGGAAGACGGTCCCGTATGTACAAGCACGACACATCAAACATTCTCCACAGAAATAGCAGTCGCAAAAACTGGTCGCGAATCCATTTTGGGACCGATGCGCTGTCATTTTGCAATAACAATAACATATCTGCAGTCTCGGGATCTTTGCCCTCTTTCAACCTCTGCTCAAACGCAGCTAGAGCACAGAATGTTTTCTGCAAGGACAAATCAATCCTGGGCATCATTAACAACAGTTACTACTTGCCTGCAGGTGCGTGGCCGAAAACATTGAAGTATCACAAACGGACCATGCTTTGCTAAGCCAAGGAAAGTTCTGCAGATAAGGCAGACGATGTTGTGGTGTATGAAAAGATAAACCCTGAAAGACCAGGATTAACATCACCTCTATGGCATGACAATCGACGACCAACCGTTTGGGACATGTTGAGAGGTAAAGAATGAGGTACGAAACGGAAAAGGAAGTGAGCGAAACATCCAGCTGACGTCATCCTGAACTGATGCACGTGCAGTAGCGAAAATTTATCCCATGCACATTGATCGACGCAAAGGTGGTCATTTTTATATCAATAAATTTGTATACATTAGAAAAACTACTTTATTTTTGAGTGGTGATTAAAGCACTTAGTTCAGAAACTAGAGTAATGCAAGAGACTGAAAGAGGAAAAAAAGAAGAGCCCGACATCATTCCTCATCAATGACTACTTCGTCGCCATCGCTGTCGTCGTACTGATCATAATTTTCTTCGTCCAGGTCTTCCTGCGGGATCCCCAGTACAATAACCCATCGAATGTAACACTTCAGGTTCCATTTCTTAGGAGAGGGGTTATGAGCAGACACTGTGTATCCAACAACTGCGAATGACCCATAAGGAACTTCACCGTCGTACTTGGGTAAGGTATCGGCAATATGTGGGAGATCTGTGTCAAAGTTGAAGGGGGTCTGCCTGGCGTCATAGACTGGAACTGTGGATGAAGGGTTTAATGACAAGAACAATGAGTAATGAGAAAAGGTGATCTACCTTGATCATCTGGCCCTAAGCTCATCACATCTCCTGAACTCTTAGGTTTAGCGGAACCAGCAGGGGATGAACCCTTGTTGGTCTTGAACATTCCCGTGGCTGAAGGAGTTACGTCAGTGGTCACTGGAAAAGCAATGTCAGAAGGATTATTACGGGATAAGACGCCCACTGACTGTTATTATAATGTGGACGAGTGCTGAATTCCATGGCATCGCGTGCTAACTGAGCGTGGAGGCTGTTTTGCCCGAAAACCATGCACACCCAAGAGGTGAATCACTCCCACCCCTGCGTATGCATGATCATGCGCAGGTATTTTTGTCAAAGGCCGAAATCAGTTGGAGTCAACAACTGGGACTCTGTAACGAATCCGCAGGAGACGCCAACCATAGGCGTGTTTCCGCGGTAAACATTCAATCGGACGTACTGTTTGATATGAATTTGGCGCAATTCTACAGCAAGAGGAGAACCCCGAGAGGGGTTGAGGAATTCCTTATAGACCGCAAACAGAACTGCTGCCATAGCTTGACTAGACAGGGAATTTAACAAATCGTCAATGACCTATCCACGAATCAGGAAATGCACAGTCCAGGCATGTCAGGACATTGTTGACCCCACACAGAGAAGCTGCATTGACCAGGGCCTGGCATGCCAGTCCAAGGAATCAGAGTTCCTGGCCTGCAAACCATCAAATCAATCAGCCGAGCAAAGTAACGCCTGAAGGTGAAACCATACCGCAGGTGAGGAAGCATTGCATAAGTATTTGCAAGTAGCTCGTCTTGAAGCTCACTGTTGTTGACACGACAAACTGCAGGGAGGGCAGTGCATTTTCGGAAGGAGTTAGATCCAGAAGGACCCGACAACGATTTGGGAGAATCAGTTTTCACCAAGTCCCTCATGGGAACATTGGCCTGCGAAGGAGTAGCAGCAGCCGGAGAGGAGGACCCCTTGCCTTTAGCCTTGCCCTTTGTGGACGCATTGGGGGGATGTGTGTTCCCTGTTCTGAACATTGTGAGGCCAACGCCAGAGCGTTTACTGGTGGTCTCCTCGCTGGAACCAGATGAAGAGACAGCCAAGTGTACAGCTGAAGAGGGCTTTAGAGTCGGACTGACGAAAAGGGACTTGGAACCGGGACGACAATCAACTGGTAGTCAAGTAGGGGTTTGGGGAGATGTGTTGGACCAGGGTAGGGTGGGGGGTGTACTGTCCACAGAGCAAGTTTGAGAATCAACCTTAAGTAAAGATCAGACTAAAATAAAATGAATAAAATGATGTAGGGATTGTACCACGGGAACCAGACGTACACCGCCATTCAAAGAAGATCCCCCTGCAAAAGGAGAAGCCAAAGACGAGGACCTATTCCTGAAACGAAAAATTAATTACACAGATAGTTTGAATTAATGTTGGACCAAACATACTTGGCAGCATTGGAGTCAGAATTGAACAGTTTGTCAGCAAGAGCGTAGAACAGAGTGGGATCGTGCCGCAGCTTTTGAACGAAAGCGTCAAAGACATCGGGCTCGGATGAGATCTTTGGCCTGCCGATGGACATGTCGTGCTTGATAAAGGACTTAGAAGGGTCGGGACAGCTCTCTAAGGGAGGGGGAACATCTGAGATGGGGGCGGCAGGAACCTTGGCAGGCCCATCGTCCACATAGAAAGATCCATCACTGGAGACCTAATGTCAGATTGTAATACAACGGATATTATGTAGAACCTACGTTTCGTCTCCTTTATTGTTTGCTGAAGGCAGGACGCCATTCGTGCCAACGGCCTGCTCAGAGTTGTCTCTAAGCATACCGTACGGAGATTAGAGTACAAAAAAATACAACGTAGGAGGCAATCTCACATGAAAGGATCATTAAGATCATAGTCGTCCATGGGAGCATCTGACAAGTCAGAAGAATCTGGGTTGTGCATGACTTGATCATGCAAAGATAGCGAGAGGACTGTAGAGTCGCCTTCATTTGGTATCTTCGGACGCTTGGACTGAGCAGTGGGGGCAGTTGCAGAGGTCCTTCGTTTGTGGGGAGCAAGAGCGTGCGCTTGTTGAACAGGCATGCCGACATCAGGAATGGAGGCAGACTTGGAAGATCTACACGATACGCGGTCATGAGGACAGAACCAATAATGATCACTACAGCACTGACCTGGTTGAACGACGGGTACGCAGAGGCGAACCCTGGCGCTTTTTTTGAGCAGCACTGACATGGGATTTGGTAGAACGACCACGATACATGGTGTCGTCCGGATCCAAATTTCTGTCCCTGAGGAGGGTTAGAAGGGCAGGTCAGCAAATATTAAATGACATACACCAAAGCCTCAGGAGATGACTGGGACGACAAGGTCATATTGGACCTGCAGGCAATGAGTAAGACAATGGGGACAGGTCAAACCGACCACGTACGGTGAGCTGGTGAGTTGACTACCCTGAGGCACCTTAGAAGGTGTACCTGGATGCTTTGTGAATGAATCGTTACTGGCATGATCGTTGGCCAAAGCACTTAAAAAAATCCATGGTCAATATGAGCAACGTTGAAGGTGATAAGGATGTACGTGGACACTGGAGCATGCTCTCCCAGAGTAGCAGCGGGAAGGGAAATAGACTGGGACATTATGGAGAGTATGAGCAAGGAAGGAAGACGGCAAAGTTAACACAGCAGAAGTGGTAGATGGACCCTTGACACCTCCAAGGACGAGCGAAGACTATTTATATGTTGTAGAAAATAGGGGTTTCGGGATTCGGGGTCGAACGAAAGGACGGTGAGGAGGGCACCAGATCGGTAAGGGACCGGTTAGATAAGATTATCCATAAATTTTATAATTTAGAGCGGCAGGCGGAAAAAAGCAGGGGTCCCAAATGTATGGAGGTGAGAACATGAATTCTGAGGTAAGGAGCGCGGGAAATGCAGGGGCAGAATGAAAGGCGGATACGAGTGTATCGCCAAGAGGTAAGACAGGCAGGTAGCAAGGCGGGGAATGATTATCAGTTCTAAGGTCTTTTTCTTGAGTCCAACAACAACCGGAAGGGCGTAAGCGAAAAAGGGTGAATATTGATAAGGTGCGATAGACTACCCATACTTGATGATACAAGTAACCCCACTTCACAAGCTTTAACACCAACACCGAAGATGAACAGATTCTATAACATACCAGAAGCATGTAAGTTTGCAGCACTTAGCATATGACGCCCAACTGAATAACCAATGGAGACGAAAACCTCAGGAAGATCATTGATGATGGGCAAGGAGATGCACAGCTAAGCCCTGTTCTAGGCGACATGGACGTGAGTAACAGTTTGGATAATAGGGAAGCAATTGACACAGGGAAATAGATGAAAGTGCTTGACGTACAGAAGAGTAACCAGTTGTACCGCCTTGTCCGAACCACGAAGGACCAAGAGGGGGAGATGGAAGAAGTTATAGTGAGGATTCCCGGAATTATTAGCAGGAAGATGTTGCCTCCTGTTCGCCGAAAAATGTAAGAATCCACACAATTTTATTGTTTTTACCAAACACTCACTGAAGTTTGGCAGAGCGGGGGGGCCAAAAGTTTGGAAGCAGTATGTTCAATTGACGGGGTTGGGCCATCCTCTTTTTGAAGGAATGGCGAAAAAGCTGGAGGGAGTGCGGGCGCTATTCCAGGACAAGATGGGTTCGATGGTGGTTCAGGCATGGACCCCGTGCCACTACGACGGACACGTGGCACTGGACATGCACAGTCGGTACTTCACACAATGGCAGGACGATCCTACAGGGGTTCATGTAGGGTTTGAGGATACAGTGGACCCTATGCATGTACTAGAGGATGCGAGGGGGGCAGATTATATATGCACACAAGACAACCAAGTTCAGTACTGCAGGAAGGACAGGCAGAGCAAGGCGGGGCGTAGGTGAGCATGACAAATGACCACCTCTATAGTTAAGCTAAAGAGGTGGCTGGTACAGATATTGCAAGTGCAGACTGGAAGAGTTCCAGGAGGGAGACATCGTGGAGGCGGATGTCGGTTTCGCCTGCTTCAGGATTAATCAGAATGAATATAGGATGTACTTACACCCTTTGAGGCTAGATTCATATATCAGGAGTGTAGATGTACAGTCCTCACTCATGTATCAGACCTGTAGTTCTACATACAGTCCCCTGTAAAATAACAGTAGGGGACGATTTCCGGGGGTGGGGGATGGGTAGGGGGATGGGTAGGGGTATATAGGGGGTGAAATAGGTGATATTCCGGGGGTAGGAGGATGGGTAGGGGGTTGGGGATAGGGGGGATGGATGGGGGGATACCAGATAGGGGCTGGTGGCTTATCTGGCTGGGTGGGGGTAGGGGAAATGTTGTCGGATAGATATGATATGAGTATGGGGGTGTAGAGAAAAAAATCAGGATCCCGGAATGGGTATTTTCGGGGTGGGGGGATCAGTGGTTGGCGAGCAATTAAGGAAATACACTCTCAGAGCTGGCGATAAATCAAAATAAATCGAAAAAATAATATAAATCGCAAATAGCGCGCTCATTTCTGCTCCGATTGGGCTGGAATTTTGAACGCAGCCTCCCACATATGATCCCTATCGACCCTTAAAAAATGTTTTTTTACATGGGTCACTTGAAAAGCCCCTATCTTTGGCCCAAACAGTATCCTGCTCCATATTGCACCGCTCTGGGCACTATTTTGGGCGATCTATATATCATTAGAAAGCTATTAACAGCCTCTATAAGATACCACCATCCGATCTGCCAAATTGTACCAGAAACCCAGCAGATCAGGTTCGCTTTTTCTGCTTTTTCAGCCCCTATTCCCCCTACTACAATTATTTCATCAATATTGCTTCGCTTTTGGCACCATTTGGGCAGATATATACATCATTAGAAAGGTATACACTATATCTATCCATTCATGTGGTCCGATCTGCCAAATGTGGCCACAGAAGCAGCAGATCTCCTCTGGTTATTGTGCATTGATTAAATGAGCCCCTATTTACAAATCAAATCTTCGTCCTGATCAGGAATATTAGTGTGATGTCATTGATCCCATTTAATCTCATCAATCCACATTAATTAGCTTCGCTTTTTTGGGATATTGGCATCACTGATCTGCTTTCAGGCACTAATGACACCACATCAATTAATTAATCCTCCCCCACAAATATTGCAGCATTAATTGCACCGCTTTTTAGCTATTTTTTATTATACATATATATATCACCAGAAAGCTACAAATGTCTACTTTCAGGATCTGAAAACAGATCATAAATGTTGTGCTTTTGGAGGGAGCAATTGCATTTCGCATTTTGGGTACTAGAGCGTGGGAACACCTCTTGATCCTCCTTCTCCTCCTCCCCCCTCCGCTTTTTTGGCTTCATTCCTCCACTCTCCCTGCAGCTATCAACCTGAAACTTGGCACATCTCTTCATATACTATATATATGTCTATATCTCCGCTTATATGCAAATTGAAGAGGTTCCACTCATTCCATTCACCAATTACATATCAAAATACCATATTTGCACCATATATACCCAACAATACATCCTTTTGGCTCCTCTACTGCTGAAAGCCCTTATGCATATTACTCATAACATGTAAAAGCATTGAATTTGACACTCAACCGCTTCAAAAGTTCAAGCAACAGAATAGAAAACACTAAATGATAACTCTGGTTATGCAGAATAGTAATATGTGAATATCTTCATGAATATTGACCGCTCCAACATGCACCAAACTGTTCTGAGGACGCTTCAATTGTGGCTTCAAAAGTAGCCCACCCCCAAAGGATTCTGAGCAGTTCTCAAAATCGTTCAAATTTCCACTGATAAGCTTCTGACAAAGGATCAGCAACGAAATAATTTAATCAGAACATACAGATGGATCAGGAGACATGATATATAGTGTTTACAAAAGGTTTGAAGTGATTTGGATGATTGTGGAAGGGTAGTATGGTGCGCCATCTGCACAAATAATAATACGCCCAAACATTTTGAGTAAATTTATAAGTCTGAGTAAACTTTTGTACTTAACTGCTCAAGGTAAACATTTCTTCGGCGCTTATAGTAAATGGTACAAACATCTTCGGGCGCTTCATGTTAATAGAAAGGATATTTGGGCGCTTTGTGTGTCATTCCAAACATCTTATGGGCGCTTACCTCGAAAGCTCAAACATCTTCCATAGTTGCCCATCTCCCTCAACATTCTTGGCGCGCCTACTATGAGTTTATATACATTTTGAGCGCTTAAAGCGAAGGGTACGAACGCGTCAAATAGTTTATAATGTTTGGATTCTAAGGAATAAAAGGTGAAATTTTGAACAAGTTCCGTTAATAACCATAAAAAAGGTTCATAACAAATGATGCTGTCGGAGATTGAAAACGGCATTGACGGCATACGGCACAAATAGTGGACTTTGAATATGGACTTAGATAAGAGATATCATAATCTCAAAGCAGTGCACAGATAAGTGACTTGCGTCACACTCTTCACACAAGGCAGACTACAACAAAAATTATGATCTATTGACAAACGGGGCACCAAATAAAATCTACTACGAAGTAAAATATATGGCGACACTAGAGAGCGAGAGAGAGAGTAAGTGTAGGGAATGGTGAAAGGGGTAGGGATTGGAGAGGAGATAAGGACTGATGGAGCACAGGGAGATAACGACGGCGTGAAGATGAGATGACGAGAAACGGAGATAAGGATGGTGACAGGGTGAGAGAAAATGATAAGGATGGTGATGAAGGGAGCAAGAGAAGGAGATCAGGATGGTGACAAGGCGAGGCAGGAAAATGATAAGGATGGTGATGAGGTGAGAATGGAGTGAGAGAAGGGGAAGAGGCGGGAAAGATAGTGATGGCGGCAAAATTACGACCCTACTACGGAGAATGTATCTACAAATTATACTAAATGATAAACTATGATATGCAAGCCACCAACACGATTGATCAAGTCACAAACAATGCAATTTGGCATAAGGCACCTAAGAGGACAGCCAGCAATAGTCAGCTTCGATAGGGAGCTCTGGCTGACAGTCATGCGTCGGGTAATGATCAGACCCGACATCAAATCCGAGTTCGCTGAACGACTGATCGAGGTCATGATTGGGACTTCCACTGCGACTGTATGCTGGCTCAGTGCCACCTGGCAAATCCGGAGAGCCGAAGGGTTTGGCATCTGAATCGTCATCGCTAACTGATAAATAAAATTAGCAATTTAGCAGCCACACGAGTAAAGATGACACCAACCTGAGATAATATCAGCTGACTTGGGAACCCTTGAACGAAGTTGGCGAGTGGGAGCTGGTGCTGATCGAGCAGAAGTCGACGCGGATTTGAATTTGGTAGCAGATTTGGACGATGGTGCTGGGGGTGCGTCGGACTCGTCGTCGGAGCCATCGTCATCGGATATGCGAATTTTGGCAGTTGAGACTATAAGATAAGGTTAAATCGCGATTGATAAGAGAGATTAGGTTACTTGCCAATTATGATACCTTTATCATCTCCACCACGCTGATTGCCCGAGATAGCGATGTCGCGCATGACAGAGCCAGTGAAGGGCCCATCGGCTGGGGAAACAAAAAACTTACCACTGTAGGCAGCTTTGAGACATGGCAGCCATTGCCGAGGGCCGTGTTTTGCAGGATTGTAGGCTTGCTTGAGCTTAGCAGCGGCTTCCGGTAGAAGACGACAGATCTCGCCAAAAACACGATCCTCTGACCAATTGTCGTCGAAGATGTAGCCATCAGTATTGGATGCACGGATCGAGAACCCCTTGGAACCAAGATAACCAAGGTCCTTGCTCCAGAAGGCATCACCACGAATGTCAAAGGGCGAGGAGTACCGGTTCCTTTGACCAGGAGGAGCCTAAAAAATGGTGCATGTGTCAGAAGGATAATAAATTCAGAGACAAACAACATGGGAACATACGGGTGTAACACCATACGGCAAAATCATCACCACTTTGACCCTAAATTCCGATCTTTTGAGCACCGGTGCTCGGGAGATGGCACTCAAGCTGGATCCAGTGGACTTCGCAGCAGCTGTAGAAGTTGCGGTGGAGGAGGTTCCTGCACGAGCTCTTGCAGAGGGTCCTTTGCCGCCCTGGTTGTTGGTTTCCTTCCGCGCAGCACCACGGTCGGTCTTGATCTGGGATTTTAAGAATAGCTTGAAGTTGGAAGCGGTTTGAGTGAAGCCGGTGTTACTGTTGTCGGCATTGTCGGCGTTGCTATCACTGTCGTTGGCGCTGGAGTCCCCATCGCTCGTGGCTTCGGGTTCGGGTTCAGCTTTCGCTTTACCTTTCACTTTCGCGCGAGTGACTGCAGTACTGGTGCTGGCAGCTCTGGTGTTCTTTGCAGACAGTTTGGCAGGCTTGGAGCTAGAGCCAGTACGGTTAGCAGGTGCAAAAACAGGACGTAGGGAGGAAGGGAAATTTGGAACGGTAGGGTTTGCTCGGGGTTTCTTGGAAGGTGGTTGTGTGGAGGGCGGGGGTAAGAGTTCGATAGATGAGTCTTCGTCAACCTTGCGCTTGTGGCGGTCAGCCATCGTAGTCGATAAGTATAGTAGAATGCAGGAAGGACTGTAAATGAGTGGATGAGCACCTGAGGGGGGTACTAAGGAAGCTGGTATAACGCACATTTAGAGACTATATATACAAGAAATAATAAAACTAGTATATCTAAAGTATTTCAGACATCTGCAATAAAGATAACGCCTGCACCCATAATCGAGCCCTAGGGAGCCAAATACGGTTGGGCAGCTGTATGGTTTTCATTTTTTGAGACTGCCCAATTGGTAGATCTTCTGACTCTGAATAATAGCCATCGTCCCATTCTTCGGGACGGACATAATATCCGTGCGGGATGTATCCTTCTTGATAAACCCTTTCGATAGACGTCTTGAAAACGGCCAGTGCTGCATCGTTGAAGGGACAATTGCCTTGCGGAACGTCAATCGCTTCATGATGAATGTTGGGGTCGACATCTTCAGCAGGGTTGACCCCGTTTCCTGCCTCATCGTCGCTATCGTCGCTATTGTCGCCATCTTGGATTTCGTTGTCGTCTGTTGCGCTCATGTCGGTTTCATCATCTTCCAGATCTTCATCGCTATCCGACCATGTCTCTTCTTCGTCTGAGGGATTGAAGTCAGAGTCGGTGTCGGTATCAGCACCGTTGGTGACTTTGGGTTCTTGCTCCTCATCGTCTGATTGTGCCTCATCTCCACTCCCTGCGCTCTCTTTTGGATGCTGATAGAACTGATGTATTTCGTCCACCGATAGGCCTTTGCACTCGTCACCAAAAGTGAACGACCCTGTAGAGTTGTCATAAACCCCGTATTTGATCATCCCTTCAACCTCGAGATCCTGTTTTAATAATGTATTAGTTCCATGCAACAAATGAGGAGCGAAATTAATTACGTTTGGGCACTTGCTGCCTCTATTACGCATTGGATGCACGTTCCATTCCTCTACAAATTTCCTGCAGTCTTCATTGATCATGTCGAGGAATAGGTAATCAATTAACCAACGATGACGAGGGTTTTCTTTGTCGAGATGATGAAGACGACCTAGACGAAGGAAGAACACCCTCCATGCCCAACAAAAACGACGTCCTAGCTCGACCCATAGCCGCTCTATTGGTGTGTTGTGAACGCTGGGACCCCATAAAAAGCTGCCACGATTTCGACCACGAAATCTAATCATCGCAATTGATACGTCGCGGTTCTCCCCTCCCCGATCTCCCCGAATCCGTGAGGGGATGCCATGTTCCCAAATGGAGTCGAGAAACATGTTCAACACTGTGTCTGCCGAGTTAGATGTACTGGCCCTAAGCCCGACTATCTGAGATGAAGGCATGAGGCATTGAAAGAATCTAAACCATCTCCCAACTAACCTTTCGAGAGTAGCCGTCGATGATACCATGAATGACAATGCCCCATTTGATGATTTTGTGGTGGCCGTCGATATGCCATAAAGCATGTGGTCTTGAGACGTGATAGCTTCCTCGAGGCTTCTTGGACGCAGCCTGTTGCCTAAGGGTTGCTCCTACGGCGTCCACTTGACGCACAGCGTATCGGATTCTTGCACGTTGAATACGAATTTTGTGGTGAGATCGCAGATAGCCTGTTAGATAAGCTACTCCGGTATCTGGTCGTGCAGAGAGTGCCTCATGTACGACATTATTGAGGTCGTCGTCGTTTATATCGGAATAGCGTGACGTCGAGATACCTGCAGCTATCATCTGAGCACGAAGATGGTTCCGATGAACTCCAAAGAGCTTGGCAATTTGGGTGAACGTCAAATTGCTCCTGGACGCCCATTCGAGCGCGTCCTGATTGATACGCTTGGCTGGTCTTCCACGACGTCCAGTGTAAACGAGGACATATGGGTTGACAGGGAAAGATGATGATCCTGATCTGGAATGGCAAATCGAGAGCGCAAATGAGTAATTTGCGATCAACTATTAAAATAATGGTACTAACTGTGAGGTAGCTTCAACGCGCTCCAGTTCCCTGTGGAGATCATAAAAGATTCCGCATACATCTGAGACCCAGTTCGCTAAATCAGGCTCTTGGGCAGTAATTGATGAGATAAGAGGTTGGACTTGGTTGTACAGCACATTTTTATGCGCAGTGATCCGATGTTGATTGTGGTTTCCAGACTCGAGAAGGCGGGTTGTACTGCAATAAGCATTGTAAATTTTTCCTGCTGCAATGATTACGGGAGATGGCCAGGATTTGGTTCGTTTGGGAAGAGATGGGAAGACCATCCTGAGGTGACCTTCTACCAGATCATTATCAGTCTAAGCTCAGCTTTTATATAATTTGACGACGTACCTTTCAGAATGAAACAGTAATGGAACTGTATACTGATTACGGAGTAGTTGAATAGATAGGATAGACTACGGCAGAATCTCGCGATTTTTGCAATAAGTACCACATATAAAATCGGCTACCAGCATTTGCTAAATCACTGTACCATGGCGGTATCTAACACTCAAATCGATATTGTACATTCTCCTGGTTCATCAGAGTCATCGTCTCCACCTCGCGTACACACCATGCTTGTTGAAACCGACGACGTCAAGCAGGAAGCCATTCAGCCACCTAATCCGCTACCTAACCCGCAAGAACCGCAAGACCCGGCTCCAATGGTTATTGATAATGGTCCCCTCGCAATGGACGGCGCGCCTGATCGCGCTCCTGGTGCAGCTGATGTAGAGTCATCCGATTGGGATGAATTACTGTCTCAAATGCCCTTAGACGCCTGGTTCCAAGTCAGTATAGTTGATGAAAGACTTTGGATGTTGCTCATACCGGATATATTTAGGTCGAAGATGTTGTTTTTTCACTGGAGATCAGTCGTTATGTCTCACAGTCTCTCTACATGGCGACACTTTATAAGAACTCTATGGACTTCCACAATGCGATGCAATCGGGGTCTACCACACCGACGGTCAAGCCAGGTGTCTCCCAAGAATGCCCGATTATGGTTGAGGGTGTTACCAAAGAGCAGATGGACGCATTCATGGGGGCTCTACGTGTCCAGAGGTTAGTAAGCCTGAATAAATTGTCGTTAAATACATGCACTAACAGTTAGAGCCAGGGAGTGGGGTAAATCTCCGTTAAAAGGGCACAGCTACAGCAAGGACAACATCGCTCAGTTCGTGAGATTGGCTCAAAAGTGGGAGCTCACCTTGATTGAGGAACAGTTCTACCGTCTGCTGGGGTTGCCTGGCCAGACTCCTGCGTTCCGGCTCTATGCTGCTGTCAAGTTCAAGGACGAGAGCCTCCTGACCATCCGTATGTTGAGATCGCTCGTTTTTCTCCCTCTCAACAAAAACCCTTCCGATCTCAAGCTCTTGACCCCCGACGTTTACCGCGCAGTGACCTTTGCACGCGATGCCATCATGGTCCAACGATCAGCAATTGCAGTTCATTTCCCTACGATTCCCAATATCGAGGATGTTCCCCATTCTCACTACGTGTGCGTGGAGAGATGTTTCATGCATTGGCAAGTCCATATCGCCAAGCCGCTCGTAGAGCGTCTGGACCCTGCAGTTGAGGCTCGGGATTCATTTGCTCAGGCGCTGGTTAACGATGACTTGGTAAACCAGGGATGCAGGGAGCATATGAGGTCAGATCTTGTGCGTCATCCCGATTGGGAGACACGATGGGGAAAGGAGGACTACGTTCTGCGGAAGATGAAGGAGAAGTTCCAGCGTATCATCTGGCAGGGTGGAAAACAATAATTTTAGTTTACGTCGTCTTCTTTTTGTATCATGACTTGAGTATAAATTGGTCTGGATTTACTTACGCCACCCAGAGCTTTAATTCACACTCCTAGAGTCCTGCGATCCGCAACAATACATCAACCGCTGCATCAACGTTCAAAGCCATGTCAAACATCACGCAGACGAGCAACTTGACTGCCGCAAAAAGTACTAGTATTGTCGTTATGGTGAGTCCACGCTTTATTAATATGTTTTTTTTATCAACACTTACATTGTTGAAAGGTTGAAGGAACACGGTTTTGGTTGTCGATGAACGAGATCTCCAAATTTTCCGCGGTCTTCCAAGGCTTGTTTGTCGACTCGCTGAATAGTGGTCCCATGCAAGAAGGAACGACCGCTAACCCAATTGTCTTGCACGGTATCAAGCGTCGCGACTTTGCACCATTGGCACTCTGGATTCGCTATGGCGCTGAGTAAGTTTTTGGATATGATCTTCGACATAATACGAGAGCACTTACGCACACATTCAGCCTGCCAAACGGCCGCAGTTATACAGAAGGGGATCTGCTCAGCATGCTTCACCTTGCGGACCAATGGAGGATGGAGGACGTCGAGAAATTCTGCTTTGATGGGATATGGAGGCTTTTTGGGGACCCGTTTTTTATGTTGAAGTTGGTGACAGGATATCGGAGGTGGGATATGCTCGGAGAGCTCGTCGTTCTGGCTACCAAAGTACCTCTGTTAGATTGGAAGCTCCAGCAGGTTTCGATCTACGAACCTATCATGAGGCTACGCATCCGTTTGGACGAGGTCCGACGTCGATGCACTGCTGTCCCTGAGAGCATTGTTCAGGACGATGCATGCACCAACCATGTGATGTGCACTCTGCAATGGAAGAATGCATGGCGTATCCACATCCTGGAGCGGGTATTCCACCCTGATGACCCCCTTCCTTTGAAACAATGCCCCTCGGTTATGGCTGAAAATTCGGTCAATCCTAATAGCTGCCGAAGGATTGCCCTGAGGAACCTACGTAGTTTATTCATCGAATTGGACATTGAGGATGATCTGTATAAGGATGCTGAAAATGAGATTAAAGCCGCTTTCGAGTAGATAGCTTAGTACGTACATTGTCGGTATCTGTCTCGCGTTTGGTAGGTTGATTCCGATAGTTGATAGATTTTGAACTAGTTCCCGGGCTGTTCGAGTTGTTAGATATATTCACAATACATGTTTGGTCTACCTTGTGGTCTTAAATTAAAAACTACGACATCATGCGAAGGAAAAAGTCTACAAGTGTCTCAACGTTACAAAGATTTAAAATAAATAAACTAAATAAGGTCCAAGTCTATTACTTTTTGAAGGGTCCAAATGCCTGCACCAATGTATCATTAGGAAACGTGGGGTGGACTTCGTTTTTGCGCAGAACTCGTCCCAACTTCTTGACCCGTGAAACAGATTCCATAACTTCGACGACTTTGTACATGTTTCCGATATGCTCGCCAGAAATAACCACCACCATATCATCTTTACGACTCGGTGGTAGTGCAGCCAAATTGTGTGACGCAATCTCCTGCACTGCCATACGATCGCGCACCTGCACCATCCCAGGTGAAGAACCCCTCCCAAGCAGCTGTACTATGTGATTTGGGTCATGGACATGAGCGAGCTTGATCCTGTGTGAGAAGCATGCTTCAACGAGCCAGTAAGGATCAACGTTTGGAGCAGGCTCTACGGGTTCCGTCCTAGGGAACGTGATCGAACTATCAGTGATAGGGAGGTCCTCGATATGTGAAGATGGACTCTTCAAGCCGCTGGGTCTGTTGTCGTTGTTGTTGGTATCCGACTCCGTTTTGGATGAAAATGGTGCCTTGATTGAGTTTATGTGCGCAACATGGTGACGTGTATGATGTATTGGTAGCAATTTCTCTGTCGCATCTTCGCTGCCTTGAGCAGTTAGATATTGTGCACAATGAATCGACAGAAACTTACATCAAAGATATGTCTGCGTGCTTAAATATAGTCGGTTCATTCTTGCACAGTATGGATTCCATCTGAACCCAGATTCGTCCATCGGGATGGGTGTCCTTGATCTGTCCTCGTTGGCCCTTAAGGGGGTGGTGACCCGTAACATACACCATCCTGCCCTTGAAGCGATCATAAATATTGAAGTCGCTGATGTTCCGATGTTTAATCCTTGGGGGTAGGGAGGCGGTTTGACGGAAGGAGGGCGTGAAGAACTCCGCCTCAATCATGGCTACTCGATACTATTGGGATAAATCATGAGTGCACGATTAAAAGAATGACATTTGTCATACCTCTCTTTGTGTTACATCCGACCAGATTGTTATGTGTTTTGCTTCAACGCTCGTTACCCAACCTGTCGTCCCCCTCCATGGTAAGGTAGAAATGACTGCCTGGTCACCAATTACGAAGTTCCGACGTAGGTCGCGGAGTAGCACCTCCTGTAATAAACCATTGTCGAATCTGACTTTGGCCGTTTCGCCCAACGACATGACCATTTCCCCAATCAACCCCACAAACTCTCCCGTGGTGACGACCACACGGGCCCCTGGCCGTATATTCGTGCGGTAAATGCGCTCAAATAGCACATTAAGCGTGTATTCATTGATGAGGTCGCAACCTGAAAATCGCTGAATGTCCTTGACCGTCGGCAGTTCGTCGAGGTTGATTTTGAAACGAATGTCACTGAAGTTGACGACCTGCCATGACCAGGGTGCCGATGCTTCCAGTGGGTCTCTGTGCGCCACAATAACATTCCAAACCTCCTCCGTATCAGAGCCATTGAGATCTGGCACAACGATTCCAACGCTCCCATTGACTGCCTTCCATTTGGACCTAGAATCACATATACGGACCCACAGTGGGATGCGTCTCGGGGAATGAGACATGCACCCCCCACGTTCTTCGTGCGGCACCAACCGTAATTGCGAAGGTGAGAGTCCAGGGATCCCATCGGACAAGGTGATGTAGTGATCATCTTCTTCATACCGACTCGCAGAACCCCATGATTCACCACCCCTCACCCGCTCGTATGCCCTATCGAGTAGACGTTCCCAGAAGTACAGTCGAGTTTCGCGATCTGTGGCTTGGAGAAATTGTGCATTGATTTCTATAAGTACTATATGAGAACCAGAAGCATGTCAATAGATTAACTGACTTACCAAGGTGGGTTCCAGGCAAATCGTCATCTTGCTCATCGTTGTCGACAAACGTTGAAGCCTCCATATCGACATCCTCGTCCTCTGATGTTTCCCCTCCTGCAGCCTCGTCATCGATGAAAGGATTGGTCCTATGGTTCCCTTTTTGTCGACGTCGAGATTGTCGCTCCTCAACCCCTCCTCTCTCCTCTTCTTCGTTGCGATCCTCATCCTCCCCTCCTTTGTCACCATTATTTTCGTACTCTTCCTCCTCCTCGTCCTCGCCTCCATCCTTGTCCTCGTCTCCATCCTCGTCCTCGTCTCCATCCTCGTCCTCGTCTCCATCCTCGTCCTCACCTCCATCCTCGCCTCCATCCTCGTCCTCGCCTCCATCTGTAGTGTCTTCGTCGTTTGAATTATAATCTTGCATCGGATGCATCGGGCATGAGCGATCTGGTAATTAATTTCGTCATTTTAGGTTTAATTTATGTATTTTATTGGTTGTAATCACCGTCTGGGGGAGCACTTGCCTCGATGGTGACCCCTTGTAAGCTGCTGCTCCCTTCAATCTGGCAAGGAAGATTGAGTTCAGGCATTCGTGTATCTGCCCTTATCCATCTCCCTCACCATTGCCTGCCATGTGCGTTTCTGAGGGCGCGGCATTTGGGTCGCACTGGATTTTTCCATTTTTTTTCGGTATTTCCTTCTCGTTCGTTTGTATTTAGAGGTATGTACTTGGTTATCTAAATTAGTTTCGTGCTCCTTTGTATTACTGTGCTACTGTTAAGAAACGACGATGATGGGAGAAAAGAGAATATCATTCGTTGTGTGACCAAGCTTCAGCACACGAATGTTTAGGGTGGGCCTTTTTTGATATTTTCAAGCTCCGCTGATGTTGATATCGATTTCAAGCTCCGTTGATGTGGATATCGATTTCAAGCTCCGCTCCTTATGCCGTGGAAAATTAAAACTCCGATCAAACCCTCGATAATCAACAAACATTTTGAATGGAAAATGGGAATTGATATGGTTTCTATTAGTTTTCCTACTGCCTTTATTCATTCTAAAATTTGTTTTAAGCGCCCTGAGATGTTCAATAAACACCGTAAGCACCCAGGATTTCTTTAATAAATACAACTAATTTTTATAAATGTTCGTTCGTTGGACAGAAGCGCTCGAGAAATGTTTGAGACTCATCAAGCGCTTAAAAGATGTTTGGGTTGAAATTCAAAGCGCCCAAAAGATGTTTGGGTTTTTACTACAAGCGCCGGGAAAATGTTTGTATTGAGCAGTTAAGTACAAAAGTTTACTCAGACTTATAAATTTACTTAAAATGTTTAGGCGTATTATTATTTGTGCAGATGGCGCACCATACTACCCTTCCACAATCATCCAAATCACTTCAAACCTTTTGTAAACACTATATATCATGTCTCCTGATCCATCTGTATGTTCTGATTAAATTATTTCGTTGCTGATCCTTTGTCAGAAGCTTATCAGTGGAAATTTGAACGATTTTGAGAACTGCTCAGAATCCTTTGGGGGTGGGCTACTTTTGAAGCCACAATTGAAGCGTCCTCAGAACAGTTTGGTGCATGTTGGAGCGGTCAATATTCATGAAGATATTCACATATTACTATTCTGCATAACCAGAGTTATCATTTAGTGTTTTCTATTCTGTTGCTTGAACTTTTGAAGCGGTTGAGTGTCAAATTCAATGCTTTTACATGTTATGAGTAATATGCATAAGGGCTTTCAGCAGTAGAGGAGCCAAAAGGATGTATTGTTGGGTATATATGGTGCAAATATGGTATTTTGATATGTAATTGGTGAATGGAATGAGTGGAACCTCTTCAATTTGCATATAAGCGGAGATATAGACATATATATAGTATATGAAGAGATGTGCCAAGTTTCAGGTTGATAGCTGCAGGGAGAGTGGAGGAATGAAGCCAAAAAAGCGGAGGGGGGAGGAGGAGAAGGAGGATCAAGAGGTGTTCCCACGCTCTAGTACCCAAAATGCGAAATGCAATTGCTCCCTCCAAAAGCACAACATTTATGATCTGTTTTCAGATCCTGAAAGTAGACATTTGTAGCTTTCTGGTGATATATATATGTATAATAAAAAATAGCTAAAAAGCGGTGCAATTAATGCTGCAATATTTGTGGGGGAGGATTAATTAATTGATGTGGTGTCATTAGTGCCTGAAAGCAGATCAGTGATGCCAATATCCCAAAAAAGCGAAGCTAATTAATGTGGATTGATGAGATTAAATGGGATCAATGACATCACACTAATATTCCTGATCAGGACGAAGATTTGATTTGTAAATAGGGGCTCATTTAATCAATGCACAATAACCAGAGGAGATCTGCTGCTTCTGTGGCCACATTTGGCAGATCGGACCACATGAATGGATAGATATAGTGTATACCTTTCTAATGATGTATATATCTGCCCAAATGGTGCCAAAAGCGAAGCAATATTGATGAAATAATTGTAGTAGGGGGAATAGGGGCTGAAAAAGCAGAAAAAGCGAACCTGATCTGCTGGGTTTCTGGTACAATTTGGCAGATCGGATGGTGGTATCTTATAGAGGCTGTTAATAGCTTTCTAATGATATATAGATCGCCCAAAATAGTGCCCAGAGCGGTGCAATATGGAGCAGGATACTGTTTGGGCCAAAGATAGGGGCTTTTCAAGTGACCCATGTAAAAAAACATTTTTTAAGGGTCGATAGGGATCATATGTGGGAGGCTGCGTTCAAAATTCCAGCCCAATCGGAGCAGAAATGAGCGCGCTATTTGCGATTTATATTATTTTTTCGATTTATTTTGATTTATCGCCAGCTCTGAGAGTGTATTTCCTTAATTGCTCGCCAACCACTGATCCCCCCACCCCGAAAATACCCATTCCGGGATCCTGATTTTTTTCTCTACACCCCCATACTCATATCATATCTATCCGACAACATTTCCCCTACCCCCACCCAGCCAGATAAGCCACCAGCCCCTATCTGGTATCCCCCCATCCATCCCCCCTATCCCCAACCCCCTACCCATCCTCCTACCCCCGGAATATCACCTATTTCACCCCCTATATACCCCTACCCATCCCCCTACCCATCCCCCACCCCCGGAAATCGTCCCCTACTGTTATTTTACAGGGGACTGTATGTAGAACTACAGGTCTGATACATGAGTGAGGACTGTACATCTACACTCCTGATATATGAATCTAGCATCTATGGCTGGTACTTAATACTACGTATGCTGGCCAAGGTCAGCAGCGAAGATAGAGAGGTAAGGAACAACATTTTCTTAGTTCAAGTTATTAATTGTATGAGACCAGAAAGCACAGGATAAAATGAAGGTAGAGAATGAACGACATGACAGACCGATAAATGGGGGCATCAAGAATCAGGTTCTGAAGCGTCGATTCGTAGAGTGCGACTCAGACATGGAAGTTGAGGAGGAGGAGCTGGTCAGAATGAAGGCAATGAAAATATGATAGTAGACACCTGGAGAATCTTGTAATAGTTCGCATACACAACAAAGTTTAAGGCAATCGGAGAGACATGGGTCTGATCAACTTCAACTTCAAGATGACAAACAGAATATCACGTGGAGATTGAAAAGTTCTGTGTTTTCAGATGCTCTGGTACAAATCGCCGACGTCTGTGCTCTCAGTGGATGCAGGTGCGGCTTTAACAAGACAACAAGCCAAGCGAGAAAACGGTGCTTAAGAGAAGAAGCAGGGATACAGATCAAGCAAGGTGAATATGGAAATTAAAAGGGGGAATGCGGTCATTGGTATAGTGCAGGTAGACATACAAGACAATGACATAGTAAGAGGCGGAGGACCAGGCGTCCTTGTTTCACCTTAACATCGTCTTCCCCTTCCATTTGGTTACAATTAATGTTACGGATATGCTGCGCG
Organism: Panaeolus papilionaceus; assembly: GCA_015501605.1. Lineage (NCBI taxonomy): Eukaryota > Fungi > Basidiomycota > Agaricomycetes > Agaricales > Panaeolus > Panaeolus papilionaceus. The sequence goes on along the minus strand of JADNRZ010000005.1, from coordinate 2,381,039 downwards.
GCCTGGTTAATGATCCTTTGGCAATCCCAATCCCTAATATTATGTCTGTATTTTTGATCTGTTTCCTGACTGCCTGCCATTTATGCGAACACATCCCTTAATTAGAACTGATCATCTTGCCAACGAGGTTTTCGACAACTTCCATGTGCAAAGCCTATTGACATGGGCATCTCTTAATCATCAAGAACAAGGCCGTGTTTCGATGTACTTCAGATGTCGATTTAACTACCATCGCCTACTCAGCCGCTGGTTTGAAGGACTTCAGTTATGGCACTTCCGTGCTGTTCAGCGTCAAACGGGGGCTGTTATATCCGGCTCCACAGCTTTAGCTTTTCTAGACCGACGGGACTTTGGCGTGGACACAGACCTAGATATCTACGTCACGGAAGGTTACAAGAGTCCTCTATTGACCTTTTTAGCGGAGTGCAGGTACAATCGTCACCACAACCTGCCATCCCGCCGAATTCGTAGTACAGACTGGGAAACCGAACCGGGGACCATACCCCCTTCACTCACAGGCGATCCTGATGACTATCCAGATCTACCCTTCACTAAGGTCATCAGCATGAGGCACGACATAACAGGCACCAAAATCCAGGTTATGCTCTGTCGTGTCAACCCTGTTCATGCTATACTTCAGTTTCATTCATGTGGGTAATTTGCTCAACTATGCATTGATCGTTCATCGACATATCCTATATTAGCATGTGTCATGAATCTAATCACAGACTCCATGGCATACTGTCTTTTCCCTAAAGGCACTCTAATTAAAAGGGTTGCTTTCAAGTCGGACATCGAGCACAGGCACGATAGCCATGCCCTCAACAAATATAGGGCAAGGGGATGGAATATTATCGACTCATTGTCAAATGAACCATCTGACTCTTCCATTGTAACCTCTTTTTTTTATGGGACAAGAAATGTGGGGGATGGGCAAACATGGAAATTTCGATTGTGGCCAGAGATGCCTGTGGACGATCAACAGCTCCTCGAAAACAATTCATGGACCACCTTAAGGATTAACCGCAACCCTGGAGTTACGTCTGTGTATCAAAAGTTGTATCTGCAGTCGTTGCGCCATACTTATTTGGTGGCCAACAACGACTGGCTCTGGTTCCTCGTTCAAATTTTTGCAGACTCAGAAGATCCACCCCATTGTATTATTAGGCACGTATCACATACTTTTGAGGAAAGACCCCCACTGATAAATTTATCCAGCCATGCACGCGATAAAGAACTGCATGGGTGGGTGTCTTGGTTGCAAAGTGGTGGTCTGGAACAGTAGTTTTTTTCATGTCTATCCTCATTCAGGTTCAGGTACTTCATCACTGTCGTAACAATATGGCTTTTGACTAGGCCTGATATTAAACCCTTTTACATAACACCCAGTTTAATAACTACCAAGATGAGGCATCAACCATCCCCTGATCGCATTAGAAATCTCTTCATACAATGGGATCAAAGTCCATAGGTAATCTCTAACACACACAGCGATAATATTTTTGCGAATCACGTGATCATACAGGCAAGTGCCATCCCTCCTCGACGCAGTGACACCAACTCTAATATTGCTCTGTTGTTAGGCCACATGAAGCAGGAAAGAGATAATAGAGTGAAACCCACATGAATAGCAAGTCAGCTAGTCAGTAGGACTAAGTCCGACGACGACGGCTTCTACAGGCTTGCGAAGGATGGCGACGGCGCGAAGGATCGTGCTCAAGGCACGGGGCATATGTGTGGAACAAATAGGGGGTAGGCCACATAGGTGCAGCCGAATCATAAATGACAACCAAGTTACGAAGGGAGCTGGGAAAAATTCAATGGGCATGGGTCTGTAATCATACAACGATCTTACAACGTACGGCGCCGAAACGGGCATAAACAGCGCAGAAGTAACTCTCAGAAGGGCATGCATGTGTGCCATACAGAGGGTCATTGCACAAGCTGGAGTGGCAAAGGTGATTGGTCGCGGAACGGAAGGGGAAAGGAGACGTGAAAAGACGTCGGTGGAAAGGATCATATCGAGGGAGTATGGGTCAAACAAGGTGCAAGGATCGCATGAAGCGGTGGAGGGAGGACGAAGAGACGAGGACATGATGTTAAACAACACACATGTGAAGAATGCAAGAGACATAATGAAACCAATTGCAAGGAAGGCAACAGACACTAGAATCAACAAGACCAAATAGACTCAACAAAATCACATGGTCAAGAATTCATGAAAAGCTTGGCCAACAGAATCTGCAGGGGACATAACCCGAAGCCTTTAAAGGCCTCGGAACTAGCAAATGGTATGACAGTCTGTCTTGCCATGTGCTCAGTTTTCACTTCTTATTTTTAATTGGTATATGTCTTTCTCTAGATAAAGACTCTATTTACATGTAACTACTTAGCTTACCTGGAGCAAAAATATAACGTTGATTGTAGCAAATGGTCGTTGGAGGAGAAGGGCAAAAACTTGTTACATTCCCAAACGGCTGTGAGATATCCCACACCGATCACTGATGGCGTAACTTCAATTGAGTTTGAAAAAATTGAAGTTACGCCATCAGTGATCAGTGTGGGATATCTCACAGCCGTTTGGGAATGTCACAAGTTTTCGCTCTTCTCCTCCGACCATGACCACTGGAACTATGGTGGGTCGTAGTATTGAGGGACATTGGTGGCCTTGCTCAAAACTTAGATGTATGAGAGAAATGTGCAATTTAAAGTATTTAGTGTAGATATATACGCTGGAAATTAGTAGCACAATTGAAGCATTGCATTGCCAAGGCAGCCGAGGTATGACGACCTCCACAGGTTCCAACCCTCTTCACCAGAATGCTAACGGCGTATCAACTAAATCATATAGCACAGAGGGCTAGAGAGAGCTTTACAAAAGCGCAACATTTGGTGGTTGTTTTACATGTACAACGGGAGCTACTGAAGCGTGCCATAGCCATGGATTTATGGCAGCCACATGGATTGGTGTGTTCGCGTAACCTGCCTCGTTCCTCAGAAATAAAGACTCACATTTTATCAGATAGAGGCTCATAGGGCAAAAATCCCTTTCATAGAACACATTGTCAAATACCCTTTGTTCTTTAGATTTAAAAGCCCAGGTGAGAGGGATGCTTTCTTCCTTTTCTTTCATCTTAAAATCATCATCTCCCTATCTCTAGTTATACTAACGTACACCACATTCCAGATGGAGACCAACGATTACAGTTCTACCCCCGAGTCAACACCAACCCCGCCCAAACGCCAGACCGCACTCCTAGGAATTGACTCAGCAAACCCGTCTGGTGGGTTGGCAACTCCCCCCACAACTCAAGCAGCAGGCCGAGATGGTCCTAGAAGTGCAAGCACTGCACTGCAAGCCTCCGCCCTGCTTATACATCATCATCACCCAGCCATGTCAGCTAGATTTCTATATCAAATTTGCCAACTGGCAAACTAGGCTCATGCATCACAGCTGCCAGTTGGCAAAGTTTGCCAGAGGGTTTTTTCTGCCTGCAAACCAGCTAGATAGGTGTGCCGACATATTGATAGGGTTTGGGGTGGGGTAGGGGGATATCATAGGGGGTATAGGGATAGATATAGGTGATTTTCCGGGGGTAGGAGGATGGGTAGGGGTGTTGGGGATAGGGGGGAGGATGGGGGATACTGGATAGGGGCTGATGGCTTATCTGGCTGGGTGGGGGTTGGGCAAATGTTGTCGGATAGATATGATATGGGTATGGGGGTGTAGAGAAAAAAATCAGGATCCCGGAATGGGTATTTTCGGGGTGGGGGGATGAGTGGTTGGCGAGCAATTAAGGAAATACACTCTCAGAGCCGGACACAAATCAAAATAAATCGAAAAAATAATATAAATCGCGAATAGCGCGCTCATTTCCGCTCCGATTAGGCTGAAATTTTGAACGCAGCCTCCCGCATATGAACCCCATTGATCCTTAAAAAATATTTTTTTACATGGGTCACTAGAAAAGCCCCTATCTTTGGCCAAAATAGTATCCTGCTCCACATTGCACCGCTCTGGGCACTATTTTGGGTGATCTATATATCGTTAGAAAGCTCTTTACAGCCTCTATAAGATCCCACCATCCGATCTGCCAAATTGTACCAGCAACTCAGCAGATCAGGTTCGCTTTTTCCGCTTTTTCAGCCCCTATTCCCCCTACTACAATTATTTCCTCAATATTGCTTCGCTTTTGGCACCATTTGGGGGGATATATATATCATTAGAAAGGTATACACTATATCTATCTATTCATGTGGTCCGATCTTCCAAATGTGGCCACAGAAGCAGCAGATCTGCTCTGGTTATTGTGCATTGATTAAATGAGCCCCTATTTACAAATCAAATCTTCGTCCTGATCAGGAATATTAGTGTGATGTAATTGATCCCATGTAATCTCATCAATCCTCATTAATTAGCTTCGCTTTTTTGGGAAATTGGCATCACTGATCCGCTTTCAGGCACAAATGACATCACACTAATTAATATTCCTCCTCCACCATTATTGCAGCATTTATTCCACCGCTTTTTTTGGCACTTTTATATGGACATATCTATATCAATAGAAAGCTACAGCTGCCTAGTATTTGAATCTGAATTTTATTTATTTATTTTCTTGCAGGAGATTACCCAAAACAGCTCCGCTTTTTTGATAATCAATTGCCCCTATTTATCAATAGCATTATTACTGCTGCATTTTCCACCGCTTTTTTGGCACTTTTTCTGCACACCATATATACCATTAGAAAGCTATAAGTGTCTAGTTTAAGAACCTGCCCTTATATCATCACTATCCTCACTGGGGACTGCACCATTCAATTTCGCTTTTTTGGTAATTAAATTAGCCCCTATCTTTAATTATATTTCTTTGTGCACCATTTGTATTTATTCCCTTTATTATTTTAATTGACATGTATATATCACTAGAAAGCTACAATCGCCTACTTTCAGAATCTGAAAACAGAATGGAAATGTTGTGCTTGTGGAGGGAGTAATTGCATTTCGCATTTTGGGACTAAAGCGTGGGAACACCCCTTGATCCTCCTTCTCCTCCTCCCCCTTCCGCTTTTTTGGCTTCATTCCTCCACTCCCCCTGCACCTATCAACCTGAAACTTGCTACACCTTTATATACACCATATCTATGTCTATATCTCCGCTTATATGCAAATTGAAGAGGTTCCACTCATTCTATTCACCAATTACATATTAAAATACTATGTTTGCACCATATATACATAATAATACATTCTTTTGGCTCCTCTACTGCTCAAAAAACTTTTTAATATTACTCATAACATGTAATAGCATTGAACTTAACACTCAACCGCTTCAAAAGTTCAAGAAACAGAATAGAAAACACTAAATACTACCCCAGGGTATGCAGAATAGTAATCTGCCAATATCTTCATGCATACTGACCGCTTCAACATGCTCCAAGCTGTTCTGAGGACGCTTCAATTGTGCCTTCAAAAGTAGCCCACCCCCAAAGGATTCTGAGCAGGTCTCAAAATCGTTCAAATTTCCACTGATAAGCTTATGACAGAGGATCAGAAACAAAATAATTTAATCAAAGCATACAAATGGATGGTGAGACATGATATGTAACGTTCACAAAAGGTTTGAAGTGATTTGGATGATTGTGGAAGGGTAGAGCCTCAGAAAAGCGGTCAGAAGGAGTTTGATGTAGTGGTGATCTTGTGTATTCTTAAAACACCAAGCATCAATTATGGTGGTTGCACACCACTTTGAACCTACAGATAGCTACACTTGTCCAAATCACTTAGAGTTTTTTGCATCGTGTAACCAGTGTTAATATGTTAATTTCCTACCATTTATGAAGTATAAATAATGTTGCTATGGTATGGTAAATTGCAGAATAGTGTATTTTAAGCCCTGCATATATATATGGCTAATATTACAAATGTGGCTCAATATATCAGGTGGTGGGCCGTGTAGAATGTTAAATATGGTGTATATGAACGCTTGGACAATGCTAGAGATGTATATATGGAGTGAAATACTAATGGAAAAAGCCATAGGAGTCCAGACTAACAGAAATGTCCATTTTGCTAATTCTACATGCAATATAGATATATATAATGCACTTTCATTGGATTTCAGATCCCCAGTATGCAATATTGATATACCAATATCATTTACTGGCCTACATCATACGGAAGCATTACATTTTGGTGCGCTTTTTTAGCAATTTAAGTGAATATATATGAATATGCTGATGGAATGCAAGATAGGGTGTATTTTCACTATTGGGTTGGTGAGAGCCATTGAATAATGTTTTTGAGGGGGTTTACAAAGTTTCAGGTTGATAGGTGCAGGGGGAGTGGAGGAATGAAGCCAAAAAAGCGGAAGGGGGAGGAGGAGAAGGAGGATCAAGGGGTGTTCCCACGCTTTAGTCCCAAAATGCGAAATGCAATTACTCCCTCCACAAGCACAACATTTCCATTCTGTTTTCAGATTCTGAAAGTAGGCGATTGTAGCTTTCTAGTGATATATACATGTCAATTAAAATAATAAAGGGAATAAATACAAATGGTGCACAAAGAAATATAATTAAAGATAGGGGCTAATTTAATTACCAAAAAAGCGAAATTGAATGGTGCAGTCCCCAGTGAGGATAGTGATGATATAAGGGCAGGTTCTTAAACTAGACACTTATAGCTTTCTAATGGTATATATGGTGTGCAGAAAAAGTGCCAAAAAAGCGGTGGAAAATGCAGCAGTAATAATGCTATTGATAAATAGGGGCAATTGATTATCAAAAAAGCGGAGCTGTTTTGGGTAATCTCCTGCAAGAAAATAAATAAATAAAATTCAGATTCAAATACTAGGCAGCTGTAGCTTTCTATTGATATAGATATGTCCATATAAAAGTGCCAAAAAAAGCGGTGGAATAAATGCTGCAATAATGGTGGAGGAGGAATATTAATTAGTGTGATGTCATTTGTGCCTGAAAGCGGATCAGTGATGCCAATTTCCCAAAAAAGCGAAGCTAATTAATGAGGATTGATGAGATTACATGGGATCAATTACATCACACTAATATTCCTGATCAGGACGAAGATTTGATTTGTAAATAGGGGCTCATTTAATCAATGCACAATAACCAGAGCAGATCTGCTGCTTCTGTGGCCACATTTGGAAGATCGGACCACATGAATAGATAGATATAGTGTATACCTTTCTAATGATATATATATCCCCCCAAATGGTGCCAAAAGCGAAGCAATATTGAGGAAATAATTGTAGTAGGGGGAATAGGGGCTGAAAAAGCGGAAAAAGCGAACCTGATCTGCTGAGTTGCTGGTACAATTTGGCAGATCGGATGGTGGGATCTTATAGAGGCTGTAAAGAGCTTTCTAACGATATATAGATCACCCAAAATAGTGCCCAGAGCGGTGCAATGTGGAGCAGGATACTATTTTGGCCAAAGATAGGGGCTTTTCTAGTGACCCATGTAAAAAAATATTTTTTAAGGATCAATGGGGTTCATATGCGGGAGGCTGCGTTCAAAATTTCAGCCTAATCGGAGCGGAAATGAGCGCGCTATTCGCGATTTATATTATTTTTTCGATTTATTTTGATTTGTGTCCGGCTCTGAGAGTGTATTTCCTTAATTGCTCGCCAACCACTCATCCCCCCACCCCGAAAATACCCATTCCGGGATCCTGATTTTTTTCTCTACACCCCCATACCCATATCATATCTATCCGACAACATTTGCCCAACCCCCACCCAGCCAGATAAGCCATCAGCCCCTATCCAGTATCCCCCCATCCTCCCCCCCTATCCCCAACACCCCTACCCATCCTCCTACCCCCGGAAAATCACCTATATCTATCCCTATACCCCCTATGATATCCCCCTACCCCACCCCAAACCCTATCAATATGTCGGCACACCTATCTAGCTGGTTTGCAGGCAGAAAAAACCCTCTGGCAAACTTTGCCAACTGGCAGCTGTGATGCATGAGCCTAGTTTGCCAGTTGGCAAATTTGATATATTATCCTGGCTGCCACAGGTGCATCACCGGCCCACTGGTGCTCAGACTGCACTCATTGATCCTTCAAGTGTTGCGCCTCTTGCATTCGATGTTCCCCATGACCCACTGGATCCCCCCACTACTCCGCAACGTAGACCATATGGACGTGGGGATATCTCGCCAACAGATCGTGACATCAGAATGAGAGAAGGCAGCAGCACCTCTCCTCAGGGTACAGTTTCTAATGCCCTGTTCGGTGACGCCAACCTTGAGGATAGATACCACCAGGACAAGGAGCGCAGGAAGGAAGAAGGCAAGAGAAAGCAGCCATCTACCGATGTTGGAGGCCCACAGGAATTACCAAAACCACCAAAAAAACCTGCTAGTTTGGGACCTGGACCGATGCAGAGGAAGATCATCGAACTGGAGAAAAAGTTATTAGAACAGTACATTATAATTATATGAACTGCAGTTGGTCAGAAAATAATATCTTGATTTTAGAAACAAGGAAGAGGCTGATCGCCTTGCTCTCATGGAAGAGAACATCAAGCTTCTGACTGAGCTAGCCAAAAAGCAAGCGTAAGTCTCCTTGCTTTCTTCGTTCGCGTCTGCTGTGATAATCATATTTAATTCTAGGACTGAACTTGCTAGCTCTTCTAAACCCAAGGCCAATCCATCAAAGAAACCTGGCGCAGCAAAGACTGGCGTAACCAATCAGTACATTTTTTCGCATCAATACACTATTTTCCAAAGATTTCTTATATTTCTCATCATGTTAACAGAACGAAACCCGGCTCTAAAGCTGGATCATCAGGGGCTAGTGGTACCGGTCGACGAAAAGCTCCTGGGATGTCTAGTTCTACTTCAGGTGCAAAAAACGGTACAGCTAGAGGAGGCCCATTTGCACGTCAGCCGCCAATCACCAACCAACCAGGCTCAGGTGGGGGTGCGACAGGCGCCTCAGCAACCCCAGGAGGATCTCAGGCTGCCACTACCAACCCGGGTGGCAGTGGTGGTGGCTCCAGTGGGATCAATAATGCAAGTGGACAAGACGACGAAGAAGGAGTAGACGAAGAGCATGGACACGGGCATGAACGTAAAAGCAGGTATAAACGCCAATACCAGCTCACCTGTGACGACATTCCAGACAGCGCAGAGGGCATAAAGGTGTGTATTTTCACTTGCATTAGGATCATTATTCATTGTTTTTAGTTGGCTCTCATGTTCCACATTCGTGTGATGTGGAACCAGGTCGACCGATGCTCCATCCCATACGACCCACCCATTGAAGCGTTGCAAAGTTTCAACGCCCGATTCACCTCTGAAGAAGACCTCTACCAGCAGCGCTACGCCGAGCCACTCATCCAGACTCAGGAGGTGGACATCCAGGACTACAGAGCACTTCAGCATGACACCAAGAACAAAAACTATTCTTGCTTGAAGCTCATCCACGATACAGCTATTGCTATGATGAAGATAACAGCCGCACGCTACGGACTGAAGCTCTGGGCCCCCGATCTGCGTCAAGCACCATATGGGCTGTATAATTCTGCTTGCAGAATGTCAGCCATCGACAGCTTCAGGCAAGCCAATACTGGCGACATCTACGCCATGTTCAAGCCCGACACAAGGCTCAATGGAAACCTTAGCTTCCTGATCAAGGTGTACGATCACACTGTTCATTATCTACACTACCAGCACTACCTCAGAGAGCTGGCTTTGCCTGGTGCAAATTCCGCGATGGATGCAGAGAACTCTGTTATGCAAAATCATCGGAGGGTATGTCGTTTAAACTGCCATTTTGACATCTATTAATACTTGATTGCAGCTTGCAGAAACCCAGGTGCTACATGCAAAGAAAAGTGGTTATCCTCAAAGATATCTACCTCTCTTCAAAACTAAAGCAACATCTGACGACGAGCGGGATGCTAACGATTTGCGCAAGGGCACCCAGCGCGTTTTCTGGGTCAAGAAGCGTCCTGAGCGATCCACCTGGGCCAACGCCTTCTATCGTCTATTTGGAGAAGAACACGAGCTGTTTCTAGAGTTGGCACCAAATAAACAGCAACTCAACCATGTCCATTGTATTCCACCCGACGGAATGCAAGACAACTCCGCATTCAAGCGACTACTGAAGAAAATGCCACTCAATTACTATGATCCAGCCTTCTACAACAGACTCCCTCCTCGCCTTCGCGCTCTGATTGCAGATGAAAACGTAATGGTCTTCTTACCGGATGTCAGGGAGACTTTCCAACATCCAGACCTCGAAGAGTTGAATGACCAAGATTTCATGGACATCCCTGAGATTGTTGAGCGGAGGGAGCTCTACAACATCCCCAACTCCGCAGTAATTGCGCAGACTGCAGCCGGAGCTGATGAAGACGACAAGGACGACGAGGAGGAATATGATGGAGATAATATGGAGATAGATGGTGAGAATGGGGATACTGTGGATGCGTCTATCGCTCTCGGAGAGGAGGAAGCAGCAGAAGAGGAGCAGCGTCGTAACTGCCTTGCAAATTCCGCTGCTGTGTAGTTCTTTTTGTTCTTTTTTTCTTTTGTATTATCGATGACACGCCTAGGTTTTTTACTTGTGATTCTACAATGCTATAACAAACATGTTCTCATTTTCTTTGTACACAACAATTTCTTTATCATGCCCCCAAGACGTGCCCCTGCAAAAAATAAGCCGATTTGTCTATGTAAATATTATGGTTGTGCAAGTAGCACTTTCGTCGATGAAGTCACAGGAATCGAACACAAAGGCCGACAGATGTCCTGTCAGACCTTCTCCAAACATCGAAGCAAAGATGAGGAGTGGGACGCCCTGCAAAACGCCCCAGTATGTTTACAAATCATCTCAAAAACGAAGGTACTTATGTTTAAAGTAGGCAGGCTCAGGACCGCACTCAAGTCTACAAGATGTTGCTGGTGTTCTGGCTACCACTGTCCCTACCCATAAAGATCGACAAAAGCAAGTACATCAGACTGTCAAGGGCAGTTCTGCACTAGCAGAGGCAATCGCAGATGATAACATACGCCACAATAGAGCTGCAGAGTTGTGGACTGGTGCCGTCTTGCCCAATGAGCCTTGTGGGTATCACAATTATTTTTCATCTATGAACATTTATGTTAATGCTGTTAATGTTCCTTTAGCCGTAGCACACCTTCAGCGAGCCATACTACACTTAGTGGACATGGTTGCAGCATGGCTATATGTTATATGTGGACTCAGTTGGACTGCTAGCGTTTCGCTGTTGAAGCTTGTTTACACCCTCATCACACTCTCAATCAAGACTGGATACTTGGCCTCTCAACAGCAGATTAAATTATCATCAACATATTTCACAACGACATCGGACCCTCGTACCGCAATCAACCACCTCTCCATCGATCCTGTCCTCTGGTGTTCTGTCCACTGTCCAACATGCTTCACTTGGTACAATGGTGCTGCATTTCCCATGCTCTGTGCCTTCCGACCAACACCAAAAAGCCGAATCTGTGCCACCAGGCTGCTAGAAGACGTTACAAGCCGGAATGGCAGTCGTAAAATACTGCGGCGACTGTATACAACCCAAGACTTAAAATCATGGCTGGAGTTTTTTTTATCGCGCCCTGGCATCGAGGATTTGATCAGCAAGTCCTACACACATCAGCCTAATCCCCATGTTATGGTGTCTGTATGGGACAGCCCAGCCTGGCAGAGCATCTGCACTGAGGATGACTGTCCATTTTGTATTCAAGCAGGCACCCTCACCTTTAGCTTCTATATTGACTGGTTCAACCCTCTCCTGAATAAAATTGCAGGACGGGTTGTATCCAGTGGTGCCATTGTCTTTTATTGTCTCAATCTGCCATATGACATACAGGGTCTACCAGAAAATGTGTTCATCGCTGGAATAACACCTGCTCCCAAGGAACCTTCTATGACGACAATCATACACCTTTTGGACCCAGTTATTGATCAGTTTGAAGAGATGTGGGCAGGTGCAACAATTCGCACCTATTTACACCCTGAAGGCACTTTCTACCGTGTTGGCGTTCTTCCTGGTATAGGTGACTTGCCTGGGATGCGAAAAGCATTTGGCCGTGCAGGCGTTGGATCCAAGCGTCACTTGTGCTCATTGTGCAAGATACATAAGGCTCAGATCAACGAAATCGACATATCTTTTCCTCCTCACACCTCACATGAAGTCAGCGAAGCTGGGAGGAAGTGGAAAGATGCCATCACGCAGAAGGAGCGGAAGAGGATCTTCGACGAGTCCGGAGTTCGCTGGTCCCCAATGCTACGGTTAACATATCGCGATTCTGTCAAGCACACAGTGCTTGGTGTTATGCACAACTGGATCGAGGGGATCCTTCAGCACCATGTTCGTGTTTTCTGGAGTATTGGAGTACCTAGCGGCGTTGCCACAACAAGTCCATCACAATCTATTCGCCGCTCATCTCAGTCATCCCAATCATCAAATTCAACAATTCCATCTGGCCCAAATCTCTACACAGTGATGCAGCATGGCTTTGCGATGGATGTTGACCAAAACTACGAAAGCACAGACGGGGACGACTCATCGAACTCCAAGGCTGCTGTTAGCGATATCACGGAAATCGAAGACTCTGGTGACGAGACTGCCAAACAAGAGCTGGCTGACAAGGAATCACCGCCGCGCAGCATCAAAACGTTTACACCTAGCCAGCTGTCAGCTATCCAACTCTGTATCTCTGATGCAGTCATTCCATCTTGGGTAGCCCGACCTCCCGCAAATTTGGGAGAAGCAAGTCACGGAAAGCTCAAGGCGGATGAATGGTTGGTCCTGTGCACTGTATTTCTCCCCTGAGCTATGGTACGATCAGCCATTCCACTCCCTCCTCGCCAACTTTGTCCACCTCACTACGTGCACCAACTTATTGGCTAGCCATGTTGTAACCCACCAATATGCCGATCTCTATATGTATCATTACATAGAGTACCGCCGTTTGTGTCTGGAACTCTTCCCTGAAGTCAACTCCCGTCCCAATCACCATTTCGCGATGCACAATGGCGAACTCATGAAATACCGGGGACCGCTCATCAAAGTAAGTGAATTTTCAGGTGAAAGGTTAAATGGCACCTTGCAAAAGGTTCCAAATAATGGTCGCCTTCGTAAGTCAAGCTTGTTTCTCTTTCTCTCACCCTTAAATTTGTGGCTCATGCACCCTGGAATTCACTTAGGCGACATGGACCTTACCATGATACATCAGCTGTGCCGAAGAGGTAGATTAAATGCACTGGTCCAGCAGCAGCAGCAAGAATATGCAGACAGCAGCATATCACCTCAACATATGAATGGAGATGAAGAATTTAGCGCTGCTCGCGTATTCCACGCATCACTTGATACTCTTGCGGGCTGTACGAACTCTGTCATTTCCAAACCAACCACAGATTCACATATCCTTCCCCACAACGTATATGACTTTCTCCTCTCATACAATAACTTCCAACGTGATATACCACTTCGTCAGTATGACGACTTCCCTCATCCTGTGGGTGCAAAGGTTTATTCCCATTGGGCGACCCCCCTCACCAGCATTGCTATCCATGGTTGAACATACACCATATACTCTAAACACTGAGGTAATGCCTCAATTAATTTTTCGAGCCCAGTTTATCCTGGGTTACAAATGGGCTTCATCAATTCGATATGGTCTCAAGAAATAGAGAGTACCCGTCGAACATTCCTATTTGTGCAACCACCTGTCTTCCTTTCCGAAAACGACGCTATACAGAGCCCTTATCTCTCTCAGGCATTAGTCGGGCTCATGGGTGTCCTGGTATATGATAAAGCTGCCAAGGACTGTATTGTAGTTGAGGCAGAGCATGTCCAAGGCCATGTCCCATTCTACAGACGCCTGCCAGGTACCTTCGGGATTAAGGAAGGGACTATGGTAATGTTAAATAGCTTACATCGTTATCGTTACTAGCTCGTATACATGTGTTTTGAAGTAACTCAGACAGAACCAATGCTAAACAAATCTGTGTTTGATTACTTGTTTTATCTGACTAAATGCACAACTTGAATAGTTCAAGGAGTGGCTTCATCAAGCACCACATAATTTTACGCCAACATCACCTTCTCGGCTTCGGTCCTTGACTGGATTTCGATAACCGAACTTAGATTATTATTTGCATCATGTTAGGATAAAGAAACCGGCTCGCATTTCTCGATCAAACTACTGATCTTTGTACAGAACACGCTATTTTCATGAGGTATAGTATGAACCAGTTTAATTTCCACGAGGCATTTTCGATCTGACAGGAAAACTCACTAACCTGACAACCAACCTGACCGTCACCCCCCATCATCAAACCTGACAGAGGATTGCCCGCTGTGTAAGGTCCAGGGCTCACTCATGGCACTGGAGCAATTCAGCATTGTCTTGGGTGTCGTGCTTGGCTTCTGGATAGGATATGCTACATGTGATGACACAAAGTGAGGGTGCACGCGTTTTTTTCCCATGTAATGTCCCCTTCGGTGCGAACTTGTTTTGCTCATTGCACAACAACGGAATAGTTTATGAATATGAAAATTGAGAGTATGGTATATATTCGTACACAGAAGACATTTGTAAAATTAGAACTTGGTATTACCACCATTTGCCCTCTTAATCTCCAAAACACGATCCTGCATTGTTTTTGTATACTTGTCAATTTGTTCAATGGATAGCGACTCCCATGCAACCTGGATTGCTGTTTTAAGCTGAGAAATGGAAGAAGGCAGATCAGGTAGTCGACGTATAATGGTTTTCAGCTCATGCCAGACCGGTTCGATTGGGTTAACATCAGGTGAAGATGATGGGTGAGGGAAGAGATTGATCTTGTTCTTCTGAAACCATTGTTTTGTTGATTTGCTAGTATGGCTGGGTGCACCATCTTGCTGGAAGTATATAGTACCTCTCTTCTTCTTCATCTTGTCATAAAAATCCTGAAAGACCCCATCCAGAACCTGTTCTTGGTATTGTGTTGACGTCATTCCACCACCCCTCCCCCCAGGGTATTCCAACACAACCAATGGCCCCTTTTCTCCCTGCATGATACACCCCCACACCATAACACGTACAGATGACTGCTTGAATGCTGGGCGAGTACACTCACTGAGTAGCTCCTCCTCTGGTCGCCTTGTGACATAGATACGGCCCTTCTTATCACCAAGTTGAATATAGCATTCATCTGACCATATAATCTTCCTCCAATCCTTCCCTGTATACTTGATATACTGATTGGCCCAGGCCAGTCGAGCCTTCTTTTGCTTTTCACTGAGGTATGGTTGACTTCTTGCAACACGTCTGTGGTATCCTTGCTTCTTGAGCACCTTGCGAACTGTTGTTGATGATGGATGGGAGGGGTGATTGTTTGCAAGTTGTTGAAAGGGTGTCCTCCGATTTTTCCGAGCATTTCGCACTAGAGAACGTTCATCTGCATCACTAAGAAGCCTTGGGCGGCCTGAGCGGGGTTTATTTGCTGTGGATCCTGTTTCGAGTGCACGTTTAATAATCTTCTGAGCAGTCCGGGGTAGGACATTTTCCTTCTGCCCAGCTTCAGCAGCATTTCCTGTAGCTTTATAGTAGCCCAAAATCCTATTTTTGGTTGGGGTGTCTAATTCATGCCTTGTAGATTTAGATTTGGGCATTTGAAAGCAGGTTTAACGGTTGAAAAACAGTGGTTATGCACAATCAACCACCACATCAATTTACGACGTGTTTGATGGCTGACATAAGTGCCCTCACTTTGTGTCGTCACGTGTACATGAAATATTGAGGGTGCACTGAGCTGGCAGATCCCACTGGGCGTTCAGGTGATCCCAGGGGTGGCGTTGATGTGTGGGATGTGGGTGACTCAGATGCTGCCTAGTCCAAGACTGTTGGTGTTGCAGGGGAGGCATAAGGAGGCACAGGAGGTGTTGGCGAAGTTGAGAGGGTGGCAGGCTGTCAACATTGATTCTAAATCTCAGACTGAAGGAATAACTGAAGCAGTGAAGTTGGATGCAAACAGGAAGGTTGCAAAGTCAAAACCAGCAACAAAAACAACCAAGAAACCTCAGTAAGTCTGAACAGCTGCCTTATCAGAGAGCATCAATGTCAACAAGGAGAATTCCAATTGGATTAACTCTGCTGCATGGCAACAAGTGTTCCTTCCCACCCTGATGCAGGCCCTCTATGTCTCAGGAAAACCATTTGCAGATTTTTTCCTCAGCTCACCCCAATTTCTTGCTATTATCCAAGATACCTTTGACCTTTCATTCCCTCATGTGGACTACAAATTGTCAGCCAATGATCAACTTGTGAAACTTGTATGCTAAATGACTTAGCTAAGTTTATGGTTTAGGTGTGCTTACAAACTTTGACAGGCCTGTAAATGTATGCAAAACTGCAAATCTCAAATTGCTGCAGTCATCTTAGAAAAAGTTCAACTCATGTTTCATGATGCTCTGTTTACTGATATTATTGCATATTGCAAAACTGCTTTACACAGGGGTGGTGTAGCATTCTTTTCTCACCCAACACCTGACAGGTCTGTGCTTCCCAAGAACCATCCTGGTGGAACAAGCATTGGAGGCCGATTTGCCCAGAGGATTTTTTAATGAGACATCCCTGCAAGATTTCAAACACAATAACTTTTAGCAACACATCA
Organism: Panaeolus papilionaceus; assembly: GCA_015501605.1. NCBI lineage: Eukaryota > Fungi > Basidiomycota > Agaricomycetes > Agaricales > Panaeolus > Panaeolus papilionaceus. The sequence goes on along the minus strand of JADNRZ010000005.1, from coordinate 2,364,370 downwards.
AGCAGCACTCAGACAAGATTCAGACAGTGAGGGCTTCCTATTGGAAGGAAGTTTTTAGGGCCTCGGATAGAAGTAACAACTCAGATCAGGAAAATGACTTGGGCAATGAAATGGGGAAGGATTTATCCATCATATCAAATGGCTGCTTCAAGGTGTATATCCAGGAAGCCCTGTCAAGTGCTAGCACTCGTGATTCTCCCACTTTAGACTTCTGTTAATTTCATTGAACCTAGATTATGTATATAAATGCTCCCTGTGTTGAGCCAGCACTTATTTTGCTAGAAATGCTTCTCATTTTAATCATAGTTCACCTTAAATATTTTTGACATATTGTCTGGAGTTTCTGGAGTTTTTGGTCAGTTTTAGAGTTTTTAGATAATAAATACATATATTACAATGATAGGTTCACAAAAAGTAGACATGAGTTTCAAGGTTTCAGGTTTTTGAGTTTTTTGAGAGTTTAATGATGCTTAATGGGTTTTGTATCAATACTAAGGAAAGGTGTAGAGTGTGTTAAACTTGCACAATGAGATCACTACCAGTGAAACACTGATCAGATAATATCACTATCAAGCCAAGAAACTAATGTGTTATTCACAATTGATAATAGATGTGAAATAGCAATAATGCTTTGTATAAGCCAATACTCTTGTTGTCTCCTACTGGGACATGGTAGGAAAAGGCATCTGTTTGGTCATGTTGTGTCTGGATACCATGAGGCGTGACAACAGGTGTCCACTATATCAGCATCCAAATATTCATGACACAAACATTCAGCCACTATGGAGTATTATATACCGTTCTGTAGCTATTTTGAATGCAAGTAAGAATCCGAAGAGAAAACCAAAATATCTTTATCCTACAAAGAGAAAAATGCGAAATACTGCAGAAATATAAGTCAAGTCTAATTCTAAGTGCCCATTTCACTATTCTAATTGTTCCATGGATTAATCTAATATATATAAGAGTCCATTTGAAGTGTTTTATCACTTCAATTCAACAGAATGAAGACTCATTGAAGAGGAATGTTGGTAGTACTCCTACTAGTAGTAGGAGTCCAAGAGTCGGAGTTGGAGTTGGACTTATGAGTCGAGTCGAGTCATGTGTCCAAGAAGCAGGATCTATGCTTGCATAGATGATTAGATCCTCCCAGTATGAGCCGAGAGTGTCATTCACTATGACACTCTGTCTATCTAAGCGCTAATCATCTAGATAGTATTGGCTGTCAGTTCTGCTAACATTGACTGACCTGTTACGGCCGTAGGCAACTGTCAACAGCCGTTTGTGAACAGTCACCTACAGGTTACGGCCGTCAGCTCTACGGCCGTTTTTTGACTCTCAAAAATCGATGACAGTACGGTACGGGCAACCTGTAACGGTTCCCATAGAACTGTAGCAATGGTCACGGTGCGCAGCCCTACTGACGAGCGCCAGTGAACCACCGTGCGGCTTGGAGGGGATTTGAAAATTTAAAAACAACACCAAAAACATGTCAGTTAACACCAACAATTACTTAAACATTACTCTTAATTTCTATTCTTCCCTACATACTCCTCCGAATCCAATACAAAGTCCAAATCAAGTCCAAAGCCAGCCAATTCAGTTTATTTCGAATAACCTCCACGACCTAAATCATCCCCTCCCGCCGCCTCCTTCCTCTCCTCCCCTCACTCGTCCCCTCATATCCCAACACCTCCAACCCCCCCATCGGCGTGCTCATCCCGCTCGTCCCGCCCATATCTTCGAGGGCGTTGTACATATACCCCGCGCCACTACCGGTTGTATCATAATTGTACCCGGGATTGTTGGAAAGCGGCGTCGGTGCTCTCCTCATCATTGAAGATGCAATATCCGAGCCGTATTGTTCAGCGAGTTGCCTACGAAACATCAAACGCGTCAGCGTCCATCGCCCATAGACACAGATAGAACATACTCACTCTGCATACCGCTCCATAATCACCCCCACCACCCCCTCACTCAGCCTATACCGCTCAGGCATCATGCCCTTCCCAAACCTATACGTAACATGATTACTGCACAGTAACGCCGTAACCATCACGCCCAACTGCACCGGCACAAGCCCAAACACCACACTATACCACTTCTCCAGCGCCCTCCTCTCAAACGTGATATACGGCGCCTTACACCCTACAAGGGTACTCCGAGCATAGCACGTCTGGGACACGGTCGCTTCGATGAACGGCGAAAAGTACCCACAGCACCGCAGGCTATTTTGGATGACAAGACGGCCTCTCATGCCGAGATCGCGCGACCACTGTGCGTTGAGCTTGCCTTCGAGGTTGAAGGTGCGGCGTTTGTAGGTCATGTACCCCGGAACGAGCATGAGTGTGAATACGATCCAGAGCATGAAGGTGTAGATGGCGAGGAAGCGGCGGTCGTTGAGTATGATGCCTGAGAACCCGATCATGGCTGTGAGGACGCCAAGCAGGGATGCGAGGGTGGAAATGGCGAGTTCGGTGTGGTTGCCTGTTGTGATGATCGATGCGTGTGGGGGAACGGAGAGCCAGTAGAGGATGCAGGTGATGAGAGTTGAGAGTGTGTAGATGGTGAGCTGCGAAAAACGGGAGAGGGGGAGATTAGATTAGATGGTTCATCGATTTCCGACAACGAAAAAAGAAATATTGAAAACTCACCACCACATTCGCAACAAACAACGCCCACTTGAACTTATTCCACCTCAACTTCTTCCCTCTCCCTCCTCTCCCTCTCCCATTCCCATTCCCCTTCCCCGCATACCCCCAACTCTTCAACAACCCCCGCCCCTCCCATCTCCTACCTCATCCCCATCATCATCCTCATATTCCCCATGGCCCCCAATCCTGCTCTCCCCACTCCGAAACGCATCCGAGCCCCCACCCATCTTCGGAATACCCGCCCCCAAACCCACGCCCAACCCACCTAGCCCTGTTCCGCGGGGTCCATTACTGCGTCTCCTCACCCCCTCCCCACCTGCTCTCGTGTACCCATACCCATACCCCCTCCCACCGATACCCAACGCGCCACTCGAGAATTTATTCGGCAAATAGTTGACGCTGAGGCTGAGCGAGCTATCAGCGCTTTTCAAGCCTGTGCTGAACCCACTCCCCTGCCCAGGCCCCGGACTCGGACTCGCATTCCTCGAAACAGCAGGCGAAAACGGGTTCGTAGGCGTCAGGGAACCCAATCTGGACGGGTTCAGGTTCAGGTTCAGGTTCAAGGTCGGGTTTAACCTTGCGCCAGGATTCGGGGTGCCATTTTCGTGTGCTTTTGGTTGAGGTAGAGGTAACGCCTTCGAAAACCCCTGATGCTGAAGTCGGGGTTGCTGCTGAGCCTGAGGTTGCACAGACGCCGTACTTGCACTCCTTCCACGACCCACTACACCTCCACCTCCAGTACCACCCATCTCACTAGACCCGCTCATCGTTCCACCCGCCGAATCCAACCCCGACATCGACCCCGACATAGCCATATCCACGGGCATAGAGCGTGACGACGCATGACCCACAAAAGCCGGTCTAGGCGGTGCAAAAGGCGAGTCCTCGTTCGACGTATCGTTGTCATCGTTTTCAAGGGAAAGCTGGGTATAATCTGGACCCTCCCCAAAGGACTCGTCTTCGTCTGACTGAGCCCCACGGTGATACGAGTATCGTTTTGGGGTTGGCATCACAAGAGGAGCAGGGATTGTTGTATTTGTCGTCGTAGAAGTGGAAGAGGAGGGCGCAGATTGGGACGGGAAGAGAGGAGTTCTGGAGTGGTTTGAAGATGAACTAGAGCAAAGTGAGACACGAGCGGGGGATAGGGGGACCGTGTTAGTATTGGTTCGTCGCGGAGATGAATGAACGCATGAATGGATAGATGGTCATGAATAAAAATAGAACTGAATGGATGAATGGTGCAGCGAGGGGTGAGAAGGAGGCGATAATGAAATGAAAATGAAGTGAAACTGGTCTAAAGTCAATTCAAAAGATGACACGAGGGCCCCAGTGTCATATACAACGCCAACGCTGGTCCACAGACTAGAACACCACCACACTACGCACGAAGATATAAAACCAAAGACTAGAGGAGATATAAACGTACTGGTGATCCTCCGTTGAGAAGTCTTTCATTTTTGTCTTACTTTCTCTGTCTCTTTCTCTTTTCTTCGTTTTCTCCTATGTTTATGCAGAGAAGCTAAGCGTTGGATGAACTGATTAGGTCCGTTTTTGGATGTGTGTTGAACGTTGAAGCTGACGAAGATGAATGGTGAGGTCAGGCACAGACGGTTTTGGTGTTATCGTTATGTAGGACTAGATCAGTGAACAAGAGGAAGAAAGGCGAGGTGCAGTGCCGTGGTGGAGGTTCACGTAGTAGGCGTCCTTCGTTTTGGGTTGAGTAAGGTTCAAGTATCCGACGACCACGAGGAAGTTCAAGCAAAAGGTGATGAATGATGAATGAATGGAACCAGGGTAGATGTGAGGTGAGATAACGTAACGTAACGTCGTATGAGGAAAGGGAAGGGAAGTTTAGTGAGGTGAGGTGATTAGAGTAAGATGCGGGTTAAGCTTGAGTTTGGGTTAAATTACGAATTCGGGTTGAGGCGGGGCGAGGTCGATTGTTGGTTTAGGTAATACGGATGACTTGAAGAATAGAATAGACGGCGTTTCACGATGAACAGTATGAAGAAAAAATCAACACGCCGTGGTGCGTTTTAGAAAACGGAAACACAGAATCAGAATGAAAAGTAATATAAATCAGGATCTAGTCTCACAGCTCCAAAGCAAAAACTGAGAGCAAGAGAGAGAATTCACTGCGGGAACACAGTGGCGAGCGATGATGCTGGACAACAACGAGGCAGGAAGGAAGAAGGGAGAAGGAAGGAGGAAGGAAAGCGGCCCAGAGCAAAAAAGGAAAAACTGTGAACCGTGTCTGTCTAACTCGCTCGGCTTCCTTCCTTGACTGACTCCTTGACTCTTGCGCTTGATGATCGAGTTCTGAAATTCAACGTTGACTAACATCATGGCGTCTCTTATTAACAGCGGCCTTGTATGCCACACATCGCCTTGCCTTTCCAACGCGTCGGGTTTATCTTCTTACCAAGCCCATGTACTAGCCCTCTGAACTCATTTAATAAAAGGGATACATAGGGGAGAAGATATAAATATTAAAATAAATCGTGTCAGCCAAGAATACCCGACATGACATCACCCCATTGATCGACACCATTCCGTTCCGTGCTTAGCTTGGCAACCTTGGCTTCCTCGCCCTGAGTTCCCGAATCCGGCTCTCGGTGGGGGAGTAGGAGCTGCGAGTTGCTTATGTGGGGACTATTCACTTGAGGATTGATATGTATGGACTCTGACCGGACCTTTGTTTTCATAGATTGATCAGCGACTCGGAGGATTCCTGACTGCGTGTGTGGGATCTACGGGTGGGAAGGGGAGGTAGTGACGCAGTGCAAGTTAAAATTCATGGGGGCAATGAGCGAGATGAAGAGGAGGCAAGGTGAGGTGAGGTGAGTGAGGGGTGATTTCAATAGCACGGCCATTACAAGTCCCCAGAAACCCCATTTGTCTGAGTGGACCTCACGGAGCTACATTTTTATTACAGTCGTTATTGGTTATGCCTTTCAGGCTTAATGCCCCTTTGTGGCAACAACGCATTGGGCAGCCAGCCCAGACAATGTTCCGCTCACAAGCGCCTCCATGGCCACATAAGGAAGTAAAAGGCGCTCGCCGCTAATTTCTTTCAGCATTGGTTGACATGGCGTAGTTATGCCCTAAAGGGCCCCTTGTACTATAAAATAATCAACAGGATTTATTGTCTGCTTTTACTTCTTACCCACTCACTCTTTACAGATATAAACGAAACCTTTTACTTTCCAACATATCATGCAAGCCAAACTTGGCAACTCAACTTCTTTGTCTAAGGTGACTCCCCTGGCCACCCTCACTCGTAATCCGACACCTTCTATAGAAAATAATGAAAAGCTTCCACACGACGTTCTCAGGAAGATATTCACCGAATATGTCATATACACCGTACCAAAGGACGCCACTAGCAGCGGAAACCAGATACGATGGCGATTCCAAGAACTCAGAGAGGTCTGCAAAGATTGGGCCATCGTTCTCAAACCGCTGCTGTTCTCCGATCTTGTGATTGGACATCACCCCTGGACAGATGCGCATCATCGACTGTACGCTCACCTGATCGATTCAGAAGACATGGGGCCCGCGATTCGACAGTGCGTGCTCCGTGTGGTGTGTACTCATAACCATCATTCGGGTTTAGCCCGAAAGAGGGCGATGATCGATTACCTCCGTCTTCCCCGTCTCAAAGAACTGTACATCAAAGGCGACATGTTACCCATGAATGTGGTGATACAGGGAAACGGAACTCACGCTATAGGGGTTCGAGAGGCTCATTTTCACGAGGATAGGGACATGATTGGATTTATGATTCATCATCTGGGTACGAGAAACCTGACTACGCTTAGCTTTTTCGCCATCCTCGATATCCCCCTGCGTGTGGTTCTGGCATCACCTTTCCTGGAACAGCTCAACCTCAAGGAGTCATCCTGCTTAGCCAGCTGCTTCCCGCCAACACTAACCGAGCTCCAGTCGGGGTTCAACCTCAAAGAGTTCAACTCCCAGGGTCAATACGCACCACGTATGCCACTCCTTCAGCACCTTCCCCGACTCAAACGTCTCTCCATCACCACCGGACATCGTCATCTTCTCGACATTCCGCACTATGCCCTTGTTCCATTCGCAACCCTCGAGTATCTGTCTTTCGCTGGAAACCTAGACGACTTCCACCGCTTGTTCTATGTAGCGGCTGCACATGACGCAGGCGTTGAATTGTTCCCTGAGCTTAGGTATCTGTCACTCGCAGATTGTCCACCTTTGAAGATGATTCAATTCCCTTTTGAAACGGCGTCTGCGGAGTGTGCGAGATGGGTGGGTAGTCATCCGTCGACTCCTGGGCTGAAGCTAAATAAGCTGGAGGGGCTGAGTGTCGATCAACGTACCTGTGAGTAATTGTCCCTTCAGCGCTGTCGGTTTGTTATAGTTACTGACATGATATTGCCTGACTCTACAAGGGTTCTTGAACCGAGGATCACCCCGTATCGTCATGTTCCGAGACCCAGGGTCTATCCTCCAATACCTCGGAATCCACCAATGCAGCACCATCCGCTCCATCGAGCTGTTCCCTCCCTCATTCGACATGCACGACGCCTTGAGCCTCCCCGCATGGGGGTTCACGAAATACATAGAGCAGCTCCAATCCGGTCTGTCTCTCGTCGCATCAACCAAAAAACACCACCCACGCACCACCCGCGTCGCAGAAGACCTTGCGCTCCTGGTATTTAATGCAGAGTTTCACGATATCCCGCGCGATGGAACGTTGATGAAGCGCCATGCGAGGGTGATCCGGCATCCGGTTGAGGCGATGCATTATGGACATGCGAGGAGGATGCGTGATGTGCAGATGAGGTTTATGGCTAGAGCGTTTTTGTGTGGGAAGGCTAGAGCGCTGGAGTCGCCATATCTCAACTTTAACCTCAGTGAAGAGGCGATTGATTCCTTGGTGTTTGAGAGGGCACTTGTGGATTCCATTCCCCTTCGTGAGCCGTAATTGAAGTGCATTTATTGAACTACCGTTGGTTACACTCTTTTTGGCTTATTTAATTTGATACCATAATTCTGGAACGCTTTTAGAGCTTGATAGTGAAGACCATTGACCGAATCATCAATTTCGGCTATATTGAGCCACATTTTCGCTAAAACTATGTTACGGGTTCTATTTTACTAATTCAACGGTCGGTTGGAAAGAAGCCATCTCCTCCTACAGGTAACTTAGTGCAGCCTAGATGTCCAAGTTTGCTGTGATTCTAACAGCAACACCTAGTACGACAGGGGAGAACATGAGGCCCGGCTTTCGGAGTTTGAATAGTCGACCCTTAGATCGATGACAAGTACCGACCAACACTTCCGTAAATCCAGCCCTCTTTTCACCTCCACCCATCTACGTGGCGGCTCACGTCTTTGTCTTCACAATGCAGCGAAGTAACGCCCTCGACGAATGCCGTTTTCCGATGGAAATCTTCGAGCTCATCTTTGAAGAACTCCTCTGCGATGAACGCTCAGTTTACATGCCCTCACTCAAAGCATCCGCTCTCGCGTGCAAACCACTCCTTCATCTCTGTCGACCACACATCTTCTCGCATGTCAAATACGGACCATATGGCAGCTATAACAGAACTCGTCGTAATTTGGCTCAACTTGTCACGAAGCAACCCATATTTCAGAAATACATCAAGCACATCACTTATGTCATGGATATCGAGAACGAGCCACCGGTAAATGAGAGAGCGGTGATTGAAGCAGCGCAAAAGCGGTATGGCGCCGCAGCGTCGATCCGTCCAGCCAGGCCGGCTTCCTTGGCAGACCTTGGATCAGTCCCTGGGTATGGGAAGTACATGCAGTACAAAACCTTCGTTGAGACGGGTGGCCGCGTTGACGAGTTCCCCATCACACTCGCGTACCATCTTCCGCATATTCAAAGCCTCACTTTCAGACATGTGCGATGTCACACTACAGATTCAGCTACCCACACGCCGTGTATCGACAAGCACTGTCTCGCGCATTTAAACATCATGTTCCAGGAATTCAGCACCCTCGAGTCTATGCGATCCATCTCTGTTAAAGGATTCGCCGATCTCGTCATGTGGAGTGTATTCGATTTCCCCAACCTTCAGCATCTCCACCTCGACTGTAACCTCTTGGACGAATGGAGCTGTCCTTCCATTCGCGAGCGCGCGGAGATCGAGTTACCGCCACTCTCATCCACGCTCAAACTCAAGACCATCACCGTTCGTGCTGTCGATAACTTCGCTTTCTCTATCATCAAATACTGTAACGATCTCGAGAGCGCCAGTATCAACAGCCTCGACTTCGGCGACGAAGTCATGGATCATCTCGATGTGTCCACACGCGTTACCTCGTTCAGCAAGCTTCACACCATATTCACCGACCACATCCGCCAGTGGACTCACTTTTGCACGTTATCGGACAAGGCTGGTATCAAGGCGTTTCCGGCTCTCAGAAACCTTGAAGTTTACTTGAACGATGACACTGATAACCAAGCTACGAGTCGCATCATAGCGCATGCACCAGCATTGGAGAAGTTTACCTTTAGCACGTGTAAGCCCTTCTCCTCGTATCCTATTCTGTAAACCCTCCTCCAACACCCATTTCACAGCCCCGAATAATATGAATCTGAAAACAGTGGGCCTGGAAGCCTGCTTCTACGGTCATCAGGCATCTCTGAAGCATGCCGGCCTTGCGTGCGAGATATCCATTTACGACGACCGAGACCCAATCATCAGCCTCCTCTGCGACACTCTCTCCAAAGTTCGAGGTCAAAACGTCATCGAGATCATCGAAATCAAGCTCCGATACCATCGCTACATGCGCGGGATCAATATCTTTGTCCCCAAATTCGAACAGTGGAAGCGGCTTGACAGCCTCCTCATGCGGGGCCGCGCTGCTGATTTCCCTCACCTCCGACAAGTCTCTGTTTTGATCAACTTTTTGGCTGGGCCGGTGCGGCCTATTAGGGATATTAAGGACTTTTGGGCGGGGAAGGAGTTTTTGCAGGAGCCGTTGAAGAGGTTGTACGCTTCTGAGGACGTTTCTTTTACATGTAATATTCACCATGCGCAGAGATGATTGGTCTTGGCGCTGTTTAAAGCTTTAATTTGTTCATAGATTTTATCGCATTTCAAATTTAGTATTTCCTTTCTTTTGCTCGTTCCTGAACTCCAAGTACTTGCACTCGTCAAATGGAGGGAATCGTGTCAAGATTAACGCTGGTTTTTTGTTCCTGTTCCTAAAGTCGAGGTGCTCGTAGAATTGTTACTATCTATTGATAACTAGTTTATGCGTAGTTTACGGGGGAGTTGGACAAGTATGAGACGATTGGCACAAAAGAAAACGGTTTCAAAAATCAAGATCATTATCATCTGCCGGATAATGTGAACAAGAAAACTCAATCTCCTTCGTCGCCATCAAACGCTGGAGAGGTTTTTCAAGAAACCGTTGCCCTATCCAGCAGTCTGACACGCTTCCGACCTCGGGGCTCTCCACTTCGTCAAAGTTTACACACACCTTCACCTTCCGAAGGCATGGGAAGTCGACAGCGCGGTTCTTCATCAGGAGAGAGTCAAGTCGTTTCCAATGCTCGAAGCTGGGTACCTTCATCCAGCCTCCCTCTGCTGGACCCGTGCAATAGGTGACCAATGTGAGGTCAATGGTTTCAAGGACGTTGTCACCACGGACGGCTGTCAGCGCGTCGCATAGAATCCTAATCAAGCTCTCATCGTAATGTCCACCATAATTGGTTTCGATTTTGAGATTTTTGAAAGTGTTTCTGCATCCAATAATGACTGGGTCAAGGTTGAGGTTGCAGATGTCCCCCATTCCTACATATATATGAGTGTCTCGTCCAACAATGATATAAAAACATATGGCGGCTTACTTGTTGATAGGAATAGTGACTCTAGAACTTGAATATGTTGAAAACCGTTGTGGAGGTCGTCCAGCCCCTGATAATCGCACATGATGTCGTCAACCTTCAAGCTTTTTAATGAAGGGAAAACCTTATCGCCTCCCTTCTCCAGTTCGTCGATATCGAAGAAGTAGTACAGATATTCTGAGTGTGAGATGCTGAGGGATTCAAGACGTGCAAGATAGGTCGTGAAAGGGATCTTGAGAAAAATGAGGTTTCCATTATCTTCAGAGACACCTTCAAGGGTTATAGATCGAAGCTGGGCAAAGAAAGAAAACATTGTGCGGAAGAAGTTATGGACTCCCCGCAGGGAAATGGATCTCAGGGGCGAACGACCCACGAAGAGACCCCCATCAGCGCCGTCCTGTTTGGAATTGCCGTCAGAGTCCACACTTCCATCCTCAGTTCCGTCTTCCACACCATATGGTAGGTCTGATACATCGAAAAGGCTGAAGGTAATGTTTGTGACCTCCAAGCTTGGTAAACGTATCAAGACATCCAGGGGTACGACGACTTGTTCAAGTGCAAGTCGGGTGAGGGTTGAAGAATTGGAGAAAGTGCTGAGGGTTCTGGAGGACAGCCAGCGACAACGAGAATTCAAGCAGGTGCCATGCAGGTCGGTGGCGTCACAAAGAGTGTGAATGACGGAAAGGATTTTGACGTTGGGTAGGAGTTGCTTGACGAGCGCAATTGTCCTAACATCATCCTCATTCGGGTTGGTATATTCCGGTGTGGTGTCTGAGCAAAGTGAGCTCCTCTCAGAGTCGCTGATAGCGTCCTCACTGCAGTCGTAGTCGGATCGAGTACCGTGCATGCTGTAGTCGTTTGTGTCAAGGTCAAAGGTTAACTCCTTGACGTGCTTCAAAATATGTGGCTGGTCTTCAATAATCCGCGCCAAGGTTTTGCTTGCTTCGTTCCCGGGACCATAAGGACCAAATTTCGCGTGGCGGAAGATATACGGACGACAGAGAGGAACAAATGCCCTAGACATGACACAGCAAGCTTTGATTGTGTGTAAAACGCTCTCGGTTAATTCTCCAGAAGCGATGTCTTCGATAATAAGCTGAAAGATTTCGAGAGAAAATACAGGACCATGAAGAGGATTAGATTCCATAGAGCTTGTGAGGTGGATATTTTCGTAGCGACAGTCCTGTTCAACGTTCCGGATCAATGTTGAACGTTGAACGTTGAAGTTGAACACCTATTTTACATAAACATGCCAGTGCCATGACACGTGTATCAACTCAGGCCTATTTAAATTCCAGGGCCAGGCATGCTTCTCAGCTTATCTGAAGCCCCCAACTAAGAGGACCTACCTCGTTCCGCCTTGGTGAACTCATCGCGACCGTTTCATCACGTCTCCACACATGGCCTCAACGCTGACCACTGACCACGAATGTGCCTTTCCGCTGGAGATATTCGGCCTAATCATCGACAATCTGACTGCAGATGAGCGGTCAGAGTATCTACCTACCCTCAGGGCGTGTTGCCTTGTATGCAAATCCTTCATGTCCCTCTGCCGTCCAGTCATGTTTCAATCTATCACGTACGGGCCTTTTGGGAAACCCAGCATCGCCAGAAAGCATTTTGGGGAACTTTTCACAACCGAGCCACGTCTTGGAACCTATGTCAAAAGGGTGCATTACGTCCTCCAAACTGACGACGACCCGCCCCCCGATGAGGAGTCGGTCCGTGCTGCAGCCAGCGAATTGTATGAGGCAGGATCTTCTGTTGGAGAGGAGGGAAAAATAGACCTAACGCTGCCAGTGGATACTATTGTTTCGTGCATTTTGTATCGGCAATATATCGCACTCGGAGGTCGTATGGACGGGTTTCAGGCATCTCTAGGCCAGTATCTTCCCAAGGTCGAGGCTCTATCCATAACCCATCACTTCTGTCATGACACTCGTGCAGACTCTCCTTACCCATGCGACAACCGATATTGTTACGAATTCGGTCTACTCGTGTTAGAGGAATTCGGGGATCGGAAGCTCATTTCATTATCTATCAATGGTTTAGCTAATCTACCCGCATGGCATGCTCTCAACTTCCCTACTCTCGAGGACCTAGAGCTCGTTCATTGCTTCTTGGAGGACTGGAACCGCCCAGCAGATGCGGAGCACTCGGATGAGGAAGATGACACCGATGACAAGGAGGTTGGGAGTCAGGATGATGAGACAGGACGTGGTCATGCTGACGTCGTTAATGGCGAAGAGTTGGATTCGGATTCGGACTGGGAGACTGTTGGTAGCGATGATAAACGGGGACGAAATCCAAGCGCGCTGCCCAACATCAAACACCTAACGATCAACGATGTCTCCGAGTTCTCATTCAACATCATTCAGCATTTACCTTTTCTCGAAACTATCAATATGAAAGCGGTGGAGGACTTTACCAGCGACTTGCTCGTTGACGACTCCAAAGCTCACACAACGCTCCCGTATCTTCATACCCTCGTCACCGATCAGTTATTCCCTTGGGATGATATCTGCGAAGCTGCCGAAGAGGGGGTCGAGATAGCCTTTCCTGCACTCAGGGTCCTTGATGCCGTTCTAAATAACGATGACGATATCGATACCATGAACAACATCTTTGACCACGTTGAAGTGTTGGAAAGTCTAACACTGACAGCAGGTATATGATTTTTTTTTGATGACCCATAAATCCATAGTATTGGCACGTCACTAACGCGTACTTCATATATCGCAGGAGAAGACACAGCATACGACTTGCCGCTCGAGATGCCGGGACTTTGGAATTGCTTTACAAGATGCAAAACAACCTTGAAGCATATCGACCTCCGATGGAACCAAAGAGGATACGACTTCGATGATACTGTAATTGCAGCAATTTGCGATAACTTGGAAGATGTCGAAGGGGACAATGTTATTGAGAGCATTAAGGTAGAGATTGACATGGGTTCCGTTCATTCAGCGGCATCGTCGCCTAGACCGTCCTTCGAGGAGTGGAGACGATTGGATACCCTCTTGACGCAGAGCCGAGCGTTTCCTTCCCTGAGGGAGGTGTCGTTGAAGTTATTGCTCATTCCGCCAATTTTTAGAGCCTCGCCTAACTCTTGGATCCTCACGCAGTTTCTGCGTCAACCGATGAAGAAATTGCGCAGGGCTTCTGATATTAGTTTTTCTTGCTGCGTTGAGCACATTGATCACTAAACTACTGTCCATATATGAAAGTAGAGAGTTCTTAGTAGTAATTGCTGGTTTATGATGCTAGGAAATATTTTCGGTTTGTGGATACGTTGATCTGCTACGGCGCATGGTGTTGGATTGACATCATGAGGACCTTCCCGCATCAGTTATCTACATATTGGCATCATCTGCCAAATCAGGGCCGCTTTTTGTGCGAAAACTTAAAACATATCTTTCCACCTGTCTTCCACACGAACGTGATAACAAAGCAGTGGACCTCAGTCAACCTGACCTGTAACAACTTGTATCCTCATGGCCAACTCCTTGATATATGACGCTGTGGAAGCTGCTTTTCCAGTGGAAATATTCAGTCTGATTATCAAAAATCTAGTCACAGGCGATCGCTCTAACTATCTCCCAACTCTCAAATCTTTAGGCCTTACCTCAAAGGCCTTTACTTCCCTCTGCCGACCATATATCTTTCAGAGCATTTCATATGGTCCATTTGGTGAGGCTAAGATAGCACGACGACATTTCATAGAGCTCTTCACTCGAGAGCCGGATGTAGCCCAATTCGTCACCAGCGTTAAATATGTTTTGAAAACCGACGATGATCCTCCCATCGACCTGGAAGCTGTTCAGCAGGAAGCACTCAGGCGGTGCCTTGAAGAAAACCAGTCGGTCGGTGATGAAGAAAACGCCCTCGATCGCCCTCCTGGTACTGCTGAAGGTGGCCTCATTTACAGCGAGTACATGGAGTTTGGTGGCTTTGTTGACGAGTACCCTCCCTCCCTCCATACACTCCTACCTAATGTCGAAAAGCTCACCATCCACCACATCTCTTGTCACGAGTCGCCTGCCAACAGTTCGCTCTCCTGTATAAACCAATATTGTACAGCGCTTTCTCGCCGAGTCTTGGAGGAGTTCAGCGACTCAACTATCATCACCTCACTAACAATCACCGGAATTTCCGAGATAGAGATGTGGAACGTATTCGACTTTGAGTCTTTAGAAGAGCTCGAGATGGAGAGGTGCGACATAGAAGGGTGGCTTGATCCTTTAGACGATGAATTTTGGGGTTCCGATGATGAGGAAGAAGACGAAGATGATCATGGTCATCATGATGATGACAAAGAACAGGATGCGAATGAAGACGACGATGAGGCTGAGGATGGCGGTGGAAGGGAAGATGGACTTGGTAAATGCTATACCCTTCCAGCTTGTGCGACGTGTATGCCAATTTGCTCACCAATAATATAAAAACAGAACCCAGCGACTCAGATGGAGAGGATGAAGACAAGTCGGATGACGCATACCTTCATCTCCCTAAACTCACAAAGCTCAAAGTTCACGATACAACCGGCTTCGTCTTCAAAATTATCTATTATCTACCCCATCTCCAATTCGTCGATCTTCAGTATCTCGAATACGGAGACGACTCAGAATTCACTTTATATCAAAAATACAAAAAGCAAACAGAGTTCAAAAATCTTCATACCATTATAACCGATAACGTCGGGGACTGGGCGTCTCTCTTCGATTTCTGCGGGGAAGAAGAGGCAATCCCTTTCCCAAGCATCAAAGTACTCGATGTTCGACTCTGCGATCAGAACGACGTAGACTCGATGGACAGTCTTTACCAGCACGCTAGCGGTTTGGAAAGTTTGGCGTTCAGATCTGGTTGAGTTTTCATGTTTATTTCATTGGCCCGATAACTAATTTTACGCATCTCGTGTTCATCCTAGGGGCGCGCCGTAATCGCGATGTGTTTATCGACGGGATAGACTTGAATAGCTTCATTTGGGCCAACATCGAGACTCTGAAGCACATCACCATCAACTGGTATCACACAGATTACGAGGCGGAGCAGTCAGTGATCAGCAGTCTTCATGAGGCCCTTGAAGGGTCCGAAGGCCAAAACGTTCTCGAGACCATAAACGTTACTCTTGACATAGGTTCAATGGTGATGGCAGCGCTTATACCCAAACCGTCATTCGAGGAGTGGAGATATTTGGACGATTTGTTGATGAATGACAGGGAAAAAGACTTTCCACATCTTCGACAAGTGTCGCTAAAGATCATATTCGGATCAACGTATTGCCCTCCTATGACAGATTCTTGGGTTCTTCGGCAGTTCCTGCGTAAGCCGTTAAGGAAGCTACATCGCGCATCGAATCTGGACTTTACTGGTGGTGTAGTTCACGGGGTGCTTGTTTGATCTTGTTAAATGCTTTATCCTCGTAGTCGCCTATGTCGCTGTAAATGTAACCAATTGACCGTCGATTCCGGTAGTTCCTAATGTGTTCACGAAGCCCCAAAAAGTCTTCTAGATTTCTAAAGTCGGTATGCTTGGGATTTAAATTTCAGCGGTGTTTTCTTCATTCAACGGGCCGCCTGATCCCCCGAGGTGCGTCATGAGAATGGCTCGTGGATGTTGGTCTGACGTTGACCACGGGACCGACGTCGACAATGTTAAATGCCCCGGAACGTTTATATCTCGGGGATGGGTGTTATTCAAAATGACAGAGCCTGGGACGTAATGAAGAGGCTCCCGGAGAATCTACGGCTTCCTCGAGCAGCACATGAGCAGCCTCTAATAATAGACGATGTCGCCAAGTCTACAATAGAGGGACCACTTGATATCTCCCCGACAGCCAGAGATGCTATTTTGAGCTTTAATGTCGCTGCGTGAAGGTTGTGGGATCACATTGATCTGGATTGAAATAAAAATAAAAATAACGGGCGTCAACAATCGTCCCTCAATGCGCTCTCGTGGAAGGCGACAGCTGCCAAGTCTATCAACTCTAGTAGCCTCGACCACGTCACCGGCCATGTGGTGAAGAACATGGAAACTCTTTAGTGTTCAAGGAAGGAATCTCCGAGAGAACATCCGGAACTTGTTCAGTAGGAGACAGTTTTGTCTTGGCCTCATAAGATAGATATCACCACTTAGACACTACGTCTATTCGACGTCGGTCAAAAATGAGCGGCTGACCTCCAGGCGTTGCAGATCACGGTATGAAATCGGTTTATTCATCGGAAAATACAGGCGTCGCATAGCGAAAATCGTATAAAGTCTATCGATTTCAGAGCTACATTCTGTATCTCAACCCCTGTTTCCCATGATGAAGACATCAGCAACATTGGCAGTAGTGGCAAGCGCACTCAGCACGGCTTTCGCACAAAGCTGCCCCAACATTCACGTTTTCGGCGCTCGTGAGACGACTGCACCCGCTGGTTACGGCACAGCGGGTACAGTTGTCAACCTTGTTCTTCAAGCATACCCAGGGGCGACGTCTGAGGCCATCAACTATCCCGCATGCGGTGGACAGTCTCAGTGCGGTGGAATCAGCTATGCTAATTCTGTCGTCCAAGGCACACGAGCCGTCGCTAGTGCCGTCAACGCATTCAACTCCAGGTGCCCCAACACCCAGCTTGTGATCGTTGGTTACTCCCAGGTATGTGTTATCGCTTAAAAAATTCTGTAAAACGCGACATTAATATTATGATAGGGAGGTCAAATCTTCGACAACGCCTTCTGCGGAGGTGGTGATAGCCACTCTGGAATCGGCGACACGTCTGTCCCCATTCAGCCATCCGCAGTCAACATGATCAAGGCTGCCATCTTCATGGGTGACCCCCGTTTCATTCGTGGTCTTTCCTACAACGTTGGCACCTGCCAGGCGCAGGGAGTAAGTGCGATTAATTTTTCACGACCACGCACAGTGACTCACCTTACCTCTAGTTCGCTCCTCGCCCAGCAGGCTTCCAATGCCCGTCCGCTTCCAAGATCCAGTCTTACTGCGACGCTGCGGACCCGTACTGCTGCACTGGAAACGATCAGAACACGCATCAAGGATACGGCAACAAGTACGGCCAGGCAGCACTCACCTTCATCAAGAGCAAGCTCAACTCCACTGGAGGTGGTGGAGGCGGAGGCGGAGGAACGACCACTGTCACTCCTCAACCCACTGGAAACCCAGGTGGAGGTAACTGCGCAGCGAAGTGGGGCCAATGCGGAGGTCAAGGGTGGAATGGTCCAACCTGCTGCCAGTCTGGTAGCACTTGCCAGGCTTCTAACCCTTAGTACGTGTTTTATGATCTTCTTTGACTTGGAAGATGGCTAACTTGTTGCGCTAGCTATTCTCAATGCCTGTGAACTATTATTTCAGTGATTTAAATTACAACAGATGGAAGAAATTCTCCGCACCAGGATAGCAATAGTTTCCTCTCAAAACATAAATACCAACTGTTAACGAGCTACCCCCCACGTCGTTGATATCCTAGATGTCCCTGAGGTTTCCAGACATGTTGAACTTTATGAGAAGAAATTCAAGAGTCGGAATGTTATTTTTCAACATAAACGAATAGCGACTGAATAGCCCACTGAATTAACCTTGAGGTATACTGGAGGGAATAGGAGTCTAATAATTCGTACGCGTAGTTCAACTGCTTCAACAACGTGAAAACTGTTAAGCAACAAAACAGGGCTCGTCAGTGTCGCGTTATGGTGACGCAAGTCATGTGACGCGTCCCGGTTATCCGGACTCCGGGGCGCCGGGGCTTCGTATGAGAGGTCGACTCAGGTTCAAGTTAGACTTCAATATTAATTCAATGTTCTATGTACCTCGACTTGTTCAGTTGTTCTCACAAATTGAGTCCAAGGAATATAATGGATCTCTATCTTGATTTTAGGCACATATACATAATTTTGATCGACGTTCATCGCTGGACTGCATGGTGTAGTTGCTCATTATCCTCCTTTCCAAGTTCGAGTCTCTTTGGTGACTTCGTCTGTTATCCTCCGACCACTGGTACGCTTTTCCATTGATGCGGTAGCTGCTCTCTCAGCTATTATGCATCTTCCATCGATATCCCAGCTTCCTTTGCTCTACCAGCTTTCCCGGCATTCTACTTAAAACTCACACTTACACTTTGCGTTTGATTCGGTTTGCGGTACCGAGACAGGTTGTGCGTCTAATCAGGTCCAGACCATTGCGAAGTCTCGAAAGATTGAGGGAAAACAGACCCTGTACATGCGTTGGTATGGATTTAACTCGGGTGGCGCGTGGCTGTGTCCGACCTGTCAATGCAAGTGCAGTGCAGCCTCGTTGCGATGGTTTGAAAACCCTTAAATTGAACTTCGTTTCCATGCAAATTTGACACCCTCAGCTTTACCTTTCACTACATGCATTTCTCCAATCTTCCGTCAGATATATACATCACTGTCTGTCTTTCACTTGATCCACTGGATATCCTAGCATTTGGTCAGGTACGTTAATCCTCAATGAAAGTTGTCGCCTTCTTCGATTCATAATCGTCCCATTTATATTGCAGACTTGTACAGCCATCCGTGAAGCAACACACAATCTATCTGTTTGGATCGCTGCATTAAAACACTCCGCCGCTAGGAATCAAATTTGCTCTGCTACATTCGATGTCCATCATATGTCCATCGATCAGCTGAAGATCGCATCAACGGCTCCACTTCGCCTTCTGAGGAAGCTGCAGCAAGGATCCCCCATTGAAGGACCAAGCCGTGATCCACACCGAGTCAAACCCCTGACAAGTTTTGTGATACACCATTCACATCTCAGTGATAACACATGGCCAGAAAGCCAACGACATTTTGCTCGGATCAGTTTTGTACCTGGTGGCAGGTTTTTGATAGCCTTCTGCATGAATGAGTTGGTTATTTATGATCTGTTGACATCCCACCGCACCGGAGGACCTGGAATTGTGCTGAGGATACCATCTGGGCACAATTTCCCCTTCATTACTTCTCCTGATCCCACTGGGAACGGTTTTCGGCTACTAACATACCACAGAGGGGATCCATGGTGAGTATTTTTTATGCTCTCAGTTCTGAGCGCGCTTAAGCATTTATCGATACTCAGGGGTCCAGACAAAATTACCGTTTTTTCTATCAATTATACCAAAGAGAGGGGACCACCTTCGGTTATTCCCTATTCTATGACAGGGCAGGAATTAAAGTTATTCTCCAATGGCCCATATACGATGGTTGGAAACCTTGTTGTTTTCTCATACAGGATTTCGTTGAACGAGAAGTACCTCAGCGTTTGGAACTTTGTGGACAATACCGTAGCACGTTGGAGTGTGTCCATTGCGTACCCATTAGACTATGAAGAGGTATGTCATTACCGCCTACCCACGAACCGCGAAATTAAAGAACGATGTGTTCCTCCCCGCAAAGGTTTTCACAGCAGGTCAGCATATATTACTGGTCGCCCCATCATGTGTACACGCTTGGCTGCAACCTCCTCTTATGCCTCGGACCGATGAAAAATTTGCACCCGTTGTGGATGTCCCATTGACATTCGAACACCCACTTTCACCTCTTGGTGCGTTCAGCCGGGGCTCGTGCGCCAAACTGAGCGACTGGTACAACATGTTTGGAGCAACTTCCGCCATCGACTTTCTCGGAAACGACCCATACTACCACCTTTTCGCAACTTACAAATTCTCAGAAGATCATCTATCTGGTACTGCAATCCCTGTCACAAGATCGCGTTTTGTTCGCAGCGTTTCTATTCCAGGAGGCCAGGTGGACACCATCAATGTCGCTCCTTACGCCTTGTGTCATGGCCACATCGTCAAACCTGTCATGAGCTCGGATGGCGGCCAAATATTCATCGTTACCTCACGGCCATCTTCCGATCCTCAAGGGTCAGAGGACGTAATATCTCAACTGATGCTTCCCAAAGATTATCCACCCTTGGTATATCCACTGTCTCTACGAGTAGACCTGGGTAACTTTACATTTGACCCCATGTCGGGTCGATTGGCCTATTTAGCAGACGAAGGAAAGCAAATCGTTCTTTTGGACTACCTGACATGCCCATCTTCGGAAAATATTCCGTCCTAGTCCATATATAACGTTATACGGTACTTCTGGCAATTTTCGTATGCATTAACAGACCTTTTTCTTAATCGTGTATTCGTGGATTACCATCGCTCTCTTATTATTATAAAAATATGACCGATTAAGTCTCGGCTGCCTGGTTATGATGGCTATACTCCTTCGAGGGTTAGACGAGACATAGCGACTTTCTCAGTCCATTTCAAAATCTCCTTTCGACAAAACAAAAGGGCATGTTCAAATATGCATCCCCTTTCCTATTTCGTTATCCCTTCTCCCATCCTTCGACACGGACTTTGCACGCGCAGGCGCCTTCGACACGAAGAGGGAACTTGACGTCCCGCGGGCATCAACATCGACATTAAGACTAGCTTCAGCACCTCCCATCGTATGCAAGCATATCAGAACTACTACTACGGAAACGCCGGGGGTGACACTGAGCCCGGCCAGAATGGTAAATACGACCATGACCATTTCGCGTCGGATCGACACTCTGGCTATACCCCGCCCAACGGACCCAAACCCGAGTCTCAAGCCCAAGCGCAGTCGCGAGGTTCGGCACAGGTGGATACTGGTGCTTCAAGTCAAATTGATTACGGGTTGAGCCCTGAAGCGCAGAGAATGGTCGCAGAGGAGCATTTTAATAATGCCATCCGTACGTCGTCACTTCGCTTCTGGCCTTCACGAACGAGCTACAAGTCGAAGACGAACAGTGATCACCCTTCTTGTCATCGGCATGCTGTTCTTCATCTACCTTTGGTTCTTTTTGTCTCCTCTTTTTCGAAATCGAAACCTGTCGTCCTCCAGTCATACTAGACATCGCGACGCCTCTCTCATCAATCCATTCACTGCTCGTAACCCCCGTTCTGAAAAGGTGGCACCTGGCGCATTGCTCAATCAGAAGGAAGGCCCTGGAGAAACGAGCTGTGCTTCGTGGAAGACGTTCAGGCCTTGGAGCGACGAGTGGAGCGATATCTCAATTAAGCAGGCGTACACTGGTCATAGAACTGCAAAACCCCCACCCTTGTATTCCCCACGTCAGGGGGCCAAATACCCATTTGCGGGAGGGACTTCCTCGAATACCACTGCAGACGATCTCCTTTCCGTCCCTAGAAAGCTCATGCGAAGCGTGTCTTTAGCTCGAGACGGTAAAGTCACTGTTCCGAAGCGCATCTCGCATTTCTTCCTCAGGTCGTTTGGCTCCGGGGCGGGATCATCTGCGAGCGCGAATAGCAGCGGTTCCCTGAGCACAACAACCACTTTGGATGGGAAACGTATCGCTCCTAGCTACTCTGGCAAGGGTGTCGATGGGAGTTACCCTTTCAGCTTTCCCTCTGCCACGTCTTCAAATACTACCACGACCCTCCTTCGTCCTTGTGCTGCATCGAGGTCTGTCTCGGATGTGGTTGTGCTTCACCCACCTGCCATTTATATTCCCAGGCCAAGCATGACACCAGTTTACGAGAGATATTCTGCGTTTTACGGTGATGGGGTTGGGGGTGCTAACACCAGCCAGTCAACAAGTGGCATCAGGAGTAATAACGCGGTTGGTTCGCGTACATCGAAAGTGCCGAGTCAGCCTCGCATACCTGATCACTCTAGGATGGGGATCGCATTTTGAGTGTACCTGCTTCTCTTTTGCTTCGCGGACACTTTTGTGTATTACTCTCTCGCTCCTTAATCAGCACGATCGTTTACTGTGGCTTCTTTGCAGTCAAGTCGTAATATAAACTAGGCCTTGCGATCTGAGAATGGGTTAAAAGAATTTAACTGAAATCGGTACAGGTAAAGGACTTGAAGAGAATACAATTGGAAGAGGCACGATATTATTTAATACAAGGTAGTATTTACGCCGAGACCTTGCTCCTGATGAAGGAAAGAGCAGCTTGGCCGTACTTGTTGCCGTATTGCTGGTGGGCGTTAGCATCGTTACCGTTGCAGCAGTAGGGGTCAGGGGAGTCGCAGTAAGATTGGATCTTAGCTGCAGATGGGCACCTGAAGCCTGATGGTCGGGGAGCGAACTATACAAGAATTTAATAATGAACGGGCGAAAAGAGGTTAGACAACTCACCCCGTTGGCATTGCACGATCCGACGTTGTATGACAGACCAGGGATGTGACGTGGGTCGCCCATAAAGATAGCAGCCTTGATCATGTTGATGGCGGAGGCTTGAATGGGGATCGAAGTATCGCTGATACCTTCGTTGCTGTCACCGCCCCCGCAGAACGCGTCGTCGAAGATTTGACCACCCTACAAAAAAAAAACACAAATTATTAAGGAAATGAATTATGATGATGCCGCTGAATCAAAATTTACCTGAGAGTAACCAACAAGAACGAGCTGTGTGTTGGGGCATCGTGAGTTGAAGCTGTTGACAGCATTGGCGACAGCTCTAACACCCTGTTGGACTGAGTTCGCGTAGCTGACGCCTCCACACTGAGATTGACCACCGCAGGCTGGGTAGTTGATTGCCTCAGCGGTTGAGCCAGAGTAGGCGCCTAGAACGAGGTTGACAACGACACCAGCGGTACCGTACCCAGCAGGAGCTGTTGTTTCACGAGCGCCAAAGACATGAACTCTAGGGCAGGATTGACCGACGACGGCGGTGACGAGGGCAGCCAAAGCGAGAAGAGATGATTGAGGACGCATGTTGGAAATTTAACTAATAAACTAGAGGAGATGATACTGTAGAACGATGTTTAGCAGAGACTTTATACCCCACAACGACGATGAGGAGATCTCAAAATACCAGTATGTTCCGAGGAATTTGTCGATGACATACCGGGATCGTCGTCCTTCTGTCGCACTGTGTCAACGAGAGCGTTGGCAATACACTCATGCTGGCATCTAAAAATATGCACAAGGGATGTCACCGAAGTCCGTGAATCCACCTTCGAGAATCGTATCATAGTCACGGGGCACAGGTATCATAGAAAACGTAGGCCATTGCTTCTCAGTCACCACCGATGTAACTTCTTTCTGCTAAAATACTGTCGAGATCACTAAAATACGATCAGTTTTTGTAAAGCATTACCTGAATGCAGTATTTGAAATTCAGGGAGCTCTCCTGACACGTACGGCGTATGTTTCCACCTTCTCCCCCTCGTGCTACTTGATCTCGTTACTCGCCCTTGAAGGAAGCGTAATCACCATTCATGGAATACATTTTACACCCCATCAGAGTCCTTTTCCAAGGATTGTGGTACGAGTCTTCCTGGGATTGGGGAAACAGTCGCTTACCCTCTACTATTCGTATCTGTATATGTTATATGGAGTAATTCGAAGCAACTGAGGTTAGATTGGGGGAACATCTCCATTGAATGGGAGCATGAACGTGGTCAGCTGCTTACACCCCTACGTGTTATGATCCCTAAAATGCTTCGACAGCAACGCGAAATGAGTGAAATGTTAGGTATATAGTGGAGTACATAATCACACCAAGTGGCATTGAACAGGTCATCGTACTTTCCCCGGCCCGTTGCAATATGTAGAACTATCAGCCGCCCCGCTGTGTTCCACGTTGTTGTGACAACCCGAAGGCTATGATCTGCGACTGCACCCGTGATGATGACGATTCTGAAAGTTGATGACACCTACAGAGCCGAAGTCCGTCAAAGCATGTTTTCGAAGCAAAAGTTTATATATTTAGACACGTTTGTTGGGCCTCGACAGCCCTCGACCTATATATTCAAATTCTTTTCTCGGCGAATCACTTATTCACACATGGTGGTAAATGTGTAACTAAGGATAACAGATGTCACAGCGTTTCTCGAATAAAACGAGTTCGCCTTTCTGGGCGTAGACGTATGCGTATTTCACTGCTGAGGATTGTAAGTAATTCACAATTTCTCGACAAATTTCGAAAGTATTGACATATGATCATAACTTAATAATTGTTTCGTCGGCTGCTGATCTTTCGTACAAAATTGTAATAAGAATACTGCTTTCAACCACCCTGATCCATTACAAGCACTGAGAGTAGCTGAACAATGAGTTAGTCCCTGTTCTCAATACGATGAAAGACAAGTAATAGAAACTTACAAAGCATTAGCGGCCTGGCAAGTGCTTCCTGACTGGCAGCAGGTAGGACCGGTCCAGCCCTGACCACCACACTGGCCGTACTTGGCAGCACAGTTGGTTCCTCCTCCTCCACCGGTTGGCTGGGGCTGAGTAGTAGTGCTTCCTCCTCCTCCTCCACCACCGCCCGAAGCGCTGAGTTTGCTCTTGATGAAGGTAAGAGCTGCCTGGCCATATTTGTTGCCGTATCCTTGGTGAGTATTGGCATCATTGCCGTTGCAGCAATATGGGTCAGCGGCATCACAATAAGATTGAATCTTGGATGCGGATGGGCATTTGAAGCCGGATGGGCGCGGAGCGAACTGTGAACAAAAGCATGTCAAAATTTATTATCAAATACTGGAAACCAATCGAATGGTTGGATGAAACTAGAACGCACCCCGTTGGCGTTGCATGTTCCGACGTTGTAAGACAGTCCAGGAATGTGACGTGGATCGCCCATGAAGATGGCGGCCTTGATCATGTTGACAGCAGAAGCCTGGATGGGGATCGAGGTGTCGCTGATGCCTTCGTTGCTGTCACCACCACCGCAGAACGCGTCGTCGAAAATTTGACCTCCCTATGCAGATAAACGCGTCAGGTTATTTTAAAAACGAGTGGAGAAAGGTATGTACCTGTGAATAACCGACAAGGACGAGTTGTGTGTTCGGGCATCGAGTGTTGAAGCTGTTGACAGCGCTTGCAACAGCCCTTACACCTTGCTGGACTGAGTTGGCGTAGCTGACTCCACCGCATGAGGATTGGCCACCACAGGCTGGGTAGCTAATAGCCTCGGCGGTCGAGCCTGGGTATGCACCCAAGACAAGGTTGACGACAACACCAGCAGTACCGTATCCTGGAGATACCGTGGTTTCACGGGCACCGAAGACATGGACGCCAGGGCAGGACTGCGCAAAGGCGGTTGTGATAACGGTGGTCAAGGCTAGGAGAGTCGACTTAGTCCTCATGTTGGTGAATTGTCTGAAGGTGATTCAAAACACAATATGAGGAAATGAGATAGGGAACTGAGGTGGAACGATTGTCGTTTTATAGACTTGAACCTGCATACGGTGTAATAATAGTACTCCCTTATTTTCCGACCAATATACCGATTTCGAACCGTGATCAGCAACTCTGGTGTTTATATGTTGCTTAAGCTGGTCAGGCGTCAGTGCACGGCTCTGCGGGAGGGACAACCATTTAGCGTCGCAATGATGGGGAACAGTTTGGTGATATAGAATTGACGAGGTCACCACACTAAACACGGGTTTTCTCTGGAACATACGTCACAGCAAACCATTCAATATCGGCCACATGCTCGTAACGTGCTCGAGGTTCGAAGGTGGTCGACACTCCGCTGTGATATTTTTAGTTTTGGTTGTCGGCCATTTTGAATGGAACTATGAATAAAAAATAATTGATTGGTTGCAGGAGCCACATAGATGTTCCTTCTCGTGGCCAATTAATACACGGGGTACCTTATACACGGGTGTATTTCCGAGAAAAAGAGGCAATAATTTAGTGGGGTGTCGGAGTTGTTTAACCCACCAGGATTAATTGATGCGTGCTGAGCAGGATGTTAATTTGTAATTTGTCAGTGAAATTCGAAGACAAATTGTTGATGCAGGACGTATAGAGACTTACAAAATACAGCTTCATAATGTGCGGTGCTGTATGCTGCTCTGGGCTACCCACTGACTTTGTTGGCTCCAGCCTGAACTATAACAGAGAATCAGTAGACTTAGGAGGTCATTGGTAGACTTTAAACAATGATCTGAAATGGCTTTGTGTATTGCAAGTGAAAGGTTAGGGAAGGGTGAAAGTCTTAGTGGAACGAGTCACAAAACGACCTCGAAACAGCGATGAAAAATCATAATAAATATTTCAAACTCCGCCATCAATCATGCACAACGCGTCGTCGACGCGACTTGACCGTGACCATCATCCACTGCCTTGTTCTCGCTTTCCCATCCTTTTTATTCACGACTCTGAAATCTTGGAAAGGGCATTGGAAATATACCCTGATAAAATAATTTTGTTAATTCAGGCAGTGAACGATGCCCCTCGTTCGCATTGAAGTATGCGACTTTAAGTCATATCGGTACGTCTTGGCAGATTTATGCTGGCCTTTTAACTAATCTGAACTTGTATCGAATTTGTTCATGTAGGGGTCACCAAACTATTGGCCCATTTATGAATTTCACTTCAGTAATCGGCCCTAATGGAGCAGGAAAATCCAACCTTATGGACGCTATCTCGTTTGTTCTAGGCGTCAAAAGTGCACAGCTGCGATCTTCTCAGCTGAAGGACTTAGTGTATCGTGGGCGGAGATTAGCCAAGGATAACATGATAAATGGTGATGGAGAGGGGCAGAACGGCAATGCTGAACAGGAGGATGATGAGGACGACGATACTCTCGGAGAAGGAACTGCGAAGAAAGCCTGGGTAATGGCTGTGTTGTTGGATTCCGAGGGGAAGGAGTGCAGATTTCAACGCACGTCAGTATTTGATCATCTGATTTTTAAATATGTCCCTGACGCATTTTTCATTTACAAATAGTATATCAACGACTGGAGCCTCTGAGTATAGACTAAACAACAAGACAGTCACGTACTCAGCTTACAACGCTGCCCTCATCTCGCACAACATCCTCGTCAAGGCCAAAAACTTTCTTGTGTTCCAGGGAGATGTCGAAGCTGTCGCATCACAGTCCTCTAAACAACTCACTAATCTCATTGAACAAATCAGTGGCTCTTTGGAATTTGCAACCGAATACGACAAGGCTAAGGAGGCACAGGAAAGGGCCACAGAGAACGCAACCTTCAATTTCACAAAGAGGCGCGGAATTGCGGGTGAAATAAGGCAGTATAAAGAGCAGAAGAGCGAAGCAGACAGATTTAGGGTTTTGTGTGATGAGCGAGTACGTTGGGCCTCTTGCACCGAGATGCTTTGAATGTTCTGACCTCCCAATTCACCTCTAGGACGAACTTATTCTTCAACGCATTCTCATCAAGCTGTTCCACATTGACCTTGGAATTGAGGATAACACTCGCACGATTGTGAAGAAAAATAAGGAGCTCGCAGGATACAGAGAAGAACAGAAAAAGTATGAGGAGGAGCTGGACGCAGCAAGGGCTAGCCAAGCGAAAGCTCGCACTGGACTAATGGCGAAGGAGAAAGCTATCAAGAAGGCTGAGAAAGCTTTAGAGGCAAAGGTGAGATTCTCCTCTGTTTCCTACCTCTCCTTCTGCAGGACGAAAAATCGCGTCTATAACCACTTCTTTAAATTTGGCTTGGTGCAACACATGCTCATAAATCCTCTTTACTGCTGTTTTCCACCAGAAACCAGAACTCGTGGCAGCAGACGCGCAGATCCAACACTCTACACGGAAGCTGAACAACGCAAAGAAGTCGAAGGACGAGTTGATCAAGAATGAGGCTCAAATCCAAGCTAAGGTTGCAGCTTTGCAAAAGGAGTTGCAGAGTGTAAGAAGGGCGGCTGAGAAAGCGCAGGGTGCGCACCCGATTTTTTTTTTTGCTTTGCCCTGGTACTGACGAGGAAGGGGGTGTTGGTTTACAGAGGAGCAAAGGAAGAATTCTCAACACAATATTGCGCTAAGTGAGCAGAAATTGGAGGAGTACCGTCAACTGTAAGTAATGTGCTTACTGATTTTCGTTTCGCTCACCCTGATGGCACCTTGTTCACAGCAAAGCCCAGTCAAGCGTCCTCGCAGTGGATGAACGACAATCCCTAGAGACTCTTACTCGCGAAGAGAAAACTTCGGCTCGCATTCTCGCTCAGCTCACTGACAAGGAGACGACTCACACAGAGAGAAAGCAAGTGTGTGTTGACGAGTTGGAAACTGTGACAGCAAGAAGAGATGAGGTAGTTTGTATTTCGTTCTGATGATGTAGTGATGAACTGATCACGAATTAATTTCAACTTGAACAGCTGCAGCGAAAAACCAATACACTTCAAAGCGAGCTGGCCGTTGCCAGACAAGAGCTGGATAATTCTCAAGCTGAACGAGCCAGGATTACGTGCGCTTTTTCACATTCTAACGCATCCTCAGTATTTATTGATGATCGCCGTTTCTAGGAAACTGCAAACTGAGGCCGACGAGAAACTTCAAAAGATCTATCAATCCCTTCTTCAAGCTGGCGTGGATAAGCAAGAGTCGGAAAAAGAGGCAAAGATGAAGGAGACGCTTGCGAATCTGAAGAGGTTGTTCCCTGGTATGCCACTATCCCTTGCTTTCCATTATTCTCCCCTTATTTACACTTCGTATCAGGTGTTAAAGGGCGGGTCATCGACCTCTGCAAACCAACCCAACGCCGATTTGAAACTTCTGTTTCCGTTGTTCTTGGTCGCAATATCGACTCCATTGTCGTTGAGGAAGAAAAGACAGCTATTGACTGCATTGAATACATGCGCTCACAACGATTCGGCCAAGCCACATTCATTCCGCTTGATACCATTCAAGTTAAACCCGTTAACGATAAATTCAGGATGTTTGGCAAGGGAACACGGTTGGCTGTGGACGCTGTTCAGTTTGACGCTGGAGTGGAACGAGCGATCATGTTTTGCTGCGGCAACAGTTTGATTTGTGATACTATGGAAGTTGCTCGTTATGTCTGTTATGAGAAGGGCCAGGAGGTCAAAGGTCGGTGTTCATTCACATCGGTGTGCTCAGCTGATTAACCTCTGAACTTTAGCTGTGACGCTAGAGGGAACGGTGATCCACAAGAGTGGTCTCATCACTGGTGGAAAGAGCTCTCATGATAATAGCAAGAAGTGGGATGAGAGGGATGTTCAAGGTTAGTATATTCCGGTCATCAAATATATCTTCTCGCTCATCGCTTTCCTTGCGCTTCCAGGCCTCGTTCGTGAACGAGACAGCTTGATGGGAATTCAACGTGACTTGGCAAAGCAAAAACCAAGAGGGAACGATGAAGGTCTTCTTTCCGATATCTCAAGATTGGAAGCTGGTATTCATGTTGCTACCGATGACTTGGTGCGTTGCTCCTGTTCCTCCCTTTCTGTGTCTATGTGGCAACAATGGCACTCACGTAATATCGAATTTCACAGAAAGCTTGCCAGTCCAAAATCACTGGACTGAAAGACGAGATCAAGCATTTGGACAAAGAGTTGAAGGCCGTTAGCCCTGAGCTTAAGAAGGCGCGTTTTTCCCCCGTCCCCTACTACCTCTTCTGCCTTCTCTGGTGCTCATCGTCTCTTCTACAGGCTCGTTCAACCCATGCCAAACTCAAGTCCAAGATTGATGAGGTCAAGACCGTCATCAACGCCGCCGAAGACCAAATTTTTCGAGCTTTCTGCCGTTCCATTGGTGTCAACAGTATTCGTGAATATGAAGAGAGCCAGCTCAAGGTCGCACAAGAAGAGAGTCAGGCGAGGTTGAGGTTTGACACGCAGATCGCGAGATTGTCCAACCAGTGGGTTTCTCCCCTTTTTTCTATTTAGATCAATGAATGATAATTGAGGTGTCACTTGCAGAGCCGACTTTGAAACGGAAGGTCTAACTAACCTCCAAGAACGTCTCGCCAGATTGGAAACTGTCATCTCCACCGAGGAAACCAGTCTTGTTAAACTGGAAGAGCAGAAGGAGGCAATCCAGCAAGATTTACAATCCTCCGAGGACGGTCTGAATGAACTGAGGGAGCAACTGGAGGGCCTTCAGGAGAAGGTCGAGGAGAAGACCAAGGCCGTGGAAGGAGTGAAGAAGACATGGGCTAAAGCTGCCAAGGTCCTTGATCAAGCATTGAAAGATATTGCAACATGCGTACGTTTTTTTTATCTTCTAAACGATTTACTGATCAGTCCTGAAAATGACACAACAGAACGACGAAATTGAGAAACTGGCGC
The DNA here is from genome assembly GCA_015501605.1 of Panaeolus papilionaceus. Classification (NCBI taxonomy): domain Eukaryota; kingdom Fungi; phylum Basidiomycota; class Agaricomycetes; order Agaricales; genus Panaeolus; species Panaeolus papilionaceus. Next base: position 2,333,849 of record JADNRZ010000005.1, on the reverse strand, counting down.
TTGAAAGAAGTTCAATCTATCGCAAGTGCAGGCTTGAAGAAATCCAACTCCCGTTGTTGGAGGGTGACCTCCGAAACGTCCCTATGGAAGAGGTAAACATTCTCCCCCTCTATCTTTCTTGCGACGCTCATGTCGTCCCTTTTTGTAATTGTTAGAATCTCCGCGAAGAAATGGCCATGGACGTAGACGAGGACGAGAATGAAACTCAACGACCCAAGACTGTGCCTGACTATGATATTCAAGTTGATTTCTCGAGCATAGACGAGGAGAACCCTGGAGAGCTTGCCGAGGAGCTTGCTAGGTTCGACAAAGAGATCAGCGACAAGAGTGCAGAGATTGAGCGGATGGCACCCAATATGAAGGCCATGGAAAGGTGGGCTTCCTCGCTGCGTTTCTGTTTTTATAAATCCGCCGTTTAAACGACTGCTCATGATGCCATGGACGATTAGATTGGACGATGTAGAGACCAAGCTCGCCGATACGGAGAAGGAGGCAGAGAAGGCGAGGAAAGATTCCAAACTCGCCAGAGATCACTTTAATGATGTCAAAAAGAGACGGTTAGCATTCTTAAAATCTGCTCTATCTTGTTGCTATCTGACTCTTGAACGTTGCCTGTCAGATGTGACCTCTTCAACAAAGCCTACAACCATATCGCAAGCCACATTGACGACGTCTACAAAGAACTGACCAAGGGCAAAGCTGCGCCTATGGGTGGTGTTGCTTACTTGAGTTTGGAGGACAACGAGGTATTTATTCACTCGCAGGATTTTAGGACGATTTCACTCATGGCGTCGCTTAGGAACCTTACAATGGTGGTATCAAATACCATGCTATGCCTCCCATGAAGCGATTCCGTGATATGGAACAGCTTTCTGGTGGTGAGAAAACCGTCGCAGCGTTGGCCTTGCTCTTCGCTATTCACAGGTATTTTTGTCCACCCAATTCTAACATAATGCAACTTCTAACGCGATCTTTCATCTAGCTACCAGCCAGCCCCATTCTTCGTCCTAGATGAGGTTGACGCCGCGTTGGACAACACCAACGTGGCCAAGGTCGCCAACTACATTCGTGCACATGCGTCTGATAGCTTCCAGTTTATTGTCATCAGTTTGAAGGGCTCCCTTTACGAGCGTGGACACTCGCTTGTTGGCATTTATCGGGACCAGGAAGTCAATAGTTCCAGGACATTGACACTTGATGTGCGCTTTAGTTTTCCCCTTGTTTAATACATCGTGGATGCTGATTATATTTTCCTTAGCTCACACAATACGACGATTAATACGCCTCAAGTTGTGATTATTAATGCCGACCCTGTCAAAACCTCCATTATGCTCTACTTATTCTCTGCACTTCATCCAGTCTCTTTTTAATCTCCTGTTGCTGCTGTTTGCTGTCGTCATTGTCTTTATTTTCGCTACCTGCTGTTGTAATTGTACGGTTTATTATTGTCGCATTTTAGTCCGAATACGAAACTAGAATTTCTGCTGGAAACTCGGTTTCAAGTTCGTTGAAGGAGGTATCATTACATCATCTATTGTACATGTGAACGAAAGCATTTTTCGACGACAGGGGCATAGCTAAAATCTAAACACAACAGGGTTTAACACGGAAATTTACCACACTTGCTGACGCATCCTCTACTAGTCCTAGATCGAGTACAGACATTTGGGAAGCATGCACCTCGGAAATTATCCCTGGGTGCTTTAAATAATCAAGGACCGCAATCGTATCATGACACTCCGAAATATAGACCAATCTGCCAGAAAATGGATCAAATGTGAAATGCACCCTGGAGTGCAGAGATGGCCGCATTGGAAGGTCTTCCAAGAGCTGAAGCTCGACCACGGGGGACAGTTCTCTGTCAGTGGGATCCTCGTCAACGAACAACAGGGGAATGAGGACTGCAAATGGTCGTTGGTTATACGCGAAAAGTCTGACAGCATAGTCATTGCAGATGAAAAAAGGGTTGTCGGTGATATAGCGAGAAATGCTTGGAGTGATGCGTCGGGGAAATTGTGATAGAACGGAATGAGTGACAACGATTTTATCCTGTGGTTGCAGGGCACTGGTCGATGTTGACACCTCTGCAGAGGTCTGTCGGATAGTGTGGGTTGTCCACGTGTGAGAATCGCTATTCTGTCCTCTGAACGTGAAGACTTCAAGCGGATGAAATGAGTTGTACCAATCGTATGGCCGTTTGCATTGCGGTTGAGGCAAAAGCCTCGTTTTTGGAGTATCGTTATTCAAAGGTGTACGGAAGCTTTCTGGAATATCCTGAATAGGGATCGCGTTCTGGCCATCACGAGGGCGAAGAGGGGGCATTTTCCAGCCTCTAAGAAAGTGTTTCTCAATCATCACAACATATCCACTGTCGTAATAAAACTGGAGAGAGGATTGAAGCGTTAAGGACTGAGGCATGTGCGACTCATGGTGAACTTGAGCAGGACTCACCTCAACGTAATTGTGATTTGGGATACTCCAGCTTGCAAAGGTATCTTCAATGAAGTTCCAGACGTTCACGATGCAGGTCCCTGTTGCAGGACCGCGGGGAATATAGGTGTAAATGAACAAATCATGGACCAGAGTAAAATAGTCGGGATCTGATGGATGAGATACCTCCAATCTCGTTGTCTTATTGATCAGAGAGGGTGCACAATCTGCGTCGTCCACGATGAATCTCATGACAGAGACTTCAGCAAAATGGCTTTTCAAATAATGGGAAATCAGATATCGTGTGGGATTTAGACCATAGCGTTTGAAACCCACGTACTGAGAATAGCCATCCTGAGCGACAACGAGTCGTATCTCCTTCCCATCTGAGGAAGGTGCAGACAGGAACATCCAGTCATCGTTGCACGGAATGCATAGTATTTCATTCACCCCTTTCTGAGGCTGAAGTCCCGTATCTAGGTCGTATAGGCGAAGTTCTGGATGGCTATAGGCAAACAAGAATCGTCCTCCAGGTATCAAACAGAGACGCGAAAACGCGCGCTGCTCGTCAACCGTCCCACTTCCAATAGAGATGATTCGTTTGTTTACGAATTTCAAGGGAGCAGATTGGTTGTCTGGCTCGGTTGTCCCTCCTCTGCTGCGGAGTTTGACAATAACACGAGAAGGTCCTGTTGCTAGATCCTGGAGCCTAGCTAGCTCCAGATTATGATAGTTTGCGTAAGCCTCGGTGAAGATTTGATTTTTAGTCATGGCTTGTTCCAGGGCATTTATCCAGACGGAGCGCTCCTGTGTGGAAGCGCGCAATATGGTGCATGTCTGTCATGTTTGTTGTGAGTATTCCATGAAATTCGGATGGTAAGTCTTCAAAAATACACACTTGACCGAGTGCCAGAATATCCAAACCAGTAAGAAACGAACATATCAAGGTATAAATGTCAAGTGGAAGATCGTGAAACTCCATAGCAAACGGGCTAAAGGTTTCCCCCGCCACTGGTAGACTCGGAAACACGAGATAGGCGTTGTCAACGTAGAGAAACTGAAAGCACTCCGTAAAGCAGCCAATCAGTCGTTCCTGTCAAACAATGATGCATCACCGGTGCACCGTTGAGCGGATCACCAACCTCGGACTGAGTCCGGACTGGATTCACTCCAAACATATTCGTTGGAGGCATAACTTAGCAGGAAACCAAAAATACAATAAATTATGCGTAAGCTTAACTTTGTACGACTGAAAGGTATTAACAAAATGTGAGCTAAAAGGAACATGGCTTAACGCGATGTACTTCAGGAATGATTGAAGCGACATCGAGTGGGGGACATGAAGACTCTGGTGGACTCTCCGCGATGGAACGTCTGTGGGGAACTGCTCCTGGATGTAATAGATAGTCGAGGATCACGATCGACTCCTCATGTTCTGAAATATACGCAAATCGTCCGGAGAATGGGTCAAATGCAAAATCTACCCTAGAATACAGGTCCTTTGAAAGAGGCACATCCTCCAACACCCCCAATTCAACCATCCTCTCGGGTTCTGAATCATTACTGCATTCATCGCCAGCCATTGGTGAGCTGATTGTTGCACAGGGTTGTCGACCATATGTAAAACATCTGACAATGGAGTCATTACAGACGAGGAATGGGTTGCTGACGACCGACAGTGAGCCGCCATGCGAGTTGGAGGAGATTTGAAATTTGTAGGGATGTTCAACCACGACTTTATCATGGGGATCTAGTACAACTGAAGATGCAACCGTACTTTGTTTGGATGAACGTGATTGGATAGTGTACGTCGTCCACGTGGAGAAATCGTCTTCTTGGCTTTTAATTTGGAAAACGTCCAGCGGTTTGAATGTGCTGTACCAGTCGTAGACTCGTTCACATTCTAGGTTAAATTCAGATCCTGAGTCAGATGCCTCCACTGTGGCGTTTAATTTCAATGGAATGTTGAATGTTTCTGGGATGTCTTGGAGAGGGATTGGATTGGAGAGTTTGCGAGGACGCAGGGGCGGGATCTTCCACCCTCTCAGAAATTTGGAATCAATCATAACAACATGCCCACTGTCGTAGAAGAGCTGTTGGATGATTTGATGAGTGGATGAATGGCGATTTAGTCAACAAGTAGAGTAAAACTTGCCTCTAAATGATTTGCCTTAGGGATACTCCAGCTTGCGAAAGTGTCGTCCATGAAGTTCCACACGTTTAGGATACAGGGTCCAGGGGCAATACCCGTATTGGGACTATAGCTGTAGATAAGTAGATCGCAGGCGATGGTGAAGAACTCAGGATTTGAAGCGAAAGGTACTTCAAGAGTGGTTGTTTGACGCTTCACGTGAGGGGGGCGATTAGGCTCCTCTAGGATAAATCTGATCACGGAAGCTTCAGCCACAGTTTCAGTCATATCGCTATATATAAAAAACTCATGAATTAGTGGTACCAATGCTATTCAAGTGGATGATCACGTACGGAGAGAAGGCTGTCCGAGAAATAGCTAGACGTATTTCCTTCCCATCCGCCGAAGGTGAGGGCATGAATAACCAACTCTCGTCATAAGGAACCCGGATCGGTTCATCCAACTGTGTTTTCACACTGAAACCAAGACCCAAGTCGTAGAAGTATACCTCTGGATGGCTGTAGGCAATCAGAAATCGTCCCCCAGGAATCAGGCAAAGCCGGGAGAAAGTCCTTCGCAAGTTGCCTACTAATAACCTATCAACCTCCGGGTTTGAGGGTGGCCCGGCATGAACAATGCGTTTATATGTGAAGTTCATTAAGGGAGCATCCATCGTTTGAGGGTTTGGAAGTTGCCCTTGACGGAGCTTGGCACGGATGCGAGAAGGACCTGTGGCAACATCTTTGAGCTTGTCCAATTCTAAATCATAATAATCGCAGCAGGTTGCTGCAGATATTTGGTTCTCCGTTATGGCATACTTTAATGCCCGTGTCCACACTGAACGTTCTTCCGTGGCTGCACGTAGAACGCTGCATGTCTGTCGGATTGTTGATCTCTAGGTTAGTTGCATGCTAAAGGTGTTTTCTCGGATGTACGCACTTGACCAAGCGCTAGAATGTCCAATCCATCAAGAAATGAGCAGATGGAAATGTATATGTCGAGCGGAAGATCATGGAACGGCATTAGGTATTAGGATGAGATGACTGTTGGAAGGAAAAGCAAAGTCCAACAAATACTGCAACGCGCACTGCATGTGACAACAATTGACAAATAGCGTTTTCAGCCGAACCTGATCGCGCGGTTACTGGATCTGCTGGAGCACAGCCGTCAAAAAAGCATTGCTACCTGGTCTTTTTCATAGAAAATCCATGAATTATTTGACATAAAAGCGTACAGGGCAACTAACTACTGGACATAGTCTGAAGAGGGTATTTAAGGTATTCGACCACGGCAATGCTCTCGGAATCATGGGACAAGTATGCTAATCTCCCAGACATCGGGTCAAAACAGAAGTCCCATTTTTTTACACGTAGCTCGTCCAATGGAATGTTGGGTGGAACGGATTCTGGTAGAAGCAACTCGACAATAACGTCGCGTGCTGTGTTAGATCTGGCAGATGATATTGAAGTGTTTGCAGGTGCTGTTGTGGCGATGTAGATTCGGCCAGTGTCTGTCAGCATCAAAGGTTTGATGACTTCGCCGTGACATAGAGCATAAGAGCTGGTGTTAAAGGAGTCTGACGCGTCGGAAGGAAAGTACAGTTCATGAATGAAATCTGAAGTCACGAAGGGAAGTGGCTCGTCGGTTGGTGTTCGCCCATCGAGATAATCCCGAGGCAATGTATACTGAACGAATGAATGGCTGAAAGGCCTTGTTGCTAGGAAGTCAAAAGAACCTGGGGATTCAAAAGAGTTGTACCAATCGTCCAACTTCGCACACGTGCCCATAGCGAAGCCTGATTGTGCTAAAGGGATTTGGAACGCCACTTCAACGATTTGGACTTCCAAGGCTTGAGGATGATTTCGCGAGACCAGAGTCGGCAACGCCCAGATCCTGATAGCCTCCTTGGTCACTGTGCACACAAATTTGTCATGCATAAATATCTTGAAGAAATTTCGATGAATAACTAGCAGGTATGTGGTACAAACAAACAACAGACATACTTCGTTGTAACGAGCTTGGGGTATTGACCAATTTGCCACCGTATCTTCGATATAGTTCCAGACGCTCAATACATATCGGCCAATCTCATGCTGGACATAAATAAAAAGGACAAGATCTCCGACCATAGTGTACGCGTTTCGACCGATGGTGCGCTGTTCAAGTGGTTCAAGGTCCATACTGTGACAGTCAAGGGAAGGTGTAGATTCATCATCTCCATATTTGATGCAGTACACGACTGCTGTTCTTTGATAACTAGTGACATGGTAACCACCACAAGAGGTAGACGAGTTAAGTATAGCAGCCAGGTGCCATATCATGTGTGGGCTCTCACCTAGGCCTCTTCCCCTTGACCGAGAACAATCGTATTTCTTTTCGGTCAGGTGATGGACAAGGAATAAATCCATAATTGAAATTATGGGATATCCTCAGCGAAGGGAGTGGAGGCACGTCTTCTGGGGCAGCCTTGATGGCGGAGAGATCGTATACGAGGAGCTCATCCGATGAAAACGCAATCAACAGTCGACCTCCAGGAACCAGACAAAGTCGACGGAATGCCCGATCCTCCTTCAGTGTGGATTCTGCGGGAGTCAGACTGGATACCCAAAGTTGGGAAATAGACTGCGGTGAGAGTGATGAAGGATGTTTCTTCGTGGTATCGATGGGATCTCCCGCGTACAGTTTACGCAAGAGACGTTGAGATGCTGTTGACGCATGTTTGAGTTCATCGAGGCTCATGTTCCTAACGTTAAAGGTTCCAGAGAAAATTTGGCTTTGAGATGATGCGTATTTTAATGCAAGAATCCAGATCGACCTCTCCTGAGTTGCAGCTCGAATACATGAACATGTCTAGAGCGAATAGGACTATGTCAGCACACTTTCTATGCTCCGCTGCACCATAACAAGCAACGCGTGGCACAACTAACCTGTCCCAGAGTGAGTATGTCAAGAGGATCAAGAAACAAGCAGATACTGATGTAAATGTCTGTTGGAATGTTAGAAAAGGGCATTGCAGGGAGTGTGGGCTGTGGAAAGTGCGGTTACGAATCAGAAGGACGAAATCGTCATCGTTGTATACTGTTGAGTGATGGTACTGCCACATTCAGAAAGATTACCCCTATTTAATTCTCAGGATCATTTCTCGCGATACTCTGCAATCAAGTAAATCTCCCAATCTCAATATATTGCTAGCTGGGATAGTAACCTTAAGGATGCTTTATACAGTCTACGATAACAATGCCTCGACCTGCTGGAGTGCCCCGGGATGCCTGGAGGCACGCTCAGATGCGTGTGGGAAGGTGTATTGTCGTGATGAGAGCAGTCTACGCTACGAACATCAACATGGCTATGTCGTCCAAGTCCGGTAAATCTGCATGGCAATGAGTGAATCGAGGGAGCAGTTTGACTACCTGTACCGCGAAAATGATTCGAGGCACTGGAGCGAGGGGTCGGACTGTGTAGAGTGCTTTTTCCGACTTATATATGACTGTGTACGACTTTCCTGACTAGGACCAATAACCATTTTTACTGAGTATGACTGGATGACGAGCACTGACTTGGCACCACGTGAGAACTTGTAACCTCAGAATGAAAGATCCTCGCATCGTGAATTGCGATAACCTTTGACACCAGAGTATAGCCAGCCAACAGTGTCATGGAGAATGCAGCATTCCCTCTAGACATCTGTGAGATTATAGTCGGCATCATCGCATCTCAATCAACCTACATCGACCAAACTGATCTTCGCCATTGCAGTTTAGTTTGCAAGGACTTTGTTTCAATATCCCGTCGGCATATCTTTCGATACATTTCTATCGTTTTCGATGATGAGCAGTGTCAGAAAGGAATAGAACGTCTCACACGGGTTCTAGAAAGAGAGCCATCTGTGGCAACATACATCCGCGACATCTATTGTTCATCTTCGTCGCAGGACACGGAAAACACGTATCAATGGGATAACCCCGTATTTCTTCCCCTCCTCCGGCTTCCCGGCATCCGCACTCTGACCATTGAAATTTACCATGCTAACATATCCTACGACATATGTAGCCAGTCCCTATTTGGATTTCGTGCGTTGGTGGAACATTATCTGATGACAGGATCCCTGGAGCATCTCAAACTTCATGGATTCGATGATCTTCCAGTCGATTTCCTCTTCGCATCTCCAGGCCTTGACCAGCTTGTGCTTAGTGCATGCAAGATTCGACGCCGGGTATCTTCCGACTCTGTATTCTCAAAAGAGAATGATCAGTCAGATTTACAATTCGTCGCCTTGCACGAATTGGAGAATTTTGCCATCAGCTCGTTATTGGGTTGCTCACAGTTGGAGAGTCTGACGCTCGCAAGGATGGAACTCGCGCACGAGGGCAAAGCGACGCTCAGCAGGTCCCCTACATCTCCCTTCTTTCCGAAACTAAAATACCTCTGTACATGGTCGCGGATTGATCTGAACACAATCTGCAATGCTGGCCAGGCAACAGGCACCACATTATTCCCTTCTCTAAACGACCTCAACGTGATTCTCAATAAAGAAACTGATATTGAGGGTATTATCGGTATATTCGATCATGTCGAGACCTTGGTCGACTTGGAAATCGCCCATTACTACCATGGTACGTTTCGGGTTTGGCTTATGTATATAGTACATTCAATGCTTAAACCCTTAAACATGAATCAACCATCAGGCGTCATCTACCGAGCTGATTATTGCCCGGTTGATCTGCATAGCATTATGCTCAAGTCCAGGGCAACACTGAAAAGTGTCTACATGGACTGGACAGCAAGCGATTATTCCGAAATTATCCTCAAGAAGATATGCGATGGCTTGGAGAGTATACGATCGCGGAGTGTTATTGAAAACCTTTCCTTTTCCTTTGGGTACAAGATCCATCGCTCCGACTTCTACCAGGGCTCGTATCAGTGGAAGAGGTTTGCTGATATATTCCTCGAAGATAGCGATGGCTTTCCGCACCTCAAGAAAGTATCACTGCGCATTCAATTCATCCTGGATAGGAACTTGTTCGATACGGATGATTACGGGGACCTAAGGCAAATTTGGGCTGAACCCCTCGTTGGTTTGCGCGAGACCTCGCACTTTGAATTTTCCCTGGAAGTCCAGATTTACGAAGGCGATGACGAGTTGTAAAAGCTGAGCTAATTTTAGTTAATCAGAGGGGTGGGGTGGAACCTTAGGTTTGCAGACTTGTATATATGTCAACCTGAGACAACTATAATATTGGGAGACCTATTCGTCATTCTTGAACAAGCTTAATCGTGGATACCTCCTTTATTAATTGAAGCCAGTATGCAAGTCAAATTACCAGTCCAATGAGCATACATTAGATTTATCTCTGAGTTCATCTCTTGGATACTGCTCTACCAAATGAATTGAACAGGGAAAATAGAACATTCAGGCCAATTGGTTATAAGGTCACTGAGCTTGCCGTGATGGCTAGTTAGATGCAGGCCGCAGTAGCGATGAGGGGCACTCCATAAGTGCTAGTTTGACTGGGAGTAAGATTTAATCTATGGCTGTCAACGAACAACAAAACGCACGTTAGTAGTAGCAGCAAGTAGCTACAATGTAGGTTTGAAAAAAAAAAAAAAAAAAAGTGGGAAACCGAACCCAAACCTAGAATAATTTCCCAGTGGACTTGATGTTCTGAACTCGAACCATATGTAATACAACGAGAAGTGGGGGTGTGAAGCTCAGGTTGTGTGAGGTGCATGGTGCTTTGGTTTGAACATATTCTCTAGTTTGATTGTAATCATATGGCAAATACTTTGATATCGTTTGACATGTATCACAATGTCAGAAATTGCCCCAAGTATGTACTAATTCATCGCCAAAGCTTTATAAGAAGAGGGATTTTATTCGTTTCGTAGAAAAAGATGTCAGACTATTCCCAACAACGTTCGAGGTGTCTTTAATTTAACGATCGTGGAACGCGTGCCAGTTGTTGATCTCCCCAATAGGTGTACGAAAATTGGAGCCGCGGATAAACTCGAAGTTGTACCAAAAACGACCTCGAATCCCCACAAGACCCTAACATGACCGCTTAGCATGATGTTTCTCGGAGTCGTACCAAGAATATATACACCCAACAAAATACATGTCATAGTAATCGTCTGGGGACAGGTCGCCGGATTGGAAGTTCAAGAAGAAAAGATAAAGGGAGGGATAAACGCAAGTGGTGCATTCCGATGAGCTGGCTGCTTTTTGGACCACGTATCACGCATTGGAAAGAAGGTCAGAAGTCACCGTGTCATATGTATATTTGAAAGGACTGCTTATGACCTTCGAAGTCGATCACAGTGCAGGTCCGTATTATTATTGGTGCCACCGAAGAGCAGCTCCTTCATACTGCACATGTGTCGTACGATAATACCATGACATGTCAAATGTGAGTGCTCATTAGCCCTTAAATGAAACGTAGGCAACGACTTATGTATAAAACGCTGTCAACTCAGGAAGGAAATCCAACTTGTCTGTACACAGGCCATTTCGAGCGTCATTCAAATCCACGATGACCGTGTTTTACGCCTACATCCACAACGTCCGTTTCACTTAACACAAGTCATGTCTACCCATTCACTGAATATATGTCTACTCAATTACTAGATCATCACCGACAGCACATGGCGCTCCATCGTAGTATTCGCCAATCGCAGCGTCGCCGATGAATGGTGGAGGGCAATATCAGAGAGCGACTGCGCACCACATTTCCAGCGTCTCAACGCCTAGTTCTACTCGCACAACCCCGAAGAACGCAATATTCTTGGATTCTTCACTGATGAGTGTTTCAGGTCCATCAGTGGCCAATTCCGTGGTAAGATGTTCATGACGTTGCTCGATGACAGGAGCGGACGCAATCTCCCTATCATCCCGATTCAAGATTGCGTCGATCAGTATAGTGGGAACTGGTGCGTCCCAGTCTATATCTGGTCATGACGGTACTAACTGACCCTCCGTAATCCTGAACCAGGTTCTACATTCGATCCAAATCCAACCCATCCCTATACTGGTACCTCCTCAACGGCCGCGTCCACGTCTCTACAACACCCACCGAGCGCATGCAATTCCAAATCTGCGGTCGCAACCTCACCACCGGCACCATCATGGTCGGGTGCGACATAATCACATTCCAAACCGACGAAGGTGAATTCATCTACCTGGACAAGTCAGGGTCCTTAGTCGAGTCTGGGATGCTTTATAATTTCAAGTTTGAGGATCTCGAGAAAGGGTGTTTCTGGATTCAACGGGAGAACGGGAGTCTGCGCTTTGATCCTCATAGGAAGCCTGCCCAGCACAGTTGGGAACTTGTTTGATTACATCAAGCACGGTTGATAAAAATGATTGTGTAGTTAGTTGTAAGCGCGCACGCAACCAGGTGAATTTGTGAAGAAAATAAAAGTTGAAAATACACATTTACCACCTAAATACTCAATCTATTCCCAACCCAATCCCATCCCCTGATCGACGGAAGGGAGGAAATTTTATTTGAAGACGCGACCCAATCCGCAGAGTGCCCCGAACGCAAAAAACACAGGCCAGCCACACCTTCGGGTCTGTGACGACATACCTTCGTGTAGAAGCATCTAGAATTATGGTCACCCCTAAATTGATTCATGCGAAAGGCATTCAAAAGCGCGAAAGCTGCGTTCTTGGGATTGAAAACTGCTGATAATCCCAGTATGCGAGATAGTGACTGATCACATATCAACAAGCGCCGAGAAATGCTTGAGCGTAAGTTCTGAGGTGTTTAAGTTTGTGAAATGCATAATTCTGATTTATTATCAGCTATCGAGCTTTCAATAATCCTGCATTATTACGGAATCGATGGACGATTCACAAAGCACACTTGCCGACCTTATGATCCATGACTGCCTAACAAATTAGCGCCTAAATGCTGGAGGGTAAATCTTGCATATATGAGGATATTAGGCAGAGTATAGGGCAATAATGGGCTCATAACCTGGGTAGAACCCGGATTAGTTCCGGGATATCAGCGAGTCTGCTGAATGTCGAGCTCACTTGCAATACTAGACGCAACATAACCATATGAACACAGTATTCAGTGCCGGATCCGAATCATGCTTGCTCTGGCCCTATTTCTACCTATCGAACCCCGAAAAATAGCCCCTGGCAGCAGTATGTATTCTTTTTGATATATTCGGGGTATTCTGGGTGGATTCGGACACATTTCTATAGACTTCCAGAGATCGTATTTGCACATTGATTTGGGGTTGTAATGGATTCGGTGTTGGCGAACTGGACTTGGAAATGTTACTTATTATCTACTCCGCAGATCCGAAGTTTAAAGTGATAAAATTGCGAATGGCCTATGATACTCCAATTGGTGGGTGGATAATATTATATTGTGGGGCAGCGACTTATAAACACTGTCAACTCGGGAAAAAAAAATCCAACCCATCGACCCACTTCGAACTTCAAATCCACAATGACGGTTTTTTACGCCTACAGCCACCCTGTATGCATTTCTCCACTATTTCCCTATTATTTGTAGTTAAACACACCCAAGCCAGTACACGCACGAGGACCACTGCCGTATTGTAATGGTATTCGCTAATCGCAGCGTCGCGGATGAGTGGTGGAGGGCCATATCCGAAAGCAACCTTGCCACGCATATTCGACGAATCAACGCCCAATATTATTTACATCACTATCCTGATTATAATCTCCTCCACTTCTTCGTAGATGAGCCTTTCAAGCCCATTAGTGATCAATTTCGGGGCAGGTTGTTTATGACATTATTCGACGACAGAGCTGGTGGTCCAGGAAACCGCTATCTCCCTATCATCCCGAACCAAGATTACACTGATCATTGTAGCGGCAACTGGTGCGTCCGAGTTTAAGTTTATCCACGACGATACTAGCTGACCCTCTTTAATCCTGAATCAGGTTCTACATCCGCTCCAAATCCAACCCATCCCTATACTGGCACACCCTCAACGGCCGCGTCCACGTTTCCACAGCACTCACCGAACGCACGCAGTTCCAAATCTGCGGTCGCGGTCTCCCCACCGACACCATCATGATTGGGCGCGACATCATCACGCTCCAAGCCGACAGCGACGAGTTCATCTACCTGGACGAGTCAGGATCGTTAGTCGAGTCTGGGACTGCTGCTACTTTCAGGTTTGATGATCTCGAGAAAGGGTCATTCTGGATTCAACGGAACAATTGGAGTCTGCGCTTTGATTCCCATAGGAAGCCTGCTCAGCACAGTTGGGAACTGGTTTAATGAGATGGACACGAAACCTCTCCTCCACGACAGTGTCGTTCAGCGTTTCCTCGTTTTTATGTATTGTATTCCCCCCAACACGGTCGTCAAAACCATACCTCGACGATTAAACAGAGCACGTTCTTGCACTTCATTTACTTCTTCATGCCGGCGAATGCGAAGTTCAAGGTCACAGTCGACCTCTCAGAAGCTCTCGAAGTGCTCTATTGTTCCCGCTGTCCTTTGAGAAGGGATCATTTGGGGTGGGATGGCAATAATTTGACGTATGATATCGAAAGATGCGATCCTCGTCATGGTTGCGGATTGGTTTGATTCCTTTTGCTATTGTTGGGAGTGAGGAAGACGGCCTGTAAGTCTTGGAATCGGGGTCGTTCTCTACAATTATTTCGAAGAGTAGAGCGCTAGTGAAATCAATACCTGCATGGGTTGACTAGCATGAAATGTTCAAGGTGACGAAACCATATAGAACTCTGATATTTGCGAGTAAAACTGAGAGGATATAGGACGGGGATTAAAACTCTCACTTGATAAACAAAATCGGTAACGCGTACATATGAAGTTTATGGCGCATTGTGAATCATCAAGTTGGTATCACATCTACTATTGATGTCAATGAGACATGTGCGTGCACAATGATTGACAAGGAATATTTCGAACATACTGTGCTCTATCCGACACGTATTCTGTAACTAGTCGAAAGGCCCCTTGATTCAGACTACGCACGCATTCACTCGCACTCTAAAATATCCAAGTAGCGCAATCTGTCGTTAGGAACCTGGCGCCGAACATGCGAAATCCACTCTGTGGCCGACCTCATACACTGAGCACAGATCCCGGACCCACTACTACGATTCCGGTAATTGGACACTACCTTGTCAAACTGAATGACGTCCGTTGGAGATTTGCCGATATCAGACAAAATCTGTTGGACGAAAGGTGACCACTCATTGCAGCCTTCGTTGTACACATGGGTAGGGTAACCGAACACTGCTCGCTGACAGGCGTCTGTAAATTTCGATCTGTAACGGATCTGAGCGGTGTTTTATAGTGAAATAAAATAATATTCAGTCCAGCGACAAGTCGACAACTCGTATAAGAAGAACACCTACCCATCGAATTATATGTTTTTCTGATAGTTCAGAACTGTATGCGTCTTGGATAAATTTATTTACATCCTTATACAGTTTGATGGCCTGGTAGGCGGCGGCGTTTGCGAGATCGTTGTATCCATGTTTGATGGCATATGTAAGGACGCGCATAGGAGCAGATTCCGCTTGTTTCCTGGACATATGTAGTTGCATGAAGGGGTTATCAGAACTGCAAATAAGATAAATGTTAAAACGGCATACTCCATATACAACTTGCAAATAGCAATCGCATGATAAACAACATATTTCTCCGCAGCCTCCGCAAGATCGGCAAGGTCCCTGCTAGACAAAGATGAGAGATCGGGCTGTGGTGCATTATGCATCACCTGCAGCAGATACCAGAGAGACTGGCGACTCTCTGGCATGTCAACCCGTTCAACCTTCTGGAGTCGAGCTTCTTTATTGCTCTGAAAGGACTCGTAACGAGGGAAACCTCCACTGAAGTCAGCAAGGTTAGACTTGTGGGCTCCAAGTGCCTCGCCATCGCGTGGTATGAGGATAATATCTACGATTAGATGACAATCGGGAACTGTGCTCCACGCCGTCAATTCGACAATGTTTCGATAGTAGAGGATAGGCTTCAATTGGGCGTACCATGGCATTTGACAACCTCTGATTCTGATCGTGATGACATTTGTGTGTCGTTTTTAAACTGAAGGCAGAAATGAAGGATGATTCGAGAATCGGATGATGATGCAGTGAAATCAGAATGCTTCCACTTGGGCGTCAATAACGGAGGTGTTGTATATTATTGGCCCCTAACTGTAATAAAATTAAACAAATCGCGGTCTCGTGCGAATCCAAGCATATAGCACGTGACTCGTTGAACCACAAAACGCGTTGTCCTCGTTTTCATCAACAATCATCGTTTGGCCGTTGTCTCTTCACCTCTTCCTGTCATCCTCCCTTGACACACTTCCGGGCGTTAGGCCTCTGATCCATCCTCAAGATTATCACCACTCATCATCAAATCATACCCTCTTATCTCTTTCTCTCTTTCTTTCTCCGTCTCTCTTTGGTAAATAAATAAATAAAGAACCGAAAAACAAACGACCACGACCCCAACGAAATGTATCAAGCCCCATCTTACAACAGGGTACCATCAGCGCAACAGGCGCAATACGGGTACAACCAACAGCAACAACAACAGCCAATCCAACAACACCGCAGACACCCACTCACCAACGCCACCGTCAACCAACAAGGTCAACCCGGGACTGTCAACCACCTCAACAAGGAGTACATCGCCAACAAGGTCCCTGCTCACCACATGAACGCCAACCATGAAACGCCGCCACCGAGGGTCCCACCCAAGGCTGCTGCAGACCCGCCCCTCCCCCGTCAGAACAGCAAGACGACGCCGCCGTCACCACCCAAGGTGATCATGGATAAGAGCGGCAGGATGCAGTATAATAGGGTTGGATTTTTGGGCGAGGTGAGTTTTGAGTTTTTATGTTGGTGGATGTGAGGTGCTGATGATGGTGATGGGTTTATGTAGGGTGGCTTTGCCCGCGTGTATGAAGTTAAAGACGCGAGAGGCGCTAGACTTGCGTGTAAGGTCGTCACTAAATCATCCCTCAAGACTAAGAAGGCTAAAACTAAAGTAAGTTATGTGTTACTCTTCATTTCCGTTCCCCGCATTCTTTCCTTCATCTCCCACATTTCATTTCCTGAGTGAACATGGCATGGGATGAGTGGCCTCATGTCCGGCTAAATCATCGTTCTAGCGAAGACATGATGTCGTTCTATTCTTACGTCCCTGCCTTGATGAAGGGTTCGACCGCGCTTGTCAAATCGCGTTCCACGCCTTGTTCAACGCGTCGGGCCGCCTCCCATTTCCCATCTCGGCACATCCCGACACATCATCAACGCTGACCTCATCTCTAGCTCTATGCAGAAATCAAAATCCACCGCTCCCTCGAACACCCCAACATCGTCGGGTTCACCGACTGTTTCGAAGACACCGACAACGTCTACATGACGCTCGAACTCTGCACATCCGGATCGCTTATGGACATGCTCCGTCGCCGCCGTCGCTTCACCGAACCCGAATCGCGGTTCTTCATGGTGCAGCTCATTGGTGCCTGTCATTATATGCACACGCACCAGGTCATTCATCGTGATTTGAAGCTGGGCAATCTATTCCTCGATGCGAATATGAATGTCAAGGTGGGCGACTTTGGGTTGGCAGCTCTTATTGAGAACCCGGGGGAGAGGAAGAAGACGATTTGTGGGACGCCTAATTATATTGCGCCGGAAGTGTTGTTTGATACTGCGAATGGCCATAGTTTTGAGGTAGATACGTGGAGTATTGGAGTTATTCTTTATACGCTTGTTGTGGGGAGACCTCCGTTCCAGACGAAGGATGTAAAGGCGATTTATAAGTTCGTTCATCGCCTCTTCGTTTCTTTTGATGTTGACTGACATGGCACCATCCACAGGCGCATTCGCGACAATGAATACGAGTTCCCAACCGACCGCGTCATCTCCTCTGCAGTACAACACCTCATCCAACAAATCCTCACGCCCGATCCATCTCAGCGTCCCTCGCTTCATGAAATCATCGATCACCAATTCTTCACGATGGGCCCAGTGCCACCCTTCATCCCTCTGAGCGCACACGACGGTGCGCCCGATTTCAGAGGGATCAGTAAAAGGGAGAGCGATTCGAATTTGAGGAGGTTGAGAAGGGGCGCGTTCTTGGATGGCGACATGCCCGCGACACAGTCCTCTATGGGAGGAACACAGAGTCAGCAGTCGAATGTGGCGTCTCAAGGAGCGGGTGGTGATAGGGACAGGGGCGCGAGGAATGTGACGGCTAGTATCGCCCAGCAGGAGAAGGAGTTCCAGAAGGCTGTTCAGCCTGGGTCGCCGATTAGTGCTTTGTTGTCGAGTGCGAGGCAGCCGCTTGTTATGGGAGCTCCTACTGCGACTGGTGCGGGTGGGGTTAGGGAGAGCCCGCTACTGAGGAAGTTGCAGGCGGTGAAGGAGAGTCCGTTGAGGAGGGGAGTGACCAGGGGATTGAATGGGATTGTGGAGGAGACAGGCGCTGGGGGAGTGGGGATTGGAGCAGGAGGGGGAGGATCGGTGAGGAGGAGAGTGCCGATGACTGCGATGAGTGAGGACGTAGATGCGGAGGAAGAGGGAGAGAGGTTGAGGTTGAAGGAGTTGGAGGCTCAGAAAGCGAGAATTGTGGCGCAGATGGCGCCTGTGAAGGAGGAGGGAGATGAGGAGGCGGAGAGGGAACGAGAGCAGGAGAGAGATGAAGATAGGGACGAGGATGAGGAGATGAGGGTAGAGGAGCAGCTGCGCGAGAGGGAGAGGAAAGAGAGAGAGGCGAGTGCGAAGGCGAGAGTTGAGAGGAGGGAGAGATACGCTGCTCTCGATGCGGAGAATATCGCTCCTGCGCCTGCCCCACCTGCGTTGGTGAGGAGCAATAGCAATAACGCGAGGGCACCAGGACTCGCTCGGGCTCCAAGTAAACTCGCTGATCGCCCTGTGGTAACTCGTGGATTGGGCGAGAAGGAAAACGCACCTGCTCCGCCCATCTCCGACGCGCTCGCTATGCGCCACCACGCTGCCACTGCTGCAGCGCCCACCTCTGTTCCTCCTCCAGTCCCCACCGCCAAGCTCTCTGGATTCGAGCTTGCCGCGCAGACACTTACCACGGCCTTCGAGTACAAGGCCGCGGGGCAGGTGTATTACAGCTACGAGGATGTGCCGGTACCGGAGGAGCGGGTGTTTATTGTGAGCTGGGTTGATTATTGTAATAAGTATGGGATGGGGTATGCGCTTACGGATGGGAGTGTGGGGGTGCATTTTAATGATAGTACGACGTTGGTTTTGAGCCCTGATAAGAAGTGAGTCGTCTTACTTTTTTTCTTTTTCTGGGAGGGCGTTGGGGGCGTTTCGACGCGTCTTTGTTACTTTCGCGTATATATGCACATGCTAACCTACTTCTGATTTTAGTCACTTCGACTACATCACCTCTCGCCGTCAAGGCTCCATTTACGTGCGCAAAAACTACACCCTCGAGACGTACCCCGAAGACCTCAAGAACAAAGTCTACCTCCTCAAACACTTCCAAAAGTACATCATGGACCGTCTCTACGGCGAATACGACTACACATTCGAGGACGTCGGGCGGGACAAGGGCATGGAGTGGGTGCAAAAGTACCTGCGCATGAAACACGTTATCGTGTTCAAGCTCTCGCATGACGTGCTGCAGTTCAACTTTTACGATCACTCCAAGGTGATATTGAGCAGTGGGGGGCTGATGGTGACGAGTATCGATAAAACGTATAAGATGAGGAGGACGCTGTTGAGTGATGTGATGGGGATGAGCCTGGAGGGGAGGAGTGGGGAGGAGGGGAGGTGGGTGACGAAGATGGTGGAGAAGTTGAAGTATTGTAAGGAGGTGTTGAATCAGATTAGAAATATGAGTGGGGAAGGGCAGGAGGCGTAGGAGGAGAGGAGAGGAGAGGAGGGGGGTGTTTGATGTTAGGTTGAACGCTCCCGTGTTTTGATTTTCGTGTTTTGTCCTATCCTTGTTTTCCTTTTTTCTGCCTCTGTTTCTTTTCTTTTCTTTGATCTGCTATCGCTATCGCTCTAGCTCGCTTTCCATATGACTCATTCATTCATCCATGGTTATGATTACGATTCATCTATCTATCCCCACACGCATACCCCATCCCATCCACTCGTAATCTGAATTGAAATCCGCTCTCGGTTCTTTCTTGTTTTTTATTAGACCCGCTTTTGATCATAGGATCGGATCAGGGATATGTATAGACCGGTCTCGCATCGGTCTCTGACTCTGTCGTATCGTATCGTATCGTACCGTATCGTCGCCTTTTTCTCTCTCTAGTTTGAATCTCCCCCGAATCTGAAATTTTCTACTTGTTTCACACATTTTACGTTCTGGTAGCAATGCTAGTTTATTCGCATAGTCAGTAAGAACTTGATTATAGTAACGTTCGATTGTTGGATGCTTGTTTGATGATTGAAGGTACTATGGATGGTATTCATGCAAACCTCTATCGTTACGATATCATGTAGAAGAACAGAAAGGAACGGAGCACTTCTAAGGCCTCAGAACACTAATTAGACTGACACGACGGCTGAGAGTGATCCTGAACAAGAGAACTAGAGGTCCGGAGTCCTCTTTGGCTCGGATGTTGACTGCTGGCTGATATGAAGCTCAGACCATTGAGCTGCAATAACGTGTTTTCTTTCATAGTCAAGGTCTAGTGTTGACTACAGTTTGTGGAATATATTACACGAGCAGGAAAAAGAGGAAATTCTTAACGACTTTGTGGAGGAGAGGATTCGTACCGACCGCAGATCCTCGACCAAATGTAGGTAAAACTATTATGCAGAACGCGACACCTCCCTCTGTGCCTCTCGTCAAACCAGTTCCCAGCTGTGCTGGGCAGGCTTCCTATGAGGATCAAAGCGCAGACTCCCATGATCCCGCTGAATCCAGAATGACCCTTTTTCGAGATCATCAAACGTGAAATTATAAACGATCCCAGACTCAACTACCGATCCTGACTCGTCCAGGTAGATGAAATCGCCGTCGTCGGTTTGGAGTGTGATGATGTCGCGCCCAATCATGATGGTGCCAGTGGTGAGATCGCGACCGCAGATTTGGAACTGCGTGCGTTCAGCGGGTGTTGTGGAGACGTGGATGCGGCCGTTGAGGATGTGCCAGTATAGGGATGGGTTGGATTTGGAGCGGATATAGAACCTGATTCAGGAGTAAAGAGTTAGTATCGTCGTGGATAGACTTCGACTCGGACAAACCAGTTCCCGCTGCAATGATCTGCGTAATCTAGGTTCGGGATGATTGGGAGATTCCGTCCCATTCTGTCATCGACCAACGTCATAAACATCCTACCACGGAATTGGCCACTGATGGACTTGAAGCGCTCTTGCCAGAAGAATCCTTGAATATCGCGTTCTTGGGGGTTGTTCGAGTAGAACTGGGCGTTGAGGCGCTGGAAATGTGGTGCGCAGTCGCTCTCTGATATCGCCCTCCACCATTCGTCCGCCACACCGCGGCTAGGGAATACCAGGATGACACGATGTGTGTTGTCGTCGAGGATCTGGTAATTGAGTGGATATATATTTAATAAGTAGATAGATGTGACTTGTGTTGAACGAAACGCACGTTGTGGATGTAGGCGTAAAAGACGGTCATCGTGGATTTGAATGCAGCTCGAAGTGCCCAGTGTATCGACGAGTTGGATTTCTTTCCTGAGTTGACAGCGCCTTATAAGTTGTTGCCCACAATATAATACTATCTACCCATCGCTTACATACATTATCGTAGGCCATTCGTTATTTCATTATTTCAAACCTCTGATCTGTGAAGAAGATAATAATTGATACTTTTAGTCCAATTCACCAACCCCAAATTCATCACAACCCCAAATCGACGTGAAACGCACGATGTGTGCAGAAACCTATGAAAACGCTATCGGATGCACACGGAATGCCCAGAATTTGGGGGAAAAACAGCACAATCCCTCTCCTGGATGGGCGTTATGAAGCCTGGATCCTTACCACCGCTGCGGATCAATATAATTCTTGCGTGCAATCAGCATCACTCGGGTCAAAGTCAGTGTGATTCGGACACCGCATATTGAATACTGGTGGTGCTCAATTCCCGCAACCCCAATAATACTACGTTGACATGAGCGTGGGGTGACCTGGGTGAAAAGGTGAGTGGTGGGGGTGGTGCCTCTGACTGGGGTATGTGATTGGGGATGGAAAAGGAAGGTGACGACGTGCTATCCGAGTTCGTGGGCGTGATATGTGAGAGTGGCGAGAGCTAGGGATTGTGGGGGTGAGTGAGAGGTGAAATGGGACGAGGACGAAGGACGTAGACATTGAAATCACGAATAAAAGCGGTGACGAAGGTGCGCACGTGCATCGGAACGACGAAGAAGACCAAATCCCGGTGACAAGCAAGGTTCGACCTAGGCCATGAGCCCATTATCGCTCTGACATCTATATTCTCGTATATGGGAGGTTTATACTCCAGAGCTTTGGCGAAAATTAGTTAGGCAGTCACGGTACCATTACATAACTTCGGGAATCTAGCACAGGAGCATACCATCGTGTACACCATCTTAATCTTGACTAGTGTACCTGGTATGAATCTCCCCCAAATCCGAGTTTTGTCTATTTTCTTGTTTCGCACGTTTTTTGCTTGATCAGTAGCAATGCTAGTTTACGAGCATAGTTAATAAGAAATTGGTATAGTAACGTTCAATTTTCAATGCTCGTGCGATAGTCAAAGCGCTGGTGCTAGCAATAAATCAATTTAATTCTCTGTCCATCTCAAATTTTGAACCTCAAACCAACTCCCAACAGTGCTGAGCAGGCTCCCTATGCAGATCAAA
This sequence comes from Panaeolus papilionaceus, assembly GCA_015501605.1. Classification (NCBI taxonomy): domain Eukaryota; kingdom Fungi; phylum Basidiomycota; class Agaricomycetes; order Agaricales; genus Panaeolus; species Panaeolus papilionaceus. The sequence continues at coordinate 2,311,465 of JADNRZ010000005.1, read as the reverse complement.
ACGCAGGCCATGATCCGGCTGAATCCAAAAAGACCCTTTCTCCAGATCATCAAACCTGAAATTATGAACGATCCCAGACTCGACTAACGATCCTGACTCGTCCACGTAGACGAAACTATCGCCATTGGGTTGGAACGTGACGCTGTCGCTTCCGATCATGATGGTACCGGTGGTGAGATCGCGACCGCGGATTTGGAACTGCGTGCGTTGGGTGAGCGTTGATGAGATGCGGATGCGGCCGTTGAGGAGGTACCAGTACAGGGATGGGTTGGATTTGGAGCGGATGTAGAACCTGATTCAAGATGAGAAGGTCCGGTTAGTATCGTCGTGGATAGACTTAGACTGGGACGCACCAGTTCCCGCTACAATGATCGACGCATTCTTGATTCGGGATGATAGGGAGATTGCGTCCGCTTCTGTCATCAAGCAACGTCATGAACATCTTACCGCGGAATGGGCCACTGATGGACTTGAAGCGCTCATTGGTAAAGAATCCAAGAATATTGCGTTCTTCGGGGTTGCGCGAGTAGAACTGGGAGTTGAGGCGCTGGAAATGTGGGGCGCAGTCGCTCCCTGATATTGCCCGCCACCATTCGTCTGCCACACTGCGATTGGGGAATACCATGATGACGCGACATTTGTTATCGTCGAGGATCTGGTAATTGAGTGGATATATATATAATGAGTAACTAGATGTGACCATGTTTGAACGAAACGCACGTTGTGGATGTAGGCGTAAAACACGGTCATTGTGGGTTTGGATGAAGCTCGATGTGCCAATGTATCAAGGAGGTTGATTTCTTTCCTGAGTTACTACGCGTTATAAGTCGCTGCCCACGTTTCACAGAGAGGATGATAAGCTCTCACAATTAACGCGTCATAATAACGTAGCATGAGGCGTGTCTCCTATGAAGGAGCTGCGCTGAGGTGCCGCAAGTCTATTTATAGATGCATCCGCACAGGAATCAACTTCGAAGGCTATTTTTAGCTTACCACCACCCGCGCATGACCGCGACAATACTAGACATAAACAGTTCATTCAGAAATACATATGACACGGCGACTTCTGACCTTCTTCCCGTTATTTCTGGTTATTGGATGTGTGATACATAGTCTGGGAGGTAGCTAGCTCATCGGCACGTACCACTTGCGTGCGTTGCTTCCTCCCCTCTTCTTAAACCTCCATCTGACGACCAAGCACCGAAAGCTCGTAATCAAGGTCGAATATCCAGAATTTCAAAGTGTCATGCATCTCATATACAGTCTGAGCTTCACACTCCCATTCCTCGTCCTAACTCTTGTGCGTACCACAGTCGCGGTGGGCGGCTTCGCCAACGCATGCGAAAACTGGAGTACGGACACGGCTACGAGGAGGATGCTGAGTGCCACATGTCCAACTAATGAAGAGGGAAAAACGATAACGACGACGATTGATTTGAATAAATGCATGACGAATAGTTTTGGGGTTATGCGTTGTCAATCTGGGTGCGTGCTTGTGATTTTTACTCACTCCGTTTCCGTTCATCGACGCTGATTATTGCGTCGAAATTAAACGATACAGAGGCAACTTTGGAGGGTCATGTAACATCGTGACACACCTTACTGGGTTCATCAATCCCAAGACTGCAGGTGGTCAGCTATCGACGTCGATGACTTCGATTTGGGCGTATTGTGGAAATGGAAAGGGGAATAATGTGTTGGGCAGTGTGGATTTGAGTAAGTGTTTTTTTTGATGAGCTACTATGGGTGAATGATGATTATTAACAAATATTTGTGTAGATGCGTGTGTGAGCGTGGATAGTAATGGAGCGTTAATGTGTTGAGAGACGCCGTGTCGTACTTCCAATGTGGCTTATACTAGGCATTTGGCTAAAGAGCGAAAGAAATATTCTGTAGAAATCAAAATGTGAAATTTGAGTGATTTTTGATTTCATGAGAATGTATGCGCCTGTGCGGCAATTTCCACATCTTTAATTTCAGATTCAAACTCCGCCCTCCTTGAACGGTACGTTCAATGCAATCAAGAAGCGCTGAAGCACCTTGTTCTTGTTCACCCACAATCACCATGAACGTAGATGTTCCTCAGTCTACCAGTCAATCCAGAGCTTCTAACACCAATGCTAGGCACGCAGCCTGTAAAGGTAGGCACTTGACCTTTAGGTAAATCGTAAGGCTCATCGTCCTCTGCCGACCTCAAGTCCAGGAATGCACGTTACCTGTTGACATCATACTGGTCTCCGATGACGGCGAACAATTTGGCGCGCACAAGTTCAATCTCAGTCAATACAGCGACGGGTTTCCTCCTTTCATTGCGGAAGAAGGGACAAAAGCAGAAGAAACAGCGATGGAAACTCTAGAGAAAGTACCCTTACCCGAGAGACGACAGCCTTTGGAGCTGCTCTTGCAGTATATGCATCACGCACGCCAACCTGATCTCGAAAACGTCGCATTTGGGGTACTAGCTGAGCTATCGGAGGCTTCAGAGAAATACGTGGTGTACTCGGCTATGACGATTTGCCACCTCTTCATGGAGTGAGTATTTTAAATCGTGCATCATGCAAGAACTGCGGGAGAATACTCACGAGAAATTTCTGGTCATCATTGTCACTGGTAGGAGAAATGTGGACACCCATCCTCTCGAGGTGTTTCTGTATGCTCAGAAGCATGGCTACACAAAGCTGGCCGACAAGGCAGCCCCACTAACCCTTAAATTCAGCGCGGAAGAGATGTATGCCCAGGTAAAGAAGTCGGGAGTGATGGAAACCTTCATCAAATGGGTGAGTCATGATCCCAGCCCTATATTCTTTCCGTTCCACTAACGTATCAGAGTTCCGTAGTTCCGTTATCGTGAGCATTTTATGAACGCCAGAAAATCCATCTTTCGGATCCCCCCTGTGGTCCTCCACTCAGGCGGGTTTCCAGAGTGCTCTCAATGGGGCTCATTTCAGCGCGACGTCTTGATCCAGGCTGGTACTGACTACACCAGCATTCTACGCTTTGGGGAGATTGTAGAGAGCCTGCTTTCTAGTGGGAATTAGAAATTAAATTACCCCACCTTTGTTGAATGTCGCCATTGCAAGATTAGGAGAGATGGGTGGGTTCGGTCTGTGAAGGAGAGTTTTACGGAGCCCATGTTCTCTAGTATACTTTTATAGTTTGGAGATCTAATTCAACCACATTTGTACGATTAAGGTTGGCCAATTATTAACGTTGATGTCGTCGTTGGTGTTCCGAAATCAGTGCAATTGGCAGAGTCTAGGATTCTTGACATTGGCCTTGCGCAAACTCGTTATGCTTCATCGACTATTCGATTGTTCGAACACAAACTCCAGACAACATTAAGACGAATTAAACCAATTCCCAAGAGTGTCAAGCATCCTTTCTTTCAGCATCATAAGTCAGACCGCCACCATCCCACTTGATCCCAAAAACTTCCTTCTCGAGATCATCAAACATGAACTCAGAAATAAAGCAAGCTGACCGGTGAACCAACTCTGAGCCGCCAAGGATGCGAATACAGTCGCTAGTGGGAGCATCCGCTTGGAACATGACAGCATCACTGCCTATCATGATAGCTTTGCTGTCTAAATTTCGGCGTTTGACTCTGAACTTTGTGGGGTTTGTCTCAGAGACGCCCACGCGGTCGTCGAAGAGGAACCAGTACAGAGAAGGGTTGGATTTGGAGCGGATATAGAACCTGTATCAAGCATTTAATGAGATATCATGATACCTGAAAATGCACAGCCGACGTACCAGTCCCCATTACAATGATCAACAACATCTTGATTCGGGATAACAGGAAGATTTCGTCCCACTTTGTCGTCGATTAGAGTCATAAACACCCTGCCAAGAAATCGATCACTGATGGACTTGAAGTGGTCATCGATGAAGAAGTGAAGAATATTGAGCTCTTCGTGGTTGTATGAGTAGAATTGAGCGTTCTGTCGTTGGAAATACGGGCCGCTGCTGCTTTCTGATATCACCCTCCACCATTCGTCCGCCACGCTTCGATTTGCAAAAGTCATTACGACCCGGCTTTTGCTGTCATCAAGGATCTGGCGAGGAGGTTACATTCGAATGAATGGACAGATTGCACGATCATAGAGGGCAACGTACGTTGTGAATGTAAGCCTAAAACACCGTCATCGTGGATCTAGTCTTGAAGTGTCCCTATGTTAAGCTCCTGGTGTGTCAACACTGTAGCACATATAACCTTTTGCCCGTATTTATATGAAAGCTAACAAGGAACCGCAGTATACAGGAATTGTTACCCTAGCCCGCAGCGTCAAATGGATAACTGACGACACAGCACCTTCATGGATGTGATGAAGCTGACGGAGATCATCACGCAACCATATAGGGGTAATTGTAGCGGGTGCTCATATATTGCAAAAATTTCCGCATTTAGTTGCGATCTCTCAAGTTTTCCGAGGTCAAAGAACATGGATGATACATTGATATAGTGCCCAAGTACGTTCACTCGTATAACCTGCTTGTCATTGGCTACATAATATATTCCCCCTTGAACCTCGAAGTCGGTAACAATGGTTTGTAGCCTCCACCGTCCAGTAAGGACTAAATTCCTTCTCATACATAAGTCAACGTACCATTCAGACTTCGGATGGATGCTTCAAGTAATCCACAACCACTATCGCCAACTGATCCCTCCCCCATATATAAGCCAGTTTTCCGGAAGTAGCATCAAACGAAAACAGTCCGGGCTTGTAAAAACCTGGATTGAACTGGTACTCCGAGGGAAGAACCAGCTCTGCGAAACTTTCTCCCCCGATCGGAGAGTCGCCGCTACGATTGCCAGTAGCGCGATCAGGAACAGGACTAGTCAGCACAAATATACGCCCAGGACGACCGACGAAGGTTTTGACGACATAGTCGTTGCATAGTGTGTACCAAGAAGGCGTTATATTGGGATAGGATCCGACGAAGAACCAAGATTTGGCATGACAGGTGTATCGTTTAGACGCCAGGTACGAGGTAATGGGGTCTTGGGGTACGAACGTGATCCAAGTGTGAATGGTATCAGATGGTGTCCGGGACATCATGTCAAAAAAAGATGGTGATGTGGGGTTGTACCACTCCGACAATGTCTCGCAATGGTGTAGATCAGCAGGTTCGATGTCGCATTCGAGTGGGGTCGTGAACGTTGGTGGGACCTCATGAAGCCGTTGATTTGGGTAACGACGATGAAGCGGAGGAATCAGCCATCCCATCAAGGCTGATGATGTTATCAACACGATATGGTCGTTGTCGAAGTATATCTGTTGACACCAATGAAACCTTCGATAAATTTATTTAAGCGCTTCAGAATTGTACCAACCTTCTTGTAGCCTCGTCGGACAACCTTCCAAGCCGCACCCACGTCTTGTTTATAGTCCCATGCATATAGAATATCATGAATTGTAGCATCCCGGGGGGTGTAATAACAGATAAACAAGTCCTGAGTCAACAAGAAAAGTTGAATTTGGTCGAGGCCTTCGATCAGCGGATCCAGTGAGGTCGAGTGTCGAATAACTGTAGGGGTATCGTCACCCTCTTCGAAAAGAAATCGTATTATGGTCACATCACATTGCAGCCTATAGAGCAACAGAGCCATTGGAAGTTGAATTACTCTGACAATATGCTCATTGACAGTTCAAATCGAGACGCACCATTCGTTCCCTCCTATGGCCAACCTTATCTCACGCCCGTCTACAGACGGAGATGGAATCCCTAGACGAGTCTCTGCACACGGTACACATAGTGGCTGACCTCGGTATTTAAGAGGCGTTAGACGACGCAAGTCGTACAATAAGACCTCGCCATTGGTATACGCAAGGATAAACCGGCCACCAGGGATCACCCAAACGTGTTCAAAATACCGCCAATCCTTTCGATTCTGACTCTCATAATCGACTCTTGGATCGTGCTGTAGGTCCGAGGCACGGATGAGGTAGGTGGTATGTGTGTACATTGATGCTGGTATTGGTTTGGTCCTGTCAACATCCACGTCGATAGTGCTTCCTTTGCGCAAATTTAACAAAACACGGGATGGCGCGGTGGCGACATCTTGAAGCTCTTCCAGGTCCATAGTCTGTGTTTTGAATGCTCTACCGAAGACGTGGTTTCGAGCAATGGACCACTCCGTAGCATTCCACCACACAAAACACTCTCTTGCCGCTGCTCTGAGGGATGAGCATGTCTTTAGTCAAATCAGCTGATTGGGCTGCCAATGATGATGAGATGATGCCTGACTTGACTGAGGAAGAGGATTCCAAGAGGATCCATGAAGTAACAAATGCACATGTATACGTCTAGCGGGAGGTCTTGTAGTGGCATTTTGGCGGAAAGATCTAGAGCAGATGCGAGGAGAATGGCGAGATGTTGCGACATCTATACCATATCCGTTCACAATGTTCTCCGACTCGGAGAGCGATTCCCACGGAGGATCGTTATCCCAGAAACATGTGAATGGCGTGCAAAACAAGCATTTATTGAATCGGTTTAATAACATTACATTTATTGTGGGTATGTCAAATAATCTACAACTACGATACGAGTAGAGCCGTCTGCAAGATAAGCAAGTCGTCCTGAAACAGGATCGAAATAAAACTCCCTCCTAGCAAGGGCGTAATGAGGATCTACAGCGTTTTGAAAGCCCTCAGGGAGTACGAGTTCAACAACTGGCTCTGCCTTTCCTCGCCGCTTAACCTTTTCTTCAGCTGTCACAAACACCCTCCCGTCTTCCATGAACGTTTTGATAGTCCAACCATTGCATAGCGAATAAGGACTGACACTGACAGAGGACATACCTCCGACCCGATCCTCGTCACTGATTTTCTTTTTGAACATGGTCACCGAATGCGGAGGACTGGGAGGGAGCTGTGTTGCAGCTGCGGGGTCCGAGAATACAGAGCCATAAAGGGGTAGAGTAAATTTTGTGAAGGCTTCATATTTAGGTGTTTCCATAAGGAAATCGAAGGATGACAGGCGTCCAAAGGTATTGTACCAATCAAATAGCCTCGCGCAATAAACTTCTGGTCTTCCTCGTCTGGGCATCGAAGACACTGGATCCGAAAAGCTTAACGGCACAGAAAACGTTGGTGGCGGGTTTTGGATAGGTCCTTGAATTCTACCCTTCGGTTGAGGAACTAGTGGTGGTATTTCCCAATAGTGCAAGGACTCCTCAGTGACGAGAACGATATAATTTCTGTCCAGAAATACCTTCAAAGTATTCAATTTGAAGGCGCTTCAGCATGCAAGGTGAATTAAGCCAGAAAAACGGGAACAAACCTCTCGATAACGCTCGATCGGGATCAACCACCCCGCAAATGTATTTTCGATACAGTTCCAGATTCCAAGTATCTTTTGGTGTGAAACTTGGTCGTGGTCGCAAAAGATGATCAGGTCACCAGAAGTTGTGTATGGACCATAGCCGAAGGTTGTCGCCCAGGCCGAAAGAATCGCGCTATGCAAAACGACTTGAACGGACGCGCCTCCATCGTTTTGCTTGTGGTCAAATATAAAGCAAAACACGGAAATCTCGGTTCTGTATTACCATTAGACCGTGCTGATGTCAGGGAACCAGATACATACCCTGACTGAGGATTTGGGAGGGACTGCGACATTACAACGCGTAATTCCTTGCCATCTGGAGAGGGACATGGCATAAATGACAGATCATTTGAGTGCTTGATTCTGAGAGGTGCCCCTTTGCTGGATACAGGTTGTCCGACTTGGAGATCATATAAAATTATCTCGCCATCAACGTATGCCAGCAGAAGCCTTCCCCCAGGGACTAGGCAGACTCGTCGGAATATCCCTTGACCGATGGTATCGAGACTGATCGCATGTGTTGAATGTAGCTGATGTGCGAGTGGACCGTTTCCAGCGTCTATAGGCGGTCCTTTGCAAATCTTTGAGAGAACACGCGAAGGGGCCGTCGAAGCGTGTTTGATCTCGTTTAAACTCATTTTTCTGGGGTTGAAGGTCGTAGAAAGAATTTGATTCTCGTCACATGAGCGCTTCAACGCCTCGACCCAGACAGTGCGCTCTTGGGACACCGTCCTCAACGACGAACACGTCTATAATGTGCGAAGGGTCAAGATATCTGCATGTTCAATCAAAAAATGTTCTTACCTGACCCAATGCAATGATATCCAGGGGATCTAAAAAGTAACAAAAGTTGAAATAGATGTCTAGCGGAAGTTCAGTGAAAGGCATCGTTGCAGCCACTGGAAGATATCGTGATTGCAGAAAGGAAGGTTGTCAGTTGCTAGGTACTCGCTGAACAATGAACAGAGAACACTGCCTCACCAGTTAAAACCGCACCCGTGTGAATGCGCTAACATCTGCTGACACACTAGTTTTTGACGTCACAGATTGCTATCAGGAATGAACATTTGAACACCATCCCCCCCCATGCTCATCGAGTGATTGCGGTTTCTTTCGAGAGATAAACAGCTAACAACGTGAGTATACCTGAATTGACTTGATACCCTAGATCGGGTTAAATACGTGCTAATTTCGAAGAGCAATTTTCCTGGTCCCGAAACCTTTGCCTTGATTCAATCTTTAGAACTGTCGGCATGGGCGGTCATTGACACCCATTGCTGTGCAGCCTCAGTTTGCCATTCTCCTGTGGAAAAAAAAAAGCGTAGCCAAATCCCTTACTTTGGGGAGAAGCTCAAGCAAATGCAGTTGAAATATTATCATGATCTTTAGGAAGTTGAGTCAAGGTCGGCATCTAGTAATTAGAGCCTTTTCGTATGTACTCTAGATATCAACATGAAAGTGGAGCCAGTTGCTCATGTGGGGCAGTGTGCTCTGGCGCTTGAAATCAACGTCTAGGGACTGGTGTTAACAGAACACCTCACAAAGTTCATCAACCGGCGGTCACTAGAACATTGGTAATACGGACAGGTACCCTGGATTATACTCATATTCACCGCTTTGTTATTTCCGTGCAAGGACAAACGGGTACGTTTGTAGCACTCATATGACACTTCGCTAACCTCGTTTATGTTCCTCTGCAAGTTTGGTGTGAATTCAGCCAGCAATCACACATACATATATGTATCCGCCATTCAGCCTATTAATAGTACCACGAGGACCAGCGTTGAGAAGTCCCGGCAGAGATTACCATCTATGATTTACCTCAACAACGCCACGTCAAAAGTTCATCTAACGCTTCTTGACACTGGTATCGTCGTACTTCCTTTGATTCGCTCAGTTGAGCAGAGGCGCTGGTTCTGATGGCGTTTGTTATGTTCCCATCTCACTTAGTTTCGAGATGTCCCTCATGATTCAAAGGGGTCTTCAAAGCTTTGAAAGGTACGGGTATTGCTTGGGGCTCCAGCCTTGTGGCGTTTGCATACAACTGCGCAAGTTTAAATGAATGGTATGGACATTTACACCACATTGCAAAATAATACCCTTCCTGTACATCTGGGGTAAATCATAATATTGCGGTGTCGATCAGCCATACGTTTACTCTATTTCTATTACAATTAGTGCACGCACCCCTAAATAGCACACCTGATCCTCGTATTTAGAGTTTCATCTCCAATTGCTAACTGATCGTAAAACAGGGAGGCTCTGATGAAGCAATGAAGGTTGTTTGAGATTGTAGATATCATGCACGCCGGCAATAATACCCCTTCTAGGATTAACCTCAGCAGAATATACCCGCCATTGCATGATAACTGATCCAACCAATGGATTTGGACCTTGAGATGCTGCATATTGATGACAGGAAATACCCCAGAAGCCCAAATATTTTCTTCACTGGGTTGAAAAAATTGCGAATTGTCTCGATAATCTCAAGCCTGATACGAGCCATGTGCAGCTTGAGGCGTCATAAAAGTAGCATATACATCTTCTACTTTGTTTGACGCCCATAGAACCGAAATTCCACGGGCGCTTGAGCTCAACGTCAGATATCTGATGCAGCCAACCTACAAAGATCACAGCGACGTTGCCAGAGATATTGCCGGAGTGAAATGATTGCTGAATGTGCATCAATGTGCGACTCGTATCCTTTCATCTGTTCGTTTATAAAAATTAGATTCAACGATGCCTGTTGTTGCCCGAGCCGTCTAGAGCTTATATAGTGTAAAATAATTCGTGAACAAACCCCAGAATTTAGGTCGCCAAATCATCTTAGGTTCGATTTCGTATAATATCTCTCATACATTTGCTCACTGTACGACTTATATTTCGCAAAAACGCAAAAAGCTCTCAAACGAAGACAGAGATGACACGTCGGGTCTTTACCGGACAGTCTACGCCTCACGGGCTGACTAGACCTCAGTTCTCCAACTTTCTCCCAATAGCTATAAAGCTTCCAAAGATACACAACCGTTGTCATGTTATTCCATTACCGTTGGAGCTCGAAGATGCGGTCGATATCCATCCCACTCTCCGCTACAATATCCTACCATCTATCATCTACGATTTGAATCGACCACCGGAAACTGCCACTTTGTCGACCCAATTGGTTTCGAGCCAGCTTAAAAGCTGGTATAGTCAACCTGCACTCATCCCAGCTGAGGCTCAATCCTTCACGATGTGCATTGAAGGAATCGACCAACCCATTGCCATCGTAGCAGCATCAGGTCTTGATCCGAACGGACCTTCCAATGGGTTCATTACCATCTGGGACGTTCTGCACCACTGTCACTTGGCCTGGACCCAAGCGAAGGAGGATTCTAAGCGCATTCTACTTCATCACGGAAATCGTGCATGCAGCACATCAAAATCCGCGGCATCTCTGTTGTTCTCCAACGGGATAAGCGTTAATATGGCCGATCATTGCGCCATCACGGAACATTTGATGCTAGACAATCGAGACGTTCGGGCTGGCCTCATCACCAAAGGCTTGGATGTGATAATCGCAGACAAGCTCACGAGCCAGCAATTCCTTTGGGTAGGCCTTGTACCCAGCGCAGTAGCCGGGGACGAGATTTGGACCGTGAAGCTGTCAAGCACTGAGTGTTGTGCTTGACTTTAACCCTTCTTCACCATTTTTCCTATTCTAGATACTTGAAGCCTAGCGCTCTTACTTGATAATTTAGATCATATATGTATACCTAGATGAGCCACTGAAAGGTTCAATAGTTCCTTGCCCTACATTGAACTGGCCGTATCTCATTTCACAAAACCTACAAATATCTTGGTTGAGAAAACTCCAGGAGTGCGAATGCCGGGTTCGTGCTGTCCACATCAAACCTTTCATATTCTGAAGAGATAGGGCTGACGTCGAATAAATAAAAACGAAAAGAGTACAGTTGATGCAATACTATTGAATACATGATCCTATTGACGAAAATGAAAACCGTCCAAACTTAGTCCGAAAGACAATCCACGATATCGATGTTTCCCACCTCAATCATCTCGATCATCCTTATGTCTGCACCTCTCCGCGCAAGACCAGTCCTCTTCACACTCATAATCCCTCTCACACTCAACGTGCTTTCCATCCCACGTCGTTCCTTGAGTAGTGTAACACCACATCTCGTGCGCAAAGTCGCACCAAGTCCAGCATTTCTCCCTATAGCAACCTCCCCCTTTAAGTAAGCCTTCCAATGGGTTCGCTTGAGACTTGCCCGGAGATGACGGAGATGGGAGGTTTGATAGTATCAATTGAGCATTCTCAATTGAATTGGAGTCACTATGCGTCGTCCTAGAGGGGGGTTAGTATCGCGACGTCAATGTGAAGAGATATAATAGAAAACACACGGGATGGTGAGGTCCTGATCCTGGTTATGCCATAAGGTGGCACCCTGGACATTTTGAATACCGGAAATGACCAAACCAAAACCAAAGGCGAGGACTCCAATGAAATGCATTATCGAAGAGAGGAGCAGACAGGAGACTGCTGATAGGTAAAGAAGGGCGGGCAGAGAAGACGACAAGGGAGGCGAGTGAGCTACACAAACCAACCGAGTTGGAAGCGTCTAGGAATCGCCTCTTTATATATCTTTACAAACGCTTAGAACGGAAGGTTGCGTGAATCGCATCATTGCCATGAGAAGCCCTGTGGCCAAGGTTCATAAAAGGCCAGGTTGCCTTTATTATAACTGCATTCTCGGGAGCAGACAATCACCGGTTTGTGATAGAACCTATATTAACGGCTGAAAGGTTGAATGGTGCCAACTTCCTTGTCCCATCGCTCAATGAGACGACAAGAGGACATCTATTGTAACTATAAATCCCTGTAACGCAGTACTTGCGCAACTATATTACTGCTCATGAGCTCAGTCCTGACTGAAGATTAGAATTTGTGTAAGCTTGGCCAATGGGTTATTGTCTAGATCCAGGAACAATTTACCATGAGGCAGACGCGTGCACATCATGGTAGACACGAGGTCGTTCTTCTATACATGCAGTCGTAACCTAAGAGTCCCTATGACGTGTCTCTCTTTGAATCTGAAAGTGCAAGGGTTCAAACGTTTATTATAAAGCTCTGTAAACGACATGAAAGGTAATTCAAAAATGAAAAGTGGGGTTAAATTGATGTGACCACCCGTTTCGAGCTGATGATTGAATTATCCAACGACGACTGTGGGGGTGTGGTGGGATATTTAAGATAATCTACTATGAGAATGCGGCTTGGAGAGCCCTCTGGGATATATGCAAGCCTTCCTGAGATAGGATCGAAGTTGAAGTACCTCCTGGAAAGCATATTATCAGTTGTTGTTACTTTGAGACCGTCCCTGGGGAGAGTAAGCTCGACGATGTGATCCGCTTTCTCCTCGGCTATTGATTGTGTCACAGCATCCGAACCTGGGCTGGCATAGACGTACAGCTTGTCACCCTGCAGCACAGGTTGAACATGCCACCCGTTGCATAGAAATGAGGACCCAAGAGTTAATAATGGGCCTTGACCATGACCACCACGAGAGTCCTCAGAGGGAAGGTGAGCAGTCGAACGAACCGTAACCTTTAGGGAAGGTGTCTCTGCTTCGACATCTGTGGTTGTATCCGAGGTTGAAAAATCTGTTTGGGGTATTGAGAATCTGACGAGTTGCCACCGTTGCTCGATGTTCACCAGAAGGTTGAATGAATCCAAGGTCTTGAAAGTATCGTACCAATCGTACAGTCGCGTACAGCGGCTTGTACTACCTAGAAAGTTCTGGTCGTAACCTTCTGGCCACTCAAGTGTGATTCTGCGTGCGGGGAGAATTTCTTCAACAAGCTCCGACTGGGTCGTTGTCACTGGTTTTAATGGTGGTATCTTCCAGTAGATTAGAGAGCTAGGCGTTATCAAAGCGATATGCGAACCGTCGAGGAATATCTATTGAGGTGCGTTCAAGTTCAGCATGACGAAGGACTGAAGTATAGAACACGCACCTCCCGGTACATCCCAGGGCAAATGTTCCATATGGCGAAGGTGTTTTCCATGTAGTTCCAAACTCCCAGTGTAGTGTTGTCATTGTATAAACCGCGAAATATAACTAGATCTTTAACGAGCGTGAAAGGCCCTCTACCGATAGTCGACTTCAATGCTACAGATGAAATCCTTTGGAAAACGACGGCGGCGAACCGATTCTCTTCATCATCAAAAATGAAGCGAATAACAACAATCTCTTCCGCAGAGTCACTATGTCGAAGCACGATGAGCATAAATCTTAAGTTGATCCTAGCAATAACGTGTCAGAGAGGAGGACAGGCTAACCTTGACCAAGTACTGCCATGTTCCCGGGACTTCGACATCAAGACACGTATCTCTCCATTTATCGGATCTGAACACGGTGTAAATAAAAAGTCTTCGCCACCGTCAATCAACAAACGGTCTCCTTTGAGAGTAACAGGCTTGGAAGTGCCAAGATCGTGTAGAATCAATGAAGCACCGTCATACGCCAACAGAAATCTACCACCTGGGATAAGGCAAGCTCGAGAGAACTCCCGAAGCGGGTGTCCTGTATAAATTTTGAAAACCGACTGTGGGCAGAGGCTGGGAAGAACCGTCGCATCCAGAGTGATGGTAGATCCTTTGAGAATCTTGGATAGAAGTCGAGAAGGTGCTGTCGATGAGTGCTTAAGCTCCTCAACGCTCAATTCTGCTGTTTTGAATGTTGTCGCGGGAATCAGATTTCGATGGCACATTGTCTTCAGTGCCGAGGTCCATATATGTCGCTCATGGGACGAGACCCTAAGTTTTGAACATGTCTGATGAAACAGTGAAGATACCACAGTTAGAGCCGACAAACTTAATTTTCAGATCTACTACGAAGGCTTACCTGGCTTAGTGATATAATGTCCAACGGATCGATGAAACAGCAGAGATAGACATAAACATCGAGTGGAAGATCGAGTAGCTTCATGGCATTTGAAGTGAAAGATACGGTGCAACTCAAGAGGGAGATGTGGGTCAACATGTGCATGTGAGAATGATTGACAGCGACACAGTCACAGTGGCTTGCCCCTGATGCTCCGTCATATCGATACTATGGACTGCAATTCTGTAGGTCATAGAAGATAAATTGCCATTATCATAAAACATGTAGTAAGGGTGCATAACGCAAATTTTTAAGTTTATTGATTATGACTGTTGCAAGGTTGTAGTGAGCTTCGAGTTCGGGGCAAACCCCTATTCTCCTAAAGCTTGTGACATAATAACGCATGTGTCACTCATCACGGGTGTGTTTGTTTCGGGAATCGGAATAAAGCTGCACAGCTTGCTCGGTCTCTTTCACCTTTCAACACAAATTACCAGGGAAGGCCTTCAGTGAGAATATACAGTAATACACCGGTCCTTTATACACCGCCACTCCTTTATACACCAGCACAAAAAATCATTTTGCAAACTATTTAGACTCGGTTTCGTGCACTTGGGGGTGTTTATATATTATTCGAAGTGTATATAACCCACTCAGATACTCACTTTTTGGAGGCCTTTCATGTAGCTTGAGTAGGGTGCCGAAATGATGGGATCAGCCAAGTCTGATTTCAGAGATTTTAACAAGTATATCCTTCCTACTGCTCGCAGGAGGCCACTATATAGAATAATTTTCAGAGTGAAGGAAGTATATATATATTTGAGTGCATATGCCGAGTTTCGTTTATCCTGGGGAAATATTGCGTCCAGAGATTAGAAAACAATGTTGGTTTATACAGATGGTGATATCTGACCCTGACGCTTGCCTCCTGTCACACGGGCAGAATTTGTCACTTTCCCTGCCAAAATATGGCGTGTCACGCTGTTGTGTCACACTGTCTAAAGGACCGGTAACCATCAAATTTCAAGTCCTCGGATTGACCTCACCATTATAAGAGCATTACGGACTCTATAATCATATTTTTTGTATATATCGATGCATTCGATGTTCTAGTTTCATAATATATAGTTTTATCAAGTAGAAATTATGTGCAGAACATACAATGTGAATTTACCTGAAATCTGTATAAAGGACCGGTGTATTACTGTACAATGCAGAGCACCGCTTTTTGCCTTTGCGCTTGGTTACGCAGTTCAGCGCAATTAGACACCATTTCCAACCTGTCGCATCAAGGAAAGAACCTGTATCTGGAGGGTTGAAATGACTGAGGTCGAATATAAGGTGAGCAATGATCTCATTCTAGTGCTTCAACTATTTGACAATATATGTATAAGCAGGATGAAGCAGAGATCATTGGCATAGACATTCTTGAGCCTGCCATGGAAATGCATGGGTCACCAAATCTGAAAAGTGAAAGCATTAACTGCGAAGAGAATCAGCAGACAAAGGTCTTCGAAAGGAGAGGACCGGCATCCCAACAGAACTGCAAATTTGACGGCACAGATTATCCTGACTGGTTGGGTTTTGATCCCTTTCGTAATCCTGAAGAGCCATTCAACTTTCCGCTACCATCGACAGATGGCGATCCATGGGAGCGTGCTGGTCGACTTGTAAAAGGACACGATGACAATATGTGCGATGCGTGGGTGGAAGAAATTGGGAACATCCTAATTTTTGTAAGTGATTGATCCGTAATCTTTGTAGTTGGCTGAATTCAGTTTTAAAACGCAAAAAGGCCGGTTTATTTTCAGCAGTTGTAACTGCTTTTGCCGTGGAGACGCAGCAACTTTTACAACCAGACCCCAATGTCGCGTCGGTTTTGCTTCTCGCCCATTTAGCCAGCCAACTACCGACGGCCAATGCAACCTTTGCTGCTGAAATCGCCGCACCTTTTCAATCCCCCAACGATGCCTTCCAGTCTTTCAGAATCAACACCTTCATCTTCGTCAGTCTCGTTCTCAGCCTCGGAACGGCCTTGGTTGGGATCATTGCTCTTCAGTGGATTCGGTCATATAGGAAGCGAGAAATTCTGTCTCATCAAGATCAGCTATGCGTCCGCCAAAGTCGACACGAGGGTCTGATCAAATGGAAAGTCCCTGAAATAATTTCATACCTACCACTTGCCCTCCAAGTTTCACTGGTCGTATTTTTTGCCGGTCTTATTGACTTCCTCTTTTCGCTCAACTCCAACGTTGCGGCCAGCGTCGGCGCCGTTGTTGGCGTTATTCTTGCATTTGTGTCATTTACGACTATTCTCCCAGGCATTTACATCAAATTCGTCCATGATCCAACGCAACCAGTACCTCTCCCCCCGTACCAATCGCCTCAGTCCTGGCTATTTTTTCGCCTTCTAGAGGTCACAACACACGTTTGGCACAGAATACGGCAGCACGAATGGGACCTCTCAACGTCTACCTTCAACTGGACTGCCATGAGTTCTAACCAGAAGTCTTATGATCACTGGCTCAACCCCGCCCTGACGTGGATTTTCCGCAACTTCAACAGTGCCGACTCCTTCTGCGCAGCCTATCAATGCTTCCAGCTGTTACCAAAACACGAAATAGCAGAGAGGACCATCAAGCAATTAGACCCAACGCAAACCTTCACCTTGATCAGACCGTTCAAGGCTGACAGACCCGTCGTTTACAAGCAGCTGCTATCAATTCTGCTCCTCAATTGGGACCGCCAACGTCGTCCTCCCCGTCACGAGATTGATCTCCATCGCGTTGAACTCACTATAAGGTCCCTTGCTTTATGCGACTCATCCGATCCAGAAAATGTCGAGGAAAGTCCTCGCATTATTCCTGACCTTCCCCTTGTGAGACGACTCTTGCAGCCACCTGATAGACGTACCTATGACGGTGAGATTATCTTCACTTTCCGTCTTAATTCTTATTTTGAATAATTTCTTGTGTTTCCCAGAAATGCAACTGGTGGCGGAGTGGAAATCGTGGCTGTTCATTCTACTCGTCGTGCTACACTCGCCGCCACGTCTGCCTCTAGACCTCTGGTTTGAGTTCAAGCATTTCTGGGACGCAATCATTGGACTCAACGCCCGCAACTGCTCCGACGTCGTGGACAGCTGTCTTCACTCCCTCGTCATTTGGGTCAGCCATCAGTCTCCTAGTCGAATTCAAGACGACTATGGGGTCTACTCTCACCGTCAAAGCCTTCTCAACCAATGTCTTCAGGGCATGTTTGACTACTTCATCTTCAGTGAAAGCCGAGTCGACAAATCTGCTTTGCGATCTCTCTGTCATCGTCCATCCTTCCTCGGGTTTTTGGATTGTTTCGCGGAAGACGCCGAATTCCAACATGTCTGGACTGAGAGCTTGTTTGGAGGATTTAAAGCCAGGTGGGCAGGTGATTGGGATAGGCTGCTCATTGACTTTGGCATGGACCCCAAATATTGGGTGCTTGGGCATAATCAAACCCGACTAGCGCAACTGCACTCCGAGCGGGAGTCAGTGCGCAGAGTCGTATTTTCTGGATCCCCAGCACCTTTCCACCATCTCCCTCGCGTCTCGCACCACAACCAGATGTCCTTTGATTACCATAATCGCCTCTCCCTCTCTTTTCACAACTTCGATGCTACAACACAAGCTTCCCGTAGCATTCTTTCCAGAGCACGCACAATTGACTCTAGACGGACTTCTGAAGATGCCCCCGCTCCTCAGTCGCCATCTCATGCATCTGGGTTTTACTCTGTTCACAATCAAAGTCTCCATATTCATGCCTCTACTGAGCCAGCTCTCGCTACGATTAACGACGCAGAACCAGCAGAACGATCTTCTGATACCCTCATCTCATCGGATGGACCTCCCCTATCTCTGTTACCCACAACACGACAAACATCGTCTACTTTGGATGATGCCCAATGATTTCATTAACGCCCACCTTTTGACCTTTGCTATTTGCAGTTCACTTGAAGCATCATTGACATTTTGGTTTCTACATAATGTATTTTTAGTCACACAGCCTATACGCCTATTCTTTCTCCTTTGTATTGTTGCATCATCGCCTTTTGCTTGTTTTTTGAAGGTGCAGTGCTGCACTGCATCAGAGCAGATTGATGTTGAACGTATTCCCAGACGTGAGAAACACGTCATGCACTGCTATAAATACCTCTACTAGCTTTCATCGCCGTCCACTCTACCAGTTATACCTCTACATATACCCCTAGATCCTGTCATTGAACTCGTCCAGGCACGATCTACCTGTCAGCCTCATCCTTCGCGTTGTTAGCCTCAGTCTAGGTTTAAGCATCATCACTCACATACAACCATGCACATCGATCTCCTCCCTCTAGACGTTTTTGCTATCATATGTGGATATCTAAAGCCTAACGACCTCCTCAAACTCGCATTTGTAAGTAACCTGTTTCAGTTTCAAACCTTCTGTTACTGACGCAGTCGTTGACATATCATTTCATTAACCTAACTTTCCGCTGTTCATTCACATTTCGCTGCTTATCCAGGTGAACAAAAACATTCATGATCTCGTCAATACGCGCACTGTCTGGATAGATCAGTGCCTGCGAGTCATAGGTGAAAACGGCCTCTACGCACCTTCATTTCCCTTGCGCAAGATGTCCGCATCCGAGCTCATGAAAACAGCCTGTGGGCCCGGGCGAATGGTGGATCGGTTCTGGTCGAAACACATTGCGCAATCCGCAGAGGATCCTCCAGTGTCAACTGAGGAAGACAGACGACGGAATGGATACACGCACCCTCCACTCACCCGTCTCCCCGATGGTGTGGCTTATGAGCTCCCGTCTCTCTCGCGATACAGCATGCGTAGCCTCGGTGTTCCTGAAGGCGTCCCACTCGCCCAATACAGCGACCTTCCGCTTATGTACCGGAAGATTTGTTTGATACCAGGAGGCCGCTTTCTTGCTTGCGTGGTTGAAGGAGAGGCTTTCATCTGGGATCTTGGAACACCAGCTCAGTCCAACACCGTTTCTCCGACGATTTACTGTCGTTGGCCTGTTACAGGAGATGAGATATTCATGCCTGGTCCGTCAGCTAATGGCAACGAATTACGACTTGTCATGGGGAGTATCCCAGAGTCTTCCAGGTATGTCTTTTTCTATGCTCTACACCGCTCTCCCTTCTAATCTACTGCGATCTTTTAGTGCAACTCTTTCCGTCTATCGCATCTGGGAGGAAGAACTGCAACATCACACACCCTCCGAACACGGACAAGATGATGCCGAAGCTCCTCAGCCCGTTGTCAAGATTGAAAAACACGTTTGCCGGTTACACGTCCCTGACGAAATCGCGTTTTTTACCATCTTTGGCGACATCTCCGTCTATATGTATTGTGTCAACCCCTATGACTGGTTAAATCGCTACTACGTCGTGTGCATGTGGGATTTCATCCACGACACATATGCATCCTGGAATGTTGCAACGGCATTTGCAGAGGTATGTCAAAAAATTAGTCACCTATAAGTTGAGGATGACGGGCTCATCGACCTTTGGAAGGTCTTCATCGACAATGGATTCCTATGCATGATCCAGCTCCCCGAAGTTGTAGGCTGGAAAATCCCGCCTCTCAGGCCCTGGAAAGAAGTGCAACAATCCCAATCGGGCCTCATCATCACGCCCTCTTTCCGGGTCGGCCTAGGCGGGCCAGCCCGCCACTTTACGCGCCCGAGCATCCCAGATAGATCCTTCGTAAGCCTCATCGGTCGCCTGCTGGACTGGTACAATATCCTGACGCCACTCCGCCAATACGACGGCATCCTATTTAATTCTGAGGAGCAAAGCGAGCTGTGGACGTATGGGATGTATAATTGGCCAGATCAGTGGCTCGCCCCGCGCAATGAAGGTTATGAGGAGAACATGGCACTGGATGGTAATTTCAGCAACAATCCAACCTATTTCGTGAACGATGGTGCTCAGCAACAAGAACAATATGTACCTGAGCACCCAGTCAACCCACCCTATATACGACTTCAACACGCTGCTGCATTCATCGGGGACGCGGAGAGCCGGCCAGGGATCACTATTGACCCGTATAGGATCTGCGACGGGTATACCGTGAAGAGTATCGTATCTAGCGATTGTACTCCCTTTGTGCTGGTGGAACTGCCTGAGAGAACGCCCCAGGAAGAGGTAGATGCCCATGTGCAAGAAGAGGAGGAAAATGACCGGATGCGCCCCAGGAGGGTCATCACTCTGCGGCTGGACGTCCCAATTGCATATGTGCCTCCACCTATCTACGTTCCCGGTGACGAGGATGACCAAAACCCGAACCAGAATCAGGACGACGAGTCGAGCACAGCACCATCTGAAACGACCCAAGACGACGTCGAGCAACTCGCCGACGAGCTTTCTGAACTGGCGTTAGGGTCTGGGGGTTTGACTATGCCGCTTCCTGAAAACCTCTTGGGAAGGACGGATTTCTCGTTTGACCCTTGCTCTGGGAGGTTTTGTTTTATCGCAGCTGGGAGGCGGCAAATTGGCATTGTGGAGTTTTTGAAGTGGGGTTGAGAGGTATCTGGATGTTTGCGTTTATGGAAGGACAATCTAGTACTGGATCCGATTGTAATACCGCATTGTGGACATTATACTTATCAGAATATCCAGATGGCAGAAACAGATGTATGAGATATAAGACTACCGAGATACACAAGAGTAATAATAATGGATGAGAAAAAAATAAGAACGAGAGTTAGGCACAGATGAAGTCACCGATACAAATTTGAAGTCGACTCAATAATAGATAAGATACAACAGCCTTATGTATGTCGCGGAAAAGCGAGAAAAATATACCAAGAGACAGGAAGAAAGAGAGATGGCTGGTATAGACGATGTGGGATATATGAATAGATATATGGATAGATAGTATGTGCATGAGATGACGAATAAAAAATGAGGATGTGACTTAGAAATGGTAGCTAGATAAGTGGACAAATCAAGAAATATGCAATGCAAAAAGGGGAATGGGAACAATAAAAAGCAAAAGCATCGAAAGCAGAAAAGAAAGCAAGTTGGAGATGTAAGAATAATAATATGTAGATGGATGGGACAACAATGAGTGTGGTAAGCAATTAAGCTTTGAAGGTTGACTTAAGGAGTGTGATCGCGCTATGTGCAAAAATAACAACGAAAAGAATTACGAAGTCGAAAGAAAAAGATCAACGAGTCCATTGCGCTTAAAGCACAAAAATTAAACAGAACAGAAACCCTTGGACAAACCAAGGGATTATTTCTGGAGTGTAGACATTGTCGGCACAACCTCATCAGACGAAGGCAGTGCCCCACCCGACAAGCTCTTCACCAACTCATCCGCATCCTGGTTGCCCCCAAAAGTCAGCTGCTTCTCTTCCAACAATGACGCAGGCGGACGCGGGATCTCAGGAATATCCTCCGACTCCGTCTCACGCTGGTAATGCGCCTCATCAAAATACGACGTCAGGAGCGACGTCGCAGCGGGTGTGGTGAGGGCTGCTTGATGTGGTGAGAGGTGACTCTTGCTGGGCGGGACAGGGAAATCTGAGAGACCTGACATGCGGGAGAGGGTGGAGGTGGTCATGTAGCTGCTCCTTGTCATGTCTGTGAGAGGGGCTGTGAGGCCTGAGAGGATGCGGGCACGCGTGGCTGGGCTGACGAAGTCGCGGTGTGCTTGTTGGACGTCGTGCATTTCTGCGTTAAATGATGACCTGTGGTGTTCTGGTGAGTTTGGTGGTGGCGTGGATACAGAACCAATGATGCCGACGCGGAAAATGGCTAAAAAATCAAAGGAAATTAGTTTAAGAGAAAAAAAAGCGATGATATTTTTACGTACCAGTTGGGTCATCATCCTCTTCATCAACCACCCCATGGCCAACACTCGACC
Source organism: Panaeolus papilionaceus (assembly GCA_015501605.1). Taxonomy (NCBI): domain Eukaryota; kingdom Fungi; phylum Basidiomycota; class Agaricomycetes; order Agaricales; genus Panaeolus; species Panaeolus papilionaceus. The sequence goes on along the minus strand of JADNRZ010000005.1, from coordinate 2,289,344 downwards.
CTTCCTCTCTAGACAGCGAAGAATGCACATCCTCAGGGAGATTCCTTGCAGAGGGCATAAACGCCTGAATCGGGCTCAACATCCTCCTCCTCTCTTCCTCCGCCTCTTCACCATCCTCATCCGCATTCGTCCCAGAAGACGTCTCCTCAAATATAAACTGCATCTCACTAGGTTCGCCGCTCATAAGTGTCATCCCACGACTACTGCTCCTGCTCCCACCCACACTGACACTCCCCATCGAATCCTGACGACTCTGGTGTTGCTGCTGATATGTGGTATTAGAATACTGCTGAGGCTGCAACGGCGCAATGGCCGACAACGACCCATGTCTTGAATGCAACATCGCATCCGACAGGCTCATACTCGGCGACCACGAGTACCGTGCGCCCATTTGCTCCCTCTCCAGTGCAATCTGCTCAAACTCTTCGTTGAGCTGCCTTGCGAGACTGGTGAGGCCGCTGTCTGTGCGCCGAATGGGGGGTGGAGGTAGCGGATGCAGTGCTGGTGAGCCTTCTCTGCTTCCCTCTCCTGCTCCTGGCAAGCCAGGCATAGTCCAAGGTATCGGCGACTCTGACATGGGTTGGTTTGTCCTATCCCTATCCCTATCACCACCAATCGCGCCAGGCGTATCAGGCAACGCGTTCTCCCTCGGCGTCTGCCTCCTCCTTCTCTCCTCTTCATCGTCCTCCTCAGGTGGCCTATAAAACAAATCCTGGAATCCTTCCAAATCATTGGGACTCCCCAAAATCCTACTCGATAACCCAGAGCGTGGCGTAATAGACAACGACTGGCCTTCACCCTCAATATCATCAGGGCTGAGATGCATATCTTGATGGAATGGCGAGGCTGCGTATGTGTGGGTGATGGAATCAGAGATGCGGACGGGTGCAGGCATGGGCATAGGCTGAGCACCACCACCGTTACTGCTCTCCTTGCTTCCCCTCTCTCTAACCCCCCTGGGTCGCGCAGCATTAACTAACGCCTCTCCAACGCCCAACGTATCATGAATGGTCCTCTGATCCACCGTATCCACATCCACCTCTCTCTTCTTCCCATCCACATCATCACCACCACCCTGCCCAACTGGGGACCCCACCTCCAAATTCGCGTACGGCGAATACTGCTTGATTTCAGGAGACAAAATCTCGTGAACCCCGTTCGGCGAGAGTTGTGCCCACATTTTCTTCGTCGGGTCGTCACTTGCTGGCCCACCGTGTGCGGCATTGGCACCGTGTCTGTGACCCACCATCCCATACGCTTCAAGGTAGCTATCTCGTGCACCCAGTGCATATGGATGGAGTGGAAGGTGAGGAAGGGCTGCTTTGTGGCGCGTTATAATCTCGTCGATTGTTGGGACCTTGCTTGCTTCTTTCACCGGTGGATTCGCCACACCTGGTGCAGCAGCAGCAGCATTGCTCGCCGTGGTGGTTGTCGTCTGAGAAGGCCCACCAAACGAAAAGCCGCCCTGCGCATACGGATGCCCAGGGACATACAACACTTCACCCTGACTCGTCTCTCCCTCGTGATCAACCACCGCACTCTCATACGACACCACCCCGCCTGCTCCCTGCCCTCCAATCCCCAACCCCACACCTGGACCTGTACCCACACCTCCACCGCCTCTTCCCTTCCCATCATCCTCCATCGTCCCAGAAGGCGTCGGACTCGGGCCTCCAATCGCAATCCCCATCCTACTCTCATGATCAAGCCCACTACTGCTCGAATTATAAGCATACGCATGCGTATACCCCAGTGCGCCATTTCCATTGATGCCATTCAACGACAGCCTAGCATCATTGACTACACTACCAGGAACCGCGAGGTGCCCGTGTCCTGATCCTGAGTGTGCAGACACAGCAGGCGAAGGTGTGAGTCGGGGGACGGTGTATACCTCTGCAGGGAGATGCGCGGGGTCTGCGAGACGGATGACTTTGGTGCCGTCACGTTTAAGCGCGCCTTCAAGGTCGATGGAACGATTGACTGGGTTGGTGTTGTTTTGAAGGCCGGGGTATACAGCGGGTTGGATAGCAGGAGAAATGGAGGGGTCTGAGATAGACGGAACTGAAAAACAAAAAAAAAAAAAAAAAAAAAAAAAAAAAGGTGACTATATGTGCACAAAATCATGGAAAGATGACATACCACACATCGCAACAGTGCTCTTTGCCATCTTCACAGCAGACCTTGACCACGAATCTCCTCGCGTATGTCCATGTCCATGTCCACTAACAGACCCGTTCTGCTGATACGACTGGCTCCTCCTATGACCACCTCCCACCACACCACCAGCACCGACTTGGCCCGTCGCATTAGACTGACTCCGCGAATGTTGATGACTCTTCCCTGATATCGTCTTAACCAACGAATTCTGATGCGAATGCATTCCTCTCCCCGTCGTCGTCGTTCCCGTGTGCTGATTCTCCAAATACGCAACCTTCATCGGTCCCACCTTCGGGGTCAAGTTCTGCGTCCCCAGGCATGCTCTAGCGGCTAGATATTCCAAGTTGCTCTGTGCGATGACCTGGGGGTTGCGCAGGCTTCTACCCTTTTGTGTTAGGGACTTCGACCGTGTGCGCGATACGGATCTGGTACGTTTGTTGCCTAGGGATGAAGAAGCTTGTTGTGCCCATGCAGCTCGTTCGGTGGTGAATAGGGCGTTTTCGCGGAGTACACTGAGAAATGTCGGGTTATCACTTTATTTTACAAGGAAACAAAAAAGTAGAGGGACTTACTGATCCAAAGAAGGAACAGGCGTCGGCAACGCCATATCATCCTGAGCAAAACTCCTAGGTCTCGGAGCACGTTCTTTACTCGCACTCCTCCTCGCTTCTCTTTCCTTCTGCACTCCTCTATCCACCCCACTAGCACCACCAGCAACATCAACACCCCCAACACCGGCAGCATACCCATACCCACCCCTCCCCAACCCCCTCTTCATATCCTCCGTCGTACTCTTCTTCCTCAACCTCAAATCCACCAACGACCTTGAATGAGCCAACACCCTCGACATCACAGCTCCCGTCCCATTACTCGTGCTTTCTCCTTTCGCATTATTGAAATTATAATCACCACCCAAATCATCAACTTTCCCAACTGGAGACCCAGGAGGCGACACGATCCTTCCACTCGTGGGCGTCGGCAGTGCACCTCCTTCTCCCATTCCCATTCCTGTTCCAGCTCCACCCACCATCACTTCCTGTCCCGCCGCACTAACCCCACCAACGAGGAAGGAGCTCGTCGAGCTCACAAACGACGGATCCGCCTTGAGCCTCAACCGGGGACGAGGGAACAGCAGGGCATCACACCACGTCTCAGCTGATAGCCATTTGTCTTTGCCTTTGGGGAAGGCAAAAGGTGTGGGTTGGGGTTTGGTGGGTGTGTGAGGTTGAGCTTGCGTTTGGAAGTGAGTTTGGGGTTGATTTTGGGATTGGGATTGAGGTTGAGGTTGGGTATAAGGTTGGGAAGAGGTGGGCTGAGGATGCGACCCAGACCTCACAATTGAACCAGGTTGATACCTCTGCGCTGTCATCCCTTGCTGACCCTGCTGGTGCCTCTCCTGGCTCTGGTTATCTTGATACCTCTGCCCGTTCTGCTGCTGCTGATACCCCTCCCGTTGCTGTTGCTGATACCCAGGTACCACCACCGAATCCCTCAAATTAGGCGTCGATATCGATCCCTTCAGCTTACTCCCCCGTATCCCAATTCTAAAACTCGAAAGGGGACCCTTAGTACCCAGACGTGTCGCGAGAGTCGGACCTAGTCCTGATCCATGGGCTTGTCCTCGTTCTTGTGTTGGTTGAGTCGTCTGCATCGCCGGTGGCGTCGTAATTGCTCCTGCTAATGCTGGTTGTGGTGGTTGTGATGTCGTCGCAGCCAAAGGTCTAAGCTGAGAATACGACCTCGTCACCGGCGCTACATACGCAGTCGCATAGGGATGCTGATGCATCACAGATCCGCTCCCGGTGGACGTGGAGTTGTTTCTGCTGACTTGGCCTTCTCCTGCACCGCCTCCTCCTAGTCCTCCTCCATTGCCCGCTGCCAGTCCTCCTCCTGCGCTTATTCCGCCATGCCCTGCTCCCAAGCCTCCAGTTCCTCCAACGCCTCCCGTCCCCAAACCCACGCCTCCTACACCACCTCCGACTAATCCTCCTAAACCAACACCACCCCCAGGCCCGACAACAGGAGACCCAGGTGACGAATACGACCCTTTTCCCCCTCTCATACCCTGATGAGGGCGTAAATAGGCATTATCATCCTTGAGAGAGTTGTAATACGAATTGTAATATTCGTCGCCGTCGTCCTTGTCGTCCTTGTCTTGTTTTTCTTTGTATACACCTGTAGCACCACCAACAGCACCGTTTGCAGTAGAACCGACAGCACCAACACCAGCACCAGTACCAGCCCTTCCCCTTCCCCTCTCATATTCCCTATCCCAATCAGGTTCCGAATCAGGGGGTAAATAAACCTTCTCCACGCCTACCACACCCACACCCACACCCATCCCAGCTCGGTGGTTATGATACGAATACTGCGACCCCTCACTCTCGTCCTCGCCCCACGGAGACACGCTCTCCATGCCCCCCCTCATACTATCTCCCCTTGCGCTGTCCATCCCTCTGGTACTATCCATCCCTCCCCTGGCACCCACGCTTATTCCATACGTACTCGTCGAAATGCGGGGTAACATGGCAAGTGAGGATGATTTTCTCGCGACGTCTGGGCTCCCTCTGTCTCTGTCTCTGACCCATTCTCTTCCTCGCTCTCTTTCCCATTCTCTATCCCAATCTCTATCACGATTACGGTCCTTCTCGCGATGTCCCACCCCAAACGTGCTAAACAGACTAGCAAGGCTCATCCTATACCCCTCATTCCCTCCATGCGCCGGGTTTTCTCTGGGGATCGGGGACGCGCCTACGCCGTTTCCATTATTGAAAACATGAGTGGAATGAGTCGCGTATTGAGCACCAGGGTGCGCATTGGGATTGGCTCCGGAGACAGTGGACCTCCTCACCCCTCCAACAGTACCAGCAGCACCTCCAGCAGCAGGAAAAGGACCAGGACTAGGACCTCCAGCTAAACTTTCACCACCCGTCGTCCGTCCCGAAAATACCGAAAACGCACGATCCCGCGTTCTGCCAACACGCTCATCATCGTCGCGTACCAGAACCATTTTTTCCTTCCCAATACCACCCTCACGTCCCAGCCCCCTTCCTGCACCCGCACCGAACCCAGGCCTCCCATCGCCGACTTCGTCGCCCTCTGCGTCACTCCCAATAACATCCCCCCAGCTATCCCTCATCCTCTGCTTCTCAGGCTGCGGTTTCGGGGGTTCATAGGGCCCGTTGTATGGGATGTAGTCGTCGTCATCGTCCCGAGAGGGTTTCTTTTTAGACAAGATTTTGGGGTTGGACGAGATTTTAGAACTGGAATGATAGTTGGAGTTGGACTGGAGTTTTGACGAGGGTTTTGAAGGCGAGTTGGAAGACAACGAGAACCCGAAAGGCGATTTTGGTTTTGGTTTTGAGGATCCAGATGCGAAGAGAGGGGTGGTTTGGGTTGTTGTGTGTAAGGACATAGGGCGGAGAAGAAGGGAGGCAAAGAGAAGGTGAAGAGGCGAAAAGAATAGAAGAGAGACGAAGAAGAGCTGGATGAAGCAGTATCCAGCGCAGGTAGGTTGGAAAGCAGTTGTGCAGTCACGACCTGCAGATAGGTTGAAGTAGAATTATCCTAGAGTAGCACACGAGCAAACGATCAGGATTAGAACTGCACGGCAAACAGACGGAAAAAGCGCGAAAAACAGAAAGAAAAGAAAGAAAAAAAGCCGAGTCAAGTCCGTGTTGGTATGGGTGTCAAGAAAAAAGTTCAAGTCCCTATTTTTTCAACACGACACACCGCAACGGCGCATCAATCCAGATGTTTTCAGGGGCGAGTCTTGTGGAGTGACGACAGGGTTTATGTTTGGATTCAATTTGGACGAAACAGGTGCTTACCGGAACGATGACAACGCCGGGCAATCCCCTGTTCGTCCCTGGTGTTCTAGTGTGTGTTGAGCCGAATTTGAATCTGGGGGCGCGGGTAGTCCGATCCGAGTTCCTACTGGCAATGCAATGAATGTAGAGATGCGAGGAGTGGATATCCGACGCAGGAAGGGAGGTGTCGCACAGTTTTGAAAATGGATGAATGATATGGTATGGACTGATGATTGTCCGTGTGGTGGTGGTAACACTCAAACCCGGCTCTACCTAACCTATAAGACACAAATATCAAACGCGAAAACGCGCAAGGAATCAGCAATTCAGTCACCATCGTCGTCATTGTCGTCAGCACAGCGGAGCTCATCGTTTCCGGTGTGAATGGAAGAGATGAGACGGGGACAAGGGGCTTACCTGTTTCGTTCAAGACTTCAAATTGACAAACTCCAGCCAATTTCGACTCAAGTACAGCTCCAAATTCCAAAAATACTTTCCCTCGTTGATATCCTTCCAAGTTCCAACCCAAATTAAAGCCAACTATGAGGAAAATGCACCCAAAGAGACGCGGACGTCGGGGACGACGTGGAGGTAGGAAGAGAGGAAGATGAGGGAAGGGAGGAAGAAAGGAAGGAAAGATGTCGGGACGTGGAATTGTCGTGGATGATGAGAAAGCAGGATATTCAGAATTCAGAAAGTCTTAGGCGAGGTATGTCAGATCTCAGCTATTGATGATCGTGAACTGATGTTGATGAGAATCCCATCCGGGCTCGGATTCAAATGGCTCGCGATGCGAGAAATTCTAATTCTAATTGTCGTTTATTTAGCGGTTTATTTCTGATTGGCGTGTTCACTTTACTTCTCGGTTTTTCGCTTCACGACCGGTACCGTCTGGACTCTGAATTTTCACAGTGGCACTCCTCAGGCTGACGATCTCCAAAAAAAGCGCATTGAATGGAGCCATGTCTTCACACGATGTCCCGAATTTTGCAGACCACTCTCACCTGTTTTCTTCTTCACCTCAAGTACTTCAAGATCACCATCACCTTCACGAAAAGTGAAACCACTCTCTCTCAAACCTTCTTTAGCTTTTTTACACCTCGCAATCAAATCAAACACAGCACATCAACCATCCTAAATTAGCCGACCCACATCAAAGAATCAAACATTCAAACCATCAATCACCAGGACGCCATCTGATGCGGTCCCCACGTGGGTTCGCACTCAGGGCTCGCTTCGCACTCAGGGGTTACAAGCACACATCGTTAAACACTGCCCGGCGACTTCGAATCACCACGAGGTTACGAGGTTCTCGAGTCCTCTTGTTTGAATCAAATTTTGGAAATTTTTTTCAACTGATTGGTTTTTCTGCAGACCTCCTCTTAGTTTTTATCGGGTGGATTCCACTCTAATCCACCCTTGTATCCACCCCTCAACCAACCCCCGAAGAGGCTGTCAAACACTCAGCAACCACTCAAATAATCAAATCCCCATCTGCCGCACTACGCAATATGCATGTAGAAACAACCATGGGCGGGTTTTATGGCGCGGTCGAGGCTCATGCAGGTTTGAGCGACCCGTCCGGGAGGGATCGACATGATCAGATCCCCATTGAAGAAGCAAGTAAGCGTGGTATTTAGCCGCGGCAGATGTATGGGAAGGGATAGGGGCCTCAATGCTCAACTAGGTTCAACTACACCGTCCAACTATAGTCTTGGCATAAGCCGGGGATACACGATAAAAGCCAAAGTTCAAACCAAAGGCTAAAATTATAGATTAGACGATACGCGGCGCTGCATGTCAGTGACCATGTCAGATGTCATGGTCCGACATCGTTAACCACCTATAGCTAAGTATTGTGCATTTACTCAGTGTTTATAAGCGACGTTGACGACTCCTGTAAACGTGAAGTTTTTGGGCGAGGGTGAGTCCGGAAATTCTTGTTGGGAAGTCGACAGCAGCTGATCTGCATGGTCGAGTAATACATTGGAGAGTCTGGAGAAAAATAGGAGGGCCTCCTCCTTCATCTCATGTTTGAACGGCCTCTCGCCGATAACATTTACAGATGAAAATAATATCCTGGCTTCTTGTTCGCCCCTGTTCGTCCTCGAAAACATCTTGAGTATAGTTTGACCAGAATATGTGCAATATGGCTGCCCTGATAAGTCTTGTATGCGGAATTGCACATTGAGTATTGCCTTGACCTTGTAGGTGGTGCCGCCGTCCACAATGTGATTCTGGAAATTCATATTTTGTTGTTAGCTCGTCTCCTTCGATTTAAGTGTGCATGTTTAAGGTACATACTCTATGAATTAAAGGGTTGTTAAGAATGTCATCGATTGTTGAGTCGAAAAATGACGTTGCGAATATCATGTTCATGTCTTGGGCGCATGAAGCTTCGATTTCCTTTGTGGCCGGCTCCCGCTGAATATTCACCACCAAAAGCTGCTTTGTCAAGTTTCGTTTGACCTTCATGTAAATCACAGTTTCCTCATCAACCGGGTAGCTGTGGGTGGACGAGTGGAGATCTACGCTGTCTCCTGTGTTTTGCAGAAGGGATTTGTGAAGCCCGCTGAGGGTGTCTTGTCCAGCGAAAAGTACTTCTTTCAGAAATGATCTGAAGTTCTACGAAAATAAGTCAGAATCGGGGTAGACATACCCGTAGAGTGGGTGGCACCTACCTCTTCAGCGAAGGCTACGCCGCATGGAACATGATGCTCTCTACCAGTCATGTCAACGAACCTAAAGGTTTTGCATGCCACCGAGTTCTGGATGCTGGGTTGCAGTGCATCAAGTGCTCTCCGCGTGCTCGCGTATGATGCCTGCAATGAACTCATCTGTAACACGAGACCCTGCATCATTTTCCCGTGGTATAAGCTCAACTGGATCTGCATCAGATGAACGATAACACCAAGTGAGATTCATATTGAAAAAGAGAGACAGAAAAGCGCACCTGGGCGTGTTGCACACAATGATCCAATTCGCTCTTTGCGTCCTGAAGCGCAGAAGCTACAACTTCAATCCGAAGAATCCCTCTTTTCTCCAGGTCCTTTATCTTCAAGATAATGACGCTAATTCTCCTGAAGGAGAAAATTATACGATGTTAGAACAAAAGTCATTTGAGGATAGGGGTAAACTAGAGACCATATTATCGTTTGCGAGATTTTATCCAGAATTCCAGAAGCTTCAAGTTGCCCGTCCGATGTAGCGCCTTCTTCGGGAGCATAAGTCGATAAAGCTTCGATGAGATCATCTGCCCGTGAAGCAATGGTTTTGATAGCTACACGATTGGCGTTACGTTTCTAGATGCGGATCTATCTATGAGATCAAGAGCACAAAATGTAATGAATACTCACGTCCAACAATTTCGCAGATTCAAGCAAAAACCCCACAATGACCTTCACGGGTGTAAAGACCTCAGCAATGGGTAGCGCCAGGTTCAACAAAAATATGCTTGTTTGGAGAAACCTGCCTCCTTCCTCGTCACGAAGAGTTGAGGCCGCTGACGCCTCACTACTGGCGGAATTGCCATTGAGATCGTTGCTATGTCTAGCTGGGCATTAACATTTTGTGAGATCTCTTCACGATGAGTAAGATGACGGGTCGACTCTTCTCGTGGTCCCCTGAACTTCTGAAGGTGGTCACGAAAGATGGAAACCACCCTTATGCGCATGAAATGTTAGGGGATTTGGCTTGAAATCTAAGTAGTGGTATATGTTGGAGGCTTGTCCTGCTCTGATCTACCAGGATGAGCTGTAATTTCTATGTGTATCCGGGATGGAAAGGGGGAAGGAAGAAGGAAGAGCTATGATAGTGAGGCTGATTTCAGCAGTGCATGCACTCGCACCAGGTCCTCGTGCTTAGGTTGTACCTCAGGCTGTGGCTGTGATAATTGTACCTCTTTGACTTGGATGAGGGCCACGACTTGCATAGCAGTTCCGGCATATTCCGAGGCTCTTTCGAAATTTGAATATCATGCATTTCAGAACGCAATGCTCCTTTCGAGGACGGAGGAAAGCACCGAGTTACAGCACAAATCGAGTATTCCAAGGGGAAACGAGAAGTTGAGGACCGGGTAGGAAGAGAGGAAGATGAGGGAAGGGAGGAAGGAAAGAAGGAAAGATGTCGGGACGTGGAATTGTTGTGGATGATAAGAAAGCAGGAAATTCAGAATTCAGAAAGTCTTAGGCGAGGTATGTCAGATCTCAGCTATTGATGATCGTGAACTGATGTTGATGAGAATCCCATCCGGGCTCGGATTCAAATGGCTCGCGAAGCGAGAAATTCTAATTCTAATTGTCGTTTATTAGCGGTTTATTTCTGATTGGCGTGTTCAGTTTACTTCTCGGTTTTTCTCTTCACGACCGGTACCGTCTGAAGTCTGAATCTTCACATTCACACCCACAGCTCTCCAGTGACACTCCTAAGGCTGACGATCTCCAAAAAAAGCGTATTGAATGGAGCCACGTCTTCACACGATGTCCTGAATTTTGCAGACCACTCTCATCTGCTCTCTTCTTCACCTCAAGTACCTCAACATCACCTCCACGAAAAGTGAAACCACCCTCTCTCAAACCTTCTTTAGCTTTTTTTACACCTCACAATCAAATCAAACAAATCAAATTGAACATCCTAAATTAGCCGACCCACATCAAAGAATCAAACATTCAAACCATCAATCACCAGGACGCCATCTGATGCGGTCCCCACGTGGGTTCACACTCAGGGTTCGCTTCGCGCTCAGGGGTTACAAGCGCATATCGTTAAACGACACCTAGAGACTTCGAATCGCCACGAGGTTACGAGGTTCTCGAGTTCTCGTGTTTGACTGTTTGAATCAAATTTGGAAATTTTTTTGATTGATTGTTTCTCGTCCAGACCTCCTCTTACTATTAGTTTTTATCGGGTGGATTCCACTCTAATCCACCCTGTATCCACCCCTCAACCACCCAGCAACCACTCAAATCGCCATCTGCCACACTGCGTAATATTTACGTAGAAACGACGACGGGCGGGTTTGATGGCGCGGTCGAGGATCATTCAGGTTTGAGCGACCCGTCCCGGAGGGATCGACGTGATCAGAATCATCAGATCCCCCGTGGAAGAAGCAAGTAAGCTTAGTACATAATCCCGGCAGATGTATGGGAAGGGATAGGGGCTACAATGCTCAACTAGGTTTAACTACATCGTCCAACTACAGTCTTGGCATAAGGCGGGGATACATGATAAAAGCCAAAGTTCAAACCTGTTGATTTATTCTCGCTGACTCCGTGAGTCGGTGATATCCCGTAGCTTATTATTTACATTTTTACATTATGAATTTTCATTCTTATATTTTACATGACCGGGGCTCTTATTCATACAAGAAGTCAGTGTATTATTCATACACGCAGTTTACTGACTCGAGTACTAGGTATATAAACTGTAGGTACATACACGAATACGTCATCTTATTCTACTTAATTATCTGCGCACAAAAAAACAAAAAGCTAAAATTATAGATTAGACAATACTCAGCGCTGCATGTTAGTGACCAATGCTGACGACTGATGCAAACATGAATTTTTTGGGGGAGGGTGAATCCAGGAATTCTTGTTTGGAAGTCGACAGCAGCTGATCTGCATTCATGCCTAATGTATCGGAGAGTCTGAAGAAAAATCGGACATCTCTTTCCACCTTATTTTTGACCCCTTGCCGGTAGCATTTGGAGTTTTATCCCCAATCTCGACTACATTTCCCCTCTTCGTCTTCGAAATCCGCACAACTAGACTAGCATACGTAAAATGTGGGTGCCCTGGCATGCGCAGTTGCGCAACGATTGATGCGTAGACCTTGTAGCTGACGGCGTTAACAATGTGATTCTTGAAATTCATATTTTATTGTTAACTCGTATCCTTTGATTAAAGTGCGCATGTTTAAAGCACATACCCTACGAATTAAAGGGTTGGTAAGGATGTCATCGATTGCTGGGTCGGGAATTGGCGACTTGACTCGCGACATGTGATGTATCGCCGTAGTCATGACTTCCGCTGCAGTCACCTTCGGCCAAAGGCGCACGTAAATCGGCAGAAACTCCACATTTCGAAACTTTCGTTTGACCTTCATGTAGATCATGGTTTCCTCATGAACCGGGTAGCCCTTGGTGGACGAGTGGAGATATAGGTTGTCTTCTTTGTTCTGCAGAAGGGATTTGTGAAAAATGCTGAGGGTGTCTTGTCCACAGAACAGTTCTTCTTTGAGAAATAATCTGAAGTTCTGCGAAAACAAGTCAGAACGGGTGTGATAGCCGGCCTTGTATGGTGGGAAGGACCGACCTCTTCAACGAAGGCTACGCCGCATGGAACATGATGCACTCTACCAGTCATGTCAACGAACTTGAAGGTTTTCCATGCTACCGGTCTCTGGATGCTGGGTTGCAGTGCTTTAAGTGCTCTCCGCGTGATCGCGCATGACTCATACACCGAACCCATCTGCAGTACGAGACCCTGCATCGTCTTCCCTTGATATAAACTCAACTGAAACTGCATCGCATGACCGATAATGCCAAGTGAGATTCATATTCAAAAAGAGAGACAAAAAAGCGCACCTGGGCGAATTGCACACAATGATCCAACTCGCTCTTAGCGTCCTGAAGAGCAGAAGCTACAATTTCGATCTGAAGATTGCCTCTCTTTTCCAGGTCCTGTATCTTCGAGATAATGACGCTAATTCTCCTGAAGGAGAAAATTATACGACGTTGGAACAAGAGTCATTTAAGGATAGGGATTAAATTAGTAACCTTATTATCGTTTGCGAGATTTTATCCAGAATCCCAGAAGCTTCCAGTTGCCCGCCCGAAGTAGCACCTTCGTCGGGAGCATAAGTCGATAAAGCTTCGAGGAGATCATCCGCGCGTGAAGCAATGGTTTTGATAGCTATGAGATTGGCATTCCGTTTCTAGACATGGATCTATCCATGAGTTCAAGAGCACACAATGTAATGAACACTCACATCCAACAGTTTCGCAGATTCTAGTAGAAAACCCACAATGACCTTCACGGGTGTAAATATCTCAGCAACGGGTAGCGCTACGTTCAACAAAAGTATGCTTGTTTGGAGAAACCCGCCTCTTTCCTTGTCACAAAGAGTTGAGGTCGCTGGCGCCTCACTACTGGCGGAATTGCCCATTGAGATCGTTGCTATGTCTAGCTGGGCATTAACATTTTGTGAGATCTCTTCACAATGAGTAGGATGACGAGTTGAATCCTCTCGTACTCCCCTGAACTTCTGAAGCTGGACACGAAAGATGGAAGGCACGCTTATACGCATGAATGTGAACAAGGTAGAGCGTTGCAGGATTTGGCTTGGGATATTAGTAGTTGTGTATATTGGAGGCTCGTCGTGCTCTGATCTACCAGGATGAACCGAGATTCGTATGTGTATCTGGCAGTGGGATGGAAAGGGGGAAGGGGGAAGGAAGGAAGAACAGCTATCATAGTGAGGCTGAACCTGTGGCTGCGACAACTGCACCTATGTACGTGCTGACAATGACTTGAGCTAGACGATCCGACGATCGGCTCGCCGCTCGTGCTAGTGATTGCTACTCACAACGCTACTCGGGATCTCGGCATCCGCTTGTGGCACAGCCACATCAAAACAACTGGAGCTTTACCTTCGTTGCATCCTGCTACACCGCCAAAGGGGCTCCAACTGGGGCATGAATCGGTCATGCTGTGGCAGGATCGCTAATATGTCAAAGCGACATGTGATCCAGCTGACTACAGGTTTCATTCTGGGGGTAACCGTAATGAATCCAGGTCGATATGCGCACAGCTGATCCATATACCTGTTGTCAGGATAGAATGGAACCTGTGTGTACCATATTTCAATGAGTGCTGACCGGCTGTAGTCAATAGCTCCCTGATGTCTTTTATATGGTACTGTTCAGTGATCAAAGCACCCTTGAGCGCCCGAGTTACAACCTGCTCTCAGTGTTATCTACACGGTGTAATGAGGTATCGCCCCACATGTCACCGCGTTTACATTCAGCAGGTGCATAGATCGGGTTCATATAACGACGTGTTATAAGTCTTATATGATATAGATGGGAACTGATATGCGTGGTTTATGACGAAACAGTGGGAGAGATATTGCTCATGATCTGTGGTTGTATTATTTTTGATATGTTAGTAGACCAGCAGCATATCTAATGGATCTGACATATTGTCTCTGACTTCGTAATATACAGATGTTTTTAGGAGAGAACCGAGAGAACCACATATCGGAAAGCAAGTGCAAAATATCATATCTATTGATTTGTTGTAATAGGTCAAATAGACATCAGCAGTGTAATGAATGTAATGAAATGCCAATGTAACGGAACAAGAAATAGGTGGTATCATAATGTAATCAACTAGTAAACCACAGTTACACCGCTACACGGAATTTCAAAATAAATGGGTGGATATAATAACATGGCAAAGGAGGATAGCGAGGGTAGCGCGAGCGAGCGCATCAGGAGGGGAGAGTGATTGATGGCATCAATCACTCACCGGGTTTCCATTTACCCGGTGTATCACAGCATAGTGATTGCCATCATATCCACTCCCAACGCCTTTTGCCTCCTCCTGACCTCAATTCGCCGTATTTTTCTTAGATTTTTTATACAGACACTCATAGCACTTGCATTTTTTTTGTTTCCTCTTTGTTTTTTTATTATATATGTTCGTACGTTGTTCGAAAAATTTTAATTTAATTATTTGGTGTATCATATGACGGTAGGACACTGTACGCCTGCGCTCAACCGTTCCTGCAGCCAGAGCACTGCCATACTACATAAGCATGAAGATTCAATAGGACGTTGTCGATTGTCTTCCACTGAACTTGAGCATGAGGGATCTCCCATTTAAAACGTAGAGACTTGTGATGATCAAGACGACTGGAATAGGAAATACATAAGACGAAACGACGAATGATAACGGGGATCATCCTCATGTGGCCTACATTATTACAACTAAATTAGAAATAATCACCCCCACCTCAAATAATCCACAACCCCAATCATCTTCCTCTTCTTGTCAATAAAACAAAACCGTCCACTGCACGGGTCGAACGAAATATCAGAGCGTCCTCGGACGGCGCCTTCGTCAGGTATCATAGGCAGAACTTCGCGCTGTTCTTCAGTTTTGAAGTTGGAATAGACAGGTTTCGCCTCTTCTTGACTGACGACGTCGAGAGTGGGGTTATTGGGGTCTTCTGCATTGGCATCGACTTCATCATGATGATCATTGCCTTGTCGCACGTTCGAGGCGACATCATTGTCGTTCTTGTTCGAATGACTGCACGTACACATCCCATCGTCTTCATCCTCGGCCTCATGTGCCACCCCACTCCCCGATACCTCGCCACCCTCCGCTCCAAAGCTCATTTCACCCGTACTCGTCTCTTCGGCACCTGTCACCGCTCCTCCATGCGAGCCCATGGTCGCCTCACCCACCCCTTCACCCTGACTCGGGCCACTCTGATTCGTTTCGTCTTCATCATTATCGTCTTCCTCCTCCTCCTCCTCATCATCATCATCATCATCATCGTCATAATCTCTCTTTCCCCTCCTCTCTTCACGCTTATCGTCTCCAGGCACAGCCAACTCAACCGTAACAACCTTCTTTGGCGTCCACAGCCGATCAGCCAACGACCTCGGTCCTTCGCCCCCTTGTCCTTCCTCCACATTCGCATGCCTCTCCACCTCTTCATCGTCCTCGTCGCTCTGGTCATGCACCATAACATACGCCCTCCCATCACTCGCAACCACATTTTTAACCGTATACCCATCACAAACTCTAAACGGATCCATCACGAGTCCAACGCCATTTACAACGTCGCCCTTGAAATACATAGCACTTTCCAGCACAATCCTTGGGTTTCGTCGAATGATTTTGGTAGCCACTGCTGGAGTCATCCGACCACCAGGCCTTATCGAAGCTTTGTACCTCCCGTCCACCACATCCCCTCCCTCCCCAACCGGCCACCCATCCACACCATAGCTCAAAAACCCATAATACCCTCCCCTCCCAAACGCAGCGTCGAATTTTCGAACCTTCATATCCACATTATACCAATCCAACATTCGGCCAATGAGCATCGTATCAAGGTCATTAAGAGGATTGTAGTTGAGGTCGTTAAGTTCGGAGAGGGAATATGCGACAGATGCGGCAGTGGAGCTGATGTTTGAGTGCGAGCCATCTTGGTGAGGCTCAGTGAGATGTGGGTCAGGGTTCGTGATAAGTGGGATTCGGAATGTGGGTGGGTAGAGCGGCAGAACTGGGATGGGTGCGAATGTGTAAATCGACTGAGAGGATGAGGAGAGGAAAGCTGTGGACTCAGGAGAAGGTGCCTGACGCTTGACGGGTTTGAGAGGCGGGATTTTCCACCCTACAATGTCAGGGAATGTGATCATAACGACGTAGTCACCATCAATGAAGAGCTATGAAACAAGAAATGCATTAGCAAATGAACATTTGAAACGAAACGGAACAAGGGCAGACGCGGCTCACCTCCTTATATTGCCCCTCGTCGATCTCCCACTCCACGCTTTCGTCTTCGATAAAATTCCAAACATGGATGCGGTTGGTGTTGATATCCTCATCATGGGGATTGGCGTCTGCCGCATATGCATATATGAAAAGATCTCCAACCAGCGTAAAAAATGAAAGGCAGTCGACGTGATTTTGGGGAAGCGGGGCGTAATGTTGCACGACGCGCACAGAGCGTATAGGGGATATGTTGTCATTGTGATCGACGTTTTGATGAACAGCATCGTCCGACTCTTCTTCCCAAACCCTAACAATGCTCAGCAGGGGCATGGTCGCGCTACACAGGAAGCGTTGAAAATCCATTTGGAAGTACAGAATTAGAAAAATCCATCTTACTTGTCACCATCAAAAGATCCACCCATTGCCATTCTCAGTTCTTTTCCATCGCCCGAGGGACCAGGCATGAAGAAATCGTCACCGTGGTGCCTCCAGCGCGCGTATATGGGTATCTGCGCAAGGTTCTGAGGCACTCCTTCATCGGAAATGGTGTAACCAGCGACCCCTAAGTCAAGCAACATCGCCTCTTTTCCATACGTCGCCACCAAGAATCGACCACCGGGGATTGAACAGATTTTCTCGAACACAGGCTCGTCCTCATCCTCGATGACAGGGGCCGAAGATTCAGGGGAAAGTGGTTCTGGAGGGTATACGATACGCATAGGCCTGTCGTTGCTGTGTGCCACGGGAGGGAAAAGGAGCGGAGATGGGTCTTTGGCTCTAAGAGGGTTGGTGAGCTGTTTGTTGATTCTGTATCGCCCGTCTCTTTCCTTCTCATACGCAGAATCCGAGCCGGCGCTTTCCCCTCCAAACGTGACATGCCTAAACCTCTCAATCATCCTCGTAGGCGCACAAGCCACCTGTTGAAGCTGCCTTGTTGTCAGTTTGGGAATAGGGAACGAAGGCGCGTAGAGAGAGTTGGATTGAATCATTCGTTGGGTGAGTGAGATCCATAAACTCCTTGTCTTGGAGAATGAGTGCAGCTGTCTGGTGCACTATATAAAGTTCTGTCAGCGTACTTATTCTGCTTCAAACACGTGCGAAAACCCAAGACTCACCTCCCCAAGACTGAGAACATCCAACGGGTTCAAAAATTCGCAAATGTTGATGAAGACGTCCAACGGAATTTCCGTAATAAACATCGTATTCTCGCTCTAAATCAGTCCAATTTTCGTTAGGTTTTAAGTATAGCACAGTAGCACAGCAACCAAGAGAATCCAGGGGGAGCAATTTGAAGCGTTTTGTTGGCCAAAGGGTGTAATGATGACAGAAAGGAAGGAAGCCTGACCGCACAAGACCCTTTATGTACAAAGAAGGTACTAACTACGTCGGGTATTGCCAGAGACTGCTTTGGGTGATGATCATGACTGCGCTGTGGTGTCGGTTGTTGATCAAGAAAGGGGCGGAGAGCCAAGAACAGATGGCTATGCTCAAGGAAACGAGTTCAGGCGGAGCGTTAATTTTAGCTTTCCGACAAAGATAGGGGCTTTCGTTATTCATGAACACTTTGTTCCGATGGTCACAGTAGGACTACTACAACTACTAAATATGCACATAATCACCATCATCACGCACTGGTTGAGGAAGTTATGACTGCTAATAAAGTCTGCTACTTGACACGTCAATCGACATCAAGGGACTAATCCGAAAGGTAGTAGCTGTCGATTGACCAGTCAAAACGAATGATTCGAACTTCCAAAGAAAATTCAAAGAGGAGGGTATCGCACAGGCCAGCTAGCGGCACGTCCCAGAGACGCCGCAAAGTTTTGTCTTCTTCCTCGTCAGATAAGCCCTCATTCAGGTGGAGTGTGATGGCGATCCGAACTTTCTTCAGCTGTGGATACCAGGTGTTGTCCTGAAGGAGTATGTCAGAGAATCTTTCCCATTGGTGGGAGGTTTGGTAGAAGTCGGAGTCGCGTAGCCTGTAAGTGAATGAAAAGTCGAGGTCCTCTATCACGTTTGTCGATTGTACACCCTCCAACGCGTCGCAGATACTTCGGGGGACCACTTCGGAATAGTCGTAACTCAACCAGTCCATAGAAACGCGTTTCAGCGTTCTTCTGCACTTGAATGTAATACGACGCATATCAATAGGGTAATAATCGGCTGAATAGTAGCGGAAGCCTGAATTAAACAAGGAAATTAGATCATGAATCTACCAAGCCCGCAGGCTGAAGGCAAAGAAACGTACATGCATCGTGGCTGATCACCAATTCCTCCAAGCTCTCGACGTGATGGAGCATACCAACGACCAACTCTATATCATTATGGGCACTGTTCCAAGTAATAGTTACGAGGAGTTTTTTGAGGGTTGGTAACAAACAAGTGCCCGTAGCCTCAGCGATGTTGCAAAGTAACGTCCAATCGACTGTGGACGCCGTTATCAAAGTTTGTAAGTTTGGGAAGGGGGGTGATGCCTGCGACTCGAGAAACGCCCTAATGTTCTCAGGGGAGAGGTATATCCATGCAATATGTAGATGCTCCAATCGTGAACAGCGAAATAAGCCACTGATGGGGACACCCTGCAAGTGATACAGGTTGGCGGATCGCAAGGAATCTATGCTTCCTTGAGGGAATTCAATGTCCGTGAATTTCCGAGATCGAACTTTGCAACGGGTCGCTTCAAAATGGCTGAGACTGGTAGATGCTAGTATGGACTCCAGAGGAAGATCGTCGAATCCATTAAGTTTCAGATGCCTCAGAGAGCCCGTCATCAAATGACGTTCCAATATCGTACGGAATCCAAAGAATGATGGGCTGCACATGTCGTAGGATATGCTTTGATACGGTACATCCATATGAAGGAAGTTTATGTTAGGAAGTTGTAGGAATGGAAGAAATACAGGATCCTCCCATTGATACACTGGTGCAGAGCTGCGCATTGAGCAACACGTGCAGAAAATGCGACGAATATATGTTGCAAGGAATGGTTGTCGTTCCAAAAGGCTTGCCAAACGCTCTAGGCAGGCACGACTCTGCTTGTCTTCAAAGGTAATGGAGACGGTCTCAAAGATGTATCGACGGGAGATTGGGACAAGCTCTTTGCAGACCAAGCCGCAACTACGAAGATCGGTTAGAGCGGCACCGGTAGGATGGTCATCTGATGACTGAGCTGCAACGGCAGAGACGATAAGCTCCAAGATATCTAAAGGGAATGTCGCATTTTCCATGGTCAGATGCTCTCGTCTGGCTGAGCGATATGTTGGTGGTGAGAAGAGCTGTGGCGACGCCTCGTTGAAGGACATGTGTGTGCCCTTGCACGTCGCACGCCGTGTCATGCTTTCAGGGTCTGCCCAAATCTGACAGCTACGGATTCATGCGATACTAGAAGATATCTATTACTTGTCTAATAAATACATAACGCTCATCACACTGTTGGAAAAGTACTACTTGCTGCTAATAATTCTGCTATTTTCCACATCGAGCCACATGAAGTTACAATCATATACCTGCCGGACGAATGTTAACCTCCAAAGAAAATTCAAAGAGTGAGGTCTCGCGCAAGGAAGCAAAAGGCGCTTCCAAGAGACGCCGCGCAGTTTCTTCCTCTTCCACACTAAACCCATATTCATCCAAAGAGATGACAATTCGAACTTTCTTCAGTTGTGGATACTCAGGGCTGTTCTGAAGGAGTATGTCAGCAAACCTCTTCCATTGGTGTGAGGTGTGGTCGAGCTCGAAACTGTGTAATTTGTGACGAAGGGAAAATTTGAGGTCCTCTATCACATTCTTCGATTGTACGCCCTCCAAAGCATCGCAAATATTTTCCGGGATCCTTTCGGAGTAGCCGTTTATCATCCAGTTGACTCGGACGCGTTTCAGCGTTCTGCTGGAATTGAACATAACGCGACAGATATCAAGAGGATAATTATCAGCTTGATAGTAACGGTCACCTGAATTGAACAGCATTGGATATCCGCATCCGTAGATTATAAACGGAGGAACGTACATAAATCATGTTCGACCACCAATTCTACCAAGCTTTCAATGTGGTTAAGCATCCCGCTGACCAACCCTATGTCATCTTCGCCGTGAAGCGTTATGTGGAGGTTTTGAAGGGTCGGTAACCAATAGCTGTTCGCAGCCTCAGCGGCGTTGCACATCATGCCCCAAGCAATGTTGGCCTCCGTCCACAGAGTGTGTAATTTTGGAAAGAGGGACGTTCTATGCGACTCAACAAGCGCCCCAAGGTTCTCGTGGGAGAGACTGATCTGGCGTAGGTGCAGGTGCTCCAACTGTGAACAACAAAATAAGCTACCCATGGAGACATTGGCTGAATAACACAGGTCGGCGAATCGCAAGGAGGGGATGCTTCCTTCAGAGAATATGATGTCCGTGGAGGTCCGAGTTCGAAGATTGCACAGGAAGACGGTGAGCTGGATGAGGCTGGGCGAAGCTACTATGGATTCCAGAGGAAGATCGTCAAATCCTTGAATCAGCAAACGCTTGAGAGAGCCTGCCAACAAATAATGTTCCAAAAGCGCACGGAATCCAAAGAACGATTGACTACACATGTCGTAGGACATGCGCCCAGAAAAAGCGACCATCTCAAGACAGTCAACGTTAGGGAGCAGAAGGAGTGGAAGGAACACAGGATCCTCCCATTGATATGCTTTTGGCGGGCTTGATTGCTGCAAGGACTTGAACCAGCAAGTAATCCGACGAATATGTACCCCGATGGATGGTTGTCGTCCCAAAATCCTCGTCAGATGTTCTGTTTTTGTATAGCTTGTTTCGTCGTCTAGTGTAATGGTAATGGCTTGAAAAATGTGTCGGCGGGAGATTGGAACAAGGTCTTTGCAGACCAAGCTGCAACTACGAAGATCGGTTTGATCGGTTTGGTCGTTGTCCGATGATTGAGATGCGACGGCGGAGACAATAAGCTCCAAGATATCCAACGGGAAAGTAGCATTCTCCATGGTCGGATGCTCTTGTTAGGCTGCCTATGTTGTAATGCAAGAAGTTGCGACAACACCTTCTTCAACATGAAATTGAAGGACGGCTGTGTCATTCAATTTCTCACACGGCGAGTCACACCGTGTAGTGTATGCGTATGGGTTTGTGCTCTTACAGGGCATGACATGGCGTGACTAGAATTGCACACGGTTGTTCGTCAACTTGAGGTTGGACGAGACCTCATCGTAACCCCTTGCAGCAACAACCTAGGGAGCCAAACGCCAGCATCCGACCATGGAGAATGCGGTGTTCCCTTTCGATGTCTTGGAGCTTATAATCTGTGCCACTGCATCTCAATCATCTCACGCTGATCAAATCGATCTTCGCAATTGCAGTTTGGTCTGCAAAGACCTTGTTTCAATATCCCGTCAGTATATCTTTGAAAGCGTCTCCATTTCTCTTGAAGATGAAGAAAGCCGTGCCCGCACAGAACGTCTGGCAGGAATCCTACAACGACAACCATCCATTGCGACATTCATTCATCGTATTTCCTGCTCATCCTCGTGGGATCCGGAGCAAAGCACACTGAAAGTATATCAATGGGAGGATCCTGTGTTTCTTCCATTCCTTCAACTTCCTGACGTTCACTCCCTCGTGTTGGAGATGTGGTATGGAAACATATCCTACGACCTATGCAGCCAAACATTCTTCGGATTCCGTGCACTATTGGAACGTTATTTGACGACAGGCTCTCTCAAGCGTCTGAGACTTCATGGATTTGACGATCTTCCTCTGGAATCCATAGTAGCATCTCCCAGTCTCATCTATCTCGACGTTTCTATGTGCGGGGCTCGAACTCGGAAATCCACAGACATTTCATTCTCTAAAGGAAGCATGTCTTCCTTGCGATTCGCCAAGCTGCATTGGTTGAGAGACCTCTCCATCAACAGCTTATGTCGCTGTTCACAATTGGAGAATCTGGACATAGCATGGACCTCTCTCTCCCACGAGAATATCATGGCACTTCTCCAGTCCCAGACATCACCCCCCTTTCCGAATTTGCAAGCGTTGACGATAAGGACCAAAATCGATTGGGGCATGCTGTGCAATGCTGCTGAGGCTGCGGGCACCTATTTGTTGCCTACCCTTAAAAACCTCCACATAACTCTTTTTGCTAAAGATGATATAGATTCGGTGGTCAGTATGCTCCACCACGTCGAGAGCTTGGAGGAATTGGTGATCAGCCACGATGCATGTACGTTTCTTTGCCTTCAGCCTGCGGGCTTGGTAGATTCATGATCTAATTTCCGTATTTAATTTAGGCTGTCGCTGCTATCCTTCTGATTATTTCCCTATTGACATGCGTCGTATTATGTTCAAGTCCAGAAGAACGCTGAAACGCGTTTCTATGGACTGGTCGATAAACGATTATTCTGAAATGGTCCCGAAAAATATCTGCGACGCGTTGGAGGGTGTGCAATCGGAAAACGTGTTAGAGGACCTCGACTTTTCGCTCTCTTACAAGTTATACCATTCCGACTTTTACCAAACCTCTCACCAATGGGAGAGGTTTGCCGACATGCTCCTTCAAGCCAACATCGGGTATCCACAGCTGAAGAAAGTTCGGATCCTCATCGAACTCGGAATGCATGCATACGAATGTTTGTTTGATGTGGAAGAAGACGAATCTGTGCGCCGTCTCTGGGAGGCACCGCTCGCTCGCTTGCAAAATGCCTCATTCTTTGAATTTTCTTTGGAAGTTCGAATTATCCGAGTTGACTTCTCGATATTAGTTAATAGATGATGTCGGTGGACATGTAAAACAGCAGAAATTATTGGCAGTAGTACATTTTGAAATTTGTTACAGCGGTGAAGGCTATATCTTTAGTAGCAAAATAGTAGCAATACTCTGACTACCTGAATATGTTTCTAATAAGCTACGAAGAATCGTTTTGTTGAATTCCAGTCGCCAGTTTGTGTGCCCCTATCTCCCCAGAGACTTGTTTAGCAGGCCGATGCATTCGCACGGCGTCGTGAAACGGTGTAAAAAGCTTTGGCTATGACCCTATTGTAACTCCTCTTTAGATATTCAATGAGGCTGACCTTCTAATTACTCATGAAACTCGAGAGTTCTAAGCTTTATGGGTGTCAGAAGCTGTGGTGCTCCTCAATGCTGATGATGGACCATGTCCCCCATGGCACTGGTCGATTGCGTCACTAAAGTGGTGAGAAGGAGTGATCTAGCATCGACGCTCAAACATTTTGAACGCTTGTCAGCAGAAGCATGTATTAGGATTCTCACGTATGTCAAAATATCACATCCGTATTGTCGCCGGCGTACTTACCAAGTATTGCGAGCTGAAAGACGATTGCAGCTTAATCGAGACACAGAAAATTGGATTTTATTACAATTGGAACGGGAAATTATTTTACGAACGACTCAGGGACGTTAAGGAACAGGCAAGGTACTTCAGGTAGCATACCTCAGACTTCGACTGCCTAAATCTTGCCCACACTGGATTTCTAGTTATCAAGATTTGAGAGATAATGAAATAAAAAAAATTGAATGACGATGTAAGCCGTGACAAACTGATGAAAACAATTGGGGCACCATGATGAAAAGTGGCCTTGACAATGCCCGTTTAGATCCTTGCGGCGGATATTCAATATTACCATCGAGCAATAGTCCTCCAATTCAAACTCACTACATATCCTGAAACAGCCTTAGTCGTGACTCCTCTAGACTACCCTACCCCCTCGCTTAGTAGGAGGAGCGGACATCCTCTGAGCCATCTCCATCTCTGCCTTAAAAAACTCCCTCCCTTCCATGTCACACCGCCCCCTATTCTCGCATACGCCGAGCGAGATATCGACAATCTCCGGGTTGTTGACCCTGTTCAAGTAGCTCATCGGGTTATGCAACATCGAAACGGCGGGCCTGTCGCAGTTCCAACATTTCCATTTCCTGGTTTTCATAATATCCTCGTGGTGCTTGGTGCTGAGGCTGGCTAGAACGGCTTTGGTTTCGTATTCGGGGGGTGAGGCACAAACGAGGCTGGCTGGAACGAGCTCCTTGTAGACTAAATCAGGTGCGCGACTGCCTGCCATGTCTGTGGATATAACTTTGACGGTGTATGAAATTTGGCGAGTGTTATTAGCGACCATGGTGTATTCCTTGCAGAATGGTTGTATGGGCGGTGTGGTGAGAAGGGATAACCAAGGCGCGATGGAAGAAGGCCCGAGCTTCCTTTATGGAAATGTGTGTGTCGATCGAACCTATGACATCAATTTGAGACATACCCTCAAACATGACTCGGGGGCAGACAAACGCTTGACCACAATTTGAGACATCCAATTCTGAATTATTCCCTATTCATCAATTTCAGCATTCCCGACTCGGTTAAGCCATGTCCAGGTCTGCCAAATTCCAATCTGCCATCAGAGGCGACTTCTCAGTCTCATGATGTCTCGTATCTGCGTGTAATTTAGACTGGTGACGCAGGCACAGAGCGGACAAGCTTGTCAGCGACGCGATCCGACCACTTGAGGACATATTGGAGCCTAAAAGCGAGTTCTGGGGACACCGCCAACATGGCTATAAACAACCAACTGTATACTACACAGCGCTTGGCCACAGCTTCACACCAGGTTCATCCAAACAGGGTTTGAAAACGTTTTGTTTGGTCTCTCGGGAATGTCGTCGAGCTGCTCTGAAATACTTGTACCACACCATCGAATTGACCACTGTCGCGAAGTTACGCGCCCTGTTTGACGTGTTTTGTGGGTCGTCGAAGGACGACGACGGAGATGCAACGCCAATTTCATCAACTCTCCTCCCTCGACCTCACATTTTCATTCGTAGGTTGACGGTCGAATTTCCAATCGCTGAATGCCTATACAAATCATCCGTCGGTTCGTACTCACCGGAACCTTTGTCGGATGACAGACTCCCCAAGCTTCTCGATTTACTCGCTGGCAGTGATTGTAACCTGGAAGGTCTTCGACTCACCGCGCTCAGGATCTCACCAGTAGAACGGCCTCATCTCACAGCATCACTGCGCACGTCCATCCGAAACCTCATTCAACAGCCCACAATGCGTGTTCTTTCGTTTGTCAATATCAAGAATCTCCCAACTTACATCTTCAGAGGACTGGAGATAAAAGGCTTCAGCTGAAGTATAATACGAGGTCATATAAGGAATTTTATATGCATCTTCGTGCTGAAGACGACGCCGAGGTCCAGGATGCGGAACGACTGGAACGCCTTCAGTTGCTGCCTAAGCTTGAATACTTTCGTTCGGATCACGACTTCAGTGACTTGATGTCAGCTCAAAATGCTGGGTCTACGTCGAGCTGGGAGCCGGGTACTTTGAAGCGTTTGGAGAGGTGCACTATGACGGTTCGACCTTACTATCGAAACAACAAAAGGATTTTGGAATTAACGGCGGGTAGCAAGATGAAGGTCCTGAAGTTGATTACGTGCGGTATGTTATCGTTCACTTTCGGTGTCTTATTATGACCTTGATTTACTTTCTAGAGACGCGCACTGACGGGGGGTTCCAACCACACCTCGCACCTAATTATAATGATGGCTTCAATC
This sequence comes from Panaeolus papilionaceus, assembly GCA_015501605.1. Lineage (NCBI taxonomy): Eukaryota > Fungi > Basidiomycota > Agaricomycetes > Agaricales > Panaeolus > Panaeolus papilionaceus. The sequence goes on along the minus strand of JADNRZ010000005.1, from coordinate 2,263,314 downwards.
TCGGGCGATTTCCGCAGTTGGAAAAGTCATCCTCGTTCGAAACATGAATGTAAATTCAGTCGACGGGTTAGATCGCGAAGTTAATATGCTATCCGAAAGCGATCCTTGCTTGCATCTTCACAGCCTCAGCTTCCGCGTTCTGTACTGGGGATTTCGGAACAACCTATGCCGCAATGATCTCATTGACCACGCTAATTCTCGAAAGAGCTGGTCAAGATTGGTCAAGGCTTTGGTATCGGGGAAGTACCCCGCGCTTCGATGCGTTCGTTTCGATATTACGGCGAGGCTTAAGATGAGGACGTATGATACTACGCAGGAGGAAAATCGGATGAGAGTGGCTATTGAGGGTTATTTTGAGAGTTTCCTTGTGTCGAGGAGCTCTGGGGTACAGCTCGAATTGAATATTTGTGTTAGGAGGCTGAAGCAAGCATTAGGTCAATCTCCTGATGGGTCGGAGTGGGAGGAGAGTGATGATCATAGGTAGATACGTAAAAGTATGGAAAATCCTGGAAATAAAGAGTATATTTGAATTTACGAAACCAAGAGCGCACGACGCGTGAATGATGAAGTAACACGAGTAGAAATCATAAGAAAAATTTAGTGAATAGGGGCTTATTGATGCGGTGCTCATCACCCTACTAGAAATCAAGTCATTCAGTTTTGAGCCAGGTTTCGAAGATCCGACTTGCAAATGTAAGGCGAGACAAACGGGCGTGGACATGTGGGTCATCATGATGAAAAAGGGCTCGGACAATACCCGTCTATAAGCAGAAAGATCAATATTATTATCATTGAGTAACAATACTCCACTTCAAACTTACAACATATTCTGGAACCACCATCGTTTGCGGCTCACCCCCATTGCCGCGTATCCTCAATTAGAAGTTGGAGAGAACATCCTTTGAGCCAGCTCCATCTCTTCCATCAAATACTGCCTCCCTTCCACGTCGCACCGTCCCCTATCCGCGCATATGCCCATTGCGATGTCTACAACCTCTGGGTTGTCCACCTTGTGCAAATAGCTCATTGGGTTATGCAGCATCGACACTGCAGGTTTTTCGCAATTCCAACATTTCCAGCTTCTAGTTTGCATTATTGCATCTTGGTGTTTCATGGGGAGGGCGGACAAAATGACTTTGCTTTGGTATTCGGGTGGGGATGGGCAAACCACATTGGCTGGAATCAGCTCCTGGTACACGAAATCAGGGTGTCGACCACCTGCCATATCCGTGGAAATGACTTTGACGATGTATGAGATTTGGCGAGTGCTGTTAGCGGCCATGGTATGATACTTTAAGTTGAACGACGGTATGGGTGAGGGGGTGAGGTAGGACGATCAAGGTGTGATGGACGGGAGAGTAAGCTCCATCGCCTTTATATAATTTCGTTTATTGTTCGAGAAAAATCTATGACGTTGATCTCAGACATACCCTTGAACACCTTTACCAGAACAGTCAGAAAAAGGACAACAACAAGAGGAGTGCTCGATTCATTCGGCCCTTGGACCGTGTGTACATTCGATGCCACATGCTGACTCCATTTTGAATAGAAGTAGTCCTTGCCACAGCGTGTCGAGAGATACCCTTGAGTCCCGGCGAACAGGTATCAAGAGGTTAACTAAAAGTTCCGAGAGGTCCTAGAAAAAGCCAAGCATCACAGGTATGTGATATGCGATCCCATCATGAGCTCAATCAGGGTGCCATAAAATTATTATTTAATAGGGGTGGTAAATAACGAACAACAAACCAATTGCTTGGACACCACCACCGACAACAATACCTATTCCCATTCTCCTGAGCTCCTGTCATCTAATCCTCTACTAATTAACGTCTTACATTTACTATATAACCTTGCCTCGTTCATGGATTCCAATAACCAGCTTCAAAATCCTGACGACGACGCGCAACTCATAGCAGAAGTGGAGCCATGCCCAGGTTTGTCGACTTTTAAAGTAAAATCTGCGACCCGTAGATCTCAAAACATCCCATCTTCAGTATCCGAATGCCATTTAACAGTCGACATCATCCTACAAACGTCTGATGGAAAGGGTATTTCGACACACAAAGCAAATCTGGGGCAGTTTAGCAACGGTTTCCCGCCGTACACTCCACCAGGGGCCCCTGACGCGTTGATGGATGAAGGGCAGGGCCTCGTAGAAAGAGTAACTCTCGAAGAGACAGCGGATGTCCTGCGATTGCTTCTTCAATTCATGCACCACACGCATCTACCCGAATTGGAGGATCAACCCTTTACGCTGGTTGCAAGTATGGCGGAGGCTGCGGAGAAGTACCAGGTGTATTCGGCTGTGGCGCTTTGCAAGTCGTTCGTGAAGTGAGTAATCAGTTAAAGTGTGATGGTTAAATGGAAACTCTTGAAATACGACACTGATTTGAGAACGTGTCAATATTCGTAGACTTTACTCTGAAAAGCTTCAAGACGTACATTTCCGCCCCGAAGCCCTTACAGTGTTATTCTATTCTCTGAAACACGGGTACCTTAGCATTGCGGACAATGTAGCACGCAACACTCTAAACCTTGGTTTGGACCCCTTCTTGAAGGCGGCACAGGAAGCCGGTATACATTACCAGTATATTATTCAATGGGTATGTTTTTGTTTTATTTGAATAATAATCATTGTTGACTAACCTGATCAAGGTACGTTTTCGCGAGCTGTATACCAAGGAAATTAGAAAGCTCTCCAACTGGTGCCAAGGGATCGAACAAGCATATCCTCATGACAAGGGTTATTCATGTAATCAGTGGCCTCATTTCGAACGCGATTTCATTGGCCAACTTACATCCACTCCCGGTCTCCTCGCCGATCTGCGCAACTTTGCTGTAAGTTACAGTGAAGTTGATTCGGAGAGTTTCGATCCCGATAATTTCTATCTAAATTGCCATATATGTTGCGAGAGACGTGATGAATGGGTTGCATTTGCCAGTAGACAGGGTATTATTCGCGACTTCCAATTTTCGAATCTGCCTCCCTAGTGAAAATATCCGACATCGAGACTAATAGCGGTGAAATGTAATTAATATTGTCTAATTTATATGTATGCTAGCTTGAAATTCAAAAGACGGATAGTTGACCCCAAACTCAACCCCTATTTAGAGACAAACGACCGAGATCCAAGAGCCTCGGAAAACCTGGCAAAGCGGACCGTCGCTACGCGCGGCATTCACTGAGTCCCTGATATCAATTCCCTGGTCATATTTCGTCTCCCTGCCTGTCTCTACCCTTCTCTCCTCCCCTCTTCTCGAATATATAGTCCATATGTATGGGAGCACTTCAAACACCTAGTAATCAGTCGGCTCACATCCGAACCTGGAGTCGACTTTCAGGAAATTGCTCAGGAAATTGCTCCTACTTGACCTGCCCAACATGTCGCCTTCGACGTGACCAGTGGGGGGTGACTTATGCTAAGTTCACTCGTGAGCATCAATTCAGTAACCTTCCTGCTCTTAAGTGATTTTATGAATAAAATTTCTAGCCATAAACGCCGTGTATGCGCAATTATATCCGTTTCTAAGTTTTAAAGTTGTTTAACCAGCATGTTTTGATTCATGAACACTACAAAGACGACTTCATCATGAAATCGGAGGGATATTTCTGCTCACATCTCACTTGAGTGATAGCAAAAATCACCTTCAACAGGAACTGTACTTTGAAAAGCGTTTCTGTAGCCGAGGTGGGTCACGGCTGACCAAAGGTTCGAGAGAATTGACGGTCAGTCCTGTGCCCCTATTCCATTCGGAGTTCGAGACAAACAATTATGTAACAATAAAGTTTTGGAGAACTCGACAAGCGAACAACTTGACTACGACCTCGGCATGTTGACTTCCCCCTGAATCCTGACTGAAGCCCAATTTATTGACACCGACTTCAATACTGGTATCTCATACTAACACCCCAAAAAATTCGAAGCAAGAAGCAGGATTTGACATGGATACAAGCTCCGAGCCCCAAAAGTCTCCAACGGCTATAGTCAACATTGAGCCATGCCCAGGTCATTACGGACAGTATTTCTCTTTGTCCATCGAATCTGAAATACTCCCTCTCGTTCAGTACCAGGATGCAATTTACTCGTTGACATAGTCATCATCAGTTCAGATGGTCGCGCTATTTCTGCGCACAAGGCGAATTTGGGGCAGTTCAGCAACGGCTTTCCCCCACATGATGGTTCGGACACGTCAGCAGAGACGGGGCGGGGATTGCTGGAGAGGGTTTCGCTACAAGAGAAGGGGGACGTGTTGAGGCTTCTACTCCAATTTATGCATCATACACTCTTACCTGACTTGGACGAGGTCCCTTTTGAGGTCCTGGCAGGGCTGGCGGAAGCCGCTGAGAAGTATGGGGTGTTTTCGGCAATTGCATTGAGCAAGAAGTGCATGAGGTGAGTTGTATTTATTTTTACCTCTGAGGAGCTTCAAAATGCCGACGACTTCTATCATAACACACCAACAGGTCGTTCGCCAAAGATCCTCAGTTCTCAGCGTACAATGCGGCCACCATCCTGTTTTATGCGCTTAAGCATGGATATAAACAAATTGCTGATGATGCAGCAAACCTCACGCTATCCGTGAGTTTGGAGAGTTTATTACACATAGCACAAAAGGCAGAGACACGTCCTGAACACGTCATCCAATGGGTATGCCCAAATTTTGCTTATTTTTTTCCTTTAAGTGTATTAATTCAAGTACACCTGTTTCCAGATGCGCTATCGTGAGCTACACCTCGAAAGAATACCGTTCATCTGGCAATGGTGCGGTGAGACCTCAGAGGGGTATGAAGGACATTGCCACAACCGTAAACCATGCATACAGTGGAGCCGTCTCGAGCGTAACGTAATTTCCATCCTTACCTCAAATCCTGGAAAAGTTGCCACATTCAAAAGGACCATTGACAAGCTCCTCGAGTACCTTGATGAGCATTCCGACACTCCTGGAGCCTTTGTTTTTGACTGTTGGGAGTGTAAAGACAGGCTTGAGGAATGGGTATCTTTTATAGATAGTCTAAGTCCTCGTACCATCCTATTTTCTGACCTCGCTATAGTAAATTCAGGCGGTACTTAATACACCCATGATCTTTTTGGATTCGCGATTATTAGCGTTTAATGTTGTATTTATACACTTCACTCTTCTACCCTACACCCTAGACTAGTGTTATATAGATTGCATTCTAGGGTAAGCATCGCTTGGGTAGGCACGCGTCAAATAAAGGCGCCTAAAATAGAAAACTCATTCTCGCCTCACTTGCCGATGATCACATTCTCTATAAACCAGGAAGAAGACAAGTGATAGATAAAAGAAACTGTTTGTCCCCTTCTAACGTTGTTCTGAGACTGATCATATGTTCAGGAAACTACTGAGTAGTCAACATCCAATGTTAGACCCGTCTGTTCCAGGCCTCCAGAACAAACAACTCACAATAAAAATTGGAACAACTCGACAAGCAACCAACTTGACTTCAAGGCTCCCCTGAATCGCATTGAATCCCGGACTTCTTATTACTTGCATCACCTTCAGCTTCTCATACTAATACGCAACGCACAAGGAGCTATACGTCACATGGATACCAGTTCTGAACAGCAAAACCACCCTGCGGCTGTGGTTGAGACGGAGCCATGCCCAGGTTATTATCAGTAATCCTCGACAAGGACTTTTTTTCAAGGCTAAATCTAATATTATCTTACATCTTCAGTATCAGGATGTAACTTACCAGTTGACATCATCCTCGTCTCATCGGACGGCACAGCCATCTCCACGCACAAGGCCAACTTGGGGCAGTTCAGCAACGGCTTTCCACCTCACGCTGGTTCAGGTGGCCCGGACCTGCCAATGGAAATAGGACAGGGGCTGATTGAGGAAGTTAAGCTCGAAGAGAAGGGGGAGGTGTTGAGGCTTTTACTTCGCTTCATGCACCACGCACATCTACCCGACCTGGATGTATTCCCTTTCAAGCTTGTCGCGCAGTTTGCAGAGGCTGCTGAGAAGTACGAGGTGTTTTCAGCTGTTGCAGCTAGCAAGAAGTTTATGAAGTGAGTATTTCCATGAGATGACCTTTGAAGAGTTCTCAACATACCGTCAAATTTAACAGGACGTGGGCGAAAGATCGTTGGTGTCCGCGCGAGACTGCGATCCTCATACTCTTCTATGCGCTCAAGCATGGTTACGCACAAATCGCGAACGAAGCAGCAAATCACACACGATCGTTTTCTGTGGATGCTTTCTTGGCCAGAGCACAAGAAGCTGGCGTTCAGCACCGACATATTATTCAATGGGTAAGTACTCTGACTTCTTCGTCCTGCACTCTACTCAAACCCCACTTTTACAAAATCCAGATTCGCTATCGAGAGCTATTCGTCAAACAAGTACAACGTATTTGGGAGTGGTGCGACCTCACAAATAATGACTACGAGCTACACGACTTCCAAGGCGCCCGATCTGACCAATGGAAAAAGTTGGAGTATATCGTCATTCCACATCTTACATCACACCCAGAGTATATCGCCAGCTTCAGAAGGGCGGTCGCTGACATTGTGGACTTTGATGTGCACAATTCCATGCCTGAACACTTCATTCTGGCGTGTAACAAATGCAGGGAACGGCGTGATGACTGGGCATATTTTGTTGAAACAGAGGTTATTCACGAGTACCCATTCCTAAACCTTCCTGCGCTCGAGAGGTAATTATGCTCCTTGTTCTGTACTTATTCTCAGTTGCGACCTCATAACGGGCGTAATATAACTAGCAATTCTTGTAATATTCGGTATGTGGGTCTGGCCTTGCTACCTGGCACCGGCAGCCCCCTCCAAGGTTCGGATCGAATTCATGTAGAACATACCAACAATTTATTGTAACTTTATCTCTCAAGTAACATGGTTAATCAGCTTAGAAAAAATGTTTTATTTCTCCAATATCATGACGATTGGGGGTATATGAATACAAAATGCGCTCTTGAACATGTAATGTGGTTTTGTGATGCTGAGGGTGATATGATGAAGGAAAAATGATCAAAGCAATCGAAGAAAGGAGCATTTAAAAGTACAACAGTGCAAAGGACGACGTTTGCAGTGTGATTGAGTGGCAAGCAGATGACATTTACAGAACCATGAGTGGTTGGCGAGCGGTGACACGCATGCCCTGCCAGGTGTCCTGAAGAGCACTCATTCTCCTCTCGGGACCGCGTCCTTGACGATTTCTGCGAGGGAGCGAGCGTTGCCGGAATGCTGCAGGCATGGGCTTTATCAGCCTCGATTGTCCTTGTGACTCCGAATCGGGATGCTGATGTTGGCTGTCGCTCTGGATCCTGAGACGACTCTCGGGGTGGGTGGCGAGATATTGGACACTCTTCTTGACGCGGCGGCTCATGAGAACCTCAGGACAGGTCTCGCGCAGCTTGTCCTTGATGCTCTCGTCAGCCATGGGCCGAAGCGCGAGGAGAGTGTCGATGGAGTAGACCCCCGATGCAGAAGGGGATGCATCTGATCGAATACGAGATGTCAGGCGCATGCGATTAAGCGCTGAGAATTGGGCATACGAACCTGAAGGTGCAGCTTGAAACTCCACATCCATCCAAGTCGGTGAGCTTGGCCTTGAAGACGAAGCGATCGATGTGACATTGCTGGGTGTTCTCTTATGAACTGGGATGTACTTCTGTGGTCTAGGCGAAGGGCTGATTGACCTTGCCGAGGACAGAGAGGCCGAAGAAGCTGATCGCTTGATGGTCATCGTGGAAGACATTGCAATGAAGACGAGTGGTTGGTGGAGTGGAGTCGTGCTCGTGTGTTAGATATCCAAGTTGGGTAGAACGGGGATGAATAACATGAGAGGCAACATCTCGGTATTATATACTACGACATGACTCATAGGCTGTGCCCACAATGTCGCTGGAAAGACACAGAAAGACGCGCTTAGGTGCCACGACAGTCAGGGCAAATCTAGAAGCTGGTAGAAATTGCCTTTTTAGGAAGAATGACGCGAGCCGTCGCCAGAATTGGTGTGGCCGCGATGTGGCATAGCCAATGCTGCGTCAGCTTGGCGTCAGCGTAGCGTTGTTGTCATGTGTGTCAAACAATGGGCGTTACAACATTTGACAAAATGCTCACTTTCGACTTCATCAGCAGAGTCAATGGAACAATAGCTAAATTATTGACATCGTTTTAGATGAATGATTTTGACTATGTACAGGACGCACGAATCAGCATGATGTCGAATTGCACACCATGTTGTTCGCACAATATCGTTCGAATCTCCCAAAATGGCGTCAATGGGAAACGGTAGACTACATGTGTCGGAGCTCAGATGGGGCAACAGGCTGAATGTAACAAAGCGGGCAATGCGTCGCCCTGGCCTTTGTCGGTCTGCTACGCTCGTCATCGAGACGGAATGTTTGCCATCCGTCAACAATGATTCGAGCTAGAACTATGCTCCATTACAATGGTTGCAACGTACCATTTCGTATGTCAACCGCCTTTTGTACATCCGTCGTTGTGCTCGATTGTCATTAGATGCCTTTTTAGGTCTATTTGGAATCAGTCGACATTCATTCTGGTTGCCAGTCTGTGGCAGCCTCCGGCTGTTCAATCGCCGAGTTAGTTTAGCAGAGGCACAAGCAAATGGTAAGACGCATAAAATTATCGAAGCATCTCTGAGCCAGAAGGCTCTTGAGTATCGAAGTCAATGTGGCCTGGTTTAACTTCAGGGCAATGTCGGAAAAATCACGATTTGCATATATACCCTTGCGGTCGCTGACGGGTTTATAGGTGAGGATCAGCCTACTTGAACTCACAGATAAGTGGTGTATCAGTGTGTGTACGCGAGCGTTAGAGCCTAACTGGGAGATACACTGTTATCAATTCCGCCTAGAATACCTATCAGCCCTGAATACACCTCGATAGGAAGCTGAAACTCATGATATAACATTTTCTGTTGGTATAACCAACCAGTCATATCAACACTACCCATCACAAATACTCCGTCTCATTTGGTGTAATACCATATGGCTGTGATGTGCAAAATACAGAAAACCATACATGCATCCTGTTTTTGCATGGTCAAGGTCAAATTTTGAGGAATAATTGTGTATATTATGTGTAGACCACCGTACGTCGGAAAATCGTGATTTGCATATATGGCCTTGTAGTCACTGATGAGAAGCAAAATCTTCAATGTCTCGTTAGAACATGTTTGCTGAGAGACTGAAAACCCAATTTTGGGGGCCCCACTGGGCCCCAACGCTGGCTCCACTGCTCCATTTTCCTCCCGAGCATTGCGTCAGTCCGGCGAATATCAAGGACATATAAAGCGACGTTAATCAAGGCATTGGGTTCCTCAGCACTTTTTCGCCTAAGTTCGCTGACCTTCATCTCTTAGTCTCCCTTTGAGTCCACGGTAAGTGGGTTATCTTGGACTCAGACTCTAACATACTAGGGATACAATCTCTTCATTCTCCTATTGACACTTCTTTATCTCTTCCCTCCTCGCATGCAGCGTCGCCAGTATGTAATACTCCCTCGCATCTAAGCAAAGTGGCCTTGAAGTTTTGATGCACGTAGGTGAGCAAGGGCACGAACACCTGTCACCTGATGGACTTAACCTCTTCGTACTAGTTAGCTATATCGTCACTCTCTTATGTTATAGCAGAAGAGATATCATAGTATTATCTTGTAAATATAAAATTGGTTGTAATTGTAATATTTGAAATATACCAGAGCCTATATTTGAACTACCCATTGATATCAGCACCAAAGGCAAGGAAGTAGAAGCAACCATAGATCGAGATCAGCTGTATGCCTGGTCACTCAATATTCAGGCGGATGAGCGTGTACACTCTATATAGGCTCTGACTTATGCCAGTCCACTCTATCACCCACCGAAATCACGATATAGGTGTGTGCGGCATATGGACGAGCATTACCCCGGCTTCACTCTATAAGTAATATGGGTTGTTTACTCTTTATAGGCTCTGACTTACGCAGACACACTAGCCGAAATCCTGATGGACTGATACACCTCTATAGACACAGTATACACATGGATACTTTTTTTTTTGATTTTTCCGACAAATGCAGTGATTCATAAGAATGTTGACATGCATGCGCAGCCAGCTGTAGGCACAGGCCCCTAGAAGTTGAACTATTGCTAGTTCATCTGAAGAGCTAGAAGCCGACACACAGCGCAGCACGCTAGACCGTTCCTTAATGAAGTCATTCAAAGTAGCTCAAAAAAGATTATTATCCTCTCATGCCAAACGCTTGAGCTCCAAGGTCGAACTAGACCTGTGACCGGCCCCTCACTCGATGCATCAGGTGAGGGACTGCGTCACTAGTCGAAGGTCGAACTACTATGGTGCTTAATACAGTCGAAATATGGCGACCACAAAAAGTCGGTAAATTTACACAAAATATATCATAAAGTATGTACACGATTATTACAAGTAATTCATTAAACATATTAACTACCATCGCGATCGACGTTCCGAGAACATAAACGGAGGATGGTCTTTCTGCAGCCGGGAAAAGAAATTCGAAGGGCTTTCGAAATCTAATGAAAGCTTTACAGTGTGCTCCAAGTACTTGGCCGGATACCAATTCATGAGCGCGATCACGTTGACTTCCTTCAGATAAGGATGTCCTCGAAACACGGTTTGAATCAAATCATCAAGGTACTATGTAGCGATGAAGAAGACAATTAGCTTTGAAGGGAATCCTCATTAGAGATATAATACCCACAAGGCCGATAGTTTTCGATATCATTCCCGAAATGGGATGGTGCATGTTCACAGACATTGTAAGTTGCCTCAAAGAGACTAGCTGATGAAACGGGATAAGAAATGGCGGAAGCGCGTCAGGACACCAGCCTTGGCACTTTGTATGCATAGGCATACGCAGCTCCTCCAGACCTTCAGCAATGGATGGTAACGCCGTGAAGAACAACGTTTCCAGAGCCGTGATTGACGTGCTGGAGGGAAATTGCCCATCTGTGTCGTCGAAATGGAACACCAGAACTTTCAACGAAGGCTCTGGGTAAGCTGACAAGTAGGTTATGAACGCCTCCTCCACTTCCGGGGCTGGGTATGTCAGGTTCTCCACAAAAATGTGTTCCGATAGCATTTGTCGCCAGAAACGCGGAAAGGAATTGTCTGCATCGTCTTCTACAGCTGGAGGATAGAAAGGGAATCTATTTGAACGGGTCCGATGGAATTTGAGGGTCTTTAAACACCGAAAATGTCCAAACGCCTGTGGTTTGATGCGAAATGACATGACAGGGATGATAAGCCGGAGGTACTGAATGAGGTTTTTGGCGCTCTTAGGTTTGAGGAGAACGTCGTTCGAGCCAGCGTTAGACGATGATTCAGCTAAGAACTTGTCCCCGCTGTAATGAAGGTCCACATCCAGAAATAGCGACCGGGGTGGTCCAACGAGAGTCTTTGGGAGTGATGGATGAGTTGCATCGATGTTACCCTCTATGTAGACGCTGCTGGCGAAAGGGAACCCCCCAACATCTTCCAGTAGACCAAGCAGGCGAGTAGCAGATAACGAAGAGCCGATGATAAGCTTTAGGCACTTCAACGGTGCGATTCCGCTCAACTGTATCTGCTCACAGACCCAACGAATCATGCCCTCGCATGTGCCGTTTCCCCACGCGTGGACGGGACAATCAAGACTCCAGCTATGTATCATAGGTAATCGTGTGTGAGCGTCTGATTTACGCAAGGATCTGATGATCAAAAGGGCTTACGAGATCGTAGATACCCTTCGCATCCCTTCACCCAAGAAAAACGTTTTGAGAACGTCCCAATAAAAACTCGCCCTGATTCGCTCTCGTTCTGATGCATCCGAGTCGGGAGAGGGCATTTGGAGCAGGTGATCAAAGGTCGTGTCGCCGTATCTAAAGTTCATGCACACATTACGTATGGATAGATGCCGGACATGATATATGGCAGGAGTCCACCCAGCTGCAGAGTAGGCCTGAATTTTCTCCAACGGAACGTGGTGGAAGAACCCATCAGGGGACGAGTAGCAATTCAGAGTGAATCGGGACAGTGCCCGACTTTCTGCAGCTGAGCTCAAATGCCTACAGACAAGGCGCAACGACTGGATGTCCTTGTAACTCATCTAGGCAAGGCAGCAAGACTGTGATTACTATTTGGTTGTTGAGATGGCATTTGAGCTCGAGGACGTACTGAGTCCGTAATCAGTCCTACAAGCTCAGCAGGAAGTGATGTCAGCAGAGGCGAAGATTTTACCATTGTTGTTTTCGCTTGGGGAGGGATTAGGGTGTCAGATGAGTGGGGTGGAAGGTAATGTTGACGACCAGGGAAAAGTAAAGAGGAAAAGGTGTGAGAGTGAGAGAGCATTGTGAATGGGCGTAAGGCACCGCCTGATTGTGTCGTACTTGGACTGAGATATTACCCACGGTGACAACGATGATTTGGTCATAACTGGAAATATATTTGGCTTCGAGCTACATACATACTGCAAACAAAATATATTATATATCGGACTGGTTATGCCTCATATGAAGATTAATGGCGCTCGTAAATTTGAAATGCTTCGTCGCAAACAAGCCCTTCAATGGCTCCTGAAGGAAACTTTTCATCCTCGCCTCCGACTGCGGGTCAGCCGGCCCTGTAGGGTGGACGGACGGCTCCAGACAGATTAAAACCTCACGAAGGTGAGGGAAATCCGCGCCATTGTTATCCAAAAGGACCTTGTCGAGACGCTGCCACTGCTCAACAGAGGGTGGTTGGAAGAGGTCTAAGTCCATGCACGGAAAGTGTGTCCCAATGGTAAGCTCTTCCAGAACATTTTGACCGCGCATTCTTTCTAGTGTGTCGCAGAACTCCCCGGCCATCTTTTCCGCGTCTTTAAGCGACCTGACTCCGAAATCAAGCCAGATATCGTTCAAACTGCCCATGGATGTGAGAATGAGCTCTCGAAGAGGCTTAGGGTCCGCTGAGGCAGCATCTTGGAAATCTACGACCATGATCCAATGAGTAGGTGAATTAAATTTCGGATACCAGATAAATCAAACCCACTAAGAAAGAAGATCTTCTCGAGCGATCGACAGTATTTGAAAAATTCTACAATACCTGAGACGTCCCTGTCGTTCACAGCCTCAATGCTAATCACCTTCAATGCTGGGAAATGCTTCAGACCAGCGACGGTTGCCAGCCTCGTGAGGAGGGAACAGTCGAACAACCCTCGGGTAGTAAATTTCCTGAGTCTTCTGAACGGTGTGATGGGCATCGACAGCAAGAATGCACGGGTGGTGTCATCATCTGAGGGATGCACGTCCAGCAGATCGAGCTCCTCAAGTCCTGGACAGCAGCTGAGGATTTCAAGTGGGAATTTTGCGAGGTCGGATCCTACGAAACACTTGAGACCAAACCCATTGGGACTGACGGTTTTGTCAGGGAGCTGGATCGGTTTGTTATGCCTGCAGGAATGTAGGTGAAGAGTCTCCAACGCCGGGGAGGAGAGCAGCTGGATGATAGGAGGATCCCGCATGTTGGAGATTGTGATCTTCGAAAGTGGACGCGTGATAAAATGGGAGAGAATAACCTTCCATGCAAACTTTTTGCTCTGTCCACCATTGTACAAGGGCAAATAACTTAAGAGCGCTGAATCTTCTGGAATCTCGAATTCCTTGACATTTGGAAGACCAAAAAGGACCGATAACCCGGGAACATCATCCACCTCCACGAAAGATGATTCGAATGAACACGAAACACGGGTGACATAGGTGGCCAAAATGGGGGACCTTTTGACAATATCCGAGAGATTATTGATGGATTCAAAAGAGATGTTGATTGACTCCCAGATGTGAGGGCGACATAACCGTGTAAACATCCAGCAGACTAGGGATAGTTTGTGGACTTCATAGGATGTGGTTTCATCATAGTCATCACAGTAATACCCAAGTTTCGTAGGTTTGTTGTCCTTTTTTCCCCCTAGTGCTATTAATTGGATGATATCCGCGAAGATTTCAACCGGAAAGCTTGGCCAGTCCCCGATTTCCCTGCATGATTTCGCTCCACTAATCCACTCGTTTTGTGATTCTACCATTATTATGTTTAAACGATGTTTAATGAGACAAGTGTAAGGTTGAAAATCCGGGGGAAATGTGAGTTTTTGATCAAGACAAAAGAGCGATTGGCTAGGATAATAGGGTAGAACCCTGCTCATGATAATTTAGCTGGATGAGCGATCGATGACCATGGCATTGATCTTGTTTGTTTGTTATTTGTTGTGAGCCCCTATCGCTATTCTTAGAGGAGACTAATGGGACGAATACAGAGTCAGACGGTGTTCCTAAACAAAATCTATCATATACCATGCTGCGTCATACCCACCATATGAAGATTAATCGCGCTCATGAACTTGAAACGTTTCGTCGCAAACAAACCCTTTAATGGTTCCTTAAAGAACTCCTTTAATCTCGCCTCCAGTTGTGGGCGAATACGACCTGTGGGGTGAACAAACGGCTCCAAACAGATTACGACCTCGCGGAGGTGAGGGAAATCCGCGCCATCGTTATCCAGAAGGACCGCGTTGAGACGCTGCCATTGCTTTACTGAAGGTGGTTGAAGCAGATCAGAGTCCATGCACTGGAAGTCTGTTCCCGTGGTGAGCTCCTCAAGAACGTTTTGACCGCGCATTTGTTCGAGCGTGTCGCAGAGTTGCCCGGCTATCTTTTCGGCACCTTCAAGCGAATCAACCCCGCAGTCCAGCCAGATATCCTTCAAAGTCCTCTTGGATGTGAGAATGAGCTCGCGAAGCGGCTTAGGGTCCATCAAGGCAGCGTCTCGGGAAACTATGCGTAATTCAATAAATAAGTGAGTTAAAATTAGGAGAAATCTGGATAGATCGAACTCACTCTGGAAATAAATCTCCTCAAGAGATTGACAGTATTTGAAAAAAGCAACAACACCTGGGATCTCCTCCCTATCAAGAACCGTAATGCTGATGACCTTCAATGCCGGGAAATACTTCAGACCAGCGACGGTTGCTAGCTCTGTGAGGAGGGCGCAGTCGAAGAACCCTTGAGTCGTGAACTTCCGGAGTCTTCTGAAAGGCGCGATAGTTGTCGACAGCAAGAACGCCGTGGGGTCATCGTCATCTGAGGGATGCACGCTCACGAGATCAAGCTCCTCCAGTTCTGGACAGCAGCTGAGAATTTCGAGCGGGAAGTTTCTGAGGTCGGATCCTACGAAACGTTTGAGATTGAACCCGTTGGGGCCGACGGTTTTGGCAGAGAGTTGGAGCGGTTCTGCATGTGTACAGGCACGGAGCTGAAGAGTCTCCAACGCTGGGGAAGAGAGTAGCTGGACTATGGGAGGGTCCCACATATTGGAGATCGTGATCTTCGAAAGCGGACGCGCCATAAAATGTGAGAGAATGGCCTTCCACGCAAGCTTTTCGTCGTTTTCCCCATAGTACAAAGTCCATTGATTCATACCAGCTGCCTCTTCCGGAATCTCGAATTCTTTGACATTGGGAAGGCCAAAAAGAACCGATATGCCTGAAACATCGTTAGCCTCCACGAAAGCGGATTCGAACGAACATGAAACACGGGTGACATAGGTGGCCAAAACGGGAGACCTTTTGACGAGATCCGAGAGTCTCTTCAAGGATGGACGTGGCCTCCTAGATTCAAACGAGATGTTGATAGACTCCCAGATGTAAGGACGACATAGCCGCGTAAATGTCCAGCAGACCAGAGAAAGATTCTTGGTTTCCGAAGGCGTGGGTTCTTCATCATCATCAGGATAATATCCAACTGTAGGTCTGCTATTCTCCTTCTCCTCCAATGCGATTTGTTGGATGATGTCCTCAAAGATTTCAACCGGGAAGATTGGCCAGTCCCCGATTTCTCTGGATGACTTCGCTCCAGTCACCTCAGTTTTTGACTCCGCCATTGTTAGGGTCAAACTATGTACGAATTGGACGAGTCCAGACAAAAACTTGAGAAAATGAATGGATATGGTGGGGTTGAAGTCAGAACCCTGGTCGTGATCATTGAGCGATCAATGACTCCAGGCGTTGGCGTTGTTTGTTTATTGTTTGTTCAGATGCGGTGTCGGTAAAGCCCCTATCGGTATCTCCTTCCTGCCCAATGACAAGATGTGGGGGACGCATGTGTAGTTTTTATTGCTGTAATTCGACGAGTATTGGTGCATTATACGAATAGGCTACGTGCTAAAGACAGGCTAGCAGAGAGTCCAGAGAGGGAAGCAGACTACAGCCCAGTGAAGAAGTTCGCTAATTGCCCTACATCCAATGCATATTGACGCGACCCTTGAAATCAAAACGCTTCGTCGTGAACAAGCCCTTTAGTACGCGATTCAAATAGCTTTCCAAAGGAGAATTGTCCGTATTTCCTGTGGTGGAGGACACAAAGGGTTCAAAACATACAACGACTTCGCGGAGATGAGGGAAGTTGTCGCGTTCTAGGATCATGTTCTGGAAATGTTCCCATTGATTAACGGAACGAGGGCGAAGCATTTCGACGTCATTGCAGTACACTCCGTCAATACGCAGTGTAATCTCCTCCAGGATATTGTCCTTTCGAACAAGGGTGAGAATATCGCAGAAAGCCTGGACGTGCCCTTCCGCTTCGACCATGGACTCTGCTGTGTAGTCCATCCAAAAGTTCTTCAGCGTGAACCTGCATACTCGAATGAAAGGTTGAAGATTCAAGAATCTGGTTGCAATTTCTCGAGAATCTAATACATAATAGTTGTGAGGCCGTGAAGCAAAACAGATATGCCAAAACTTACTGGTGATTTCCAAGCTTTCCAACAGTGGCGCAAACGTAAACAGTTCGTTCAA
This sequence comes from Panaeolus papilionaceus, assembly GCA_015501605.1. Lineage (NCBI taxonomy): Eukaryota > Fungi > Basidiomycota > Agaricomycetes > Agaricales > Panaeolus > Panaeolus papilionaceus. The sequence goes on along the minus strand of JADNRZ010000005.1, from coordinate 2,246,476 downwards.
ACCAGGGATTTCGTTCTCGTCTGTGAAGTTGACGCTAATGCTCTTCAGTGCAGGAAAGATACGGAGGCCCGCCACCCCAGCCCAATTGCAGATGTCAGACAAATTGAACCCGCCCTGGGACGTTATCTTGCTCAGCTTTCGGAATGACGGGTATGGAATGACGCAGAGGGTCGCCAAAGCAGCAATTTCCTGCTCAGCTGACTCAACCTCAAAAAATTCGACCTCTTCCAAGTCGGGGCAGTAGCTGAGGAATGATATCGGAAGGTTGTTAACCTCTGAAAAGCTGAAGCGTTTGAGTCTGAAGCCCTTGGACGGGACACGACTGCTGGGGACGGAGAAAGATCCGGAAATATTACACCTTCGCAACTCGAGCGTCTGCAAAGTGGGAGACGCGAGCAGGTCGAGAAGAGGTGGATCCCACTGTTGGCAAGGGTGATCTGCGTCAGATTTTGCGACATGGCGAAAAGATCCAGTGTTGTCCTCCATGCCAGATTAGCGTTTTGCGTGGCTTTATAGCGCCGTGTAACGAGTTCATTTGCGCTTTCATCGGTAGTGATAGCGAGAGTGTGGATGTTAGGCAGGCGGAATATGATAGGTAACCCCGGCACGTCCTTGACATTGGTAGACCGGGTTGCGACAAACTCGCACGAAACATCTTTGATGTAGGTCGCAAGTGAGGGGTTGGCCATGATGAGAGAGGACAGTTGGGCGAGCGAAGGCTCCGACCCCTTGTTTCCGATGCCAAGACTGACCGAACCAAAGATGTGTGGTCTGCATAAAGCCGAGAACGCTCGACAGACCAGAGCGCAGTTCTTGAGGTCCTTTTTGGTAGCAGAGTAACGACTGCGGCGGAAAAGGAAATCCATCCTTGAGTCCTCTATAATCCAAACAAGATGCTGAATAATTTTGGGGAAGATATGAGTGCTCCAGGGGAAAACAGGTTGATTCCGAGGTGGGTCGTTGTCGCTTTTGCCGTCCACTACAGCCGATGTAGGATCAGGCCCTTTAGACTTTCCCTTCTTCTTTGACCTGGTCATGATCCTGACTCGAAAAACACTGTGCGTTGACACGAAATGAGAGAGATAGAGAGAAGAGAATCGATGGTGAAAATAACCTCTAGAATAACTCACGTCTGTCTCGTGTAGGTCTCGTGCGTGTTCGGTATCTGCCTGTGATGCAGCATCTGAATCAATGATTGATGTAATTATTGGTAGGGTCCCATCAAAGATGCTACTAGTGCATTGGAACTTGAATGCGAGGTCAAAGAGGTGCTAATGCTGCAGTGACAATACCTAGAAAAGATATAACTGAGATAAAATATACTGGTACAAAATTAAATGCTACAGCATGAAGCACAAAGCGATGCAATATGATTCTCGGTCCCCCGTCGGATTGACCCCTATTTCATACCTCGGCCTTTAGCACTGTAGCTTTAGGTCATGCGCACACATACACAATTAGCATTGAACTCTACATAGCCTGTAGAATAAATAAAAGATTTCGACTGTCTTCAGTCCGTACCCACTGGCAGTGCTGGGTGAAATTGCGACTCGGATGCACTCTGCATATCGTAGCAAGGGCCAGGTTCCCTGAGTGCTTCTGGTCATCCAGGACTGGACACAATTTAGAACAATTATAGATGGTTCTCCTAGCTTCCATCGCCAAGCCTATACGGACTCAAATACTATAAATATGAGCACTAGTTTCTCACCCACTGTCATTCTTACTTACCTGAATCCTCCATGTACTCCCCTCAAAACGACTTCGCGGCCGCCTCCGAAGTGACGCTGGTCAACCCCCTTCCCAATAGCAGTCTTACATTCAAAACATCTAGCGTCATTAACAACATCCTGACGCACGATGGTTGGCCCTACTTCAAGATCGCCATAGGCGATGCTACAGGCACCAGAATCGAGATCAGTAATCCTCACACGAAGGAGATTTTAGTGAAAGTCCAGAGACGTAACTTGTTCTCTGACGAGATAACGTTCTCGAGGCATTTTGACGGGAAGGCTCTGAAAATCAAAGATTGGTTGCACGAGGTTAAGACTGGGAATAAAAAGTGAGCGGCTACACATTCTTCCTTCTAGTTTCTTGTCGTCAAATCAGCACTTGCTTGGTTCAACAGAGTCAAATGGGTATTTGACACAGGAGTCGGGAAGTTTGCATGGCGACTCGACCCTCAGACACGTCTTGCAGTGCGCAAATCCCCATGGTTTGAAATTTAATTCATGAACCCTGATTAGAATGCAGCTCTGCCCAGACACCGATATGGAGCACCCTGTTGCCTGGCTTGAGCTCACGGACAGAGGTCACCCACGGGCGTTGATTTTACGTGCTGGGACAGAAGACTTCTGGGACATGATAGTCGGTGGATGGGTGATCTTACAGCAGCGTTTTACAGGAGAGAAAATGACGTTCTCCAGCGAGGGTTGGAATCGCTTGCTCTTTGATGGTTCGCTCAAGACAGCTGTTCAAAAGACGACAGCATAAATAATAATTTCGCCAAAATTCAACATAAATTCCATGAATTATACCCGCTTCCCCTTGTTCGTGACCTGACGTTGTTCGATACAGTTTAAAAGTCGCTTCCGTTTGAACCAGGGTCGACGACCCATTGGCCGCACACGTCAGTAACAAACCCGCCTTGCTTTCCTGTCGTTGGGCTGTCGACGTTGCATCTATCGACTGGCAGGCGGAGAAGATGACCACAGTTATCGTCGACCTTCCGCGTACATCTTGTAAACTTGAGCTTTAAATCTTGAATTGAATGATAATCGTAGATCGACTTACCCGTTGATGGCCAGTCCACTGACAAGTACAGTAAACGTCCCGTAAGTGTAATGCATCTGTTTGGCATGATACGTGAGTGATGCCATGCTCTTCGTGCCCCAGAAATGAGACGACGCACTGCGAGGCATTGTCCGTTGGTTACTTGGCGACCGATCTTCTAAAAAAACGAGTCTCGTATCAATACTCCCGCTTGAAAACACGAACTAATTCACCTACCCACAAAAGTCATCAATGACAGAGGCGATAGGGGTACGATCGACCTGTATATATAAGTCATGGAAGAGGTACTATTAGCAAGTCTCCATTTACAAATCTCTACGAATGACCTACCGCTGTGCCTGCGTTATTGCATGTAATGACTTCAGACGGGTTTTGTCGCTGGATGATTCTGGTTCCATTTACTGATGCGATGTTAGCTCTCAGGTGGGCTGCAAACAGCAGATATATCTACTTCATGTTTTGACCTGGATTCGGTGCTAGGCAATCCAGCGACGAGAGAGAAGGTCGAGAGAATGAAGGCTGCGAAAGAAAGTTTCATGATTCGATGTACTACGCAGAGTGTATTCGTTGAGAACTTGATTATCGCTCGAGGGGTGAGGAAGGAAACACGCTCTCATTGGAACTTTTATACCACATACCACCCCAGACTGTGGCTGCCATACCCCCAATATATTTTCACAACGTATTCTCCAAGAGGAGTGGACGGTTTGGCTTACCGAACAAGGTTTGTGATGTCGGGGTTTAAGAGACGCCAGTGCGATACCACACGGATCTGCCAACGTCAACCCTTCGAGATAAAACAAACATCAAGCCCCCAGATGTCAAAGATAGGATATTTCTGGCCTTGATATTGAATTTCAGCGTTTTACACAAATGTTATTAGTAGGACAGGAAGGCTACATACCCAGTTCATGGTGTGCCGTGCATGTTACGAGTAAGTGACAAGCGAGACAAAATACATTCATTTCATTACTTCCACTCTGTATCGAGAATGTCAGGAGAAGAGAATACTACTCGAACACTTGATCTTTCAGAGGTGACCGTGATGATTTGCATGTCAAGGAGGCGTTGATACAACGCCAAGCTAGATGCTTCATATGATATCGATGTTTGTCAGAATTGAATTTGAGGTTCAAGGATCAAATATAAGAAGCGTTGGGGAGCCTTTGAAACTCGCAACGGCAACATATTGGCACTTTGTAAGGGCACAATTCCCAGTTTGACAGATAACCTAGCTCAAATGGTTTGTACTCTACAATCACCAGCGTCCGGTTGGATCAAGTATAAGGATCAGAAGTTGGCTCAAAGGAATAATCGCAGGACTTACCTTTGGACGAATTTCCTTTCTATGTCCTCTCAATGATGACGGAATAGGGTATTCAAAGCATCAACCAACAGCCGCTGTCATTCTTAAGAACAAGCGGATATCTAGAGTATATATCAGCAAAATATTAAACATATATGAGTCGAAGAAAAGCAGAACTCATTGAAGTTGGCTCAAATGTCGGACCCATTGGAGCCAGGGTCCACGCCCCAGATAACACAACGGTCAGTCACGTACCCTTCTTGTAAAGAGTCGTCCCAGTGTTGCAACTATCCACGGGATAACGAAGAAGACGATTGCAGTTACTGTCAACTGTCCATCTACACCTGTTATAGAAGAAAGAAATTTAGATAAATGTCAACGAGAGTTTCAAAAATCAAGGAATACAGGACCAACTCATTGATAGCCCGTCCCCAAAGACGAACAGTGAAGTTCCCGTAATTGTATGTCCTCTATTTTAATCAAGCCTACATTAGAAGACGAAATGCTTTCTTATCAAGGGAGAGTGCGTACAGTGATAGTCGCCCTTTCTAGTGTAGTACCCGTGATGACTCTGTAGGGAGAAAATGCAGATGAGTCTGGTTTCCACAGGAACATAGAAAGTGAATCAATTGACTCGCAGAAATCATCGATGTCCCAAATAATAGATGCACGATCAGCCTATAGCACATTTCAGCACAACTCTGATGCAAATCCTCAATGCTTACCGCCGTGCCTCCATTATAGCATGTCACAACTTCGCCTGCGTTCCGTCGTGCAACGATGTGGGCGTCGTCCGCTATCCGTGCCTTTAACAAGGGCACCAAAGAAAGTGGAAGTTTTCGTACATGGAATTATAGTAGTATTCTTGCTAACGGTCCACTATAACCAATAGACCAATGAATCAGTATAGTGCGACTGCAACAAAGAGATTTGAAAGTACCCCGTGTGTGGACTGAACAGTGCTCGGCATTGCAGCAGTTACAGCAAGAGCTGCGAGAAACAAAGCACTATAAGGGAGCTTCATTGTAGCGGTTTATGTCCAGCAACGGCAGATGGTAAATCGATAAGTGCTGGCCAAAATATCAACCATTGTTATTATATATCCTACCTATCATCAACCTGTTCCCGCAGTCATTCAGTAACTTTTGGATGAGGGCTATCCGACGGCGGCTTCGTATGCGTGGAAACGCACGAAATAGGAGCTCGAGGACCAGGATTGTTCTAGTTGCGGGGGTGTTTGAATTGAAATACCTTCCAAGGTATCAGCGCTCCTTTTGATGTGAGATGCCTGCTAAAAAAACGTCGGATATTTGGAGAATATGGAATGGAGCTAAAAACCCAATTGACAACCTTCTCAGCCATTGATCAGAATTGGCTGTCTGTTGCGAGCTGCGGAGATGCCGTCGGAACCTTAGAAAAGGGTAGCGCTGGTGTAGAAGGTGGGGATTATCACCTACTTCTCAGAGATAAATTCGGCTGCTCATGTTCCGAAAGGGATCATGGGGTAGTCACCTTGCACCAAAAATCCTAATAAGTGGACTGGAGGATAACATTGCAATATATATATACCTGATGTTGAAGAATGAAAGCGGCAGCACGTCGGTATTTTTCGAAGAAAGCAATACAGACTTGCGGAGAAGGGGCCTGAAGGGAGAAATTAGTAGAAGACTTGATTGATTGTCGAAAGTGTTCACCTGCACTGTAGAACAAAATATTGCAGAAGCATAAGTAGATTGAATTCTAAAAAATACAAAAATAAAAGTACGAATAAAAGAAGTTTCAAGGGGCAGGAAACGAAGAAAGATGAGAAAAAGTCTTAAGGACTCAGAGCTATCCGCCCTCAGATATTCTTGAGCAAAAAATCAAGAGGATAAACTGTGTTGTTCTATGAATATACCGAGATTCGAAAAACAAGTTAGAGTCATAAGATGAGTTGAAGAAAAGTAGTACCATTGGAACTAGTAATCTGAGCCATTGGAACCAGGATCAATTCCCCAAATACCGCAGCGATCAGTCACATAACCGCCCTGCTTTGCAACAGTGGTTCCCGTGTTACAATTATCCAGGGGATAGCGAAGAAGGCGATTACAGTTGCTGTCAACTGTCCACCTGCAACTGTTATTGTGTGGTAAAACGTATAGTTGTCAGCGAACAATTTCTATGTTTTAAGTTAGATGGCGACGTACTCGTTAATGGCCTGCCCCCACAGCTTTACTGTAAAGCTCCCATAATTGTAAGTCAACTGTTGAAAAATGGCGTCTATTAGGGACCGTAGAGGGATTAAGGTCTTTGAGAGGAAACGTGCAGTAATGGTCGCTCTTTCTAGTGTGGTACCCATGATCCTCCTGTTGAATTAAATGAGGTGTTAGTGGCAGGCTTCCACCGTGGCACAGAGACTTTTCACAACTAACCCGCAGAAAGCATCGATAAAAGCCAGAAGAGTTGCACGATCGGCCTAGAGAACCGCGTCACTAGAAATCTAAAATCTAATTATTCTGTAAAGCTTACCACAGTGCCCACATTGTAGCATGACACAACCTCACCTGGGTTTTGTCGTGCAACGATGTTGGTACCATTCGCTATCTGTCGGTTTCAGGAGATATCCATAAGAGAGGAAAAGAGTTCATACAGGGAGTTATGGTAAGATCCTTGCTAATGGTTAACTAGTCCCAGAATTAAATGGATCAGTATGATTAGTTATGGGAGACGAAACAACACGCACCTCGCGTTCCAAGTTGGGTCGGATGACGCCAGGCATCGCAGCTGCGATAGCGACAGCTGAAAGGAGGAAAGAGCTGGGAGACAACTTCATTGCGCAGGTCTGTGTCACCAGAAAATGTCGGTAGACAGGGCGACTCCGGCCCAAATACTAATCCTCTTTCTTATATCCCATTTCTGGCTGGGACATCGCATGGATGAAGCAGTTGTCGGTTCCGGGCTATCCGAACGGTGTCTCCAACCATATGCTAAGGGGTGGAATAGGAATTCCAGGACGAGGATTGATTGCAGGTGCGAAGAATAGAAAACTGAATTGAATTTAATCCGACGGGAATCGCTTCTTTTGACCTAAAGAAGGCTGCGGATAACGCAGCAGGAAATGCGTCAGTTTTTGGTTTGAGATGTGGCAAGTATCTCCTTCAATTGACATGCTCCTTCTGTGGGATCACGAGAAGTCCACGATGCACCACTGGAAATTGTATCAGCAGGGGCTTAGATGCACAAAGGTCAGCAAATATCACCTTTCAACAAACGTAGATTTCGGCTCTACGATTCCGAGAAAGGGTCACGAGGGACATCTCATGTGTAGCACAACCTAAACAGGCTAACAGTGGTTGCAAGAAGTAGACATTGCGTTGTCGGTGGTCAATAGAAACGGCAGTACATCGGTCGTTCGCCAAGCAGATGAGCGATATAAGTTGCTATTAATGTTCACTTTGTCTGTTGCCCATATAAACCTGAGCAGATGCACATCTGTGATGAAGGGAAATAATCAGTAAATGTTTGATCAATGATAGAAAGTACTCACATGCACGCCAAATAATGCGACTGTAGGCGGAAAATTGTTATTAACAGTTCATCAGTGCCAGAATTGTTGAATGCAGAATGAAAAGCACGGAAAAGAAAAATCTATTGAGCGAAATGATACAAGAATGCAAGGGGTAAAAGTAGCAATATTCAGGCGTGAAATTAATATATACAGAAGAGAGGTACTGGAGAACAAGGAAAAGGAATCAGGCCGACACATGATCAGGCTACGCGTCATCAAACTCGGAGAAATCAAACCCTTCGTAATTCTTGAGAGGGTTCAATCTCAACGCCTCAGCTTCAGACACAGGTTCTGCCGCTTCTGCTTTCTTTACTTTCATGACAGAGTCAGTGGCAGGGAGAGTTGACGCTGAAGGTGCCGTGGCGGTCTGGGGTCAAGGTTAGTACAAGAAAACAGCTGGAATCGTTATCAACAAGCAGAGACGTACTTCATCCCGGAATGGAACAAATTTAGGGGCGGCCGGTGTAGCTGCAGGTTTATCATCGGTGTCAACGAACGGCACAAATGCCGCCTTTGAGGACGACGATTTTGTGCTCTTGGAGGCTCCTAAAGCAGAGCTAGAGCTGCTAGCTTTCTCTGGGGCGCTACCGAGAGCTGATGATCCCTGAAGCGGATGTAAGGCGATGTCGGAAAATAGTGGAAAGTATTACGCACTTCATCACAAAAAGGAATGATTTTCGAAGATGCAGGAGCAGGTTTGTCCTCTGGGGTGTCTACAAATGGAACAAAGCCCGCCTTTGACGAGGACGCAGTCTTGATGATCCTCGTCGTTCCTGACGAAGAGCTGGCAACCCTCTTGGGTACAGCAGTTGTTTTGGGTGGTTCCTAAAGGCAAGGGTTGAGTTAAAAGATGTGCTATGAGGCGTTGGTTCACTGACCTCGTCACGGAAAGGAACAATCTTTGAAGATGAAGCGGGGACTGCTTTCTCCTCCGGAGTGTCTACAAATGGAACGAATACAGGCTTGGATGAAGCAGCACTTGATGAGGCCTTGGTCGTTCTCGTTGTTCCCCCAGATGAGCCGCTGGCCTTCCTCACACCTGTGGTCAATGCTCCAGTACGAGAAGAAGATGCAGTGGGCGCAGGCCGTTCAGGTTCTGGATCCTTGAACGGAATGATTCTAGAGGTTGTAGCAGCTCCCGCTGTCGCGGACGCAAGTCTTCTCGTCTTGCCTGCCTGCTTGACCGTTGAACCTTCCATCTTCTTGGATTCCTTCGTGTTTTCCTTGATCCTCGTTTTCCTCGTTCCTAGATCATCCCACTGGCTGCCTTCACCTGCTTCCCCTTCATCACCTGTAGGATCAACAAAGATCTCCATGCGACCATTGGGAACAGCAGGTCTGTCAGATCGCGCTCCTCCCAGCCTAATGCCAGAATCCAGAGGTCGAGAAGTTGTGGCAGAGGATGATGTAGTAGCAAGTGCTTGTCTTGGTGCTCGTGTAGTTGCGGGTTGTGCAGCAGGTGCTGGGAGCGACATGGTAGTCATCATACGTTTCTGGAACTCATCATATCGCAATTTAAGGTGGTCCAAGGGTTGAGCTTTTCTTGCGATCCCAAGAGCGTAAGCTGCATCTGCTTCTTTCTTTCTGTATAAAATATTAGTATTTCTTTCCCATCATTTGATAGACTTTTCGAGGTACCTTCCATCGCGCTCTAGAACAGCAGCATGCTCCTCGTACAGAAGTGCGAACTCTGTGCCAATATCGTTGGCAACGAGGAATTTATAGATCATGACGGCCTTCTCCACGTAGCTTGCATATAGAAGCCATAGCTTAAGATACTTCAGCTCCCCTCTCCACCTACCCCCACGGTCGTCCTTCAAAATTCGCGTCGCTTCTTCCAACAGTTCCAGCAGCCCAGATTCTGCAGAATGACCCTGTGGGTAATTTTCAATCGTCCAATAAACCAAGGCACAATATGCCTCAAGCGGGTCACCATCCTCTTCGTCCTCTAGCGCAAGTTCGATGTTGATCCGTAATCTGTTTCGCGTCGCAGCAAGCTTTGATTCCCTTTGAGCATGAGGCGTTGCAAGTAAAGCCGATAATGCTGTGACCCTCCTTCCTGTTGCGATAGGTTGAACATTTTCCTTGACTGCCTCAAGCAAATCGCAGTCTACAATCTGTGGCTCAGCTTCTTGTCCAGACATGATGGTGGTGGTTAAGCAACGAGTCAAGAAATTGAGGTTTGAATTTAACAGAAAGATGGGACTCAGCAGGGCTGTAATTGGTCACGTTATCGTTCTTCCCTTGGTGGTCGAAGGTGTTGCGTAACAAGTCCAAATAGACCTCCATAGGAATCCATGAACGACAATCTTTACAAGTATCATTTGGTTTGAAGGTCTGTACATTAATTTCCTGTCTATCATGCAGGACGGACGTGCTCCAAGGTATTTTCTGTCATATATTACCCTTGAATGTGCCTAATTTCCTGGTTAGGATCAAAAATCGTGCGCCAGCGGCGATTCAGGTTGGTCAATGACTCGATGAGCGTTTGAAATCTCCTAATACTTTGATAGATCACCGCTGAGCAACTTCTACGAGAGGTATATACTTTATATTGAACCCGATACCAAAACTAACATATGTGTTAGGCACAAGAGCGACAGGAGACTGCTTTCCGAGCGCCAAAGCAGCGTGTTGAAGATTTCGAGGAGCTTCATGAATATCGCGGCAGGAAGAGAAAAGAATTCGAGGAGCGTATCCGGAGAACGCGTGGAAGCATGTGTGTATAATGCTTTGCTATTTGCTACTGGTATCTGACGTCCCAATAGTAAAGAATGGCTTCAGTACGCTAACTGGGAGGTATGGTTCAAACCCTTCCTGAGGCTTGCACTATATTGATGCTAATTTTAACAAGGCATCACAAAATGAATTTGCTCGCTCCAGATCAGTATTTGAGCGAGCTCTCGACGTTGACCCACGGAGTATCCAACTATGGCTCTCATATTGCGAAATGGAGCTGAAATCCCGCAACGTCCAACACGCCCGTAACCTCTTCGACAGAGCCGTTACCCTCCTCCCACGAGTCGACCAGCTATGGTACAAATACGTGTACCTAGAGGAACTCTTACAAAACGTTCCTGGTGCCCGACAAGTGTTTGAGCGATGGGTGCAGTGGGAACCTGATGACAAGGCGTGGCAGGCGTATATCAAGCTGGAGGAGAGGTATCAGGAGTTGGACAGGGCCAGTGCAATTTATGAGCGGTGGATTGCCATTCGACCTGAGCCAAGAGCATGGGTAAAGTGGGGCAAATTTGAGGAGGACCGTGGACGTGTTGATAAAGCGAGGGAGGTATTCCAAACCGCGCTGGAATTTTATGGTGATGACGAGGAGCAGGTGGAGAAAGCCCAAGCTGTTTTCAGCGCTTTTGCCCGCATGGAGACGAGATTGAAGGAGTATGAGCGTGCCCGTGTTATTTACAAGGTATTTTTCAATTCATTGTCATTGGCTGTATCGTTTCTGACGTTTACACCCAGTTCGCCCTATCACGCATACCTCGCTCAAAATCTGCCGGCCTTTATGCTGCCTATACCAAATTCGAAAAGCAGCATGGGACAAGGAACACACTGGAAAACACTGTCCTCGGAAAACGGCGCATCCAGTACGAGGAAGAGGTTACGAAGGACGGCAGAAACTATGACGCCTGGTTTGACTTCACCCGACTTGAAGAAAGCGCCTACAGTGACTTGAAAGAGGATGGGGCTGCAAAAGACGAGATGGACACTGCTATTGGTCGTGTGAGGGAAGTTTACGAGCGGGCTGTTGCGCAGGTGCCACCTGGTGGGGAGAAAAGACATTGGAGACGGTATATTTTTCTTTGGCTAAACTATGCCTTGTTTGAGGAGATAGAAACGAAGGTGAGCCATCGGATTTGACTCACTTGAAGCAAAAGGCTCAAACATTGCCTTCAGGATTATGCCCGTGCTCGTCAGATATACCAAACTGCCATCAAACTTGTTCCCCATAAGCAATTCACATTCGCAAAACTTTGGCTGATGTTCGCCAAGTTTGAATTGAGGAGATTAGACCTCCCTGCTGCACGCAAAATTTTGGGGACGGCTATTGGCATGTGCCCCAAGGAGGCTCTGTTCAAGGGCTATATCGACCTTGAAATTGAGGTATGTTTTACACCAGTTTTCTTGGACGCCACTCCTCAATTTTTTCACTTAGCTCCGTGAATTTGACCGTGCTCGTACTCTCTATGAGAAATACCTTGAGGTATGAAACCGTCGTTTTATCATTGTCCCAGAACTTATTCTCACTGTTCTCAGTTTGACCCTTCCAACTCCTCAGCCTGGATTAAATTCGCAGAACTGGAAGCACAACTGCAAGACTTTCCTCGTACACGCGGAATCTTTGAGCTCGGTGTCTCACAGTCACCTCTCTCCATGCCAGAAATCCTATGGAAGGCTTACATCGACTTTGAGATCGAAGAAGGCGAGCGCGAGACGGCCAGGTCACTCTACGAGCGACTCATCTCGCTCAGCGGGCACGTTAAGGTGTGGATATCGTATGCTCTGTTTGAGGCAGAGCCTATGCCTGTGCCCCGGGCTGAAAGAGAAGAGGAGGAAGACGAAGAGGAGGAGGTGAAGATGGTTCCTGGTGATCCTGTCCTTGCAAGGCAGGTGTTTGAACGTGCCTATAAGGACTTGAAGAACAAGCAGCTCAAGAGCGAGGTAACCTCTGGCGAGACAACCAATATTCATGCCGTACCTGATGCATTTTTACTCCCTTAGCGTGTTGCCCTGTTGAATGCTTGGAAACTCTTTGAAGAGACGCATGGAAACGCGGAGGAAGTCAAGAAGGTGGAGGGTATGATGCCTATCGTCACCAAGAAGCGTATCGTGGATGCGGAGACAGGACAGACAGTAGAAGGTACGCTCTTAGAGGTCATGAGGATCACATCACACGTATTAACTCGCATCTTACAGATTACGTTCTCGTCTTCGCCGACGACGAGAAGGAGTCCAATCCCTCGACTTTCAAATTCTTACAAATGGCTCATGCTTGGAAGCAAGCGGCAGGTGGCGGTGGAGCCAGCGCCTTCGCCAATTTCAGTACTGGTGATGATAACTCAAGATCTCCGTCACCGTCTGAAGACGAGGAATCCGATGAAGAAGGTGATGGCAACAAGCGGGATGCAGATGAAGATTCAATGGACAGTTCTGGGGAGGAGTGAGATGTAGGTGTTGGCCTCGCTATACGGGTTGTTCGTCGTCAGTGAGATGAGTTTTTTGAGTACTGTTGTTTTTGTAAATTTTTATCATCTTTTTCCGTCATCCCCTGAATTGCCTTGAAATATGTAGCTCCAATTTCATGATTCTTTCTGTACGTTGTGGTGACCAAAAAGGGACAAAACACAGCCATAAGGGCAGGACATCTGGAAGGACGCTTTTACATCTTGACTCTGACCACCAACAATTAACAGCTCTCCAGTTTTACCCGTGCTTCATCTAGCACCATGCCAAAATCCAACAAAAAAGGGGGGGTCAACGCCAGCCTGTGATAGTCACGAAGCTGCCTCTCATCGAAATCTTTTCTTCTACGACGTTAAGGACTCTGGAACTTCGGAGATGTTTAATGAGCCAAGGGGAACGGGTCTCACTCCGTGATGATCTCATCGCCGCAAACGGTTTTGCTCATGTAAGCGTCATTTATGCGATGGCGTTATTGACTTCCCTTTCTGAGCTGCTGTCCCAGCTTGTAGGGATTGGAATTTGGAGACGTGATCGCCGCAAACGAAAAGCCAACCCGGCTTTTACGTTCAAGACGCTTCTCGTCCTTTGCAAGACTTCAAAGGTTGATTGCGGAAGGCTCACCGAACGGGTCTGACTTCAGTACTTGGCTGGATGTCGTTGAAGTTGATGTCCCCCCGAGTTAAAAGACCTCAGAATCAAGGTTTCACGTGAGGAGGACCTACCAAGTGTGAAATCGTCGTTGCTTCAGCGCGTCCAGAGTCTGGAAACGCTACATGTCTACAGTCAGTCGAAGGCATTCTCATACCTCTCAAAATCATAACTCAGACCTCGTACCTTCATTTTTTGTATCCGTGTCCAGCGTTGACCTCGGATTTTCGACTTCTGAAATTCGTCCCTCAGTCGGATGCGACGTTGAAGAACATCTTTCTCTATTACGAAGCATCCCCCGACACACTGTACTCAAAGATCTTTGCCAATCGCTTGCCCTCATCGCACCTTGCGGTATCCTGGAAGACTTCAAGCTTCAAATCGACTTGGTTTCCATCGACCTGGGGGATTCGAGAGACGCCCTCTCGAGTGCTGATGTTCATGTACGTACAGCACAGCCATAATTTCGACAAATGTGGAAAGCTCGACCACCCTTATGCACATGTAGATGTCAAACCCTTGTACTTATCCAACCACCATCTCCTCCCGGCTCCGTATCTTCAAGAATAAAGGTAAGCTGGTTGATTTCCCCAATGACTAAAATGTCGATCCATCGTCAATCTTATCACGTTTGCAGTCCTACCATGCCAACCACACCTAATGAAGCTGATGATCCTATTTTCCCTTTGGAAATATTTGGCGAAATATTCAACCATGTTGCATCGAAAGAAAAGGAGGAAATGTCCAAGCATATTCGCTGCGCGAAGTACTGCGAAGACCCCCCGCCCTTTGAACGACACAAGGACATGAAAAACCTCTCTCTCGTTTGCAGGGGATTCCTACCTCTGTGCCGACCACACCTCTTTGGATCTCTTACAATTACTTTGACAGCTAATGGACCTTATCCATCCCTTGAGAAACTCACAAATCTGATGAAGCAAAACCCATCATTACCGGCCTACACTACAGATATCACCCTGTGTGTTGAAGCATTCAAAATACTAACATTAGAATCTCACCCCACCGTGCTAACCCCACTTTTCGAATTGCCCAATGTCAAACATTTCAACATCAATAACGATGAACGCGCGTATTGGCCGCTCCTGTATTATGATGGAGATAATCGAAGCTCGGTATGGAGAGGGATCATGGATCACTTCATTAAACGCGACCTCGACGAGATCACCATAGCATCGATGTCCGACCCGCCTATCGATAAGATATTCTCGTGCCCTTCATTAGCAGCCTTAAAGTTGAAGAATTGCTTCCATACCGCCAGCCGATTAAACACTCTTTCCCATCTGATCAATTCTTCCAACCTGAAACGATTCTTTGGGGTTAACCTGAGCGGCTTCCCTCTTTCCATCCTCAGTTCCTGCCCAAGACTGGAAGAAATCGATGTCAGGAATGTCCATTGGGCGGAAGCACATTATGATCAATCTTGGTTCCTGTCGACGAGGCCATTCACACCCTTCCAAAAACTTCGGTTGTTCAAAACCCAAGGTTCCTTCGACGGCTTTTCTCTGTGCGCTCTGGCAGAGAGAGAAAGTTTGGATGTGCTGCGTGCGTTGAAGGAGCTCAATGTTTATTTAATTAAAGGGGATGACATACGGCCCACCAATGCGTTATTGAACCATGCTCCGGACTTGAAGAAGCTTATTATTCGTTGTGAGTTTTATTTGTAAATTGATGACACTTTAATCTCATTTGGACGTACTTCACGCCAGCAACAACCAACAGCATATCCTCTTTCGTGCCCGACGTTCTCAAACTTGAATTTGGGAAATGCATATACGCAGCCAGGTCTTCACTACAATATTTGTGTGTGGATGTCAGCACGAAGTCCGCTGATGACTCGGCTTCATTGGTGATGGACATCTGCGATTCCCTCGAATCCATCAGAGGAAGCAACAAACTCGAGGAAATATATTTGGGGATCGACTGCCAATGTCACTATGCCGATATCTTACAACCACCCTCAGTGTCACTGGAGGCGTGGAAGCGCGTGGACCGCATCCTGTTAGGGAATGAGGGTGTGGATTTTCCTCGCTTACGAGGGGTCACAGTCACTTGGATACTATTTGTGCTGTTCGAGAGGAGTGGCATCTACAAGGACACTCCGAACTCTAAGCTTCAGAGCGCCTTGGATGAGCAGTTTTCAGATTTAATTGCGACAAAGAAATTTATTTTCAAAGGCATAGTTGACGTTCGCCGGCGCAGTAAATTTGTCGTACTATGATCAATTTTGTACCATGGAGTAGATTACAAGGAATGTTCCCTTTATTGTGGATTGCATTCAGAGCTACGGGATAATACAGTATGAGCACTTAATTCCCGTTTTCCATCTCTGAGTTGAAGCACTCGATACCTCACATATTGACCAGCTTTGACACCAGGCCCATTATTCCCTCAGTAGAAGTTACGACCAACGACCACTGCTCGGACTTCCGACGCAAGACTCGGATGTAGCCGGCGACTTTACAGCTTTGAGGCTTTAAACTCTCTTGAAGGCTGCCAAATTTGAGAAATGACTGCGTTTATATGAGTTAAATTGAACACTCTTGTGAAATTGGCTCGATAAGAAGGGACCAAAGGACTACTCAGGCCCTGGGTAAAGTTGAGGACCTCATGCCTTTAGTGATGTAAACAGGGGTAAATAAGACGGCGAATGCGCAGCACAGCTTGCTTCGACGCTCTCAACACCTTTTGCTAGGCTCCACCAACATAACATTTTCTAATCGCCAGCTTAGCTTCTACATCCCTCAAAATACGCCACTCTCGCAGGTGAACTGAGTACGTGAGCCCATTTTTCATTTCAATCATCGAGATTGGAATCTGAGAGCTGTGTCAGTTCGCAGTACTAATAATAATAATAATAGTGACAATGACACTCCAGATGATGAGCGGAAATGTCCCAGCACCCGACGAAGAAAATGATCCCGTTTTTCCTCTAGAGATATTCTATGCGATTATTGAGCAGATCGTGTGGATGGCGGAGGAGCGAAAATCTCTCACCAAGAGACAGCCATTTTATCATATCTCGGAGACGCCACCAGCAACTAGTAATAGGGATATCAAGAACCTGTCTCTTGTTTGCAGGCGATTTGTCCCGCTGTGCCAATCAATTCTCTTTCGCTTTATCAACATCGCTTGGACGAGCCAAGGGCCTTTTCCATCTCTCCAGGCATTACTGAATCTTACGAGGAGCAATCCGACGTTGACCACATATGTCACCCAGGTCTCGTTCACGTTCAAGTCTTCTCGACTGGTAGAAGCTGATCTTCCGGGGCTGGTTGCACTCTTTAATTTTCCGAATGTCAAAAAACTGGGAATCGATAATGATGAAGTTTTTTACATGCACCCGCGGCTGAGCGATGTCGATGATCCCAATCTGGCAATCATGCACAACTATCTCAATCGCAATATTGAAGAAATGATCATATACAGGATGCCAAACCCGCCGATATCAAAGCTCTTCTCCTTCCCTTCGTTGGTGACCTTGGTGATGAAGAATTGTCAATGTCTTCGCAGCAACTTGAACGCTCAACTTTCTCAAAACCAGTCTCCCACTTATTCTAATGTTAAAAGGTTCATAGGCGTAGATCTGGAGAACTTCCCCCTTTCTTTTCTCAGTTGTTCCCCGCAGCTGGAGGAAATACACGTCGCCAATGTCCAACGCGCCGCAGAACCGTTGCTGCCGATGGAGTCATATATCCCTTTCGGAAAACTCAGGCTGTTCAGAAGTCGAGGTTCTTCTGACTGCTTAAGCTTCCTTTGCACTACAGCAGAGAGAACAGGCTTGAATGTGTTTCCTGCCTTGAAGGAACTTGACATACATTTGATCCGGGAGGACAACATACCCTTCGTTAATAAATTGTTCAGATTTACTCGGTCCTTGAAGGTCATTCATATCCTTAGTGAGTATGCCTGTATCTGTAATAAAACGATATAGTCGTTCTCAACCAGATGGAATGGCAGGCACGGCAAACCGCGTTTCTACGTTGCTTCCCGGAACCCTTCAGCTCCACGACTGTGTTTATGCATCCAGAAGCTCATTACATCATATATGGCTGGAGCTTAGCACAGGCTCTGCCATTGACGCAACACTATTGGTTACCGGACTCTGCGACACTCTAGAATCCATTCATGGCGGTAACAATCTTCAGAAGTTGACATTAAGGATCGAAAGCCGTTGTCTTGATATTGAAATCCTACAACCAGGTTCCGTATTATTGGAGGCATGGAAGCGCGTCGACGATGTCCTGATGACGAATAACGGCGGGGGTTACCCTCGACTAAGGGAGGTCTCTATCACTTGGGTGCTGTTCCTGGAGGAGATGATGAGTATCCATAAGGATACGCCGGACTCCGAGCTATTAGGTCATATTTCAAGCCTTCTGCAGGACCAGTTGCGATGCCTGTCCGGGACCGCAAAATTTAAATTTCAAAGCACAGTGAGTGTAAAGAGGCTGGGTGGGGGCTACTTGTCTATCTTTTAAAATAATGCTGCTGCAGTCGTAGATAGATTTAATCTGACCCCCAAGATGTGATTCGGAATGGTTAAACGCTTATTTAATTCATTATTCTGATTCTGTTCAAAAAACACTCAAAAAATGACATTGGAACTCGAAGCTTTTTGATGCGATTCATATTTTGAATTGATACAAAGTCGTGGCTTACACAAACCATGACGTACCTCTCCACAGCTTTGAGTAGAAGTAGCACAGCGCAGGGTCGAACTCACAGTCTTGATTCAGGGCGAGAGATGAAGCGTGCAATTCAAGCGCGTCTTGGAGCGAAAGCGACAACGCACAGCTTGAATAACCACCTAGTCGAACCGAAGGCGAGAGAAAAACGAACCCAAAGGCGAGAATGTTGGAGCAAAGTGACAACACGCAGCAACCGAAAGATGGACTCATAAGAGTCTGACGCTTTATCCGATTAAGCTAGGCGGGCGCCTGATGGGAGGTGTCGCCGGTATTTCTTGGCTCCACTGTGTTTGGATGACGAACGAGCCGGGATGGGCGCACTCATCTTGTTGTTAGCTGCATCAGTTACTACAGTTAACGTCTCACTGAATTCATCAACTTTGCTTTTTTTCCGTTCTCAGATGAAGTAGAAAATTACAACTGATGTCTCTGTTAAGTGTCGGGACTCAAGGTTTGATGATATGGTTTGCCTTGGGCCTTCAATAAGGCTGTATTTTTACCGCTCTCTGTCAAAGAAAGTGACAGTACACACCTGTCTGCGACCCCTCAGGATAGCGTATCAATACATCGGGGGTTCGAACATGTAAAACAAACCTAAGCGACTGGGGCCGTCAAGAACGGCAGGAGCTGACCGGAGATTGCCGAGAGTACAGCTGAGCCTGGGTAATTTGAAACACTGCCACCGATTGGTTCAATTCTGTGCCAATTCTGCGGCTCTTCTCTTGCAACGATTGTCAGCCCCTCTTTGCGACATCTTCCTTCTCCGAGCATCGACACTCCGTTATGATCTTGCCTCAAGACATCATTGACTGCATTATAGCACAATTCGGTCGAAAAAGGCCACGTCCAAGGGATCTCTTGGAGGATTATCATTCACTATGGACGCCTTTAGTCCGACCAGATGATATTCCAGATGCAATGGCAACTTTAAAGAGCCTTTCATTGGTCTCCCGTGACTGTAGAAGGGCGGCCATACGGTACACCTTTTATACCGTCGATATTACAGGAGGAGACAGGGATTCGCTGTTCCGACGACTCAAGCGATTTTACAATTTTCTGTCCACATCGTTATCTCAGGAGCAGTTCTCGCTCGAGCCAAGAGCAGCGACCTGCATCCGGACGCTATCCATCGGAAGATACATTATGGATAGTCTCAACGGTCAGGGGACTTCGGCAGATTATCTATTAGGGGACAGCTTGTTGACGAAGATATTCGAACTTTTGGACCAAGACTGCATGATCATTACATGCCTGCGAATCGATAACAGCCTAACAGCCATTTCAGTCGGATGGGATCAAATCCCAATATCATTTCGCACGTCATTTCAAGCTCTGGTACGGTCACCGAACTTGAAAATCCTTTCCCTTCTCAACATTAAGGATGTACCCCATACACTCTTTCACAAATCGTCCATCAAGGCAGTAGAACTGGCAATATGCAGTAATAGTTATGCTCAGCTAAGATCTATAAGCGAAGAATATATCTTCGACCTCCCGAAAATCGACTTCCTTGTGACCAACGATAAATTTTCCCTGATCTTCATCAAAGCGCCATGGTGGAGGGATGCTCTAGTAAACTTAAAGGGCTGCAACATTGATACCCGTTACGAAATCGATAGCGACAACTTGGAGTTCACCAGGCACTCTCTAGAGACTCTAAGGGTGGACAGCATAAGTGTGTCTATCCACATGTATGCACGACAACTTATTGACGTTTTATGCTGACAATGCGCAAATTCATCTCTAGTTTGGTCGGTGCTCCAAAGATACAGCCAATCGTCATCTTTCAATTCTTTCAACTTTGGCCTTTATACCAATCTGCAAAGACTGTTCATTACGCGTTGCAGGGATATAGGAGACAGGTTTCATGGACAAGACGAAGACGTCATGAAGCTCGTTCGACTGCTGGAAGCGACAGACACCTGCCCTAATCTACGCATGTTGATCATCCGCATAATAGGCTTCTACGAAACATTCGCACGCGAAGACTTCCTTGTACCGGACACACTAACTGGTCCTAGTGTTTGGGAGGAATTAGATCGCGTGGTAGCGTCGTCGAGATTCCCGGCTCTAAGCCGCTTCACACTCGAGATCCTTTCACCGGAGATCGAGCAGTCTCCTTCGGGGAGGTTCGACGAGTCCGAGATGGAGAGGCTGACGAAGGAGGGCTTTGACCGGTCATTTATGCGGACGAAAGCGCTTCAAAGAGTGGAACTGGAGTGGGTGATCGAGGATATTACCTTTATGAATTGGAGCTACGAAGTTGATTGATCCCGATGAATGACATATTTTTACGAGTACCCACAAATCCCTGCTTGTTGACCGTTCAAGTAATGTAGAGTTCTAGTTGAAGAGACAGAATTAAATTGGTGCTAAATAAAATACAGTCAAACGGCTTTAACCCCAGCTTCTGAGGCCTTGTGGGTGCCTCAGGCTCGGTATCGAGGCAACACCTGAGTCCGTATCAACATTGAATTGTGACTGTCAAAACTCTAATTCAATCAATGACAATCAAGGACTCAGTCGCACTAACAATCTGTCGATGATTAAAGATATCTCCTTGTGAGTTCAAGTCGCACAGTACACACATAAACCTTCTTAGCGCGAGATATCAGACAACGCCACACCTATCCAACTTCGAACAGTACCAACCAAATCAGAAATAAGTAGATATCTGAGGCTCGCGCTTACCTCCATTAGAACAAAGATATCTCGCTCAGTGAATGCATCCCTCATAAGCTTGGATAGATGACGCTGAGCAGCATTTGTGGGCGTCGTGAGGTAAGTACAGCTCATTGAGCTCAATTCAGGCTTGCCGCGGACCCTGTGAACGGATCAGTAATTCGATTCCTGCTCTATAGATATAAATCTTGGCGACAGTCGACTCTCGAGTCCCGAGCGTGAAGTTGCGTGGGGTTGCGTGAGGGCACACTATGTATGTGTAGAAAGAAAAAACAAAAAATAATGGCCAACGTGGGGATCGAACCCAAGACCTTCGCGTTATTAGCACGACGCTCTAACCAACTGAGCTAGTCGGCCATAATAACATACCATAACGCGTCGGATGTGTCGCGCGTGGAGCGAAGCGCTTAGCCAACTGACCCGTTCCTAGAATGGCAATGGCATCAGTCGCGCTGATGTGGTCGCGGCGCACGTCAGGGGCGTCAAGCTTCAAGTATAAGTAATCGTGGACTCTAATACTTCGTCGAAAGGATTGGTATGCTATAGATTGGACACAACGAAGCCGCTTCAACTATGAAGGGAGCGCTAACGAAAGCTCATCACTGCGTTACATGTCCTTCCACAAACCCAAAATAAAATAACACAACGCATCAGGGCCAGGTACGCTGACCCCAAGTGCATCTCTCACCACCTCCCACCCTCTCACATCTCTCACCGACTCTCACATCTCCCACAGCCCCCCTGGCCGTCCCACTCACCCCGACCTCAGCGCATCCTTGCTCGCTCTCACCCAAGCCAAGACAAGTGCTCCCGCGCCCGAGTGTGAGACATAATCAGAGATCACCGCGCTCGCTGGGAGCGTACTGGGAGATATCAGGTAAAAGTAATTAATCATGTCGCTCAGCTGTTGGCCGTTCAGTGTGAGTACGGTGTGAGTGCGATGTCTTGTTTAGGTTTGGGTCGGGAGTGCTGGGATTTTTGAGATTTGGTAGTGCTGGGTGGGCTGGGACTTTGGTACAGGAATGGGTAGCGATGAGAGATGTGTGTAGGACATGGGATTTGGAGGTGAGGATAGGGGTTAGTACTGATGCGGGAGATTGCACTGCGTGAGTCAATAGTGACATGGGCGTTTTACTGCACTTTGAATTGAAAGGACTAGTCTGATCAATTCATGCTAACTGCGCTGTACTGCGCATGACTTATCAGCTAAGTGTGCATACGTGTAAGGATAGTCCTGAAGTTGAAGGGCGATAATGAAATACGTGATCATCTGCGGGACTTCCACGACGTGCCACCATCTTACCCTTAGGGCATGTCATCGTAAATTGATACTTGCATTCGCCGACAGATCTTACTCAAGTTAAGGTAAAACGCCGCAAGGACGTTTTACGGCGCCATTCGTCTGTATTAAATCAGTAAAAGCCGCCTTGATACATATCTTGCTATACTATCACAGTGAGAGCTAACCATACTCTCAAGTTGCTTTCGAAAAACCCATCGAAGGAATAAACTTGAGAATATTTTCGACTTCGGCTCCGTGCTGAAACGCGGATTATCCAGCCTAGAAGACTCCCTCGTTACCTATACATAAATCAATGTAGTAAAGCAAGTAAGTCCGTCCGCACCATCATCATGAATCATGAAAGGCCAGCGTAAACTTGAAGAGCATTCCTCTGAAGGGAACAAGGACAGCGTGGAAAGGGAAGGAAGGAATGATTGGTCAATTGATGGGAACATGAAAATGCACGGAAGCGTGGGGAGTGTGAGAGGATGCGAAGACAGAATTTCGGCGCGTTCATGTTAAATTTTCCTGGAGCTGGCGGGTGCGCTCAGATTAGCGCAAAAGTTGAATGAATTCTCTATGCTGGATGCGGATACAGTTTGTGGTGGGTGGTTGTAAACAGACTTGATTTCACTGCACCGAGGTCAATGAAAGGAACAAAATGGTATGAAAGGCACTTCATACTCTCCTTCGAAAGCGGCATAACATCTCTCGTGTCAAGCAGACGATGCGCACCCATCTCTTCTGATGAAAGAGCGGCGCCGCACGGCTCGACGCGTGGGGCAAGAGGCTCTGTGCACGCATGGAGCACTTCGCTGGAGCTGAGAGATTCTGTAGAATTCTCGGAAACCCCAGTAAGGAATGATGAGATGGAAGAAGGGACAGATGACCCAGGGGAGGGGAGGATAAAGGGATGCTCTGTTTTAGGCAACAGGACAAGCAAACCTACAGATAAGGAAACTGGCGTCGAGTGAAAAGCAGGACCCCAAGTTCGATGATTTGGATGGGTTTTGAGAGACTTTGTAAAGTGTTTTGAATAAGTTTTATGAATGAGAACAAAGTGTTGCAGTGAGTTGCGAAGGTGGTTGTGTGTTGGGTGTGGGGGAGGCAGTACCGGGATGAGGAGAGAATGCTGTGCGTTGAACTGAAAAGGAATCGGGATAAGTCCGGGGTCCTAGTTTAAGTGGGAAAAGGACCCTTAATGGCGACGGAGCGAAGTTGGGAATGTGGTGATGACCTTATAAAACCTTTGGACGAAACGGAACGTCCGATTGCTCCTGCCCCTCCCCATTCCCTTGTTCCTTTTCCTCTTCATCAAGACTTTACGCCCACCGCTCACCTCAAGACCCACCACACACGCAGCAATCGATCGATTTTAGACACGAAGACAGACTACTTTTATTTAGAAAGAAGAAGGAAAGGAATAAGAAATGCCAGCCGTAAGACTATCCCGTCGTAGACGATCATCTCATGCTATCTGTGAGTTGCCTACACTCCTACCTCAATGCCCACAACAATTAAACACTGTATATCATCAAGTCACCCCCGCTCGCCCTGGAACCTATGGAATCCCTGCGTCATCGCGCCCGGTCCAGTTTGCACCCAACGTGACGCCCGTTACATTCACTGACCCCGAGGAGGACGATATCGATGCTCTCGCTGCTGCAGTCTCATCAGGTTCTCTTGACCCCTCTACTCTTGATGCAGCACTCTTCGATGGTGATGGGAACTCCTCACTATTTCCACCCCTTGAGAATCAAGCAGCGCCCCCAGCACGAAAGCGATGCCCACCCGGAAAGAGAAGGAGTCAAGGTTATATCCCACGTCCACCCAATGCCTTCATGCTTTTCCGCGCCGACTTCGTGAAGCAGAAGCACGTTCCTGGAAGCATTGAAACTAACCATGGTTCCCTGTCCAAGATCATCGGTATGTTTGCATTCTGCCTGTCAAGCTGTCCATCGGGCTATGATTCAGATCAGTATTTCTCATCGGCGCAATTTCTTATCTCTGACAGGCACATGCTGGCACAACCTCCCCGATTCTGAACGCCGTGTGTGGCAGAACCGTGCTAAAATCGAAAAGGCAAAGCACAAGGCCCTCTACCCTGATTACCGGTTCCGACCAGTCCACAACAAGGAGAAGAAGGCTGCCGCTGCTGCTGCTCGTGCCGAGACTGATGCGCGCTCAACATCGGTCAACTTGACCAAGCACAAACAGTTCGCAGACGACGAAGATGAGAGGCGATGCGAGGATATTTCACAGCTCCTGCTCTCAGGGAAGAAGGGTGAAGAGCTCGCTCTCGCGATGCAAGAGTTGGACAGACAGCGCGAGAGAGATTCGGTGAACGGTTCTGTATATGGACACAGCCCCTCTAACAGCCGTGCCGCAACCCCATCTGCCATCAACCTCCTGCCTCAGGTTCAACACATTCCCCACGTTGTCGCTCCTCAGCCCATGTTCAACCCCAATTTCGGCGCTACTTCTTGGGCGAACCACGCATCGGGCAACATGGGTTATTCAATGCACCGTCGCTCCTCCTCTGTTCCTCTCCCGAACGACTTCTCATTCGCCGGCATGCAACATCAGGGCATTGCGCTTCCTTCCGTTCCGCAATTCGGATTCCACTCTCGGCCGGCATCCCCGGTGCGCATCAGCAACCAGAATAACTTCTCCATGTCCAGCGCACCCACGCCATTCAACAACGGCTTCGCCAACATGTCTCTCGCTCCTCACGCTCCTGCTCCCTCTAACTCCAACATCAACGGCAACCGCTCTCTCCTCGGCCTTCGTCGTCCTTCATCCGCTCAACCCATCCTACGACGCTCCTGGACCATGCCCGGATTCGAGTCCTTCGACAACTCTGCGTACATGCCCTCTTACCACGACTCCCAGCTCGAAATGATGCCTTTCGACATGAGCTTCTCTACCATGATGGGCATGCATAACGTCGACATGAACTCTTATCTTCAGCAAGAACCCGATGAGCCGCTTCCTGAGCCTGAGACCAGCCTCTTCGAGAGCGGATTCTCACTTGGTGGATCATCGATGAGTTCTGCGTCGTCATCTGAGGGTCCTCTGTCAATGAGCCCTAAGGTGGATGTGGCCGTTGATCCCTCCGCGCCGATGCCCGCTAATTTGTCGATGGAGCATATGCATGCTTCGATGAGCCCTAGCTCGCTTGATGCTGTCTCTCCCCTTACTTGCGCTTCTACACCTGCGGGAACCCCACCTCAACCTACGCAGAACCTGGAGATGGACGCGATGTACGGTGCCCATGGAATGACTCAGTACGACCAGATGTCAATGCCTATGGGTAATGGCATGGAGATGATGTATAACCAGAACATGTATGCCCCTGAGATGAACATGGGCTATGTGTGCTAGACGTTTCCCTCTGCCTCTCGCTTCTTCCTGTCTTGTTTTTCTGTCTTTTCGTCTTCGTCTTTTGCTTGATATCCTGTTCCATATTCAACATTTAACTGTAGCCTTAGTATCCCCTTGCCGAGCCTCACCGAGCCTGCACACCATCCCATTCACGACCACCCCGCTATCTATCTATTCAACCAAAACGCTCAAACGCCCCTTCCATGCTCTCAAGTTCTTCACGTTCATAAATCTGTAGCCTTAGCACCACTATCTCTGTCTCTCTTGTTTGTTTGTTATATCGTCTCGTCTATCCTTACTTACTCGTTCTTTTTATTTCTTCCGCCTTCACACTCCTTTCTGTTGCCCTTTTATACTTGCTTTTGTTCATCCTCCGAGTCGAGTGATGCCCTCCTTCGTTCGTTTTAACTCTTAAATGTCTGACTGTCTACTTCCATACTTAGCTTGATACCAGGTCACGGCCTCCTTACTTCTACACCCCTCTCATTAATTACTCTCCGCCCAAAAGATGTAGCCTTTATTATTGATATTGATATTTGATTTGTTGTCTTGACTATTCTTTTTAACTGCGTGAATCCGAGAGCCCGAGTACCAACAGAAACCACAGCAGTGAATTTAAACCCCATCCAAACGTTTGCAACCCGGAGACATGTTTCGTGTTCGACGTTCACTCGTCTTTGTACATGTCCTTCCCATCTATCGACTGAATCGTACTCAGAACCGATTGAAGTTTCTATCAGTCATTGCACCACATTGTATGCACCCACATCAACTCTGGTATTCAACTTATTGTTAAAAACTGAAATCTCGTACCGCTGCATACAGCTCAACAGGCACGACGACGAGGTTCTTGGAGTCGTTGATGGTGGTTTTCATCGAGTCTAGGAGGCCTGGGGGAAGTTGGCTGTGAAAGGGGCCATAAGAATGGTCAATAAATTGAACAGGCATGTTGTCGTCGAGAAAGAATAGGAGACGAGACGACTCACTCGATAGTTGAAATACCCGATTGCACCAGGGTGCTGACTGCCGTTGCTGGGTCGAATGCAAAATCTGCATGAGATCGTATCGTATCGTCAAATCGTTCGTTCACAAAGTACATCCGTCCACATTCTCTGAACCCAATCGAGAATTGATTTTACTATCAACTTACCAACGCAATACCCCTCCGGAATCCTCCCACTCTGCACATATTCAGCCGGCAATGTTGTCTGCACAGGCATACCCGAAACGACGTCGTAGATGTACATTCGGCCGCCTTTGATGGCGTTGGGAATATGGGAAGGGGAGATGAGTGAGTCTCTGGTGAGTTTTTCGGGTGGAGGGGTGGGTTGGGTGAGTTTTGCGGGTGGGGGTGGAGTGGAATTAGCCGTTGATTCGTTGGAAAACATTGCTGGAGGTTTCGGGAAGGGGTCGGCGCTGAAGGATACTGTTGAGGGGAGAAAATGTGGGACAATGGGACTTGGACTGAGTGCGACGTCGCTACCCCTAATCGCACGAGACATTTGACGTAATAGTAAACTGTAGAATTATTACACACAGAGCACGAACGTCAATTCTAATTAAATATTCGATTCAAACCATGTACCTATAACCATCACTCTCCTCCCACTCCGACCCATCAGGAGATTGACCTAATGCTTGCTTCAGCCTCCTAACACAAATATTCAATTCGAGCTGTACCCCAGAGCTCCTCGACACAAGGAAACTCTCAAAATAACCCTCAATAGCCACTCTCATCCGATTTTCCTCCTGCGTAGTATCATACGTCCTCATCTTAAGCCTCGCCGTAATATCAAAACGAACGCATCGAAGCGCGGGGTACTTCCCCGATACCAAAGCCTTGACCAATCTTGACCAGCTCTTTCGAGAATTAGCGTGGTCGATGAGATAGTTGCGGCATAGGTTGTTCCGAAATCCCCAGTACAGAACGCGGAAGCTGAGGGTGTGAAGATTCAAGCAAGGATCGCCTTCGGATAGCATACTAGCTTCGGGAGCTAACCCGTCGACTGAATTTACATTCAGGTTTCGAACGAGGATGACTTTTTCCAAGTGCGGAAATCGCCCGAAATTGAAGTCATCATCAGGTGCGAGGGGTGGTTGGAACCCCCCGAATGTGTGCGTCTCTAGAAAGTAAATCAAGGTCATGCATGATAAGAGACCGAAAGTAAACGATAACATACCGCGCGTAATCACCTTCAGGACCTTCATCTCGCTACCCGCTGCGAAATCCAAAATCCTTGCGTTGTCTCGATAGTAACCTCGAACCGTGATAGTGCACCTCTTCAAATGCTTCACAGTTCCCGGCTCCCAGCTCGACATCGACACAGCATTTTCATCGGGCATCATTACGTTACCGAAGTCGTGATTCGAACGAAAGTATTCAAGCTTGGGCAGCAACTGCAGACGTTCCAGCCGTTCCGCATCCTGGACCTCGGCGTCGTCTTCAGCACGAAGATGCATATAGCCGTGTTTACGGTGTAATTCGTCATATGACCTCGTATACTTCAGCTGAAGCGCTGTTATCTCCAGTCCTCTGAAGATATAAGTCGGGAGATTCTTGATACTGACAAACGAAAGGACACGCATTGTGGGCTGTTGAATGAGGTTTCGGATGGACGTGCGCAGTGATGCTGTGAGATGAGGCCATTCTACTGGTAGGACCTTGAGCGCAGTGAGTCGAAGACCTTCCAGGTTACAATCACTGCCAGCGAGTAAATCGAGGAGCTTGGGGAGTCTGTCATCCGACAAAGGTTCCGGTGAGTACGAACCGAGGGACGATTTGTATAGGCATTGAACGATTGGAAATTTGACTGTCAACCTACGAACGAAAATATGAGGTCGGGGGAGGAGAGTTGATGAAATTGGCGTCGCATCTCCGTCGTCCTTCGACGACCCACATAACACGTCAAGCAGGGCGTGTAACTTCGTGACAGTGGTCAATTCGATGGTGTGGTACAAGTGTTTCAGAGCAGCTCGACGACATTCCCGAGAGACCAAACAAAACGTTTTCAAACCCTGTTTAGATGGATGTGGTGTGAAGTTGTGGCCAAGCGCTGTGTAGTATACAGTTGGCTGTTTATAGCCATGTTGGTGGTGTCCCCAGAACTCGCTTTTATGCTCCAATATGTCCTCAAGTGGTCGGATCGCGTCGCTGACAAGCTTGTCCGCTATGTGCTCTAACACATCCAATGGGAGGTGCATACCTGGATCATACCAGCTCAGGTATGCCTGATGAACGTGAATATGCGTAAATTGACATACCTGAGTGATTTTCTCTCAAGTTCCAATTACAGCTTTTGAAAGGTCGGTACAATTGAAGGAAGAGCGAACGAATGACGCACACCTGTTGAAAGCGGTCATCTTATGTCTAGTAGGTTGTACGTGGCCGAAACTTTAAACACGTCAACGACCACGCCAACTATCAAATAGTCATCAATATCAGTCTTCCGCAGTATTTCAAATTGTATTAAACCTACATATGGATGGTCAAGGTTTAGAATAGAGAATATGCTTTGGTAAAGCCAGTTGTAAAATGGCATGAATTCAAAAGGGGCGAAGAACGAAGAGAAAATGCATGGGATAAGACCCCGCTTTACCCGCAATATTTTCCCCACAGCTCAGCTGCCTACAGGGAAGAAGATGAGTACTCATCGGACGCACTATCGTCCCACTCCGACCCATCAGGAGACTGAAAGTGTGTATGTTCCTGCGTCTTGACACAAATATTCAGCTCGAGGTGCACCTTGCAACTGGGTGATGCCAGCATTCGTTCGAAAAAACCCTCAATGACCACCCTCATTCTACTCTCCTCCTGTGCTGTATAATACGTCCTAATCCTACCCGTAATATTGAAGCGAATGCATCGAAGGGCTGGGTATTTCCCCGATCTCAAGACGTTGACGAGATGTGACCAGCTGCTTCGAGAATCGACATGGTCGATGAAATAATTGGTGCATTGGTCGCTGCGATATCCCCAGTACAGAATACGGAATTCGAGTGTGTGAAGGCTGAAGCAAGGATCGCCTTCATCCAGCATTTTAGCCTCTGGCGCTAGTCCATTGACAGACCCTGAGCTCATGTTACGAACGAGGATGACCTTTTCTAATTTTGGATATCGTCCTAGGTTGAAGATATCGCGAGGCGGCGGGCGTGGTTGGAACCCTCCGACTGGATGCGTTTCTGGAAAGTAAATCAAGGTCCTTGAGCACACGGCGTCATCCCAAGAGACAGAAATCGAACTACGACGTACCGCGCGTGACCAACTTTAGGACCTTTATCTCACTACCCGCTGCTAAATCCAGAATTTTTGCATTATCTCGATAGTAAGGTCGAACCGTGACTGTGTACCCCTTCAGGCGTTTCAAAATGCCCGGCCTCCACGCATTCCCAGCATTTTGAGCTGACATTAAGTCACCGAAGTCGTGATCTGCACGAAGGTATTCAAGTTTAGGCAGTAAGGGCATACCTCCCAGTCGTTCCGCATCTTGGACTTCAGCACCGTCTTCAGCACGAAGGTGCCTGTAGGGGCGATTATGGTGTAATTCAGTATATGGCTTCGTATATTTCAGTTGAAGTGCTGTGATCTCCAGGCCCCGGAAGATGTAGTTAGGAAGATTTTTGATGTTGACAAAGGAGACAATGCGCATGGTGGGTTGTTGAATTAGGTTGCGAATTGACTTGCGTAGCGACGAGGTGAGGTACGGCCACTCCTAGACATTGCTTTGGATGCGACAATTCGAAGACCTTGCAGATTGCAGTCGCTTCCGGCGAGAAAATTGAGGAGCCATCAGCAAAAAAATTGATAGTAGATCTACGAACTGTCGTAGAAATGTAAATATCAGCTTGATATGGTATATATCATTCTCCGATACAACACTACAGTACGAAGTTGTGCATAGCTGTGTCACGTCATGATAGAGTCTTTGTTTATGAGGGATCTCAGTTTGCCCATGCCCTCTCAGTCAAATGTCGGAACACTATAACCTGTTATGTCACTTGTCAGTCTGATAACCCATAGATTATCTAAAACCTGAAGAGACTCCACATATCTATGCAAATTTAAGATAAATAATGTATACTAGCTGAATATCAGGCATAAACTGGCATATCAGTTTGGCATCACATTGAAATTTCACAGACTATCGATTGTCTAGTTGTCAGTTGTGTATTATGTTAATTTCAGATTGAAGTCTGTATATCACACACATCTCAGTCTCGCGCCATCTTGTCTGCTTAATTTCTGCTTGTAATCATACACTGACCGTGAACTCAGCTTGAGGTATACACATCAGACGAATATCTGATTGATATTGAGTGTGTCAGGTTGGGATCACATAGACCCATTGAAGGCCAACTTTTTTTCAACATAATTATTATCTATACTTCATTAATGATAAGTGGATTAAATTATGGAAATGAGTGTCTATCTAGTCAAAAATACAGGCGGTAATAAATATTATCACGTCCGATTTCTTGGAGGAGGCTAGATCCCACGCCTTCGAAGTTCGAAGTTTGAGGGATGAGCGAGGCGGTTGTTCATATATTTCCTTTGCTGTTGCAAAGTAACAAAGGCTTCTTGGACTAGTGGGTTCATCGCTATAGAATCTGTGGTGTTAGTCAACGCTTGGGTTCGATTCCTTGCATTGGCAAATTTCAATTTACATTGCTGGTGTTATTCAACGCAAATGTGGAATGAGCGGCTGGGTGAACCCTTCCAAAAAAGAAAAATCTTTTTATTTCTCTCTTGTTGCACTTATTCGATAGGTATGTGTAGTATAATCAGACGTCACTAGTTCAGCAGATGTCAGATTGGGACTTAATATCAGGTTGACGTTTGATCTCAGATTGAAGCCCACAGCTGGGTGGGCAGACTTAGACTTCTGTCGCCGCCACATCACAGCCTGATATTGACTAGACATTGGCTGATATCACAGATCTACAGCCCGTTTTTTTGCTGATGGCTTGGGGAGTTCGTAGTCCAAGAAAAGCATGTAGGAACTGGTATTGAATTTGCTTTGGAATCCAGGAGCCGGCCAGAGGGTTAAACGACGAATGAAAATATGAGGACGAGGTAAGAGAGGGGTCGAAATCGGCGTCTCGGCACACTGGTGGTCCTTGAACACACAAATTATGTTAAGCAGTCTGTGCAATTGCGCGACACCTGTTATTTCAATGGTATGGAAGAGGTGTTTGAGAGCAGCTTGTCGACCTTCCCTAGAGACCAAACAAAAGGTTTTCAAATCTCGTCTGCGTGGAACTGGTTTGTAGCTGTAGCCAAGCATTCCGAGCAATAGGTTCAATTGTGCTTCGGCACTGCGTTGATTAGGTCCCCAGAACTCGTTTTTATGCTCCAATATGTCCTCAAGGGATGGGATCGCGTCATTGACGAGCTTGTCTGCTATGTGCTCTAACACATCCAAAGGGAGGTGCATGCCCTGAACGTGACTTAGCGACTGTACTCCGCAGTAAACATGAGAACTGTGTAAGTTGACATACTTGAGTAGTCGCTACTTGCTGAGTACCACTGGTACGAGTTACGAACCAAACGTGACTAAGGGAATAGTGGAGGAACAACGCGAACCTGTTGACATGAGTTATATATAGGAGCAGGGCTAAAACTTTAACCACGTTAACATCCACAGTCCATGTCAAATATCAATATCTCAGTTTGCGCAGTGTTTCAAATTACATCGCATATGATCTATATATAAACAGTGAATGAATAAAGGAGGAAGTATTCCAATAAGGCGAGTTGTAAGCAATTATTACATATAGGTTGACAATGACGAAAAAGATGAGGAACTTATCGAGAGTCCAGGTAAATATATAAGGAAGGATATCGTAGTCTATTGAGCATGGATAGATCGTGAAAGCATGATTTGCATAAATCTATGATGATTTCTTGAACGAAGGAAAGAAGGACCCCTTGTGGATGCGGAAGATGTATGTCATGGCGAAAACAAGGCCAACCTATTATCAGAATGTTAGCATCAAGCAAAGCAACAATACGGGAATGAGAAGAACAGACATTGAAGACGATGTAACCCATCATAATTCCAAAATTTCTCCAATGATTTTCGTAAAAAATGTTAAAAGCCGAATTCAGGAACTGGTCCGTCGTCCTTACACTGCAGAAACCACAGGCGGAAGTAGCGTTGGGATCGGTTACATATCCTCCCATTTTGGAGATAAATCCGTCCATGTATTGACCGCAGGTCAGGCCAGATGGAGGATTGAGCCTGACCAACTCAATCGGCGAACAATTGATTTGTCTGCGGCCCATAGCTAGTCGACGAGTCAACAAGAAGACCTTAGAATCAAATAATTGAATATACACACCTTGACCCAGAATACCCTCAATGAGGTATGTGAATGGTGAGAGTCGGTACATCCATTTCCACCAGCCAAGTTGCGAAAACGGCTGAACAACACCATTACTACAGATAAACAGTGAGCGTTGAAAGTAAGGTCACTGGAAACGCTACGCACAATGTGATGACGAAAGAAAAGAGTAGGGAGAACAAGATGGCGGCAATCTCGACGTTGGGTGCCATTGCGGTCACAGCTTGCGCAAATGTGGTGTAGTAAAACGGCCAGCAGATGGTCATCATCAGGAAGGTGTATCCGGCACGCGAGCTTTCAAATCCGACAGTCCAATACCAGCTGAAGAAGAGGAGTGCAGAGCCCAAGAAATTCCAAGGTAATTCCACTAGGATTTGAGACGTGACAAGAGCGGTCCAGCTGTACATGCGACTGGGTCGCTCACGAATTTCATAGACGGAACGAGTAGCAATGAACGGGATCTGCAACTGGTTTGAAAGAGGAACACTGATGAAACGTCAGCAATTATGAAAATCAGATAATCCTAGTGAAGCCGTACCTAAGGACCGTAGCCATGAAGACAGCCTAGATAAGCATAGGAGAGCTTGTGAGTGGAGCGGTAGTGATGTGAATATTATGGCACTTACAAAAAGCCTATTTTGCGTCCCCTGGATACTGTCTTTAGACTTCCAGAACGTAAAGCCAATGAACAGCCCTCCAAAGACATTGAGAACGAGTTTCGCCATAATGTAAGTGGGGTCACGCCAATATGCCTCTGAATTGCGCTTGACCAGCTCCCGAGCTTGATACATCCACGAGCTGGCAAACTCGCTGTGAAATGTCGCCTCAACGGGAGGACGACTGCGGCCTTCGTTGATAATCGCCTGTATTTCCTGTCTAACCTGGTCTGCTTCAGGTGATGCCAACCAGATTTTGCGCCAGTCTTGCTCGCTAGTGGCCGTCGCACCAGCTCCGATGACATCAAGCATATATTCCGCACTTTCAGGTGTTCATGAGCATAGGCATCGCAGAAGTAACAACAACATACGGGTTTTCAATTTCTTGACACTTTCTCGCGCCGTTGCGCTCGAAATAGTTGAGCAGTTTGGTTGCGTTCAAGCCTAGATCACCAAAGTAAACGGTTTGTCCCCCTTTGCGCAGAAGCAGAAGTCGATCAAATGCTTGGAACAATTCAGCGGACGGCTGTGAAATTTGCATTAATAGATGGATAATGATGAAGGGAGGGATCTCACTTGGTGAATCCTATACAGGTAATTATAAATACAAGCGTCGATATAATATAAAATAAAGGACGTACGTGCAAAGGATGGCCTGCCCTCGGCTCGCCAACGTTTGGAGGAACGTGATGATAGCCCATGCGCTGCGAGAATCCAGGCCTGAGGTTGGTTCGTCGAGGAACAGCAGGAGTTTTGGTTTAGCGGCGAGCTCAACGCCAATGGTGGTGCGTTTCCTATGCTCAATACTGAGGGACCCAACAGAGGCGTCTGCGTACTCCTCCAATCCGCACATCTCCAAGCATTTCTCGACGCTAAGGGGGATCAGGGTTCATTAGGCTAGAGTTGACGATGAAAGGAAACAGAACACGTACTACGCCTCTTTCTCTGACAAAGGAACTGAAGCTGGTTGACGCAGTTTCGCCGAGAACAGCAGAGCTTCACGAACGGTGGCAAAAGGCATGTGTGTGTCCATTTGTTGGCAGTAACCCGTTTGGGCTTGGAAATCCGCAGGAAGAGGCTGACCATTGACCAGGCGATCACCAGTGACAACGCCAACATCAGTGCGTTGAGCAAGAGCATTGAGCAGTGTCGTTTTGCCTGCGCCAGATTCGCCCATGAGGGCAGTGAGCTTTCCAGGCGCCACATATCCTGACACGTCATCCAGAAGCTTGCGATCTTCATGTCCTGGAATGGGCACTGTATAGCTAATATGTTGCCAGGAGAAGACGTCAGTCATCTTCGGTGTTGGGGCTTTCTCCTTGGTTGCACTGGTGGGAGCCCTCTTCAGTGTGTCATCGCCTTTTTCTTCATCGTTGCGTTCCTCTGCAAAATGCGACTTGGCCCCTCGTTTGAACAATGTGACCGAAGTATCGCTGGAGAGTTTGGTGTTGAATTCCGTAAAGGTCAGGAGGGCAATCGTGAATCCTATGCCAAAGGCGATTACAATACCCAGATTCTGAAGGGGTATCATCAGTAATTTGCGGATTAGTGCAGAGAGAACAACCATGTACCATCCAGATATGCGAATGCTTGAAGCTATATGAGAGTTCGATAAATCGATTACCATCTACAAATGGCTGTCCAGATACGGCACCGACTGTGGCGCAGACCTGGTTTTCCAGCGTGATGTTTTCATACCCAGGCCCACGAGGCACCAGATTAGAACATGCTGCCTCCAGAGTGTGGAATTCATTACCCATGAGCGCCTCAAACCTGCATAAACGTATCGTAAGGTACGGAACAATTCTGTGGAGGGGAATTGTATTTACCCATATTTGACAGGCTAACCATAAAATCGTGGTTTAGTAGGTCGATAAGGAAGAAATTTGAGCCACGTTGACATACATTGATGTAGCTGAGCCAGCGGAGGGCACCGATCATACTGGGGCGGGGGACAAAATAGCCTGTTGAATCGTTTAGAGAGGTTGTTAGTAAGAAGGGATACTTAGAGCGTACTGGTGTAGATAGCGAGGGCCAGGATTGAGATTCCAGCAAAGCTTTGAGCCGATGCCTCCGATACAAAAGCCGCTGCAACTGCTCTGAACCATCCTTTCATTGTAAGGGTGGTTACAATTTCAAAAAGGAGGAAAGTGCTTTATATAGTTTGGGATCAGCTAGCTGGAGGATAAAAGACGTGCCGAGGAGCTTACAAAAATTGAGCCTGAAAACGGGTTGTCAACGACAGTGAAAAAGAACGTTCAAAGAGCTGACCATATACTTACAGGTGTCTTTTGAAGGCCGATCATAAAGTAAAGGATGATAGTGAAGACTGTGCAGATGACGATTGTGATGGGTATATCAACGATAGTCAACGCAGCAGCCTCTATGAAAGGGTGGTAGAATGCAGCCTTCTGATGCCTGGCGACGATAGGACGCTGCGCGTACAGCATCGGCATCTCTGCCAGAGACGAAAGTGCAGCAAAAAATAAAACACTAGAAAGGCGTCGGTAACTCCTCTGAAACGGTTGGTGAAATCAACCTTACAAGAATAAAATTCCACCGCGAGGGAAGAACCCATCTGTGGATTGCGGCATTTTGAAGTAGACACTACCCAGAATTAGACCTTGAAACACGAAGGAACTTCAAGCGAAGGTCAGATCACGCCGATGGCATTTGAATGCATCCACTCACAAGAGGTTGAGCCCAGTTGCAAGCATGCTTCCTCGAATAATTTGGACCTTCCGCCTCACGACAGCACTCAATTGTTCAGGGATGGACAAGAGGTAAGGGCTGTTTTGTCATCAGAGAGGGAACCAGAATACGAGTAGATATGACCTGCCTTGAGTTACGACTACGCTTCGCAAGCTCGTGCCGTGCACTTTGGATGTAAGCGTTCTTCAGATCGTGCCTCCCAACAACTGAACCCAGATACTCCTCCATGTCCGCATGGTTGAGCTGGCCAATGTTGGATTTGATGAAATAATCTGCAAACTCCTGGGCAGTCTGAGGTTGATTCGTGGAGCCTGGGCGATGTATCCTAGCATTGACATCAGTCACGGCGACGAGGAAATCGGGAGTTGTTTGACGATTGGCAGGTTGATATCTTGCGAAATGTTGTTAACGTTTGGTCCGTTTGAGAAACAACGATACTCACCCCATATCCAAGAAGTATCGCTTCGCCTGATTTGCGGGACCAAAATATGCCATCCGTCCTTCATAAAGTACACAAACTTTGTCGAAGTGTTGATATAGTGACTCTCCCGCCTGATATAAGGATACGATGGTCGTCGTTTGAAATACATCTGTACTGACACGCAGAGCTTTCACAAACTCCAGCGCGGTACTAGCATCCAGACCGCGAGTTGAGCTAGACGAAACCAATAACAATCAATACCACAATTGTCGAGTTTATATTGGTGAATTGTTACGCACTTGTCCCATGCCCCAATGCAACTCCGAGCAGCCAAAGCTTCTGCGATTGAGACCCTCTTCTTTTCTCCCCCGCTGACACCTCGAATGGCTGCATCTCCGATGGGCGTGTCCTTTGCGTGTTTGAGACCGAAGATGGTTGTGAGCAAGTCAGTGGAACGCCGAGCGAAATCGTTGCGCGTCTCCCCGGCACGCTCACGTGGCGTTCTCATGGTCGCGGCGAAGTGCAGGGTCTGATCCACGCTCAATGTCGGGAAGTGGACATCATCCTCAGGGCAGTATTGAACATCGCCTCTGAAGTGCTGATCGAGCTCCTTGGGGGATAGAGAGTCGTAATGAACGTCCCCTTGTACAGAGTAATATTCCTTTCGTTGGTTGGAGAGAGTCTTCAGCAAGGTGGTACAACCGGCGCCTGGGCTGCCAAGAACAACTGATCGAAGTGTTATAAATCGAATAACCTAATGAACACGCGTAATGCACTTACGAAGCATTTCTCCAGGTCGGACAACACCCTCAATACCTTGCAAAATATTTCGCAGGTGCGGGTGCCTTGCCTTACGAACGTTCTCCATCATCGCAGAAGGACTGAAGATAGTTCCCATGGTCGGAAGATAGGTATCTGAAGCCCCGAGTCCTACAACCGTAAGGTTGCGGAAGCCAACCCCAATTGACCGCGGTTTAATTTGGGCATCTTCCCGCCTGTATACTAGTTAGCTTTGAGCTCGAGGCTCTGAATACATGGATTGCTCACCTCTGAACTGTGTCTCGAAGCACCTTCTCGAGATCAAATGGCTCGCCGTGGAGAGTTCCGTCCGTAATCGCAGAAGCTTTTTCCAAGTCTATGTTGGCATATCTCGTCGTCTCTGTCACCTTCTCTTTGGTCAGTGATCTCCGCAGCTCTGCAACTCCCTCTGCATTGAATGAATCAAGGTTGACTCTCGAAACAGATGAAGCCGCTGTCGAGGCTGATGGACTCGCAGGATGGTGTGAGGGACGGATGATATCTGGTGGATCCATGGAATAGGTGTATTGGAACGACAAAATTGATCAAAATATACAGTGTAAGACTCGTTCTTATATTACATGCCGTGCAGATGTTTGCCGTCTTGGAAGTTGTAGATACGTCTACACGGCATTAATGTTTTACTCCAGTGGAATGTGACGTGTGTACCCGGCCAGACATGTTTATGCTGCATGCTGACGATGCTATGAGCCGCAGTAGTACAATGCGGATCCGTCTTCGGAAATAAGGAACGCTTACATTGGCTTTGACCACTGTCAGCGTTATTTCTAGCTGAGAAACCATCACTCGATTTCGTGATACTCATGACTCATACCCGGATAGCACAGAGATGTTTGCCAGATTGCTTGCACGCGGTTGCAGCAAGAATCCAGCCATCATGAGATTCAGAAATTATATTTCATTTACAACAAATGTACTGGATACTGTGAGGGCAGATAATGAATGGCAAAGTTTAAAAATCTCTGGGAAGGCTGTTAAGTCATTATTAACTCCGAGAGACGTTCAGTTCCTAGGGTACCTCACCTGCGATGAGAGGTAGATTGACAATCCCACATCCTGAAACTGCGCTGTTAACGGAGCTCCATGTAGGTATGAGTCAGAACTCGGGATGAACGGACGAAACTAAGTCTTGGGGCTTGGATTGACCACTGATTCAACGGATGGGCAGCCATCTCTCTGTCATCTAACGACCAAAGCGCAATCTATCAATGCTTTGAAATAATTGTTTGAAATTGATCTATACAACACGATGTTTGGTGATACGGAACCGGGCATCACGGCCCAGGTTGGAATGAGGCGCAAATTTATCTTCAGCTCAATCTAGTCAAACGGGTTCCTGGTTTTGCAATACACCCATATCGAAGAACGACTTCGAATTTAGAGGGCACAGTGCCGTAGTCCCGATATGTAGTCACTCAACATTTGTCGTCGTTTCTTCCCATACCCACAGAGATTCCTATAGCGGTATTCCGCCCCGCCCGATAAGATAGTTCTGAAAGACGTTGTGCTCTACTTAAAATCCTGGACGACCACACCCACCTCGCAGACAACCAACCCGTTAATTTGACGTTGAGCGTCAATTTGAATCGCATTGTTCCATTTATGTTCCTCCAGGTCGAATATGTTGTCTCAAGAACCCAAACTAGCCTAACCAGAACCTGATAATCAAAGACCCATTGACACTTCATTCTAATTACAGTAACAGCTGTGCTCACCATGGTTTTTCGAGTCTATCAAAGAGCGCCGTATGATCACATTACTTGAATGACAACTCGAACCCGCAAGAATTACCTTGAGCAGTTTCTATAAATACATACCATTGTTCCAATAGGAATAATTGACATGGGAACAGGATGGGAACCCCCGAAGGCAATACAAGTACATAAACCATCGCATTGGGAGTTGAAATTCCCACTGGCATTCTTGACTTCACTGCACTCACAACCTGCTTGCCTGCAAAGCTTGCCGCAGTCACGTTGTGGAAAGCGAAGCCAAGGTCCTCAATCTGCTTTCACCTATCGATATTTGGCCGTTGTCGTTTCATTTTACCCTCGAGTGAAGGTGTATTATACTACTTGGACCGAGGTCGACTCGAGCACAAAATTTCTAGGTTTATCTTGATTTCAGCGGACTTCCTCTCGACATGGCAGCTCCTAGATCACATGCAGACCCAGAATTCAGAAGTATACACACGGCAGAGGTCACTCATTGCGAACACTGCAGAGGCGCAATTGTCGACACCAACGAATCAATCCTGCGCGAAATAGAGAGCTTTGCAGCTTTCAACGGGTTTGAGGATCTTATCAGCAAGCTTATATCGAAAAAATTGGAATGGTTGGTTCAACAATCCCTGCAACATGGCATTACCATTGGACGAAAGACGCAAATGGAAGAAGATGACGAGATGATAACCCAATACCGACAAGGGCTCCTGCGGATGCGCCAAGAACGTGACGAAGTGAAGGAGCGACATCAACGCTATCAGGAACGAGTGGTTACCAACACGAAGGAGATTCAGAGCATCAGAAATGCCCTAAATGCTCTGAGCTGGGTGGACAACGAGACGGCACTGATTGGGTATGTACATCAAAGGAGGTGACGACATGCATCCCTCTTTGCTGATATCTACTCAGCTCACCTGACGATCATGACTTGACCCAAGAGTCGCCTATCCACCTTAACGACTTAGGAGAAACCAGCATACAGAAGGCTCTCGAGCTCACTCCGGTTTCTCAAAACGAGGATGAACAGCTCACAATTTCTGAAGCTCTAGTCTTACACAGCAGCGACTCATCACTGGCAAAGGAGGAGCCAGCACCACTTCATGATCACGAGCAATCCGATACAAGGTAGTTCGTCCATCAACGGATCGTCCTAAAATATTTTTTGAATTAATATTTATTTAAAGCGACAGTGTCGTAGCTCCTGAAAACTGGATGGCACCATCAAACGAGGTAGACGACACGGTGACCGCGCAGTCATCAGCTACCAGGAGCGAGAACGAACATCTTGCGATTGAAATTCTGCGCAGCATATCGGCATTGGATGTCAACACGACGCCAACTGCAGCTGTCGATGCAGACGAGCTCAAGGTATCACAAACTGTGGACGGGATGAAGCAATTATTGCAACTCACCAGACAGAAAGGGAATCTCAGAGCGGTGAAAGAGGCAAGGCGACTACTTGCTGCCGCGTCACAGGCACCCAAGGCCATTCGCACTGAGGCGCAGACGTACCTGATAAAGAATTGGAAGGTACCGAAATACATCAGGGATACAAAAGTCGTTGATTCATCGCCCTCGTATGTTGATGCATCTGTCCCCGAAATCGTGGTCGACGCGTCAAATCATGGTGTCGGGTTCATCTTCAAGAATGTTGGATGGCTCGGTTGGACCTTCAAATCTAGCCCTGATATCCCAATTGGGATTGACGACAATATAATTATGAGCTGGGCAGAGCTCATTGCAGTGGAGCTCGGTGTGCGGGCATACGTGGAGGTTGGATTCCATTCGTGTAACCTCCTTTTGCGCTCCGACAATAAGGGCGTGATTAAAGCACTTGGAGAAAAGGTCTGGCAGGAGAAGTTTGACCTTAACGCTATCCTGAAGCGCATCTTAAAGATTTGCAAAAAGAACGGGATTACGATCGTGCCTCGCTGGATCTCGACGGACGAAAATCCAGCAGATGACATATCGCGGGGTATATATCCTCATGGAGAACCCAAACTCTGGACGACACCCACACTCCCACCTATGCTGGCGAGGATACTCCAGCCCGTCTCTTGAACAGAGGTTATTACCTGTACGGTGTATTTAGCGTTGGTTTACACTGTTGTATGAAACCGAAGAATATAATCCATGATGAATTTAATCTCGTGAAGTATAGAGGGATGAGGATCTATAGAAAGACAACAAAGATTAGACGATAGTTTCGAATTTGTTCGAATCAACGACTAAAAATACTGCAAACTCCAATGGGGGGAACGGCATCATGACAGCATCATTGACATGAGAAATTTGGAGACTATGTATATAACCCACAGCGCACCAAACGTATCTCTTACACCGGCTTCACACACCCACAACTTGCTTGCTTGCGGGGTTTGCTGCAATCACGTTGTGGAAGGCGAAGCCCATTTTCGAGTCTCTTCTTCGTTGATATTCGACTATTTCACGGTAATATTCAGTAGAATTCACACCAACAGTCCCGCCGGAAACACCGTCCTCCGATCTCCAGAGTCGAGGGCAGATCTACTGCATCCCAAGGACAACCTGTCGATAAATTTCTACATCTCTAACGGATATGCCTCGCCAGGCGTCACATACAGCAAGAATTCACGATTGCGAGGAATGTAAGGGAGTTATATCCGACCTCAACAAGTCAGTTATCAAGGAAATATCCAATCTCACCACAGACAATGACCTCGCCATCGCTATCACATCCCGTCTTGCGACTGAAATAGGCAGCGCTATCCAACAAGCAGTCGTGCATGGTTTTGGGGTTGGGAAGCGATTAAAACAGGAGGAGTATGGTGAATATGAGGGGCAAGTAACCAGGTATAAGCGGGCGCTCGGGGATATGCGCCAGGAGCGTGATCAAGCGAGAGAAGACCATACAAAGTTCCGGGAGGAGGTGCGAGCCAATATACGGGACCTTAACAGGGTGAAGACAAATTTGGATGTACTGAGCTGGGTACATCATAAACCCCAGGAAGCTAAATCGAGGTGCGAGAAATCCGATGAACGTTACGATCCTCATTAAACACACACTCGTATATACATCGTAGCCCTACAGCAAGGGGTGTCAACCCGGAGATTATGACCTCAAATAGCGTCGAACACCTTGGTAATAATCCACAAGACGAATCCGACATTGACAATGTGCAATTGGAAGAAATCGAGGTAATGGAAATACTTCGGCTGGAGGAGGAGTTTGGATTAGGGGAAATCTGGACCAAGACGGCCACAAGGTATGCAGTGCGGCTTATCAACAACATTGGACCAGTTATAATTCTTACACCACTTTTTAGGGACGGGTTATCAATGGAAAAGGGGGGGAAAGCCAGGATTCCAGAATGCCCTCCGTCCACGACTATCCAAAACACCATTGTTGTGAGTAAGCAGCTGAGGGGCTCAAACGACAGTTACAACACCGAGGACGTTGCGACGCTGATTCAACTCGCCAAAAACCCAGAAAACCAGCACGCCTCAGATGAACTCCTGAAAATGTATAACAAGATTTGCCAAATCAAAAAGGTCAAGCGCAACAAGGCACAAAAGTATCTCATGGACAATTGGAGGCCGTCAAAGAAGAGGAAGCGGTCAGGAACAGCTGCAAACGCACCAACCAAAGTCAGCGCGGACACGACATTGAATGCACCCATTCATGAAATTATCGTGGACGCAAGTGGCTACGGCATTGGCCTTCTCTTCACGAATGTTGGTTGGCTGGGCTGGACGTTCAATTCATGCCCTGATATACCACTCGGAAGCGACGGCCACATTGTCATGAGCTGGGCTGAGCTCGTAGCTGCGGAAATGGGTGTTCGCGCATATGTCGTGGCTGGGGTCTCGGTGTCCTCTCTTGTTATCCGTTCCGATAATCGAGGGGTCATTGAGGCGCTTTCAGCAGGCTCGTGGCAGGAAAAATACGGTCTCAACACAGTGCTCGATCGCATTTTGGGTCTTTGTCGTCAACACAAGATTCAGCTTATTCCTCGTTGGATAGCGTCGGACAAAAACCCTGCAGACAAGATCTCGCGAGGTATATATCCTCGTGGGGATCCAAAGCTGGTCACGTCACCAACACTCCCTCCTGAGCTCGCTAAAATTCTGGTGCATGTCCTCTGAAATATTGTCTGTCAAACAAATTGTATTATATAGAACTTGAAAGAATTTTGAGACGAATTTACAAAAACCCACAAATTTTTCGTAGCATCAATTGATATCGTAGTAAAAAGGGGTTAAATTGAGCTGTTGACTGTAAACGACAGTGGATGAGGGTCTTTTGTTCCACGAGACGAAACACGACGCTGGCTCTGTTCTTGTCGAGCGCTGCGAAGGATAAACGTGCCCCTTCCAGCCATCCTGATAACGTTCTTCGAGTCGGTTATCTCGCCATCGTGGAAGGTACTTCGGAAAATGGGACACAATATGACCGCAGCCAATGTGTTCAGACCATTATAACTTAGCTCTCACCCTTCTCGCACTGATCGTTGATATTTAGGAGCACACTTTCAACGGGGAGAACGCCAGCGACGAATAATCAAGACGCACTCTGCGAGGCCCAGCGTCGGTTAGAAATATCGCAAGCTCCAGAGAGTAAGCAGATGTCAACAGAGTTAAAAAGCTTCTCATTGAAGTGACGGAAACAGCTAGAGACAACCGCACCGCAGGCCAGCACTACCTCCTGATGTCGGTCTGGTTTCAATTCAACGTTGTTTCGTATAGCATAAGAGTCGGGCA
Organism: Panaeolus papilionaceus; assembly: GCA_015501605.1. Lineage (NCBI taxonomy): Eukaryota > Fungi > Basidiomycota > Agaricomycetes > Agaricales > Panaeolus > Panaeolus papilionaceus. Next base: position 2,202,516 of record JADNRZ010000005.1, on the reverse strand, counting down.
ACTAGAAAACGCCGTGCAAAGCCGTGCGCTGCCGTGATCCCACTACCATGCGCCACGGCGAATATCATGGCTTTGCACAGCTTTGAACAGCTCCTCACTTGAGTGCACAGTAGCACGGTAGTGAATAAATAGGTAGTGTACCATTAGAGCGACTATTTTTCACAGATTCCCGTGACTCTGTACGTCTTAGACACGGTAGGGACACGGCACGCACGGTTCGTCACGGTTCACCACGGCAGGGACACGGCTTTTCACGGCTTTTCACGTCCTTGCACGGTGCTTCACGTCTCTGCACGGTTTTCCGTATTTTCAGCACGGCAGTGGCACGTCTCTCACGGTAAGCTGCACGGTACGACACAGTTGATTGTATTGTGAACAGAGGTGTGAAATTAGGATAGAATGATAGATGTAGTTTGCCTTCGTATATCTAGCTTATATATAAGTGGTGGAATATCTATGTAGCAAGATTTATGACTGTACTATCAATAGGTTCGGTGACGAGTCAAAGATATATAATGTAAGAATGAAATAATTAAGCGCCGCACTGAGGCGCATCAGCAGGAATCTCGTCACCTGATTGATATACGTAGAAAGGTAACACAGTTTCAGCTGCTTGTTCCTAGGAAGAGCGTCTGAAACTCAGTAGCACTCGAAATGTTTGCATTTTATTCTTAATGTCTAGTACTGGTGAGAGAAAATGGACATCTCCCGCACTGCTTTGAGCAGGACTTGTTCACTTCCACACACCCTGATGAGCACTGCATCGATATCCCCATATTTTTCGATTTTTCCATATTTTTCCAGCCATTTCTATTCGCACCGGTGCTTCGTTCACGCGTTGCGCGCTCTTGGTTTTCGTAGTTTTGAGTATTTTCTTTCTATTTCCATGATTTTACATAGTTTTATATATATTATGTATCTAGTTTACAAAGAATAAAATCCTCTTTCTGCCCCCATATTTCATGTTTCATCTTTGTATTTCATCTTCGTCGTCACCCGGTGCCCGTGCGTACCTCGTTAGCATTTATATTCTTCGTTTTCGTCATATTTCACTTTGTCTTTGCCCCCAGCTCACATTACGCTGGTCTTTCCTTTCCATCTCTTCATCGCTTTCTCACAGAACTCGTACTGCGTGTCAGTACCTTGCCTTTCCATTCTACTGGCTTATCCTGGCTCAGTCACACCTTCACCACTGCTCACCTTTTCACTCAGATAACCCCACACACACATCAACGGCCATGCATGGGGCATGGCACGGCACACTCACGGTACGCTGCACGGTACATGCACGGTTATGCACGGCTCGCTCACAGTTCTGCACGGCTTTGCACGGTCGCGCACGGCAGATCCCGGCTTTGCACGGCATTTTACCTATGCCCATAAGAGTCCAAGTCACATCTAGTGTTGCCGCAAGGGAGAGCTAGCTCACCTAAAGCGAGGCTCGAGTTTGACAGTTTCCTATAAAAGGGAACTCGATGCAGCTCGAGCCCGAGTGGCTCAAGTCCGCTCGTTCCTAATTTGGGAGACTTGTTTGATGCAATCAAGACTCAAGTCTCAAGCGGTTTTCAATACTCACGTCGTTCAATGTCTCATCCACACTAACCATCATGTCCTTTACCACCTTGTTACTCCTCCCCTGACCCTCCGCACATTTTAATGACAATTACTTTTTCTGCTACACCTGCTACAAACGAAGATGAGTCTCATTCCTTCCAGGTGAGTGCTTGCTCTGGTGACAGGACGTGCCCCCTCTGTGTCACAACAACATCCCTGGCTGCACACAACACGTGCCGCAGCTTTGACGTGGCCCTTTTGAGGTCGGATTTCGTCGGGGAAGGGTGTGTAGGGCTGGATGCTGGCTGTTGGTTGGCTAAAGCAATAAAATGGGCGGGTGTATAGTGCACAGTAGAATTAGGATATTAGTATGTCTAATGGCACATATAGCTGTCACTGTGGCTCTCTGGAGGTATGCAGATGCTTGCCAGACCTACCACCTACCCCATTCACTTCATATCCAATGTATGCTCCTCAACCTACACAATATTATCACTGTTACCCATATACATACCCCCCTTCTCAACCTTATCATGCTAACCCTGCCTCTCCTGCTCATTCTTTGCCACCACCTTCAGTTTCATGAGCACCCCTTGGCTCCCTCACCAACTCTATCAACAGTACTCCTGAGTCTATTGCTACCATGTCTTGTACATTTTTACAGCAAAAGCAACCGGATATACAAATACTGAAATATTGCCAATGAAATAGGAGGGCTCGGAATTGTAGTCATAATACTCTTATTCGTTACTTAAACTAGATACCTCTCATAGTATAATTATTAACCCATGTACATAAATCACTCCAGTGAATACACAACTGCTCGTTGTATGACATGACCGAGCAACTCTGCGACTTGAAGATCCAAGGTCAATGCCGCCTTGCCGGACATCTATATTAGGAAGTCGAAATTGATGAGCCTCGAGTTCCTCTCGAGCTAGTTTCTGAAAGTAGCAGCTCGAGTTCAAAGAGCTGTCCTAATTCGGAACTCGAGCTAGCTTGAGTTCAGCTCGCGGCATCACTAACTCTTCCGAGTAGACAGTAAAAACCCCTTCCAATGTCAATTTCGGGTGCAGAATAACCCCTCTTGATGGAGGTCAATTTAAGGGATAATATCCCTTCCCGAGAAGGGGTAAAGGATGCCATCACAAGCGTGACATATCTTAGTTCACCCCTCTGATCAGGTGAATTCTTCTCCTCTACAGAGGGGTTTCAGCCTCTTTTTTAAATGAGTGATAAACCCCTCAGCTGGGTTCACAGTGAGGTAACACTGCATCTGCATGGACGCCTGACATTCGAAACGCATGGCGATGCAAAGTTTAATGCGTTCTTGAAGGAGCCGTTGCGGGACCTTTTTAGTAGCACCGATTTTGAGTTTACTGCGCATGTAGATATCAGGAGACCGTTTTCTTAAATAGGATGTAGTCTATAGTAGTGATGCCGCGAGCTGAACTCAAGCTAGCTCGAGTTCCGAATTAGGACAGCTCTTTGAACTCGAGCTGCTACTTTCAGAAACTAGCTCGAGAGGAACTCGAGGCTCATCAATTTCGACTTCCTAATATAGATGTCCGGCAAGGCGGCATTGACCTTGGATCTTCAAGTCGCAGAGTTGCTCGGTCATGTCATACAACGAGCAGTTGTGTATTCACTGGAGTGATTTATGTACATGGGTTAATAATTATACTATGAGAGGTATCTAGTTTAAGTAACGAATAAGAGTATTATGACTACAATTCCGAGCCCTCCTATTTCATTGGCAATATTTCAGTATTTGTATATCCGGTTGCTTTTGCTGTAAAAATGTACAAGACATGGTAGCAATAGACTCAGGAGTACTGTTGATAGAGTTGGTGAGGGAGCCAAGGGGTGCTCATGAAACTGAAGGTGGTGGCAAAGAATGAGCAGGAGAGGCAGGGTTAGCATGATAAGGTTGAGAAGGGGGGTATGTATATGGGTAACAGTGATAATATTGTGTAGGTTGAGGAGCATACATTGGATATGAAGTGAATGGGGTAGGTGGTAGGTCTGGCAAGCATCTGCATACCTCCAGAGAGCCACAGTGACAGCTATATGTGCCATTAGACATACTAATATCCTAATTCTACTGTGCACTATACACCCGCCCATTTTATTGCTTTAGCCAACCAACAGCCAGCATCCAGCCCTACACACCCTTCCCCGACGAAATCCGACCTCAAAAGGGCCACGTCAAAGCTGCGGCACGTGTTGTGTGCAGCCAGGGATGTTGTTGTGACACAGAGGGGGCACGTCCTGTCACCAGAGCAAGCACTCACCTGGAAGGAATGAGACTCATCTTCGTTTGTAGCAGGTGTAGCAGAAAAAGTAATTGTCATTAAAATGTGCGGAGGGTCAGGGGAGGAGTAACAAGGTGGTAAAGGACATGATGGTTAGTGTGGATGAGACATTGAACGACGTGAGTATTGAAAACCGCTTGAGACTTGAGTCTTGATTGCATCAAACAAGTCTCCCAAATTAGGAACGAGCGGACTTGAGCCACTCGGGCTCGAGCTGCATCGAGTTCCCTTTTATAGGAAACTGTCAAACTCGAGCCTCGCTTTAGGTGAGCTAGCTCTCCCTTGCGGCAACACTAGGAAGAGTTATACTATTCAAAATTAGGGGGTTATTCACCTTCAGTGGTGAGGTTAGAATCATATTATATGAGGGTTAATAAACTCAATGCACCTTCTTTATTGGAGTGTCAAACAATATGGTTAGAATAAAATTATGAAATTGAGTATCATATATTACAGGTAGCTAAAGTACTACAGGACTACATTGACTCATACAACAGACAGGATGATTGTGTGAAATAAAACTGTACTGTAACGGCGGAGAGAGAAAGAAAAGAGAGTTAAAAATGCACATACTGCCAAGAATAGCCTATAGTCATGCACCCACTCTGCTTCGCTACCCTATCCGACCCCATCCTAAACCTGGAAAGTTCAACCAAGAGCCCTAGCTGGTACAAAATACAGTGTCACTGTCAGCAGTTTCTACTAGGAAGAGAAGCACTGACATACCTGTTGTGTTTCGAGCCTACAGTTATTCCTTGGACAAAAATGACAAGTCGATTAGAATATGGCGAGTCATAGCTTATTTTAAAGGGAGTTGCTAGCGGCGGTGGTGGATGAAGAGAAGGAAGGGGTGGAGAAAAGAAATTTAAAGAATGGGCCATTTCGAAATGACGGATTTCAACAAAGATCACGTGTGAAACCAAACATATCTCGGGCCGAGGTGTTGTTTGTACAGACACTCTGTTTTTTTGCTAAGTCCACAAACTTTCGGAGACAATGGATCGGCTAGAACCCCCCTCAGCTGGGACTTTTCAACACTGTTAAATCACCCTTTGACATAAGAGGGGCACATTGCCCTCTACCGATAAATAGGAAAAAAAAAATTATTTTGAGTAAATATCTTCCTCCGAAGGAGGGTTCAAATCTCGCATAACCCCCTATCATAGGGGGTGGTGGCTTGTGACTTGCTTGTGACCAAAAACCCTCATTGTAATGTAGGGTTTTTAACGCTCAAAGAAAGAGTGATGTATGAAGCCCCTAAAAAGCCCCTCTCAAAACCTCCCTTCAAGGGGGGTGAATATCTTATGTACAACTAAAAGGGGTGAAAACCCCCCAAGCTGGGTTCACAGTGCCTTCAGGTTGACAAATTGAAGGCAGGGGAACCTGACTCGATCCAGCAACACATTGGCTAGTTTTGTCCACTCCGTGTAATCCTTCCTTATCTCGTCGGGGCGGTATAAGCTGAATGATAGCGATATTTCCAAGTTTTCGAGGTTGTATTGTGGACTGCATCAGCAAATTCTGTTTTTGGACAGTAGCCCCGTATAGCAGTCACGTCACGCCTGTAGTGTTCACCTTGGCTGGTGTAGCAAGCTGTAGCCTGGTAGTGCTCTGGAGCGTTACGTTGAATGCTGTGCGAGCTTCAGAGTGTAAGGTAGACCCCCCAGTACCTTGGTAGGATCCATGGCACCTCGGTAGTCTTATGATGCCACTTATTTGTTACAGTGCATTATGCCGCATAGAGTGCCCCATTACTTAAAAGAATCATAGTACTATTCTGTAGTAGCTATACCCAGTCTTATACAAATAGTGGCCAATTGGTAGGGTACTAGTATGTAGTAGGCAATCTAAGTCAATGATAACGCATAAAAGAGTTCTTTGTTGAAGTACTTGTTGAGCCAAAATTCACGGCTGTATGCCAGACTGTTCTTGCATGTCAGCCGGGTATCTGCCTTCCCACCAAAGTTTGGCACAACGTCCACAAGAGCACGCAGTTGATCAAGGGGAATAATGTCCCCATATACAGCAGAGGTGGGTTGCTGTGGTGCAGATCGCTTCAAAAGGTAGAGTCCTGTGCATGAATCAGGGAATTCACCGGTCTGCCTAGTATTACGAGGATTAGGCTGGGGAATGATTGTATATTTTTGTACATAGGCAAGGAACCTGTCTGGGATGTGCCAGCGGTTCTTGGGAAGCACCAAACGAAATATAAGACGGATTTCTGTAACAACATGGCCTTGAGGTCAAGGTTAAGCTTGCCCTATAATTAAACACTAAGTCAGATTACGCACCTGAGAGGCTGCTCCATGGCCATTGGCTAGATGAATCAACACAAAAAATGGCGGAATCATGCCCACCTAATCCTGGTTCAGCTTTCAGTGTGACGGGTGGTTGAATGGGATGAGGATAGTGGTAGGCAGTGGATTGAAGGCGAAGTGATGTCCAGACCTGTATTTTATCAGCCATAAAATGAGGATGATGCGTAGGTGCTCCAGAATTAAATTCTGAGATGAACGTGTTTGGATGGTTGGCTTCTATTTTTGAGATGTAGCGAGAAATTGCTGATCCCAAGTCCTCTATGCCAAACTGCTGACTGATATCGCCGATGGTGCAGATACCCATTTGCGGATCCCGGGAAAGATGAAAGACAGTTGTAGAGGAGTTCTGAACCGTACGATATGGAACCTTTGCAGAAGCATCAAGCCCCTTTTTCAGGATGGATGCCTTGTAAAAGTAATTGGTGATGTTATATGTGTTGATACCTGCAGAGCCTGCATGTGATCCAGGAAGAGCGCGAACAGATGAGATCAAAGATAAGAGTTCAGCAGTGGTACCAATTGTAAGCTTCGCCGTGTCAGAAGCATCTGAGGAGTCCAAGTCCTTTCCAGGATCCTGGTCATCATCACCTGTTGACTGTTGGGGTGCTGATGAAGCCTTGTCTTTGAACTCAACTCCAGCATCGCGCATGGCGGTAGCTAGGTCGAAATTCATAACCTTGTCTTTACAATCCAGGCGCCGAACAATTTGGGGGTCGTAGTTCTGTTGGTTTGATGCTCGGGCCGGCTCTTTGACCAGCTCGATATGTGCATGTTCAGTGGTATCGGCGGACCACTGAATTGCAGATCCGCTGAGTCGAATACCTGCTGTGACGCTCTGCATGAACTCCAGCTTTGGTATCTGCCAATGGTTAAGCTTCCAGCCCTTTTCCCCTTGGCGTGCACCTGCGTCGATGATAGCTTTCTTGAACTGATGAAAGATAGAGAGAGACTCATCGATCATGCGACAAATATCATCTGAAATTACAGGTGCTTGGGCGAAGTATCGGAAGTCCAAAAGTGATCGGATGGCTGTCAAAAAATCCAATGGTAATGCACCTGCAACAACTGGAATAATGTAGCGCTGAATATCACGTTGTTCCCTTCCCGTAACCTGCTTGAGTGACGAGATTCCTTCCTTGAAGTGTCGAAATCCTGTGTGCGACGGAAGAATCGAAAAACGAAAGTCGATTTCGGCTGCTCCAACTGCATTAATACACCATTTGACATCGTGATCCCAAAACATCCTGTGCCAATGATGGAGGGGTTCACTTGTCAGAAAGACAGCAGGGTTTGAAAGGTCCCAGTCCCTCCAGAAGGGTTTATGTACACCATTTAACCGATACTTCATCGCCTCCTTTTCGTAAAGCTGTAGGTCCCACTCATCCTCGACAATGGCTTGAATTTTGGCTAAAGCATCCAATGTCATTTGGCCAGTCCTCATTGGATGTTTCTGGGCGTCTCCAAACTGCTTGAAGGAGGCTGTAGTTATCGATGATGTTTTACCGGCCACACATGCTATGAGCGCTGACTCGGGTGTGTCAACAATGTAGGCTGCGCAGGGCGTAAAGCACCAGCGGCTGTTTCCAAAGGGATCTGAGAGCATAACACCAACACGAGCAGCTTCTTTAAGAGGATGGAGCACCAAATCTAGACTCTCGTGGAACAGCCGAGCTTCTAAAACTCCCCGTATCTTTGATTGTGGGTGGATGAATCTAGGGATAGGTACCAACGCAAGTAGAAGGAAGGCATGGTTGGTGGCCTTGTTCCGAAATTCTGCAGCGATATTTGCAAGGGAGATAAGAAGTGGGTGAGCATAACGGTTTCCGGTACCAGCAGATATATTTGTTTTATCAGACGATAAAATGGTGCCTAGGAGAGTAGCACTTGGTTGTAACTTTTCCTTTTGATCAAGTAAATTGCCGATTCAAAATATATCAGGGGATATCTCACCTGCATGAACCAGGCTGCATCCCCAGACAACCACTCTGTATACACTCTCATCGTTTTGGCACATGTTTCATAAAGCTTAAATGGAGTGAATTGAATATAATCGCTCACTAAGGGGCTACGCATGAGAGCCTGAAGACATTCAACAGGGTTTCGATAATATAACGTGATGGTATTTTTAGTCGGAACGGTCGTTGGTATAGAAGATGCTACCCAACGGGGACCACTAGGAAGTTGCTCCGCCCGCGAGAATAAATCTTTTGAGGTTCTAAACGATAGGGGGAGTGCCTTGATCTGACATTATAGATATAAGCCAATGTGGCATGCTATGAACATACAAAGGGCTCACCATTTCGAGCTTTAGAAATTGATCAATCTTTGCCATACTCATTCCCGATTGCAAAAGGAATGACGCGACTTCCCATTCGGTTCTTGTTGAGAAGGGGTAGTAAGGGAGGTTTTCGCGAGCGCTTGAAAGTGGATCCTCCGCAAAAAGTGCCATAAATGTCTTTCCAGGGTGAGTTTCGTTCCAGGTGCGATGGGCTCCCTCCAAAGGAAAGTCCTCGCGGTGCAGAGATTGAGTCCGCTCTTGAGGTGTTGGGTGACTAAAAATTGAGGGTCCAAGTTGTGGTCCTTCTTCAATCCCTTCCATTGATTCAGAGTAAGGACCAGCATCTGCGTCGGGATACTCCAAGTTGTTTGTGTTCGACACGTCAGGAGAATGAGGTTCTGTTGGTACAGCGTCAATTCGATAGTGGTACTGGTGTAAGTTGTTCCATACCCGGACTATCTCTCTTATCTTGCTCAATCTCGTTGAAATGTATGACATTTTCATGTGTGTAGCGACACAGTGCTCGTGGTTGATTCATGTGGTTGGCAGCGTTGGCTTCACTTTCGAATAACTTCCCACATCGTAAACAGGGGAATTTCTTAGAAGCGGAGGATGTTGGCATTGTGACGAGGTCTTATGATTGTGGTAAGAGTGGGAAGTGATGAAGAATATGCAGACTATTGGTTGTTGTCCATACATGTTTGACTTCGATGATCGATTAGACATTGGGGACATGGAGTCAGGGGCGAAAGCGATCAGTTCGCTTTTGCTCGTGACCACATACCACGTGATCACGTGATCGTGATAGGTTGGCACAGTGACCGCGACTGTTCCGGTCTCAGTCTTTCGCATAATATATTTACAACCTTGGACAATCGTTTCAAATTTTCTGCCTACCAACTCTAGGACATACTCACCATTACCTATTCACACTAATCTCCATCAATAGCTTACAAGTCATAAGGTGAGTGCTATTCAAGAGACGAAACAGGATATCATGACGTTTGACCCAAATTCCGTCTAATTCTAGATCACATGTCGAAGACATTTCGTGAGGCTTTCCTCTCGCTAGAGGCTTACCCATGGTTAAGTGATGCATGGTCCCACGGAAATGCACCTGATATATATAATCCCACTGAGTTCAATCTATCAGTGAGTGATCCCCATCCCAGTTCTTTAATTTCAAGCCCTGGACTAACATGGCAACTGGTCTTTGGAATATAGAGACTTTCTCAGTGTATAAAACGCTATGAAGCGCTCATTGTAAACACCCCTTCCATCGACTTCAACTCTCAATCACTGAAGGATCTACTACAAGACCCCAACAACATCGTAAATCGGGGCGCAAACGTCGGTCATGCCACAAAACCCACCCGCGATAAGCGCTGCTCGTTAATTGTGGCACTTCGCCTCTTTGACCTCGCATGCTATTTTTCTACTCTGCAGAGGACTCACATTGTCCATGAGCGCCAATACATGCCCAAAATTATTGCGGGATATGCACAGAAAATGGTATTTGTTTTGTTGATGTGATTGGGTTTGATCACTTAATCGTTTATAGTATACCAGGCGGGTACAGGACTGGGTTCAAGTCCTTTATGATTGGAAGGACAAAATGCTGGCACTCGCATCCCTAACTGACTCAGACATCGTACCCGGAATATTGCCACCCCAATCTGGTTATTCGTCACATGTAAATGCCTTCAAAATTTTATACCAAACGGTCGAGAACGCTGTCTTTGTATCAAACTTCCATGTTGCGATCATCCACTTGTCCTACCTACAAGAAGAACATGTTGACGGAATGCTCCCAGACTGGGATTCCTCATTCTCTCTGAAGACGTTCACCCGCATTGACGATAGCAGGTAAGAGATTTTCCGATCAGCTGTTGTTTTTTTTTTTTTTTTCAACCCAGTTTTAGAACATCCGATAAAGACCCAGACATCATCAAAGCGCACGGTTTTCGCCTACCGCTGCATCTCGCGGTGCTCATCTCACCAGTTTTTCTGTTATCCCTATTCCGAATTTTTAAGTACACATGGGAGCGAGACTCACTTCTCGAAGTACGTATTCCTCTTGAACATGGGTAACTCGCAACATGCTCATTGTTTACAGTACTCTTTGAGGCTAGGAAATTCAAAGCCGGAAATCCTCCTCCGCGTAGAGAAGATAATTTGGAAAGCTTTTTTCTCCGTTTTCAAACATGAGACCACGCTCCAGGATGCAATGCGCCATTTGGTCAAAGAAATCCCTTGGGATGATCTTGCAAGAGCACCGCCCGGGATTCGTACGTGGTTTGATTTGTGTGCGTTACTCTGATTTATGTCCAACTGTGTGAAACTGACAGATTTGACTTTACCTAGCATGCTTGGCGCCTGGCGCTACACCCGGCCCAGCGGAGATAGGTGAACAAATGGACGTTGACCTTCTTCATGATATTGAGGTATTTCTTACTTATCTAAATTTCGTTTTTCATTCTGAACATCCACGTCAGCAGGCAAACCATGGAATTGTGAATAATTCCTCACAGTCCGACCCCGATGATGCTGGCGTGGAGGTATTAGTGTCGTTGGGATTATCCCAGAATCAGATGCGTGCTCACGAAGGGCAGCTGGGAGAATGCGGTGCCCGCCTAGACAATTTAGCGTCGCAGGAACGAGACAGCACCCACGATGGTGGGTTAAACCAGGGACGGGATAAGTCAAGCTGCATGGAACATGACAAAAATGATACTCACGGGGTCGATGTTACGATGGGTGGAACGTTAGGTTTCATTGGGGACCCAGTGGGCGAGGACGAGTCTGAAGATGCGCAAGGCGGTGGGGAGGCAAAAGGCGACGGCAAGGAGAAGAACAACGACAACCGAGATGTCAGGCAAGATGAAGAGCCTGATGACACAGTTAACATGGAGACCGAGGACAGAAATGGAGGAGGCGACAGTGAGGATAAGGATGAGGGTGCGGGTGCGGGTGAAGACGAAGACGATGAAGACGCGAACGCAAATGAAGACGAAGACGATGAAGACGAAGACGATGAAGAGCAAGGCAAGCCACAAGACGCGAGCAAGGAGGGTAGCAGACCGCGTCGTAAAAGCCTGCGTCCAAAACCGCGTTCCACTGCATCGACAAAGAAACGCAAGCCAGGTAATCGTTCCGCTGTCCGGACTGTGCAGATCAATGCATCTCGGGGTCCTAAAACAAACTTCACGGACCCAATCAAGATTCTGAAGCGAGAACTAGCGACTATCAAAGAGGCAGCCCAGCGTCGATGGGTAACTTCCATTATTATTATTTTCGACATATTCAATACTAACTATCGAATGCTAGACACAAACTGAAGACATTACTCTCTGTGTTGTCCCCGCTCCCAAAGTAAGTATTGTTTTGAGGTACAGATGTTATTGGGGTTTGAGCGCTCTCCATAGAACTATAGTCTAACCATGGGCGTTGTTGACATCAATGGCTGTCGGAGAGATATTCAACTGGACTTCCATGTATGTTCGAACTAACAAATATTCCAATCCATGCATTACTCATCTACTTAAAACCCCCAATAGGAAGCATTCGTTTGTCGTCGGGTTGGCGAGTGGCACAAGGCTGTGGAAGATAACTATGTTATCAAAGACGGTGTTCCTCAGCCACGTTGGCTCGCCGAACCCGCTACATCGGTCTTTGCGATTATGGATTACTCCGACCTCCATAATGTCTCTCTCGTTCAACATACGCTACAGGAATTAAAGCAGAACATCGTTGTCAAAAATGTTCCAGGAAAACGACGAACCTTCAACTTAGCTGCGCTACAAGAGGTTCAACGTGTTGACCACCCTGTGGACATTCACGGTATGTAAAATAACCTCTATGCATTCAATGATTTCTTACGCATTTAAAGACCACTCGATCAAATGTGGGCCCAAGTCGCTTGGTCAGCGCTTAAGGTCTGGTACTCTGGGACAAGTTCTCGAATGCGCGTACATGGAGAATGGAAAGATCCTCAACGCACTAGACCTTCCCATGCCCACTGCCATGCTTGAAGAGAGTTGCTTTATGACAGACCTTGTCAGCTGGCGTATGGCCATGGGGGAACTCAACTGTCCAAGAGGCGAAGAGTTCCCTATAAGCAAACTCAGGTGGGCTCTTGTTACAACAAAGGGTGGTGTGCACTGGGTACACATCGACAATGACGGCTTCGCCACATTTCTTCATATCCGAACTGGGGCAAAATGGTGGATTATCGCAACGCCTAAGGAGGGTGTTGAAGATACCGCAGAATTTATACATTTGCAAAAAGGTTTCGACGCTAGTATACCGCGTCCTGATCTTTTTACCTACGAGGCTTTTCTCCTAACAGAGGATACGATGCTGTGAGTATTTAATTTTTGTGAACCTTCTTACGGAAAATTCTTATCATGGAACAGGCTCATGCGGCCTAACACCCGACACGTCGTCATCACTGTCGATCACACAATTGTCGCTGGTGGCTATTTTTACAATACGACTTGTCTGACTGATACCATGAGGGCTTTGGTTCATTGCTTCAACGCCGATGGTGCCGTCACCAATAGCAATACACCAGCTTCAAGACCGGCTCTACAACGTATTCTCAGCTTTTTTTATGCCGGTCTCATCAAACAAGGTGTACATCGTCAATGTGAGTTTCAGTTTTCTTTTCTTTTTTTTCACCAATTGAACCTGTATAGCGGACGAATTTCAGCATCTCCCAATCCTAGAATCAGCTTCTGGTTGCCAGGATTTCTTGGTCGCATGTCTCATTGGGATAACAATGATCCTTTTCGACTTCAAGGCATACGATTGTGGTGCTGCTGGTACCATTGGGTTTGACATCAGTTCGCTCACCAGGCATGAACGAGAGCAATACGCTTATGTTCGTGGGCTAGCCTATACCATGGTGGAATGGCTGGATCACCACTATGTCATTAGCGTTGAAACTAGACAACCGAGCCCGACCGGAACCATGGAGCAACAGTCTTACAATGACATTTTGTTTGCTGTGGGCCAGTTCTTGGCAGACGTTGCTTGCTATCAGCGCTGTGCAAAATCTGCTCAGATTGATGGCGCACCTGGGTGTAATCCCCTTCATTTTGCGGAATACATCCGCCAAACTTTCAGTGTGGGTGATATTCCAAACTCTGTTTACCAAGGTTATTGTACGCGGTCAAAGGAAATCACTGTGACCGGGGACAAGAACCACTGCATCACATATGGCCCTATTTTCACAGATACGTGGCATGCAGAAAGAAGGAGCGATCCAGGGACTTACATATTGAAAGGTATTTAATCTCGCTCACCCTCGATGAATATCTCACTTAGATAAAGCAGACTTAGAGCAGATTATGTCGATGGGCAAGAGCGATGCAGAACTTGACCTAAACTGGGATTCAACTGGCGTATCAGAATGGGATGAATGGGATACATATGCTATGTCAGGTGCGGTTTGGAAGTACATCAAAGTCGTAATCAAACTCACATTTCCACCAGACACAGAGGATTTAGACGAATCAAGGCGGCATAAAAAAATGCGCACCTCTTAATATTTTCTTAATTTTGTCATTGTGATCTAGTATACCAAAGCAGATTTCCTACACAATATTTTTAACAATGTTATTAGACTTGAATTTTTGAGCCTCGAGCGCATGTCTGACTGAGAATCAGATATATATTATTATCATGTCAGGCTTTAAAACTCATCATTGAATCATGTGATGTACCATCTTGATCCAGAACTGCGAGCTTATCCCACGCCATCATCGCTGAACCTCCCTCATCTCCCCCACCAACCCCCTTGTACTACCACATTTCTGTGACAAAACTTTGTGTATACTATCGTATGTATGATCATCAGTGTGAGACCGAAAGAACTTACCATTTTCATGGATTCAAGTTGTATCTATTACCTCAATATGGCCCACAGCGCGCCAAATAGCACGCTCCCACATGACTGCTCTGTTGATCAATCACTGGTAAGTATCGTTTTCGTTTATGTGGCGTATTTCATTCTCTTACTGTTATAACTGCAGTGCGAGCCATTCCTTTTACGAAGCGAGAATGATGTCACTCAATTGCTGTCTGCTGCGCAGACACTGCGGGAACAGCACCTTGAGGAAAAGCAAGGCATAGTCCAACAACTCAAAGTTGCAGTTGATGCCCTTCGTCAGGTTGAACAAAGGCTGGCTACTCTGGATCTTCAGCTTGGGCGATTGTACTATGCTATTGGCGCATCAGGATATAGGATACCAGTCTCCATCGAACCGTGCCCTATTAATTATCAAGTTACTCAATCTTTTAGTGAGTGTTTTTATGTCCTCCTTGTCCTCTTCAATTCATGACTTTCATAGACACAGTAACAATTGCTGGAGAGGAAGGACACCCCATTTCTATAGTTTTGGATTAGTTATAATTCAATGTTTGTCGTCATTTTCTTGCATTTCAATTGAACTTCACTTTAGAGGCTATTTTCCTTGGTTGCGCTGAGTCAGGTTCGCAATGTTCTCTGAGTTTCTGCAATGATCCCCAAATGCGTAACTCCAAGTCAGGGATGGTTCAGGGTACGCCTAACATAAATATGGTTCCAACACATCCCCCAATGCATTTCTTCAACCCAACGTATTTTTTCTTAATTAACTCAAGAACCCTACCCTCGAAACACTAACTCATCATGGCTAAAAAGTCTACTGGTCACAAGGAAAACCCGCCTACTAATCCTACAAAGAGTGCACAAGCACCCCGTGCACCGAAAGGTGAGTACAGACCCGTTTTAGAGGTAGCTGTACTCAAACTTCTTGTATCTACCACAACAGGTTCTGCTCTCCGTAAACGCCAGGTGGATAAAGGCAAGTTCTTTTTTTTCTGCGCCCATTTTCGCTTCTTTTTTTGAAGGAACTCCCTTAGAAAATCAACCGGTAGCTTCTCAAAACCTGCCAGCTGATGCTACTAGAGTTGTGGACAAAAGGGCGAGACAGAAGTCAAGGCCTGGTCCTCTATCCACTACTGCGGATGGTGAGTATCATACCACCATCTGACAAATTCCTTGTTAACGATATTTTTAGGATATCAACAACGAGCAGCCAATCCAGCAGTGCGACACAGTGATGAAGCAAATGTCATCGCCGCCAATGATCTTCCGGGACGTCCGAAACGTCAGAGAGTCAGTCGCATCGACAAACTGAACAAGGACTCTGAGGTTATTGGGGGGGATTTAATGCGCACCATGGCGAACATGCAGAGACATAAACGCAAACCAAGCGCTACTGTGGATGCTGATTTGTTTGATATACCAGAGGACGCACCAGTCAACAGCATGGCCCCTCCTGCTAAGAAGCAGAGAGTTGCTCTCCCTGCCGAGGTGTGACTTCTTGACTTTCATTTTTCCGCCAGCCTAACTCGCCATACAGAAGAACAGTGCACCTCCTGGTAACAGAATGACCACAGGCTTGACATCCATCAACCCGTTTTCCAATGTACCTTCGAAATCAACAGTTGCTCCACCGCCTCCTTCATCACAAATACCTGACCTGTCGCACACCTCTCGCCAACCCTCAGGCACATCCTCTCACCAACTCGGAACACCAGTAACCGGCCCTTGCCAAAATATTGAAGCAACGCGCACCACACATACTTCAACTCATGAGGACAATAATGAGAACACAGTCACGCATGATCCCATTGGTCAGCATATTCATCTGTTCATCTATACCTACTTATAAGTCTATATCTCTAGCAGGTCGCAAGCTCGTCCCAGGCCAGAGGAAGGCAGAAGTAATGCACAAGAGAATTGGGCGGCGATATTTAGTACCAGATTCAGAGTCCGAAAACGATGACGAAAACGACGACGAAAACACTATGCAATGCGAAGAAGTCAACTGGGATGGGGGACGTACACATAATGACATGTACAAACCATATGAATTCAGTGGTGACTAGTATTCTATTTATTCCATTTTTCGTCTGCCTGACCCTTGTGTCTGTAGACGACTTTGATTACAACCAGGACAATGAGGAGCATCAGGACGAGGATGAGAACATCCAGGACGACGAGGACGAGCACATCCAGGATGGTGAGGACGAGGACGAGAACATCCAGGACGGCGAGGACGAGGACGATAACATCCAGGACGGCGAGGACGAGGACGATAACATCCAGGACGGCGAGGACGAGAACATCCAGCACGACGAGGACGAGAACTTCCAGGACTATGAGAATAATGACGATGTCCTTGACGATGCTGGTATGTATATTTGTCTTTACATACCTCGTTCAAGATCTATTTTTGCTCACTCCTCTTACTCTTAGCCAGGAATGAGCAGCCATTGAACACGCCTGTCCCTAATGACGTGAGTACTGTTCAATTAATATTGGGATCTAACATTTATCATGCCCTCCAAGCAAATTGACGTTCTTGATGATTATCGTGCCCGAAATCGGGCTCGCCGTCCTCCTCGAGAAGAACACCTTGCCGAAGTTGCCCACCAACAAGATGTCTTGAACTGTCTTATCCGCGACGTCGAGGAAGATCCATTTGGGGAACAAGCTGTTGATGAAGACCGTGATGACGAGGATGAAGGTGCTCAAATCGAAGAAGATGACGACACCGATGACCGCCCTAAAAGAGCACCAAGGAATTCATGTCACTCTGGCATACGCTCGCCTACCACCCTAGCATTCTATCATGGTCCGTGGAAGATGGCCTTGGCTTCGAGCAAGCTGCATTGGCGCCGTAATCTGGCTATTGGTAATGCGTGGCCTTCGCGTCAAAATGACATCCATTTTGTCAAGGCAATTCTCAACGCCCGTCTTCTTCATTATAAAAATGAAGGTGTTGTGTTCAATGACGGTATGCCTATTTTTAAACTATCCTACCTATACTAATCAGTATTTTAGAGTTCCAGGTTAATCGTCACATGTGGATTCTGGTACAACGCTTCATGATATTGTTTTTTTCATTCATTTTTTCACTAATGAGATTCCACAGATATTTCAGGAGGCGTCCACGTTCCGAGGAAAATTGAAAGATTATGTTCGCCCCATTATCCCAATGTTCTACAAGGATGTCATACCTGACGAATACGAAGGAAATCAATTGGCCGTATTTGATGCTGTCATTGAAAGAGTGAAGACAATGTTGGATGATGGAACTTTTCACCATGGTCTTGAAAAGGATAGCTTGGTATTTTTCATCGTTTTCTTTTGTTGTCAACTCTGGCTGTTGACTAATACTTCTTTGAAATACTGTAGGGAAAAACCAATAACTTCGCTCATCCATGCATTGGTCATGTCATTCAACAATTCTTCTATGGCAAGCCTGATGCAGTCGCACGTTCATTCCCAGATGATTTTTCTCAAGAAGTACCTCTTAGAGTCATCGCTCTGGTTGCAACAGCTGTATGTGTTTTTTACTCATTAACTAATTCTGTCTCATCTGCTGTAGATTGTAGCCTGTCTTGAGGAATATCTCGCCATTGGCAGACAAAGGAATCTTCCTTTTGACGCCAAGGGCTATATGGGCACCTATGGCAACTTAGTAAAAGCAATTGAAAAGGTGCACGATGATGAATACCATGGGAAAAAATTGCTTAACTTGCGACGTAGCTGGGCTGCAGCGGGAATGTAAGTGATTACTAATTATAATGTGCATGAAGACGTCTAACGAATTCGCAATCAGGGCATTGCTTGAACCTGTCGAAGAACCTAATGGAAG
This sequence comes from Panaeolus papilionaceus, assembly GCA_015501605.1. NCBI lineage: Eukaryota > Fungi > Basidiomycota > Agaricomycetes > Agaricales > Panaeolus > Panaeolus papilionaceus. The sequence goes on along the minus strand of JADNRZ010000005.1, from coordinate 2,184,338 downwards.
GGTTATTCCCATTGACCTGGATTAGACTATAATTTTTTCACTCTTGCGACCGTTTATCCACTTTCTCTCTCCTCCTTGCGTAGTTCTCAATAGTTGAATTGATGTTATATAGTACCTCATAAATAATGATAATACTGCTTATTTTGGTCTACTAATGGCTGGTTTTCGAAGTATGTACTGTTGGCAATGGATCAATAAGCACAGGTGACATCTTCGGAGAGCTTCAAAGGATATAGGTGGTCATCTGGATTACACACCCACAACTCCGGAGAGCTCCCAAGTATGTCGGGATCAATACAAATGCCGCCATGAGAGCATTGGAGCATTACGGAATGACATGGGGACACTACGAAGTGCTACTGATTGACCAGGGTCCACTACTCGGCACTACGCAGCGCCCAGTGATGGCTACGTAAACGGGTACCCTTGCTACAGCACTACAGCGCTACGTAGTGCTACGTAGTGCTCCGTAGCCCAGACAAGGTTTGCTGATGTGCACGTCAAAAATAGGGCTGCGCACCATACCGTAACGGGTGACGGCCGTACATCAGCAAACCCTGTCAGGGCTACGGAGTGCTACGTAGTGCTACATAGCCCTGTAGTGCTGTAGCAAGGGTACCCCTTTACGTAGCACTCTCCCATATATCTGTAGTGTTACGTAGCGCCCCCTTCGTGCTACAGAGTGCTACAGAGTGCTATAAGGTGGCTACAGAACACTACCGAAGTGGGTCTGGATTATAGGGTGCAATTTTCTGTTGTTAAAATGGCACTTAGATTTTGAAATACAACACAACCGACACAAGCGATAAAAATTAGAATAAATATATATATTCACAAACTACCTAATACATCAAAAATACGAGTGTGAAATAATAAAAGTGACTGCAGTATCTACAAAAAATAAAATAAAATAGAAAATCTTCGCAAATCAACTAGAGGGAATGATGTTCCAAACCTATAAAGGATATACTATGGCAAACTGTAGAAAAGAGAAGTATGAGTATCAGAACATGTGCATAACGAAGACCACTTACATGTTACCTGGCGGGTATAGGGTAAATTGAGAAATGGCAGATCAGGCTGAAGGAGGGAGGGAAGCCTGAGACAGAAGAGTAAATAGGGAGGTGGAGGGTGAGAGGAGAAATAAAACGATTCAGAATTACTGTCCAGGTAGGATAAATAAGTAAAAAAACAAAAAAAACGAGAGCAAGGGAACATACCAGAATGCCCCAATGCTGCCACCTCATCACTAAATGCCCGTGTTCCCAATGATATGCTGTGAAATTACAGTCAGCTGTATGCTTTACACCATGATAAGACATAAACTAACCCAACTGTCAGTTGTGAAGCAAGGCTAACACATGAAGTGCGGTGCAAGTGGTGGTTGAAGGAGAAAATGTTGGAGTTTTCGAGAACAAACCACAAATCATTTCTTTAGACTGGATTTGTCATCCTTTCACACGATCACATTCAAAAGCGAACAGTTCGGTTTTGAATGTGACTTTTGTGATCACATGATCACACCAATCACAACGTGACGACATCACTTAAACTTTGACTTTGAGGTTTTCGTCATCAATAAGAAATGATATTTTGAAACAAGTCCTCATAAAATTAAGATGATATGCGGTGAATCATTATTTTTGCTTTTAAAATAGCTTATATAAATGTCAATTATTTAATTATTATTTGGTAGCTTGGGTAATGATCATTCAGGCCCCAGCACAGAAATATATAAGATCACCACTCATAATTACTACAAAACAAGTGCCCGAAATTTAACTTAAGCTCATGCAAACTATATTGGGGTACTGGCTTTATATATTAAATGATAACTATCAACTTGTTTTTATTTAGAATGGAATCCAAAACTCTATAATTATTAATTAATGCTCAGGATGCACATCAATGAATAGGGGCCAACTACCAATGGCTCCATACTACTATAAGAAAAATCTGTATTGTCTCTGATAAATGACATAACACTCTGGAGTGCTACAGTGCTACAGCACGCTACAGTGCCAAGTGGTGAACTACAGGTGATGGCTCACACGCTATGTGGAGCTATGGGAAAAAATCAGAATTTGCTGATGTAGACCAACGGCCGTAACCCGTTTGATATCTGACCGCCTACGGTACGGGTTGGATTTTTTTCGAACGACGACGGTACGGGACGGGTAAAATTACGGGTCTTGCCGTCCGTTACGGGTGAACGGGTACATTAAATAGAATGAAAAACATGTTTATTGTAAATTTATGGATAGATGAAGGTTGGAGGTTTTTGTGCCTAAGTGAGATTGTATCTCGACCACCCGAGAATATTCTCTCCACTGCCACAGCTGATCATACTTAATCCGAGTGACCTGATGTCGAGGGTTTTAGCACTGGTTTTAGCACTGCCACCCCAGTGAGAGGGGCAGAATATGAAGATATTAAAGCATCAGGAGGTCCAGGTGCACCTGCTATGGTCACAACTTCTGGACTTCATTCGAAAGGTTAACGACTCCTGGGGGGATTTAAAGAAATTATTTGATGACCAGTAATGTTAAAATTTATGTGCATTTAAACAAAATGCTTTCATTGAACCTGGGATGCTAAGAGACAACTTTTACGTGGGGAACCCTTTGAAGTCATACACCTGGAGGCCTGCTCCTTGTATCTAACCTTGGGTAGTAAAATAACAAGGAATTAGATGGTCATTTTGCATCATGTGCGTGTTTAAACTACAGAGATCCATGGTAGTTGGCAGTGACAACTACCCATGATTGCACCTCATTTACAAGTGGATGTCATATTAAATGACATTTATCTAGGCAACAGTTATCTCTACGGTGTGTCTCGCGCCTAGATCAACCAACCCGTCACGGCCGTCAGTAACCGTCTACGGCCGTTTCTGAACGGTCAGCTACGGGTTACAGCCGTAAGCTCTGCGGCCGTACTTTGACGCTCAAAAAGCAACGACGGTACAGTACGGGTCACCCGTTACGGTTCCCGTAGGACCGTAGTGACGGTCACGGTGCGCAGCCCTAGTCAAAAATTGACAGATCGTTGCAATGATTGTCTGCGAGAAGTCGCCTTTCTCGATTTCGAAGGTGAAATCCTTCAATGTGTGATGCATATCAGCAAGGCACTTGTCCAACCTTAGAGCGTGAAGTCGTGTGTCCATCGACGGCGTTACTAGAATATTAAAAAATTAACAATTAGCTACTCATCGCTGGAACAAACCAGTGAGGCGCCATACCGGTAACTTGAAGGGTTTGCAACACCTGGAGATGATCGAAAATAGCATTTCCCCCATGGAGGTCAACTTCTCGCTCTAGCTCGACCACAAGCGTTTTTACTGACAGGAATGCTTTGACATCAGCATGATGTTTCTCAACAGATAACAGTGTTTTCCAATCTACCCCAGAACAGGCTATCAACGTTTCGAGGTTTTGGAACTGCACTGGTGTGGTTGGTAGGCGAAGAAGACCCGATGGAACACCGCTCAGCGCTTCGGGACCGGATACACAAAGGCTTTCGAGTTGCCAGAGAATTTTAATAATTGAATGGGGAAAATTGATTACGTCCTCGACCCAGAGTTGTCTGAGAGCCCATCGTTCGTGAGCAGGAAGTAGCTCTTCTTGCTTCCAGAGTACGAGAGTTACTGCTTCGAGCAAAACCTCTCTCAATTCTGGGCAAGAGAGCAGAGGCAGAAGAGGGATATTGGTAATCCCCCTGAGCGATATATGCGTCAGTGTTCCTGAGTGAAGGTATCGTTCGATGAGAGAACGATATCCAAAGATATCGGGACTACAATGGTTGTAGTCGACAGGCTGCATGTCGTTATGTATAGCGAGGGAATGTATGTTTGGAAGATACAAGAGTGTTTCTAGATGATACTCGTCCGATTCCTTATCATCTCCCTCGACCCCGCGCCCTGATCTTCGCGGATCGCAGGTGATACCCTGTAGGTAGGTCTTCAAAGAAGGGTTCTTGGTAATAAGCTGTGCCAATTTCCCAAGTTTCTGTATGTCTTTGGGTGTGTCCAGAGCGACAGTGAGGTCTCTGAAGAGGTGCGTCCGACATAAAGGAACGAAAGCCATACAAACAAGGCTGCATGAATAAAGGTCTCGGGAGTTGCTCCTAGAGTGATTGTCTGAGCTCGAGGCTATGTGAGATATAATGTGTTCAAATATTTCGAGAGGAAAAACAGGATCCATGTTGTGCTACCCCGGGTGTGTTGGCTCGAGTCCAACCGACCGCCATCAAATCAAGGTGGTCGGCACAGCATTATTACCTATTTTAAACCCTGGGCCTCAGCCAATTTAAACGCGTCCCACACTCTGATCATAACCTTCACTATTCCCAACCTGGTTGTTGGTGTGCGGACATAGCTGCAGCCAAGTTGTGGAAGCGAAATCTTGAGCTTTATTCAGCTTCTACTTGAACTCGCAAATACATATCATCTTTTCAAAGCTTTGCAGCCTTGGCCAATTTCGTTAATCACAACCCTACCAGATACCCCAAGGCACCACCTTACTCTGTTGATTTTTTCAACCAAAGCTCCAACATGGCAATCTCATGGCATGGGTTACACCCCGAAGACATCTATTCCCAATGTGCTCCGTGCAGAAAGCTCCTCACCAGGGCAGCCAGCGACATCATGGGAGAGATACAGATACTACAGGACGAGTGTTCTTACAAGAGTTCACCAATCCGCAATCGTTTGTTGACCGACGCCATTGATATGGCAGTTGAGAAGGCTATGGAACAATCGATTAGGCACGGTATCGAAATTGGGTTGAAGGCTCAGAAGAGAGCAGACACTGTCAATGAAACGCTGAACCTATATAGGCAGCAACTGCAACACGCACACGATGAAAATGACAGACTCGCTCGCGCCGAGCAACACTCTCAGGAGGTTATACAGGACCTTAGGGAGGAATTGGACCGTGTCAGGAAAGAGGTGACATGCGTAGACAAGCCTTTCGGGAGTATAGAGCCTAGAAAAAGGCAGTAAGTATGCCCGTTGCTAAGATATGCCTGACACTCATATATTCATTCCCTTAGTTTTTTCGACTATGAGAGGAACTATTGGGGGGAAAGCCCGTCATCATTCTCTGAAGAGGAACCCGAAGACGAATTTTTTGAAGAGTACGACGATTCTTTTGACGAAACAAGGTGATGCCTAAAAACAACTGGTTTGAGAGACGTCCACCGAAACAATTCCAATTTTTCGTAGGGTCATACCTTTTAATGGATCATCCATTTACAACATAGAGCTATCTGCCCTGCAATGGGGGAGCTCCTCCCGGGAACTGGACCATACCATGATTCACCCAGGCATGATAAAGCTCTGGCTACACCTCGCCCAATATCCAGGAAACGATAGATTTGTGAGAGCCATCTCAAAGCTCTGTTCCAAAGCCCACAGGATCCCGAATTCACAACGCACCGATGTCGAGCACTACCTGTTACAAAACTGGAGGGTCCCTCAATACTTCAAAGATCAAAGGAACAACATCCAGTGGGCCATCAACACGCGCTCCGCCGACTACGACACCTTGCACCTTGTTGTTGACGCGTCAAACCATGGCATCGGAATCGTCTTGCATGATATTGGTTGGCAGGGCTGGGAGTTCACTGACAGCCACAGCATACCAGTTGGGCCTGATAACAAGATCATCACTAGTTGGGCTGAGCTTGTAGCGGTGGAGGTTGGCTTTCGCATGCTCATCGCAGAGAATTACGGCTGCACCAACGTTGTTGTGTTGTCTGACAACAGTGGGGTAGTCAAGGCGCTGTCTAACCGGTACTGGCAGGATAGGTTTGGTCTGAATGCGATTCTTCGCCGCATTTTGGGCCTTTGTCAGGAATATGGGATTAGTATTCGGGCTGAATGGATCCCGAGCGGAGAGAACCCAGCAGATCCTATATCTCGAGGTGTAATTCCTGGTGTAGATGTTCTCAACATGATACCAGGCAACCCCTCCCTACTTCCCCACAAGATTGCGGATTTACTGTTGCCCACGTATACGTAGTCCATGAATTTATGTCCTCTAAATCCAAATTTTAGTAATTTAATGGGTAAAGAAGAGAATTATACACACCAGAAACGCGCCAGGATATAATTGAATTGAGACGTCCTCACCAAGAGCAAGTGGCCATCAAAATCGTGGGGAGATATCGACGCCCATATACCATCAAGTTGAACGACCACGGCAACCCTAACTTGAACTTCACGGACCACAGCCTGCTTGCACCGACCCACATTGCTGCGACCACGTTGTGGACGGAGAAGCCTTCTGAAACCGATCCCCTTGAATCTTGAACGTTGGGGATTTTTGGATCTTTATCCTCGTTGCTTGTGCATTTTCATCGAACAGAGGAACTAAGGGTACTTTAATACGACCATTCACCACATACTAAACCCCACAGTCCCAATTCCCCGACCACATCATACACAGTTCGTCTAGAATGACAGCTATAGCACCCCAAGGCTCATCCACGTGCCCAGCCCCGCATACACACCCAGATGATATCAGCACTTGCAGCCACTGCAATGTCACGATGTTTGACACCAACAGATCCATTGTGCGCGAAATTACCAATTTCACATCCATACCCTACGATGGCTACGAAGAGGTCATTGGTGCACTTATCTCCGAAGACCTGCAATGCGCCATACAGAGAGCCGTGTTACATGGGATAGAGATTGGAAGGAATGCGCAGAAAGAAGAAGCTAGGCAACAGTTGGAGCAGTACCAGAATGATCTTACAAGGATGCGACAAGAGAGAGACGACGCTAGGGAGACGAATATGCGGTACAGAGATGAAGTGATGGGCAAGGAAAGAGAGCTAAGAGAAACCAAGGATAGGCTTGTCGCGGTCCAGGTGGCGTTTGATGACATGCAGGAGACGATGATGGGGACTGGGTATGTTTTTCGCGGCGACTCTGTCCGACAAACCCCAGGACGAAGCTGATTGACGTCCTACTTTTTGTCAGTCCTTTAAGGAGCGAGACTCCTCCAGCTCAGAGGTCGCGAGAGAATAGTGATTCGGAGGACAGCGACTCGGAATTCTGGGTGCCAGATACTGATGATGAGTTAGACGATTATGAGGTGGCTCAGATGCTTGCATTAATGGAGGAGGATTTCTTGTTACAAAGGGAGATATGGGAAGCCAGGTAATTTCATATGATACATCAGGAACGTCTTCACTGATATATCAACCAGGGTGCAGCCAACAAGCGAAGAGCGAGCAGATATTGTCACCGTCGTGGAGCCAACATCAGAATTTTCGCAAGGCTCGTCTACGGTTGTGGTGACGCCCAGGACCCCACGTCGACCACATCAGTCACCTGGGGTTGTCGACATGACGGAGATGGAAAGGTTGATGCGACTTGCGCAGGAGCCAAACCAGCGTGATGTTGTCAAGTCCATGAAAGATGCGCTCCTGGCGGCAGAGCGAACACCGAAAGCAAGACGCACAGAGGCCCAGAGATATCTGCTGCGAAAGTGGAAGAAACCTGGTCATTCCAAACGCCCAGGGGCGGTGGACGAAGTACTCGAGGCAGAGATCAAAGCCTGTGACCACGAGGTTATCGTTGATGCGTCGAGTTTTGGTGTTGGCTTCATCCACAAGTTTGGCGAGCACGAGGTTGGCTGGATTGGTTGGAGGTTTACTTCAGGCGCAGTCATCCCTCTCGGTCCTGATGGGAACATAATCATGAGTTGGGCAGAGATGATCGCAGTAGAGGCTGGCCTTCGAGCTTTCATAGCACAAGGTAATCAGGCATGCAGCCTCCTTCTGCGATCCGATAACATGGGTGTGATCAAGGCGATAAAAGATCGCACATGGATGGCAAAATTTGGCCTAGACGAGATCCTGCAGCGTGTGTTGAGGCTTTGCCAGGAGAACGAGATCAAGCTTGTGCCTCTGTGGATTTGGACCGAAGAAAATCCAGCCGACGCCATTTCTCGCGGAAGGTATCCCAGTGATGATACCAAACTCTGGGTGCCGCTTTCACTTTCTCCTGAGCTTGGTCCGATTCTACATCCCGCTTAAGTATCTTCTTGATACCGTATAACCTGTATTATATCTTTTGTACGTTTGTGAGTTTATATGATATGATATGTTGACATCGCATGAATTTGAATACCTTTTCTGAGCCTTGCCAAGTTGTTTTAATGGCATTGCGCTTGTCCACCGTCAAAACCAGGGGTTCCCTTCTTGACCATAATCTTGCTTGGATAGCTCAATTTGTCGACCAAAGATTTTTAAAAAATCAAGAAATATTTTTGTTGAAGACCATGAGCAGAGGAAAGATTTAAGGAAGGAACAGGAGCAGGGAGCATCACAGACACGCAGAGTAACGCCACGGGTCGTGAGGTCACGATTCACCGTCACCAAGGTTGTGACTTCCAGGTTCCTGCTGCATGACTGTCTTGTCGTCGACGACAATGTTCAATGTTCTGAGTCTTTGCTCTTCGATTGTGGTCTAGCCAACTTGCTACAGATGACAATGTGGAACTACGAGCGTCTATCTCTCTCAATATGGCGACCATTAAAGGCTCAGAAATGTCTCGCAAAAACAACGCAACGTTAACGCTGACCGAACCTTAGGCAATACTTTTCACTGTCTTTATGTGCCAGTCCCGAGGCGATTTATACTTTAAGCAGATGAAGATCGTCTTGAATTGAGTTATCTGTAATTTACCGTCCGTCCCTCGCGGTCTCCTGTCAGAAGGTTCAACCAGGACACCGCGTGTAGACCTCATGGCGCTCTTGGTTGACTGGCCGTATAACGATCATTTTAGAGACTAGTCTGTTCTAATTCTTTTCTATCAACCTTTTCAAACACCGGTACCCTTTTCTGGAGTTTTAGAAACTGGTCAGTAATTTTTATGTTTTCCTTTGAAACAGTTCTGGCGATGCTGATATTTACAGCGATGCCACTTCCTTTGAAGTCAATGTTCACATTAACACCGCAACGTGAACGTGTATGTGGGTGCAGCTACCTCATGTTGATAGCGAAGGGTGTATATAGGTAGTCAGAAGCCCCAGTGTCGTGTTCCTTTTTCTCAACTTTCCTTCCATCCTTTTCGCCCATGTTGACTCTTGAGCTTTCAGTAAACTCGCGCCTTGGAATTTGCTTCCTGAGGAATTCACTCTCTTCGGACGAAAGCCAAGGATGTACGGACCCGTGCGGTATGCTCTGATATGATTTCCCCTGAAATTGTCTATTGTACCCGTTGAGGATTTGACTTTACAACGGTCTGCGCCCTGGCGAGGATGAACGTCTCGTAATTCAATAAAGGTAAGTCTTGTTACCGCACCGTCGGCGACTCGATATGACCCAATCCTTACTGAAAATCCTGTTGCCTCGTTCATTCAAAGATTCTTCAACTAGCTCCAATCGGTGTCGCTTTTCCTAATTCACTCTCAACACTCTCAATTAAGTCCTTCGATAAAGCCCTCGTGCTTGTGCGATGAACCGTCAAAGGAAGTCAACAGTATTCCCCATTCATGTCACAGATGCCGCACCGCAGACCTCATGCTGCTGTACTATCCACGTTTCCTTGCAAGCTAACCTTGTTCAGTCCTTGGGACAAACCTTCGGTCTCGACATGCCAAATCGTCTATCACCTGAGCCCCTCATATTCCACACGTCTCGGAGAACCTTGCAATTATCTATCATACTGGCACGGCTTTTACGCAATCACGGAATCTGATTGGCAGCTTTGGTATTCGATCAATGTCGTTTTTCATGAATTGGGGTCTAGATTTTGATAAGTGAGTAATCCACTTTCTGATTGACCAAGGGGTGTGCGAAGTCGCGTCAATGTAAAAAATCGCCACCTGACCAGGTGGGCGCACCGCCCCCCGTCCTGCTCTTCTTCCACCCACGCCCTTCCTGAACGCGTGTTATAAAATCCATCAGCCTTGGATTTGAAAAGAGGTTCTCAGCGCCACCGTGCCGCACGATGCGCTCTCACCTTCCACTTATGGCGCTCTCGCCACGCCACAGATCCTTACATTGCTCCCTCTCGTCTCAACCTGCATGAATTCAGTCATGATGGACAGAGCACGTTGATAAGTATCACCATACTTGGCAATTAAAATCCGCGGCAAAATAAAATGGGTGCGTCTAGATTTAATTTCGCATATGTTTACTTAAACACCAACTGATGACTTGCTTCTACCATCGTAGGGAAGTATTAATGAACGCGAAATTTCACCATGCCCTGCGCCCTCTTTTGAAATTACCATTCATGGTAGTTTTCAAAGTTGGTAAACTTGGGAAGGTTTCGACGACAATGCGTCTGGAGGGCTTCTCAACAATGCGTTATCGCTGCGTCTCTGGCACAAATTCCCTCATCGTGAGAACCTTCCCCCCGCCGAGCCAATGAAATCATCACGAATTTAATCTTACTTCTGACGGATTGATTGGGGTGTTTTTTCTCAGTACCTCTTCGTGGGATCACACCTCTATCTGGGTATTTTCTGCTCGTTCTCTGGAATCCGTCGACCCTCCTTGATATGACAGACATACGCGACCGGCGCAGGGTGCGCGACACTGGACCCCTTCACCAGCTTACCTCCAACTTTTTGCTCAGAAAAGGCTAGCGAGGAGGCGTTGAAACCTGGAATTTTCATTTATCTTTCGACGACTAACGCTGGCTCAGGCTCTGGCTCAGAAGGAAAAGATGACTCGGACGAATACGCACGATAATTCCTACCCACATCCATAGCCGCTTTTCCTCCGATCCGTCCGAACCTACCGTCCCCGGACGCTTTTTTGGTGCCCAACATCCCGTTTTCTTTTTGTTCTAGTGTTACCCCCTCTTCGGAGTGTGTGCTGGGAGTCCGAGCCAACAGGAAAGAAGTTCGCGCATTCGATTTAATCCAAAAAGTACCTAAACGTTCTCAGTCGAATTTCTCATACCCTTTTCGGATTTTTTGGACATTTTCGGTGCGTGTATCATGGGTTTCTAATCGTCCTGCGACGTTTCTTTTCTCCATTCGCGATTTCTTATTGTTCTTCATCATGTCGTATTTAATCGTTTTTTCTCTTCAAACGCCGGGCGTTTTCTCACTCTGAGCGGAAATGAAAATAATCTAGAAAGTTATGGGACCATTTTATCTTTTCGCTTTTTCCAGTTTCTTAGAATAACGAGCTATCGTATGTACATGAAGGCCCTGCTATACTACGTGACTAATATGAAACCTGGAGTGTGAGATGCAATAGAAAAAACGAAGACGAGTGAATGATGGAGGGTGGACAGTGGTATGTGAGGTTCGGAAAAGGGGAGGAGAGCTGCAAGTGATGCGATATGATGAGGATGAGGGTGTGATGTAAAGAATAAGTAAGAAATGTGTCGAGACAAAAAGTTACACATATCAAACAAAGCGAACAAAGGTGGAAGGTCGACGCGGCTGTCGAGGAGTATATAAAGTGAAAACCGCGAAAAAAATATATAATAAAAGTAAGATTGCGATGGGTATCTGAAGGAGGTGGGTGGTATGAAAAGGAATGAGGTGGTTTTTTCGTGAACAAAATCGTGGTAATCAACGTGTCGCGCATGAAGTGGTGTGGATAGAGGTGGCGCTACTCCTATCGAGGGAGGCAGCAAGTGCGGATGGTCTTCAAGACGCATCCGAGGAAAAGCCGTGCGGATGAATGTACTCAGTACGTCTCGACGACACATTCCTTTGCAGTATATAATTTCGTAAATGGTGCGGTGGGTTACGCGTGAAAGCGACTATGATTACAAGACCCAAAGCAAAGAGTCGGGATACAACAACAAGGAAAAGGGGGGATGAAGAAGAAGAACGATGAAAAGAAAAGATAAACCAAGAGGTATATGTGATGTGAACAGAGAAAAGACGTACACCAGCGAGCCACGTCGAACCCAAAGCATGGGTAGAAGAGAGAGGGAGAAGGATATAAGCCGCCGACGGGGACTAGATGGACGCATGAAGATGAGGGGGGATGGCAAAAAATGCGCAAAATATAGAATACATTATCGTCCAAAGTTCGTAACCTGAAGCATGAAAGTTCGTCGAAGTGGGATGTTTACAACCTTCGAGACGCGCAGCATCCGCAGGAGAATCATAAATGCAAGTAAATGAGGGTATCGATGAGCAGCCCCAGCCAAAGTGGGGGTGCATGACGACGCCGTCAATGCTCAGAACACATGGCCAGCCATCATCTCGTCGAACGCGATGAGGCCACCGTGCTGACTCTCATCAGAATACTGACGCGCCTCGAGCGCTTGAGTAAACTCCTGTCCGAACTCTAGGGCAGTGTGCGCACCAAGCGCCATGTTCTCAGTGTACTTGGGGATACCAAGCTCAATAGGGGGGATGGCATGAATGTCGAAGTCATCGCCCATAAGAACGGAAGGCTCGTTACCCCAGAGATCATTACCGCCTCCCCACTGGAAGTTGGCAAACTCTGCTTGCATCTGCATCTCCATTTGAAGCTCCATCTCGGCCTGAGCCTGAGCCTCGATACCTGACAGATTCGTTGACGATGGCAGGAAGTGCGAGACGAGGGCGTTGGTGGGGGTATATGGGCCAGTAGCGGGCGATGACGGACCTGATGAACCAGAGCCGATCGATGAAGCGGGTGAGACGAGCTGGTGTGCTGGAAGTAGCGAATGCTCGTTTGATTGCAGATTGAGTTGATGCGGCTGCTGCTGTTGCTGCTGTTGTTGGGGAACGTTGAACATGCTTCGGAGGAACTCAGACGACTTTAAAGGGGGGTAACGATCATTAGATAATGCTGAGAATGGTTCGATTGAACCACCACCACGATGATAACTCACCTGAAGAGTTGCCTCGAAATGCCCAGGTACTGAGAACGACGGTGGCACGTAGGTGTTGCTGGGGACGTAGTCGAAGTTGGAGAGGATGTCGACTTCCTGATGACCTGGATGCGCTGACCGTCTGCTGATCATGGGGAGGAGGGAGGGGGAGGTGGGACACGATGGAGTGAACTGGTAAACATTGGGCACCTGGATAGACTGGTATGGAGGGGGAGTAGGCATCGACGCTGAACGACCAAAGCCACGGTTGATGGGGACGACGAACGAAACACTGTCGGTCTCCTCCTGCTCGATCTTCTTCAACTTCTTGTTCTTCGCCTTGGAGTCCTTTTCCTTCGCCCTCTGAGGTCGATACACGTAGTTGGGGTATAGCGCCTCGTGCTCCTTCTTCTTGTCCTTCGCCAACTGTTCCCAGAACTGACGCTCCTCCGCTGACAGACTCTTCCATTGCTGGCTAATCGTTTTTGAAAGATCTGCCTGCCTCTGCTTCTTCGCTGGTCCATCAGCTACTGTCGCTGTTCCTTCCTCGACTGCCTGACGATCCTCACAGCACTTCCGTCTGAAGAGGATGAATGCGTTCTCTGGTCGCTTGATGTAATCTTCGTCGCCTTTCTTCGGCCGGCGTTCGACGAGATCACTACTGCATGATGATTTTCTGCGCTTAAGATTTGATGTGGTTATCGGTGACTCAGTTGGATAATGTACTGATGGAGATTCGGGTGAAAAAGGGCGCGCTACAGGAGGCGGTGGTGTTGATAATGTACAATGTGATGAAGAAGGGAGCGAACGAAGGTCGGGTTCAAAAGGCGAATTTGAAGGCGAAGAGTAAGGACTGTCAGAGAGATTGTGCGTCGTAGGGAAGGTGAATGTTCGGGGCGTCGGGGAAACGATTTGTAGGGAGGGTGGCTGTGGTGCATCCGTCATCACTTCGAGTGCTAAACGAGGTGAATTTCGAAATTACTTTGATTGAATATCGATGAGGACTTACTTCGGGATTGGGTATCGCGAGTGCGTAGGGCGGGCATGATTGTTCTGGTCGTATAAGACAATGAAGGAGAGGATGACTTGTTCGTAAAGAGAGACGAGGGTTACGGATAATTTGAGATTAGGAAAGAGAGAAAGAGAGGGAGGAAAGAATAATGGGTTATGCAAGTCAAAGGTGCCAATCGTTTTTCTTTGTCTCTGGGATCTGGGCAGAACAATTGCACAGGCGGGGCACAAAAAGACGAAACAATACGAACGGATAGTTTTATAGTTCTGCTCGGATTAGATACCATTAAAGGTTCCGCTGAGAGGGCACGAGTGCCCATTTCGTAACTCTGACCTGGGATTCACTTTCATTGTGGGCACCAAATTCGGACAGTTCGAGGGACCATCGCCCGATTCAGCATGGGCGAGTGTTGGCGACATCCTGTTTCTTCCTATTTGGCACAGCAATGGAGAGATGCTGCAGGCCCTGTTATTGTCTTGCAATCCCAGATCCGGCTGCTTGGTCCGTCAACTTTCCCCCACACATTTCCCATCTCTTATCAGTATAACCCACGTAACTTCGTCCCTTCCTTCATCCGCGGACGAATTTTTTAGGTAAATATTCTTTGGATGAACAAGACATAGAGAGAGTTGCTTCAATATTCGAAATATAATGAAAGAATTACTTTTGAATATCGTACGACGTAAGAATTATAGCTTTAATCTAATAAACGTAGGCCTCGAGGTGCACCCCAGGCCATATTTGAGATAAAATTATCCACGTGTACTTCTAGTAGAGGCCTGGGATCAAACTCGCTCAACACCCCTTCACCATCCCCAAAGAGGAAGGTGAGAGCCGTCCGCATGTGAACGCCTCTCTGGCCATCAAGAAACCTGACTGCACCTAAGCCCAACTGATCGCCCATCGTTTGCTCTTTCGATCCGTTTGTTGGATGTCAATCCAGTAGTAGTTTGTAGGTCCTTGCATGTCTTCTTATTTTTTGTTTTAAAAATCATGAAAAATTCTATATCGCTCAATCTTGCCTCCGTGGCGCATGGTCCGATATTTTGCGCGCAGCAAGGGCGCATTCGGGCCTGCAGAGAAAATCGATAGAACCCCGTGATGATGCCAGACGTCATTCCTCCCTTCACCAAAATAGGCACTCCTCCTGGCCAACTTTTACCACATATGGGACCGTTAGTTCACCGAATGCCGACGTACATACCCAAGAAAGGTCAATCCCTACCGAATGTTGGCACATTTCCCTAGCTCTGCCCTCTGCCCATCGATGTCGTTCTCCTACCTCCCTGTGCCCGTCGATGTGCAGAAATATGCAATAACCGAAATGAAAGCTCCATAAGAATTTTCAGCCGGAATTTTATGTGTAAAGTCGCTTAGTCCTCGACCAACACCCGACTAGAGAACACAGCATATGTGCACGGAAGTATCTTTCGCAAACGGACGGGTCCAGAGGACACCCCTCCAGCTTTTACTGCACTGACTGTCCGGCGACGTCTACTCAAAAGCCTGGTCGACTGTTCATCTCGCAATAGTAGCCGTAGCGCATCCATATCAGATATGACGGAATCAAGTGTGAGATCTGCGATATGACAAGATCGGGTAAGAGATCGGTAGGTCCTAGATTAAGGTTAAGATTCTCTCATCAGCCCTTTCCCTCACCTTCATCTTATCCTGCAGGAGCTATGACTTGGAAATCTTAATCCAACACATGAAACCCCAGTCTCTCGATGAAGGAATCCCGCTCTCCTCCTGGCATGGTGCTATATTTCGAGAAAAAAAGTGACATCGACACTAGTAATACTCTACGAAGGGTCGAAACATATGAATTATCATTAAGACTGACGGAGAAGTCCAAGGCATATGACATTTCATTTCGCTCGTGTCGCTCCATAGTCTCGAACACGCAAGAGGAGATTGGAATACGTAGTTAGACGCAAATATGGATATCACAAAGATTAACGATGGTCCGTAAAGCAAGAAGCAAAACGTCCTAGCTTGAAACTCCATGATTAAATGATTAAATCTATTCCGCGAATGCGAGAAAGAAAAAGAGGTTCAAACCTAAACGGAAGGAAGGTAGAGAAGTCCTGGGCTCAGAATCAGTGGGATGAGAACCTCTCGGAATGCGACGCTAAAGAGTGGGAGACTCGGCCTGCCGCCTATGAGTCAAATCGCAGAAAGAGGATCAATTTTGATTTGATCTCTCAATGGTGGGATGGCAAGAAGCACCAAAGCATATGCCATCAATATTCTTCTCACTGAAGCGGATATAGAATGGCGCTGGTCGACGGGTCGCAGTTGGACTGTGTAATTGGACCTCTGCCAATACCGATCCCCGACTCGAAATATCCAGCCAGATATTTTTTTGATGTCATACATCTTTTGCATTTTTGAGCACGAGTTCATGATCGAGAGGGTGCATTAGTGAGACCCAGTAACGCTTAAGCATGGTAATGCAGCCGTTAGTTCGTGCATTTGATCGACATGCAACGGTGATCGAATGCTCGGTCCCTCCGTTGCCAGCTTGTCGGTAAAATATTGCTACTTTTTGGACCTCCAACTTGAGCCAAGTAAGCGATTGAGTCACCTTCGTACCTTGACCGTGGGTTTTGGTGAGATGTGCATGAGGTTATCGAGTTGACATGTGTGAAAGTAAATACGATGCATTGAACGGCGAAAAAGTGTCGGGGCATAGGAACAAGGCTGTAGAGATTGCGATTCAGAATGAATTTCAATCGAAAAGGCTTGCTAATATCCCTCCCCATATTGCAAGCGGACTCGGTCAGGCTGTCACCCCAGAAAACTCGGTGCTTCTACGAAGTTTCGAAGTAAGCAGACAGTTGCATTGTTTTCCTAATCGAGAAAAAGCTGCTGACGCTCGAACAATGCGTAGAATATGTAGCGTGTTACCATCCGTGGAGTCAAAGATCAAGTTTAGCTTGATGATCGACTCACGCCTGGGTCCTAAGAATGTTATCGAGCCCTACTCTCCACGGTCGCCCTACATTTTATGCCTATGCAATGCGCGGTCTCAGTGGGATCACTGTATATTTTTAGTCGTTCAGAATGAAAAACTTGAATTCTCGGACGTGTTGATACATGAAAAAGGTACCAGAAATGCGATAAAGTAGTTGTACATACAATGTAGATCAAGGGAGTCATCCCGGCGGTTAATAGCCCCTGAATGACGGGATGAATTGGTGTCGCTGATTTGCCAAAAATGGAAGCATCGCGCGGAGACGCTCAATTTGGCAACTCCCATTTTCCTCCCACAGTCCCGCTCTCTCTCAAATGCTTATCACGACACCGAGTCATTTCGATGCGCAGAGAGCTGCTTTCTTAAATCTCGTGAAAAGCGTACTGAGAATATACACAGAGCTAGGTACTACTGCTTCCTTACTTGGTTTCAATACCGTCCCCCGCCGCCACATCTCTCAGTCTTATGGGAAACAACCAGGAAGATAAGATGTTCCACCACAGATTCAACTCAAAACACGGCGTTCTGGTTTGATGTGGGGTGTTAAGACGTTAATTACGTGCTTCTATGCACGTAGAGTATCTCATACATTATTAAAAGAATCCTGACGCGTCCATTGTTCTCGTTTTACGCGTGTAGTAATTTAGATGGGTCAGGTGCATCGCAATCGCGTTATCGTGGTGTGGTTTCTGAGTATCCTGATCCCTGAAATTTTCTGCCAGTATTGGTGCTCTGACTCTGATAGTGGTGCTGCAATATCTCGCGTTTTCACTCCCCTCGGTTTTGAGATACTCCCGTGCTCTCATGGCCCTGTGATCTATGAATTCAAACCCACTTGGAGCACATGGTCTCTATGGCGGCCAAATGGTTTATAATTTATACACTCTCAAAAGCTTATATCGAGTTCATCGAGTCAACTATGCTCGTTTGTTTCAATTCCCTCTCTGTATCACGTTCTGACATGAGCCCGAATGTGTTCACCATCGTCTGGACTCCGGGTTGTCGACATCACGTCACCGTCATACGCTCGAATACGTCGCACTAGTCTTTCAATGTCTCCAGTGTCAGTACTCAATTGAACCCCGTAATCGGGTAGCCTGGCCATCTAGAGAACCGCAACCCATGTCACGTTAGTCTCGTATTGAACTCTGTCAACTCTGAAAACCTCACATACGGCATCCTGATTCATGCCGTAGGATTCATGTTTCGGCTGTCAAAAACCCATCCAAATCCTATTCTATACCTCTGTCACTACTTAGTTAGCACCCCCAACCAACACGCCTCATGACACTAAATCTCTCTCGTGGGCCGTTTCCCAAGTCCAACTCACCCTTGAATTGGCCCCCTTGCTTGAATTGACAGATTTCTCTCTCGTTGCCTGTGGAGAAAAAACTTTGATTTGATCAACTGTTGGATGGGTGATTGAGTTTTATCAGCTAATCAGACCCGTTTTGAGCCTTGCGGTGTCAATTCGGCATGGTACAACAGACGTATTCCGCCGATATGTTCTGGTACCTCAACAGGCCAGTGACCTCTTGTGGGCGTTGTGTAGGTGCATTGCAGTAAACTCTACCTGTTTTCGAGTTCCGAGCATATAGAATACGCTTCTTTTCCATCATCAATCGAATTATTGAAAATTATCAAGTCTTCTGATCTTGTGTACTTCGTTGAGCTCGCCTACAAAGTGCCATGAGGTGGCGGTATAGAATTGGAATCCCAGGGTCTAAAGCTGGACCTAAACATTCATCGGAGTCGGACAAATCTTCCCTCCCCGAGTGCCCACACAGGCTCCCATCGATAGCCCAGGACGCTCAACCCATATTAGGCGCCTTGCATACACACGTGTTATGATGTTGGGGGCCACAACTCCCATCAAACATACTGAATTGTCCCTTGACAGGGTGCATGCACACTGCGTAATCTATTCTATTCTCCCCTTCCAAGGGTTCGTACGCTCCTTTTGTATTTATTTCTTTCCTGATTTTTATTCTTTTGCCACGGAACGGAAGTTTTCACGACAGTTGAGAATAGCGTATAACCTTTTCCAGACGCCACCCTCAAGCCTTTTGGGGCACTTGTGAGCCTCGTGTTTTCTCCTCTGATCCCCTTCTGATCGTGATGATGAGACAGATATTTGTAACCTCGAAGAATATTTTTTTAATCATGGGGTGAAATCCTACAGGACCATGGATCGACTGTTACACCCTGTCAATTTGAGTTCCGTTTTGTTATCGGACCCATAACGTTGACCATTTGACCTCGCAATTTACGCGAGACCATTGAGCCCCTCCGCCCACTAGCTATAGCAAGTTCAGGTATTCTGATGGTACATCCCCTGACTTACTGTGGGCGTCACACAACTCCGCATATGTCGGAGACTCAGACGACCACGGTCGAAGTTGAGCGCCGAAATCTCAGCGTTTCTTTAATCTTATCAATCGTCCTGATATCTGAATGCATCGGCATACTTTGCATGCTCCGAACGGTGGGACACGGCTCAATCCTATCCGCTACGTCCCTCTCGGAATATCGAATTAAGTTGCTCACATTCATTGACCCGAGCACACAGGAGAGAAAATTGCAAAAATCATCATCCACATGTGTTATCGGTGAAATCGATGCTACGCTCGTTGATCTGACCTACCTATACGCAAAAGGCACACTAACCTATATTTCTCTTTCTTCCATGTCGCACTAGTTGTATTACGGCTCCGCTACTGCAGTCCGTATTACTTGGAAATGTCAGGATTTCTTTTCTTTCAATTACCCATGAACAGCCAATTTGAAATTTAAACGCGACCCTTCCTTTCGTTTGCCCCATACGCTAACCTATTTGGCATATCTTGGGATAGGCTTCCTTTTTTGTCTTCCAAATCCTCTGTTGCAGTTGCCGCCGAAACTCTAGCACCGCACCTTTTTGTGCTCGTTGTGGGGTTGTTTCCACAGCTTCTGTCTACTTTCTATGCAATACATCTGTTTCACGTATCTTCTGACATGGGTATTTGAACACCGGGCACACGCTCTATGGTTACCGAAGTAAAGCCCTTCTTTCCTTATTGTGCTCAATGCAGAGCTAGGATTTCCGTCGTTGACTTTCTTATCAGTCTGATCTGGGCACCTTCAGCCTGTCGCTCAACATTGTAAGTATTGACACAGCACATCCCGACCGGTAACCAAACATTCCCCCTCAGGCCTTAGTGACTGATACACACTCAGTGTCAGTGGCACTCGACCACCGCCGAAGGCGGTCAGGTGGTCTCGACCTTGCAAAGTCTATCAGATGCCTCTTTGACAGCAAGTTCCCACACTCCCCTGGTGTCGACGGAACGGAGGTGTAGGGGCTCTCGTACCAGTCGTGGGCACTTGCATTCCTCTTCCTATGTTCTTGAACTTCTACGTCTTCTGGAACACATATGTGATGTGTGAAGTGAAGCTAGCGATGCGCCACACAGTTTGGCGACGAAGGTGTATCACGCGGTCTATGCACAGTCGATACTCCGAGAGGCAATTCCTTCCCACATGGCTGCGGCATACTCAAGGGGTGTCTATGTCATGCAAGCACAGTTTTGTAGAAACATGGAACTATCGGAAACAAAATGACCTTCTTGTTCAAGGTAAAGGATTACCACGATGTCTCAGTGAAATCCGTTGTCTCGTCTGTGCGGCCGTGTGCTGACACGCTATTGTCTTTGCAAGCGACCTCGAAGCAAGTGAATTTTCCGCAGGCAGTTACGCAACGGATACTGTAACGACGCTATCATGATCGCGATGGAAGGGCACGCTCGATTACATATCATGATCAGTGTCGATGAACGCTTGGCGCTCGTTGTCATCATGATCTAACTGTAGAGAAAGTCTTGGAGGCTTTTTCATTATCTACTCAGTGTGCAACAACTCAGGTTCTCGTCATGTATGAGGTGCATGTGCATCTGAGCGTATTTGTAGCAAACCTATCGGTAGTTTAGCAGCAGCTGAGAAACCTGGGGAAAGGTCGGGTCAACGAGATGACACTTAGCCGCCCGACTTGCTTATCAATCCCGCCATCCTTAAATAAGCTTCAGGCACCCCATTAGGCTTGGGTGCATTGAACTCCGAGTACTTTGCAAAAATGCGAGGAGTTAGTGCAATACCAATCGTATGGCTTCTTGCGGGTCCAGACCCGTGTTTTGGCCGCACCAACACTCGGAATAAAATTGCATATGTATAGTTTCTGATAGCACTTGGTCTATGTTTACGACTCACGAGAGAATTGGTTTCTCCGAGGCGAAAAAGTGGCGTTGTGGCTGAATGTTAACGTTGAGACATTTTATCTCGCTGCCCCAACCTTGTGCAACTCTAAATTTACGCTCAATATTCGACCCAGATTCGTATTGGAAGACGACACGGTGTTCTGCTTTTACACCGGTAAGTAAACTAAAACTTGATCCCTTTAGACCCTTGGGTATGTTACGCCGCACATTGATCAGATTAAGTCCTATCATATCACGCTACAGTGATGATGAACTTAAAGTGGCGAAGTTACTTAGTCTCGTGAGTCGTATGCTTTGACCACTTTGGGCAGAATCTCGGGCATCCGCTGCATACCCGAGGCACCAATAGACTACGAAGCACCACAAGACAAAGCGCGCGTTCAAGTCAGACAATCATTGACCCTACCGACTTACATTCAAAAAAGTAATGTTTCTATCTTTAAATGTCGAAATTCAGATTTCGTTTCGTTTCTTCGGTCTCGGAATGGCATTTCAGGCTCAAGTGCTCGAGCCCATAATTAGCCCATTTCCAGCGATCGCTCATCGTGCGTCGACAACATTCAAACCTTGTAGGTCAATGGTAATTACCCAATTGAGCCTTGCTAGCGGCGTGGACAGTCCCTTTGGCGTCCACAATGGCCTTGGGTGGCCTACCCTAACCCTTCGCCGGTGGTGGGATGATCTTGATCTTTCCATATCTAACTGTCGTTATGGGTCCCTTCTTCGAACAAGTCTAAGAGCAACCATCATGGATGTCCACAATGGTGCCCAAGCCGTGATCAGTGCCGATGACATTTAATTATGAAACGATACAGTTCGAGAAATATCATGCTATCTGTCACTTCCGGTTGAGGTGCACCGAACTCATTTTTCTGGTGCCCTCTCCGCATCAAGGGTAGCGCCAACCCGTGTTTTCCAGACCAGAAACTCTATCGGCCTCATTTCATGGTGTGCTGGGCTGTTTCGGGGATATTTAAGTTAAGATTATCATAGAATTTTTATCTCTTTTTTGGGTTGACGAACGTGCTTGCAGTTTATCTACATAGAGAATCCATCGAGCCTCCTGAGCGGAATGTCGGAATACTGAGCATTAGACTCGGTTTGACATGATTATCAGTGAATTTTGGCTTCTAGTTTCCATAGACCCGTTATGTGTTCTTCTAGTAAAGTTGTTGCGTCGGGAGCTCAGTGGAAACGATGATGTAGCCACGCACGCGACGAACATGAGGCATGTGAGGCTGTTACCTCGCCAATCCTGATCTTCGGCTGCGGTGCACTGCTCATCATCGCCCATTGAACAGCCTTTTCATTCAGTTGGCTCGAGTTAGATGATAGTATGGTGGATTTGTACGACACAGAAGAACTGTTTGAAACTACTTGGACCTTCGAAAAACTCTGATTCTGATTCTCTCTACACTTGCAACTGTTTCAAGTGAGGAGAGTAGTAGTCTCCAGATAACAAAATGTTATCTTCGCGACGGATGCACTTCGAATGAGTCACGGCATAGTACATCTCGAGGACCCATAACCTGAATCGTCGGCGACCTCCCAGATTCAAAGAATCCAATGCTTTCCCTGGAGGAATCCCAAATCATCGCTTTCACCATTAATATCGCGTACCCGGTTGTCCGACGCTTCATGAACACCGATGAAGACACCGTCGTCGAATATACAAGTAATTCTTCCGACTCGTCTATTAAGCGAGCTCAGGACCTGCTCAGGTGAGGGTATGACGTCGTAGTAATGCAAAAAGTATGCCCTGCACCGTCCCTAGTATGCGTGGCACACTCAGGTAGAGCGACGGATCTCGACGTTGCAGTCATCTTCCGGCCATTCCAAATGTCAAGTGCGCTTTCCCCAGCTTCCCCACATTACTGTGGCGGCACAAAGGAACTGTGATATGCGGAAAGGGTTTCGTGAGCGTACCTACTCGCCGACACATCACCATCTCCACTCCTCTGATAAGAGAGTCGGATCTTGTACCGGCCCGCAATGGAAGGCGTCTGATTTCTCCCTCGGACTTGTCGCTCACCGTGGAAGGAAAGTAGGACAGAGCGCTGGCGCTCGCTGTTCTATGTTTGTTGATATTGGCCTATTTTGGTGCGTCTTGTACTTTATGGGTCACATTGGCAAATTGATTGCATATGA
Organism: Panaeolus papilionaceus; assembly: GCA_015501605.1. Classification (NCBI taxonomy): domain Eukaryota; kingdom Fungi; phylum Basidiomycota; class Agaricomycetes; order Agaricales; genus Panaeolus; species Panaeolus papilionaceus. The sequence continues at coordinate 2,161,157 of JADNRZ010000005.1, read as the reverse complement.
ACGCTTCATGTGAGAGTTCTAGCATTATTCGTGGAACGCTTATAACGCCGCAAGATAAAGATAAAGACAAATCAAGACCCGAGAATTTAAATCCAAATATTCAAAGACCAAGAGATGGCACGATGTACTCTTCTCGACCGGGCCATGGTGGCAATAATTCAGGAGTTGAGTTGAAAGGACGCTCACTCGACTTTACTTTCCCAAATAGGCCCGATAGCACGAGAAAACCACTGAAGCTGCTGAACATAGGACTCACCATGCATCAAGTAGCCACCCTTTGCCACTGTCTTTCGGAAATTAAGCGTTGAATTTAATTACGACAGATGGGTTATCGATAGCGTCGGGACTTCGGGCAGATACAGGGCGGGACATGATAATGTCGTGATTATTGGCTCGCCATAGTCTCCCTTCGCCCATCCCTTGCAAAGTATGATATCATCGGATCTTGTTCGTCGGCGTAGACACTTTCGATGCATGCAAACCTGAAGTAAGGGGGGCTGAACGGATGCATATCTGACGTTCGAACCTTCCTTGGCTAAATCCAGAGATTATAATCCGGAAATACATGGATGTAAGATGGAAACCCCGACTAACCTTGGTCCTTTGAGAATTTCTGTCCTTCAATTCATGTTATTTGAACGTGGACGTCGTGGAGAAAGTGCGAAGACCATGATGATGAGACCCGAAACACTGGAACTTCTTTTAGGGTCGCTCAGAAAGGTAGCTTGTACACGAGACTACGGTGACTTCGTGCCGAATGCTGATACGCGTGATGCCATCGCGGCTCTGGATACCACTAGGATGGTGCAACTGAAGATTCGGCTCCCCGTTTCGTTCTTTCCTTTCAGACTCGACGCCCTCTGCCCGTTCAGTTTTTAGAAGTCTGTCGAAAAGAGCTCGAGCAAACCTAGCAGATGCCATAACTTATTCGATGCACTTAATATTGAAAAGTTTGGTTATTGCCATTTTGAGCGGAGGCTTTGTTTGAAACGAGTATATCGAGAGCTCGAAGCTGAACCGGTGACGAATGCGAAGCGGATACTGGCATACTGCCGGTATGGATCCACGGATGCAAATACATTCCTAAATTCTAGGGACTTGATTTAGCTTTCGAAATGACCATGAAATGACTCGAATCTGCCTTCAAACTTCGACGAGTCACATTTAGTGTGCAGATGCAGAAGGACATTGGTGTTGTGTACAGTTTTAGAATTGTGATACGGCGATAGGGCATCGTCTTCTCCAGCTGCCTCTGAATGTTTAGAAGACTCTAAATTTGAGGGTTAAAACCTCGAAAAAAAACTTGCCTTAATGATCAAGAATCACCATCACTACATCGGACACTCTATGGAGAGGTAGATTGTACCCTAATGACTTAAATAATGTCTTACAACGAGGGTTCGTTCACTTATAGCCTTTTCTATTGAATGAATAGACGAAGCTGTGCAACAGTTGAGGATGTAGCACATTTACTATCACGTGTAGTGCGTTGGCATCGTTCACTCCCCCAGTTCTACAGAGCTGCGTATTTTCGGACAATCGTTATCAAGCTGATCAAATGCCATCTGTATATAAAAAGCTCAGCTTGAGGAGTATGTGTGATTCTTTTCTCCATTATGCACCCTTCTTAGATAGCAATTCCAAGTATTCGGTTCAATAAAGGACCTTGTAAATGTCGATGTATAACCAGAGAAGTCGTTGATGAAGGCGCTCATTGAACATTCTATGTCGAAATAGAAATGATGCGTTACCTGCGCAAAAGCTTACCAGTCAATCGTTTCGTCAACTGATAAAATGACCACCGGTATGAACCCTACAATGGACGATGCGCTGATCCGATGACGCGCTCACATTTAGGTACTCAGGACCCTTTCACTGTTCCTCAAAAATTTGGAGGGCTTCTCATGATGCATGCAAAATTGAAGGGTGCATCCTCATAATGTTGTTGTACCGGGCTCTGTTAAAGTCTCGAAGTATTGAAATCCGGATTTCAGCTCAGGATTCGAGGGTACCACGACTTCTCAACGTCGAAAATATTTTTCCAAGCCCTCTTCACTAACCTGTGGGAAGAAAGGTGAGTCACCACTCAAACACGAGGCTCTCCGACCTACTTTGGAAGGTGAAGAGTAGCTAGGCGTCTCTTTCCATCGTTTCATCTTGAAAACGTCATTATCCGTGTGTTTTTTGGTTGAATAATTCTCAAAGTACTCTCAGCACCGTCAAAGGTGACCCACATTTTAAAGAGATGACCCCACGCAGTGTGAGTTCGGAAAATTAACGCGGTAATTATTCGTTTGGTTTTACTGTCAGGGTGAGAAGACTTTGCCTGATACCGTATTTACCTTGCTCATCGTTGCACGTGTATCGCGACTTCTTCCGTTTCCCCTGAGATTTACGTGAGAGAAAGGACACAATATATTCAGAACGGAACGGAAGGCGTGGTGTTTTCCCGAGGATTATTTTGGTTTCGCTCAACGATGTCGCGGTAAGGTTTGTGGATCAGAGCGTGGGGGTCTTTTGCGTGAGAGCTCCTTCATCTGGGGCCTTTCTTAACGCTTTTCTAAGAAATATTCTGTAGACTAAATACTACACAGGTACTGCATGACAGTGTGGATTCTGTGTGAGGAATTGAAGGCCAGGCCTTTAAAAAATCGCACATCCCGAGGGAAATTCAAGGTTGGAATAGGTGACCTGAAATAAAGCTCAATAATTTATCCAAATAACGGTATATTTTTTGTATCTATTCATTTAGAATAATTCTGCTCATGCGCATGGGTGCGATTGCAGCATATCGAGTTACACAGACGTTACCTTTGAGATTGTGTCGTGCCCCTGAGTGTGTGCACCGGATCAGTGGAGCATCCCGGTCCCGTTGCTTGGCCGTGTTTATCCTCCAACGTAATGCCCTCTCGCCGCCAAAGTTCATGTTTGAGTTCATTGTCACCAACGACGACGACGGGCCTGGACAACAATAGCACAAATCACTGATTAATTTTGAATTTCTGGCAATTATTTCTAATAAATGGTGTCGATGATCTGCGTTTCCCGAAAAGACACGGAAAAACAAAGGTGGTCTCAGTGGCTGCGTGATCATCGATAAGCCATAGACGCTTGCGCCATACATATATAACTTGCATCTTTGACAACTATCACCCCAGAGTCCACTTTTCCTCTCCCCACCATCTGACAGGTTGGAGAGTCAAAGCGTTCTCTTTCAGAACTTGCATACACCTTGCCGATGCCTCGACGTAATGACAATGGTTCACCTTCACTTCAGGAGATGCCGATGACCCGTGGCTACCAGCAGGAAATGTTGGAGGAAAGTCTCAGAAGGAACATCATCATTGCTTTGGATACAGGTTCAGGAAAGACGTTGATCGCTGTGCTAAGAATCAAGCATGAGCTTGAAAGGGAGGCTACAAAGGTGCGTTACGTTTGTTCCTTTCATTCAACCTTGTTCTGATTTTATGAATACCACCAGTTGACTTGGTTTTTTGCACCGACCGTCGCGCTGTGTCAGCAACAGAAGAGCGTTATTCAGTCCTATCTGCCTGTTTCAGTAGGCCTTGTTACTGGTGCCAACGAACCTGGCCAGTGGAAAAATCCATTGCTCTGGAAAACAGTCTTGACAACACATCGGGTCGTTATATCCACACCGCAAATCCTCCTAGATGCTTTGAGCCATGGATACGTCATCCTGGGACGCGACATTAGCCTTCTCATCTTTGATGAGGCTCATCATGCCATCGACAAGCACCCGTATAACCAAATCATGACCGACTTTTACTTCAAACTCCCGAGGAAATCAGATGCCCCAGATACCCCGATCGTACGTCCTATGGTTCTTGGCTTGACTGCCAGCCCTATTTATGGCGGAAATGTTGCAAACGCGTTTAGGTATGTGTTCTATTACGATTTTTCTGCTCTCTATTCCTCACAAGCCTTCAGAACAATTGAAGGCAATTTGGACTGTACCATCAAAACACCGCACCACACTCGCGAGGAACTCGCTCAATACGTCCATCGCCCAGTCTTCCGACATGTTATGTACAACCCCGGAGACGGTTCCAGCTTCTCTACAAACCTCGCATCACTTGAAACCGTCCTGGACACTCTGGATATTTCCAATGACCCATTTGTCAAATCTCTTCGAGAACGGCTCGCGAAAACCGTTATCGGCAGCTCTGACCATAAACGGATCGATCAAAGGCTTTCAAAGGTGGTCTCCAAGAAGGACTCGTTCACTCATCGGGGTCTTCGTGATTTTGCAAGGGCCGCCGTTGATATCGCTGCGGATGTTGGCGCTTGGGCTGCAGACTGGTTCGTCTGGACCGTGTTGGAGAGAGCACGAGTTGCCTCAAACCCGTTCAACAACATGATGAAGAGCTGGCGTAATTCAGAGAAGGCATACCTATCGTCGATTTTGGATACCGTCAAGGCAAACCCTGTTTCTTATAACGAGGACGACATCAACGACGACTGCAGCGACAAGCTAAAGGCGTTGGTTGATACCCTCTTGATGGAGAAGGCCGAAACGGAATCTCTATCGGAACGTTACAGTTGCATTGTGTTCGTGCAACGCCGGGACGTCGTCATTGCCCTCGCCGAAGTGCTCAGGCACCACCCAGCAACGAAAGGCATATTCAGCATCGGTATCCTCTTGGGCTCCTCAGAGAGCATGCATCGTCACTCTATGATGGACATCACGCGTAATATGGTCCGGGAACCCCATGAGCAGACGCTGTCAGACTTCCGGGAGGGAGAGAAGAACCTCATCATATCCACATCCGTCGCTGAGGAAGGAATCGATATCCAAGCGTGCTGTAGTGTCATCCGTTGGGATCCGCCGCCCAACATGGCGAGCTGGGCACAGAGTCGTGGACGAGCACGGAAGCAGCGCAGCACTTTCACGCTGATGTTTGAGAGCGGTGGTACACAACGTGATGCAGTTCAGAAGTGGGAGGCTTTGGAGCAGGAGATGATCAGGCTCTATAGGGATCCTAGCAGGGAATTCGGTGATCTTATAGCAGGAGATCTAGGGCCTGACGATGTGGAAACCGACTCCTTGGAATTTGTTGTTCCCTCAACTGGGTGCGTCTGCCTGTTTGCTTATTTTCTTCACGTCCCTTTAACTGAAACCCTAATTCAGAGCGACGCTGACACTCAACTCGGCCATTTCCCACCTTGCTCACTTCTGTGCGGTTATTCCAGCTAGAGATGGTCAAGAAAGCAAGCCATTATTCGACCGCGATCCCCCAGAGTTTCCTGATGGCTGGCATGGTTGGGAAAACCGACAAGAAGTTGTCTACAGTGGTCCCTTTGGCTCAACTGTAACGCTACCTCGCATGCTGCCTTTGGAAAATCGTGTGTTCACTGTGCCCCGAATCTACCCTTCCGTCATGTCTGCCCATAGACACGCAGCTTTTGCTGCGTACTTGGAGCTCTACAAAGAAGGCCTACTCAACGACAGTCTTCTTCCGATCAGCAGTATGTTGGAGCCAGAGTTGGAAGACGAGGTCAAGGCTATGTTAGCTGACGTGGAACGACGTGCTGGATTGGCCAAGGTGTCGGTTAGCATTGACCCCTGGCTACCTCCTGGGCAAGACGACATGGAGGAGTTGTGGTACTACTCCTTGCTGCACATCGTTGACGTGGAAACTGGGCAAGATACGCTGCCTCCACTCAAGATGTATACCCGCATGGAATTTCCAGTGCTCTCCGAGGACGAATGCCCCCTTCTACATCGACGCGACCACCCACTCACTAGGGCTATCATTGAGTCGACTGCGCAAGCATTTTCAGCGTCATCGGCGGAAATCGCACAGGCCAGGGAGTTCACGAGGACTATTTTCTGGGCAAACAATAGCTCCAGGATGAAGTGGGACAACCTCGACTTTGCATATCTCTTTTATCCTGTAGGCGGAGAGGATCAGACATGGAAGGAACGCAGGGCGTGGTTGGAGTGCTATCAAGCTGATAACGATATGATTCCTACCGCCACAAAACCACATTACATGCTGGCTCATGCTGACGCATTCGGGAAGGCGTTTCGGTATCCGGAAGATGTCGCTCTCGTCCAGAAACAGTTCGGGTCTGGAAGACCATACCAGTTTGTTAGATGGCGGACAGAGTCGGAGCCGTTGACCGAGGAGGAGTTGGAGAAGGTCAAGGAGGGCTACAAGTCATGGAAGTGGGACGTCGAGGTCACCTACCCTTTGCTGGTAGTCAGACCGACACCGGCACGGACAAACCTTCTCGTCCCGTTAGTCACAGAGCAACAGAAGCGTCGTCGCAATGAGAAGGAAGATGACATGGAAATCGATGAAGCCACATCCAAAGAACCGGAAGACCTTCATTTTATCGCTTCCCGCTCTGGGATCACTCTCGTTTCTACAGATGAAGCTGAATATGCATACATCCTCCCTTCCATTCTTCGCGCTCTTTCCATGAAATTACGAACCGCCTGGCTCAAGAAAGACATTTTCATTGGCACCCCCCTGTGCGATATTCCGCTCTCAATGCTGCAGGTGGCTGTCACAGCTCCCGTTTCACAAGAACGGGAGAACTATCAGCGGATGGAGACTTTGGGAGATGGTGTTTTGAAATACTCTGTTGGGTTGCAGTTACTGGCGGAATACCCCACATGGCACGAGGGATATCTGACCAAGCAGAAGGACCACACGGTCAGCAATGTCAAGTTGGCGAAGGAAGATATGAAGAAAGGAATCTACAAATACCTTGTGATGGGTATGTCTCACAGAAGTGTTAATCTTCTTGTTACTTTGCTTATATGCTTCATAGATATCATGCTTGGGAAAAAGTGGAAACCTCGGTATTTCAATGTCGAAGAAAGTGTCCCAAAAGGTGCTACCCAGGCGAACGATAACTCTGCTGCAGAGCCCAAAGGCGAATCTCCACCTCTGAATGTCGTACAACTCCCCGCCGCAACTGCCGACGAACCAGTGTCAGGAATTATTGGTTCATCACCAAGCAACCCTATCACCATTGACCTCGACGAACCTATGGATGTCGTTCCAGCTGCAGACTCCTCCACCCCCAAAACAGAAGAACGGACGACGAAAGAGAAGAAAAAGAAGAAGAAAAGGTCGAATAATCAGCAGTTATCCACCAAAGGTAATTTAGCCCCATTTTTCGTTAGATTTATCGCTGACCGTTTTATTTTCAGTGTTGGCTGATGTTATGGAATCCATTATCGGCGCTGCAACCCTGACTGGTGGTCTACCCCTGGCCTACGAATGCGTGAAGTTTTTCGACTTGGGGATACGTTGGAAACCATTCCCAGAACGAATTGCTTCTATCCTCGCGCGAGTCGATTCTTCCAGCGAGAATGAGCTGGAGATTCCTCCTCAGCTCCAGTACGTCGAAGAGATGATCGGCTACACCTTCAAACGCAAACTCCTACTTATTGAGGCCCTCACACATGCGTCTTATCAATACGATGGATACCATACGCCATCCTATGAACGCATGGAATTCTTAGGGGACTCTGTTCTTGACCTCATCGTCACTGAATACCTGTATCATGCCCCTGGAAAACGCTATTCCCCTGGAAACATGCATTTGCGCAAATCCGCTGTCGTCAACCGCCACTTCCTCGCGTACCTATGCTTCATGACTCGCGCCAAGGCTGTTGGCGTTATCCCAGGACCAGCACCACCAGATCCCAGCTCGTTCTCTGAGGAAGATTCAGAGAGACGATATGGTCCCCATGCGAGGATACAAATCGACCTACAAGAAGAAGGGAAGGACTTTTACCTCTGGCAATGTCTCTTACAATCCAGTCACAAAGTCTTGGAGGATCAGTACACGACGCATATGCGCTTCCAGAAGCTGGAAGAGGAATTGACAGAGTCTATCAACACCGGTGACGTTTTTCCCTGGGCAGCGTTGACCAAACTTCAAGCAGCCAAGTTTTTCAGTGACATGATCGAGAGTATCATCGGTGCTGTTTACCTTGACTCTGAAGGGGACATGGAGGTCACCAAGTCCTTGGTGTGGAAGCTGGGTATCATGCCGATGCTGGAAAGGATTGTGCAGGATAACGTGGACGTTCTGCACCCCATCTCTCGCTTGGCACTGTGGGCAGATAGTCGTGGGGTCGATATCCAATACGAGGTTGATTCGACCAGTGTTCCTGGTCGTGTATCTTGTGTTGTCAGTGTGGATGGGAAGGAGGAAGTCCGGAAGGAGACTGTATGGCGAGGCAAGGTTAGCGTTGACGAGGTTAGATTTGAGGCTGCAGAGGTTGCGATCAAAGCATTCAAGTTGCGCGATGGAAACCTAAACACGGCGTTTGCGATGATGCCAAAGTCTGAGAGGAAAAAGTTACGAAAGGACAAGAGGGAGGCTCAGTTGAAGGTGTTGGGACAGGAGATTACTGAGAAGGGTCCGGACACAGCGACGATGCAGGTGGCTTGATGGTTCGTTTGCGGATCGTGTTGTATATCATTTTTGTTCAACTAGGCTGACGTTTGTATGATTTTGTGCAACAGTGTATATTCCTTGCAAATCCATATGAATTTTATGCCGTGTCTATTGGTCCGAACTTCGCCATCACTCGATTTTAAATAAACGCGCGAGTATCGTACACAGCAGCCGCGTGTCCTAGTGCTCTGCCTTTACTGCTTACATGCAACGCCCGTAGCTCCTCCCCCTTTCAACGAATGATACCCACAGTCCCCATTCTCGCGGATTAGATTGCGCCGACCCAACAATTGCTATACTCGTGAACTCGAAACAGTTTCTCCCATTGACAGCACACACCTTTTGTGCAAGGCGACAAATGGCTGGCTACTGGCAAGTTAATTAAACACGGAGGTGCTTAATAGCCCGCAAACCACCCAGATTATTCTAAAACGTAAAATTCGACATGCGCGCTAGTTGGGGCTCGAAGCAGGAGACGATCCCTGACGGAATATCGACACTTAAAAGTTGAAACACTGGCCCAGTGGACTCTATCTTGAAACACGCAATCCTCATGCAACCTGTCTTCGTGGTCAGAAGTTGACAGGACATGAAACCTTCATGAAGTGCATGAATGATTGTGCAACGGGCGTCTGTATTCGGGTTCCCATCATGTCCGGTCTCATTGCCTCATTTCTAGACTTTCCTTTCAGCATACAAGGTGTAACATCGTCATCATCGTTAGCATGAAGAAGTACAGCGACCCCGTGATATTTTTGGGATGGTCATTATAAAAGCAAACGCGACCTGTTGATTCGACCCAACACTTCCATCGTCTGCACCAGACCTACATAGCTACGTACTTGTTGCTTTTTCGGATTAACCAGTCACTACCAGTCTTCCACCATGTATATTCCATTCATCTCGTCTCGTTCCTCTTTGTCCAAGACCCGCAGCTTGGAAAGGCGTAGAGGTGCTGTAGGTGTCATATGGAAAATACTCGGAGGTCGCAAGTTCAGTGCAGGTTCAAAGTTGGGAGGGATCTTCCCGCCCGTTTCTGTGATTCCTGCAGGCCAGCCATTCGCAGGAAGGATGCAGGGTGGCGCGGGGAGAGCGCAGGTGTTTGGATCAAGGTAAGATGGTCGTTGATTGATTGTATGTATATTTGGGTTTCTCTCTAACTTTCACTTCAGATATTATGGAAGTGGGTATCCAGGCGTTACGGGACCTGGTACTGCAGGGCGCGGTTTCCCCTTCATTTTCTGGCCTGTCGTTTCTGTGGTCGGTTATGGTCTTGACTTGTATGGGCTTTACACCAGCGCAATAGGAGATGTATGTCTGCCTATCTTTATTAACACAGTTTCGTAACGACTGACTTGCCTTCACGCAGTACGGTAACCCGACAAACACAGATCGTCCAGGAGGTTCTCTCTCCGTCGCAACTCTCAATTCCAGTGCATCCTCAAACACAACCACCACCTTCCGCCTCGTCGCAGACGCCTTCACCGTCTTCTCCCTCCTCGACGACATCTTGGCAAACTGTTCCTCCCACAACCTCATTAACGACACCGTTCTTTCCTCCGTAACACCCTATACCGACTCACCGAACTGCCTCCCTCGCCCAGAGAGTACGGTGCAGTATTATCGTGGGAGCAGTATCAGTCTGGCACTGGAAGGGTACAATAACAGCGCAGCGGCTTTTTCTAATACAGATGCTGTACCCAATGCACCGATCAAGGGATTGAGTGCAGGGGATTTGGAGTTAATGGCTTGTTTGAATGAGACGATTGGGTCAGCGGCGCCCATTTTTACTAGCGCCGCTGGGCGTTCGTGGAGAATGGATGCTAGTACTGGAGGTGGTGTGCTACTTTTGCCCCTCGTCGTTGGGATCTCTATTTTTTCTTCATTATTTTGATTATAACACATTCTCCCGACTTTGGTTCTCCACGGTCTGGCTACCTAGATATTCCCCAGCATGCTTTCTTGTTATATTAGTGTGTAGACCTATGTAGACCCATGTACATCGTGCCCGTATGATCTATTTATTGAGCATGAAATATAATTTAAATTATTGCACCGCAGTGTTCCCGCAAATAACGCTTTGAATTTATATAATTAGCAGGACAGTATGACCCCAGTGCACTGCCATGCTTGTATGCATCGCTTGTACTTAGCTTCTCCTTCTGTCAGCGTGGAAGATCAATCATACCTGGTCTCACGGGATCAAGGTATGTCAACAACCAACCATTGTGATACTCGTGAACTAAAAACAGTCCCTCCCATCAGGATATAAAGCTACAAGCCTCACGGGAGGCGACAAGTGGTTGGCAACTGGCCGCTGGCTCCAAATTGATACACACAAAGGTGTTTAATGCTCCGCAAACCACCCAAAGTATACTCGAACATAAAGTCGTCGTGTTCGCCTGTCGGTGCTTGCAATAAAGGTGGTCACTGGTCATCCATTGCACACCCATCACCCTGGACCTACTTAACGGCGTCTTGATACTTGAAACACAGCCTCGGTTGAGCTCTATCTTGGAAATATGCAACCTTATTTTAGCACGTCTTCATGGACAGGAGCAGACAGGACACGCAATTTGGATGACCCGAACGGCACGTTTACGACAATGGGCGGGTGTATTATCTTCAGCGGGTCGTCGGACTCCCAAAAAGCTTACGGATCCGCAAAATCGTTTCCAAATACCCAGCGTTGAACATCTTATCTCCACAATTAAACCAGGGTTGTGTATGCACCACGCATCCGACCCACAGATGTGTACATAGGCAGGGAATAAATTGACAAATGAAAGGTACATACGTTGAGCGTGTCAATTTAGAGTGCAGGGTCCAGTTTCACTGCCTCATTTCTCGACATCTCTTTCAGCATTCAAGATGTAATATTTATCGGCACCCACACAGCATCGTCGACATCAACAGATACAACTGTCCCTGCGGTATGTTCGGAACGATCAAAATATAAAAACAGACGATAGGTTGATGCGACCCACAAAGTGTCTGTGTCCCCCCACACCGGCGGCTTCTGCTTAGGCTTGCATAACTGCCCCTATAAGAACTCTACTCCGCTAATTGCGTTTGCAGCTTGATCAACCCCTTACCAGCGTTCCACCATGTTCGTACCATTCATCTCGTCGCGTTCCTCGTCGTCCAAGACTCGCAACTTGGAAAGACGCAAAGGGGGCGGAGGCGGAGGTAAAGGTGGAGGCGGTGGCGGTGGTAAAAGCAGCAGCGGAGGAGGCAAGAGCTCAGGGGGTTCAAAAGGAAGCTCAAGTGGAGGATCTTCCTCTAGTGGAAGACCTTCAAAATCAGGCACTGTGAGTTCAGGAGGGTCAACTTCAAGGCCAATCAAGACGTCGACGTATTCTGGTACTGGCACGCGGATCCCGCCTGTTGCTGTTATTCCTGCGGGCCAGCCGTTTGCGGGGAGGACGCAGGGAGGAGCAGGCAGAGCGCAGGTGTTTGGTTCAAGGTGAGATAATCGCTGATTGATTGAATGTTTTGGCTTGATTGCTGACTTGGAATCCAGGTATTATGGAAGTGGTTATCCAGGCGTTTCAGGGCGCGGTACTGCAGGTCGTGGTTTCCCATTCTTTTTCTGGCCTGTAGTCTGGCCCACGACGCTCGGTTTCGGTGCTGGGTGGTATGGCTGGTATGGCCCGTATTCCAGCGGAAGACAGGATGTATGTGTCGCGTTCCTCGTTCCTCCGCTTTCTGACCATTGACCACTTATCTTCATGTAGTACGGTGACCCAACCAACTCCACTCGTCCAGGAGGCCCGCTCGTCGTCGCAACACTCCAATCTAGCGCATCCTCAAACCCAACCACCACTTTCCGCCTCCTCTCAGACAACTTCACCGTCTACTCCCTCATCGATGACATCTCAGCAAACTGCTCCTCACACAACCTCGTCACCAGCACCGTTCTCTCCTCTGTAACGCCCTACACTGATTCACCAAGCAGCCTACCTCGTCCGGAGAGTGTAGTGCAGTACTATCGCGCCAGCAGCATCAGTCTGGCGCTGGATGGGTACAATAATAGTGTGGCAGCGTATAATTATACGGATGGTGTACCAGATGCCCCTATTACAGGGCTGAGTACGGGGGATTTGGATTTGATGACTTGTTTGAATGAGACGATTGGGCTGGCAGCACCCCTCGTTGGTGCTGCTGGATCTTCGTGGAGGATGGGTGCTGGAAGTGGTGTGCTCCTGTTGCCCTTTGCTGTAGGGATCTTTGTCGCTTCTGCATTGGGTTGATTGTCGTATATTTTTTCGATTTTGACAGTCTGCTTCCCCGTGTGTTTACCCAGTATGCTCTCTTGTTGCACCAACACCATGCATAGTTATACCCATACCCTTCGCTGTTCATCAATTATTGCACCACAGCATTTCTGCTGTAACCTATTGTCAAAAAATGTCAGAAAAATCTGCTAGCAATTAGGGAATGGAACTCAGATAAAAGCATCTCAAAATTGCACCGAGGCGAGCATCTAAAAGGGTGTCTATTCATGAAATCAACAAGGCTAGTCGTAAATCAGGTCTAGTCCACAGTAAGTAGTTTCTCCTTTTCTTCTTTCTCTAGCAGCTCTCTGGCTTCGCGTTCCGCGCGTGTATTCGATGCGCTGAGATAGGTATCTGTAAATTTCTTCTGTTAGCACAGCTTCAAGAGAAGTAGAGGGATAAAAGTGTAGGCCAAATAATAGACGCGTCTCCTGAGGGGATACGGCCATGCAGAGTGCTGGACGAAAATAAAAATAAAAGAGACCGAAAAACACTTACTCCAGAATAAGCTCACAACGCTCACTACAACCAACCTCAAATGAGGCGGTACAAGTGCGAAGTTGATTATCTGTGTGGGGATATATACAGCCCTGGAGGTAGAAATAAATCAGCACCGTATTCAAAACGTCCGCATGATTAAGTATAGACGTACCAGTTGCGGATAATTGTGGGGACATATGCCTGTATATGCGAGTATCGTTGTGGTAAGAATAATTTGCGGGGAGTGAAATTGGAATAAACACGCACCGCCTTGATACGAGGAATAGCATCACCGGGTTTTCCTTCTAGCACACTCATGCAACCATAGAAGAAAGCCACAGCTCCAGGAGTTAGGATAGCTTGATCTAGCCAGACCTGTGCTTGATTATCAATACAAACACGCAGGTGAAGTCGAATTTTGTTGGGGTCGACTCACCCGGTAAACGAGTGCTTTCCGAGGACTAGGGAATTTCATTCCGTTCAGGAATTGGTACCATTTGGTCATAGCGGGTCCGAAGATAACACCTGGGATATAAGACGCGTAAAATTATTATTACCAACTTACATGGCATGCAGATTCAGCCATACCTCCGTAAAACGTGAGTCGTGCTGTTCTTACGAACTATTGAATCACAAAGAATTAATGTGGTTTTATGGCAAAAAAATAAGAAAGAGAATAGTGTACCACATACATCATGTTCCTTTCCTTTCCGTTCAACTACCTGTTGAGCAATTATATCACCTGCACCGAAAAGAATACCTGCTGTGAGGCATTGCGACAGCATAGGCCGTCGGATTAGTGCAGAGCTGCAGTTTCCGGGTTGACACATGTTATAGTCATGAATTGACAGAATGAAGTATATTTCCAACCATGATGCCCAGGTATAGACAAGGCAAGCGCGTCGCAGGAAAGCACCAGTTCGGATGATAGTTACATGTCAGAATCCAGAATGTCCAGAGATTAGCAGAGCAGATAGAGACCCAATTTAAACAAATTTTCGTCAGTGACATTCATTAAATTTCACCAATATAAGTCCGACGCACATACTTGTAAGCCTTGAGCAGGTGGGCCATTGGTAGAGAGTGGAGACGGTGGTCGGAAGCCAACGTTGAAGGGGCAGTTCGTGGGAGGCACGGTCCCAGAAAATCTGGGCCGCTCTGCCGTGTCGATCCTGATTTCTACTGATGTAGTTCACTGCATGGTGTCTTCGTCCCAACCGTCACTGCATCCATTAACCTATCTATTACACTTCACAATGCAACAACATGGACGATAAATCAATGGATGTTATACTTATAATCTACTTCTGCACAAGTCATGAATGAAATATTTGAGTCAGTCAGTAAGATGTGTTTGGCCACACTGCTTTACCACTCGCAGAGGACAACGAGTCTTGGTATCTGGGTCCGAGCAACAACCCCCTAACTTGGACGGTCTTGGATATGGATATGCAATGCGCCAGCTGCATATGTCCTTTAGAGATGATCGGCCGACGTGACTTATTTTAGCACTGCCTTGTGAGTCAAGGATATGTTTTTCGTGCTCCTTGAATAACATTTACGATCAGGTGGGGTATCTAAGGATGAACAAGGCAATGCGCATTTTCTATGGAAGGTCGCTCAATGGAACAAAAGCTTATGGGACTGCAGCTCAGTCAAATTGCAGTTAAAGCAGCCATTGCGGGCTGGTTCATGAAATGAAGCCTGTAACCAGGTACATCAGGGCGTCGGGCAAGCGACAACCAAGAGATGCCATTATGAGTGCTGCAAGGCGTCGACAGTCATCAAGCCAGATTGATTAATTTAGGTAACGTTGAGGGATCAGCCTACCCTGCATTGTTGAGCATTGTGAAAATTGACAGCAGCACTTTGTTCATTGCCGGCTTTGCCATCACAGCCTCGTCGCATAACGAGACTACAGCGCTCCCTTTGTCTCAGAAGCATCCACACAGCAAAATAAAGCGTTCACCTGGGCGAGGCCCCTTTTGGTATTGTTCGGGAAGATAAAACACAATTTAAATTCAATATCGACACCACCACACACCCCAGATTATACGCAATATCATACCTAGTGTTTCTTTCACCTCTCAACCTCAGCATTACAGCACAACAAATATCTTACGATGTTCATCCCATTCATTACCAAACGCTCTTCACCTAAATCACGCAAACTCGAAAAGCGCAAAGGCGGCGGAGGAGGAGGACGTGGTGGTGGTGGTGGCAGGGGAGGGAGTCGCGGTAGCAGTGGCCGAAGTGGAGGCAAAAGCTCGTCAACCACCTCGTCAAGAAGCAAAACAAGCACTGTGTCCACGGGATCAATGTCTGGAGGGAGTTCAGGACGCCCGCTAGCAATTACCACATACTCAAGCAACAGTGCGCGTGTCCCCACCCCTGTTATTATCCCTGCTGGTCAACCATTTGCGGGCAGGTCGGAAGGTGGCGCTGGGAGGGCGCAGATTTATGGAACGAGGTCAGTATTGCATTGTATTGGCTCTATAAAACCGATTGCTGACATTTTTGTGTGTTGTTTTGTTGTTTAGAATTTATGGAACTGGGTATCCTGGCGTAGCTGGACGAGGAACTCTTGGCCGCGGCTTCCCTTTCTTTTTCTGGCCTGTGGTTTGGCCCGCAACGTTAGGTGCAGGTTATCTCACTTACATCAGTGCAAGCCGAGACGATGTAAGCCTGCTCCTCAGTTGTTTCGATGTTCAAATCAATCTAATCTTCTCTCTATCTCCAGTACGGTGATACCACCAATTCAACACGTCCAGGCGGTCCCCTCTTTGTTGCTACCTTCACTTCAAGCGCCTCAACAAACCCAGCCATCAACTTCCGCATCCTCTCAGACAACTTCACAATTCATTCCCTCGTTGACGATCTCTCTGCCGAATGCTCTTCAAAGAGCCTTCTCTCAAGCATCGACTCCATCAAGGGGTCCATCACCGCATTCACCGATTCCAACAATAGCATCCCAAGACCCGAGAACGTTATTCAGTACTATCGCGCTAGCTCTATCGCATTGTCATTGGATGGGTACAATAACAGTGCAATATTCTCTGATTCTGATTCTGTGGATGGTGACCTGGATACAGCGATCAGTGGTTTGGCTGCTGGGGATATGGAGCTGCTGAATTGCTTGAATGCGACGATTGGAGCTGCGGCGCCGTTGGTGAGCGCTGGATCTTCGTGGAGAGTGCCTGTGGGAGGTAATGGTGTGCTTGGACTGCCTCTGGTGGTGGGGGTTGTCCTTGCGGCGTTGCTTGGCTAAACGACTTTCTGCCTCTCTCTCTCTCTCTCTCGGGAATTTCATGTCTCTAACCTCCTACTTTTTTTATCGACTTGTATACCATTCTCTTATGATACCCACATCACACCTTTCCCCTTTATAGATGCGTGCCCTCGTATTTTATCATTTTTGCATGCATATTTTTCATCAACATGGACATGAGTCCGTTCCATTGTCATTATTGTATACCACCTATCATCAACATCGCCACTCCTTGGAGCAGTTGCACCTTGCCCATTCCCTTTGTACATATGTCAAACCCAGTTCTATCTAGACTGTATTCTTGCTCCTTTCCACATTTCTTGTTAAATTATTCCAGTACCCTGCCTAAAATCGTTATACTTACATAGACATATCAGCGTCTCAAAATTAATTATGGCTTTTCAAACACTTAGATATAATCCCAGCTTCTCAGTGGCATTCGAGTAAGCCTTTGCATACTGGCTCAAAAGACTCGGCCGAAATCAATCAAATATCTGGTCCGGTGATCCGTCGGATCCGAACCACTGCAATACTGTAACTAAAGATCTTTGCGTGCCTGAGTCCCTCGGCACCCTTTCCAGTATCCGTAGCTCGAAAGAATACTTGTTGGACTTGGAGGGGTTGGCATAATTTTCTCACTCCTCCAGGTTTCCATTGATCGAATGTAGTAGGAGGATATGTTCTCCTGTTCCTTCGATAGCTTAAACATGCATCAGGAAATTCTCATTTTATGTACTTCCTGGCTTTTTTCCCCTTTTGGACTTGCCGAAAGTGAGCACCGCCAGAGCGTCACTTGCAGCATTAACCAAGCCGACGTCGAAAATGGAGACCTCCTTCGCTCATCAAAAACGGCCTTCTGGCTTGCGCCATCGAATTTAAACCCCAAGACCCGCTCCAGGTTTACGAGTCTGATTTATGCGCTTCGGTATTCCGTGAGCCACCTCTCAATCGTGTCGCTGTGGATGGAGAATATGGAGGCGGGATGAAACCCCTCAACGGTAGGCGTACTATTTTGAGCTCCTTCGAGGCTTTTAAAAAGTTTATCTATTGAAAATTATTAAGCGCTAAGACGGAGCGCTGGGTGAGTCTGATGGTCATGCATAGTTCGTTTCTCTTTCCAGATTTTACGTTCTCAAATGTACACGATTACACGAATAACGACTGTTCTTTAACCACATAATGATGATCCCCAACTAGCCCCCATAAAGGTCGTCGACTTGAAAACCCCTTCACCGTTGAGGGAATTCCACAGAAATCCTTGTGGGAATAGTGATAAAGGTAGTAGTAGCTGATATGTCGGTTCCGGAACCATTCTATGTGGGCAAGCTCGCTCGCTTCAAGTAGTGTGCAACTAAGACAGGTTAAAGATTGATATACTGTATAAGTGATGGGTGTACTATTAAGTTTGTCGATTGAGAGCTCAATCGGAAACTGTTCTCGTATTACTCATTGACGTTTATTGTATATTAATAGTGGTACATTGGACGAGTGGTAACAGTTCGAATTTGCGACACAAATCATCCACATTATAGGAAAAATAACTACTCGTCCCACCTCATAATGTCTACTTCAAAGCCCCCAGTGGTCGACTCAAAGAAGCCTTCGTCCTGCAGGGGTTCCCTCAAAAATGCCTCGAAGACCTCGTCCTCATACTCCTTGAATTTCTCGATATCAAGGCCAAGGCATAGGGTGATGTCGACGAGATGAAGACGGGGAAACCTGACCTTGTCTTTCAAACACGACACTATTTTTCGCCAACAGCGTTGATAAGAATCGTCATGATCCTGAGTCGCTGGAGGGATGATCTCGGAAGGCTCCAATATGCGGAAAAATAAGTGTAACTCCAGATGCTCGAGATCGTGGCGGGGCTGCGATATAAATGATTCGGTGAGAGTCGTGATAAGTTCCTGAGAGAAGTTGTGGTGTGTCACAGCAAATTTCAATGATTTGAGGGTGTGGTTCATATCAGTGATGACCCTGGCAAGACTAGGGAGGTATTCGGAGGGGTGTGGCGATGATGCTGTATCGATATCGAATAAAGGAACGGTCAGTGAGAATGGAAAGGGACGAGTAAACACAACATACCTTTTAGCTCCAACCCCTCCAAGATCTGCAAATGGTCGAAGATGGCGCTCACAGCTGATTCGTCCTCGTCTGTGAATAATTTGACATTAAGATGCTTAAGCGCTGGGAATGCTTTGCAGCTCGGCCCTCTCTCTCGACCCAGAAGAGACCCCCAATTGCAATCCATTCCCGACCCCAATTCAAGAGAGGTCAAGCGATCAAAGCGAATGAATTCTCCATTGGGGAGTGGTTTAATAACAGGCATCTGATGGAATGGCAACGGATACCCCAGGTCAAGAGCTTCTAGAGATGTCTGCAATTGCTTGAGGATGGAATAGGGAAAGTTAGTGACCTGGTATGCTTGGAGGCTCCGAAAGGGAAGAGCATGTTGAGTAATCGATTCATGTGGTGATTGATCAATGAAGGCGACATTGTTGAATTCGACTCTTTTTAGTGTTGCGCAAGCCAGAATGGGTTGTATCGGGACGTTTCTAAAACCCTGCAGAATGAGCGATGTGAGCGTACCGGAATCGAGATATCGTTCGATCATCGAGCGATACCCGAATATATCACTACGGCAGATATTGTAATCGATGGAGCCGCTGACCGAACGCATATGAAGGTAATGTACGTTGGGAAGATTTAAAAGTGTCAACAAGCATCCATCGAGGTCTTCGTCGTAGTTTTCGAAGACATATTCTCCGTGCTCATAGTAGATCTCTTGTATGTATTCTCCCAACACAGGGTTCGTTTGCAAGCATTGTGCTAATCTCCTTAATTGGGGTTTGGTGTCTTCAGCTGCATACCACGGGATAGACAGATATCTGAATAGATGCGGCTGGGAGAGAGCAGCAAAGTCTTTGCATAGCAGGCTGCAAGAGCAGAGATCCCGAGTGTCACCAGCCAGGGCCACTTGGGTTACTATGAGATTGAATATTTCAGGGGGGAACACTGGGTCCATTGGTGTGTTGTCTGAAGACGGAAATTGGATGGCGTTTGGCTTTATATATCTCTCAATGTTGTTGCATGACTAATGACTCGAACATGAGCGAGGGATCGATCATCCTTATCAATTGCATGATAATCTGGTAATGTATGTTTCGGTTGATCTGGCAGCTGTCTCACCCCCTTCCCCCCCAACACTGGAAATCGCCCGTATCAGGCCTTGAGTCTCATGTGGCTAGAGTAGTCGTGTTAGCCAATCGAGCCATGATCAAACTTTAATGGGCGTACTATCAAGTTTGCGACCCATTGAGAGCCCAATGAGAGCTGCTAGCGCTGCGTCAGTATGATGGCATCGTGGACTCGCTTTTGGGCATTTATATTAGCGCACAATCGTACATTAAACGACTACTAGTAGTAATCATAACAAAAGTTCGCATTTGCGAGATACACCTAAATCATGACAATAGATACTGTAATTCGACCCTCGTTGCGCTGTATTTAAATTCTACTTCAATAGTGGTCGAATCAAAAAAGTCTTCGTCGTATAGGGGCTCCTTCAGAAATGCTTCTAGGGCATTGTCCTCGTACTCCTGGAATTTTTCGATATCAAGGTGTAGTGTTATTCCGAGGTTGACACGATGAAGGTGCGGAAACCTGTTCTTGTCCTTCAGACACGACGCTAGTTTTCGCCAACAGTGTTGGTAAGATGCGTCGTGACTCGCTGGAGAAAATATCTCGGAAGGATCGAATATGCAGAACGCTAAGTAAGACTCGAGACTTTCTAGAGCATGGAGCGGCTGCGACATAAACGATGTAGTGAGAGTGTTGATCAGTTCCTGAGAGAAGTTGTTGTGTGCCACTCTGAATTCCAATGACTTGAGAGTGCGATTCATGTCAGTGATGACATTGGCAAGACTAGAGAGATTTGGAGCAAGGTGTAGTGATGATGCTATATCGGAAGAAAAGGGAGATCAGTGAGAATGGAAAGGATGAGCGAATTTCGACAATTGAATCACGACGTACCTCTTAACTCCAATCGCTCCAACACCTGCAAATGATCGAAAATGGTGTTCACAGCTGATTCGTCGCGGTCTGTGTATAAATCTGCGACAAGGCGCCGTAGCGATGGAAAAGCTTTGCGACTCGCTCTGCCCTCTCGCCCCAGAAGAGATTCCCAATCCACGCCCGACCATGAAGTAAGAGAGGTTAAGTGATCAAAATGGATCAATTCTCCGCGGGAGGGCGGCATAATAGTAGGCTTCCCATGGTCCCCCAGTCTGTCGAGTTCAAGAGATTCAAGAGTTGTCTGCAGTTGCTTGAGGATGGAAAATGGAAAGTCGAGGACCCGGTAAACCTTGAGTCTTCTAAATGCAGGGACTTGTTGAGGGATCGGCTCGTGGGGAGACTGTAAGCTGATTAGGGTGATGTTGTGTAGTTCGAGGGTTTTGAGCGTCGCACAGGCCAGAATGGGTTCAATTGCAAGATTGCTGATACCATCTAAAACGAGCGATGTGAGCGTGCCGGAATTGAGATACCGTTCGACCAGCGAGCGATATCCGAATATATCTGTACGGCACTCGTTGTAATCGATAGCACCGTGATCTGAATAGATAAGGAGGTGATGCACGTTGGGAAGATTCAAGAGTGCCAATAGGCAGCCATCCAGGTCTTTATTGTATTTTTCAACAACACCACCACCTTTGTGGACACATGAGACTTTTTGGATGTATTCTCTCAACGCAGGGTTCGTTTGCAAGCTTTGTGCTAATCTCCTTAATTTGGGTTTGGTGTACTCCTCTGCGTACCATCGAATAGACAGATATTTGAATAGATGGGGCTGAGAGAGAGCAGCAAAGTCCTTGCATACCCGGCTGCAGGAGTGCAGGTCCTGCCATGAGTTATAAGCCAGGGCGACTTGGGTTACGATGAGATTGAATATTTCGAGGGGGAACACTGGGTCCATTGGTATGTCAGTTGAAGACGGAAGTTGGATGGCGTCTGGCTTTATATATATCTCAATATTGTTGCATGACCTATGGATCCTTATCTTATCGACATTCAGTTGCACCGCCTGCATGATTATCCCGAGGACAAGACTGGCAATATGACCTTTGTCTACTGGCAACGATAATTCCCTTCCTTTTTACTTAGGTAAAATCAGACAGCGTTTACATAAATTTTAACAAATTAACTTAGGCTTATCGGAGCAAGAACGCAGCAGAATCGCAGAACCAAGTCCTCAATCGAGCATGGGTCCGAGTCGTGTACGCAGGGCGGGAATTGCTGCACAGCCACCGGGCGGATCCGACGGCAATGTGTTTGGAACGTGGACAGGGGTTTATTAGCACCAACCACGGTGATCGAACTCTTTCCTTCCTCTTTCACTATCCCTCCATCGGATTGATCATTGGATTGAACTCTTATCATGCCAGCATCAGACGCCGTCTTGACTCAGATATTGGCGCAGCTGCAATCGTTGCAGTTGACGCAGCAGACTATGCAGGCTCAGGTATGTTCAAACGACATTCTCTGTTCTGGTCAAGCGGCGTCGGTGGTATCGTGCTATTCGTCACCCGAAAGCACAGCGAAGAAGATGGGTTGGATCTGTGGCTATAGGCTTTCGGATATTACGTTGTTCTGTTCTCTTCAAGACGCGTTTGGTTTAGTCAATGGTGCTCATATCCGAATTACTTTCCTTGCATTACTTCTGTCTAGCTCGACAATATTGCATCATCTAAAGCTCCATCATCACCTTTGGAGCCGAAGGCTGAGCTTCCAAGTACTTCAACCCCACTAACGAAGAAGGATGAAGACCCATTGGCTAAATCGACCTCTACAAGCCCAGTGGCATCGCTGGCATCTGCATCACCTCAAACAGCGGCGATAGCGACAATGTCCGACAAGGAGAGGGAAAGACTTCTCTATCCCGGACGTGTTAACCTTACTAGTGAGTTATCTATTCATCCTTCATTCATGGATATTTGTTATTGTATCATGGTGCTGTGACGCGTATTTCACCAGTCGCGGCATGGTCACCTACTTCCTACATTCCACATCAATTCATCGCTATCACAACTTTGCCCGTGTTTCATTTTTCTCGTTCTTCATCAATAATTTTTATTATGTTATTGAATCTTGTTTCAAATTAAACACGACCCCATAAACGCGACTGTTCTAATAATAGAACACATCTACCATCCCCCTGACCTCAATCACATCGTCCATTACTGATGAACTTTTGTATCAGCCTATCCCGACCAACACGGTATTGCCCCACACCCGCTCAAATGGGGCGCCAAAGACCCTATTGAGCGTGGGCCAGTCATCTGCTCTCGCCTCACATCGACGCTCAAGCAGCGTAACGCTATCGGCGCGCACTCTGGGTCGTATTCTATCTATCGCGCGTTAGCTATCGCCATGGGCACACTTAACCCCACCCATAAGCCAGATTACAGCCTTACCGAGCCACCCGTTTCTATCCCTCCCAATCCAACATGGTTCGACCCCAGTAAGATCGTATCGTTCGATCCTTGGGGCCATCTTGTGCCTACCATCTTCCACTCCGAGGTCCAGGACAAAGGTTTGGATATCCGTCCCAGTATTGCTGTCACCAAAGCGCATTTGAAGATGAGCGAGCTGGACGAGGCTGCCAGAAAGGGCGACTTGGTCGTTGATGGCACTCTGGTCATTCAAAGCCGACCTATCAAGAACGCGGATGGGACCAGCAGCGACGCGTATCCCGGAGTCGAGGTCACCGTTAGCAAGGCTGCCGTCGAGCCTGTCTGGTACTTGCCTGGTGTGGCTGAGAGGTTTGGAATGTGAGTCGCCCCTATCAGTTATTGATGACGTCATCACTAATTAATTGATTTATAGCTCTGAGGGTCTCCTCCGTCGCGCTCTGTTCGAAGACACTGGAGGAATGTACCCAGAGCTTATTACCCGACCGGATATCAAGGTTTTCTTACCTCCCATCGGTAACCTGACTGTTTACATTTGTACGTTTTTCATCTCTTCCGAAGCATTTTTGTTCTAATTTTATTTTCTAGTCGGTAACCCAGCGTATATGTCGGACCCCTCGAAGGAATTGACCCTTCGTGTTCACGACGAGTGTTTGTCTCTTTTTTATTTCTGAATTAATTTGACTCTCACACTATCCATTAGGCAATGGTTCTGACGTCTTTGGTTCTGATATCTGCACATGCAAGCCTTACCTCACATACGCTATTGAAGAGTGCATCCGAGGGGCTCAGAACGGTGGTGTCGGTGTCGTCGTTTACTTCCGTAAAGAAGGTCGTGCATTGGGTGAAGTCACCAAGTAAGCTTTTCATTTAATTTCGTCGTCACTGCAAACTCATCACCACCAGGTACCTCGTCTACAACCTCCGCAAACGTGGTGGTGACTCTGCCGACAAGTACTTCAAGTCCACTGAGATGATCGCAGGTGTAAAGGATATGAGATTCCAAGCGCTCATGCCAGACGTCTTGCATTGGCTGGGAATCACCAAGGTCCACCACATGGTGTCGATGAGTGACATGAAGTACGACGCTATTGTGAACAGCGGTATTCCGATTGACAGGAGGTACGATATTCCTGGTGAGTTCGGCGTTTCTTTCTTGCTTTTTTAAAATTGAAACGATGTTGATGAATTTTATTTTCGTAGACCATCTCATCCCACCTGACTCTCGCGTCGAGATCGATGCTAAGATTGCTGCTGGATACTTCTCGAGTGGTAAGCAGATCACGCAGGAGGACTTGGTTAAGACTGTTGGAAGGACTTGGGAGGAGACCGAGCACTGATTTGATTCGCGCACGCGTTGAATGCTTTGCTTTTGTGATTTTCGCTGAAAAGATGTCGCATATACCGTAGATGTTTGATTCGAAAGTTTAGTTTAATCTGAAGTCGTTTCTGCTCCTCACTGTACTTGTAATACCAAATATTCGATTGTTCTGATGGCCCTGTATCTTCGGAGCCCCTGTTGAGTCATATTTGGATCGCTGAGAAGATAACAACTGATAACGAACACGGCTTATCTTAGCACCTGTGTAGCGTAGTCTCAAGTCGTTCTTGCGTTCTGCATCCATCCAACTGGCGCATAAATGCTTATGGATCCCATATTTCCTATCGAGATATTTAATCTCATAATTACCCAAGTTGCCCAAGCCAGTCAGATGAAAGACCTCTGTTCCTGCAGTCTCGTATGCCAGGACTTTCTGTCCCTTTGTCGTCCTCACATCTTTAAAAGACTATCAATCCGATTGACTGCGTACGTGTCATCCGACAAGGCTAGGCTTTGGAGATTATTGGAGATATTGGATGAGAATCCGACATTAAAAGACTATATCCAAGAGATTTCGTACACCCATAAAGGAGGAGCCACTAAGGATGCTATCGACCTTGCCCTACCCGGGCTCGGCAGTGGGCTTGCCATTTTTCTATGCCTCCCAAATGTCCATTGTCTTGAAATCAGGTCTGAGGATACATGGTACATCGAATGCGACACGTACCGCCCAAATACGTTCTGTGCCCCAACCCTCATCGAACGTTATATGGCCTCGGGGAAGCTCACGCGGCTTCTTCTGAATAGGGTAGTCGACCCGCCTCTCATCTCCATCTTATCACAAGAAACACTCGTAGAGCTCGAGATACAAGATGTAGAGTTCTCGGAATGGGACCAGAATCAACACATGCCTCCCCTCAACAATAATGCGCTCAGAAAACTGCGGTGTCAAGGGATTTACACTCTCCCTCTTTCCATAATCAGATCTTTCTCTTATCTTGAGGACCTCCAGATTAGGGATTGTAGCGAAGGCTTGGACGGCGAAGACTTTCCTTCGGGCAGCTTTGAAAGTGTCAATGTGGAGGCACCCATGCAACTTGGTCGCTTGAGGACCCTCACCACGTTTTCTGACGTGGATTGGCGAGCTATTCTAGGGACCGGTCATAGTGGTGTTAAGGCATTACCAGCCTTGATACACCTGATTGTTGAGCTTCAAGAGGGTCACAACATAGGAATGGTCAATACCATAGTCGACCACATCGACATCTTGGAGAAACTCGAGGTAAAAGGTGCGTTGTGTTCTCATTTCGAGCCGGTTCTTCGTGTTGACAAAAAGCCGGAATTGCAACATCTACTCCCATCGAACACCATCAGCCGCTTCGAGTGTCGCCTTTTCCTTGTTCCGCGCACATAGTTGTATCAGCGACATGCACAACACCCTCAAATGGTTAAAAGTCTCAATAGTATGGGGAATCACTCCAGTAGAAATGGTCACTGCCCTGTTGGATGCCTTTGCATCACAACCACAACACGCTCTCGAGTACCTCTCGTTACACCTAATATTCTGCATCTTCGACACAAGCATGGGCGGCAATGCTGATGGCCTGGGCGTTAGAGAGACGACTGACAATATCCAATCAGCATGGCGGGCCCTGGTCGATGTCTTGGTGGAAAGTAGGGCTGCGCACCGTACCGTAACGGGTGACGGCCGTAGACCAACGGCCGTAACCCGTTTGATATCTGACCGCCTACGGTACGGGTTGGATTTTTTTCGAACGACGACGGTACGGGACGGGTAAAATTACGGGTCTTGCCGTCCGTTACGGGTGAACGGGTACATTAAATAGAATGAAAAACATGTTTATTGTAAATTTACGGATAGATGAAGGTTGGAGGTTTTTGTGCCTAAGTGAGATTGTATCTCGACCACCCGAGAATATTCTCTCCACTGCCACAGCTGATCATACTTAATCCGAGTGACCTGATGTCGAGGGTTTTAGCACTGGTTTTAGCACTGCCACCCCAGTGAGAGGGGCAGAATATGAAGATATTAAAGCATCAGGAGGTCCAGGTGCACCTGCTATGGTCACAACTTCTGGACTTCAAGTTCATTCGAAGGGTTAACGACTCCTGGGGGGATTTAAAGAAATTATTTGATGACCAGTAATGTTAAAATTTATGTGCATTTAAACAAAATGCTTTCATTGAACCTGGGATGCTAAGAGACAACTTTTACGTGGGGAACCCTTTGAAGTCATACACCTGGAGGCCTGCTCCTTGTATCTAACCTTGGGTAGTAAAATAACAAGGAATTAGATGGTCATTTTGCATCACGTGCGTGTTTAAACTACAGAGATCCATGGTAGTTGGCAGTGACAACTACCCATGATTGCACCTCATTTACAAGTGGATGTCATATTAAATGACATTTATCTAGGCGACGGTTATCTCTACGGTGTGTCTCGCGCCTAGATCAACCAACCCGTCACGGCCGTCGGTAACCGTCTACGGCCGTTTCTGAACGGTCAGCTACGGGTTACGGCCGCAAGCTCTGCGGCCGTACTTTGACGCTCAAAAAGCAACGACGGTACGGTACGGGTCACCCGTTACGGTTCCCGTAGGACCGTAGTGACGGTCACGGTGCGCAGCCCTAGTGGAAAGCGATAGGTTTCCTCGGCTTCGGAAGGTGGAGCTGAACATCAAGTTTCAACTTGTGGGGCACCATAATTTTGATTCTTACAGGGATGATATGTTTGAATCGTGCTTGACGGAGCCGTTGAGAGATCGAGGTCTTTTTGATACCGAAACGAGGAAGTTTGGGTTGGATTGTTGGGTGGGTGTTATTAGGCCTTGGGGGTCTAGGATGCTCCATGTAGCTTGATCTTATATATGAGTTTAATTAGAGCGATATTCTATAAGTAAGACTTAAATCTTCCCCTTCTTGGTCAATTGGAGAAATAGGGTGCTTGAGCTCGCTGATGATTTATGGAATAACCGAAACATCCGAACTGATCATCATCATCGCAATTGAGCAACATCCAAGTCCAGTCCAAGTCAGTGCCCAGACTTTTCTCACCTTCTTTCCACCACTCAATACTCAACCACTGACATCGATGGGTCCCATATTTCCTCTCGAAATATTCAACCTCATACTCGATGAACTTGAAGTTGACCAAATCAACCAGAAAAGAAACCTCCACTCGTGCAGCCTCGTATGCCGTACCTTTCACCGAATCTGTCGTCCTCACATCTTCAAAGAACTGAACATTCAATTGACGGCAAACCCAGTGTCCAGTAAAGCTGCACTTTGGAGACTGTTAGAGGTGCTGAATAGCAACCCTGAATTGAAAGACCATGTCAAAAGTATTGCATGCAGTCAAGCAGGAGTGGCTGCAGAGCTTGACCTCGCCGACAGTGAGCTCACCACGCTCCTGAGTCTTCCCAATGTGGACAGCCTCGATATTGTGTCCAATGGAGAAGCCATCAACTACGAAAATTGTCGTTCAGATAAATTTGGTTGCCGTGCACTTTTAGAACATTATTTGGCTTCAAGGAAGCTCACAAGTCTCTATGTGGGAAGGTTCAAAAACCCGCCCATCGCTCTCATCCTCACGTCTGAAACGCTTCTGGAGCTCGCGTTGGAGGAGCTAGACATCAAGCTGCGAGGTTTTCGACCCATACCTTCTCAATTCCACAACAACCCGCTCCAAGTACTCGATTGCCATCAAGTCATCTTTTTCCCCTTCTCCGTAATCAGATACTTCCCCAGCCTTGAGAGCATTTATATCGCGGAATCAAGTTCAGACTACTTCATCGACATCGGGCGTCTGATTCCCTCTGGGTCTCGGGCTATCGTACCTCAAGGACATTTCCAACTCGGTCGATTGCGGTCTCTCACTAGTCTGTCTGACCTGATCCATTGGGGAGGCATTCTAAGAGAGGGAAATAAGAATGGGGTCAAGGCGTTCCCGGCGTTGAACAGCCTCGATGTGAACCTGGACTGCGGCTGCATACATGCCAAGGCGCTACTAGATGGTTGCCAGGTGTTAGAAACACTTCAAGTGACATGTAGGTTTTGTTCTCGTTTCATTGTCTACCTCACAGAAGCTAAATTAACCCCTCTCATTACCATCAAACCATGATAGCATACACGAGTATGTATTTCGTCGGCTTTCCTTTACACCACTATATCGGAGACATGCACAACACACTCAAAACATTAACCATCTTAATAACAAGGAAGGACATGCCCGACAAAACGTTCACTACCCTTTTCGACGGGTTTTTATCGCAGTCACGATACGCTCTCGAATGCCTCACTCTAGGACTAGCATTCCGGGTATACCCTGTCCAACCACACATGGATGACGATATCCCGAGCATGGTAAGACGCATTGTCAATGACATCCGAGAGGCATGGCTGCTCCTCGTCGCGCTTTTGGAGGAGGAAGATCGCCTTCCTCGTCTTAAACACGTAAACCTGGACTTAGAATGTTACCTGCAAGGGATAACCGAGTTCGCTTTGTACGGAGATGAGATATTTGAGGCGTGCTTGACGGAGGCGCCGCTACGAGATGGAGGTCTTAATGAGCCCACAACTCGGAGGTTTGAGTTACATTCTAATATTAAAGTCGTTAGGTTGGAGGGTTTGTGGTGCCGATGAATGCTTAACTAGAGATAGATGAATTCAATCAGGTGCTCGTTCCTCCATCATGCGCTTGCGCGTGGGTTGGGCGCTTGGATAAAATTGGATTTGATCCTCCATTGTTTCATCAATTGATCGCTTTATAATTAGGCTGGTCATTTAAGCTTGGAGCGGGTGGAGCGTAGCGCGTCAATATCACTCAGCGACAAATCATGTAGAACGAGCCTCGGCAGTGTCCATCTGTTACGGTCACCGCGTTGATTTTGCCGTGCTGCTGGTGAAACACAATCAAATTAACTTCACCTTTTCTCCGATGGCCTCGTATGGCATCCGTTCATGGCGGTATGCGGTTCGTGCACCGAACTCAATCGCGCAATAAGTTCACAGAACGGTATGCATCTAACCCTCGTGCGGACTCGGAAAGGATGATGATGACGGGCTGCGATTTCATGTGTTTTGAAAAGAAGGGTTTGAGGATGTAAGCAAAAATGATAATACGAGGATCCGGCGTATCCGAGAAAATACACGAGTATCCTCTCATGTCTTGGTGAACGGCGTTGGAGGGGCTATCGATCAGGTAGGGACTGCGATCACGCTAAGAATAGGAGGCTATCACTCTTCGGTTTGTAAATTTAAAGAATGACCAGCGACGCGCTAAATGTCATCCACAATGAATTCGTCATAAGCCAGACCCTTAAAGGTAAGTCTAAATTCAAATTTACGTCTAACCGCTAAGGCCTCGTAATATTTATATCATCTTGATGTCATCGAGCGACACTTTTTTCTGTTCACACAAGTATCGCCGTTCATAATGGCGATAAGTAGGAGTTTTTTAATTGCTATGAGAGTGGTAGGTGATATGTCCTTGCATTGCTGAGTGGGCGTCGAGTGGTAGATGTGTAAGCGTTAGCTGGATGGTGGTAATGCGGAGGTGGTCTGTAACTTCATTCATTACTTCCCTTAGCTGTCTCCAAGGAACGCTCAGAGTGTCCTGGCGTAAGGACGCACTTATCTGGTTCACGACCATTCACTCTGCCTTCGTAACTATTATTATGGGCTGACTCCGGGAGACTAAATACAAACTAAATGGCAGCAGTTTAATGATTCAGAGCTTTTCGGTACCCTTGCCGCGGGGCCTTTGCTCGGTAAATCAGCCTGAATAGTGAATTTAAAAGTGAGTGGTGAGCAATTCTCAATTCGAGCCTCGAGAAATTTCGACGAGACTGCGCGCTGTGCTCAAAGTTCAAGTGTTTTCGACCAATGAATTGAATGACAGTCCTGATATCCCAAGATAGTGGGTATCTTTCATCGCCAAGTCGATCCCAAGCATGGTTAGAGTGATTGATCATGGCGCCGGCTGATTGACCCTGATATTCCTTTTCTTCGGGCCCCGAAACGAACTGCCGGCCACTTTCCTGTTGTGAAATGATCCTTAAGTACAAGCAAACATCACCGTCTTTACTTTTTTTGACAAGCCACAAGACTGCGAAGGACTCGGACACCAGTCTCTGTCGGAGTAATCCACCTAGGGCGTGTATATAACAGCACTCTTGTGTCCATCCCTTGGGCTCCCTTGAGCTTGGTCTTATCGCTATGGCAGACTCCACCAATCTTTCCCCTTCCCTCAGGAATATCACAGCAGAGACATCTGTCGCAGTATCCCGCAATACTTCGCATCCTACGCTCAAAGGGATTGATACAACCTCGTCAGCTCATCATTATCCCCACCCTCATCAAGAACATGCACACCCGGTATCACCTAAACAACCCTTTGCACGAGGCCGGGCAAATTCATCAGTGTCTCGAGTTGACGTCGCTTTCTTTGATCCTGCAGGCGTTCAGGATCTCCGACAGACCCTCACACACCAAAAGGATGGAGTTACCGCTGACCAACAATTGAATTCGGAGAAGCGCTCATCTTCGTCTGGTACCACGTTAAATGAGGAGCCGTTTGACTTTGAGAAAGTTCTGCGGAATGTTGTTCAAAGGTATGTCCTACTTAAAGCTCGCTTGGTCCTCCTCCCTGACTTGAATATCAGACGCGATGAAGCTCATATAAAGCCCCGGTCACTGGGAGTTGCTTTCCGGAATCTTCAAGTCGTTGGAACGGGCTCGGCAGATACATACCTCCCAACTCTAGGCTCGGTCTTCAATCCTGCAGTCATCCTCGAAGGTTTGCAAAATCAAAGGCACCCAAAATTAAAAAATATTTTGCAGGGTTTTGAGGGAGTTGTACGTCCGGGTCAAATGCTTCGTGAGTAGTCAGATGTCTAGATTGGCCCCAATTAATTTCTGAACATGTTCCAGTTGTTCTCGGGAGTCCTGGATCTGGTTGCAGTACTCTTCTGAAAACGCTATCAAATCACCGAAAAGAGTACCATTCCGTCCTCGGCGAGGTCCACTATGATTCTCTTTCCTCAGACGACATTGCGAAGCACTTTCGGGGCGATGTTCAATATTGTCCTGAAGACGACGTCCACTTCCCCACACTTACCGTTGACCAGACGATCCACTTCGCGGCGTCGGTGCGAACTCCACGTGACCGAGCTGGTCAGACCCGCGAAGAATTTGCACGTCAAACGACGGACTTGCTCACAACACTCTTCGGTCTGAGGCACGCAAAGAACACACCCGTCGGAGATGCAGCTATTCGTGGCGTTAGTGGTGGAGAGAAGAAGCGAGTATCGATAGCAGAAGCTTTGGCTGCCAGGAGTTGTATTGGATCATGGGACAAGTGAGTATCAACCGCACTGCTTACCCATGTCAAGTCCTAACGATCTATAGTTCAACACGGGGCTTGGACGCTAGCACTGCGCTCGAGTTTGTGAAGGCTCTCAGGATTAGCACGGACGTTTTCGAGACCACGACTATCGTATCTATTTACCAGGCAGCGGAGTCACTCTATCAGCATTTCGACAAGGTCTGTGTACTTTATGAAGGAAGGATGGCATATTTCGGTCCTACAGATCGAGCGAAACAATATTTCCTGGATATGGGGTACGTTATCATGATTCTGAAATGTCTTGAAATTCACTCATCATACACCCAGATACGAGCCAGCTAATCGCCAAACGACTCCAGATTTCCTGGTAACCGTGACTGACCCAAATGCGCGTATCCCTCGGGCTGGATTTGTCAATCAACCACGAACCTCAGCAGAATTCGCTGAATACTTCTTAAAGTCAGAGAATGGACGAGCAAACTCTGCTGAGGTTGATACCTATCTGGATCAATTCGTTGGAAAACCCGACAAGAAGTCTGCTTACGTTGAGAGTGCGTACGCAGAGTTTGCAAAGCGAAGTAGGAAAACAAGGTATGAAACCATGATGCACGCATTGAACTAGTGCTTATCTATGTTTGGAATCATCAGTCCGTATCTACTTTCCATCCCTCAGCAAGTGGGGGTCGTTATGAAGCGGAGAGTTCAAATCATCCGAGGAAATATGCTTGCAACTGCAGTCAATCTATTGTATGTTCAATCTATATCCTAAAAGTTGAGACACTGAATACAACGTGGGCTTTGATAGTTCATTCGTTTTCCAGGGCATTATTATGGGTACTGTGTTCTTGAAAACTCCTGAAGTCACAAGCGCCTTCTTCTCTCGCGGTGGTGTCCTCTTTTTGTTAGTAATTCCCTGATCCGTATTTCTCAATATCTCACCAAATATTTCCCCAGTGCACTTCTCTTTTCGGCTCTGACGAGCATGGCCGAAATCCCCGCCCTTTATGCCCAACGTCCCATTATTTTGCGACATGAGAAGGCGGCCTTTTATCACCCATTCGTTGAGGCCGTCTCTCTCACCTTAGTAGATATTCCCATCTCAGTCGTCATTGGTGTCGTATTTAGCATACTTGTATACTTCTTGGTCGGTCTCCAGAAGTCCGCGGTACGTTTTCCACCTTTGCTCCTCCAATATACGCTGAAACGTCTTGATTAGAGTCAATTCTTGTACGTATTTTGGACACGTGAGGCTCTCATGGTCGCTAAAAACATCATACTTCTCCAGTGTTTTTCTCCTTTTCCAACTCGTCATGACCACGACCATGAAAAGCTTCTTCCGCGCCATAGCCGCAGCGTTCGTGTCCGACTCTTCCGCTCAAACCTTCGCCGGTATATCAATCCTGGCACTGTCCATCTACACAGGTTTCTACATCACTTTCGCTTTCTCGATAACGTTGCTGAATATTGTGTTCAGGATATTCTATCCCAAAACCCAGCATGATAGGCGCGCTTCGCTGGATCACTTATATAAACGTGTGTAACCTTAATCGCCCATTGTCGACCTACCTAATCTATGTATCCCTCAACACAGCCTCTAAAATACGGGTACGTTTGCGCAGTTTTACCATCCTGACTCCTGTCATTTAACGCTAATCCCGTTGTAGTTTTGAAGTAATCATGACGAACGAGTTCCGCACTCTCAAAGGCGCATGCTCTAATCTTATTCCGCGAGGGCCGGGTTACGAAAATGTTACGCTGGACAATCAAGTTTGTGCAACGGTGGGCGCCGTAGCAGGACAGCCCTTCGTCGACGGAACTCGCTTTGTGGAGCTCTCCTATGGTTTCAAGTGGTCCAATACCTGGATGGTAGGTTGAACCTTTTTAGTGCGCTGATTCAGAACTCATTGCTCTGCACAGAATCTGGGCATTGTTATCGCTTTCGGAGTCGCCTTTACCGCGGCCTTGTTTGTTTTCACCGAATACAATACCGCGTTGTCAACAGATACTCCTGTTGCGCTATTTAAGCGTGGTACCGTGTCAAAATCCAACGATGCCTCAGATGAGGAAAAGGGTGCGGTTGACGAGAAGGGAAAGCTGCATACTATCCCCAACCTAACCAAGGAGACACCAGCGACGCCCAGAATGACCGACGTATTTTCATGGCAACATGTTAACTATACAGTGCCAATTCCAGGACAACCCGATCGACGGCTATTGGACGACGTCTCTGGGTATGTAGCTCCTGGAAAACTCACTGCACTCATGGGCGAGTCTGGTGCTGGCAAGACCACCTTGCTGAATGTGTTGGCCCAACGCACTGATGTTGGGGTTGTCACCGGGGACCGGTTTGTCAATGGTCAAGCACTTCCTGTTGATTTTCAAGCTCAGACCGGATACTGCCAACAAATGGATACACACATGCCTTTCTCGACCGTCCGTGAGGCTCTTCAATTCTCGGCCAATTTGCGACAACCCCCAACTGTACCGACCTCCGAAAAGGAAGCTTAGTATGTCCTCTAGATCTCATTATTGCGCGAAGACAAGCTAACGTCCATTATTCAGTGTTGAGAAGTGTCTGGAGATGTGCGGGTTGGAGGAATACGCCGACGCCGCTGTGGGTACGTTGAGCATTGAGCACCGCAAACGTACGACGATCGGGGTGGAGCTAGCAGCTAAGCCCAAACTCCTACTCTTCCTGGATGAGCCTACCACTGGATTGGATTCTCAAAGCGCGTGGGCTATCATGTCGTTCCTTCGCACATTGGCCAATCGTGGTCAAGCCATTCTTTGCACGTAAGACTACTATTTTTCATGTTGTTGAAGCCTCCCTGACCGCTCAAATTTCCCGTAGAATCCATCAGGTGGGAGCCCCGCAATGGTGTGCACTAAAGTCACTCATGCTAACAGTTATCAATCAATTTAGCCGTCTGCTGAACTCTTCCAGGTTTTCGACCGCCTTTTGCTTCTTCGGAAAGGTGGTCAGACAGTGTACTTCGGCGATCTAGGTACAAACGCCACTAAGCTCATTCATTACTTCGAGCACAACGGCGCTAGACCATGCCTGGAAACTGAGAACCCGTACGCCTAATTTTAAATTTCTTTCAAACTCCCACTTACAGCACATCTCCTTATAGTGCTGAATACATGCTCGATGTGATTGGTGCAGGAGCGACGGCCACCAGTGCCCAAGATTGGTATCAGATATGGCTTAAGTCACCAGAGGCAATTCAGGTTCAGCAAGAGATTGAAGCTATCCATGCTGAAGGCAGGTCTCGTCCCCCAGTGGAGGCAACCCTTCATCGAGAATTTGCGACGAGATGGATGTACCAGATGGGGCTACTTCTTAAACGCAATGCTCAGGCTTACTGGCGTGATCCAACCTACCTTATGGCTAAGCTGGTACTAAACGCTCTGGGAGGACTGTTCATTGGCTTCACGTTCTGGAAATCGAAGAGTAGTCCGCAAGGAACCCAGAACAAATTATTTGTAAGTATAATTTTTTCGATGCGGCTATTGACTCTAACATATTGTTTTCACCTTTAGGCGCTTTTTATGGCAACAATCTTGAGGTGAGTATCTTATTGATCATGTGTAGCGTCTCCCTAACTCCGTTGCAGTGTACCTTTGGCAAATCAACTCCAAGTGCCTTTCATCCACACACGCTCCATCTACGAGATCCGTGAACGGCCTAGCAGAATGTACAGCTGGACCGCCCTCCTAACCTCACAGATTCTGATTGAGTTGCCGTGGAACATCTTGGGTTCCGCTTTGCTCTTCTTCACCTGGTATTGGACTGTAGGGTTTGAAACCTCTCGTGTTGGTTACACCTTCTTAATGATGGTGATCGCCTTCCCATTCTACTACGGAACATTTGGTCAAGCTGTCGCAGCTATGTCGCCTAATGCCGAAATCGCCGCAATATTGTTTTCGTTCCTCTTTTCATTCGTCCTTACTTTGTGAGTCATCATTTTTTAGATGAAAACAATACGGCTCCTGACACTGATATGTCGCATTTAACAGTAATGGCGTCCTTCAGCCATTCAACCAGTTGGGATGGTGGCAATGGATGTACCGCCTCTCGCCATATACCTATCTTATTGAAGGTCTCCTGGGCCAAGGTACATTGCTACTCTGCTTGCTGTTATCACTTGCTCACCTTTATCCACAGCCATCGGACGACAAACCGTTGAATGTTCCCCTATCGAATTCGTCATGCTTAACCCACCTTCAAGCCAAACTTGTGGTCAATACCTAGGCACTTTCATCACCCTTGCAGGAGGTTACGTTACAAACCCCGACGCGACATCATCTTGCCAGTTCTGCAGCATGCGAACAACAGATCAATTTATGGGACAGGCGTTCAACATTTTCTATGACCACCGCTGGAGAAACTTTGGATTTATGGTGATATTCACGGCCTTTAATGTGCGTCACCGTCTATCTGTCATTTATGCCCATGAGAAGCTAACACTATTCGCTCGCTATGTCTAGGTTATCCTCACGTTCCTCCTAACTTACCTTTTCCGGATTCACAAAGGGAGCTTGATTCCCTCTTTCAAGAAACATTAAATACACGACTAAATGACGGAAACACAACGGGACTGTCGAATATGCCTACTTAGACAGATGCTAATCCACACCCCCTTACTATTTATGCGACTAACGGTATTTTAGATGATGTTAGGCTCTTTCGTTCACGTTTGCTTTATTTTATGCTTTGTCTAATATGACACTGGCTTTTATTTACTCATGTACACCCACAACGAACCGGCCATGATATCGTATAAATATATCAATTTGATTAATGAGATGACTATGAGTGTGTCTGAGGCTGGTTTTGAATGCTGTGGATCCGTGATAGAGACTTGCGAAAGGGCCTTCCTTCAAGCCTCTCCTGAGACTTGGTTCTGCTATTCTGCTGCGTTCTTGCCCCGATTAGTCTGAGTTGATTTGTTATAATTTATGTATTTATTTTTTTTGTTTAACCTAAGTAAAAAGGAAGGGAATTATTGCAGCCAGCGGACGAAGGCCACACCATTTTGGTCTGGCGGTGGTGCAATTGAACGCTGTCGATAAGATAAGGATCGCTCGGTAATGGTCGAATCAGTCAGCAGCAGGGATCATTTGTATATACAGCCAGCGACACTCATTTTCCCGTCTTCAGCCAGCATACCAATGGATCCAGTGTTCCCCCTCGAAATATTTAATCTCATCATAACCCAGGTCGCCCTGGATCATGGGAATCTCCGCTCTTGCAGCTTGGTATGCAAAGACTTTGCTACTCTCAGCCAGCCCCATCTATTTGAACGTCTCTCTATTCGATGGTACGCAGCGGACGAAACCAAACCCAAGTTAAGGAGACTAGCACAAAACCTAAACGTGAACCCTGCGTTGGGAGAATACATCCAAGAAATCTTGTGTGGCCACACAGGACCTGTCGTTGAAGAGTATGATCAAGACCTTGATAAATGCTTATTGACGCTCTTGAACCTTCCCAACCTACATCATCTTCTTATCTGTTCTTACCGCGGTGTTATCGATTACAACATTTGCCGCAACGATATATTCGGATATCGCTCGATGGTCGAACGATATGTCGATTCCGGTGCGCTCACATCGCTCATCTTGGAGGGTTTCAGAAATCTCCCAATACAACCCATTCTTGCTTGTGCGAGCCTCAAAACTCTCGAATTACACGACGTTTTTCTCGTCAAGCAATCCCCAAGCGAGCTGATTCCTCAACACGCCCTTCCATTTCGCAGGCTCAAAGTGCACCGGGCTTTCAACTTTCCATATTCCATCATCAGGCAACTGGAAGGGTCTCTTGAGTCTCTGGTGCTCAGCGGTCCGCTTGGGCACAATGAGAAACCTACTATCATGCCGCTCCCCAGCGGGAAATTCATCCACTTTGATCGCTTAACCTCACTTACTTCATGGACGGGCATGGATTGGGAGCCTCTTCTAGGTCGATGGAGCAGAGAGAGCTGCAAGGCCTTTCCAGCGCTAAAGTCTCTTGTTGCAGATTTATACACAGACCGCGACGAATCAGCTGTGAACACCATTTTTAATCATGTACAGGTCTTGGAGGTCTTGGAGTTAAGAGGTATCTCATGATTCACTCACATTTTCCATTCTCACTGATCTTTTTTGGATGTCGATACAGCAACATCACCACACCTTTCGCCACACCTCTCTCGTCTCGCCAGTGTCATCACTGACATGAATTCCACTCTCAAATCATTGGAT
The DNA here is from genome assembly GCA_015501605.1 of Panaeolus papilionaceus. Classification (NCBI taxonomy): domain Eukaryota; kingdom Fungi; phylum Basidiomycota; class Agaricomycetes; order Agaricales; genus Panaeolus; species Panaeolus papilionaceus. Next base: position 2,123,286 of record JADNRZ010000005.1, on the reverse strand, counting down.
TTCACTGTGACACACAAAGACTTCTCTCAAGAATTTATCCGCACTCTCATCGAATCATTCACGTTGCAGCCGCGCCATGCTCTCGAAAGCCTCGACCTTGACATAACGTTCTGCATATCCGACCCTTCAGAGATATTTCCTCCTGCAACTCCTGACGCCTCTTACCAACCTTGTTGGCGAAAACTAGCGTCGTGTCTGAAGAACAAGGACAGGTTTCCCCTTCTTCGCCTTGTCAAGATCAGGATCAACCTTCGTCTTGATATCGAGAGATTCCAGGAGTACGGGGATGAGGTCTTCGAGGCATTTCTGAGGGGTCCCATGAATGATGAAAACTTCTTTGAGTCGACCACTAGCGGCTTTGACGTAGAATTTTACCATAGCATCGTGAGGCTTGACGAGTAGTCAGTACTGTTGTAGCATAGAGATTTGTGTGGCATGAACGATTACTACTTATACAGTGATAGACTCTTCCGGAGGTGCAGGGCCTCTCAAGCCTTCCTTTGATCAAGAAGTACGTGGTCGAGCCTAATTCATCTGGATTCGATGAATGGAAAAGACGAAGAGGAATGATTTCATTTTGGATTGTCGCCACAATTGTACATTTTTGTATAGCACTTAAATAATTTAGGCGGTGATGCCATTGAAAGCGAGGTAGTTGACAGTGCTTGAGGCTGTAAGAAATAGTGATTAGAAACGAGATCAAGAATCCATAAGAAAAAACGCGAATACTCACGGACGCTGGTAAGAGCGCTCCTGGTGCTCAAGCTCTTGATCTTGGCCTCCATAGCGGCAGGGGAGACGTTTCCGTCCTTGCCAATAAGGTAGGCAACGAGACCAGCGATGTGTGGGGAGGCCATGAAGGTACCGGAGATGTTGTTGGTGGCGGTGGTGCTGCCAATCCAGGTGGAGGTGATGCCAGTTCCGGGAGCGAAGACGTCGACAACGGAGCCGTAGTTGGAGAAAGAGGAGCGAGCATCGTTGATAGCAGACGCACCGACGGTAATGGCTGAGGGAGCACGAGCGGGGGAGGTGCTGCCAGGGTCGGTGTTGGAGTTGCCAGCGGCAACGACGACGTGGACGCCTCCGGCAGTCAACTGATTGAGACGGTAACATGATAAGAATGTCATGTTATTTAGAGATAATCTGAGGTGATGACTTACAGAGGCGACAGCGTTATCGAGGGCAGTGGCGGCGCTTCCACCGAGGGACATGGAAACGACTGAAGGGCGACCGGAGGCCTTGGCCTGAGTGAGAACCTAGTCCACAGCAGAGACAATGCCAGAAGTGGCACCAGAGCTGGAGTCGCTGAGGACCTTGACAGCGATGAGATTGGCAGCTTTGGCAACACCGTAGCGAGATCCAGCAGCGGTACCACTGAGTAGAGTTGAAAGGTGAGTACGAGAAATCGTGGAATAAATCTCGGAACCGCTTACGCGTAGTGAGTACCGTGACCATGGCCATCAGCATTGCTGTTGGGATATCAGCACTGATCTTTTTAGGTTGTCTTGACGATATTCTTCTTACCCAAGGTTGTTGAAGCTGGCTCCCCATCGAGCACGGCCACCGAAGTCAGACTATATCACCTGTGAGCAAAGCAAGGAAGCGAAGATAAGATAAGGACATACGTGAGCAGTGTAGATACCTGGTCACCAAGGAAGAAGTTAGTTGCCGTTTCCGGAAATACTCCTGCTTTACATACCGGTATCTGGGAAAAACAGTCAAACATCGTATCAGCATGCTAGCCAAACGGACGTTCCAAAACACTCACCAACGATGTAGATGTCAACGCCGCTCCCAGCAGAGGCGTCGTAGTCGTATGTGTAGGTCAAAGCACTAAAATTTTTGAGACTGATTTCGACCGATGCGACGAGAATCATTTACGTTGTGGACGTGCTGCTAAGCTTGGCACGTTGAGAGATGCGTTGAAGGCCCCAAGGTGCGTTTGTTCTACAGAACAAGAAATCAAAACACTATTCATGGTAATGCTTGGATGATCGACATACTGTGTAGCGACATCCTTGGATGCACGGAGCGCGTTGAGAGTCGCCTCATCGAGTTCAGCTGAGAAGGCAGTCAGATTAATTAAACAAGGAATCCAATCAAATGTACATACCAGCGAAACCGTTGACGAGGTCCCAGTCTTCAGTAACCTTGAGCTTCTTGGCCCAGTCGCTGCGGGAAGCGCCCTTCTTGAAGTTCACAATGTATTTACCAGTGGTCTGTCCCTTGAAGCGCTCAACCTCGCGAAGGGGGATGGTCGGGCTGGCCAATGTGGGAGCAACCAAAGCGACGGCGAGAAGGATAGCAGTGAACAAGCGCATAGTGAATTGGGTTGGATAGCTGGAGACTGAAGGCCGATTTTACTCTTCGATGGAAGGGTAATGGACTATGGTTGCATTGCAGTGGGTTTTATAGCTGAACAACCTACTCTGCTAACCTTTCAGTGAACGAAAGCCAAGGACTAGAGTATATGGCAAAAAGAATAGAAACAGGAGGATCATGGTTTCTGTGGTTCTTCCCCTGGCGCAGACGTTGGCTGACGTATTGGGATACAGGCATCCCGCAAAGAGCAAAGTCTTGGAAATTAACCTATTAGGAAGTGACAGCATGGTTTTGCTTTTTACAACCTTTAAAACAAGACAAAGGCGATATTAGTGAATTCAAGTGTCGTTTTTGTAGAAGGAAGGGCCAATGTACTTACTATAGACACAATGAGATTAACCTTATTGATAAAAATATCCAGGGCAACGTTTAACCACCAAACACCTTCAGATTAGCGTCGCCGATTTTTTTAATGTAGTCAAAAGTCCCTTCAAGGTTGGACGTATCAGAGAGATAGCATCAAAGGGAATTAATCCGAGTGCTGATCATCGAAACCGTGCCAAGATCAGTCAGAATTCCCTAACATATGAAGCAGACACGTTGATAACGCTAAATGACTTCCTGTCAGTATATCTGTCAAAGGCGACGGTAGAGTGCAAGGAAACGCAATCAATGCACAGGTCTGCTGCAATCGGTTCCACATGAAGTGAGGATCATATCACCGGATTCTTTGACGACACACGCGACAGTCTGGTCACAGGCTGTTCCGACAAAGGCAATCCATCTGCACAAGCATGCCTAGACTCTGACAACATTCAATCACGAAATAACGTCGGACGCGTCAGATGCCTTCAAAACAGAATAGATGGTTTCAAGATAATGTACCACATACTTGCAACTTCGTATGTGAATGAACAACTGCGAGCGACCACATTGTGCAGGGGATTCTTTTGATGAAACTGTGATAGATAACCAGATAAATCTATAGATTTTGAGAGCTCCATGCACTAGTTTACTAGGACCCATGAGTTCATCGTCAACACAGTGGAGAAATATAAAGTACACACCTCAGTAAACTGATCTGATTCTGTTGTGCCATCAGACCTGGGTAATTGGGAAACATAGCCACTTTATCTTCCGACGCTGACATTTCGGTGAAAGTTGAAGCTTTAGATGCCGATGAGAGAATATATGGATTTCTCGTGCTCTGTTCTGTAGGTAGCTGATTATGACCTTGGAAAGACCAGGAAAAAGACCATGCTCCATCCCTCCTCAAGGCCATTCTGTCACTCCATACTAATTGAACCGGCAAAAACTGGAGGTAGCATGATATACTCCTGAAAGGTCATATGTTTATTGAGATGAAATCGTACAAATGGAGGAGGATGCTTCCAGCTGAAGGTAGCTGAAGAGTTGTTCAGAGCAATGTCAACGTTCCAAGTGGGTGTTATAGGGCCAACGGCCTCTGGGATAAACAAGCACAAACAAAATATCGGCGACGCTTGGGCTACGCGCTTACTTGGATTCCCCTGTGTTTTGATTCGATTTTCTGACTTTGGTCAATCATCATCATCGACTGGTTGTGGCTAGGGTGAGAAAGAGACCCCATCCAGACTCTACCGGCAGTAAACGAGCATCGAGCCCAAGATATTTCTTTTAAAATTGGTGCGAAAATTCAATCTCATTACCTATCGAGGATTAAAAGCACAGGCTTGTTGATCTACCAGAACCAGAGCTCAAGGTCTCAGCTCCTTGTGCTTTAGCTATTGCATGTTTTGAATCATTGACATTGCATTTCAATTGCATTTCTCGAGGATTACCGGCTTCCATTGGCCAGCTAAAACCGTTTATTGAAAGTTCGATCATAAACTACTTTAGCTACAAATCCATCTAACTTAGGCGTTAAACAAGACGTATTATGAAAGAATCCTACTTTCAAACCATGTCGAACTAGAGATTCGGGCGGTATGTAAGGTTTCCATCAAAAACGACTTTCGGGTGGTTTATCAACTTCGCCAGGCTCCGCTCGTGTTCTTCTACAAGCCGAAGTTTATCTTCTTCATCCATGGATTCACCCGTGGGGCATACAGCTCGCGATCGGAGCTGCGTGGAAAATCGGATGGATTCCAGGTAAGTGTATTTGGCTGGGTTATCGATAACATCAAGAAACTGGGACCAGAGCTGTATTTCTTGTTCCATCTGTTCAGCAGTGAGGTTTCCGTATAAGATTGCCAATACGAGGTGTTCTAGCTTGCTATCATCCTGAAGGAGAAGAATGGCGTCGAGAACTTGGTTCAAAAGTTGGGAGGAGTATAGATCAGATTCCCACTTGATGGTAAGTTGCTTGAGGGTGTTGATGGAATTGAGCAAGAGTCGAGAGATATCCAAGGAAAAGAGATCCTCAAGAGGGCCAACCACGAATGAAAAACCTAAAAATAAGGTGTTTAATGCACCGGTTCGGTCCATCGAAAGTACTTGGAATGAGATCGGACTTACTATTACTTCGCGAGATAGTCAGGTCTATAACCTCCAAGATATCAAAGTGGTTAAAGATGCAATTGACATGATCCATATTGCGCACAGATCCAGTATGTAGCACGAGAGTTGTTAAGGCAGGGAACGCTTTTTGGCTTGTAGCCCCGTCTGCACCACATACAGCGGACCAATCGAAGTTTGCGTAGCAATCGAGTGCCCGTAACGCTCTGAAAAAAAGAGACAAATTAACTCCAGTGGGAGGAGTTATATCGTCAGTGTGGATTGGAAAAAATGGGTGGAAACGAAACTCTTCTAGCTGGCTGCACATGTGAAGAGTAGATGGGCGAAAATTGGTCGTTCTGAGGATAACCAACTTCCTCACTGAAAAAACGGTGCTATCTGAGACGGAGGGGGAAGGCTGGGTTTCGTAGTCCAACAAGCAATAAGTGAGGTCGAGGACCTCTAGTTGGGGGAAAGAAAGAATATGTAGTATAGGTACAGCGTCAATGCTACACAGGCCAACCCTTCTTAGATTGACAGTGCTGCTTGAAAGACAATGGCGCGGAAGGTGGTATTCAAGGGTACCGCTAGGATATAGGATTTTACTGTAAGAAATTGTACGGTATCTTGAAGAAATCTGCAGATCTTCGAGCATAGGCAAGCATGGCAAGTCAGGGAGAGCTGTAGAAGGGTCTCTAGTATCTCCTTGAAGAGTGAATGACATGCATCTGATGTAGGTTGAGAGGCGAGGTTGCTGGACTAAAAGATTTACCAGTTTCCTAATCGTTGGAAGATAATCCACTTCTGTATTGATTGATATTGTGCGGAAAATATAAGGCTCGCAGATTTGACGAAAGCCTTTGCTAACGGAACAGAACCGTTTGAGGTCCTCACTGCGATCTCGGTCGTCCATGTTCTGATGCTGGTCGATTATCAGTTCAAATATTTCCACCGGAAAAATGGAGTTCTCCATGATAAAATCCGTTAGCACAGATGTAGGTCAGATGTCGCCGTAAAGGTTCAGGTGGAGATGAAAGGCTGAACTGGCACCAGAGTGTGCACTGAGAACATTAGGGCAGGCTTGGTGCAATCACAACCGTCCTGTTCTCTATTTCGATCTCCTACTGACTTACTTATATCCGATATTCAACTTAATTCTCGTCGCGCTCATCCCATTAGACTCGTACCATTCTCTGTGCTGAAATTATCTCGTACAAAAGGTGACATATATCAGACGATTTTCGAACGAATACAATCAAGTACGTGGTCAGTAATACTTTGCACTCTATTATGGAAAGTTTCCGTCAAATATGACTTTCGGGTGATTTATTAACTTGTCCAGACTGAGTAACTGTTCTTCTACAAGCCGTTTTACATCTTCTGAATTCCTGCCCCCGTCGGCGAGAAAGAAGACCCGTGCTCGAAGCTGCATAGAAACTCGGATAGATTGGAGACGAGTAAATTTGGATGGGTCATCGATAACATCAATGAACTGGGTCCATAGCCGTGCTTCCTGTTCCATCTTCTCAGCGGTGAGACACCCATACGCCAATTCGAATGTGAGGCATTTTATCTTGCCGCCATCTTGAAGGAGAAGAACAGCGTCAAGGATTTTGTTCAACAGTTGGTGGGAGTATCGGCCAAATTTCCACCTAATCGTAATTTCCTCGAGGGTTTTAATGGAACCAAGCATAAGTTGGGACACATCCAGGGAGTAGAACGGCTCGAGAGTGCTAAATGAAGATGCTAAAGACAAAATGCCAGTGTTCAATGTATGAATTCGATATCGAAAGTACATGTCATATGGATGGACGTACTTCGTGCGATCACTAGATCTAGAACTTCTAGCACTTCAAGGTGATGAAAGATGCAATTGATGTCGTCCATGTGATGAGCATGTGCAGTATACAACACGAGCTTTGTCAAAGAAGGAAACGCTTTTTGACCTCTAGCTACGGCTGCAGCACACACCGCGGGCCAATCAAAGTTTGATTCAGAGTTGAGTGTCCGTAACACTCTGAAGGGCAGTGGTAAACTAGCTTGGATGGGAGAGGGTGCATCATCGAAGCGGATTGGAAAATGTGAGTAAAAATGAACTGCTTCTAGCCGGCCGCAGCGGCGAAGAGTAGAAAGACGAAGGTTACTCGTTTGAACAAGTTGCAACTTCGTCAGGGGGAAAACACTGCTTGAGATAGAAGGCGCGGGCTGGTCTTCTTTGTCCAATTGGCACCTGACAAGCACTAGCTTATCTAGTTTGGGGAAAGAAAGTATTTGGGTAATAGGGACATCAGCAAACCCACAGAGAGAGAGCCCCCTTAGCGTGCTCGTGCTCGTCGAAAGGCAATGGTGCAGAAGGTGATGGTCAAGCGCATCAGGATCTGTGATTCGCTTGTAAGAAGCGTCCAGCGGCTTGACCACCACGTTCAGATTCTGGAGCATTGGGAAGCATGGTAAATCAGGGAAGACTTCACGTTTATCCCCGATATCTCGTTGAAGATTTAGTGGCGAAAGGTTAATTGTTATAATTTGGATGTAGGTCAAGAGGTGAGGTCGCTGTGCTAAAATGTCTACAAGTCCCCTTATAGACGGTAGATGGTTCCTATGTTTATAATCAAGTGTGATATGTTGGAAGATATATGGCTGGCATATTCGAGCAAAGCCTTTGCTAATGGAACAGAACCGTTTGAGGTCGTTCTGTCCACTATGATATGGGTCGTCCATGTTCTGATGCTGGTCGATTATCAGTCCAAATATTTCCATCGGAAAAATAGCGCTCCCCATGATAAAGTTTGTTAGCACAGATGTAAGTCAGGAAAGGTTCAGGTGAAGACGAAAAGCTGAACGAACAGCCTGTGACACTAGGACATTAGGGCAGGCTCTCCACTACAATCACAAGCCGTCAACATGAACCTTTTCTCAGCTCGTTCAACTACTGACTTATATCAAACACCAGATTTCAACTTGATTTCTCGCCTCGCTCATGCCATTAAACTGGTTACATTCTATGTACTGACATTATCTATACAAAGGCTACTTAGATATCAGGGTCGTGGTTCTGGAGATTTTCTGTGACCTTGCTAAATTTCTGATGGACGTCGCATTTCTTGGAGTCTGCGTTGAACTAGATTTCGAGGTCTGCTTCTTGGGCTTGAACTATGTGCGTTCTTAGTCTACTCGAAGATCATGATCAGGTAGACAAAGAATTCAAGGTGTAGTTAATTTATTGCCACATTTATGGAAATTTACCAGCTTTCAGTGATCGTGAGTTTCATAGTGGCGAAGTTCTGGGTTCATGGCGATCGGATAAAGATGCCAAAGCAGAGCGTCGGTCGTGCAAAAGTTTCCGAGTCCTGATCCGACTTGAAGCCCAGCTCAGCGTGTTGTCATATCCCTGTCGTCAAACTAAACTCACGTTTAAGTTGTTGAGCCGGACGCCAGCCTTGCTAAATAGAGCTTTCATTCTGAAGGCTTCTCAGAAAATGGGTGCATACCATCCTTCATGCCATGTAAATACGCATGCAGCCATGGAAGCATCATTGATAGATGAATGCAATCACACTTCCTCCATACCTCATGAACCGCTCTTTCGACGTTGATGAAAGTCTACTTGTGATCCGACTGGGGTGGTATCGCCCCATAACCTGCTTACTTTTAGCAGGAGGCTGGGGTTCCACGAGCCTTACTTACCTTCAAGAGTATAAAGCCCAGTCCGAACTGCTGGGGAATATACCAGGCCTATGGTGACCGTCCCTGTACCCCCACCTCAGCGATGTTGCTTCACAAAACCGTTCTGGCATCCCTCTTCACACTGGCAGGTCTTTTTCACCAAGGTGTGGCCCATCACACCCCTGACAGGCATCACCCTCCTAGTTGTGGTGCTGTGCTCCAGCGACGTGAATGGTAAGTCGCTTTTCCTTCAAATTTTAGTTGCTGAGTTACGACATGAAAATCTTCAGGAGGACATTCAGTGATCACGAAAAATCCGAATATATTGACGCGGTTCTCTGCCTACAAAATATGTCCCCAGAAAATCCAGATGACCAAGTTTCAAGAAACCGGTTTGATGAATTTCAAGCTTTACACATAGCAGTCGCCGATCAAGTCCATCTTGTCGTAAGACTTCTTTCTTGCTATGATTTCCCCCTTTATCTCAGCTTTTGCAGGGCCACTTCCTCGCATGGCACCGTTACTTCCTTCACCGATATGAAAGAGAACTGAAGGAGAAATGTGGCTACAATGGGGCTAATCCGTTTGTCCCTTCCTGCAACCCAAATGATATGATGTTAATGATATGCACAGCTACTGGGATTGGTCCATCGACGCGGACTCTCCTGACCCGGAATCGTAAGTATTCCTGTACACAAGAAATTTCTCTAACTTATAATGATCCATCGTTTCAAGGATCACCAAAGCGCCTGTATTTGACCCGCACACAGGCTTTGGCGGGGATGGTGTCCCAGGGACTTACACCGTTCCCGACGACCCAAGCGGAACTTCCAGGATTTTTGTCAATGATTTCCGAGGCTGCATATCCAATGGACCGTTTGTCAATTACCGGCCTATTCATGGACCTGGAAAGTTCGTCGGTGACCACTGTCTTACTCGTGGAATCGATAACACCATGAAGGTATTTTTGAATACCACCATCGTCAACAACACCCTTGCTCGGCCCAATTTCGAGCTTTTCCGAATTGATTTGGAAGGACTACCTATCACGCCCACTCACATGCTGCACGACGGTGGCCATATCGCAATCGGTGGGGAGATGAGCAACATTTATTCTAGCCCAGGAGGTAAGATTCCTCTCGCTCAGCCTATCTAGCCACACTCTAAACCAAACCGCCGTCTTTCTCGGTGCATTTAAAGAGCCGCTTTTCTACCTCCACCACGCTAACTTGGATCGGATTTGGTGGAAGTGGCAACACTCTAAACGTGGCCGTCTGTGGGAGATAACAGGCCGATCGACAACGACCCCTCCTTTCGTGAATGTCACTTTGGATTACATGCTGATTATGGGCACTCTGGCTAACGATGTTCCGATCCGTGATGTTATGGACACACACCAAAGTCCCCAATGCTACACATACGCGTAACATTTAGTATGCGACATTATTCTAGAATAATATATGTCATTCCAACATTCCAATTCTTACTTTAAGTAGTCCCAAACTAAAACGCTCCTCCGGTCGCGCTCGTTAATCCTACAACCCCGACCAGCAACAGGGTCAAAGACCTGCGAATGCATCACATCAAAAAGCGCGTTTTCATCTTCCTGAAGACAGCCCCGACGAGCGGAATTTGACTGTAAAGGAAGAACTACACGGAAGCTCTCCATGTCTCCTGCCTTTGATGTCCAAGCAGGCGAAACGATAAGATTCAGGGAGGTCATCCGGAACGAGCATATGGGTTTGATCAAAAAGTCTCTGCAGCGCCGAATGCAATCGATAACATGCGGGATCAGGATAGTATCCCATCCCAAGATGGGCATGGCAAATGTCGAGGTTGGCTGTATGGGACGCGTAGAGTGCTCTGGCGAGTAAATGGATGAAAGCGGATAGGTTGTTACCTTTTCCACCCGTATGGCTGTCCAGATAATATCAAACGAGGCTAAAGGGCTCCCACAGTTGTTATACCAATCTTGGGATGATACCCAGGATGTATTGTCGTGTTTCAAGACAGTCTCGTATGATTTTGGAGGTCTTGTGATGACGATGGTGAGTTCAGGAGCGAGTACTTCGGCAGGCTTGCTTGAATACATTTCCAGTGTCGTGAGCTCAGGAATGCTCCAAGCCATTAGCACGTCGTTGCAGAGCAACCAGGCTCTATCTCCGTGAAACACAATCTAAAGGTGAGAGTCATTCCTGCTGTTTCTTTCGATATCCAAGAGGGCTTAACATACCTCTTGACATTCACCAGTCGGAGCACTGGTACCCCACCTCACAAATAGATTGTGTTCGTAGTCCCAGATACACATGACTGAGTCGAAGATGTAGGCAAAGCGGTTGCCCAATATAGTGCAGCAAACAAACCGCCCGGTGTCGATATCTCCGTCCAGTGGTCCCACCACACTCGTAAGTTCAACGCCACCCGTACTCGTAAACGATATAGTATACACTGTTGCATTGGGAGGACTGAAGAACACTTCACGTTGTAATCCAGTTTGATTTGTATCACAAGTGTTGATACACCCACCTGGAACTGGTGACCAGAAGAATGAGGCTCTTCTGATCCGATGTAGGCGCATAAGTGAGAATAGAGCCATCGGTTGTTGGATGAGTCCACTCGTGTAAGAAAACTGCTTGTTTCTCGGGTAAAGCGTGGAGGTCCCAGAGGTTGAACACGTCGAGTGCACCAGTGACCAGGTATCTACCGCCCGGGACGAGTACGATCTGATCTAATGGTGCCTCTGCTTCAGAGACAACGATGGCGGTGTATTTGGGAACCAAGTGCTTCGTTTTGTCATCTTTTTTTACCTTATTTGCTTGGCGATGATTTTGAAGAAGTTTGAGTGTCCTGCCTGGACTTGTAGCCAGATGCTTAAGTTCTTTGAGCGAGAGCGTGTCAAGGTCATGCGGTATGAGCACCATGTTGGAGAAACACATCTGATATGCAAGTTCTCTCCATAATATCTTATCCTCACAGATTTGATGGTATCTCCTGCAAGTCTGCAATTATGAAGGCACATATGGTTAACAGAAATGATTCATCAAAGGCGAACGCGCGACGCCGGAGTGTCGAAAATGAAAGACATACCTGACTGAAGAATACAGCATCTTCACGTTGAAAATGACTGATAACACGAAGCAGTATTTCTGTGGATAAGCTCGAAATTGACATGAAGGGGTTGTTGCTTGTTTACAGACTCGACGCAGATGGAAGTTCGAGTCGAATGTGTGGATTCGTTCAGACTGCTACTTCTGCAGGGGATGGGAATTACATTCGGAAGATTCCTTTGAGCTTGGTTGACTCATTAACAGACATTTTCTGGTGTAACACTAATGAGTAAGTAGCGCGATTGAGTATGTGTGCTGGGTGGCACTGGGCGGATGGAATAAATGAAATTATTTGAGATAATAAGTACTTTCTAGTAGGTCTTAACCTCCTAATAGATGCTAAAGATACGGTGGAGAAGCAATCGTTATGCGTAGGTATAGCACGAGGTGTTAGACAAAGTATCCATAACCTGGCGGATCGGGGTGGTCGGGCCTAAAGAACCCATGACTAACGGGTAATCGAGTGTGACTTCTTCGTATGGAGGATCGGTCGTAGAGCGGCCTGATATCTCCCAAAGTCGACCTGGCTTGGATAACTGCCATTGTCTCCAAATCCGGTCTAGGTTTGCGTGATGAACGTAGAAGAGGGGGTCTGCATTCACAAAGACGACGATGATTTGGTATAATGAAGTTTCAAGAGCTTCAACAAGGTTACATACCTCCTGGGCTAGAATAAACATTCCCCAATTCACCTCCAACCACAAGGTGTCCGGAATCATGCAGCTTGAACCCCGGAGCGACTGGTTGGCCTTCGAGTTCTGTCCGGAAGTCCTCAAAGTTGGTCTGAGCCGTCGTGTTAGCGACTGCTGAAGAAGTCAAGAATTCGATCATGGATCTGTCGAACCCCCGAGTAAGACAATGCTTGGTCGACTGCCTCCCGGGTCCATAGCTGAGGGTCAAGTCAGCAAAAGGACCAGTTTTCAAGCATCGAGGATATGTGGCTTGGGCACCGTTGCCGCCAAACCCAGTTTTAGGGTCGAAAATAGGAGAATTGAAGAATCTAAGAGAGGGGTTTTGGGTTGGAAATCTTTCACTAGTGCGTGCAATTATTATAGGGTCACTCACGCCCCGGCACTCTGAGCTTCTGCGTCTGCATCAATTGACCAGTCCCAGTATCTATTCCGAACCAGGTGAAACGCGTTATTATAGATAACCCGTGCATCATAGGATAGTAACTTACGGCTGCGCCCCGGTATAGCTGCATTCCTCCCGCAAAGCTTTTTCATACACAGCGACAAAGTACCGGTGCCACGGTAGAAACTGGCCCTGTGAGAGATGAGTTAGTATAGAGGAACAGTATAGCGGACATTTACTCACAACAGCATGGACATCATTTGTGGCGTCAATGTGGTATCCTTGAAATTCGTCGAACCTGCTCTGCGCTATTTTGTTATCCGTGTTGGCTGGTCGACGCTTCTGCAGGCAGAGTACGGCGTTTATATAGCTTGACCTTTCTCCATCGCTCAAAGATCTCCTGTATATTCACATCATCCCTCGTAAATGAGCCTCGGGTTCAAAGTATGGGAAAACCAAAACGTACCATTCACGCCTCACTAGAGTTTGTCCGCAGCTGGGCGCAGATGAGCTAGACTCAAGAGGATGGGCGGCAACATAATGAAGGACCAGCACAAATGAGAGGGCCTTCAACAAAACCAGTGAGATGTGCCAAGGCATGGAAGGGTGTTGGGGGACGTTAAGACCGGCACCCTTTCTTTATTATATGTTGCACGAAAGAAGTGCGGGGAGGATGTTTAGAAGTCGAGTTTCATATGTTGCTCGGCTCGAAATTTTACATGAATTGCAATTCATGTCCAGGGTTGATTAAATGAAAAGGAAGCCGCTCACGACAAAGGGAGCTGTTGGATCCACATAATATATGGAGTGAACCCCTCCTTCTGCGCACGACGGTAAGTTGGCTCGGTGGCAACTGAAAGCGAGAAAACCTGTCTGGTGGTCGAGTACTTAAATAATTCGTATGAGTCTCATATTTCAAGCTAAACTTGAGCTAAACCTCGCTTTTGTCGAATGCATGAGGTTTGTTCGGTTCCCTGATGACAGCATCAAAAGAAAGCTAAACTCGATTGGTTTTTGGATTGTCCTTAAGAAGGTCGAATTCGCATTTTGTCCATAAAGGAATGAATACATGTTGAGGCTGCACCTACATAAAGCTACTGAAACGGAAACGAAAATAAATAACCCATGACTGACAGTAAGCGTGCCTAGGGGTATGGCCATGGGCACTGGAAGCCTCGTCATTGGCGCCTCAAACGTGGAATCACATTCACTTCGCTCGCCAGATGTTGGTGTATCGGGCATTGACACTACAACATTAAACTCGAGAGATCAGTCGTCAGAACTGGGTACAGCCTCATAGATTGTGAGTCGAGCTGGGGATGCCAATGGCTGCGACAGGCTAAGCACTGGTTCCGATGTCTTTTTGCTGGACAACGTAGGAAATACGATGAGCGGTGCTTCAAATTGTGGAAGTCTTGTGCGTGTGTATCCTTCGATTACGCTTCCTATCCGTTGCATGGTAGTGGAACTGGAGCCCAGGTGGTTTTGAGTTGAGCAAGCACTGTGTACTGCTCTAACGGAACCCATATACTTAACTACGTATCGGCAACCAGCCTATCAAGAAGTAAGTCAAGTTGTTGTAATGAAAGATGTCTCATGTTGAAGAGAAGCAAGAAAGCTTTTTGTTCGAATCCCTATGTAGGACACCAGATTGTATTTAATGACTTCGATGTTCTCCTCGATCGAAAGACAAGAGAAAACTGCACTGTATTAAGGACTAAGGTCAAGTTAAATCACAACCCTGTGACCATCGTGTCCACAGGTGTCGAAACCTCCCAATGCATCACCAGACCTAACTTCGAACCAGCAGGCACAGAACATATCCACGCAACTTTCCCTTCCTTTCCGACCAGGTCAACAGGGATTTCCCCTTTCTCGGCTTCATCCGCACCGTCCCATTGAGCTACGACATCCGAAGAAATCTTCACACTGAGAGTTTCGTCCCCTACAGCACTTCCAGTGATTGAGTTAGGCTGGGACGACGGAAGAATGAGAGGGGGGTTGATGTGTTTAACCGTGATATCCGAGTTTTCTGAGATTGGGAATTGGTCGAGGACTTTGAAGCCTTTGATAACCTGGGTCTTGGTGTTGTGAATCGTGATACGTTGCTGGTATACATAGTTAGTCGACTTTGTATAGAACCCAGACCTGGAAGTCTTCTTGCTGCGAGGGTGGTATGTGACTCGAATGGATGGGTCCACGCTGCATATTCCGACGAATTGTAAATATATCGCGCTGGACGAGATGGGCGAGTGTGACATACCCCAAGGGACAATCGAAGCTTTCTTCTGGGCTTACAAGCGGGATGCTGGTCTTCGAAATAAAACTTCCATCCACATGAATGCTGACCTTCCCAGGAAGGAGCGGATACTCCGATGCGTTCTTAATAGTTGCCTATGAGCGTCGTCAGTAACAAAAGTACGTGAATTAAACACCGTGATAGTATCCAAGTACCTTGATATGCGTCTTTGTATCCTGCTTGGGTATGCAGAGCCAGCTCATCGTAGCGTCCAATGAGAATTCGGCGATTGTGACGTTGTGCGCAATTCCATCACTCGGGACACTGATAAGTCCAGGCACGGAAAATGTAGCGCTAATTGCGCCGTCTGACGAAACGTTAGTAGCTCTATGCTTGATTTGAGATGCCATTTCTGTCCCAAAAGCTGAGGCCCTTGAACGGACTTTGCTGGTCAGAGGGGCATTTTTGGTAGAACCAGCTTCCATCTCCCGGGCATCATCATAATCCGAGTTGTAAAATGGATTTTGTCTCTTCGACAACTGGGGGTTTGTAAGCAGATAACCTCCATGGGTTCAGAGTCGGAACCGATAGCCCAATTGTTGGCTTTGCGGTCTCAAGAGTCAGGGTGACATTGTCCCAGTTCTGTGTGTTGTCTCATATGCTCAGAAGCTTGAAGCGAAGTGAAATAATGCCGAGCGCTTACCTCGCCAGTATTCTATGGTGCGCATTTAGCACTTTTATTATTTAGTTGAAACATTTTAGGTATTTTGACACACCTTGTAAACATTTTCATCAAGTCAATGTATAAACCTTTCTTTCGTGAACTTGGCAATGAACTTTTTGAATATTTTGACCTTTTTCAAACATTTTATGAGCGCTTAATGCTCGTTTGTAGAAAATTTGAAAAACTTTGAAGAGCGCCTATCCTATCCTCCAAACACTTTGCAAATATTTTTCAAAATCCAATTGAGCAAACCTTTGTGTGATTATGAGTGAGGAAATTATGAGAAAAATGGGCAATTTTTGCTAATATTTTAATATAATTCTTTGAAACATCAAAACATTTTCTGGCGCTTAGATGGACATGGTAAAAATTCAAAAGAAATTCAAAGAAATTGTTGAACATCTCTAAGTGCTTATGAAAAATATCTAAAAAGTGCCAAACATCTTTGAGCGCTAGTTGAAAACCTCAAATGTTCACAAACATATTGCACAGGCGCTGGAGATATTCTCAAACTTTTTGAGATTTTTAACTAGCGCTCAAAGATGTTTGGCACTTTTTAGATATTTTTCATAAGCACTTAGAGATGTTCAACAATTTCTTTGAATTTCTTTTGAATTTTTACCATGTTCATCTAAGTGCCAGAAAATGTTTTGATGTTTCAAAGAATTATATTAAAATATTAGCAGAAATTGCCCATTTTTCTCATAATTTCCTCACTCATAATCACACAAAGGTTTGCTCAATTGGATTTTGAAAAATATTTGCAAAGTGTGTCACAATATCTAGAATGTTTTGGCTAAATATTAAATGTGCTAAATGCGCACCATAGTATTCTGAGTAATAGCAGCCTTGTATACCATTTGGATTGGTTTTCCTTTCGTTTGCATGTCAACTCTTACATCATAGCCTGCCTTCCAGCTGGCCATTCCTACGGCTGAATAAACACGTCAGCAGTGGATCCTCAATGAATGGAGAGTACTCACCATAAGTGAGAGCAATTTTTATCTCTCCTTCCAGGTCAGCGAACATGCCAATCGACGCCTTTATGTTGAGTTGCATACTGTAGTCCGCTGTTCCTGGCATTACCTTGCCCATCTCAATTCTGATCTGGCTCTCGATATCGCTCTTTTGTGCCTCCAGCTCCATGACCTTACTGTCCAAACTTGCTGCAGCCTCATCGTACTGTTTGACTATGTCAGCAATTTTAGCAGGTTCCACATATTGAGCAGTGACTGAAGAGAGGTAAGATTCGAGACATGTGATAGCTCGCTTGGTGCGCTCGATTGCCTTCTCGATGTTCTTCTTTGACAATTGGAGTTTCCCCCACGTTTCGGGTGATACTTGCCCAGTGACAAGCCGCGAGCGGGCTACCTGGCCCAAAGTCACATCGTGAACAGTTGCCGCGCCACGTCCTTCCACTCTGTCGTTATTGTTAAACCATACTGTGATGAGCGCAATGTCGCTGACAATTAACAAAGGATATCGATATTACCTGAAGGAGTCCTGATCCAGCTGACAGGGCAGATTGCGCACTTCGAGCTGGTTCTGTCCAGCCTTAACATCGAAGGTGAACAAGCATGTAATTTCTGCTCGAGCAGAATAGACGCTGACGCCAATAATTTTGCTGTCCATTATGGAATCCAGTTCAATGACATTAGGAGATGTGCTTTGAGCCGGAGAGTCACTGCTAGGGACTGAGGACGAATGTTTGATGGTTTCAGTCATTGTGTGAGGTGTCTCTGCGGGTGTTCAGAATACAAGAATTAACGAGGGTCGAATGGAAGATGTTGAGAATGTGTGAGATGTACACAAGCATTTATACCAGGGTTTGTTCAATGAAATAGGTAGTCTCTTTCACCATGGCACCGCAACAGATACATATAGCTGTGTCTTGATCGCATGCGCTGCGTACCAGTCATATGCAAGTATGATTATTCGCAGTAAAGTGTTGATAGAAAAGTAATATTCTTGGGATATGTATAATTGCAATGCTTTGCAAGCTGCGATGGGGGTAGGATAGCGGCAAAATTTGTTTGAATTTCAACCGAGTGTGAGTTCGAGATCTTCGAATCCTGACATTTGAAGTCATAAATGTCATAGAATGCCCTTCCAGCCTGCGGAAGAATGAGAATAAGAGTACAAAAGTCGCAGTCCAGCGCATATCGCCAGCCTCGATGCGTAGTCTGAGCATGCCTAGGTGAATCATAACTGTCAAAGGCGCTAAAATGTATCCACAATTCAGATACATTATGTGAAAAATTGATCTCGAACCCTGTCAATGGGTGGCAGGCATAACTCATTGCGCTGTATGCATGGCTCGACCAAAGGTCCTGAAGAGAGGAGTAATGAGAACTGTATGACTAACCTCAGGCTGTGTCACGGTGACGAAGCTCTTCACAGACCGTCACACCCAAAAATCACACCAATATCAATGCATCCCGAACATGGAAAGTCCGGGAGAAAAGTCCGGGGAACAATCACGGGCCGATCAGCTGTGTGATACACTTGGAGGGGTTGTCGTCACAAGCGCAAAGTAATAGTGAACGCTTGCCGTGTATCTTGAGCGCTTAGTCAAAAAAAAGAACAGATTTATATGTGTGGAGGACTAGAAACATTTTCTGTGTGGTTACTCAGAATTTTATTCCCTTGATACACGTGAAATTGAGAGAGATTTGAGCTAGTGTGAATGTTGTGCTGACAGGCTGGTATTCATCTGTTTTTTTATTGAATTCAAAGTAATAGTTTAATTTTCAGGCCTACAAGCGTCTAACAATGAAATCATGACTATTTTTACTGGCAGTCAGGCCCGTTTTAAATGCTAATCTAGTGTCACACTGACCAGACTACTTTGTGACAATGTGACGAATGTGGTGTCTCGACCCAAACACCATGTGCTCGCCCAAAAATCTCGCTTAATTGACCAAATTGCTACCATATCCAATTTCATGACTTTAAATGGGATTTATCAATTAATTTGGGGTGTTTAGCATGTTTTTGAGCCTGAATGCTTGTGCTTGAAGACTTGACCGGCATTTTCCGCCGGACTGATCGCCGGAATTGTTCCCCGGAATTTCCAACTTACGAATGCCCTCACCAATAAGATAGGGCCCATGCTTTTTCGACTAGCCTCCACGTGATTTTTGTGATTAAAGTGACAAAAAGATGTATTTCATTTTGAGAAATTCACAACAATTTCCAATAAATATGTTTTACACGAAATATCACAGATACATGGAATAAAAATGTTATTTCGTTAAAATATTCATAAAAATTGGACGCTTGAAAGTTGTGAAAGTGTTCCAAGCGTTTAGCCCCTATATTCAGGGACATCAAACTGACACGTGCAGCAATATTGCACCAACACACAATGGTGGTTTTTGCAAGAAAAAACACACATAATGTACATTTTCAAGACAAGAAAGGCGAATAGAGCCAACTCAGGACTAAAGGATGTCAAGAAGTCACTCGAAGCAAGCATGTACACCAAGGGGGGCCTACCTTTCCACCGCCCTAGCTGATCACATGACTTTGGTCACGTCTGTCACATCATGTGAGGGCTAGTCGAAAAAGCATGGGCCCTATCTTATAAGGTAGAAACGGTGCGATCTGGTACACATCATGTGACAAAGCGTGACTTTTCCAGGGATTTCGCAAGTATTTCCTTAGGGGCACAACGGGGAAGCAATTTTTTCAAAAAATAAAAACAAGAATCTCTAGTGCTGCTAATTTAGAGCAGTCTCTTGTTGACCAATTTGCGATACGTGCATCTGCCATTGTGCCCCGCAGGAAATGGTTTTCGAAGCCATCAACAACCCACTAACAACCCATCAAGATGTTACCACGATTTTGGCTGGGTCACAGCCTGGTCACGGAGCATGTGATGTGTACCAGATCGCACCGTTTCTACCTTACCTTTCACTCAACCTCCACCATCATCTTCAAGTTCAAGTTGTAATATAATGTGAGTTGTAGCTCTTTAAAGCAATTTTCAGGCACTTACCAGTGCTTGCAGACATATTCACCTTTTTTTTGCAATGGTCACAATCATTGTCATTTGTCGAATGACATGAATTTTACCGGAATAGAATGAGGAATATTAAAAGGTCGATGTCGTTGGCTGAGGGCAAATTTAGCCAGTCATTCCACGTCATGTGAGCCTTCAGGCTTGCTATAGGCATCTCACCTACTGGAAGAGGGCACGGTGCCCTTCTGAATAAGGTCACGACGTGAGGAACCAGTTGGAGATTATATCACCAGACGGCTCTCACAGTCCAGATCTTTGCCTTCATCTGGAACTATCGTTTCTCTTGATTATCGATAACCTTGTCTACAAGTCAGAATGATTAGGTCTGCTGCTCCCCCACAAGGAATCTATGTCCCAGCAGTTCTCTTTTTTGACGAGAACGAAGAGCTTGATGAGCCATCTATCAGAGCGCACGTTCTGCGCCTTGCTAAGGTATTTTTGACAAATCATTTGTACCCTGATTATTCTGTTGATGAAAGTCGTCTCAGGGAGGTGTAACCGGCATCTTAGTCCAAGGATCAAATGGAGAGGCTCAGCATCTGTGAGTATAACTGCCAATCCCATCGTCTTGAAAAATTGAACAAGGTTTTGTCAGGTCTCACGAGGAGCGCAAACGGGCCATAGCACTTACTCGTCAGACGCTGGACGATAATGGCTTTTCCAACGTGGTCGTTATTGCTGGAACCGGAGCTCAATCCACTCGTGAAACGAAGAGGCTTTGTGTAGACGCTAAAGAAGCAGGTGCAACTCACGCACTCGTTTTAACCCCGTCCACATGGGTCCCTCAAATGACACAGGAAAATATTCTGCGCTTCCATACAGAGGTGGGTCTTTTGTCTTCTCTCCGTCACTTCAGTCGCTGACTACTACCAGGTTGCAGACGCTTCTCCGATACCTACGATGATTTATAACTTTCCGACTGTAACAGCTGGGCAGGACCTCGACTCGGACATCATTGCAAAATTGGCACAACACCAAAATATTGTGGGCACCAAACTGTCATGCGGGAATATTGGGAAGATTCAACGCGTTGCCTCCCAATTTTCTCCAACAGACTTTGCCGTCTTTCCTGGTCGCTCCGACGCCTATTGGGCAGGTTTAAATGCCGGCGGTGCTGGTGTCATCGCCGCCCTGGTCAACCTTGTTCCCAAGCTTCACGTCAAGCTCTACAGATTACATCAGGAAGGGAAATTTGAGGAAGCAAAGAAGCTTTCCGCCGAGCTTGGTCATGGGGATTGGGCAGCTTCTAAAGTTGGAGGTATCGGCGGCTTGAAGGCCGTAATTTCGCAAAACTTTGGATATGGCGGACCTGTCGTTCGTGGGCCACTTAAGGCGGTTCCCCCC
This sequence comes from Panaeolus papilionaceus, assembly GCA_015501605.1. Classification (NCBI taxonomy): domain Eukaryota; kingdom Fungi; phylum Basidiomycota; class Agaricomycetes; order Agaricales; genus Panaeolus; species Panaeolus papilionaceus. Next base: position 2,102,311 of record JADNRZ010000005.1, on the reverse strand, counting down.
AGCAATCTGGCTAATCACCCTTACTTCCCACAGTTGGAGAAACTCCTCAAGCTTGAAGCCGAAGAGAATATTTAGCTCGTTGCATTGATTTATGACGGCTGATGTTCTATGTCAATTGCAACCGTGTCCTTTTTGCCAATACATCTATTCAATTGCTCAGTCCTCTCTTGTTCCGTTTTTTCCGTTCCGGATATGCTCAAGGAGAGGTTTGCCCGACCGGCTGGGAACAGGGTCACCGTATTTGACAATCTTTGACATCGTTCAGGGTTTGAAATCAGCATGTGAGGACCGCAATTCCCATAGCAACTCGACAGACAGCTCAACTAATGTTCTCATGCAGCAAGGCCGATAACTCATGCACAGACGCATTACAGGATAAGTAGAACCTAAACCCTTCGGCGAGACTATGATCTCCGCACCTTCAAGATCCAACGACAAATTCTTTGGCCTTGGGTAAAATATCCGTTCTGCCCCCACCCGGTCCCTGATTCAAATACACGCAAAGAATCGATTGGTCTAAAACCTTAGTATATAAGGTTGAGACTCACCGTAGTGCTTCTTTCACTTCTGCGCCCATTGAACTGGCTTCACGTCCCCATTAGAAATGGTGAACGAGCGCACCTTCACTGCCGCTCAGAGCCTGCTGGCATGGCAAAGTACGTATCGTTATTTATCTTCGGAACGCTGTAGTTGAAGACTAACGTACTCGTGCAGTATGTTTAACTATCTTTCATGCTATTGCAATTGGTTTCACACTTACACGGCTGGTCCACCGCTGGCGGACAAGGAAAATATGGTGGGATGACTACATCGTCCTTCTACCTTTAGTAACCGACATCGTGTATGTCGTTGTAAACTGGATAATGCGCTACAACAACTGTAGGTCCCACCTTCAGATGGACGTACTGTTCTCTCTCAATTTTTGACGGATTCGCGAAGCATTTTCGCAAGATGGAGGGCAATATCGCAGTTTTATATTTTCAAAATGGTTCGTCTTGTTCATGTTTTTCACTGTGGTCTGGTAAGGATAGCTCGTTCTTCGTCGTCCTTGTTTCATTGAATTTGACTGTTTCTTTTCATATAGGATATCTCGCATTTGTCTTGCGCTTTCATTTGCTCGCATCTTTGATCCTGGCCATGCCTGTCGACGCTTTGGATTTTGCCTAGTTGTCGCATTTGCTTCCATCTATCTCACTCTCGTTTTTGTCAACACCTTTACCTGTCGTCTTGGAGCAACGTGGTACAAATCCAAGAAGTGCAAGGAGGTGTCCGATCGTTCTCTGGGATATGTAATACACATCATTTGTGAGTCGTTAGATTTTTACTCATGATGCACTTGTTCTCAGGAACGTTGAAATCCCTCACAGTCGACTTCTCCTCTGACTTCTTATTGATCGTTTCGCCTCTTGCAATGCTTCGCAAAATGAAGCTAACACCCAAAGAACGGGCTCTCATCATGTGCTTGTTTTCAAGCAGTATTTTCAGTCTTTTGTTCTCGGTCATAGTTGCTATAACGTGGTATATTGCACCAGACGACGATTCGCGCTCTCAAGTGTTGATGAGTATGACTACACTCCTTCAGGTAAGACTGTTCTGTCACTCGGGCATTCTTATATCGACATATGCTTAAAAAACGATTTTGCCTCTAGGTTGCATCTTGTCTGCTAGTTTGCAATCTGTTCATTTTGACCAGACTCTTTTGCAAAACCTTCATGAAAAAGAAAGTTGAAAGAGACGAAGATGATGAAGAGACCGCTACGAGTCAATTCACGTGGGACTCCTCCCCTCCTCTCAGTCCTCCCCAGAGAGCGCGAACATTCTGGAGAGATCGCAATTCAAACAGCGACGTTGGATCGCATACCTCCCGCTCTCCTTCATCCAGATACACACCCATCACACTGACCTCTATATATGAAGATTCGGTGTGGTCTTCTTTCAGTAGCTCGATACGGAGCTGGATGTCAAAATCCGCGTCAATACCATCCACCCACGACTTAAACAGTGTCGCCACCTCTGTGCCTTCATGGAACTTTACCATCAGAAGTGGGTCAGAAAGATCTGACCCTGAGGCAGGGAGTGCATGGAGCGGAGGTAGAAGCAATGTTGACATATCCAAAAGCGCACGGGCATCGTGAGGTGACTATGGTGACCTCGAAAATCCCTTGTTTCGGGACGATGGCGTCAATGGCTCGATTGTTTTTTTTCTTTCTGTATATACCCGATTTAGGCTGGCACCGACCACTATATGTAGCTTGGGAGGTTACCATCGAATGTAAAATACCCTGTGGAATTAATCACAGCGACAGCATGATCACGTTATGACATGGGCTAAGAAGCATCTAGCTGACGACTGAGGAGACGAAGAGAATGGTTTAGTATAAGTATTCGAGAAACCCGCAATGCCGAGGTAATTCAATGGTCTGCTTCTCGTCAGTATCAAATCGTGTTGTAGAGCTATCGTTTCATTGACAACTCATTACGCCTGCATCGAATAGACCAGTCCATCCAGGCATATCTTTTTCAAACTCAATCTTTATAACTCCTATTCCGTCGCAAATAGTGTGTGAACATTGAATCGATATAATTGCTTTGAATGAGTAACCCCACAACCCAATTCAAGAAGCTTCGTAGCCCTTTCGAACATCGGATTCTCTCGCGGTGGCCGATGTGGCTATTTCGAGTCGCAAACTCGAGCTTATTTATATCCTCCCAGAAGTGATGTCACCCAACCAAATCGTTCTGGAGTTCTTCGAATTGCTTAACAACAATCGAAGAGCCATTCTCACCAGTGAACTTATATCACCCGACGCAATGTGGTAGAGCAAAGGATTCGAAAGATGGACGACTCGGAGCGGCTACAAGTCCTTTTTGGAACAAGCGACATGTTATCTTCACACAAGCGGGACATATAAGGTCAACGAGCGCTTCGAGATCATTACAGATGGTAACGGAAAATTCGCTGTCGCGCTTCTAGTTACAGCTCGAGTAGTCGAAGGACGGAGCAACGCTGCGAAGACATATGTGGGCCATATGGTCGTCATAATAATTGTTCGAAAGGGAAAATCGTAGAGTTAAGGGAACACAAGGACACTTTGGCCGGGATGACATTTTGGAGGTACAGGCGTTATTTTCCCGGAGGGAGGGTTTAGGCTCTGTGGCTGAGGCACCAAGTTCGGTATCCGAAATGATATCATGTTATTTTACATCGTATACATATTCAGTCGTGGATGAAGTTCGTTTATGGTAACGCGAGGAGAGCAGCAAGGTCGTGCCCTTAAGCCATGTTGGCAAGCAAGTACTTAACGCCTGCCCAGGTCTCTTCACCCGAGGGGCGAATCTGGTTGGCGGGAAGAACGAAACCGCTCGATCCAGTATCGCGGAGCTCAGCGGCGAAGCTGTACTTGATTTTACTAAAATAAATGGTTAGAAACAACGACGACAAGCCGTGAATTAAGAATGCTTACGAGACATCGTAGGCATAATCGGTCGAGGAGCCCGTGGTGGCGTAGATGGTCGTGCAGATGGGGCCAGTGGTATAGCGAGTTCCATAGACGGCGCGAAGGGCAGTGGCGAATCCAGATGAGAGGCGGCCGAGCTCAGCATCATCAGTGGCAACCTTGTTGCAGTTGTATCCGTAGGCTACAGATCCATCGTCATCAGATCGAGAACAAAATTAACACACTAAGCAATAGACTTACGGTACATGAACAGCTGGCTGTAAGAGTGCCAGTCTACGAACATCTTAGCACCGGCGGAAGAGCTCGCGCGGGCGTCGATGAATGCAGAAAGGCCGCGGACCTCAGGGGTATCAGCGGCGGCTTGACCCTTGTAGGTCTCAGAGCAGGGGCTTGTGGAAGCGCCGTTGGTTTGCGACCAAGCGACATTCCAGTTGCTATGTGTCGAACTTCAACAAGTGTTCGAATTCTTTCGAAAGGACAGGCGGCTTACCGGTTGAGGTCACGACCGTAGCAGGTACTTCCGGAGGGAGGGTTTGACCTGTTCTTTCTCCAGAGGCGGGTGGAGGTCTGAGAGAAGACAAATCCTGCAAGTATTCGTCTGAGTGCTATTCAATTTTAGATAAAATGGGAGATGACCGACCATCGGGGTTGGTGATAGGGAAGATGTAGAAGTCATACTTGTCGACGTAGCCCTTGACCTCGGTAGAGTTGGCGTAGTTGTTAAGCAGAGAGTAAGCGAGGTATTCGACAGTCTGATCATATTATGTCAATTATCGCGAACGCTGCGAAAACCTAAACAAAAGGCACGCACCATCGAAGTAATCCACTCGCGGGCGTGAATGTTTCCGTGCCAGATGATGGCGGGCTTGGTGCCGGAGCCGCTGGATCCAAAGATATTGATACCCTTGATGTTACGTCCTCCAACGGATGTACCGGTGCTGACAACCCTTGCGTTGTTGGGGAAGGTAGCCACAAGATCGTCGAGCCATGTCAAGTGGTCGTTGTAGGAGTGGTAAGCATTGAACCAGGCCTGGTTCGCGAGGCCGGCTACGTATATGACCATCAGCGTTTGTGCATCGAAGAATATAGAATATTTTAGGCGAACCTTGAATAGTGAATTGATCAGCATTGATGAGGCCTTCGGATTCCTTGCGGATGCTGACACCGAGATCTTCGTGCATAATCTCGACGGGGTATGTGACACCCTCCTCCTTGAGAATCTTGCTAACTGAGGAGGTGAAGGTCTTGTAGATGTTCTTGGGTACCTCGACATCGACATGGGAGTCGGGGCGCGAAGCATGGGTCCAAACATCAAGCTCGAGGCTCTCGATGAGAGCATCAAGCTTAGCGGTGTTCTTGCCAGTCGGGATACGCAGAACCTTGATGCCGTCGTAGCCGGATGTGTGATCGCGGGCTGGGACAGCAATGACGGGGAGGAGGACGGCAAGGAGAGAGAAGATTCGGTTGAACTTCATTTTGCGAAAGAGAATGAATTCAATTGTCGTTTCAGGGCGAACGAAGACGACAAAGCATAATTATGAGAGGTAGGTGGCTTATATGCTCACCGGCATCCATGGCTTCGCTTTACCTTATGCGTGGTGCTGAATCCCCAAGCGACGGAATAACAAGATAGAAGGTAAAACAGATTGTCAATGAAGGAATTGAAGGGACTATGGAAGCTAATCCACCATACGACGTTTTAACATAAGGGTATTGAGTATCGCTACAGCACCGCATGGCTGATTCTTCTTGGAGAACATTATAAGGCTTAGAGGGCATATCAATCGCAAGATTGAACACAAATAGCGCAATCAATATGCGTTTGAACCGCGATGTGTGCACAAGGTTAGCTGCACATCGCTCTTCCTCATTATTGGAGGCAGCGCGATGAGTCTTGGCGCTCTGCGTGGTCAACATGTCTCGTGGTCTGCGCCCAGTTAAATGAGCGGACCGCCGGCGTTAGGCTCCTGCTCAGGCTGTGTTTCCGTTATGTCCTGACGCGTAAACTGAGGGTCTATTGACTACTTAATATGACCTCGTCAGTCACTGGCACAGTTATCAAAGCGGTACTGAGGGTGTCGATAAGCTATCAATACAAAGGTCTACCGAGGAAGCCCATCAGATAATACACATCTAAGGATGTTTAGTTATATAGCTGATCGAAGGGAAATAGGTTTGCTACTGCGGTAGAGTGCGACATCACATGGAATACCATTCCTACCTCTTGAGACAAGAGTAAGTAGATAGAAGTGTCTCTGGGCATGTTTGCGGGTACTTCTCACTTGATTATACAGACATAAGGACGCTTTTCGGACACAAATCGGATATATTTAGACACCGCCCCTGAAAGGTCACAGAAGATTGGGGATTAGACGATGATACACAACTGAATGTGCGGTGTGCGGAAGAGCAAGGCCAAGCGCCTTTACCTTGTTATCAACTCTATTGGTGGACGATCTCACAGTGCCAATCACAGGAATCACCGAGGTTTTGTACTATCCGTCCATATGCTTCGAATGATTCGCTGTTGACATATCAGATAGCAGCATCGACACTCTCATCAGCTGCAGTTAGTTGTTCAGGTGATCTGCGTCACAGCCAGACCAAGTCAAACTGATCATGTCATGGCCCGGTGACCTCTGCGATGAATGTAAACCGTCTTCTTTACCGCATGCTTAATTAATGTTAAAGATTCCCTCGATTTTCAGACATAATGATACCATGATATGGCAATGTGGACTCGGAGAAGAAGCTTGGTCATTTCCGGAAGATAATCAACGAATAAGCATATTACAGTGAGGTTGTGAACAATCTTCGATAAGCTCGATAGCTAAACTGAACATAGGACATATATTCGAAGGTTAGCGAATTGCACTTCGAAGTATGAGAGGTATAGAACTCGAGGGTTCCATGACGCCTCCAGCCTTCTCTCGATTCCGATACGGAGGTTGAGATTCAGAGTCGGACTCGGAAAGGGTCTATGCACTGCTTAACACGCTTGAAGATGGTGCCGTATATTCGAATCAATGTCTCGCACGGTATCGATAAAGCACGATTACACTCCAACGCCCAAAACGCCTCCTAACCCACGTTAACTAGAGGGTCACATCTCTGTAGGTTACTTATCCCCATACCTTTACGCGCTCATACGCGTCCGTATCATATCTAACACCAATGAACAATGATTTACTTCACTGCCCCCTCTACGCTACCCAACCCTGAAACTTACCCACAACAACCATCATCATCGACATATCATCCCCAGTTCACCGTTCAAACCTTGAACAAAATACACGCAAACGCACCACCAATCTCCCATTCATCAATTTTTTCAATGTCAATAAGAGTACAATAAAACAACATAGTCCACTCGGAAACACGTAGTAGAGGGGAGGGGATAACACTATAAAAAAACCCAATGTGATATAACACGATAAGATGAGATGAGATGAGTAGAGTTAAACAACAGAGCAGTAGATAGAGAGAAAGAAAGCATAAAAACATAATGATATATAAAAAACACAGCAAGTAAAAAAGAAAAAAACCAAAAAAGAAAAAAACTCAAACAACAAGAATCACGTCAACCCCTCATCCAACCTCCCCAAATCCTCCTTGGCTCCAATCAACACATCCGCAACCCACACCTGTCTCGCCTCATCCCTAATCTCCTTCCACCGCCCCTCATACCTCCTCACAAGCTCATCATACTCATCCCTCGTCCTCCTATCCCCCCTCACAGCAGTCCTAATAACACTCCTCAACACCACAATCCCCGCAACCCACTCCACCTCATCATCCTCCCACACCGCATCCCGCGCAATCATCTCGGAAAACGCCCTCCCCATCGCATACGCATACCCCGTATTATCAGAATCACTCGCCCTCCCCAATCCGAGCATGTTCAATTCAAGCGCGGCAGCATGGATCCTCGCCCACTGGATATGATCCTTCCTCCTCTTCCGATCCAAAGCAATACGCGCCATCTCATCAGAAATCGAACTCGTACTGCTCACTCCAACTCCACCACTCGTCCCATTAACACCTCCCACTCCAACCACATTCCCCCCTCCCACATTCACATTCCCCGGGCTCACAGTCATACTCGGCGGAGTCGACACTGCACCCCCTCCACCTCCCCTCCCCCCATGCCCATGATGCACATGTCCCATCTGTCCCATCATCCCACCACCACCACCACCACCACCCGATGTCCCTCCCAACCCCATCCCACTCCCCATCCCCACCCCCGACGCACCACCACCCGTCGTCGTACTACCCAGACTCGCACCCGCACCCCCCGGTGTCCATATCGAGTACTTCCTAATCTGCATCTGCAGCGCCCTCGCACCCGCCAACGGTCCACTCACGCCCGCATGCACAATCGTATGCGGGAAATACGTGCTCGCGTCCAAAAATCGCCTCAAATAATGGATTGGATCTCTCGCAAACGGTCCATTCGCACTACCCAGCACTCCTCCGCCACTCCCACTACTACTGCCCCCAGCGCCGCTGTTCGAATTATTAGGGGACGACGATGCAAGGCCAAGGTTCATCGACATCGAGTGTGGATGGTGATGAGAGTGCGCATGCGGGTGGTGATGTGAATGCGAGTGATTAGGATTCCCGCCTCCTTCCGTCGATATTGCCTCAAACAACGCGTCGATAATAGGCGTTAGAGGTGTCGGACCGGGCTGTACGCATCATGAGCATGATAAAGACAAAGCAGCGACAGAATAGCGACCAAAAGAAAAATACACATACATGACCCGCCACAAAACTCTGAATCATATTCGCCATTGTACTCGGATCAAGCCCCTGCAAAAAGCTCTCCCGCATCGTACTCTGATTAATGCTCAAACTCAGCGTTGACAGGTTATGTGTCGGCGCTGTCTGTTGTTGCTGCTGCTGCTGTTGGGGTTGCTGTTGTGTTTGCTGAGGCTGGTTTGTGAAGTCGAAAATTTTACGTCAATATATATGCGCGTAATTCAGCAATCAAAAACGAAGAACGCACCTGCACACTCCCCACCCCCGCACTCCCCTGCCCACTCCCCCCCGCCTGTTGCTGCTGTTGCTGTTGCTGCTGCTGCTGAGCCTGCGCCTGCTGAGCCTGCTGCGCCATACTCGCATACCCCATCCCCGGAATAATAGCATGCTGATTCACCGGACTCCCACTCGTACTACTCTCCGCCTGCCCGGGTCCATTATGCGATCCTGGGACGTGCTATTGGGGTTCATCACCGTGACGGTGCGTGCTCAGTCAGTCGACCATCCTTCATAACGGAAATATAATATAACCTGACCAAAACTCACATGTCCGACCCCATGTAGACCCCCTCCATTCACCACTGCATGTTGCGCGTACGGGCTCACACCCACACTCGTCGCGACATTTCCAACTGCTGGGCCGACGGTGACGTTGGCGGGTGACCATGAGAGTTCGTTCGCGAGGGCTGCTGCGGCTGCGGCTGCTAGAGTAGAGGTATGTCAGTGAGAGTTGCGAGGGGTGATGATGAAGGAGACGATGAAGCAGAGATGACAACGATAAAGAAGAAGAGAACGACGAGGAGACAACACAGAGGTTAGGGTAGATAAGAAATCAAAAGAGAGATAGGAAGGAAAATGACGTCACAAAACAAACGAATGAATGAATGAACTGATGTCATGAAATCCGACAGAAATCCCAGAAATTCACAAAAATCATCAAAAAAATACAGGATTCAACGCATAAATCCCTCACAAGGGGGCCGTCAAATCCTCCAATCCCCTAAAATCCTCGATAAAGCCCGAAAACTCCTCGATAAAAAGGATTGAAACCCTCCAGAAAAAAATGGGTCAAAAATCCTCGAAAACTGCCCAAAATTCGTGCACAAACAGTCGCGAAAAAACCTCCCAAAAACCCCGACAAAAAAAATAACTCACCCTTCTCAGCCGCCTTCTTCGCACTCCTCGGCCTCCCCTCCAGCTTCCTCCTCGTCCTCCCCACCGTATTCTTAAACCAATTATAAATCTGCTCCTTAAACCGCGCATTCCCCTCCTCCACCCCCAAAAACTCGTCCGGCAGCCCAAACCGCACAATAAACTCGTCCGCCCTTTCCAGAGCAAACTTTTTCGCGTCCCCGCGGATGCTGCCCTGGCTCCGCCTCTCGAATTCGGGGAGCGAGCTTTTGAGAAATGCGAGTTGTTGGTCGGTGTAGGCTTTTGGGAGGCGGGGTTTGTGTACGCGCATGTCGGTAGACATGGTGGGTTGCTGTTGTTGGTGGTGGTCTTGTGGGTGTTGGTGATGCGGGATAGGAGCCAGGTGTGGGCTAGGGTACGGTTGAGAACGATGCGGATGGGACGAAGCCGTCGTCGTAGTGCGTATGGGCAGTGTAGATGAGGGGGTCGGAGTGGGGTTGGGCAAAGGTAACAATAAATGATGAATCGTGTTGAATTAGAGATTAGCGCGTATCGTCACTCGAAATCGAGATGGATATCGTGCTCGGGGATAAGTGATAAACCTGGATATATGCGCTGAAGTTTGCGCGTCTTGTTGGGTGGTTTTTTTATGCGTTCGCGTGAGTTGAAATTAGATGAAATGCGACGTGATAGCGTGATGGTATACGAGCAAGCGGGGGGGTGGTATAAAAAGCGGAGGGTATCAGAATAGCGATAGCAGCTCCAAAAACGTCAACCAAACGCGTCCTCGTGGGTATCTGTCGGTTGTGTCGTGTGAGACGTCCTGGTGCAGCGCAGACGTAGGCTCGGATGATATAAAGGACAGCACAAAGGTGGGTGAAAGGGACGTCGGGGAAGGAAAGCAAAAAAAACGCAATCACACCCTAACCACCCCTAATAACGTGTCGTAAAGCGCAGTGCAACCCAACTTGGAGTTGAAGTATAAGTAGACTCCGTTTGAAGTCCAACCAAGTATACCGTCACTCAAGTCAAAAAAATAGCTCGGAGCCGATAAAAGATAAACCGGGACGGATGGACGGATGGAATGTGATAGTATGTTGAAATCAAATCAAGCAGGCGTCGACACAAGATCAGCTCTTCCACCAAGTTATTCGCGTTCCCGGGCTGTCAAACCCAGAGAGCGTCGTTATCGGAGGAAAGGATGCGTGAGGCGTGAGGACGTGAGCGGATGCGATTGGAGGGAATGTGAAGTAGGGTAGGGTAGGGTACAGGGCAGAGTTTGGTGTGGGCGGATGATAATTTAACCAAACGGGCGAGGAATCTATGAGAGAGAAAGCAAAAGATGGGTCAGTTATTGCACTAGGCAGGCAGATACAGCGGGTGAGTCACAAGTGGAGAAAAGTGAATGTTGAAATAAAGAAAAAAAGAAAGAGATGACGACAGAGTCGGAATGAATCAAGAACGGAACAGGTCGTGCAGTAGACACAGCATCGCATCTCCATTACTTATAAGTAGATAAAGAGGTGATGTGATGAGATTAACAAGCCCAATCAGCCGCACAGGAAAGTGACGCAGGTCAGTCTTTCTGTGGGGAGACATGGGCTGGACATAATAAGATCGTTGTGATGTATCAGGCATTTATCAAGTCAAGTCAAGGTGTGTACGGCGTTTCAAGTCAAGTTGAAGGATAATGAGAACAAGAACAAGAACGAGAACAGCGATAGAGACGACGATGAGGAACAATAACCAGCGCTCACACAGCACATCAAAGAAGATAAAGAAACGGAAGTGGTCGTTCGCGTTGGCGACAACGAACGACATGGGTAAGTGTAACCCGCAGAACAATTGCAGAGCACAACGTGGATAGAACACAAAGTTCAAAACCAAAACCAAAACACCAACATTAAACTCAACTCATAGGTTGGTTGCGAATACCAAGATTCCAACCAAGCACCAACGATCGGTGTCCAACCGCAGGATAGGCAGGATATCCTACATGTATGCAGGGTCCCATCCCATCAACATGCGATCATCAAACGCGACGACGCATGATCTCACTCAGCAAGGATAGAACATAACATGAAACGGAATCAAGTAAAATAGAAAGAAGAATCAAGGAAAGAAAGAAAGAGAAAAACATAATAGAAAGAGAACCGTAGGATTACTCACCTCTTCAAGATAAATCTATACAGACAATCCCGAAGAAAAAAAACGGTCGTGTTCAGCTTTGTTTGTTTGATATGGCGTGAACCTTGGGCTGATAAAACGGCTAGGCTCAGTAGGTTGAGCTAAAAGGATTGGCAAGGTTGGGATGGGATATGTAGCAGTCCCGGATGCAGGATGGGATGTGCGATAGGATGAGACGGGACGGGATGGATGGATGGGATACAGTGGATAGGATAGGATAGGATGGCAACGTTGGGATACACGCACGATGCGGCAGGCAAGACTGGGATCAAGAGGCACGGGGGATGGGATAGGAATGATCAGGATAGGCAAGGAAACGCTGGGATGGTTAGGATGGGAACACGAAACCCAAGCTCGGTCGTTTGTCCAGACCACAACCTCAATTCCAATTAATTGGCCTCGGATTGGATTGGATTGGATGGGATGGGATTGGATGGGATTGAAAGAGTCCAGCTATGTATGTAAAGTGCGCAGGAATTCCAAACAAGTTTGAAATCAATCACCGCGAATTCGAATTCCGACCTGACAATGGCACCACCAAAGGGATGGAATTCCACGTCTGGATGAATGGATGAATCAAGGTGTTATGTTGGGATGGGATGATACAAAGAATCCGAGGATATCCTGTAAGGTGCCACGCTCCAAGTCCGTTCTTCTGTCGTTGTTCTCAGCAAAATCTGTCGTCCGCAGGTCAAGTCAAGTCAAGTTAACAGCCAGCACCGCAACTCCAACGCAACTAAGTAATAACCCTCTACAGGTCCTCCAAGTCGCAGTCAGATAACTATGAGAGAGGTAGTGACTTGGGTCGCAAGAGGTTCCAAATTATCCGAAGCTGGGGTGTGTGAGGGCACGTAGGGTCAGGTCGGGTTGGGGTTGACACAGTGTAACCGATTCGATTACAAATTGCCTGATGGACTTCTAAATCCCAGCTGCCACGCCAAGGCGGTGCACCGTGGGCTTTCCCTTCAACTGCTTTCCATCGATGATGACTCAGGTGAGGTTCATTCAATTTGAATTAGGTTCAGTTAAATCGTCAGACATAGGTGAGTTCTTCTGTTTTTATAGTCATACACTTTTGACGCAAACGACAAACCACGAAACATGAGAAGGAGAACGTAGATTTCCAACGAATCGGAACAAGGGTCCGAAGCCTAGCAAAGCCTACAGGTTGCATGCTGGCACCCCATCAATGCATCAAAACCATCAAACACGCTTCAATAGCATTAGGTCAGGGTGGGAAATCCGGCGTAGTCTGGGCTTGGCTTGGGCTTCGTCGTGCATTAATTCTTGGTGGTGTAATTGCAGGGTACGTATCAATCCTCGATGGATCATGACCGCCTCAGAACGATATCAGGTATGAAGGTGAATTCGATTATGCCACAGAGGATGGCTATTCAAGTTGACTCCCGAGCTCGAATGTAATATGTCCAACAACATCATGTCAAATCGAATCGAATGTCAATCCAATGCTTAGTGTAACACGCTACATACATAGAGTCAATCTAACCCTCCAGAGCCCAAACACAGGAAGACATCACCACTTGATCACACCAGGCGCCTAAACAGAATCGCAATCCCATAGATTTTCACGATGCATACCACCCAAGTTGAAGATGCCAGTGCATACAAATAACCTAAATAACCTCATGACATCACCCATCCATCAAAATTATAGCGTCAACCCCCCCATCAACGGAACGAACCCGTCGGACCCTCGGGATCCCGCATACACCTCCGCAACGGCAACATTGAACCCAACCACGACGATCCAACCACGGCATCCCAACGACATATGAAGATAACACACCGCCGATACAGAACCCCGAGTTCTCCTCGACACAACAATCTTCGGTGTGAGACTATGAATACCGTCGCAGAAGATCAGGGATTTGACTCGACTAGCCTTACATCAGGCCAAAACACGATACTCAGGGATCTCTCAGAGGACGCTAATGACGAGTACATTACTTGTGAGGAATGGAAACAGGAGAGCAAAGCGCTCGATGTCTAAAATCATGTCAGCATACTATATCATAAGTAGTTGTGGGAGAGGGAGGGCAAGTGGGAGACTCTAGTCACTCCACCCAGTTCGTGAATGCGATACATTTAAATTATAATGTGGTATATTCTCCTCTGCTCGTTTATATGCTGTAACGTTAAATAAATTATAATTACAAGTTGTTTAATATCAGATATTATTCCGATAGCCTCTTTCACTGATCAAGCTCGGGGATTAGAAGGATGAGCTTCGTGAATCTAACGCATCAATGTTATTTATCGGGTCACCTTTGCATTGTCAGTGCATCACGCAGAAGCTTCATTGACTACCTTCCCAGTTGAAAATTCCTTCCTGCCTTCTGAATTCACGGAAACGCAACAAATAACTCAACGTTCAAGCAACACAAAACACATCAAATGTAGGGTATCTAATTGTTGCATCTATATAATATAAGTATAGTACGCATGGTAGGTAGAAGTAGGTAGCCATAGACAAACGTCGAATAAACATAAAATCCAAAGCACCGCATTAAGAATGTACGGGAAAAGATTAAACGCCTCATAAAAAACCTCGCTCACGCTCAGTTCTCCAAAGGCTTCCTACTCACAACCAAATACATAGGCGTAAACAGCTTCTCCTGCCCACTCTTCACAAGCGCATCAGCAGCAACCTTCAGCTGCTCACTGACCTCCCACGTCCCCTTGGGCACAACACCCACCATCTCAGCAACCCTAATAAAGTTATGACTAACCAGCTTTCCGCTCCAGCTCATCCTCCACACCGTGATGTAGTCCCAGAACGTCTGCGCCTTCCTGATGTCGCCCTCTAGAGGGTAATACCATGGAATGGGGTCAGGACGCGCGGCAAGGTCTTCTTCGTGTAGGATCTCAAAGCCGACGTTCTTGAGCGCGTCGCGAGCCATGCGCAGAGGACGCATCTCGGGGATACCATTACCGAGTTCGATTTGGTGGGCAATCTCCTTATGTTCAGGGATTGAGGGGTCCCAGTCGTCGGTCATGCACCACTCATAAACACCGAACTAAAAATAGGACATCAATAAATTAAGCGAAAGCAAAAGAAAACAACGGCAGACGTACAACTCCTCCGGGCTTCAACACCTTGAGGATTTCACCATACACACCCTCCCATGTAGGAGCGTGGACGGTGGCCTCAATAGCATACACGGCGTCAAACGAGTTGGGGCCAAACTTCTCACTGAGCTTCATGAAATCGCCCACAGTGAACTTGACCTGATTCTGGAGTCCAGCTGTTTTGGTGTAACGCTGAGCGCGACCAACCTAAAATATATATAAAAGATTAGGAGAGCTCCAAATTCACGACATAGAAATAGAAACATGCCTGGAACTCATTGTTGTTCAATCCAACAATCTCCACATCAGAAAACTGCGCAATTTCACGAGCAGGACCACCAACACCACATCCAACATCAAGAACGCGCATACCAGGCTTCAAACCCATCTGAGCGCTAAGGTAGTGCTCATGGCGGGCAAGAGACTGGTGGAACGACTCGCCCTTGTAAAAGCGGGAGAAATGGAAGGATTTGGCCCAGCCGTATTCGTAGAGCTGGGTGGCACCGTCGTAGTAGCCTGAAAACCATTAAATAAATTTAGTTCAAGAGGTGGAACGATGAAGGAGGGAGCAGAAAACGCACCGTTGACGACCTCGGTGTAGTTATCCAACCTCTTGTCACCCTCCTGGTCAGTTTTGAGGTCCTTGTCCCAGAACTTGGCGTAGTTTTCAATGCGGTTGGTCACACGACCGTCGCTGAGTTTTGTGCCAGAAGCAGACATTTTTTAATGTGGGAGGGTATTAGAGAAATGTAGGGTGATTAGTGGAATGCTGGGAGAAGAAAGAGCGTTAGCAACGGCGACGAAGTAGGAAAATGGCGAGAAGAACGCAAAGAAAAACAGCCCGATGAGAGGGTAGAGGTACGAAACAGACGAAAGGGTCAAACACTGCAGAGGGGCACCTTATTCCACTTCACTCGTTTTTCAACGAACGAACGCAAGTGTGGCAAGAAAAGGCCTCAGAGCAGGACGCCATTGTCGTGTCACCTAGACCAGTCCAGAGCGAAAGCTAGCTTTCAGCCAACGACAACACCACACTGAGTTGTGTCGCCCACAGGTCAGGCTCATAATTTTCTATTCCCTCAACTGCATTTGCGTCGTCGACTTCCCCGTCCACGCCGACATTCAGAAATCACGAAAAACCAGCGTAACGACGTCAAAAATGGAAAATGTTACTCACCAAGTAGCTGAACAACTAGACCGGTCTCCGAAGAAGAGGAGGAGGGAGAAATAAAAAGCTGAGGTCGGGGGCGAAGAAGAACAAGCTCCTAAATTTTATGTAGCCAAGTCGGTTTTTATACTTTAGTTATATAATCACAGGAAATATTATTTTATTTATTACATACAAAAAATCGCAAGAGAGCGTCAATAAATGATGGATGTCGACCCACTTTAAACTCAAGTTTTTTCGGGTGCCGAATCAGGTCATTTTATTTTTGGAATAATATCACGTGGCCGTTATATTTTTAGCCTTTTTTGGGAATTCATTTTGCTGGACGCGTCGTTGTGCGAGTCCAGGATTTGACTGCTGAAGCATTGTTGTGCGTAGCGCAGCTAAGTACGTTTACATTGTTCTGTATATCTAACTAAATAGCTCTGACCATGGTTCTAACATGGCTTGGGACTGAAAATGACACCATTCCAATTGATGAATAATTAAAAGCTTAAGCTTCAGACAGACGCACATTATCGCATCATAACAGAGATAATAAATATCACACACGACATTTGCACGACACCGTCAAGACAACGGTGAATCCGGCTTGATTATTTATGCTGATGTAGTAAGCGCACTGCAAGTGATTAGATAACCTTAGATTAATTGACGCGACGCGTTGGTGGAGTCATAGCGTGCAACACTATCCCTTTATCACAGTTAAAAATGGGACGAGATGTCCACCTCTGGAGTGATGTGATGAGGGGCTCAAGAGCGGCTCATGCAGCTCCGGCGGCATCATACGATTTATCATTCAAGCTCTCTCAAATGTTACCGAGCTTATACTTCCAATAGGGGTTGCACCAAACCCACAGAACCCACAGAACCCATTAAATAGATAGGGGTCAAAAGCATCACATTCTAGTAGGTAGAAGCATTATTCTTGGATAAGGTGTACACGAGGGGTGATTATATAAATAACTTGAGCACAGTCCGATATAGATATAGGTTTCGAGAGGAGGGGGTGTGTACGAGTGGCTGCCTGCCAACAGGTTCAGATTTGGAGCTGTGGCTTTTGGTCGGGTTTTAGGGGGGAAGCCGCTGTGAGGAGGGACGTTGAGCAACCGTTGAATGGAAATGAGAGACGCAGAGTGGTGCTCACCATGGCATTTATAATATATTACAAGAGAAAAGAAACGATTGAATCCATCACGCGACCCAGCGAATCATCTCCTCTGGGTCGTCGACATCGACGTCGAAGGACTAGCAAAGTCCATCATATTTTCACGCTCGCATGTACACGGTGTAAGGTTGTCTCTACAAGTATAACCCAGGGGTCAGCACCACTTCGCGTCAAGCTCATAAAAGAAGACAACGTACGACTCATACCCCGACGCGCTCGTACTCCTCCCGCACTTCCCAGAACACCTCGGTACAGTCATTCCGCGCTCAATTTCTAATTCGGATTGGGCGTTTGCCCATGATGATGCGACGAGGAGCGCAGAGGCGATGGAGGTGAGGTCGATAGGGGTGAATGGCATCTTGAGTTTAGGTAGGTTTTAGTTTGGGTGAGCGTTGGGAGGAGCAGAATATATTGTGTGGATTGTGTGAGGAAACAACAAACACACAAACTAAAATGGGGTGGGTGATTTGAATGGAATGGATATGGAGTATGGATAACGTTGACGTCTAGGGTCTTATATACACAAAGCAGATTTTTCTCGACCTGCCTAAGCCTTCAAATACCCGTCTTCCATTACAGCCACAGACCCAGGGTTCAAATTCCCATCCATTCATGACTCATAATAGGCACGATATGATAGGATGCGATATGTTATTTCACCCCAACCTAAAACGTACCCTACATCGGCACATCCTCCCACACAAAATCCGACATACAATAATACATACATAGGCAGGGGAGCTCCGAGTCCGGCTGTCTGCGAACAAGAGGCGGTGAACCCCGAGTCGAGAGCTGAATCTCGACTTTGAGTGCTATATTAGGCACGACGGGGCGTGATCAAGTCTTAATCGAGTCTGCACAGCAAAATAGGTCTACTTACATGGAGGATTCGGGGTGCATTTGTGTCCATTCCACAGCCCTGCCCTGACATAGCACGCGCACGGAGGGAGAGGTCGGGGACGCAATTGGAAGACATGGAAGACAAGGGAAAGCGCAGCGGGTCAAGGATGAAGCTCAGGCGATTCGATGGGGGCGCCGGTTTGGAATGGAATGTGCTAGAACGGACGAGGCGAGGATTCAAAGGAGCGAATTTGAAATTGGATGGATGGGGACGACGGAGGCGGAGGTCTTGGGTTGCCTTAGGCTTGAGTCTGCTGGATTTGAGCTTGAGTATTGAATATTGGACGACGTTTGGCTTGGATGGATCATGGATGGGTGGATGCCACTAGAATCTGAGAGAAAGGAAGCGAGGGTTCTGTCGCGTTGATGATAAGATCATGATGTGGTGCACTTTCCGCTTTGGAATGATCATGACAGGGGAGGATCTCTTCGGATCTCTTCCCACGTGCGGGGCTTGCAAGTTGCGGGGTTCAAGAATCAATTAAGGGGCGAAACCGAATTTGATGGTGTTCAACGTCAGTGTCAGTGAAGCCACGCATCTCCACTCAGCGTAGGGTTTATAATTAATAGAGCGATGTGAGTGGCACTGTGAGGTGCGTTTGGGGAATCGGTACGTCGAGTTCAAGGTGTGCTTGGAATAGACTTAGGTTTTTTCAAATCTTTATAACGAGGAACCTAATTAGCTGAAATAGGGGCTTTTACCTGGTCCAAGGCTCAGATGAGTCTGTTTAATGTCATATCACAAGAAAATTCGAGTCACCTCCCAGAGGTGGATTACATTTGTTCATCGTAAACTTGAAGACAAGGAGTTATGTCGAAATCGGAGTCGTCTGCCGGGTTCGTGAGTAATATTGGGTATCATGTAAGAGGTTGTACACCTGACCGCAGATCATAAATGGTCATCCAGATTATGGCCGTAACCCCTAGCCTATTTTCCAGCAAGGGAAATGTGTATCGACAACAATGCATTGTAGAATAGCCCTTATGATATTCCAGGATTCTTCTCACAGATGATTCAAGGGCGAATGAGGCAGTTTTGGTATTTACGCTGCGTGGACGCCGGTAGTAAGTGGAAGGAATCGATGCATTTATATTTGTTTTAATTTTATGTAATGGCGACAGTATCATCGACAAATATGGAGATCCAGGTTGAACGTTGAACGTTGAACCTTGCTTGTTCGGAGAATCTTTCGAAGGTTTGCTTTTTCCTAGACGCTCGAATCCCATGCTGTGAGTATGGTTGCCGAAGTGATAAAGTATAAGATCCTAAACACAGCGTGGGTTCGTCCTTTTTATTTGTCCAAGCTGTGCAGTGCATGGAATCCTCTGAACATCCTGAACAGCCACCACGTCCAACCATTCTATTCTCGCCCTTCTTGCCATTCAGGTGGTCCAGTTGTAGCACCACCTTTTTAATTTTGCATTCATGTCCTCCAAGTAAAGATTATAGGAATGGAAGTCCTGCTGGCCCATCTTCCAAATGGCGCTTACCCTGGATCTGATGGTTACGACGCGTCAGTATACGGGCCTGAGACGCGGTTGTCCTTTGTCAAGAGATTGGAGGATTGGGCATCTGAGCCTCAGACCAAAGACACGAGGACAATTATCTGGCTACATGGCCAGGGTGGAACCGGAAAAACGAGACTCGCAAAGGCTCTGGTCAAGAAACACGGACCAGGTTCCAACTCCAACTTGGTCGCTGCCTCGTTCTTCTTTAACAGGAAGTCCATCGATTCAACGGACGAGATGTATCTGGTTCCGACGTTGGCTTATCAGCTTGCTTCATCTATACCCTTATTGCGGCCTTGTATAGAGGCACAGGTGTTGCAAGACTCCAATATTTTCACGAAACCACCCAGGCAGCAGTTGAGCGAGCTGATTTTCCAACCACTGGCTGCCTCATTTACTCCAGAACCTCTCCTACCCTCAGAAAAACAAACACGGCTGATTATAATTGATGGGTTGGACGAATGTGGAGCATCTCACCAGACGGACTCATGGAACGCAGCTCAGAACCGAATCATCGAGGTAGTGCTTCAACTCGCAGCTCACAAATCAAGCGACGTATCCTTCCGTGTCCTCATCCTCAGCCGTAAAACTCAACATCTTTCAAGACACCTAGCCAGCCAGCTCATGAAACCCATCATTTACGAAATTGAACTCGATGACACTGGCAGCTTCTCGGTCATCAAGGACATCTTTGTTTTTGTCACCAACGAGTTTATGTGGATCGCCAATCATCATCCTGACCGCCCATTCATTCCTGCTAGTTGGCCAGGAGTTGGTGCTGTGAATATGATCGGAGAAGCTGCACTCAAGAATGGTGGGCACGTATACGCAGCTGCTATCATGACCCTTCTTCGCGCTCCATCTAAAACACCTTCGGTTCAACTGGAGATTGTTATAGATGACCTCCTCGGAAAACAACCTGCAGCCAATTTGGACAAGGTGTTCCACCTTGTGCTCGCAGAATTGCCTGACCCAGCAACGGCGCGGAGGGCGCTGACGTTCCAGTTGATGCATCAGTCGATGACAGTTCCTGGTGCACCAGTAGCAGTTTCAGCTATTGAGAAGGGACTATCACTTCGACCAGGATCAATCCGGGAGGCGATTGCAAATTTAGAGCCATTGGTTACTATGAACGATCCTATTACTTCGGCCTTACGGCTCGTCGAATTCCGACAGGCAGACTTTGCGGCATTTCTTCAGGACAAGAAGCGGTCAGAGAGTTGGTACATTGACACTGCTGCCGGTGTCGAAGAATGGGCACATGTTAACTTGAAAGCATTTGAAGCAGCGGATGGTGCGCTTTTGGTCGTCCTGATTATTGTTTGTGAACGCTAATCCTTTGAATGCTACTACAGGTGATGTACAGCATTTTTGGATCTGCTGCTTTTGTGCGGTGCTTGGCCGACGGCAGTATACAACTTTTTCTCCTGCAATGGAGGCCCTATTGCTCAATACATGGTGGGACATACCATCTTATTCGCCTGGGTTAGAGTTCCTGAGGAGCCAGTCCCATGAAGTAGTTCTGTCCGTTTTGTCGCAATTGAGGTTTGCACTAAACGCATTCGTCGCCCAAGTCAGACCTATTCTCTCTCTATTTCAGTTTGAAAGTGTCCTGACCTCACTCACACAGACACCACGCACAACTGGTTCGATAAAGCTGCAAGGCTCTCTAGAGGACATGTTGATACCTCTGATACATGTTTACACATCAGATTTCCGACTCTATCCTCTTCTCATCATGATACTTCCCGTCTTAGTCTCTCCCCAAGGTCGGCCAACATTTTTATGGGAATCTGTCCGGTCAATTGTTTGTGAAGGGAACGTACCTCATCAAGCGGACAAGATGGCTTTCAGCTTATCAGGAGACATTCCAAATCCAGACCATACATGGGCTCTATATCTCATCGCCTTCCGATACCAGTCCCTGATAGCGCAACCTCATAATCATATCTTGCAAGAAACTGTTGCGCTGCTCCTAGAGATACTACTCGCAATGGGACCTGATAGGACGACAGATTATGAATGGTGAGTTCATCAGTGCTTATTGAAAATATTAATGAGAACATCGCAACTAAAAACTCTCGATTTCCATATCAATACTGACTCGGACTCAAAGCCATCACGCCTCGATTCTCCTGAAGCCTATGCTTGGCGCCATCAATCCTTCCACTCATATCACCGGACTTCTTCTTGACGAGAGTATGCCCACTCGAATCAGGGAATACTTCGTAGCAGATGGTACAACGGTGATGTATTGGCACAAGTGCGGTATTGAGTCATCGGACTTGCCACCGGAATATAGTCCCAGCAAATATGACCCGGAGACACTTCCAGAAGCGCTGTACATATCAGGCACTGCTAAGTCCACTCGACTTCATGTACAACTCTTGGACGGGTACCATCGGGCGCCTTTACTTTCCTGGAGCCAGACGGCGACATCTCGACGCTTGTTGAGCTTAAGAATTCCTGCATCCACACAGACGAGCGATATGTCGATTATTCGTCGACCACAGGATACACAGCTTGTAGATATCGATCTCGCCCCGGCGGCTTCAGAACCCCCCGGTATGCAATACCCTCAGTCGCCGTTCTCCTTTGAACTGTTAGAAACCAATGGTCACATTCCCAGCCAAATAAGTGAACACAATTCACTGACGGAGGAGATATATCCCGCATATCTGGATCGGACAGCCCAGGGTTTGCCTCAGCCTATTCTTGCGGTTTCGTTTCTGGTAGCTGTATTACTTCTTCCCCATGTCTTGTCTTACTCTTTATTCCCGGTTTTGGTATTGATGACGCCCCTCTTTTTTATTGCTCTTATCTATCGCTTCTTCCACAATATAGACAACTGATAAAACAACCTCTGTAAAAACTGCCCCCATTCGATTCAGAACTACCATTTGCGCCGTGATGAGTAAAGTACTGGTCGTTAGGGGGCACACTGAATGAGGTACCATGCACCCTGTCATTACAAGCACATATTTGGTATTTGCTGTGTCAACCGCCAAAGGTGTGTAATTGGCGGGTAAAGATAAGGACAGACTGTGTGACTTGAGGGATACATAGTTGATTGAAGGCTGTGAAAGCGCCAACCGCTTCTTTCTCCTGAACCTTCAACTGCATCGTTTGTCCTTGAGCTACCTATGCTCCAGTTCCCTCCAGGTGCAAGGGTCCTCCTGAATAACGCTGTCATCAATAATTACATTCACGAGGCATCACCACCTGGGCAGTCAGGTAAATTCACATAACGAGTGAGGAGAAGGCTAACCTGATTACCTTTCCTCTTATCAAGCATGGAGCATCCTTTGTGATCATATTGCGGGTGATGCAGTCCACAACGCCGACGACTTGGAGGACAATAGATGTTTGGCAGGAACACGTGTGTCGTTGTTGAGCAGATTGAAGAGATGGGCTGAATCCGCATCTTCCGCGGCCACTTTGGAGGACTCAGCCATAAACGCCGAACCCCCTATTACCTGGTTGCACGGCCCTGCAGGATCTGGGAAAACTGCAATTGCAAAGTCATTAGCTGAAGACAGTGGACTCGGATTGCTGGTGGCGTCTTTCTTTTTTTGGCGCACCAGTCCTGAAAGGAGCAATGAAATGAGGCTGGTTCCGACATTGGCGTACCAGCTTGCGCAATCCCTGTCTGGACTTCGACCTCTGATTGAAGACCAAGTAACACAGGATCCTGCAATTTTCAAGAAGTCTCCGATGATGCAGCTGGAGCACCTCATTCTTAGGCCCATCTCCCGCTTGCTTCCCAATCTGAGGAATGCTCTTACTCTGCGCAATGATAACAAGCCTTTCGGCCCATGCCTCATTGTTATTGATGCTCTGGACGAGTGCGGAGGATTACATTCAAGGGACAACCAAATAATTGCTCAGAAACGTGTTCTTGAGGTTCTTCAGGAGCTTGCGGAACACCATCACAAAGTTTATCCCTTTCGGATTCTTATACTGAGTCGGACGGAGCAGCACCTACGCAGATGCTTTTTAGATCCGGGACTTCAAAGGGTCAGCAGTGAAATACTCTTGGACGACTCTCAATTGCCAGACAACGATATCGTGTTCTATACGGCTCACGAATTCATGCTAATTACTGAGAAGCACCCGGACCGACATTCGCTTCCCAAGCACTGGCCAGGGAGGGAGATCATAGGATGGATCGCACGCAACGCCTCCGGCCAATTTATTTACGCCGTTACAGTAATGAGATTTATTCGTAGTCCACGACACCGTCCTGTGGAAAGGCTTCAGGCCATACTCGACCAAGCTCAGTATCGTACCGAATCACTCTCTCCACTTGCTCGGTTGGACGATATGTACCGTCAAATCCTCTCGTACTCTCCCAATATGCAAATGACGAAGCGGATTCTAGCATTCCAACTCATTCAGGAACTCAAGGCTTCGCATTCAAAGGCACTCATGACATTGGAGGGCGTGGAAAGGGGCCTCGATATCAGTCCAGGGTCAATTCGACATGCGTTAGGAGATTTGGAACCCCTTCTCTTCATCCATGGCATCTCGGATACATCATCCAAATTCGACATTCACTTTCACCACGCCTCGTTTGTGGACTTCCTTACAAATAGCTATCGCTCACACGAATGGTATACCGATCTTGCTATCTTTGCTCAGGAATTTTTGCACATTTCTTTGAAGGCGTTAGACGATTGCGAAGGTTAGAGGTCCTAACGTCTTCCGCGCAACGACGGTTCTGACTTTTCTTCAAGGAGATATACAGTACTCTTGGTTCTGCATTTTCTGCGCCCTCTTATCAAGCCAACTCGTAACTCCTCAAATCCAAGTTTCGTTGGAAACCACCTGGTATCGGCTACCTTCTTATGATGCAGGTCGCCAACTTCTTCGCTATGTGGAGTTCTCCAAGGGCTCATGCCTAGGTGACTACTACGATTTGGTGGAGGCATTTGTTCAACTCAGAAAGGTTAGTTCTCTACAACCCAAATGCTCGAAGGCTGTTTGAGTAATCCCAAACCCATTAGCGACCCGACCACCATCTCCCTAGTTTCACTGTCACTCTCAAACAATCTCTTCAGCCATACCTTGATACTTATCGGTCTGATCACCGACTTTACGCACTACTTCTAGTAATATGTCATGCCAAGGCCAGAAACACTGAGCGTAGCGTCCTCGGTGCAAGGCTTCAGTCAACGATTCGCAACACACCTCACTTAGCCGCTGTCGACAGGAGCAGTTTGTCGTTAGCCGAGGCGATCTCTCATCCCGATTCACCATGGATTACACGCATAATTCCTGCGGTATTCGGAGAACTTGCCAAACCCAATGACGACCCCGTTCTCACAGAATCAGTCGTGGTCCTTCTTGAAGTGATTGTAGGTCTAACAGAGGAAGAAATTACAGATGAGGAATGGTACGTTGCATTTCACGCTCTGATCAGGTCATCAGGTAATTAATCGTCAATATCACGACAGTAACCGGACCTCCATACTTATGAAAACATTGCTCAACGTCGTAACACCCTGTTTTCAAATCACAAAACTCCTTTCCGATGCCGAATTTCCCACTCGCATGCAGCACTACTTCGACATTGGTGATGTCACTAGTCGGTATCTCAGCAAACGTGATGCAAGTTTGAAAAATCGCCCGGCGTCTCCTTCTACACGCAAGCACAAGGTTCTGCAGCTGGAATATTGGCCACAAAACCCAAACCCTATAAAGCCTATACAGTCAGAGCCACTTGGCTCTCTGTTTGGGGACCCCATTGACGATCATTTTGCTCATGGAGAGCGCCCAGCTTCGGAAATTATCAAAACGATGAACCGGCAAACGCTGAAAGCACCTGTTTTGAGGCTTCAAAAGATGGAGTTTCAAAAGCCTCCTGTCTTATCGATATCCAGAGAGTCGAGTACGACAGAGTCAACGTCTTCGGCACTTTGGTCTGATATATCATCCTCCACACTACTAACGAGTCCAGACGAGTCTGATCATGCAGATGACAATATACTGGAGGGTCATCGTCACACCCTCGACAAAGGGTACAGTGACTACTCTTGTGTCGAATCGTCATACTCACCGTTGTTTAGACCACAGGAGACAACTTCAACCCTTAGTCTTCCTATGCAAGGGGCGGTGCAGCTGGGTGGAGGCTGGCAGGATCGAATGTCACCGGTGTTCACTATCGCCAAAACATCCACGGCTCGACTGGCGCCGCCACTGGACTCGGACTCGCATCGACGTCGTACTTATCATTCCTCAGATGCTCCAGCCTACGCTTCTCGTCACGATTCATCATCTGATAACCATGGTTCTGGAGTGGGAAGTTATAACGATGGTAAAAAACCAACTTTTAAAAGAGACAACACCATGCATTGGGTCGCCGATTTTCGATCCCACTACGTGTTGAGTTCCAGTGTTGTGTTCGCGATGCTCATATTTTCGTTTTTCTTTCCGTTTCGCTATTTGTGTACCACACTTGTTTTTCTTAGTCCTCTGGCCGCTATCGTAGGTGTATATTATGTACTTAATCAGGTCATTAGGTGACAGGGGGCTCACTATGGCCGACTAGATGGTTCTTAATCTCTCGATTTGATTGCCGTTCAACATCAAGAGCACGTTGCGTTGCGGGAAATGCTTTCGCTGATCCATCAAATTATGCTTGAGTATGAGTTCTAGCCCCTCGAAGCATTGCGGTCTGATGCCACAGAATTGCCGGCGGTTTATGGACCGAGGCTTCATAGTTCGCCATTTAGACGGCAAATTTTGATATACCTGATTCAAATCGCTCTAGAATGTTAAGATTGACAAACGATTTGAGTTAGAACCCCCCTCATGCCGTGAAACACGTCCATTCGTCGTGAATGGTTTTGAGTCTGGGATATGTTCACGCGGTATGATAAAATCTACAAGAACCATATCATTCTATGTATTGGTACAAAAAATATTCAGAAGCAGGGATCTTCTCAGGATCAGTATCTAATACGAATGCAAAATAGCTACACTTACACTTCAAGTGATGCGAACACTTTAGAAGTATTAAGTGTAAGTATAACACCCAGGGCGAGATGCTGTGTCCATAATCTCTCGGATTGGAATCGTATCTCCCAAAGTGCCCATATTCAACGGGAACTCCACAGTGACATTTACAAATGGTGGAGGCGTGGGGGTCGAGCGGCCGGAGACCTCCCACATGCGCCCCGGCTTGGACAGCTGCCACTTTCGCCAGATGCGGTCCAAGTTGGCATGGTGCATAAAGAATAGTGGATCTACGTAAATGGAAAACGAAAGATAGGTAAGTTTTGCCAGGTTAGCTTCTAAGAATAGAGTAAAGGCTACGGTATTGTAATCTCACCTCCAGGGCTCGAGTAAATATTGCTCATTTCGCCACCGATGGCGATATGACCACCGTCGTGAATCCTAGGCGTCGAAGTCTCGGGCTGGCCTTCGACCTCGATTCGAAAGACTCCGAAATTGGGTTGAGAAAGTGCTTTAGAAACCGCTGTTGAATTCAACACCCCTTTAAGAGTGTTGTCGATTCCTCGAGTAAGGCAATGGTCTCCCGCGTATTTTCCAGGCCCGTAGTTCAAGCGGAGGTTGGCGAAAGGGCCATCGGTAACACATCCACGGAAAGCTTCAGGGAAGATGCTGGACTCGCCCTTTGGGTCAGCAGGAACAGAATATGTACCACCAATGCCGTCGCCGCCGAATCCTGTGTGTGGGTCGAAAATAGGCGAGTGTATGAGCCTGACATAGGGTAAGAGGTCTGTAATGTCGGTGGTAGATGCAAATCATGAGAAATTGCTTACGGGAGGGGCGCATCGGCATCTATAGACCAGTCCCAGTAGCTGAAGGAGCGAAGAATTGTCAAGGGTTACACCTTGAATATTTCAGATCGAGCAGGAACTTACGGATGAGCTCCTTTATATCCACATTCTTCTCTGAGCGCCAGTTCATACCTCATGAGGAAATAACGGTGCCAAGGAAGGAAGTGACCCTTAGAATTTAATGAAATTAAAAGTCAGAGCGATTAAACACAATTACAATAACCCACGACGGAGTGGACTTGATCAGCTAGTTTTACATGTAACCCTTGAAATTCGTCAAACCTGGTTCTTGCAACCTTGTCTTGCAGATTGGCCGCAGGCCGGTTCTGTAGACAGAGAACCGCATTCGTGTACTCAGCCTTTTCTTTGGTGGTGAGGATCCTCCTGCATGGTGCTCGTTTAGAACATGAAGGGTCAGGAAATCAGGTAATCGGGGCAGACCATTCACGCCGCACGTAGACTATGTGGCAATTTGGATCGTGACGATGAGACGAACTGTCACTGCCACTTTGATGGGCAATTACTTGACCCAGGACGCTCAGAGATATAAAAATGTAGGACAGAAGGGATGTCAGGTGCAACATTGAGAAGGTAACGAAAGATACTGAAGCTTGAGGCGTTGAAGCATCGGCTTTTTGAAGGAACAAGTCTGAGAAACTTCAAATCTTCAGTTAACGTTTTTTGAGCGGCCGACGGTTGAGTAGAGAAGAGTTTCTAGTTATGTGAGAGTCAAAATCAGGCTTTCATCGAGGAGAATTTGTATGAGCGTTGTGCATCTGTCGGTGATATAGGTACGTACCCTTATCGACCCATGTCGAAGCTTTATTACATTTGCAATGGCAATTCTGGCATTCGGTGGTTCACAATGATCTGATTTACAGAGAACCAGACTCTTCTCAAAGTATGTTACATAACCCGCGGCATCTCTTGCGATGGTTTCGACCGGAAATGTCTTGAAAACGTAGAACGGTGCCTGCAGCCAAGTTTGGAAATCCAAAGAGAAGCGATTTGGTTTCTTCGTATGGTTAACTGGCGGGGTTTTCCATCCTCGTAATACTAGTCGAAGCCTAAATACGTTGACGACTCGATGTCCGGACATTACGAGGACAGAGAGGGGAAGATCGATTGGTCCCATTCGATCCCATCAAAGAACAGCGGAAGCTATCACCACAACATCGAAGCAGGCCAACGCAACACAGAGGCAGCGGGTAGGGAACACAACCTGCGTCACCGTGACGCGCAGTTCCTTTTGTTACTTACTCACGGAAATTCGGAATTAAGTCTGATATGTATTTTATGTTCTGCATCACTTGAGTATGAAGTTCAATCTTTCTTGTTTTTGTATGTCCATTTCTCCGATTCTCGAGTCAACTGGCCTTTTTGCCTTGTAAATTATCGATGATTATACTGGTGTAAATAGCATATTAGACATGATACAAAGAAATTCACCACCATTTTCAACAGAAAGGATATCTCATTTTTATTATATTCATATATTTAAAATAATTTCATTGCCTTTATGTATGTAAAATCCCGTCCAAGCGACAGTCATGGTTCTGATTAGGACCTTTTAAAAAGCGACCAATATATCACGAAAACAAGAGAACAATCTCTATGGGCACTCCCCTTTGACTCGCTGCTCGCCAATATGTTGTACTTAATGCAGCGTGACAGAGCAACTTCATAATTACAAGCCCCAAATTGACAGATACCGACTTCCTCTGTCAGGAGAATCGTCGTGACAGCTTCCGCCCTTCTTTTGATGGGATCGAATGGGACCAATCGAGAGGACAGAAAATGAGCCATGTCAGTATGTTTCTCAGCCGCGAATATGATAGGGTTCTATCATTTTGTTCAACGACAGCTGTATGAGATATACGTATTGTGGCTCTCTGAGTGCTTCCCATATTCTTCTCCATCTTCTATGTCACATAGCTGAACATAACTTGGGGGTAATTCGTAGCCAGGGAATTACGGAATCCGAAACATATCGGCGTCTATTACAGACATGGCGCTTAATGAGACACTGTACCAAACGGAAGTCGACTGTGAGTTTGCTTAATATTAAGAAGTCAGAGCTTTGTCTCGGACTTTCCGCCGCAATATTAATTTGGTTATATCAGCCATATTTCAGCTTCGAATGGCTTGAGGCGTTTATCCAAGAGTCGAACAGTTGATGAAGTTGTAAATGCATTTGTAATATGATAATCACGGGTGCCTAGACGCTGGCGCCCTGAGGAATTACAAAACCATGCGATAGTATCCTGTCGAAGATAATTCTTATTTTGGTGTCTGATTCAGATACATCACCTCAAAAATGATCTTAACCTTCGAAGCATGTTGGCGTTCGGATTCAAAGACTCCAGTCATGCGTATCATATTGATGGCCAAAAGAAGCCGCGCTTCAGGTCCTCATCAGCTTCTGCACTTCTAATAGACACTAAACCTTTTTCTAAGGGGACCACACAAATATGTAAGCAGTTGAGTTTGGCGGCAGCTCACTGTGTCCACATATAGGGGCAAATGGGTGAGGATGTCTAGCCGAGATAGTATCCCACGCTGGTCATCGTTGAGGTCAGCTGGTCAAACCCTATTTTTGTTCGTTTCCGCTCATGAACCGCCCTGAGACGATGGTACTGTATAGATATCCACTCGGCCTTTGTCCTTCCTTGCTAGACACTCATCTTGAAGAAGGCTTCAATTGAGTTTGTCGGTCAACTCAGTTACAGCGGGAATATTGACCTCTCACCCGATATTAAGCTACCAAGAGGTATTTTTGCTCAGAGTTGCAAGGCGGAAGGACGTACTGGTCAAGTGCTGGATCCGTTGGATTTAACAACACTGTGCGTATTATGTAGTGTTGCAGTGCAAGCAAATTGAAGGACTGACTTTGATATCTATTGTACATAATGTGTGTTATAGTTGACAGTTTCGCAGCATTCGTCGTGTTGTGGCAGTTCAGAATTCCCGATTCTTACCACCTGCGACGCACACGAGTTGGTTCCGACAAGTTCCACTTTCGTCTTGCCTTTATCCTTCAACGCATTGAAACTGTTCCTATCTTTCAGCACAGTGGACCAAGAGGGCACCTGAATCATCACGGGTCCTACCTAGTAGCTCCATCTGTCCATCTGGGTCGTTCAAACCTGCGCGAGCCTGCATTTGGGTCAAGACGTCAAGAATCATCTCCTAAGTGGTTGGTAAACTTAACACCTCATGCTTTCCATCAGGACAGCTCACTTATCTCTGGTTCTGCGCTTGGAATAGATTCACTTCAAAGGCTTCATAAGCCCTTGATACTGATATCTCACCGGATACGACACCTCTGATTGCTCCTGCAGTCTGCCACCACCCTGAGGCGTCTTGATTCAAGTCGGTTGGATTTGACTTACGCTTTCAAGGTTAGTACCAGATGCTGTGTAAAGATATCGATTCTTATAGCAAACTGAACATCGGAGCAGAGAGCACAATTCCGCTTGAAGATTCACAACAATGTCGGGAATTATTAACTCCTTAGTCAAGCTAGTCTCAAGGTCATCCTCGTCTAGCGGGACTTCAACAGTGGGAGACGATGTCAAACCAACGTCACGGAGTGCTGGGAGTAGTCGAGGGGGTATTGGATACAACTTGGTGCGTATCAATGTTCAAACTCTCTTGTTAGTGCGTTGCTTTGCTGGCCGGGGCAAATCTCTCTTCATCTTGGGGGTTGATCTTTTTTTAGTTTCTTTCCGTATTCGTATTAATTGCATTTTCGCCTCGAGCTTGACATTGGTCAATGTGCGGGCAAACGCCATCTGATCATCCCGAACTGATAATTATATCAATCAGCGTCATTACATCTCGGCCGATATTGGCTTGCTGTGATGTATTTTTAGAGCCAGGCCTATGTAGTTCATTCAGTCTGTGGAACACAGATTGTGGGACACGATCCCTTCGCGAATTCGGCTAGGCTATTTGTGCCTTGTTCGAGGTTCGTTGGAGGTTGCTGCTTCTTAACCTCTTTCTATCTTGTCTCCCATCCTGAGGTCAGGTTGTTCATCTAAGAGGCCTATCGCCACTCGAAGCTGCATTATTACTTCCCTTTATCTTCAAATCTTTTCTTGGCTGACCACCGTCATGACTCATAAATCGGAGCTAACCCCACACTCCTCTGTAAACGAAAAGCTAGAGCAAGAAGACGAATCACATTCCCACACCGCAAGAAACCCAGAATTATACGGAGACGCAGATGTTGAAGGCGATCCAACTGTCGACGGCGACTCGGACACAGCGTTGACAACATTTGAAGGAACACACGAGGAAAAATTGCTTGTTCGGAAATTGGACAGAAGAATTCTCCCCATTACGTGTTTACTCTATCTTTTCGCTTGTGAGCTTGTTATTCGTTCTCGCCCGACACACTAACTCAACACGCATACAATGTAGCATTGGATCGTTCCAACATTGGCAATGCACGACTTCAAGGCTTGCCTGAAGACGTCCTTGGTGGCGACCCAACTGGAAACCTGTTTGATTGGTTGACCTCGGCGTTCTTCATCACATATGTGCGTCCTATTTCATCTTCCGTTGTGCACGGCGCTCACTTTGGGGTTTGTCATATTCAGGTCATTGTCCAAATCCCCGCGACGATCTTTTCAAAATTATTCCCCCCGAAGACTTATGTAGCACTCGCAGCCATTGGTTGGGGCACGACTTCGACTCTGATGGTGCGTTCTTTCTATGTTTAAGCTGACAAGATGCTTAACTTTGGCATATTAATCTCAGGCAACTGGCTTCAACTTCACGAGTCTGTTTATTGCAAGACTCTTTTTGGGTGTTTTTGAAGCAGGATTTGCGCCCGTGATCACCCTGTATTTCTGTAGGTCCCGGGGGCTATCCAATTGTTTGATATGTTAATCTTACCCATCCGCAGCATTTTTTTACACGAAAAGGGAGCTGGGCGGACGCGTGCGTAATCAGTTTCTCCTCCTGTTCAGATGTTAACTCTCGGTATAATTTTAGTTTGCCCTCTGGTTCGGCTTCGCCACCGTCGCAGGTGCATTTGGTGGACTCATTGCGTTTGGGGTGGCTCATATACAATCCTCAATCGCACATTGGCGACTCTTGTTCATAATTGAGGTCATTTATATACCATCTCGTCCTCTACAAAGGAAAGAAAATCTAACACTTTAATAGGGTATCCCTCCCGTTCTTTTGGGAGTCGTCACCTATCTTTATCTCCCCAACCGACCCGAATCCACTACCTTTTTCAATGACCGAGAACGAAAGATTGCAATTGAGAGGATGAACAGAGATGCAAGTGGAGATGTTGGTGCTGTGCTCAACAAAGCGCACATCTGGGCTGCTTTTACGGATTGGCGAGTCTATACTGGTGGCATCATTTATTTTGGGTTGAATGCCGCACTTGCATCGATTGGGGCATTTTTACCTACGATTATTACAACTCTCGGATTCAGTGAGGAGTTATCTGTCATCCAAGCTCTTTCCTCATCCTGACTTCTTTCCTTTACTCAGACAATGCACTCGCCCAACTTCTTACTGTCCCGCCTTACGTTGTCTCTGCCATCGTAATGCTCACCTTTTCGTTTTCTTCTGACCGAATTCAGAGCCGCGGAGGGTTCATGGCCGTATCAAGTTTGATTGGTGCTGTTGGATATCTGTGCGTAATTACAATTTCCAGCGCTCCAGAAATTGCTGAATATTCAGCGTTTTGATAGGCTTCTGTTGACGGAGCACCACAACAACCACGTCCGCTACTTCGCCACATTCTGCGTGACCAGTGGGACTTACACGACCATTGGCCTCACAATTGCGTGGTGTAAGTACAAACTTTTGGTTGGGCCTTAGTCTAATTTCTGAAATCCGAGTTGCCTTATCTCAGTTGGACACAACCTCGGTTCAGAGAGCAAAAAGGCTGCAGGAATCCCAGTATTCATGGCTATCGGCCAATGCGGTAGTATTCTCGGGTCTCACCTCTTCCCAAAAACTGAAGGCCCACAATACCTGTACGTCTCGCCCTGTCGCGTTATTTTTAGGGATAAATGACGAGCCTTGTGCTGACATATGACTTGTTCCCTCGGCTTCTCTCCATTCTATTTTAGCAAAGGATTTGGAAGTACGTTTTTTCTTACTTGCTCAGCACAGTTGTGTTTGTATGGATTTGCCACGGGTTGTATGAGGAATCGTGGCTACATTTCGCGGCATTTAGGCTACGCCTGAGCCCATGAATATGGGATTTCAGTGGCGTTGTATCCCTGGTGATCGGACTTGCACATACATCGTGGAGTTCCCTGAGTCCGGATTGTCTGACCCCTTTTTTTCAATAGCTATCTCGGCACTTTTGTTACTCGCTGCGATATGCTCTGTAATCCTTTCTGTAAGTCTTCTTCTAACTCCCTTTTTTCATCAACTGACGATTTCCTCATTAGGTTTCGTACCGCTGGGAGAATAGTCGCAGAGATCGAGCATTTGGGAGACCTAAACCTGGGGTTAGGATTAACACGCATGAACTTGCGGATAAGGTGGGTTTCGGCACATCAGTGTTCGAGCTTCTCGTCGTTATGGGTTGGCTAACGTCTTCATCCTCGGTTATAATAGGCACCCGATTTCCGCTATGTGCCATGATTGCAACTCTAATTCGATGCAACTCGGTATTATACACCAAGTTTTCCGCTACCCGACGGAATGAAACCTCGGATTTCATGAATGTTACGTTTCGATTACATATGTTGCTGGTCCTTTCTATATATGCTGTTCTACATTAACTGTAATTTAAACCCTGAAAATCCTCTGCAAGGAAACCCTGATGTGCTCCGACTTCATTCGTGTCTCGGCTCGTCCTGGAAGCAATACAAAATTCTACAGCCTCTTCGTCGCCGGATCACATTGCTAGGGTTATCAAGCTCACTAACATACTCGAAATTGGTGGGTCCTCACGCAACGACTGAAGTACACCGCATAAGCAACTGGTCGTGACGATTGGTCTGAGGACCACGTTTCGATCAGTCGACGATACAATGAATAGGACCAACTCAATAGCCACACCTGGAGTGCCTCGAGACTCAGTGTGCCCTGGGCGATACGCAGTAGCATTTTATGTACCTCTTTGATCATCCTATCTGCGCAGTATGTTGGTTATCGACCAGTAAATCTACGACGAAGTCTACCTGACGACAATCAGGGCACTTATATTAGTTATCAGGACTTGTCCCTCGATGCTGAACGAATCCAGGTACCACCGCTTGAACTATGGCAAGTCGTCGGCCGTCTGTCATCCCTGTCAAATCGAGTATAACGTTTACATAGTTAACCTTTGCTAGCATACAGTACTGTATTGGTGGGGGCTTGAATGTACTAATCTCTAATCAATAGGAGTTGGCACCGGGCCGATCGTCTCGAATGGTGCTGGATGACTCTCAGAAATGGCAGACAGAATGCATGCACAAGAGGAAAGCTTACCGCAGAGACCACGAACAATAGCTTGAGCAGTGTAGTAGTCTGTTTTCGAACAACTCGTTTTCGCCAGACAGTCGTTGAAAACAAGCTCCAGCCTGCTGAACTTGACAGATTTGACAGAGCACAAGCACGAGATGTCATTACTGCCAGACACAGTTCAGATGGTCTTCAGCCCGCTTCGTCCATGGGGTAGAGAGTTCAAATTATACGCACACTGCACAACCAAGAATGTCGGCTGTCTTCAACGCACAGTTAGCAGCACATTTGGGGAGGTTGGACCACCATCCGGTTGGGCTAGGCTTCTGGGCGCTTCCGCATGTGGCGGACACGAGAAGGGAGGCAGACGCGATTGAAGTAAATTTGAGCTTCATGACAGGATGGATTTGAATGGACTCAGGGGATGTTCGAACTCAAGGTATATGTGTTCGTCCTTTTATGCGTCACCCGTGCACACTTGATGTGGTTTGCGACCTTGGCAAGGAGCAGGTGACGGGGGCCGTGGTTAATCGACTATTGACGTGGAAATTTCGACTCCAGGTTCCGGGATTTTGACGAATGCAAACGACTTACAAGACCTCGAAGTGGAGCATATCGGAACATTTGATAAGTTGGCTGAGGGACGAGCTTGATCCGCTACCACGACCATCTCAGAAGTTTCCCACGCTATTACAGCGAGACTTCAAGGAGGTAGTGATAGTATCGAGTAGATACAGTCAATAAACATAACCTTGCTATATCTTTAATTGCTAAATATGGCACACCAAAACAAACCCAGTAATAAATCGAACTTCTTCGCCCCCGTGAACCCGCCAGGAATTGCTCCAGCAAACCGCCGCCTGACAAACACCAGCAACCCAAATAGAAATGTCACCCCAGCTCAAGCCCCAGTACCCCACACCCCGGGAGGAAAAGCCACGAGCCAACAGGAAGCGACGAGGAACAACCAAAGCCCAACTACTAGCCCTGGAGCGAGAACAGTCATTGACAACTGTCAGAGTGCAAAGGATTTCCTGAAAGACATGAACCTTACCAAGCTAGCAGATGACGACGACGTGATCAGCTTATACGAACTTGGAGCAATCCTGTTTGAATTAGCAAACAAAATGCCCTTGGGAAGTATCAGGACAGCAACGAATGCAGTCGCCTTTCTGGTAAACGATGCTGAAACAAGAGAGCTACACAACGAAACCATCAGACAAGTAACGCTGGCCATATCTCATGCGAGACAGAAAACCATAGACGAGATGAAGACAGAGTTGGAAAAAACAAAGGAGGAACTCGTGGACAAGATAGTGGAGGGAGGAAAGGAAATGGAGGAGAAATGGGAGGAGAAACTGGTAGAAGTCACGAAGAGGAACAACGAAAAGGAGGGAAACACATTTGGTACAATGGAGGCGAGAGGAGGAACAGGATATAACACAGGAGGAGGCAAAGGAGGAGGTCAGACAGAGATGGGGAGCGACCCGAGAGCGGATGGAGACGGTTTCATACCGCCAAGGTTAGGAAGGCCAAAGACGAACTCATATGCGGATGCAGCGCGTACGGCAGGACGCCCGCGGGAGAAGAAAGTGCAACTAGCACTCAGTGACGAAGATAGAAGGACAATCTTCTTTGACAAAACAAGAGGGGTAGAACACGACCCGTTCAATGGCTTGGATAAGACAACCATGGTGGAGAAAGCGAATCGCGCATTAGAATTGATGGCGAATGAGGGAGGAACAGTACCAGAGGGGGTGAAGTTCATTGACGCCAGGAGGCTGAGGAATGGGGGGGTGATGATGATGGTCAACACTGTGGAAGGAGCGCTGTGGGTTAAGACGGAGGGCAAGGAGGGCATCATAGGGAAGATGGGAGGCACAGTCACCATGAAGGAGAAGACAATCAAGGTTATTGTGGACTTCGTCCCGGTAGAGTTTGACCCAAGCAACGAGAGCACAATAAGAGAAATCGAACAATACAACGGATTGGAAGATAGATCGATAGCGAGCGCAAACTTCTTCAAAAAGATAATCCATCGGGATAGTTGGCAGAAGACGGCGACCTTGATAATAGCGATGCGATCGGCTGAACAAGCCAATAGAATGTTAGAAGGGGGGATAGCGATCATGGAGGAGGAGCTGAACGTGAGGAAGAAGGTGGTAGAACCAGATCAGTGCAATAATTGTCAAGAACCAGGACACCATGCGGGGGTATGCAAGAAGGCAATGTGCTGTTCAAAATGCGGAGGAGAAGGCCACAACTTTAGGAGTTGCAGGAATACAGCAAGGAACACTTACGAGTGCAGGAACTGTGGAGGGAAGGGTCACGGACCAAGGGACGATGAGAGATGCCCATGGTATATTGAAGAAATACGACGATTAGGGGAACGATTCCCATGCAACAACCGCAGACTCTTTGCAACGGAGGACCCAGCAACCCATCTCACATACAAAGACGAATACCTGATTGAGATTGAAGAGAAGAGGAGGGCAGAGGAAGGCGAAGCGGGAGGCGAGAACGGAGGAGGAACTGAGGCAGAAACACAGGCATTTGATGATGATCAACCCTTTGGGAATGGGACAGGTACGGGAAGTTGGGGCGACGAGGAGTTGAACCTGGATAACGATATGTGGGGAAAGAAGAAGGATGCCCTAAGGCAAACCACTTTGATGGAAACAATGAGAGGCAGGACAGGAGAGATGAGGAGCCAGGAATACAGGAGCAAGGACCAGACAACAACCCCATTTTATGCTTTTAACCAATGAACGGTACACCACAACGACACTTCAAAATTTGGCAACAGAACCTGAATAGATCATTATACGCGCAAGAAGATATGCTAAGCAGGATCGACCCAAAAGAGTACGGAATGGTCCTAATACAAGAACCGCACATTGACTTCCTAGGGAACACGAGGGCAAACGCGAGATGGAGGGTAGCATACCCATCAGGACACCTAGACGACCCCAAAAAGACAAGAGCGGTAACTCTAGTCAGCACCAGTATTAGCTCCAATCAATGGACACAGGACGCACTGAACAGCCCCGACGTAGTTGCAATAACGGTCAGACTGGCGCATTTGCAAGTGAGGATATACAATGTATACAACGATTGCAACAACGATCACAGCCTGGCAGCACTAGCACGAGACCTGAGGGAGAAGGAGATGTGGAGGAGAGATGACGAGGCCATTAGATCAGAGATGATATGGGCAGGGGATTTCAACAGACACCATCCGATATGGGACGAAGAACGTAACCACCACCTGTTCACCATTCCGAACCTACGAGCCGCGCAACGTTTAATCAATATGACTACAGCATACGGAATGCAAATGACCTTACCCAAGGACGTCGCAACCTTAGAAGCATCAACAACGAAAAATAGGACTAGGGTGGACAATGTGTTCTGTAGCGAAGGGCTGGAATCAAGGGTTGTTAAGTGCAGAACGAGGGAAGAGGAGAGGGTAACAAAGACTGACCACTTCCTGGTGGAAACCATTCTCGACGTAGGGGTAGAGATGGTGGTGAAGAAGGAAGAGTACATTTACAGGGCCACAGACTGGGAGAAATTCCGAGTCACCTTGAGGGAGAAGCTAAAAAGGGTAGGACGACCTAGGGAATTCAAGAGGGGAGAGGTGGTTGCATTCCTGGATGCCAAGGACAGGCTGGAAAAAGCGATAAAGGAAACTACACAAGAGGTAGTCCCAAGAGCGAAAGAGATACCATGGAAGAAGAGATGGTGGACGAAGGACCTGGCAAAGAAGAGAGCGGAGGTGAGAGAGCTAGCGAGGAGGGCGCTACAGGAAGACAATGAGGACATAAGGGAGGAATACAGAAGGAAGAGGAATGATTACGCGCAGGCAATAAGGAGAGAAAAGAAACAACACTGGGAGGGATGGTTAGAAGACTTGGACGAGAAGGATATATGGGTGGCGGGGAAGATGATAGCGGGGAAGGGAGGGGATGGGTCAAGGGCAAGGGTACCACCACTGGTCATAAGAGGAGAAGAGGGGAGAGAGACGGTGGCAACGAACAACGAAGAGAAGGGGGAGGCCTTCTTTGAAGCATTCTTCCCGAAAAGGACTGCACCACGAGTCGATGGCGACCAGGCAGACTACCCTGCTGAGAAATGGAAGTATCACCCTGTAACGGATGAAGAAATCACCGCAGCTATCAAGGAGCTCAAACCATACAAGAAATCCAAACTGGAGTCCCCGTCTAACGCCGTATTCGTAAACGCAAGGGAAATCCTGGTGCCCTATCTAGGACCGCTCTTCAGAGCGACTGACACAACGAATTTCTACCCATCCAATTGGAAGATTACAGAAACGCCTATATTGTGGAAACCGGGGAAAGGTGACTACACGGTGACAGGAGCGTATAGACCGATTGTCCTAGCTGATGGGATAGCGAGGCTTCTAAACACCTGCAAAACGAGATCTCTGGTTTTCCACGTCGAGAAACACAAGCTTCTACCAGACCACCACTTCGGAGGGAGAGCAGGAAGATCAACGACAGATTCCATACACCTGCTAGTCAAAACAATCCTAGACGCATGGAGGAAGAGGGAAGTGGCTTCAGCACTTTTTCTAGACGTCAAGGGAGCATTCCCCAGTGTGGCGATGGACGTCTTGACACACGACCTGAGGACCAAAGGGGTGCCGGAAGGACATGTAGAGTGGGTGAAGAGGAGGAATGAGGGACGGCGGACGATGCTGATGTTTGATGACTACAAGTCCAAGGAGTTCGAGGTGGGGGACGGACTCGACCAAGGAGACGCGCAATCCCTAATTCTCTATCTGTTGTACAACGCTGATATCCCCAAAATGACAAACAGACAAAAAGGAACAACAGTGTTAGCCTTCGTGGACGACATTGGACTGGTAGCAACAGGGAAGGACTTCAACGAAACTCACCGGAAGCTCAAAGAGATCATGGAGAAACCGGGAGGGATACTAGAATGGGCAGACAAGCATAATTGCTCATTCGGGATTGAGAAATTCCAACTGGTTGATGCGACGCGACGGAAGAAACCGAACCCACTGGGTACAGGACCACAGGTAGAAATGGATCGTCCACCTCTCAGATTACGCAGGCACATAATCCAACCAACGACGCATGCGAAATTCCTAGGAATAATCATAGATCAGGATCTGAGGTGGAAGAAGCAGAACGCAGCAGTGGTGGGGAAAACAGCGGAATGGATAGGGAAATTCAGCAGAATAGCGAAGCAGAAAGGAGGAGTGGCTTACAAGAACATCAGACGCCTCTTTGAAGCAGTAGCGATGCCAAGGATACTGTATGGAATCGACGTATTTCACCCTCCAAGCAGAACAGGCTACGGGAAGAGAATGTCAGCTCTGGAAAGGAAACTGGAAAGCATGACGGGGAGGGTAGCTCTAATGGTTGTGGGAGGGATGAATACATCACCTAGAGACGCAGCCACTGTTCACGCAGGGATGCAGAGGATCCAACACGCCATCCGGAAAGCGAACTACAAGGCGGCACTGAGGCTAGCGACGCTACCAAAATGCAACCCACTGCACAAGATTGTTGCCTCCGCAACAAACCGATACGTGAAACGGTTCCCGACTCCGCTACACCACATCATGAACGCGTTCAATATCGACATCGACAACACTGAGAAAATACAACCAGGAATGAAACTCCAATGGGACGAGAAAAGGGTGGTGTGCAAGGTGTTAGACACGAGAGAGGGAGCGATAGCGGAGGAAGAGAAAAGGAGAGATAGGGATGAATGGAGAGTCTACACTGATGGATCAGCCTTAGATGGGAGAATAGGAGCGGCAGCTGTGATATACAAAGGGGAAGAAGAGGTGAATGTTAGGAAGAGGTTTCTGGGGAGAATGAAGAGGCATACCGTGTACGAAGCAGAAGTCATGGGGGTCGACCTGGCACTGGAAGAGCTGGCACAAAGGAAGAGCAAAGGTCGAATAGTCATTGGACTAGACAACCAAGCGGTCCTAGCAACGATCGGAAACAAGAAGGCTGGGTCAGCACAACACATGTGGAGAAACATACAGAGGAACGTAAAGAAGGTACTCAGTATGAACAGGAGCACGGTTATCCGATTCATATGGACACCGGGGCACGAGGGGATAGAGGGCAACGAGAGAGCAGATGAATGTGCTAAAGAGGCAACAAAGATGAGGTCTGAGGGGAAGCTACCAGCCAGCAAAGCTGCACTACTTCAAGAGTATAACGCGAAGGCAAAACTGGAACGACGTCAGCTATGGGAGAAGTCACCGCGATTCCAAAAACTAGACAAATACGACCAGACGATGCCATCAAGACTATATGAAAAACTCATCAAGGGCCTGCAACGGAAACAAGCATGCATTATATTCCAGCTACGATCAGAACATGCCACGCTCGCCAAACACCTATACACGATTGGTAAATTAGGATCCCCAACATGCCACAAATGCGATCGTC
This sequence comes from Panaeolus papilionaceus, assembly GCA_015501605.1. NCBI lineage: Eukaryota > Fungi > Basidiomycota > Agaricomycetes > Agaricales > Panaeolus > Panaeolus papilionaceus. Next base: position 2,061,239 of record JADNRZ010000005.1, on the reverse strand, counting down.
ACCAAGAAACCGTACATCACTTCTTGATGCAATGTGCAGGATACAGGAGAGAAAGAGAAGAGATGATGAGGAGCCTAGGGAGAGAGGGCAGGAGTGCGGGAGGAATCGTGAAATTGCTATCATCGAAAACAGGCATGAAAGCACTATTCCGATATATCAATAGGACTGGGAGATGGAGAAGGACTCTAGGGAGGTTTCGTGAGACGATAGATGATGGGAGAAACGCAAAGGAGGTAAACCGATGAAAACAAATAACATATAACTAATAATTCCCATACCACAACTCTAATCAACTATCAATATCCACCCAATTCATATTGTAGCTAATTATCTCCCCCGGACCTGAAAAGGTCTATTATATAGAAAAGAGTATACCCTACATAGATACGACACATCATAGATTAGAGATGTACTTCACTTCACTAGAACCCCCACATATGGCCCTGCCACTACCGGGGCGTATAATTAAAAAAAAAAGAAAAAAAAAAAAAAAAGATAAGTTGGCACATAAGGTTAAGGGTGACGGCTCTGTGCTCGTCATTGTGAGATTCGTGATAGAGATCACCCCAACCCGAGGGCCTGACCGGGTCAGAGCTGAGCACGACCGTCGCTGAACGGGGGCAGTTTCTTAAATACAGCGTACCGGGAATTATAGTGAATATTTAAATCGATCATCAATTATTCTGTTCGCGGGGAAGGCAAAGGTGAGCCTGATGAGCGCTAAGTTGTTCTCGGCTTGAAGGCCACTCATTTTGGACTCAAAAAAGCAGCGTTTCGAAAGAGAGCTAGGATTCGACGTGGTACAAGCAATTGGAAAATATCTAAAAATACATTTAAATTTATCGACAGGTAAGTATGAGCTCGAGTGAGTCGGAAGCATCATGGGAGGCGCAGTTGAAGTTAAAGCCTGATGGTGGTTGTTGGGAACGGTCCAGGGTCGGTAGTGGTGCAGTTGACTGTTGTCAGAAACATTAGTCTCTGCTGTAGATTTAGTGAGCCAAGAAAGAGCTTACAGCAGAGGCTTCTAATAATCTTCTCTGTCACGATTATATCTGCGTTCGTGCACTTGGGGTTCGAAAGGATACATTTCTCGAAAATAGCCTCGAATTTGATAATGTTCTTGCAAATGCACTTGGGGTCCTCGCTAAAACATCCAGTCAAACGGCATTAGGGAGATGTGAATCTGACCATACACTGCAAGCCACCTACATTGCGCATCCTACACCTTTAGCAGCCTGGAAAGCACAGTCGACCGCACAGTCTGGGAGGAACTTGTACCAGGTGCTTGACTGAGAGTTTGCAAGCGTAGCAGCAGCGAGAACAGTGTAGGAGACTGCCAGGAGATTGAACTTCATGTTGGATTTGAGAGTAGTTAGAGAGGATGCTAAAATTCAAGCCGAAGCTATCCTCCTTTATATAGGAACTCGAAACCGCTAGTCAACCATCACGAGCTGGCTGTAGGCTCTGTTGTGAACCGCCAAATGAACGTCATAACTAGAAATCTTTGTGGTTGAATATGAATTATCAGCCAGAGAACTGACAGCGCAACGTCAGTTCTGACAGCTACACTGGGTATCGTGCCAATAGGAAAGTTATCGGACGTCACAGGAATAACGGATGCGGGAGAAATCACAGAGCCGACCTACCTGAGGCTGTTGTGCCTGAGAAAACATCAGAGAGAAAGGGTTCCTGGGTAATGGATTGAATTTGATTATCGAGGGTCCTCAGAAACTCCTATGATTTACATTTCCAGACGTTGACACGGGGTTACAGGTTAGGTTTACCCGAGGATTGATGAAGCATCAAGAGCGCTTGTGACCTTCCTCGGCGCTCATCGGTGCAACTCGTGTGCCTAAGAGTCGGAACTATATCCGCACGGTTGAATAGCGTTTCTGCTCAGATGACTCCTTGATGAATGTGAAACTACTTCAGGCTGAATGACAGCCTTTGTATCATCGTAACACTTGTTGTTACTGTGGGCATTTAGTAGGACAACGTAGACCCGTTTAGCTCAGAACGATTCGGACCTAGAAGGGGTCTTTGAACTTCGAAGTAAATCTTTCCAGGCACCCATGAACCCGTATCCCCAGTCACGTTGATTGGGATAGACACCACTTGTCAGTCCTAAACTTTGGAGAATTATCGAACTTGCTTTAGCAGCCATGGTCGCATGACATCCCTCTTTCCGTTAAACTAGGGCACAATTATCACGTCGCATCTAACCCGGAGTATGTAGCCTCCTAAGCGTCGCTCAAGAGCTTAGAAACGAGTGCAGGACCACTAGAATTTATGGGTAATGTATCTCCGAGATAAAAGCTTGTCTCTGTCCCACAGAGTGGGTATTAGAGCCGCCCAATGCCATTGAAGAGCTAGTACTTACAGTAATAGACTTCGAATACAATTGTGATTTAACACTTTCGATCTACGTATTACCACCTGAGAGATGGTCCCGAGGACTACATTTTGTTTATGTCGGCAAGTTGTGAGACCGAATTAGGTTCTCGCCTTTATGCAACTTCAAGTCAAACTGAAAAATTTAGCCAAGGATTCGAAATAAATTCGCATGATGATTAGATAGTGGTATTCTTAAGCAGCTCTCTTCCGTGGGCATCCAGAGCCATACGCAATTCAACAAATACATACGGCTGAAAACCCCAGTGAGACCTCTCCGATGCTGCATAATAATTGCGACAACGCTTTAGGAATATGAAAATTTTCAACAAGACAAAATTTCAGAAAAAAACAGTTGACCCCCACCCGGATTGAACGGATGACCCTGAGGAAGCAACGAACCTTTGACTGGAAGGTCAACGATCACTGGAATCTCATACTCTACCACTGAGCTAGGGGGTCCATGTAATGCACTGACAATTGGTTTCAATGTTACGCAGGAATCGATCCGACGTTATGAGGGTTCGAAGCGGACTCTGGCCCAACTGATTGTAGCCTTTAACCTCGAAGAAATTGCTGTACTTATTTTTACTTATGGTTTGCCTGTCGGTTATTTCAGACCAGATCTAGACCCTGGAACGAGGACGACCATCTTTCAGCTTCAAACCGGAAGGCTCCTTCCAGTGTCTGCCACAAGGTCAAACCCCACGCCAAGGGCAAGGTGATAGCAGGGCCATCAGGATGCAAATCATTGCAATCCCTTATGGGGAGCCACTTGTCAGCCAAGAAAGCATGGAAGAGGAGCTTGTCATTCAAAGAGACATGAAGGTATCGTGTACAAAACAATTCCCTGCTCATATAGTTATTTTTTCTACACGTATGTCAACTACCAGTCCAGAAGCCATTTAGAAGGACAACGTGGCACCGGCGCCGCTGACGGACGAGCGAACGCTGCCGCTGGAGACAAGGCTGTAGCTGTAGGGGACGCTGGTGAGACTGCCGTTGGGAGCAGTGTTAGCGACTCCGCCGAAGTCATTTCCGCGAGCAACAGCGTAGCCGCCGTCAGTGGAATAAAGGGGTTTCTTGCAACCTGAGAAGAGGTTATTCTCTACGAGGAGCTGAGCGCCTGTATATGAAGAAGACGTAGTTAGTAATTGCTCAAGTTTTACTGGAAATTTTGTATGATCACTTACCAACGCGGGTGTTGATGCCATCGCCGTTGTTCTCGAAGAGGTTGTTGTAGATGTGACCCTTGCCGAAGCGGAAGGAGGGTGTACGAGAGTTGATATTAGAGAAGACGTTGAAAGCGTAGGTGACAGTGATCTTGGTGTCTTCGGATCCGTTGCTGTCTGAGTGTCCGACGAGGGAGCCCTTGTAATGATCGTGAAGCTTGCAGTAGCTGACTGTGACCTCAGTGCAGCCGTGAGTAATGTCGAGAAGACCGTCATAGCTGAATGGAAGGTCTTTTCAGTAAATGTAAAGCAGAGTCTGAAAGAATCACGCACTAGTCCTTGTCATGAGAGAGGTCACTGGAGAGGTCGACGTGGTCAACCCAGATCTTCGAGGCGTTCTGAATGCCAATAGCGTCACCAGCATCAGCCAAAACCTTGGTGATCTTGAGGTTACGGATGATGACGTTCGATGCGTCGAGAACGCGGAGACCGACACCGTTGAGAGCTATTGACCATGTTAGTATTGAAAATCTCGGGTGTCTGATGGAAGACTTTAAGCTCACTAGCGCCCGATTTTCCCAGAACGGAAGTGTTGCTTCCAACTCGGACAACGGTGTTACCGGTGATAGTGCCTTGATAAAGCAGTGTCACGCATAAGAAAAGATGTTAAACGTGCAACGAGCGCAAAATACTAACCAGAGATGATGACAACTTTCTTGCCAGTTCCTGATACTGCAGAGGTGAGGGCAGCGAGAGTGCTGACAGTGGTTACTGTTCCACCGGAACCTCCAGATGTACTGCGTGGTAATTAAAGATTAGCATGTGTGTCATTTGACATCATTGTGGTAACATACCCTCCATTAGTGGTAGCATAGCCGAGGTTTGCCGTATCGTTGGGTCCTGCACGCTTTTCGAGAGGAGTTCCCTGCAAACAGCCAAGTGGTTAGATGAGTTCGGCGCCAATCAGACTTGAGCTCCGAATGGGTGCGAACATACCGAAACAACGGAGAATAGTGCAATAGCAAGGACAGAGAATATCCACTTCATTTGGATGATGCTGGAGAGGTTTGTTTCAAAAAAGACGCTGTTGCTGATCCCTCCAACAAGACCTAGGGGTGTTTATATACTTCGAAGAGCGGAAAATGCACGGAGGACGAAGCAGCAAACACCATGCAAGCGGGCCGGACTGTTTCACCACTATGTACATAGTGACATCGCTTGATATGCAGGGTAGATTATGAAGAAGACAATCACAGATCACATTATGAGGAGCATCTGTCTTCGAAAGCCGAACGATCGCAGGAGATGAGGTGAGTTAGAGTACACGGGCCGTCAGTGTTACAACGTTGAATAGCTCATGAATTACAATGCCCATTTAAACAGAAAGCCTTGTATCATATGTTCGAGCAGTGCTCAAACAAACACCACAAGTTTCATGGGTGGAGAAGGCAAATTTAAGGGTGATTTCTATTTGCCGTGGTACCTCATGCTTGTTTTGAGGATTTAGAGTGGATTTGCCTACCCCGCGCGCACTTGAACCCTTCATATGGATATTACAAAAAGGCTAATAGCTCGATTGCATCCGTATGCCTCCGGAAAATTAAACTATCGAAGAGAACCCGATGGTAAAATTTGAGTCAACGCTTAAATTTCAGGCCTAGTTGCAAGGATGGCTGACGGGCATCCAATAGTTCACCCCAGCCTCTCAGTTGCAACCTCAAGTTGAGTGTTTGGTGGAAAGCGGCCCGCCAACTGGTTTCAAGTCGTCACTCTCCAGTGCAGTGATGATCGCGGCCATAGTGGAGTCAAGAGAAGATGATCTGAGCTGTCGCCCATTCGGCATAATGGGAATCGAAGCACTCGGATAATCCCAATCAGACGCCCACACACAATTTTCAGTCACCTGCCTACAATGAGGGCTGGTTTGCCTACTAGGATACAAGGGATAATTGCCATTGACAAGTATGTCGGTTGTGCCGCGTTTCGGAATATTATCTCATAGGAATACAATATTGTACCATTCTATTGTGGACGTTGATTACTTCGAGCATTGGTCTCACAGAATCATAGAATGCTTACTGATATCCATACTATCAGTTTTCTGTGGAATGAATGAACGGATATAAGCCACATTCCCGAGCTCTATAAACCCATCCCATCCGCATACTGTTCATGCCCTATTAATCTCGGATGAGTGTATAAAAACGACAACTTCTTGACTGGTGGACAAGGGGTGGGACCGGTAGCGTTTATAGAATGTTACTCCGCGAGAAATACGAAATAAGCTTTGATTTGGCGACAAGATGCACCTTTAAGTCTTAAATAAAAGGTCTTAAACTCTCGTTCAAGTGATTTGAGGGGCATGAAGCACCCGGACCGCGCTCATCTCGATCATGAGAATAGGGATACTTCTCGAGGGGCACAGCCAGGTTTATGACTTCAACATGGGGCGAGGCAAAATGTACACAGAAATAGAAGGGCCGCAAGACCGGACCGCCAGAGGGTGGTTAGTGAACAAGAACTCGATATTTAAGCCGAGTTTGATTGTATCTGCAACTTGACTGCCAACTTCTCCTTTCAACAGTTTTCATGGCCTAGATGACTATACAGAATTCTTTGTGCGTCGGCGTCACGTCTGACGCAAATTCGTTATCGATACCCAAGGAGTGTTCAGGTCGAATTCTGGTTCAATTATTAACGTCGAAGTTTGTGGCGACTGCGAGTCGATGTGGGGGCAATACTGTCATCGACCAGTACTTCGTTCCAACCGGAACTTGAAATTTAGCGGGGAAAAGTGACAGCTCGTTCCCGAGAGTGACAAATTCCCTGCCAAAACGTAACGCGGCACGAAGTCCTGGTTAAAACGAAGTACTGGTCGGTGATAGTACAAAGTAGAGTTGGGCTTTCTTCAATTCCTGTTGACCCACGCATCGGCGTTTCCCGTGCTGACAAATTCAATCACAACGACTCGTGCCTGTGCCCGTGCTTCGTCCTAGCCTCAACCCCGTCATTTCGGTCACTTAGTGTACTCATTCAATATTCCAGTTTTAAGCCCAGTGCAAGATCATATGTGCTTTTCACACACTTTAGTATGCTAGTCTGACCCCCCGCTTTTCAATTTTTGCAAATCCTCTTTAACTGCATGGGATCGGTCACTTCCGAAGATCTACAGTCGTCTTGCTGCTGGATTTATGATCTGGTGAGGGAAGTGCTATAAAGTATTTAATTAGCCGCTAACCACATGCTGACAGGATCATTTCCATGCCTTTTATTCAATTGGGACGGTGATTTGCTCACAATAAAGCGAAGTTACGGTTCTTCTTGATGCTGAAGCGATGCCATGATTGAACCGACTTTCGCCCGTCGTGACGCTGAAAGAGCTGGCACCCGCTGTCGCTTGTGTAAACGAGAGGATATATAATGCAGAGGGAATAATGTCTTTTTGACCTCCCGAAAGAAAGTTGCATCACAACTGAAGGGGTTTCTAGTGATTGGTTATACGTCCTGAAATGCTTCTCTTGTCTCACAGGTTTAAGGCACTTCGCCTTTTGGCATTCGTAGCCATTGCAACACTCAGCAGGGTCGCGCTGGTTTCAGGAGCAGATACAGATATCAGCATTTACGCCGATGATGCTCTTGGACAAGGCTGGCAGAATTGGAGTTGGAACACCGACGTAAACTTTGCCGCAACGGACATTGTATCGGGATCCAGTGGAACTTCTCTCTCTGTTCGCTCTGATGCGTGGTCTGCACTATCCCTGAAACTCGAGACGAACTTCGCTGGTTATGCTGGACTGAGGTTTGATATTGCTGTATGTCATGCATTCGTATCATCTTTACCTGCGTTGCTAATGTATAAAATATAGGGTGCTCAACCAGAGATACAATTCTATTTCGAGTCAACAACAGAAGGACTTTCTTCCCCTTCCATTTCGCTGTCGAGCATAAGCAAGACTGTCACTTCTGATAAGTTTTCGTCGCTGTTGATTGATTTCAACAGCTTACCAGGGACTGGTGCTCAACTTGTCAGTAGTTTGCTTGTTCTTCTTTGCTGTTATGTTAACTTCAATCTACAGGGTGCCGGTAACTGGGATCGAATCAACATCCAAGCTCAAGGAAATGGCGCCACTGTGAGAATTAAACTATACTCCTCACCTAAAAACGCTAATCGTATACATATAGTATCATCTCGATAATGTCGTTATTGTAAAAGTAAGGGTTCATTGTCCCTGGCGTTTGAATTTGCGATTTCTAATCGTGATTTGCTTTCAGGAAGTGGTCATCACTCCTGAGTTTTTGAGTGCAGAACCGCTGACCAACAACATTGTGGCGGTCACGACCAAGGGACAAGTGAACCTATCAGATGTGCACGTTTCTCTGAATGGAAAGGTACGTATTAAGTCTGTTACACTTATTTCTCACACTTGGTCTTTTTTTTCATTACTCATACCACCAAATAGCGCATTCCTATTGCCAGCAACACATCCTATGTCCCTGTCGATACACCCGCCAGAAGCATCACCTACTTCAACTTGGCCGTACCTTTTGCCCCCGGAAACCTCGCCATTCGTGCCGGCAACAGCACCTTTTCATACACTCTTCCAAAGACATCCGGTGTCAAGTAAGCATCCAACCCGCGTTACTGGGTTTTTCAACTCCTAACCTATCCCATTTCAGCATCAACCAATTCATCAGTACGCCCATCAATCCCCTTGTCTATGGCGTCAACTTCCCTACCTCCGCCTCCTATATTCAACACCTCGGCGTGACTAACTCGCGTTGGGGAGGAAATGCGGTGACAGCTTACAACCCCTTTGGTGGGTTCACAAACGCCGGTGCCGATTGGTACTTTGAGAATCGCGGCAGCGATTCTGCCGATGACTGGATTGGATGGGTTAAGGGTGCTGGTTCTTCAGCCTTGCTCACTGTTCCTGCGTACGCCCACTATTCCTTTTACATCCTATTTTTGCAATACTAATTTAATGGTCGCTCAATCTTCAGTCTCGACTGGGTTTCCAAGGACGACACGTCATACTCTTACTCAAAGACGCTTTATCCAGGTAAGTAATGTCTTACATTAAAAATCGGCAATCTTTAATTCTTCCGAAAATCAGATCAACAGAGGTTTGACCCGTACAAACCCGACGCTGGAAATGGAATTCGCAGTGATGGTACGCCTGTTACGCCAGCCAGCGACCCAACAACAGCCTACACCCCATGGAACACGACATTAGCGAAGAAGTGGCTTGCTGGTTTGAAGAACAAGCCGGATATCCTTGCTATCGATAACGAAATCGAAATTGCACACTCAACCCACCAGGATATGCACCCTAAGTACGCTATTCACTGTCATGTCTTATCTATGGCTAATCAAAATTTTGATTGTGATTAGGCCAATGAGTTACGACGAAGAGCTTTCGAGAGTCGTAACATTCGCGAAGGCTGCCAAGGAAGTGTACCCTAAGGTTGCTGTTGCCGCACCGTCGACCTGTGCATGGTGGTTCTGTGCGTAATCGTTTTTCTCTGTTTACGCTTGTGATGCTCATCCGTATCCGCGCAGACTGGACCAGCGCTGTTGGCTGGAATGATACCGCCGCTCACGGCAACGTCGACTTCTTGCCTTGGTTCTTGGGCGAAATGAAGAAAGCAGAGAAGACTGCTGGGAGGCGCCTTTTGGACTACCTTGATATCCATTATTACTTCCAGGCCGACACCAGTTCAAACACCGATGCGGCGAAAGCGATCAGATTGCGCGCTACTCGCAGTCTTTGGGTGTGTATCACTATCGCATTCTCAAGGTTTATCTCTCAAGTCATTTTCCCTTTTTATATTAATAGGATCCAACATACGTTGACGACTCCTGGGTTGGCACCGAGCCCCAACAAAACCACCAACCCAACCCAACCAAGATTAACCTCCTTCCGCGGTTCAAGACGATGATCAACACCATCTACCCTGGTACCAAGCTGTCCATCAGTGAATGGAGTTCCACCAACGACGAGGATATCACTGGTGGTCTCGTCACTGCCGACATGCTTGGAATCTTCGGGAAATATGGCCTCGACAGTGCTCAATATTGGGCGACACCCAACGAACTTGGGCCCGTTGGCTTAGCATTCTGGTTGTACCGCGGGTTCGTATCTGCTATTTTTTTTAAATTCCTATCTGCATTTTCGCTCACGTCGTTGTACTATTAGATACGGGACTTATTTCGGCAGCAGGAGCGCTCAGGTCACCTTGACCAAACCCAACCCTGACATCTTCAGCGTCTTTGCGGGAACGCAGAACAACAAGGCCACGCTGGTTATCCTCAACAAAGATCCCAAGGCCGTGCAATCATTTTCTCTCACTGGCGTCCCCCCTGGTTCGTATTTCGTTCGTCACTTTGGCGGCGGTGCAGGAGTAGCCAAGTGGCAGGTAAGTAATTTATACAAGGGAAACCGATGTGTGTTAACTTTGATTTCTGTAGACAACCATCTCCCTCAAATCCACTGGCTACATTGCTGTTCCTCCTTACACGGCTTTGTTCCTACAGCAGAAGTAAATTATAAACTGCATTTATTCTGAATCTTACATGTGTGTATTTATCTATATCGGTGACGTGAAGATAATTTTACTCTGAATGTCATGAAAGGGTGCCCTTTTCTTTGCAAATTCCCAACCTCCAAGAATATGTATACGCGTTAGTGAAAATACGAGTCTCCGATCGAGATATTACCGAACCCATACTTGGCCATGACTCCTCAGTCTTTCAGCCGTGTGCTCCGAAATCGACAGCTGTTGTTCCGGTACAAGGTAACAAAGCCAGTTACCAGCTACGCTGATCCATACGGACCAGAACTAAAAAATATAACCCTCAGGGAGATGCTAAGCAGAAATGGGCGCTTTTTCGCGTTGCTGATCGGACCACTGGTGCCGCGATGCGATTGACCAGACATCAATTCCATGAATCCCACCCTGGAACACAGATGAGAAGTAAGTGATGTTCTGCTTCCCGTCACAGAATATGTTTTAAGTTACTTAATTATCATGAATCCTCAACCATACATTAACAATCCCGAGGAATATCTCCTGACAAAATATTAATGGATTCCAACAACACGCGGACCGCTCACCGTTCCCACCACCAGTGTGAGCGCTCGGGGTGTCCATAAACCCCGCCTTCCCTTGTAATTGGGGTTTATTCGGGATGTGAACACCTCGGAAAACCTAATTTTGTATCTTCTAGCTACCGCATGATGACAGACAATTGTAGGCAGCTCGTGAAGTTGGGGCATCTGAGTTGGAATCTAGTGTGATCGAAAAGCCGAGATTTACTGATGGTCATACAACTCAGTGGTTCTTCTTTCGACTTATCGGAAAATATAAACCGAATTTTGCCCGCGTAGCTGAGATGTCGAAGGACGGGACCAAAAAGAAACGCATATATTCCCTCCAGTTACAGGTTGGTGTACTGCCAGCCTCAAACCCATTCGACGGCCTCAGTATATTCTACGAAATGCTTCTCCTATCCACTAGATTCAAGACGCTGCAACTTTTGGCGTTTGTAGCCATCGCCACGCTCAGCAGGGTCACATCCGTTGCTGGTGCTGATTCCGACATAGGTGTCTACATAAACGACGCTTTGTCCACAGGCTGGCAAAACTGGAGCTGGAACACAGATGTCAACTTCGCTGCAACAGACATTGTTGCTGGATCCAGTGGGACATCCGCCTCTATTCGCTCCGATGCCTGGTCTGCGTTATCCCTCAAACTCGACACGAACTTCTCGGGGTATGCTGGTTTGAGATTCGACATTGCGGTAGGTCGTCCGAGCCTATCTCTTCTACGCGTGTTTCTGACACTGGACTGTAGGGATCCCAGCCAGAAATTCAAATTTATTTTGACTCGACGACGGAAAGCATCACATCGCCCAGTATTCCTCTCTCCGCGATCAGCAAGACCGTCACGTCTGATAAATTCTCCACCCTTACGATCGACTTCAACAGCTTGCCTGGAACGGATGGACAGTTGGTATGTATATGGGACTCGAAGATCTAAACATTGAGCTTACTAAGTCACTTCGACGCATTTCAGGGCGCTGGGAAATGGGATCGAGTCAGTATCCAAGCCCAAGCAAATGGCGCTAGTGTGAGTTGCAAGTCGATGTCTCTTCTTTAGTACGATCTAATGTTCAAGTTATTTTAGTATCACCTCGACAATGTAGTTATCGTCAAGGTATGTGGAAAGCGCTGCATTATACGATTTATCCATTCAGGATATGCACCCGAATGCTCTTTGCTTCTAGGAACTTGTTGTGACCCCATTGTTTTTAAGCGCCGAACCGTTGACCAATAGCATTGTTGCTGTCACTACCCAAGGAAAGGTCAGCCTGTCCAATGTCCAGGTTACCTTGAACGGGAAGGTAAGATACAATTACCTTTGCACCGATGCCTACCCTGCATATTTACGCCTCTTTTGTTATGTTGATAGTCTGTTAGCATTGTTGGTAATACCTCATATGTCCCTGTTGATACGCCAGCAAAGAGTATCACATATTTCAATTTGGCCACGCCATTCACTGCTGGAAGCCTCGCCATCCGTGCCGGTAATACCACCTTTTCGTACACTCTTCCAAGTGCGTCTGGTGTCAGGTATGATTATGTCCCTCTTTCCGTAATCATTTCCAAATTTCGTTTCCAGCGTCAATCAAGGCGTGAGCACATACATCAATCCCCTCATCTACGGGGTGAACTTCCCGACCTCAGCCGCTTACATCCAACACTTGGGGGTCACCAACTCTCGATGGGGAGGCAATGCAGTCACTGCTTACAACCCTTTCGGAGGGTTCACGAATGCTGGTGCTGACTGGTTCTTTGAGAACCGTGGGACTGATTCCGCGGATGACTGGGTTGGATGGGTCAAGGGTGCTGGTTCCGCTGCTTTGGTTACTATTCCCGCGTACGCCTTCACTCTCACTTGCCACCCTAAGAGTGCTGGTTGACTATAACACTTCTACACCAATACAGTCTCGATTGGGTTGCGAAAGACACGTCATCTTACTCGTACCCAAAGACAGTCTATCCAGGTAATGTTGTCTCATCTATGTTGATCGAACGATGAGCCTTCGTTAACACACAAGTCGCAGATCAACAGAAATTCGATCCGTATAAACCAGATGCTGGAAATGGAGCGCGGAGCGATGGTACTCCAGTAAACCCACCTGCTGACCCAACCAGGGCCTATACGCCATGGAACACGACATTAGCCAAGAAATGGCTCGCTGGGTTGAAGAATAAACCTGACATCCTCGCGATCGACAATGAGATTGAAATAGTTCATGCCACTCACCAGGATATGCACCCCAAGTACGCCTGCTTCCTATTCTGACCGATCGTCGTGCTGAGACCTTCAATCGCAACCAGCCCCCTCACATATGCCGAAGAGCTGTCAAGGGTCGTGTCATTCTCCAAAGCCGCTAAGGAAGTATATCCAGATGTCGCTGTCGCTGCACCTTCCACCTGCGCTTGGTGGTTCTGTAAGTTCTCCAATTTCGGTATGAGCTCGTAGGTTCTCATATTTGGTACCCATCTAGACTGGACGAGCGCTGTTGGCTGGAGCGACACTCAGGCCCATGGAAATGTTGACTTCTTGCCTTGGTTCTTGGGAGAGATGAAGAAAGCGGAGAAAACTGCCGGAAGGCGTTTGTTGGATTACCTCGATATCCATTATTACTTCCAGGCTGACACCAGCGCAAACACTGACCAAAACAAGGCCCTCAGACTGCGTGCTACTCGTAGCTTCTGGGTAATTTTGATCCATCGCCTTTTTACTTCTTTCTGTCCTCGCTCATAAAACCTTCCATTATAGGACCCAACATATGTTGACGAGTCTTGGGTCGGCACCGGGCCCCAGGAGAATCACCAACCCAACCCTAACAACATCAACCTTATCCCTCGCTTTAAGACTATGATAAACAATATATACCCAGGTACTAAGCTGTCAATCAGCGAATGGAGCTCCACCGAAGCAGACATCTCTGGCGGTCTCGTTGTTGTAGACTCCCTTGGAATCTTCGGAAAGTACGGTCTTGATAGTGCTCAGTACTGGGCCACCCCAAATGAGCTTTCGCCTGTTGGTCTAGCATATTGGCTTTACCGTGGGTACGTGCTGTATCTTTTTTTTTTTTTTTTGTATTTCTTTTTTTGTTTCGTCATATCCACTTATTGGCCGTCTTCTTTCAAAAATAGGTATGGGACGTACTTCGGAAGCAGGAGTGCCCAGGTTACTCTGACCAACCCCAACCCCAACATCTTTGGCGTCTACGCTGGAACACAGAACAACAAGGTTACACTGGTCATCGTCAACAAGGATCCCAAAGCTGTCCAGTCGTTCGCTCTTACTGGTGTTCCGACTGGTTCCTACTTCATTCGTCACTTTGGCGGTGCCGCTGGTCTTGCTAAGTGGCAGGTAAGTTCCGAGTGCCCTGTCATTGAAGCCACGGCGTGCTGACTTGACTGCTTTAGACGACCATCTCTCTTAAATCTGCCAGTTATATTGCTGTTCCTGCATATACGGCTGTATTCCTCCAACAGAAGTAGATTGGATTCTTCAGGCTGCTAGTATTTGGACTCAGATACTGAGCTCTTTTCTATTTAAAATCCTTTTACCCTCTCGAAAGCTTGTCACAATTTGAAAAACATCATTATTATGTGTTAGTCATTGTGTATATTTGAAAGCTCCAACAGCGTTCGGCAACAAAGTCCCAAGGAACCCACATGGTTATGTAATATACATCAAAGAGCGGCAAATTAATGGCGCATAATTTTATTCTTAATCTATCCTATATTGACTTCCACAACCAGCGAACCATCAACAACGGGTTAAACGGTATGTATGTTGAGCCTGTCTGGACGAGATGGAATGGCCGTAAATACAGTATGTCACCGTCATGTGACACGCTAAAAATCCATAAATTAAATAACAGTGTGAATACATAGAGAAAGTACATAAAAAAAAAATCTACATGTAGTAACAAGTCCATATAATGCCCATGCCAAATATCTAAGGAGAAAACAAAGAGGATGAAGAGAAAATAAAGAAAAGGTGGTGAGATGCGATTCGATGGCATTCCCACTGAGTGAAACACCAGCCAAAATAGGGCTGGAACCGATGGTTGATCGCATCAATCATAGTCCTCCCATAATAATAAATTGTATTATATTTGATCTACACATTGAACCGTTGGTCTGTTCACTCTGAGTTTTGGGATACATATACTCCTGCTTAAACTGAAAAATTTGGTATATGCTTCATATATGTGCAGTTGCTTGTTGTTGCGCAGCATGCCAATAGATTTTTTGTGAAGGACCATTTTCACACATCATATTTTCATTGTTTCATAGATATTAATTGGCGGAGACATTCTATGGCCTCATGCTTTTCTAGGTACAATCTCTACTACCTATTGACTAAAACGCGTGCATAATAATAAGTGTGCGTTCACGTATACCAGTGCGCGTGTGCAATCTTTACCTCACTGTGTCATTGTGTATTCGTGTGTCATGTGACGGTGGGATACTGTACCCTCTATAATTGCACTGTTGTCTGACGATTCGGTCAACTAAGGACCAACATCACCCATATTACCTTGCTCTATTTCGAAGACACCGAGATAAATTGCGGAATCGATCCAGGATAACCTTTGGACATGGTCGGAGTCGATGGCTACGTCGAATGGATTTGTTCCGTTGCTGCTGGCTCTCACCTTGCACTATGAACTTACAGCTCCAGTCAAGGCTGAAATCGTTGGGCTTCAGTAGGTTGGCGCAGCAGGTTATGATCTAGCAAATTTAATGTCAAACGTCGTTTTTAGGTCGATAACTTTTGTGATACAAGATGATACCCTAGTTGTTATCCATTAATTGGTATTTAGAAATTTATTTCTCTCGTAATCTGGTATTTCGAGTGTGAGACGGGATATAATCAAGTCAGTCAACGATGGAGTATTGGTTACATGCTACAACTTGATGTCATGAAATTCAAAGTCCGTGATTCAACTCAGAGCTCTCATGGGAGGTGAATTCGATTAGCCTAGGTCTATCTGAAGCCGGCCCTGTGTATGGCGCCGGGGGAATCACACACTCGACATTACGTTCAACGCAGCGCTGACACCGAGTTCCCTTCGCATCTGATGGGAGACACTACACAGATGTCAGTTCGCATTTGCTGTCGACAGTCACTTATAAATCTACCTTGATCTTTCGTCTGCGACACGACAGGCATGCCATTGGAACGCGTTTGAGATGTCTTACCCCCAAAGGCTTTGATACCCCAACATTGGCGCTGGATTCTAATCCGGCACTGGACGAGGAGGGCGAGGAGGACACATTTAGAGGGGACTTGACCGCTTCCTTTGGCCAATCACTAGACTGCAATAGTGGGTATGGAGTAGTACCAAAGTAGCGAAAGAGGCCAGCGACGCGAGTTTTAAAGCGAGCATTTTCAAAAGCAGAAACGACACTACTACTTTATCTGCCACTCAAGACTCACTTTTATAGCCGCTGCGCGGCAACATCTGGTTCTCAACCTCGTGATAACTTGCTCCTCACCACTCATGTGGTTCGTCGCTAAGGACTGGCTTATTTTTACTGCTCAGCAATGCCTCGTCAAGCCCCCCGGAGCAAGCTAAATATATGCCAAGTGTAGAGCAAATGATAACAGAGGTTTGTCACCACTACGAGATGCAGAGCATGCGTTCCAACTGCCCAACGCTGGCAGCCGCGCACGGAAACAGACGGCAGCATCCTACTACCTAGGACCCGACAAGTTGACGAGACTGAACACCTCAGCTCCACTCGCTTAGTGATTCGGTGTCAATGATACGAGTGGGGTCGGGCGAAGTGGCAAACGCTCGTTTCTTTATGCGTCACGTACCTGATTGGCATCGTTGACGGTGGAAGCAACTTGGACCTTTGCACAGAAAAGAGCCTCGGGTTTCGATTTAGAATCATGCCGAAGAGTGAGTGTGCACTGGGGTTAAAATGCGGATAATTTGATAACGAGGGTATGGCTGAGGATCAACGTCGGATAATAAGCGCCAAAACATAGTTTGGTGCAGGAGGCGTGATCGTCTCTCGCTGATAATTCGACAAGGCACAAATATGTTCTTATCTGTTAAAATATCTGTACGACAGGCATAGATAGAGATACGAATACAATTTAGCACTTTATTCAATAAATAAGCACGTTCTTCAACCCCTCCAGACAGCCTACAAAAAGTTGATTCAGAAATTGTGTACAAGACCAATTGAGAGGTACACCTACAGGTCCAGGTTGGGTATACGAAGCGGGAGTGGCTATTGAAGTAAATATAGGTTAACCTTCGAACGAAAGGGGGCGATAAGAACTTACGATAGTAAATATCGATCTTGATACCTGGCTCGTTTCCAGTATAAACACCAGGTATCGCGACCAATGGCCCTGGAGTACCACTACCACCGTTTATAACTTTAACCTGACCACAGCCCAGATAAATTCAACTATCGAAAGAGTTCAGATTGCCGTCGAACGATTTTATAAGGGTAAAACTTACCACCGCCCGCTGCGGCTGCATGTAAGGCGATCTGTTCAATCCGGACAAGATATTCGCCATTCGGGAGGCTCTTTGGAAGCATGAAAGAGACTGTTTCAATACCAGTTGCAGGCCACGATATGCTGGTACCGCCGTTGGTGATGGCAGATATCTCGTGGACTTTGAACCAAACGGTGCCTGAGCCGTCCCAACCGCTGACGCTTCCTGGTGCTTTGGCCATGTAGACGTTTATGACCTATATGTTTAGAGTATGAGGAGAATCAGTGGCCTGGAATGAACATCAATGTCAAGAAATTATCGTACACCAGCATGATAGAGGGCCTGGCTCGCACGGAATCCAATTGTCTGGCCAGCTGCAACTGTAGCTGTTCCAGGCGACGCTGTGCTGCTAGTATAGCATCGTAGGTCTATACTTTTAACATCCTTTACCTAGTCATGGGTCGATTAGAAGTCAGCTAGCCGCTCATTGACAGGGGAGGCAAACTCACTGGATTGAGGTCATAACGGTTGTTCGTCTGACGGACGTTAACCCACTGTGGGGTATCTTGTCCATTGACGATCAAAGTTGGGAATGTGTCTACGCGATGTAGTATGGTCAGTAGGGTTGTGTGTTAGAAGGGTACATCGTCGACTTACAATGGCAGGAAGAAAGCGTCCCGAACGCCAATAAACAGACGATTGCCAGCTTAAGCTTGATCATGTTGAATTATAGGTTGCCTTGGAAGGTTATATGGGATGCATGCCCAGCTCTTATACCGCCCATCGAAACTGTTTTCGTCTCAGACATCAAACATTGAAGATATTGTCAATGAATTCAGATGGATAATTACTTACTAGGGAAATGCATCTTCTGACCCTGTTAACTGTAGCAAACTACCCCGGCAGATCGTAACCACGAGGCGCATTCATATTTGGATACCATTTTATGAGTTTCGAGCAGCATGCGTCGTGCCCTTGTGGTCGCTGTGTCGCATGTCGAGTCGTCGAATATAAGACCTTCGAACCTGCCGTTGAATTAGGTGAGTTTACAGTTCAATTATCAACTGTTATCACCAAACAACTTCAAGCTGAAGAAGCGCTCCTGAACCGTCCTTCACAGCAATTCCGACATACGGACCGAGGTATAAGTTTGGACAAGTGAACCGTCTTGGTATCTGAGAAGCACGGCCTGTCTTTCGGCTCATGCATTTCCACGTGTGTGCGCCATCATCGCGCCATCAGGGTATAAAATAAATATGTCTGATCACTGTGAACCCAATTGGGGCGGAAAAGCCGTAGGGGCGGAAATTTGGAAGGGAAAATGCGCACCTTAACGTCGTAAATTTCAGTCATTAGCATTAAGTGTCGTTCGTCTCCCCCACTCTCACGCCGGGATTTTCCGTACAACGCATCAAAAATCATCAACGGAACATATAGTATTGGAAATACTTCTAAGTCTAGATAAGTAAAACATACCAGTGTTCGTTGATAACTAATAAAATTAAATGAGATTGTTTAAAATAAAAAAAAGTACTACAGTAGTGAGAACGAGGACACCGGTAATAGATACGACATCATTATATAACAGGATTGAACTTTTCTAAAAATAACAGAGCTCTCTTCATCACTCACTTCACTTTCCTCATCGGAAAAGGACTCCTTCCTTGGGCGCTTCGCAACATGCTCTTCTCTGGTGTCTATGTTGTGTTGGCACTTGGAGTTTGTCATGTTCTCAGTTTTTTTTGACAAGCGGTGCTTTCGGGATAGCTCCTTTTGGCACTCTCGGCAAGATGAGCACTGCTTGTGTTCATCGGTGGTGGGGGGTTGTGTTTTACAGTGATGCTTAGAGCATTTTCGCAACGAGTCCATAGCAAGAGGGTAAATAGCAACATATATTACATGAATGGTGGGTCTTCACGAAAAAACACGCAAGTGATCACGTGTGTGCGTTATGATTTGTAATATTTGCTATTTTAGGAAAGGTGAGAGTGGGGGAGACGAGGGCCAGCTCATTAGCATTGTGGGATTAATAGTGGGGGAATATGCACCACTTTTGAAATGTGTCACCAACCTGCGGTGTTGATCCGCCAGATCTCAGTCCGAATTGGGAAAATGAAATCACATGACACACAGTTGGACTTCGACAAGTTCAAGTTCAAGTTGAACGACAACAACACTATCTTTCTCTTCTCCCATTACTATCACCTTCACAGTTGCCTCCCTCTCCAGTCTGATCTTCGCTCACTGCCACACACACCATTCACCTTTACCATCCAGCACCCTCTCTCGTTTCCCCTTGGGTCAGACTCTCGTTGCCCAATTTTTATCATTATTTCTGGGGCAGACTCAGGTCACCTGGTTGAGGTCAGACTCTGTGTCACCTCTTTCACCTTCTCTTCCTCTGGACCTGATTCACACTCTCAGGAAGTCAATACTGAAGAGAGAAGCTACTGACAGTATGTTTTCATTCATTATTACTCTTCCGGCTGCTGACAAGGGCTCTGCTTCATTTGCTAAACTCTTAGCATGGTCTTGGGGGAAAATGCTCATGCCTTTTTTTTTTATGGAGTTTTTGGTGAGTCAATTATATTCTCCGGTCAATACAGCATATGTAACTCTTTCCCCACAGCTCCTCTGGGCACTCTAGCTACCAAAGCCATAGTAATATTTTTTTTGTATTTAATCTGTCACCTAAAAATATACCTTCATTTTTGTTACAAACAATGTGCTTCATTAGCTGTGTAGTGAAAAATAACATAAGTGGCGGAAAACCTATTTTGAACTTAGTGTGGGAGGCGGTGGAAATTACCTGATGATCAGTACCAGCGTACAAATGCGCCCAAAAAAAAAGGCGGATATCGAAAGTTTACCGGCGGTTTATCAGCCGCACTCCACACGTCCAATTTGCACATGGAGGGGCGGGAATTTCACACCTTTACAGGTGGGATTACCGCACCTCATGGGCGGTTTTCGGGCGGCGGGTTTTCCGCCTGTGCTGGGTTCACAGTGGATCAATCTGACCATGCATTCGCAAATGCGTATTCTTGTGCTCGATATAATACAATTTGTGTAGTATTTTGCGATAAGGAATTTAAAAAGAGGATTGGATAGTAAATTTGCTTCAGCCCCTCCAGACAGACTAAAGAGGTGCAATTCAGAACTATCATCAAGAGTTAACCTTTGAAAATCGAACTTACAGGTCCGGGTTGCTTGTAAGAGGTCGTGGCTGTCATAACCCATCAGTCACAGAAAATTGAGAAAGATAGTAAACCATACGGTAGTAGCTGTAGAAAATCAACCCAGGTTCGTACCCAGTGTAAACTCCAGGAATAGCCACCAAAGGTTCAGGGGTTCCACTGCCACCGTTTGTTACCTTGATCTGAGCGCAGCTGATGTAGAATTGGGCTATAGGATTACCCAGGTCAATTCGTGTTCTCTATGTATTGTACGAGAAATACTCACCAAGACCGAAGGCCGACGCGGTATGCAAAGCAATATGCTCAACACGGACGAGGTACTCGCCATTGGGCAAGCTCTTGGGGAGAGTGAAGGAGATCGTGTCGAGTCCAGTCGAAGGCCAGGTGACGGTGTGTTCGCTCAGGTTGGTGATTGCCGAGATCTCATGAACCTTGAACCAAACTGTGCCGCTTCCGTCCCAGCCGTTGACGGAACCTGGAGCCTTTGCCATGTAGACGTTGGCGACCTATTATTTTTAGTGAGCTTTAGTTTCAATGAAATGCTTCGAAGAGATGCGAACGTACGCCGGGGTGGTATATAGCCTGATTGGCGCGAATGCCAATGGTCTGACCAGCCGACACGGTAGCCGTTCCAGCAGTTGTGCCAGATGTGTAGCATCGTAACTCAGGGCTACTTACGTTCGTAACCTTCAAGGTGACACAAAAAGACATTTAGCATAGATGGGGGAGTTCGAGGCAAGAAGGACTTGCTGGAACACCGCTTTGGTAGTTATTAGTCTGGCGGACATTAACCCATTCGCCAGTATCTTGACCATTGACAACCAAGGTCGGGAATGTATCTACGAAGAGATCATAAGCCATTGCAAATAATAAAAAGTGGGGAAAATTAGACGAACAATGGCATGAAACCAGAGTAGCAAATGAGAGCAGAGACGCAACGGCGAGCTTGAAGTTGACCATGGTTAAACAGCTTCCTGAAGAGAATACTGCTTCGTTAGTGGGGCTTTTATACCTCTTCTCGAGGGCATTTTGCTGTCTAGACACACACGCCCTTAACGAGTTAATTTCACTGCCTCGATGTCCTGGATCAAAGCATTGTCCACTATCAGCTCATGTGCCTATGTATTTCGAAGGAGCGGCATGAGATAGGGGAATATGGCCAACATCCATGGGTGAATGCCGCTTGAATGGATCAATCTCAATATATTTTGTCGCATAGGGAGCCTGGCGGAAATAAACGTCTCTAACCAATCGGAGATAATTAGATAGTCTTGGTATTGTACAACTACAAAGAGATATGGCGTTTACAAGCGGCATCGCATATGGCTACCTTGAGAGGCATACATCAATTATATGAAGTCGTTCTAGCGCGCTCGTTTTGCAGACTCACCATTGCACCCAAGTTTTTCAACGGTCGAGATTCACCTATCATCCTCTCCAACTAAGCCCTGTGACGCAAAGTCCGAATTTCACGACCAGCAGCCTAGAGAATGAATTCAGGTATAATATCGGGAATATCATGACAAATGAGGCTGGAGAGCTTCACTTGAAATACTCCAACCTATTCAAAGGCGGGGCACTCGGAATACATGAAACTAGGGTGGTTCAAAGTTGGCGCAGCGCTGCAACACATCACATTAGCAAGCCAATGCGATACCCTCGCAGCACTGCAAATGCCGCAGCGTCCACTTTGAACGTCCCAAAAAAGGGAGAGGCTCAGATGTTTCGAAGCTTGATCCCTGCGCTTCATTCCATACTGTTGCCATGTGCTGACCATCACAAACTTGATAAAGCGTAGTATATGGTCATGCGAGGGATTTGTGAGGACATTCTTTTGATTGACACGGAAGTCCGTAATACTAGGGCTGCGCACCATACCGTTACAAGAACTCAATTTCAGCTCAATTTTACAGCCACGCGCATGTGGCGAGTCTCATTACGAAGAAGGGATGCTATTCATTCGACGACTGACACTTGGCGTGCAGGACGAATTCGCCATTTCTTACTCCGGAGTCCGATTGAGGTAATAAAAATGTTGAGACGGCCATAAGCATCCAGTATCTCGGGCCATCTATCACCCCTAGGGGTGAGTATCCTTTTGTCAGAACGTCATAAGTCTAGAATCTCGATCCTCATCGTCGTTTTATAGACGCAAATCCCGCCTTCCGCGTCTATGAGGTTGATCCCGATACCTACGAAGTCATGGATGCCAAAACAATTATGGGTGAGCGCTTCTTGGCCACCCTCAAAGCGACAATGTAGCTGATTGAACACTCACATTGCCAATGGCTGAGTTACCATCCCCTTCTTCCAAATTATAAAACCATGTCAAATACTTCTGCATGATTATTCCTTTCAGCTACATGGATCACGCAATATAGTACTCGGTAATTCTGCATCTCAGCAGTTGGCGGCTGGCCACGCAACAAACCCTTGAATGCCATGGTTTGGCACAAAGTTACGCAAGCCTTCGAAGCTGACAACTCCTTGTTCACGCAATTTGTCGCATTCGAGGACAGAGGAGGCCCTCTCCAAAACTGCGACGCTGAATGCAAGACAAAGACGATTTGTAACCTTCATGCAGGAAGAATCGAGAATGGCTGCGTGCGTTTATGTTCTAAACCCTGCCATGTGATTTCCGTCATCATCTAATGGCTCGTACCATAGCACTCAGCCAATCCTGGATTCCCCTTGAATAGGAGGAGGGACCGCAGTATTGACTTGTCTTCTGCTGGTCATTCAGAGCATTGTGAAGGGGCAGGAATGTCGTCTATTTTGTCTGGCGCAGCGCAGAAAATGGTATGTCATTCTTCGATCGGTATACGAGTCGCTTCAAATTGAAATTTGATGCACTATTAGCAATCACCTGATGACGAGGCTTTGGCAGGAGAGCTGAAGGTTGCCCTCTCGCAGCCTTTAGTAAGTCACAGATTGGACAGCCACAGGCCTAAAAAAAGGATTGACGAAACGAAGATTGGCAGCGTTAAACCTTTGCTCCGTCACTGAGTCCTCCCTGGTTGTCAATGACGGTCTGAGAAATTGTGAGAATGGTGCTTATCCGGGACTCATACGATGCGCAAATAGACTTGTAGATACCATTTGTCTTTTACACGGTCCTCAAATATGTATATGAGCTGATTTTTGTATTGCTCCTGGCCTGATCCGCGTGTATGGCTATCCGAGTTGAATAGACTTCTGATATGCGAATCATATTCGATGGCAATCTGGTGTGCGATAATAATCCCAAACCGTTTTTGAACACGGCTGTCGATGCTATCGTCTCCTTTTATATCCCCGATTACCAAAAGTTATTTTATTCCTTGTCTTGTTTTCAGCTGACCTTTTCGCGACTTTCATGAGCTGTTGACATCTTTTCAACGCCATGCAGAATATGACAGAGGTGGGGGTTTTTTTTGATTGAATCAAAAATGACGGTGAGAATATCGGGAAATCATGAGGCTTACTGGGCTCCGAGTCTGGCTGAGCAAAAAAGTTTCTTAACTACCATCTCCTTCAAGTTCACTTCTTGTCAGCTGGCCTCCGCACTCAGTCTTGGGACAGTCAATGTTCTTTAGAACAACAAGACATGGATACGGTTTTGCTCTTAACAAACGATTCCGAGTCAAATGTGCGAACAGGTCACAAAGCGTCGCGGTTTTCCTGCACCCCTGGTTAAACTGAATTCTATAAAAGCGTCCATTAGCCACGGCTTCATGTTCAACACCCACTCTTCCGATATACTTCGAACCAAAAAAAAAGAGGTCGCCTACACTACTACCACATGAGTTACTTTTCTCAACCCCGAGGGCGAAGTCGGACCCGTTCCAGAAGTTCCTCCAGGCGCAGAGCTCATTCGCCGCCCCCAACTATGATCATGCAACCTAGAGTTCCCACTATCACCCCTATGCCGCAGCCCGTCATAATTCCGACGCAAGCATCCAGGAGCAGCTCCCGTCCTCGCAGTAGGAGCGCATCACCGATTATCGAACCACCCCTTGACCCAGGCACCATTCAGCTGGACTCGATCAAGGACAGCAAAATCACTAGTGTCAGTGTATACTCTGCACGAGCGGAGGTTACGCGCGTTTTCACCGTTAACGTCAAAGCTGGCTTAAATCAGCTTCTCGTGCGTGGTTTACCGCGAGTTCTCGATCAAGACTCTTTCAGGTATTCATTAGTTTCGTTCCTCATAGTAATTGGACATGACCTCATCGCAACTGTGCAGGGTGGAGGGTCGTGGCTCAGCGACTATCCATGATGTGACGCTGGGCCAATTACAGTCCCCCTCTGTTCATGCGTCGTCAGAGACAGTAGAAGAACTTCAAGTGTCGAAGCAGCGCGTCGACATGGCGCTTGACAGGACCAGGCGGACTGCGAGAGCCCACGAGGTGTATCTGATGACAGTTAACTCGGAGCATTTGGACACGGCTAGGCTCTCTCATGTCGTCCAAACCTACAGTGCTGCTGCGAGTGAGTTGGACGACCAAATCATCGAGCTCGAGAGTCAAAAGAAGGACCTAGAGAAGAAAATTCAGGATGAAAAAGCCAAGCTGAGAACGATGAAGATAGGAAGCTACGATCAGAGGCTGAGTATGAAAGCTGCGATCAGTGTCTTTGCTGACCTTGAAGGCGAGATCACCATCGCTTTGATCTACGGTAAGTTGTTTTTTTTCGCTTTTCATAAATAGATCTTCATACTGACAACTCTCTAACAAACAGCTGTTACTAATGCCAGCTGGAAGGCCAGTTACGATATTAGAGTTGACATGCAAAACAAAGGAAAGCCGATACAACTGGCCTACAAGGGTACGATTACTCAAAGTACCGGGGAGGTAATGAGTTTAAAACCCTCTTTTGGAGTTGCTAATCATACGTATCATTCGCCGATCAGGACTGGAACGACGTTCGTCTCATTCTCGAAACTGCTAGTCCTACCTTTGGGATATCGGTCCCGACCCTTGACCCTTGGTCGCTCTCAGTCAAGAGACCAGTTGCGCGACAAGGTTATGTACCCACCCAGCAGCCGACAATTATTATGCAGCCGATGCCCCAGATGATGCCCACCATGATGCCTGGTATGCCAATGAGCGGACCAGTCATTGCGCACCGAGTTACCGACGTTAGCTCTAAGGGAACTGTGAACGCTACGTTCTCGGTCCCTGGGCTCATTAGCATCCCGAGCGATGGTCAATCTCACAATGTCACCATTACGGCTCTCTTCCTCGAGAACACTATGAGCTGGGTGTGTGTGCCCAAGAAGGATAGCAAGATACATTTGAAGGTTTGTCGACCTTCTAGGTTCAATAGTATGACGACTCATCCTAGGTTTCTCCTTTCTCAGGCAAAAATCAAGAATGCTTCGGAGTATACTCTTCTCGCAGGCAGCGCCAATGTTTATCTCGATGGCAGTTTCATTTCGAAGACAAACGTGCCTCTCGTGAGCCCAGACGAGACGTTCGATTGTCCTCTCGGGTACGTCTTTCACATACATTTTCCTCAGCCAAACTTTCACACTCAATTCCCCCGGGCCCTGAAGTCTCGATCCATCGATTCGTGTCACCTACCATCCTCGCAGCAAGAAGATATCGAAATCAGGGTTCTACACAAAATCGACCAACTACGTCTACCAACAACGCATCACGATCTTCAACACCAAAACTCATGCGCTCGACGGCCTTAAAGTCCTCGACCAATTCCCGATTTCTGAGGACTCAACGATCGTAGTCAAGCATGTCAACCCGCCCCTCGTCGTTCCATCCCCTGAGTCAGCCAACGCCGGCAACACCAGCTCTTCCTCGAACAATCCTCCCAATGTGAAAGGGATCGCACCTGTGAAGGTCTCGGAAGGCGTTGTCGCACAATGGGATGGCGCTGATGAAGTCGAGAGTGGAAATGTATCCATCGATTCCGTCGGGAAGGACGGCAAACTGGCCTGGATATGCTCGATTCCTGCTGGCACGAAGCTCGGTCTTGTGCTGCATTGGGAAGTCACGACCCCTGTTCGAACAGAGGTAAATGGGCTGTAGTAGTTTCGTCTCCAAGACTGATTGGGATTTGTATATTGTTGTAATTAATTGTATCATAACGATTTGTTCCAAGAAGATTATGCGTAGTGAGAGAATTTCGAAATGTATATATTTGTCGACGTGCTGTATATGCAGCGAAAGCCAAACATTGTAGTGCCTTCGCGTTTCGAAGGATCGATGAACCCGTATTATGCATATAATTACTTAAATGCGTCAAATAATAAATTGTGTCAAAAGAACTAACGATATGAATAATCGAAATCGCCCCAGACCCTGTACGGTTCATACCCATAACATCCCGCCTGTCCACAACAGCATCCACTTTCCACTGCGCCATAATCATTGGTCACACATCCATATGATAAACACCACAAAAACAACGAGGGCGAGGCAGGCGAACATTCCATACGCGACATCCAGAGGTTTCGGCTTCTTCGGCTCTGTTGAAGGTGAAGTCGGTGTTGAAGATGATGAGAAATCGAGAGATGCGTATGTTGGCGTGAATGAAAGATAAGACGATGAGAGCGCGGATGTTTGACTCGTGGTGTTGAGGAGATCCACGACGCTGGTTGGGGTTGTGAGCGGTAGTGAGGAGTTGAGGGTTACAGTTGAGAATGTGGCACGTGCGATGGATGGTGTTGTCGTTGGTGTTGCGGCGAGACGTGTTGAAAGAGTTGTATGAGACATTGTCGACAGGATTCGAGCCTTGACGCGAGAATATAGCGAATTGGAGAAGCTGGAGGTTCTTGTCTAGATGCGAATCAAAGTGAAAACGTGACGGTTGGTGAAGATATGATAGCGTTCGGCCTTTGTAGTTATATGTAGAGAAAACTGGGTCAATCCAGGGACAGGAACATCCACATAGCCTTCAAGTGACAGCGGAAACCGGGACTATGAAGGGGATACACTAATATTAGGAGTGATATCCTTGTAGACAAGGGCAGTATGTTCAAGGCGTGGCCGCAGAGGATCCTGAGGGCAACAGCACACCGCCCGTTCAACATCAACTCTCATACTAGAGATAGGGATACTCGGAGAGACAGCGTTGTTGACGACGTTCACATTTGTTTCTGCGTCCGTTCTGGTACTTTTATCGATGTCAGTCGAGTCGAGGCAAGAGCAGGAGTCAACAACTTACCAAAGTGCACTGAGACCACACGTCATTTCAGGGTCCGGCGAAATAGGGGGGAATTCAGTAGAAGAATCCAAGGAAGGCAACAGCATGAATGCTGTTGACGGTACAGAAAGACAGATGGCGCGAGTACACTTGAAACAAACCTGATGAGCAAAGGAAACATGGCAAGCGAACGACAAAAGTCAGGTTTGTTCCTTGTTGGTCAGAGGTAGAAATCCGGCGCCGTGAGGTCATCTCAACTGCGAAGGAACACGTCCTCATCGACTCCAAGATTGACGTGGTCGTCTGAGCAGTGTGTGGTTCCATGGTCGACAAAGGAGATCCAGACTAAAAGGCTTGTATGATGTAATGTCAGGGAAACGAGCAACCTTCACGTCCAAGGCAACAGAGAAAGCCAAAGATAAGAGGGTAGAGTAGAGACTATTATACAAAGCGAGGAAGTTCATTGAAGGCAAGCTTGTAGGAATAACGACCGAACAAAATGAGGACCCCAAACCTTCGTTCATCATCAATGTTGACGACGAACTGTTAATGTGACAAACGCGACCGGTGCCACAGGACGTGAATCGCCCGACAAAGAACAAGGCTTGCAGTAATGCAAAGAGTGGGCCGCATTCGTTCAAGTTGTGATGAGACGAGCAAGTAGCAGGCAGAAGCGTATCCATGGCGCGTTGACAAAGACGCCAATAGGGCAAGCAGCTTGCTAAGGAGAACATCCTAAAACAACGTGAAAAGATGAACTCTAGGGGCCAAAATGAAGACTTGCCTCAAGTAAAACATGTTACAAGCCGTCTAAGATAAACCATCGCATCAAAGAGATCACACCAGAGAAAATAGTACAAAGATCGAGAAAATGAATTAAAATAAATAATACAATGCGAATACATAAAGAAACAACGAGAACATGACGCGACGACGAGAAAATCCGTTTACTTGGCTCCTGCTGATGAGAACTTGGTCACTGACTTGGTGCCCTCTGAGATAGCGTGCTTGGCGAGTTCACCGGGGAGAATGAGGCGGACGGATGTCTGAATTTCACGAGAGGAGATTGTTGACTTCTTGGAGTATGAAGCGAGTTCTGAAAATAATAGGTAAGCAAGACCAAAGAAGAAAAAGTGAAGGCAAAAGACGTACTGGAAGCTTCAGTGGCAATGCGCTCAAAGATATCGTTCACGAACGAGTTAAGGATGGCCATCGCCTTGTTGGAGATACCAGTATCGGGGTGGACCTGCTTGAGGACTAAGATAGAAAAGTGGATTAGATCAAGTATAAAAGCGCGCTTGAAGAGAAAATTGCTTACCCTTGTAGATGTAAGAGGAGTAAGTCTCCTTTCTGACCTTCTTTCTCTTCTTCTTCTCGCCATCAGCTGGTGCTGCAGCTTTGGAAGTCTTCTTAGCAGCCTTGGAGCCTTCACTGGCCTTAGCGGGAGCCTTGGAGGCGGTGGAGGCAGGAGCCTTGCCAGCGGTGGAAGCGGGTTTTGGGGCCATTGATATAAAGTTGGTGGTGGTGGTGAAGAGTGTTGGTGGTGGTGATGGTGGTAGGGGTTAAAAAGACTGATGGTAAAGTCGAGAGATTGTGGTTGGTATTAAATAAGAACGCGACTGTTTGTCTGTGTTGTGTTGAACGCGCCTTTGTTGATTGTCGTAAACGCGTTTATTACATCACGTGACTGTGTGACGCGCAGGCATTTTCGTTTGTTGAATGGTACGTGCGCTCTCTTGTCTTTTGACTATAAATACAGAGCGACGATGGCTGGTCGGCTTTCCTCATCTTTCCCTCTTTCCACCACCACAAGCAGAGCCACTCGTCTCTTAACTCAACTATCTTCACCACCACCTCCACCACCAACTTAAACAACAATGTCTGGAAAGGGAAAAGCTGGCAAATCCGGAGGCAAGGCCGCTGGTTCTTCTGGTGACTCCAAGTCCCAATCTCGTTCGGCCAAGGCTGGTCTCCAGTTCCCAGTCGGTCGTGTTCACCGTCTCTTGAAGAAGGGCAACTATGCTCAACGTGTCGGTGCTGGTGCTCCAGGTATGCACTTCAACAGTTTTACTGCATACAGCATTTCTCTAACTCCACTTTTCTCTCTTATTATCTTAGTTTACCTTGCTGCCGTTCTTGAGTACCTCGCCGCTGAGATTCTCGAGTTGGCTGGTAACGCCGCCCGTGATAACAAGAAGCAACGTATCGTCCCCCGTCATCTTCAACTCGCCATCCGTAACGACGAGGAGTGAGTAGTGGTGTTTTTTACTTATCGGTTCATCAGTGACTCATCACTCTCCATCTAGACTGCAGAAGCTCCTTGGTAACGTTGTTATCTCGCAAGGTGGTGTTGTGCCCCACATCGCACCCGTAAGCATCCATATCCACCTATTCCTCATTTTCTTTTCACTCATGCAATATTCTTTAGGAACTCCTTCCCACAAAATCAGGGAAGAAGAAGGACGAGGGCATCAGCCAAGAGCTATAATTTCGTTTCTATTTATTTTGCGTCTATTTTCTTTTCTCTGTCGCTTTGGTCTTGTACATGTGTATTATTTTCGCCGGCCCACTAATTAATTGCATTCAACCCGCATTCATGATGACTGAACTGTTTTGCATTCTCAAGCTTCGTTGCCATGGACGACGAGTGGCTTGTTCGGTGATTGAGGCTTGTTTTAAAAGTCGGGGCGCATCTAATGTCGGTCTAGATGGTACGGCTTTCGGTTGGTTATTGGTGACGTTGTTGACGTGGTTTGACAGCATGCCTCTAGCTAGATGGCGTGTGTTGGGGCTGTCAGCCACATTACGCTCTTTATTCACCATCGAGCTTCATGCTTGCGCCTTTTCTGATAGACCCGCCTCATTTGCTGCTTGCATTTCAAGGTGTGTTCGGCTCTTTTTTGCTCTCTTTGTTCCCTCGTAGCCTCAACATCCATTGATACTTCCATCAGTGGCCGACCCTTTTTGCAACGTTGGTTATTGACACTTTGGTCTGGCTTGGTTGGCCACTTACAACGGTAGAGGCTGGCAACGAGGATGGATGGAGGGAATACTTAGGTTGCGGTTATCCATGTTCAAAGGTCGGCGTCTACATGCGTGCCACATCAGCGGCCTGCATCCTCTTCAAGTTTTTCTTTGTTTTCCTTGTGCTGTCTCGTTTGTTGAAGATCGAGCGCTACCCTCTCAACATGACCTGGGGTCTTGATCAGCTGTCGTGTAGCGTATTCTCGACCTGGACCTCAAGTTCCTGGCCGTTGTTCATTTCCCTCATTCCAAGCCATCTCGTCTCATCATGTCGTCTCACATTGTCATTACCGTCCCAGCAAAGTTCTCCGTTGGTTCCTCTGCGCTCGCAGGCCCCAGATCTCTCCACGCCTTATCTGGTGTTCTATCTCGCCTTGATCCTGTCTTGGTGCATAGCCTCTAGGCTCGTGACCAACCTGTATGCGATTCATTGGGCTCGCTATTAGTATTAGTCGCGCTCAATTATGTTGGACCCTCTCCTCATCATCTCCCTAGATAGAAGTACTACTTCCTCGTTGACCTCAGTTATTTCCCCTCCTATCTGCCTTCATCATTCTTCCATCAATCTCATCACTCTTCTCACATCCTCGTATAAATACCTTTGTAATGCTCATTCGTACCTCAGTCATTCTCTCCCTTTCTGACTGAGGTATGCTCTTTCGTTTTTCCTTCATATCTCAGTAGTATTGATCTTTTACCTACGTACAGCCTGATTGTCTGTCCTATAGTCCTCTGACAGGTTATGGGCCTTTCCTCAACATGGTTCTATTGGACTAAGTTTTAGGCTTTTCATTTACTCTCGGTGTCTTTTCACGCACCATGTCGGACCCAAATTCTGGACACGGAACTCCATCCTGTTCGCAACAGAAATCCAGGGCTACCGAAAGTCTTTCACACATCAACATCGACTCTCTGTCTCCTCAACAGCAAGTCAACCTGGCACATCATCTTTTGAGTGTCAATACTCCCCTCCCCTTACCATCTTCCTTATCTCTTGCTCCGTTGGTCTCAACATCAACTGTTTGTCTTTCTTCTTTGCATTTGCCTCGAAATTTTACAGATGACCTACCTACTGCTCCTCCTTATACCCGTCTTGGCACTTCCTCTTTTCTTGATGTACCAAAAAATTCCCAGACTTCGTCTATCTCCTCGGGCTCTCCTGAGATTTACCATTCCATTACCAGCTCTCCAGGCCTATTATTATCTTCTTCTTGTTCTTTGACAACTGGTTGTGTTTTGCCCCCTCCTTTTCCCTTAACTCGTTCTGGAGGGTTGTTTGATGTGGCTGTGCCACAAGCGGATGCCAAGTAGCATCACGAGCATGAGCAGCGAGCTGACCAAGTGGGTTGATCCCAAAAGTAAACAAAGACATACACACAGTTGAGCGTCCTCACTGTCTTTGGATTGCTCTTCACCTCCAATTAATACTACTCATGTTACGTCGCACTTCGCGTCTGTGGGCGGGTGACAATTCCATGTCAATATCAAAATTATCAACAGAAATACTGCTTTGGATTGTCAGTCATCTTCAACCCGAAGATGTAATGAAATTTGGCCAAGTGTGTAATTTATCTTCGACGCGTCGCGCGTTTCTCGGCAGGAACGACAATAACTCGAACTTCATAATTGCAGACTTGTAGGAGGTATCATGAAGCCTGCGAGGACACGCTTTTATGGAGAGAACTCGCTTATCAGATGTGCTTCACCAACATGATTCTCATTCCTCATGACATTGACCGTCTCTTGCTCAAAGAGCTCAAGCATCTTGCTACAGGTCCAAGCAGGACACTCAGACTTTTAGAAGCTCATCGTCAACCACCCAAGGCAGATCGCGACGACATAGCAAAATATTTGGTTCCCAAACGGACGACAAGGGTCCCTTCTAAAACTAAGTTGGAGGTAGACCAAATGAATCTCATACCTGGCGGTAGATACATGGTCACTCTCGCGTATGACGTGTTCAATCTCTGGGACCTTGGTGCATCACCCGATAAACGACCAGTTTCTTTGAAGCAGTGGACCCACCCGACAGATGATGGTGTTATTCTTACCTATGCGCCTACATCCGACCAGAAGGGACTGCGGCTCCTGGTATCAAGTTCGAGGTAAGGTATTTACCCTTGTGGAATGGACATATAATTCTGATGTGCAACCTGACAGTCCAACTCCTAGTGTGACAGCGTATAAATTATCGTTTACGAGTACTGGTGCCGTGGATCTTACGAGTGTGGTAGGACCTCTGGACGGAGACGTCGACGACGATGGCTTTGCTTGCTGGACTGTATCCGGAACCCGCTTTGCATACATTTTCAACTCGGTCATGTGTATCTGGGATTTTGAGCAAAATCAGTTTGTGAGATGGAGTGCAGGCGCTGTTAGTGACGAAGCTCAAGAGGTAAGTCCTATTCTTTTAGACATTGCCCTCACTCAATGATACTCACTTACAATCAGATTATGTTTTACGGCGATAGAGTCTGGTTACTATGCAACAAGGTGATGCAGGCTTGGACCTTACCCACTTTCATGCCTTTGGAAACATATTCAGGAAGACCCGCAGAAGTCGTACCTCCAGAATTTACTGTTGACATCACAAGTCCCTCGAAGGGGTATGATACGTTCGTGGAAGAATATGAAGCGTCTTGGATCTCGTGTCAAGATTGGTACACCAATTTTGGGAGCTCAGTAACCTCGTTTGATATTGCCTGGACAGAAAAAGGGCGAGACAAGGTCACCACCTACCCTCTTTCGCATATCTACACAGAAAACCCCCCCACCCGTGCAATAGAACCTATGTCAACGTTTGACATGCCTGCTTTGGCATGGGACACCCTTCTCCCCCGCACCGTCGACTATACACGGTTCTGCGGCGACTTTCTGGTCAAATCCATGTGCTCTTTCCGCCAGCCATACGCACTCAATCTCGTCATCTCTCCTATTTCGTCGAAGAAGTCAAAGAGCTTTCGCGTAGCTCTTCCCATAGAGACCAAGACCAACGGAAAAAACGACGTCCAATCACAAGACGAAGACTTACTTTTCGATGCAATGCATTCGCAACTATTCGACCCTATTGCTGGTCGGTGTTGTAGGATCAGTGAGGACGATTCGAAGAGTATTTTGGTTTGGGATTACTTGGATTTTTAATGTGATTTCTAACTATTAGTATTTAATCTTGGTAGCTGGTCTAGTGCTAATGTAGGTGGATGTTGTAGGTCGTAATTCCCGATCGCAAACAACAAAACCGTAGAAAGACATTACTCCAGGATTATGATGGGCCTAGGATTGCGCCTTAATATTTCCACTTACCCAATCAATAAACTTAGTCCATTACCCACTTTCATCCCCTTGATCTTGACGCAACGTGTTTATTCCTATGAACTTTTCGTACTTTACCTGGACCCGACGCCGGTAGTCGTACTAAGTTGCTCTGAGTGTTCGGCAACGAGCATAACCCTGCCGCCCTGTGGTTCAAACTGCCTCACACCTTTTATATTCCATACTCCAGATATGGGCTGCCTGCTGGCTAAGTCTGGATTCGGGCAGGTCGGCGTCCAAAATAGATAACAGGGATGGGATAACTGAGCGAAATGGTATTTTTCTGACCGTCATCATTACTCACCTTCAACTTGGCTCTGAGCCCTCTGTCAGTGTACACGTCTTTCATTAAAAGGCTTTGAATGTTATTTTCTTCTCATGAGTCTCCAGATCAGCAGGTGCAACTTGAATGTGTTTTTCACGAGCTTGATGATTAATTCAGAATGATTGATTTTGCTCACGCATACGGGAATCGGTCATATAAACGAACCCATATTTGCCGAGCTGCTGTGTGTTCCTGTTCCATTCCCCTCACATTTCATTTTGAAACAACCACAACGTTCTCCGAACGTATTCAGTTGACCTCGTTTCAACGTCTTTTATCTTGCAGGGTCATAAACCAGAAGTTCGGTAAACAAGAGGTACAGCACTCCTGAGGCTTTCACACAGGGTGGCACTGGGATTGATAAAAATACGCAGCTTAACCTCAAACCACCATCTTTACGACTATGACTACGCTTCAGTACACGCCAGTTGAAGAAATTGAGGGGGTGCGTTGTTAATTTCCTGCTAGTATGGTGGAACCAGGCTTATCTTGGCCCATAGATTCGCAATGAGCTGCGCGCCGGGTTTGCTTCAGAGAAGATGAAGCCCATCGCGTACAGAAAGTACCAGCTTCAGAAGCTCATGTACATGGTTAAAGACAACATGTCAAAGTTTGAAGAGACTTTGAAGAGTGACCTCAACAGGCCTGTCCTTGAGAGCAGATTGTACGTTGGCTGCATGATCCTCTTGACGACACTGTGTGCTCATGCGATATCTCATCTAGCATGGAACTCATTCCTGCAATCACTGAGGCGCTCACTCAGTACAAGAACGTAGACAAATGGGCAAAGCCCACCAAACCTCCATTCAACTTCAACTTCTTCGCCATGAAACCTCAGATCAGGAAGGAACCCAAGGGAACCGTCCTCATCATCGCGCCATTCAACTATCCCGTCTGGTTGCTGCTTAGTCCTTTGGTGCGTTCTTCAGTCCGCGCCCCGTCTCGTTTTTCCGTGCAGACTCTCATGAAAATCTAAAGGCCGGAGCGCTCGCAGCTGGAAACACTGTTCTCCTTAAACCTTCCGAGTCGACCCCTGCTACAAGTGCTCTTCTCGCCGAGGTCGTTGCCAAATACCTCGACAAGGACGTCGTCAGAGTCGTTAATGGCGCTGTTCCAGAGACTACCAAGGTATGTGCATGACGTCCTTCTTACCTAAAAATGGCTGACTGATTGTATGTTTTAGCTGTTGGAGCTTCAGTGGGATCACAGTGCGTTATTTTTGGCTCCTATCCCTATTATGGTGACAGTTTTGTTAATTCTTCGTTCCTCCCCTCAAATAGTTCTCTATACTGGTATGTTTCTTTATACACCCCTCTGGCAGCTCGCACTCAAAATTGTGTTTCGCTAATTATAGGTGGAGCCAATGTTGCCAAGATTGTAGCCACCGCTGCTGCCAAACACCTTACTCCAGTTTCTTTGGAGCTAGGAGGTGCGTTTATATTGGCACCCAGGTTCCATTCCTGGGATTCTCGTTGATCATTTTGACCAAATGGGTTCATAGGCAAATCCCCTGTCATCGTCGACTCGACATGCGACCTCAAGACCACCGCTAAGCGTCTTCTCTGGGGAAAGACAGTCAACGCGGGCCAGACTTGCGTTGCTCCTGACTACGTTCTCGTACCACGCGAGTTCCAAGATACCCTCGTCAACGCACTGAAAGAAGTGTATGTACTTCCGCTGTCAGCAGCCTACCTGAACTAATTTTGAATCTAGTTACGAGGAATTCTACCCCGATGCTTCTCTTCGTGCTGGCGCACCCGAAGCTTACAGCCGCATTGTCACGGCTCAAGCTACTAACCGTATTGCGGGTTTGCTTGAAAATACGCAAGGAACTGTCGTTGTCGGTGGAGAGGTTGACAAGGCTAGCAAGTTCATTGCGCCTACTATTGTGAAGGATGTCAAGGCTACCGATTCTCTGATGAGCCAGTAAGTGATGCTTTTACGTGGCCTGTGGGTTTAACTCATCAGTAATTTAGGGAAATCTTCGGTCCTATTCTTCCCATTGTTCCAGTTGACGACATTGATGAGGCCATTAAATTCGTGAATGAGCGGTATGATTTTTGATTTTATGTTTACTTGGGGTGTATCGCTAAATATTGTAAATAGCGACCATCCTCTCGCACTTTATGTCTTCTCTCAAGACAATGAAGTCAAGACTAAAGGTACGCCACCCCTGATCACCATCCCATTATCCAACTAACGACGTTCCAATATGAAGTCTTCAACAAGACCCAGAGTGGCGCTGCTGTAGCCAATGAGGTAGTCATCCATACCGGAGCTGATGGTCTTCCATTCGGCGGAGTTGGTCCCAGTGGATGTAAGTCGACTATGTTCATCTCAGAGACGCGACAATATTAAATGCGGCTATAGATGGAATGCACACTGGTATTTACAGCTTTGAGATGTTCACCCATTTGCGCGCGTCACTTGACTCTCCGTCATGGTATGAAAATTTCTTTCTTTCATAACGAGCACGCTAATATAATATCCTCGCGCTTTAGGGTGGACGCCGTCCTCAAATTCAGATATCCCCCATACACTGTACGTCTCATTCGCATCTTACTCATTAAAACAATGCACCATACCTAACCTAACTCTACAGGAATCCAAGGCCAACGCCGCAATGCGCTTGCTAGGCAGCTTGCCTGCTCGCCCAACAGCACCTCCTTCTGCGGCTGGACAAAAATGGTGGGGCAAATGGTTTATTGTGGCATTCGCCATTGCTATTGCGGGTGGGCTGACACAGAAATGGAAGAGGCTTTCTTGATCCCTCACTACCCCTTTTCCATATTTTTTTCTTAATTTTTTTTCTCATTTATGCGGCCTCTTCCTACCCTCTTTTCCTTTACGTTTATTTTTTTTGACGTTCATTTTTCTTAGTACATCATTTCCCAGTCAAATTTTATGCGATGCTCTTCACTCCTTTTTTCTATTTTCCTCCGCTCCTTTCGGTTGTTATAGGTTTTGCAGTATGATCATCATCGTCATCAGACTATCGGAGAATCACCTGAGGACCCCCTTGAATCAATTACTCAACCGTAACGGTGCCATTGCGACTCCAGCATGCATCACTAATTTCAAATACGGATCAATGGTCGGTCTTCCATGGTGAGTTACAGGAGAAGACAAGAACAATCTAGGAATAGAATGTATACCAGCACCGGCATGAAATACCCAATGAACAGCTGTCAGCGGCTCCGTCCCCGTTAGCTTCCAAGTGATCCAGAAGAGAAGAAGCTTAGGAGGTGGACAGATTGGGAAGGAGAGCGGATTTTGGGAGGCTTTGAAGTTTGATCTAGGCAATTGGCGCCGTGATGGCGGGGTGTAAGGGGATGTATAGGATTGGTGCTCGTGTACTTGTTGTATTGTATGGGTGCAATTACTTTTTAATTCCTCAAACTCTAATTGTGATGAGATGCGGCGGGATTCATTATTTGAGAGTGGTGACGGCGGACAGGGTCGCGCTTGAGGTCCTAAGAAGACGCGTCGCGACGCGTCTATCACGTGTGGATAGATTATTCATAGGGGCTTTCACCGAACTCGCTATTTGTAGCTCACCCACTCATGCGTCTGCTTCAAACCAATCGGCAGTGGTATTCGAGAATGTCGTATCAGTCTCCTAAAACCTTGTGCTACAACGACCAGAGACCCAGGTATGCACACTCTATAAGCCTAGTGTTTCCTGCTCGTCTCACGGCGATCTGCCATGAAGCCCGAATTGAATGCAATTTAAACGAGGATGAGCACATGATCACTGAACCTCCGAGACTTTTATTCTTGATGTGGTCTTTGAATTGATCCTGGCAGAACTAGATGGGGAGCCAATCACAGGATGTGAGGGTTGTGGGTAGATAAATAAATTTGGTATGTTTCCTTTTCTTTCCTATGTCGGAGGTGGAGAAGATGTCAGGATGATCCCTGCGTCCTGTGGTCTGATGACCATCCCTCAACGGGAGGTAGAACTTTGCCCATGTCAGTCTCCCAGGATAACTTTTGACTTTGCGCACAAATACGACATCATGACGTTTGATGGTCATAATTTTATCAGGGTCCAAAGAAGTGTTGGCGTTATCTCGAGATACTAGTACTTACTTCAAGAGGACGCAGTAGAGGGGTGTATGCAGAGACCAACATACCCATCCACTGATCCGTCGGTTACTTGTCTATACTGCGCACATGGACATCTTCTCCACTCTAACCTCTCCTCCGCTCGTCTCTCGTTCTCACTGTGGGGTCTGATGCAGACAGATAACTCGAAGTATCATATTATTTGCTCGATCCTTTACACCAACGCCTAAAGCGCCTTCAAAAGGAAAGAGTAAGATGTACGTATCATAGGTCTATAAAGGTGGTAATGGTAATGGTACGAAACGAACGTGATGCATATGTATGTAGACTTGAAAAAACCACAGATTACCAAAACCAGGCAAGACGCACTCGTGCTCGTGCGTGCATGTCGAGATGATAAGCATGGGTGGTGGAGAAATAAAAGGGTTCAAGGCAGCGCAAGCGACGTCAAACCCAGATAGTGTGAGTATCTAGCATTTTGACGACCGCCGGCATTGTGAACGCGTGCGAGGGGAGGGGGAGATTGAAAGGAAGGGAAGAATCGGAATGGTGATGACGGGTGCAGGGTAAAGTGAACTTGGGGATTGGAAGGATGGGGAAGAACGGGAATGGATATGAATGAATGAAGGGATGAAATAATGTCAAGTGAATGATAAAAACCAAGACGACATATGTCAGAGTCGGCGATAACGTATCTCTGAGATAAGAGGAAGTATGGATTGAAGAGAGGGGATCGTTATTTCAACGTCTATATGATAATTTTCAATAATGTACACTCTAAGGGTGCTCGTGCGGTCGTGAATTCAAGAAAGGGCGATTGGAAGGTAATAGAAAAGAACATGCAACTAAATGAAAATACCGCCGTGCAATAAAATGAGGAAAATGACAAAAGGAGAAGAAAAATAGACAAAGAAAGGAGAAGAAGTAAAGCGCCGTCTACTTCTCCTCTTCATGAACATTGCCGTCGCCGTTCACAGTGGGCTCGTCAGACTCTGTCTCTACAGGGGCAGTCTCAGGCTCGACCTCCGTTGTTGTGGTTGACGCCTTCTCCTCAACCTCAGCCTCAGCAGCCTTCGATCTTGCCAAAACCTCAGCGACACCCTTCTTCACTGTCTCAAGCAGAGGTGTGATCCTCTCACGGACTTCGCTGCTGACACGGGTGACCTTTTCCTGGAGCGGCATATCCTTCGTTTTCAGAATCGCTGCGAGTTCTTGGGCAGCGGAAGAGAGGGCAGCGGTGACGTCAGCATATGACTGCTGGATCTGTTCGGGAATCTGAGACTGGATTTGCGAGGTGGACTTTTGGAGGGAGGCTTGGAAAGAGGCGGTTACGGAGGCGGTGGAGGACTGGAGCTTTTGGAGTTCAGCGAGCATGTTGTCGGAAAGGCCGTGAATGCGAGACTGAGCAGAGGAGAGGGAGGAAGATGCGACGGAGGTGATGTTGTGGGCGGTTTCAGAGGCCTTTTGACTGCGGCGATATGTTAGTAAGGGTGTTCATCAAAGGCGATTAAGTAAAAAGAGACATACGCAATAACGGATTGAGCCTGGATTTGCTTGAGCTGCTCGTTGGAGTAAACATAGAGATTCTCTCCGAGAGTTTTGGACAGGGCGAGAGCGCGTTGGTATTGGTATTTGGCATCAGGGGGTGTTGAAGGGCCGGCATCGGTGGAGCTCTGGTTCAAACGGGCAAAGGCGGTTTCGATATAATCAACGAGGGGGGCGAAACGCTAAACAGAAGGTTAAAATGTTATGAATGGAAGTGATAAGGTCTACAACATACCTGATCGATATCATGGGCATAGTTGATGGCAGGGGTCTTGACCTTCTCATCGATGGTCTTGTTGACTTCGTTGACGCGGTCGTGAACGTAGTTGGTAGTAGTCTCGCGACGCTCGCGGACATAAGTAGTGATTTCCTCTGGCTGGGCCTTGAAAGGGTACGGATAGCGAGATTCGACAGCGTCGACGGCCTTGTTGGCGATGTCATCCGCGCGAATGATGAGAGGAGCGAGCTTGACTTGAAGGGGCTCAGTCAGCTTGTAAGCAGAGCTAGATAGCTCTTTGGCGTGAGCATAGGGGGAGCGTGTGTACGTGTTGGAGGACAAGGCGTCGTTGATAGTGACGAGGGATGAAGAAATGACTGGGATCGAGGCGACCCTAGAGAGAATGGTGATTTCAGGAGCTTGAGTCTGGGTTTGTGCTGGTTGAGTCTCTGTCGCTGTGGCTGACATTGTGTAAAGCGGTGGATGTGGGTATGAATGTAGTCGATAACAGATGTTGCAACAATTTATAGTCAGACCGTTTTACTCCTGCCCTGAAATCGATTTTAACATGTGAAAGTGTTTAATCATGTGACTTTACCTCATTCGAAACATTGATCGAGATCCTCCTTTTCTTTCTTCTCATGCCTTCCCATGAGCCTAGTCTCGATAAAAAGCTTTGAATAGAACGACAGTCTGGTTCATAGATTCGAGTGTTCTAGTGTCATGGATAAAATATTCTCTAACAATACGAATCGATAAACTTCTATCTCAGACCCCAAACTCCTTACATGTGTTTTCAGTTTCGAAGTTTTGGCCTCTTTGGTCGCTGGGTGATATCATCCAGCCCTCAATCACAGGCTCATTACCAGTTGCACAGCCACGACCGAGTCCATTCTACAACTGCGCAAAATTATCGGAGGGATACATTCTCTGTCTACCTGCTCATGATATTCTCTTCACTATTGTTAAAACGCACGCTAACTGCGATTCTAGATGGTTCCACGTAGGAGAAGTTGGAGTCACTGACAATCACACAATCTATGCACGCATTGTAAGGGATTTCAACGCCGAATTGTCGAAATACACGGCAATGAAGACCTCCGCTTAATACGTGATTTTGTGCTGCGATGAGGAAGGCATAAAATGTTACATATTATCATGAGCGATGTGTACTGCGCGCGTGTTGAGATTGCGATATCATTGAAGCTTCTTGGACATGACTATCCGTACCATGAGGACTATCTTTAGATATCTTATCGCTGGTGCAAAGGCCATTATTGGCCAGAGCTTATCACTGCCACTGCCCTCCACTGCCGCAGTTTCCTGCGGTTTCTCGTCGCTTCTGAGCGTGGCCCAATAATAGGATCAACGGAAACAAACGTGCGGTCAAGGTACCACGCCGGAATCTCGTTCATCGGAGGCATCGCTCCCTGTCGCATCAAATGCAAATGCGTCACTGATTGCCCCGTTAATATCTGTCTTGGCGCGTTGCTCTTGTAGAATCAATCACAGTCAAAGACACATTATCCTCGACATACTTTACTGTTATAACGCCTGACAAGTGCCCAGTGCAATACCAATGAGCCAGAGCAACTTCTGAGGAGCCTAGACTGCACGAGAAACAAGAATTGCGAAGATTGTGATCCACATTCTGCACAGAAGGACGGATGTCCAGTTTCCAAGTCAGAGAGGGAAACTCAAAGCTTTTGAAGATTTGGATTCTTTATTTCAAATATGTATTCTCCGAAATTCTAATGCATGCGCATAGTCTCAGTCCTTTGCGGACGACGGAATAATAATCGAAGTGATGGTTTTTACCACTCTGTCTCTCCGGTAGGCATCAAATCAAAACGCCCAGGCTTAATCCAGAGAATTATCACAGGGAGTCTCTATACACAACTGATTGTGTTGCATCTAATCAGCGCAGTAGAAGCAGCAGAATGCAGGATACGCACCTGGACCATCGGACCGATTGTGCGATGGGCTGGAAGGATGTACACCTATACATTCACGTTCGACGGGATATAGTAGAACCGGCCTAGAGGCTAAGACACCGACCTCTTGTGGTTTCGTTGCACACCAGAAACAGACTCTGGTAAATCCGTTGAGGCGTAAAGGCCTCAAAATCAGTGTGGGAATGTGTAGGAGCCTTCCGCCCAAGTGCCTTGTAAGTTGCCGTGGATTAGTACTCTTCATGATGAGCCGATTAGATTAGGCAGTCAGAACCCAGTAAATATTATCGCGAGGCGAATCCTGATTATGATGGTGCTAGATAAGCTTCGTGTGGCAGACGTCGAGCGGTGTTGCGTCCGGGTTTCAAGGATATAAGCCTGTACAAGCATCAAGTACCGCAAAGTACTCCAAACACTTATAGTCGTTTCGTACAATAATCAATACGATCACAGCTCTCTATTAGCACTAAGTGGAGAGGCCCCAATGTTTCCCAGTAACGAAGTGCAATGACTTCTCACCACGTTAGATCGGCAATAGGAAGTCAACACACCCTCGCTATCTAAACCCATAATTCAGCAGCTAGAGTAACCAACAAAACGACCTCAATGAGGGACTTGAACCCGCATCAAACATATACTACTCAACTTCGACGTTCGCAGTCCGTCATCCGTTTCAAAGTGAACATTTCGTAAGCGCGCAGCGAAACGAGGATGCCAAGCCTCATCTTGCTCCAACGCCTTCAACAGGGTTTGGCAGCCCTGCACATGACGTCTTGGAGGCTGGAGCACAGGTACCACATACAATGATACATGCATACATAATGTTATTCAGTCTTAATTCGATTCTCACTTATATTTGTATGACTTCCAACCTGTAATGCAATAATCCCTTCCTTTCCCCGTAAGAATAGGCTCGCGCCTGAGCTTCGTGCGTTCGAAACGTTTTGCGTTATTTTTGGTCTGTGTTGATTAAGGGTGGCCCCGAGGCTCAGAATGGTGCCCAATCCTCTACTTTGCTCTAACTCACATGTTCGATTTCTTCTCATATTCATACTGAGTGCCGTTTGGATACCGTTGGCATCTGCTTTTTCATTCGTTCACGATGACCCCGCGCACTGCAGCAACATAACATTTCACTGGACAGGTTTGTATATTCGTCGCACATCATAATCAAAGCCAGCTTACCAAAATTACTTATCCTCAGGCGGCACACCTCCCTTCCGACTTTTGATCATATCGGTAAGACCCCCGCCTACCAGCGTACCCAACGATCGTGGTCTGAATCTGCTCACTGACACACCTGCATTCCCAGCCTATGCAACCCATTCGAAACATCAGCATTCCCGATTCCGCATTCAACGATAACCAAGGGTCATTCACGACACAACTGCTCTTCGCGGTGCACAATCGCGTGATGTTCACCATGTCAGATGCAACGGGCATCACAGCAGGAGGACTCACTAAATTGCTGACGGTGGCGGATTCGCAGAATTTGGGGTGTAATACGACGAGTCCAGGTGAGTAGGGTGTTTGATTTTGGGGGTATGGGGAAGTGGGTTGATGAAATATGATTAGCTCCGGATTTCTTCTTCTCATTGAATAAGGATCTGCTCGAGTGCAAGTGAGTACGCCGACAGGATTCCTTCAAAACAATGTCAGTTCTTATCCACATTTATCACGCAAGACCATACGAATTCAGTCGCTACGACAATGCGACACAACCACTCACAATTCAGGTACGAATACGGGCCTCTCCCATTCATCAAACACTCA
Source organism: Panaeolus papilionaceus (assembly GCA_015501605.1). NCBI lineage: Eukaryota > Fungi > Basidiomycota > Agaricomycetes > Agaricales > Panaeolus > Panaeolus papilionaceus. The sequence goes on along the minus strand of JADNRZ010000005.1, from coordinate 2,017,568 downwards.
CCCTCTCAACGCAGTATTTCATCCCCGACGGCGAGTTCTTCCAAATCACAGCACCCATCGGCGACACATTCAGCTGGCGCAACAACCTCACAGCAGGCACCGAGGTCATATTCGGCGTCAAAGACGCCCGAGGACGATCAGGTGGTACATCCGAGGACAAAGTTGTCATCGCATCCGACGACAAAACCTGCTTGGACGACGACGGCGGTGGTGGTGGGTCTACCAACAATGCAGGAGCAATGGCAGGAGGCATCATCGGGGGCATACTAGGCGTGTTCATACTCTTAACCCTGCTATGGTGGTTCTGCAGAAGACGTCGCGCAAAGGCTCGAGAAAGAGAAAAGTTCAGTCTCGAAGATGACGAACAGCCTGGTACGACACGACACAGCCAGCTTCAGCCCACACCATACACAGTCGAGCCCGCATCGCCTACGGGGGTAGGTGGCGACGCCCGGGACCGAACATCAAGATGGACCAAAGCGCAATCCTACCCTGCATCTGAGGGCACCTACACCGCAATGTCCACCCACCACGGACACCTCGCGTCTCCTTCCAGCCCTGAGCGCTCGGAGTTCGCTCACAGCCACGCTCGCTCCTCTAATTCTGGTTCTTCTGACGTGAATGGGCCAGTCATAATGCATACCGATATCGCAGAGATGGGACATATGCCGCTCGAGCTTCCACCGCAGTACGCACCCAATAGGGCACCCATACGAATCCCTGGAATGGAGGGTGAGGGCCGTGGTCATGTTATCGGGTCCACAGTGGGTAGTTCGACAGAGAGACGAAGAAAATCTTAAGTGCGCGTCTTACCCAGAGGGCGCGTTAGGTTATCATGAATGCTTTGATCTCGCAATTTTTGCTTTATAGTTTAAATTTCTTTTGTAATTGCTAATGTGTATCGGTCTATGAATCTCAAAATTGTCAACTCAACGCATTCGACGAATTCTAAGCAACTCACCAAATTACAGCGCCCTCGTATGTAATGTGAGAGCGGTGATCGACGAAAGGAGTGGAACTAAGATGTCGAGTCGTTTAAGGTTTCTGGGTGAGCCAAATAATCAAGCACCACAATCTCTTCCCAGCTCTCCGAAGTGTAGACCAGTCTTCCCGAAAATGGGTCGAAGTCGAACACAGTTTTATAAGATCTAGTTCCGGAAAGCGGAAAGTCCTCAGGGTACTCGAGCTCGACCACAAATTCAGGTTCAGGCTCCTCATCTGTGATGTTGTCCGAGAACGGAGACCGGACCACTACGAAAGGCTGACCACCTTTTGAAAAGAGTTTGACGCAACAGTCGTCGCACCTGCGGAAGGAATTGCTGTAGAAGTAATGATGGGCTGGTCGTCTGACAGGGAAATAGCACTTCAAGGGATGTGAGACCACATGTTTCTGTTGGAGATGTTCTTCATTGTCGATGCTTGACAAAGGTTTTTGAATTTGATACGTTGTCCAAATGTTCAAACCACCCTCTTTATCTTCGACGGAAAAGAACTCTGGTGGTTGGTATGTGTTGTACCATGGGCTTTCAAGCCGGTAGCACCTGCTGATGCGAGGACGTGTGTTGAACGCCCCTACCTCGAAAGGAAAAGAAAACGCTTCTGAGATGACTTGGACTGGGATACGAGAGTCGGTGCCCCTCCGGGGCTCAAGAGGAGGAATCTTCCATGCCTTGAGTTTGCCTGCATTTGTGATCATCACAACATGGCCATCGTCATAGAATATCTGCATCAAGACTCAGACCATGACTTTTATTATGAAAAACAGCGACGAACTCACCCCCACGTAGGCAAGCGAAGGGATCCTCCAGCTGGCAAAAGTGTGATCAATGAAATTACAGACATTCAGGACCCAGTGTTCAGATCCATCGTGGCTAATTGGGAAGTAGGTGTAGATAAACATGTCTTGAACGAGGATATAGTATTCAAGACAGTTTGGCATCGAGATTTCGAGCAAATCTTTTTGAACTTTGACTTCATGTATCCCGTTGGGTCCATCGACGACAAAACGCACAACCGATAACTGAACTACGAGCTGATCTCTGCCGTTTTGAAGATGTCAGAATAATTATTTTGAGAAAGCTAAAAAAACTAGAACATACTGCGAGCCGTTTACCAATACCGCCTGGACTAGACCCAGCCGGATTTCCTTGCCATTTAATGAAGGAGAAGCAATGAACATCCAATCATCCCCATGGCCAACACTAATCGGTGTTTGACTCGAAGTTCCTATCTGAGTCCCCGTGTGTAGATCGTAGAAAAGAATCTCAGTGCGAGTGTAGGTTATGCAGAAGCGACCTCCAGGGATCAGACAAAGCTTCGTGAAACCTGGGTACTCCTGGTTATCTTGGTCACCTTCCACTTTTGGCTGGCGTATAATGTGCTGCTTTTTGAATTTACAGAGAGGAGGGTCCCTGTCCGGCAGGTTTGCTGGGCTTCCACCACGGAGCATTGCCAGCACTCGAGATGATCCTGATGCCGCATCCTTAAGCCTTTCTAGGTCCATATCCCCATAGTTAGGAAACGTCCCGGGAAAAATCATGTTACGCGCAGATGATCTTTGCAGACAGGCTATCCATACAGAGCGCTTTTGCGTGACGGAGCGTAAAGCTGTGCAGGTCTGTTGTGGATCGTCTCATCATCATCATCGACAAGGTCCGCGTCGTGCAGATATTCATACCTGACCTAGTAACAAAATGTCCATTGCGTCCATATAAGAAAATACGCAAAAGAAGATATCGAATGGAAGTTTGTGAAGAGGCATGTCGGCGCTGAGGAATAAGTTGGGAACGAATCAAGTGGGTGGTCAACATTGCAATCGTTGCGCACGGGCAAATTGAAAGTTCGTGGGAACATCGTCAGTAATCACGCCCTCAAAGAAGTTTGATTATACCCCTACGTTAGACTCAGAAAAATAAGCGCTGTGGGACGCAGAGCCCAGAAGACTTATACCATGCAACGAGTATGCAGCCAGAATACAAAGCATGAGCAAATAGATGAATTTTGTGTGTATATCACGCGGTTAAGGTCTAGTTTCTCTAGATATCTGAATTCTCATGTGACGGTACAGAACAGAAATACGTAGACAAGTGATGTTGCATACAGATGCTGTATTAGTATTTACGTCTATCCAACATAAGCTCTTCTTCACCCGGTTTAAATTTTTCAGATGGAAGGTAATTCCATACATAGTATTCATCCCTTTTTTCCGCCACCGTGCACGCTCGACCGGAAATGGGATCAAAAATGTGGTGGGCCACTGCATCATAAAAATCACCTCGGCGGAAATTTTCCGTGTTTTTGTTGTAGTGTTTGAAAGGTAATTTTAATGGAAGCATCACACGGAAGTCCTTTAAACCATGTGCACGCCGAGTCTTCGTTGGTCCAGAGGAGACGACGAGGTAGCAGCACCTTGTCTTAGACGAGTAGATCGACTTGATGTAGAAATCACCGGAGCGTCTTGTATCTCGGGATATAAGGTTATATATCCCTTGATTATCTTGGTTCTCTAAACCTGGAATGCTCAATGTTTGCTTCGATTTAACGGTCGTTGTTGGTAGGTCTTCAGCATAGAGGCACTCGAGAGGGAACGTTGATATTCTATCGCGACCACGGGTCTTCCAAACGAGATCAAAAAAGGTTAACGGTGTGGTGTCCACGTTGTTATACCAGTTCATAGAACTGAGGCAAGAGGGTTTGGTTAAACGACCAAAGGTCTTGGATGGGGCTTCTAGGGAGATTTCAAACTCGGGTGGAATCAGTGCACATGTCTGTTCGAGATATGTTTCCAGAGGTACGAGGTCAGGCAAGGTCCACCCTATGATTCTACCTTTGCAGATCAACCACAGCTTGCTGCCATTCATCGTGACCTATTAAACGTTTGTAGCACATCACTTGGATTGATGGAAGGAAAACTAAAACGAACCGTTAAAAACTCTTGAGTCAATGCTCCAACATTAATCTTTCCATATGTTTCGTCTTGGTGGTCCCAAAATATAATGGCCTGTGCGTTGATGTGTAGGACAAATTTGCCAAAAAACCTCCAACTTCTGACCTCGTCATGACGGGCCCCGGCGGAAGCGTCCAGTTCGAATGCGGACATGGCTGGCTGGCCTCTTATGAGGGTAACGCTCTCAGGGTTCTCGAAGGTTAAGGTATATAGCCTAACATCATATTTGGGACTTTGGTTGTTTGTTTTAGCATCTCGTATAGAAGTTGTAAAAAGTTTAAAAACGTACTGTGAACTACTAACGAGGATTCGTAAACCCCGCTGGTCGAAGGTAGGAGCATACGCCTTGATGCTATTCTTGTACAGACCTTGTGGATGCTTCCATCCCATTAAACACGTGTTCCAAGTTCCTCCCATGGCTTGAAGATCGCGAAGGTGAAATGTCCGACCAGATAGAGTGACCATGTATCTCCCGCCAGGTATCATAATAACTTGGTCAATGCGATTTGGATTCGCGCGACACGTGTAAATCAACGCTGGAAGGACATCCTTCTCTTTATCATCTGCAACGCTTTCTTCAGGCTGGCGATGGGCACGGAGGAGCTGTAAAACTCTCGCTGGTGCTGTAGCCATATCTTGATGCTCCTTCATTGCGAGCCGATCGAAGTCATGAGGGACCAAAATGCCGTTCGTGTAACACATCTGGAGTGCGAGTTGCTTCCAAAGAAGCTTGTCTTCACATATTCCAGCCATTCGTTTGCAAGTCTAGTATAGAAATAAGTGCCATCGTCAATTAAAAAATGAAGTCAGCACACACCTTTCCGAGTCTTACCACATCCTCGGGTCGTAGGCACATCGCAACCCAGACCACGAGCTCTGTAGATAATTTGGAAAATGACATCGTCGACGGCCTTCAGGGGTATCCTGGGGATATCGACGGTAAGATGGTGGTAGTCGAGAACAAGCTTGACTTGGAGCGTCGGGCAATTTATATAGTCACAGGACAATGAAAACTTGCGCATAGTTCACAATGAACAAGCTTGATGGCATCAAAAGGTCCGAGTCTCGGAGTCAGCGCGGAGCTCGAAGCCTCGTTTGGGTTACAGCCCCAGGACAATGGACGTTGACTCGATCCGAATGTAGTCCCCGTATATTGTATCCAAAGGATACTTGCGCAAATGAATATCATTCTGGTATTCTCGTCAATATTTCATGTACTGCCATTTCCATTTCTCTCAACGATACCGAAATCAATGCAAACTGGAAGCTTCCACAGAATGCCCCAAGAACGGCGCTACACTTTCCCCTTCCATCCCATGCTAAACCTAACACTTTATCATTACGGCGCACTTCTACCTTTCCACCTCTTCAAAGCCTCGTCAACAATATAAGTCATCCTAATCACAGCTTCCTCTTCCAATGTTCGACCAATGAGCTGTAAACCCACCGGACACCCTTTAAATAGGTCGGTTGAATCTGCAACAATACCATAAATACATAAGTCGGAACATCCCAAAGTGAGAAATGCGGCCAACGCACAAAGATTGAAAATCGCTTCGTCTTCATGATTATGGAACTTGTGCGGTGGTTGGGGGACGTCCAGTTCAGGATCGACGGTGGTGACAGGGAACACAGACGTTGTGTAATCCATTGCATTACAAAGTGTCGTGTAGAACGAGTCTCTGATTCACCGATAATTATGTGAGATGAGTTATGCAAGTGCATTTTTTAGGTTTCACACTCACGTATTCATACCATGAGGAACAGCGGTATAAGCACAAGAAGGACAGATTATAGCGTCAACAGGACGTCCGGTCCCCGTCGAATCAATGGTCTGGTTCCAGTGATCGAGGTGGGACTTGCGGAGGGCTCGTTTTTCTTCGTGGAGACACCAAAGCTAGGTGAAATTCAAGAAGAGGGATGAGAGCTTTCCCAAGAGTCCACAAAGTACAAATTACCTCGTATGCGGATAAGTGCTTAGGTGGGTCGCCAACCAGGTGTTTGACATAGGGATACGGAGGTGAAAATTCATACGGTTTCGCTTCGAGCTCTTCGTGAGAGGGCGCCATCGCCGTGATGAGCGGCTCGCCAGTCTTGGCACACTCGCTGGCATAATCGTGATTTCCGTCTGCAACAAAAATCGTTTCCTGGGCGTCATCATCAATACCCGCATTCCACTGTTAATGTACAGAGACCCATACCGCGTTTTTGTAGATTTCGATGTGCCGATGAGGTACCCAATCAATGACGTGATGTCCAGCTTCTTCAAGGGCGCTTTTCACCATCTTTAACGCTCGAATCAGAGGAGGGTGCGGTTTCACCACCTTGTTATCCCACATAATAGCAAAACAAAGCTTCACACCTAGCCCTCCGTGATCGCACAGGTTCCATTCTTCTTCACTCCAAGGTTTTCGGATCACTTGCGGGTCGAGATCCCAAGGTTTTGCGTCGACGATCGATTTAACGAATGTTTTCAATCCGGATAGTGAATTAGTCATTGGACCCAAGACAGATAAAATGGATTCTTGGCCAGAGATAGCATTCGCTGCGCCATAGTAGGGCAGTCTGCCGTACGAGGGTCGGATGGTGTATAGACCGCAGAATCCTGATGGTATGCGGAGTGACCTAGAGTAGGGTCATTATATTAGTTCGAAAATTAAGAATACAAATATAAGGACGTACCCTCCGATATCAGTTCCAACTCCCAAAGGACTTCCTTTCATCCCAACCAGTGCCCCTTCACCGCCAGAAGAGCCACCAGCTGTCAGGGCGCGGTTATAAGGGTTGGATGTTCGGCCAAACACGTTGTTATGAGTTTCTCCCCACTGATACGCGAAATTTATCGACATCAGCCGTGAATTAATATTGGACAAAAACAATGGATTTACCATCAGTGTTTGGGGGACATTGGTGCGTACGAACGGAACGGCCCCGAGACTATAAAGGACCTGCACCAGGACACAATCCTCCTCCGCGTATTTGCCAATCCCCGATGCATAACCTACAATACCACCACCCACGACGAGACATGAACGTAGGCATGACGCAAAAAAGGTCGGTTGACATACCCATGACAGTTTCCAACCCTTTCATGGTGAACTGATCTTTTGAAGCAGCTGGTTAAAAATAACGCATCTGATAAGAGAGAGCCAGCTCACCTTTCAAAGATATCGGTAGACCATGGAGAGGACCGACGACTTGGCCAGTCTTTTTCAGAATGTCATCCAACTCGCGGGCACGAGCGAGTGCTCTCTCTGGAAATATTTCCGTCAAGCAATTTGTCTACCAAAATATGGGAGAGTTTTCAGAGATAGCGACGATAAATCAACGAGAGATTCCATACCAACTGTTGTGCTATCGCAGCTCTTTTATAAAACGCCCTCGTCACTTCCTCGCTCGTCCAGTTTCCCCTTTTCAAAAGGTCAAGAATGCTATCCACATCACTAGTCTCAGTAATCGCGAGCTCCTTCTCGTTCAACAAGCCGCAAGTCGCAGGGACATCTTGTACTGATCCTTTCTTCACAGTGAGGCCTGGTAACTCGCCGGACGGTAGTATGATCCAGTCTTTGGGAATAGAATCCAATTGTCGTTGGCGTTTATCAGCACATAAGGACTCCCAATTCTTCATAGTTTAGCTCAATATGCTGTGAGAAGCAGCGACGACGTGGTTGGAGGAACCAAGGTGGTTGAGCACGGATTGGGAAGCCCCTTTCCCATGTAAATGACGACGTCATCGTCGGCTCGTGAATAGGAGCTGCCGACGTTGCAAGCTGAAGGACCTCGTACTGGTAGACATACACCATGCAGTTTCCCTGATGAGGATTCTACAGCCAACGAGAAGCGGTGTATACCATAGAGTCTGGGGAGGGGACATAAATGGCTTCTGACTCAGTTCAGTGGCAGGTTTTTTTCACCAATAGGTTTGTTGATACAAAACATTTGGACAGGAAATGAAGACATCTTCTGAACGGTGATGACCTCGCGATACACGGCACAAGAAACGAAAATCAGCCCATACAGTAATGAATGATCCATAAAATACACAATAGAGATACAAAATGAGCAGCGACGAGAAACGAACAGTTTAAGCCTCCTCGGCATCCTTCTTCGAGCGGCTGGACTTGCTAGGAAGCAATTCCTAAATAATGGGTTAGTATGAATACTTTGGTGCGACTATGACAAGAAACGTACAGCAGCAATATGGGGAACGACACCACCTTGGGAGATGACGACGTCTCCGAGAAGCTTGTTCAGCCTAGGTAACAGCGGACGTCAGAAGGATACAAAAAGCCAGTAAAAATTTTCACGCACTCCTCATCGTTACGGATGGCAAGCTGAAGGTGACGAGGGACAATACGCTGCTTCTTGTTATCACGAGCGGCGTTACCGGCTAACTCGAGGATCTCAGCAGCCAAGTACTCGAGAACGGCAGCGAGATAAACTGTATTATATTATATTTTAAGATTATTTATGAAGAAGATGACTCAGTTAAACTCACCAGGAGCACCAGCACCAACACGCTGAGCATAGTTGCCTCGCTTCAGAAGACGGTGAACACGACCAACGGGGAACTGGAGACCAGCCTTGGCCGAACGAGATTGCGACTTTGAATCGCTGCCGCTAGCCTTGCCACCTGCAGATTTGCCAGATTTTCCTAAAAACATCGACCAGAAGAGTCAGAATCCGCTGCGTTTGGTACCACTGAGACCCATTGTAGACCCACCCTTTCCGCTCTAGATAATTCAAGGACAGAATGAGTATTGCAAAGCCAATCAGACAAAAAAAAACGAGCTCACCATGATGATAAGTTAAAGGACGATAAATTTACAGAGAAATAAGAAATACAGAAAGGGAGATGGTGGTGGTTGAGGTTCAAGAGCAGTCAATCAACAATCGCTGGATAAACGCGTCAATTTATGTCTGTTTACAGGACGTCACGTGATTAGACGCGTTTCCTAAATTTGCCGTCATTTGGTGACCGCGTTGCCCAAAACCATGTCCCTTCGATCTCAATGGCTCTGTCGATCCTTTATTACTGGTCGCCATGATTTTTATCTGCATCAAGCGAGGTCAATACATCTATCAAGACCATGTTTAAAGGCAATTCAGGACAAAGGGAAGGCAACAGCATCCCCACCACCTAAAGCTGCAAAGCCAACCAAAGAAGAGCCAAAGGATGCGCTTAAATTGTTAGGCAGGCCGCTTGGTGTGAGGCAGCGGCCCACAACAGTTGAACGAACGCGGGCAGAAAAAATGAAGGATCTTTTGGACGCGGAGACTAGGATGGCTCAGCGGAAACATCTGTATGTGGCGTATATATTTATTTGAGTCACAGAGCTGAAATCTGAATCAGGATCAAGGAGGCGGGTAAGGGTTACTTTCATGATTTAAATATGACAAGGAAGCATGGAGGAAAGACGTGGATAGCTCCCAATGTCCTCATTCGGGAAGATGTAGGTGTTCATTACACTGTTTCAATTATGTGCCTTGATAAAAACTGTAGAAATCGCTATATCTTCCAAATATCTCTGGCAAAAGTTTGGATAATCGAACGAAGAAGGATACTACTACCATGTGCTTCCAGAAAATAAGCGTAATTGCTATGCTTGGAACACAGGTATCGGAGGTGCGTCAGCTTTGGCTGTAATGATGATACAGGGCTGACATCTTCCTCAGATTCATACGAAGAGTTTTCTAGAGCCTACACTCCAACAATTCTCTGGGAACCCATACTTCCAATACATCCAAATCAATCTTCAAGAAAACCTGCTAAAGTCCTTCCTCGTCAAGCTATTTTCTTCTGGGCTTCGTGCTGCTGTGCCTGCTGAGCTTCAACCCAACTACTTGGTCTCCACCCAGAATATGGAATACCTTCGGGAGCCTCTTGGGATGACCAACAGTCGCGTTGGTTATGTTTACCTCATCGACGAAAACCTCAAAATTAGGTGGGGAGGTTGCGCGGACGCGACTCCTCAAGAAACCCAGTCACTTTTGAGCTGCACTGGAGTTCTGTTGCAGCGGCTACAGGAAAACCCTCCGGCTCCAAGAAAACAAACACCAGAGGCTGGTGCAGAGCCTTCGCTATCCCCGTAGTTATATACCGTTTGTTTAATTGCTATCTATGTATATCTTACGTCTCCAGGATTTCTTAAATGGTTTAAAGGCCACCCCAATTCAGTTCGACTTGAATCTTAAAATGACAGCGGTGATTTCGGAGGGGGAGGTTGCTTTGACCGAAGCAGTTTCTTTTGCGACAATCGCAGCACTGAGACCCAGGCTCATTCATCCCCGAATGTGGGTATACCACATCTCAGCAATGTCGCATCGCGGCGGGATGCATGGGACTCGGTGATCTAATAAAAGATTTACTGGAGCTCGCTGAACGTACATCAATTCCAATGCCACGTCACTTCAGGATATGGATGCATCGTCTCACCACAATAACATCTGCCCCATGGCCCAGCTGGTTAAGGCGTCCGACTGTTAAGCGCTTCGATAGAAGATGTTAGCACATCGGGAGATCGAGAGTTCGATCCTCTCTGGGGCAGTTTATTTTTTCATGATATAGTGTGCAACACATCCGAACGTTACTTTGTAGAGGAAAAGACAAAATAATAAGATTATTACTATTAGGCACCAGTTCAAGGGTTAAAGGTAAGATTAGCACGCCCCACCATCGACCATGTAATAAATAGTCAAGGATGCCTTGATGCTCATCGTTAACAGACGCGATATAAACGCGCAGATTTTCTGCCCTCAGCTGTTGTACCAGACCATCGCTCTACGCATCGCAATTCTGCGCACTCGACCCAGACCATTCTGCTTCCACCGCCAATAACCTGTCCCACTTTGGCAGTGGCACACCGCTTTCGAATGAATGTAACCAACCTCTTCATTCTGAGGAGAGTTATCGAGTAACGGGGGAAAGGGCATTACCGAACAAGAGAATGCAATGGGGAAAATTTGCACAAAAAACGGGAAGATATGAACGAGTCCCTAAGGGCCTCGTAATGACAATGGGTGAGGCGTGGCATGAAAATCTCGTACACAACAAATCACAAGATGACCTTCAAAAAGATCCATTCGTTGGGGTGCATTGAGTCACTATCCTCCCGTACTTCGCTTTTTGTTAATCGCACATTGTGTGTAATGCTTTGTTGGATGATGATAAAGTGAGAAAAACCCCACGAACTACGACGCGACGCTTATAGGGGTTGTGTGATGTTCATCGGTATTGGGCGCTTAAGTTTCCCTTCTTCTCCGTGGACTTAATTAAGCACAAAATATGAGATAAAAGATATAAGGACCGTGTATATGTTGCGGATAGAGTCGTAGTGCACACAATGAATACATAATTTGAAAAACTATGTGTGCAGATAAAAGGCGGCAGATCCGAAGATCATTAAATTCGTCAAGTCAAAGCTAAAAGATCATTCTACGAGGTCGCAAGCCCGGCGTTGGAAAAGGTCCATTTGCAAAGCCTTCTATACGAGACCCAAGATTCACGGAATGGTATTGATTCGACGTTTAATAAAAAACGAAAACGTTCGCCGGATAACCTCTGGAGGGGCTCGCCTAGTCCAGCCGTCAATAGCTGGTGCAGCATAAGTAACATGCGATGCTTCCATTTAGGCTTGGAGTTTGGAAATAGAACTGCAAATTTGAGGGATAGCGGTGTGGCGTTCAAACCAGCGGGGCCTCCATTGGCAATTTTCACAGACCATATAGGCGCGCCGTCAATCTGTTTATGTCTAGATTCTTGGATTTCAAAAAGTCCATAAGACCCAAACTCCGTAGGCTGAGTCGTGGAAGAAAAGCGGTTACGTAGAAATGCTGTGAAGTTAAGGTTGGTGTTTAGTGCGTCGAAGCGCGCAGAGGAGAGATCAACACGTTGAATGGTGGATCTGATCTTGATTTTGCAATGGGGTGACACAACGCACGGTCGCAGAAATTTGGCAATGGAAGCGTGGTTGTCTTCCAGAAGTAGCGACTTGAGTTTTAGGAGATTTATGGTGTCGATATTTGTCTGCTGTTGAGGTGGCCGAAGTGCATCTTCGAGTTGAATCACATTTGTGAGTGAGACTGTTCTCAGACCCGGAAGTCCAACCAACAACTGATGCCACTCTTCAGCTGGCCAGTTCTCGTATATGTTCTGCGTGTCACCCGTTTGTGGGTCATGTCGCTGACCACGCATATCCTCTCGTGGTATAACCACGGATAGATGCTGCAGAGCAGGGAACATGTCCGGGCTGAGATGGAAGAAGCCGCCTACTAACGTGAGCGAGGATAAGTGAAGGAAGTTGGTACGACAAGGGGTGAACGGCTTTGGAGGGAATGCGTTTGAATCCGCCACATGACCAAAGATCATGCCACTCGGCGTGAATATAACGGAGAGCTTTTGGATATTAAAGAGTTGTGGTTCTATATGAAGGCGTAGTATGTCCCACATGCAGTAGTCGACCTTAAGTTCTAAAGAGTAGCAGCGAGAGGCCAGAATGTTTTGTCGAATAAGAAGGTCCCAGTGATCATACCGTGGATGATTTCCTAGGAGTGGCCTCCCGTCAAGGCAGCATTGTGGGTCACAGATAAAAGTGGGCGTTTGAATGGTGAGAGGGAGGGGGTTACTGAGCTCTAAGAAAAATCGAATCGAGGATAGAGAGCTGGTGAAGTCGATGTGCCAACTCCATATTTCTTTGGTGCTGCGTCCGATGTTGAGCAAGCGTTGGCTCACCGACATTAGCGACAAGAAATCGGTAAATGGATTGGTCGATGGGTATTCTTCTCGTTGTGTACGATTCCGAAAATTCTTTGGATAGCCGACGTATAGAAATATCTCCCTTATCAACTCAGTTGGGAGATCATTGAACGCCGACCTCAAGGAGACATATCTAAGGATTAAACATTCAGAGAACTGGTTAAACGAAGAGGAGTGCTAATAACTCACGAGTCGGACATATATGCAGGAATATAGTTAGTTTGAGCAACGGAAGACATGAAAAACGCGTATAATGCTGCGTTGTATTGCGAAGGAGAATGACAGGCAAGAGGCAAGAAGGAAGCAGGAAAGAACACGGTGGTAGAAAGGCAAGCAGCTATATCATAACACTGCGTCAATTTATTCAGCTTCAACAATGGGTTGGAGTGAATACCACTTATGGGAGTAATTCAACCCGGTCAACCGGACTGGTTCTATCGAAATTTCTCATCGCCCATTGTTTACAATGGTGAAATATGTATTGATTAAAAAATTATAATTACCGGATCTATGGTAAGAAATGGGAAATCCCATTGCAAACGACCGATGACCGTTATCTTTTTTAATTTCAAGTCTGTAAAACACTCGTTTCTGAATGTGCAGACTCTGTAGATGCAGACTCTCTACAGAGTCTGCAGGGAGTCTGGTATTAACACTTCCGACTTCACTTATTCCGATCAACGGGTGGATGAGAGCTTAATAGAGCACTGTGAAGAGGTTATTGTCCACTTCAAGACGCGATGTCGATATCACGTCACACGGAGGATGGGAAGACCCGTGCAATCTTAGGCTCGCCTCAAGTTCACTCTGGGCGCTTACATTCTCATGATAGACTGGACTTTAATTTACTTATCGAAAGCTCGAAAACAAATATTAGCATTTGATAACTTTCTATTATGACTGTAAAGACCCAATAACTGAGAAGGCAACTGGGGACGCAACAGACGTACCCAAGTTGAAGTACCAAGTACTGTGCTCACGCGGCAGTGCGGCCCGATACATCCGCGTCTAAGCTTCTCGAGAATCAAGTTTTTGTCAGATCACGGTTTAGCTCGTCTGGCGTATCGCCAAAGGGGAGAATATTTACCGCATCAGATTAAAGCACATGAATCGTGGCAGTGTAGAAGACAGTGGCGAGAGGCGGGCATGTCGGGGGTGGTCTGTGCAGAGCAGATATGCTTGAAGAACTGGAAGAATTTAAGTGGCTGGCCACCTCTCCACTGCCACTCAATTTTCGCCGTAGCTACGGACGTTGAAGTATGTTAATAGCTGGATCACACATATCACCTCATTTGAATATAGCTGTGGCGTATATATTAACTGTATGATGAATAGGTTACATGTGAGCTGGGGTTAGTTACGAGCCATCTTGCCAAAACCTCCACTGCTTATTAATCATCCCTCCTGAAATCCCCTACTCGCCACATCCTCTGAGCTCTCTGTTATGACTAGAAGCCTCCGGAGCCGGAGACCTTGCATCGTTTAATGCTGTTAAGTCCGGGAGCGCCGTAGCACCCGACAGTGGGGAAACTGCAGCATTGGAGTGGGCCAGTGCAAATTGCGTTAAGTCCCAGGCATCGTTCTAAGAAAAAAATGAAGGATCAAATTAGCAACTAGGAAAATATTTGTGACGTAATATATAGGACGTACTCTCGAGCACATTTGCCTCGGGGACAGCAACTGCACCGACGATAGCAGCAGCAGAGATGATCATGATCACTGCGTTGAAGAGTTTATATTGCATGGCGATCGATAAAGTTGGTTCTGATAGAGATGTAATAGGGCTGGAAGACTCTGGAGGACCATCTGCTCTTTCGTCCCCTTTATATAACTCTGAGATGACTCCTGGATACCTTCTTTTCGGATTTCGAGTGGAAGTTCGATACGTAGAATCTACCTTTCCGACTCATGCTCCATAAAGTTATGATATCAGTGAGGTAATCCCAAATACGACAGCGTTGCCCTTTGTGCGAAAATAGAACATCCTCTGCGGCTTGAGGTCGGAGTATGGAAACACCTGAAGGCTGAGCTAGATAAAAGTGAGTATTTCTCAGTACCGACTCTTCGGTGCATGGGGTACGCACTTCTTACCATACGACTCGGAATCATCTGTCAATACCGAAGTGTCAGATTGTCAATTGTTTGTCACAATTAAATGCATAATGTGGTTTGCGGGCAACATCAAATTGCAGCATGCCGTAAACCGATTCTACAATGGCTTACCTTTCGCACTTCTCACCATGTGCTCATACTGCAATTAACCAAGCGGTGACGCAGACGCAGTAATCCGTACACCATGTAAGTTTCTTTACAGATGCAGGCATCAAGTGGATAGATATCAGTAATAAGTATTACTACAATTAATTACAAATTATTGGCCCTTTGGCACTGTACGTGGACACATAATGCGAATACAAACGGGTAGTAGTAGATCTATGCTCTGAAGGCATCAGAGTGGTAATACTTAGAAGCAAAGAAGGTATAAACCTTCAAGGCAGAGTGCAGGCGAGTGCAGGCCAGACAAGAGTCAGGGCTCCAGGTAGTCACAAACGAGGACGATTCCTGAGTGTCCCGCTTTAATTAGACACGCCCGACCACCCACAGGATCAAAAAAGTGGGAGCGCATCCAGACGTGGAGTTGCGGGAACTCTATGCGGCGATATATTTCCTCCTCCCATACGGATTCCAGGCCCAAAGAAAGAACTGCGCGGAAGTTTTCGAGGCCTCCCGTTCGAGAATCTGGACGAGGACTGACAACCAGGTGCACAGTGTGATCTTTGAAAGCATAGAGCGGTTTTACGAAATAATCGTTGCAATGCATCATGTAATCGCAATCGCGTTGTGCGCTGTAAAATTGGGTGGTCAGGGATATGCTTTTCGTGTAGATGGGTTCGATGGGGAGAGTGAGCAGCCTGTTTATATAGATGCGGGAAAGGGGGTATGTCGACAGCTGGTCCTTGCCATTTTCCGTCCAGATAATATCGAACGAGTCTAGTGGGGTCCTTAGATTAGTATACCAGTCCTGAGAAGACATCCACGATGGGTCGTGTTTTAGCGAGAATTCATCAAATGATTTTGAAGGGGTTTGAATAGGGATCGCAAGTTCGGGCACCATCATTTCGGCTGGTTGACTACGGCAAGTTTCCATGTCTCTAAGCTCTGGTATTGTCCAACCAAGAAGTACGTGCTCGCAAAGCGCCCAGAACCTGTCGCCATCGATTATGACCTGTGAATGTGATCAGCCTCTGCCGATCGTTGTGGCATTGTGGCACAATAGCGACGTACCTCCCTGCATTCGTCGTCATACAGGTGGCGGTAGTTCCATCTAGCAAACTTGTTGCATTTATAGTCCCACATCGTAATCATCGAGTTAGATAGGTATACGACTCGACTGCCAACCATAGCGCAATGCTCGATATCTATTTCTTCTTCGTCGTCGTCATTATTACCATCGAAGGTAGCATCAACGCTCGTCACGTCAAGCTTCCCGTTATTATTGAATGTCAACTCGTAGACAGTCAACGTAAGATTAAAGCCATTCCTATGCAAGACAATCGAAAGGGTCATGTGCATGGACGTGTTAGGCTGCGGGGTAAAATCTGCAGATGAAACTCAATTGACGCACATTAAGCACCCAACAACCACCCTCAATCCTTTTTGATCTGCCGTCGGTACAAAGGTCAAAATAGTACACCGTTTCGCTGCATGAGTCCAATTCTTCAAATGTACTGGGTGTTTTCTGGGCGACACCTTCAAGTCCCAAAAGCAAAAAACGTCGTCACTAGCCAGAGTGAGCATGTATCTCCCTCCAGGTACCAGGAACATCTGTTTAAAGAAAACGTCGTTCTGCGAGAAGAGCTTGGTGATGCGTTTAGGGACAAGGTATTTATCCGCGTCATCAGGCCCCGACTGGTCTGGTTGACGATTACTTTGAAGTAGCCTCAAAATCCTACAAGGGCCGGTCGCCATGTATATCAGCTCTTTTAGAGAGAGCTTATGGAGGTCGTGGGGTATGAGAATCCCGTTCGCCAAACACATCTGATAGGCAAGTTGCCTCCATAGCATTCTATCCTTGTTGAGTTTCCGGAATACCCTGCAAGTCTAGACAAGGTAGAGATAAGTTAAGCTTTATTGGATTCGTTCTGTTGGCTTGATAAAACCTTCAGAGATGTGTTGAAGACATACTTTGCCAAGATTTATGGCACCTTCGGGTTTCAGGTGCACCATAATGCACAGTAGCACCTCTGGCGACAACTTTGTCAGTGACATAGGTAATCAATGTTGTGGCTTCGCGAATGATACTCGACGGGTAACACTCTGGTCAGGGGATGGATGGAGGCTGCTGGTGGTGGTGGTCTAAATGCAAGTTACACGCTCACTAAAACAAGTAATCTGTTCACAATGTAGGGTTTGGTTGCGGTTCGGAGTCGGTCCTGCCAGTAACTGGCCAATGACGATTTAAGATGGCCACACAAAATATGTAAGTACTTCTCTTATAATTAGCTTAAAACGTGTGAAACCTTTCTGCCGGACCCAAGTTAAGTGCTGTTGAGTGATATAGGACCCTGCGTTAGTATGTTCAGAGGCGTCAGGCAACAAATGGCAGTGCTGCTTCAGCCTGCAACTGCATCAGGGCTGCAGTCAAATAAACCATAGCAAACCATCACAATGGCGGCAACGTTGACAGGCTTCCATCTTGCTTCCATTACCATCTGGGTTCGAGGAACATTGATCAATTGGCTTTCAGCGCTAAACCGCTGGATACACTTAACAGCCCTCTATAACCGTGTTGGGCAGAAACTACTTATAGCTGGATGACCGACAAAGCTAGCGCGATTACATTAATCATTATCCCAGTAGAACTGCAACATGTAATCTTCCTACACTTAACTCCCTTGGACGTTATATCTGTAGGATCAGTAAGTAAACAATTCTAGAGCTATACACCAATGTCCTCTAACATCGCCAGACATGCACGACTCTTTCTAATTCGGCAAATGATCATGCCCTCTGGGTTCAGCTTCTGCAGCAGGTCAATCTCAGAAACAGGACATTCCTATATGACTCTGGGGAGTACGTGTCTATTCGTGACCTTAAGCATGCTGCTACACGTCCGGCTCGAATGCTCCGACACCTCCAACGGAATCCAATCCAAGGAAACACCGATCAGTCCACACTTGATTCTCTATTGGATTCCCTTACGCTTGTCAATTACGACAACGAAATAGCGCCGACTACTCCCGGACTTGAACCAGTGAAAACGACGAAGTTCGACTCACAATGTGAATTGAGAATCAGCAGACAGACTTCTTGCTTATTCCTGATCCCTGGCGGACGTTTCCTAGTCACAGGTGTGGGCAATTGCTTGTCCGTCTGGGATCTGGACGCCTCCACGCCTTCAGTCCTCTCCCGTACCACATGCACGCCTGGATTTATTTTTCTTGTAACCCCTTCAAAAGATCAAAAGTCTTTTACCCTCGCTGTCTCGACGAATGTTTCTGGAGATACCCCAATGGCGAAGCTTACCGTTTACACATACTCAGCATCCCTTTCAAGCACATTGGAGCTTGCTCGAACCCAAGTCATCCATCTAGAAGCAGTGATGGATTACCACATATCTGTCTTTACCCTCGTTGATGGCATGTTTATCTATCTTCACAAGGGGGACATTCATCTATGGGATCATATTCATAACACATTCTCGAGTTGGAGTATCCCAGCGCCATTTCATGCCCAAGAGTACCCAGAGGTTAGTGAATAGGCCATAATCTTGACGGCTTTATTTCACAATATTTGTCTAGATACTCGTCAGCGAAGCAAGGCAGATCGTGATAATTGGAGAGCGTTATGTTCTAGCTTGGGACATTCCAGGACTTGTAAATGAGAAAGCATACAAATCGAGAACTGGGAGTACACTGCTCGGAATACGTGACCCCTCCCTTTCGATTTGCCTTGATCTATCCACTATGCTCAGAAATCAAGGGTCATCTTCCACAAATCCGGTCGTATTACCCGTATTTTGTGAAACAACTCACGACTGGTACAACGCCTTCTGGTCCCCCGAGTCCTTCGACATAATCTGGACTACCCGTGATGGAACGTATGACTATTTTACAACCATCGAGTTAAGGAACCCCAAGCGGTCAAGTAGCCTCTGCACGGCAGGCCTTGGTTCGACATTCAAACTGCCCAGCCTGTGCTCTGCTGACGATCCTATGGACCGCGTTTTGGCTTCATGGAGAGTATGTGACACTTCGTTCATTAAGGGGTGTTACCGAGGGGAAATGGGCGCCTTTGATGTGGTTGTCGCTCCACAAAATGGAGAGCACGAGTCTTTCTTGACTCGTCTCGGCGTATTTGAAACGACACTCTCTCGTCCAGCCGATTTCGATAGATTCTGGTTTTCGTTCGACCCAGCTTCAGGTCGTGCCTGTTATTTTAGCGAAGCTGACCAAAAAATTGTTCTCGTTGAGTATGTAGGGATGTAGATTCGAGCCGACAGTACTTCTGGAAGGGATACTTTTCCTCGCACATGCTTTGACAACTTGAAATTGCAGTAGGTAGTAGGCAGTAGGCGACGAGGAGGACCAAGTGGGTATATACGTAAAACGAAAACTGTCGATAGGTATCGTGATATCGGTACGAATTCACCTGAAAAGGCAGGCTGTTTGTGCAATGACTAGAATAAACATACATACATCTGAAGATAAGATCAACAATCTCAGAGGTTGGTCGGGGTGCCGTAGGATTCTTGATTTGGTGAAAACCAAACAAGGCACAACACGCATGATCCCCAAACTCGAGTCACAAGCTTGAACAGAAACTCTTATCATTGTTTTTTGGGCGCTTGTATCTCGATCGGTATAACTTGTATTCATTCCATCCTTCAAATTTGCTCAATCGCTTTCAGAAATGTCTCTTGTGACAGAGATGTTACACCAGAAGATGGGCGGGGAAAAGCCGGGCCCACAAGATCTTAACAACCCCCCAACCTCATTGATCAACCTTCCAACAGAGCTACAACACAATATATTCTTATTTCTACACCCACTTGATGTTATTTCGGTAGGATCGGTAAGAGAAATTAATAGAATCCGGCTTACTCATAAGACTAAGCAGGATCACCATAGACATGTAGAACACTGTTTCTTTCGACCAACGACCGAACGCTCTGGATTCAGCTTCGCCGCCAAGTCGACATTGAAAACCGTGCTTTTATATGTCGAGGCTACGATGATATAGCCTTGAGGCAGCTGAAACATGCAGCCACTGGTCCAGCTCGAATGCTTAAACGATTGCAGGAAGCTCCGCCCCAAGACAGGCATACCGAAGTGGACGAGGGGGAAGTATTACAGACAAGTCCTGGCCACAACACCCTACATCACGGTATTTCGCCGGTTAAAACGACAATGTTCAAGCCAAAGTCGCGGACTAGGGTCCGCAAAGACACGTCCTGTTTGTATTTGATCCCTGGTGGACGCTTCCTGGTGACATCAGTGGGCATGCGGCTATCTATCTGGGACTTGGAGGCTGATGATGCGCCTACCCTTCTCGCAAGCAAGAGGTGTTCACCCGAATTCATCTTCCTGGTAACGCCTTCCAAAGATCAAACATCCTTTAATATAGCAGCTTCGATGAACGACCAGGCCTTCGAGATAACCAAGCTGCAGATCTTGACGTACTCGTCTTCCACGCCCAACATGCTTCAATCTACTGAAACTCTAATGGAAGTTAGCCGGGACTACGATATATCAGTCTTCACGCTTATCCATAATCACTTTGTCTACCTCCATCTCGGTAACATACACGTCTGGAATTACGTTGACAACACCTTTTCCAGTTGGCGTGTTCCAGCCCCTTACGATAGCCAGGAATTTCCAGAGGTGAGTGAGAGCCTATTCTGAATGAGCAAGAAGATTATCTGTCGCTAACATATCGCACTTCAGATGTTCGTTCACGAAGAGCGACAAATCGTCATCATCGGGGAACGCTATGTCGTCGGCTGGACTATTCCACCGCTTGTCAGACAGAAGGAGTACTTATCGAAGAGCGGAACCACCCTCCTAGGGACTGTCGAACCTTCATATTCGCTTGACCTAACCACCGTGTTCAATGCTCAAGCAGCAATAGGGATCGACACGCCCATTATCCCTGCTTTCGTTGAGAAACTCCACGATTGGTACACAGTCTTCTCGGCTCCCCAACTCTTCGACATCGTCTGGACTACCGGTGATCGCAAGTACGATTACTTTACGACCATTGGCTTAGAGGAATCGGGGGACCCAAACAACCCATTTATTGTAAAACTTGGGTCAACTGTAAAGGTCCTCAGCCTCGCAGACCCACTCAGCACGGAACTAGATGGTGATCGATGTCTCGACGCATGGCGAGTATGCGATTCCCAATTGGTCAAGGGGCATCATCGACGCGATGACAGGCTCTTTGACGTTATTCTTTCATCGTCGGATTGGTATGGTCGCCCTTCCATCACCCGTTTGGGGAGTTTTGCCCTTGGAGAAGACCTAAGCAATGGAGAGTACTTCGACAGATTTAGATTTTCGTTCGACCCGGTTTCGGGTCGCGTCTGTTATATGTCACGAAGTCACCAACGGGTTGTCGTGATGGATTACATAGGAATGGACCCATGTCCTGTGTATGATTCAGACGATCATTGGGAGTTGTTAGAAAGTAAGTTGGGGTTTATTTCATTGACGGATGATATCTCCGATTGAGTCGTACTTATATCATACTTAATGCTATGCATGTAAATCGCATCAATTTGCGAAGGTCTAAGAAGTTTCAATCACTAGCAATACAATTCCAGTTAGGCGACGGATAAGGTAGTACAAATTAGTGCAACGAATTATGCGACTACATTCAGAAGAAGCAGAACAAAGGTATATCGGGAGTGCGATGCAAAATCGAGGAATTATTGGCGGATAGTTTAGTACCACGAGAACCAAAGAAAGCAAGTCACGAAATACGCTGATTAGAAGGAAATGGACAGCGTTTCGTGGGCCACAAAGCAATAAAACGAGGAACAATACGGGGAAGGGAGGTCGGTGCAACATCTACTCGGAATGGATAGCAGATAAGGGTAGAATGCGGATGGCTTCGTTGGGATCAGGGTACACACCATCAGTGGTCATGGTACCCAACTCCAACATGCCCGTCTTATTCAAATAGGGCATCATATCCGCGATGGACGGCAAGTCGTTTATGATATCAAGACAAGTGAAGTCGGAAGAAAGAATGGGCGCTGTTTCTCGGTAGATGGTGATCTTAACAGAGGGTAAAACGTTGTTGTTCGACATCCGTGGACGGGAAAATATGGCATCTAGCTCGGCCCAAGGAATTCCAAGGATGCATGCAGTATCGACACTGCCTATTCCGATGAGGATGTGGATAGTCTCGAGAGCGGTAACATCAGGAAGGGATAATATTGTTGAACAAATCCAACGAAATCGGTCCAATGCCTCAGCGGATGAAAATTCAATCATGGCAATATCCATTGAGAGGACAAGGGATGCAAGGGAATTCAAACGGCGTAACATCAATGTGCCTGGTACTGGGGAAAAAATGAGAACGCGGCGCGGGAGAAGAAAATAGCGACGTAAACTTACAACCACCCCATGATCCAACAAAAATCTTCAAACACCGCAGAGTACGAGCACAATTTGACAAGGCATCGTCCAAAAGAACGAGGTCTGGACCACGGGCGTAATAATCCAGAGTTTCAAGCCTTGAAACGTTGAACGGCGATAACTGGGCAAAGGTCTGCGTTAGAAGCGTCCCCACTCCTGTTGTTCCGCGTATTATGAGATCCTGTGGTAAAAAGCAGCTCTTGAGAGCTCTATCGGGCTCCAACGATGACAGCTGGCCTCTGAAATCAAGCCTCTTGACATTAGGACCAAAGTGGCCAAAAATGTTGGTTGGTATGGCGAGGGTGATGAGAACCACCTCCTCCAGAGTGGCAGACGACAACATGGTGCACAGCGCGTCCCAGACACTATCAGAAGTGGATTCCCAATTTATGAACATGCTAAACTCCAGCCGGCGAAGTCGTTTCATAGGGAGTGTCAAAACATATTCCAAATTGGCCTCCTCGTCTGCCATCAGCTTCGTCCGGCGCACGTCTCCTGGTATATCCAATATCCGGAGATGTTGTATCTGGTCTGCAATTTGAGGAAACTCCCTCAAATGAGCTTCTGCTTGGCTGATTGTTAGCGGTGGTGGCGGGTTGAGGCCAGCCTGCCGAAGATGGATGGGAATCATAGGATGTGTCCCGATGGTGACTGTCTGGAAGATATATGGATAGCATTGTTGGCGAAACTGACCACAAGTTTGAGATAGACACAATATAGATTCCATGTCATCTGCGAGATAATGAGAAATTATGAGGTGGATAATGTCGATTGGAAGGACGTCCACAATGGATGGACATGGTTTCGCCGCTATCGGGGGACACGGTATGGCCTCTGTCGGAGTATCATAACGCTGAAAATAACGAGACTTAAACCGCTGCAGCGTTCTACGCATTCTTGAATACGAGAGGAACGTTGTAGAGGTGAAGAAGGTAGTCGTGGGTAGTCGTGGTGGTAGTCAACATAGCAGCGAGACACGACACTATCGTTGTTGGCCCTGAACGGCTCCCATCACCCTGTTTGTGATTTCAGTCGACAAACTTTATTTGCGGCATTCTTAAGGGATTTAAAGGCAGCAATCAAACTCAAACAAGGAATTATTTTTACACGGCAAAGACGTATATGAATCGATAAATATACCCACTAAATAAAATAATTTAACTGGAGAATGTTGCAATGGCATTGTCAAAGGACGCGAAAATATCATCCTTAATGGACTCAAGGGTGCTTTCGGGCTGGGAAAGAAAGGGGGATTTGAGTTCAGTTGACATGGCAAAAGAAATGCAGAAATGACGACACCTACAATGTTAGTCGTAGAATTCAAACCATCAACGAATTTTACTACGCTGTCTTTAATTTCGACAAGGTTGACCTGCGTTGCAACAGCGACATCTTCGATAGGGTTGGCTGGAACAAGAATCAGGTCCAGCGATTTGGTTAGGTCATCAGGAACGTACCATCGAGAGAGGGCTTCAGTTGAGCAAGTCCTGAAAGGCTCTCGCTGACCACAGGGACGATAGCTTGCACAGATGCAAGAACTTCTTCACTTTGAACAGTGTCCAAGGGGTCTGTGGCCTAATAAACGGGAGCATGTCTATAAGCAAGAAGATTTAAAATAAGAAAAGAACCCAATTACATCGAGGAATATAACCGTGTCTGTGAAGTCAGTAATAAGTGCAGAAACCCCACTAGCAACGACCATGGCGTCAAGAGGGTTGGCTGACTGGACAGGATAGTTAGTGATGGCGGTCTTGAGGGAATTCAGAGAGCTGGTGATTCGGGCCAGCCCTTCCTGAACATCAGCAAATTCTCTGCGTTGGAGTTGAAGTGGGCTAGCAAAACCAAGACTGGCAAAGGAGAGAAGGAAAGCAAGCTTCGTGTTGAAGAGCATGATGACGAGTAAAGAACGACGAAGTGTATGGGTTATGTGGAGAGGCGTGAGGTCAGAGACTAGAAAGGGGTTTGAGGCAGAGGACGAGGTAAGCTAAAGGTGAAAGGTGGGGCAGTCTTGATTTGTGGGGTGTATATACTCCTCGCCGCCGAGATCGCTAACGGAAAAGTCCATCGGCGATCCCTTATGGATGAATTATCAGAACACTATCAGAACGCAATATTGATCAGGCCAATGGAGTTGCCCTTGCGGATCCCTATTCAGGAAAGCCCCCTATCAGAATCATGATATCCTGGTCATCTCAGATGGTTTTGCGAACGGCAATAAAACAGAAAACAGAGAAACATCATTCATGAGTGAGCGAGAATGCACCTAAAAGTCATCAAGCGACGAGAAGCAACGGGAAAATTAGAGGAGGATACTTCTTGAAGATATCGTGCATGCCATTGGTTGAAACCTAGTGCTGTCCAACGACACAAAAACTAGCGAACCCTTCTGCAACCTTCAGGTCTTGGCGACGTCAGTGAATGAGTTCAAAGACATCATCTCCGAACAGACGTGGTCTGAGCCTGGAGAATAGCACAAAGAACAGATCAAGAGTCGTGCAACAGCACCAGCGACCAGCAGGTAAACCAAAGAAGTGTTTCGTCTCCCAGAGTTCCTTCACAAAGAGCGACTTGAGGACCAGATACACATGTACAATCCAAGTAAAAGTTGGCAACCGTATGTTCAGGTCACAGCGCAATCCTGAGTCCTGAGCTCAGGATCATTCAACAGCACGATAGCAACGAAGCATGAGTGTTGGATACGTTGAGAAAAATCCGACAGCATCACTCCACAAGGCACATATTGGTCCTGTCCAACATTATCATGGTCAGACTCCTCCAGTAATTTCTCCATGAAGGCTGAGAAAAATCCAGGATTTTTTTGACGAGAGCGGTTCCGAGAATCGTGAGCTGCGGTGCCTTTTAATTCTCGTCGAAACTCGTTGACAAGAGAAAACCCAAAAATTTCCTCCTACTGGTTTTCAATCAGCTACATATCTGAGGCACAGAGACCAAGGCATGGAAGTACATAGACAACTGTGCTACTCGTTCATGATGATAGACACTGGAACCAGCTGAGCATGAGGTTGGGTTGAAAGAGTATGAGGAAGTGGCATCCCGAAGCAAACCCGCAACCATCAATCGTATCACTTGATCGCCATCACAACATTTCGGCACCACCATCAATTCAAGGAACGCACCCAAAGCATCATCCCCTCAAAACACTGACTGTGAAGTTGGGACTAGCGGACTTGCAAGGTTATCGTCGAGGCAGTATAGATAAAAGGCACAAAAATGAACTGTGAATTGAATGTAGTGCTTTGGCCTAATCACGAAAAGGTAAAGTATATTATTTCGCCACTAAGCTGTCTACAATACAAGTAGCAAGATCTAAAATTCAAAACTTGAATGCAAGCAAGACAAATGAATCAAAAAATGCAGATGATGGAGTTATGAAAATGCAGATATCATGATGGTGAAGAGCCAGCGAAACGCAGATGAGAGGACAAAAAAGAGGCAAGACATAAGGTCACAATGCGACGAAGGGATATATATATGGGGTGTTATTGAAGCACGGGCAACGAAAGAATCGAAGTAAAAGACAAAAGATCAAGTACGATATATAACAGTGGACCTACATTACAAATTTTCAACAAGATTAGGATCAAAACTTGGACAACATCAATCCAAGTAGAACAGAAAGTATCATAATGGGTGGTGTAATGATACAATACGACCAGAAAATAGTCCGGCTGATGAGTCGTTCAAAGGCGTCCCCTGATACGGCAGCTGTGATTTGCGCCAGTGTTAATGCAGGAGGTGAGCAGAGCAAGATGGTATTGACGACGACAAAGACAGGGCTGAAAGGAGACAAATAAGGTCAGCATTGATGCCGCAATCTAGAAGGAATTAAAGATGATGCTTACTCTTCAAAGACGGCGTGCCAGTCATAATGGGTTGCGAGCATAATCAAAGGTAGGAGCAACAAGGGAGTGATAACCATGCGAGACGAAACGGCCAGGAAAACAGTTTTACCCTCTCCAGGACGCGATTCATTTTCAACCCTAAGGTCATTGGGCGTAGCAGACCGTGAATGTCGACTGATATGCAGGATATCCAAAAGGTGTTGCCAAAAGGTCCTCTCTTCCTTGGACCTGAGATCCACACCAAGGTTGCTGCTGTTCTCAGCAGGCGGGGTGTAAAAGTAGGCACCGAGAACAACCAGCGTCAATGGAACTGAACATTTTCCAGCAGTGGTGATGGCATTGTTGACGGGTTGGAGGTTATACAAAAGCGCGTGTTGGAGGGGCTGAATACACGCCACCACGAGCGAAAGCAGTGACGCCCACAAAGGGACAGTCATGAAGTCATTGAGAGCTGCCCAGAATTTTTTAATCCTTCTAACCACGCGGTTGAGGCGATGCATGGATGAACTGCGTGTTTCGCGTTGGGAAGACCTGCGGATTCTGGGGGGTGTAGTACCTGCCTCGATGTCACCACGCGGGCTTGCTGTTGAATCCTCAGAGTCAGTTCCTTCTGACTCCGTGGAATCATATTTGGTAAGATCGGTGCGAGAGTCGTTAGGAGAGTTGGGGAATGAGTTGTAGAATGTCGTTCTACGCCTCTGGGGGATGGGACGAGGAGGAATCCGTGGGAGGTCAGGGAGTGTAGCGTGAATGGGTGGTGGAGAATCAACAAGGGGAGGCGAGCTTCCAGGCGAGGAGTTAGCAGACAGGTGTTTTGATCCAGGATGAGTGGATCCATATGCTGTAATCGTGGAGGAGGAAGCATGGGTGCGTAAAATTTCATTTGCGACTTCCATAGGCGAGGGTCCCATGCCGGCGAGTAGAGGGGTCCGTTCATCTGCTCTTTCCGAAGCTGCTGCAGCCTGATCAACGACCATAGTGTCGGCGCGAGACAACAACCTAACACCATAACTATAACGAACCTAAATTTTTCGAAGAACAAATGAGCTCAGAAGAGGGGTATTAAGTAGTGGTGCACTTACAATCATACCAAGAGTGCTGTACATCGTAAGGTAGGTGAGTGCGCGTCCAAGCATAGTGTTCTTGTTGTCTTCGCTCCCCCAGGCCAGATCTGGCACCGAGACGACGAGAGATTGCATCAAGGCGATGGGTAGTGCATTAGAGTTCATGAACATTGCCGATGCCATGACAAAACTCCTGTTATTGCGATCATTAAAATAACCTTTCGATAAATGAACAAGACGTACCTTTGCGATCTACGCAGCCCAAGAAGCCAGCCTGAGACGTGGCCGACGATCATGGAGGTTGCAGTGACGACAATAAACCAGATAGGAATAACCCATAGTTCCTTCAATTTTTCTATGGGAGACAGTGAGACCAGAGGTAAAAGTCCAGTTGAAGCTGCACGTACCTGGTGTCAAAAAGAACGCAACCTTCGAGAACAACAAAGCAGGGGTGAACAAGGAGACGTTCAGGCGGTTGATTTGCTAAAAATAAGTGGGCATCAGCGCCAATTCCGATTCACAATTGAGAACTAAAATTACCTTCTGAGTCTTCTTATCCAAGATGCCATGTTTGGCGAGAATGTACCCAGCGGCACAGGTCAAAAAGACCTCGAGAATAGACTGCACAATATATCAATGCTAGGTGAGACACGCCAAAAAAAAAGTCAAGTTAAACCGTGGCCCACGTTGAAAACTGCTAGTAGCAGGTCAGTAAAAGGTGTTTCATCCTGGCTCAGGTTGTGGCCGACGGCCATGCAGCAGTGCTGAGTATGTAGGGATACGAGAAGGAAGGAAAGGAAAAAAGTGGGGTTTGAAAAAGTGGTGGTGCAATTTAAACGTTGTGACCAACGTCATACGCAGAATACCTTGGTTCCTTGGCATGACCGGAGGGCGTTATCTGTTATCCGCTTCCTTTTTTAGGCTGTAGTTTACACAGCTTATAATTACACAGGCCACGCACGTTTTCGAACATTATCCGCTCGTCCACTCTTTCACAGCTTTGCGAAGGCAGTCCAGAGTGCGTTCTTGCAACATTGCAAGCTTGTTTATATGACCGCGGATTTGTCAAGGTCGACGCTGAGGACAACACGGACGCCCATCGAAGCTCAAGTCAAAAATAAGAGCTTCTGCAGTTCTACCATGATAAGATAGGCCCATTCCTATCTACTCTTGAAATGGATTCCTAAATTGGGAGAAATAAAAGCTTAGCTTGGACTTTGCGAACCCGGTAAGATCAAAGGTCAAGGAATTAAAAACAAGGACATTACCAGTAGAAGGTGACGCTGGTGGAGTGGCTCGTCACTGTGTTCCACACATCATTCCTTTGATATCATACAACAATGCAGATCTGAGAACAACAGCGAATAATATGGAAAGTGTGATGCATAGATGTCGATTTGCACCACGAATCGGAAAACGTCCCTCAAACGTGGCAATGGTTGACAACAGCCGCCACACATAGATGACGCGAATTCGACCAATCCTAGACATGTTTTACCATGGTATTCTTAACTAGCAATTTAGGCTGTTTTTTCTTTCATGAAATGGCCTTGGGATGAACATTGTAGATGATGAAAAATCAAGGCAAGGAGCTCGCTGCTCTCTCACCTTCAGGTGAGGCTGATTGAGATCATTCCAAAGATGGAAACATTTCCCCATGATTTGAAAACGCCACGTGATACGACGCGACGCGTTGATGATTGAAACTACCAACTTGTTCCTCGACGTCGACAACCCAATGTCCTTTATCGAGTCTTTCGAGCTCCAGGATGAGATACAGAATCTACAGGACGTGGATCAATACGAGATACCAAATGAAGACAAATTCACGAACGAAGAGCCCGATGAACTCCTAGAAGGTATAGATCATCAAAGTCTCATCCTCAGCAGGATTTTAACGCGTTTTTTAAGCTGCTGTGGAGGCTGTAGCAGAATCAAGCGATTCAATAAGGGCACAGGACGTATTCGATGCCTATAGATTTCTGCTAAAACACTCGGAAAGAGTCCCAGGATCCGTAATGAGCAAACTTTTGGACTCGATTTCGTCAGGATGTCAAGCAGAACTAGAATCAACGATGCGAGACCTTGAAACAGGCGATCCACAAACATACATGGCCCATAAACTTCCTTTGGAGATGTACGCCTTTTTACTCAACTGGTTCGTAACCGCTGTGGAGAAGGTCAAGGTCTCAGAGGACGATGCACCACCACCAGCTGCAGGAAAGGCAAAACGAGGGAGGGGAGGGAAAGCAGGAGCTACACGGGGAGGAAGGTCAGCTGCAGGAAAGAAGAACGACTCATGGACATGGCAAGACCAGATTGTGCCGACTTTGACCTTGATTTGCAAGGTTCTTCGACTACCATCCCCTAGGATTTGGACAACAACAGCGGAGCGAGATACCTTTATCACGTTCGTCAATGCATTTATGCCCATTCAAAACACTGATTTTGCTCTAGGTGTATAACCCGACCTGCTTACCACGTCATGGAGAGCGAAACCTACATGAAAGTCGAGGAGATCAAAATGAACATCTACAAAGCCGTCTGTCTTGCCGTCAAACACCATGGTCAATCAATGGCCGTACAGATCACCATTATGCAGAATCTTCAATTTTACGAGCATCTGTCCGAGCCCATGGCAGAATGTCTTACTATTCTGTCCCAGGAATTCGATTTCCCTCAATTGGGAGACGAGGTGTTACGCGAAATCGCTTCCAAGACGTTTAATGGCCAAGATGCAAAAGGACCAAGGGCGTTTGCGAGGTTCCTCATCAAGTATTCTGAATCATGTCCTCGTTTGGTGCTCAAGCAGCTCAGTCTTCTGTTGGATCAACTCGACTCAGACGTACGTCGTGCCTTCAATCGATTTTAAATTTCACTAATCTTCTTTAAAGTCATATCCCATGCGTCAAGCCATCGTTGAAACAATCGGCTGCCTTATCATCGAACTCGCTAGTAGCGAAACCCAAGATGCCGACCCCAAGCAAACTCAGAAGCAAATCAACGGCCTCTTCAACCTACTCCTTGAACGAGTCATGGACCTTTCATCCTACGTTCGTGTCAAAGTCTTCACCGTGTTCGCCAAGATCACGCGTATTCAAACGTTCAAATTCCCTAAACACCGTCTGGCCATCACCACCGCCGCTGTTGGTGCCCTTGACGACAAAGGCGCGTCCGTCCGCAAGTCAGCCGCAGCCTTGTTGACACAGTTACTGTTGACACATCCTTACGGTGCTACGTATGGTGGTATCCTCACGAGGGAGGTCTGGGAGAAGGACTACGCTGAGATTGTAGGAAAGTTGGACAAGATTGAGAGTGCCGTTGGTAATGTTGTCCAGGCTCAGAACGCGGAAGTTGATGAGGAAGAGGAAGGGGAGCAGAAAAAAAAGAAGCAAAAGAAAGGCAGAAAGTATGTGACCGTTTTTGCATATTTATTTGACTGGATCTTACTGACGTTAATCTAGGTCTAAGGCCACCCAAGATGACTCAATGGAAGTCGATGAGGATGGAAACGAAGAAGACGAAGAAGGAGAAGACGACGATGAGGAGGAGGAGGAAGAAGGCGACACAGAGACTGAAGACGCAGCCGATATGTCCTTGGACGAAGAAGACGAAACCCAGGACGGGGAGGCCAGTCCCAAGCGCAAAAAGAAGAAAGCCGCCAAACTCAAACCTCGCAAGTCCCAACTCGACATCAACGCACTGACACAGGAGCAAGCCATTTTGGCTCAATACGACGAGAACCAGATCAAGCTCCTCCAGCTCCAGAAGAAATTCTATGGAGATGCCCTTACGTTCATCAAGGAGATTGAGAGCGCCATGGAGCCGATGGTGAAGCTGCTTGGATCGACCAACAAGGCTGAGGTCCTTGAGGTTATGGAGTTTTTCAAGACTGTTCACGAGTACCAGATCAATGGGGCAGAGGTACGTCCTTGGCTAAACATGCAGTGGAAATCAATTTCATGTTTGAATAGGATGGCGTCAGGAAAATGCTCCATCTCATTTGGACGAAGGACAATAGCACCTCCACCTCCGAGGATGGAAAGGAGCTTAAAGGAATTCGCCAGCGTCTTTTGGAATGTTACCGGGCACTTTACTTTGACCCGGTAGCTGACCTGGAGCCCAAGGCTCAGATTAACCGTATCGCGAAGAACCTTATCGAGTGCGTAGCTCCTCGCCATGTATTCGCCTCATGCCTGGTTGACCCGCTCTTCATTTTAGACGTACCTATGACCGAACGCTTGCAGAACTAACGAGTTTAGAGGAGATGATGCGTATCATGATGGAGGAGAACCATATCCACCACGACGTCATCTCTAAACTTTGGGTCGTATACGGTATGTGATTAACTCATACTTTTTCGTTGTCAGACATTTAGATTTCGTTCAGGCAATGACAAGAACCTCCCAAGAAGTCAGAGAAGAGGCGCTATCCTCATTTTGGGCATGTTGGCTGTTGCCAAACGTAGCATCTTGCAAGACAAGGTTGAGGTCATGTTGAAAGTTGGATTGGGCCCGCTTGGAAAGGTGAATAAATTGCTTTTTCTCTCTAGGCGTTCGCTAATTATCGGATATGTTTAGTCTGACCCTACGTTGGCCCGCTACACGTGTGTCGCCTTGCAACGTCTCGGCGGAAGTGCTAAAAAAGTCAAAGGTATGTTTTGAACCTCTGATTAACCTTTCACTATAGCTTATTTTCAATAATTTCCAGGATCTCTCGTCGACAAGACCGATCGTATCGAGATGGACAACCCGATCTTCCGTAAACTAGAGGCAGCCATCATGCACCCTTCGCGCACCAAAGAGTGGTTTGGCATGGCCGAACAAGCCATCAACACCGTCTACGCGCTTGGAGATCACCCTGAAGTATTCTGTGATGAGCTCATCAAAAAGCTCACTCAACGTGCGTTCAGCAAGAAGACCCCATCACCTTCTGAGAACCCCGATGAGAATGCCGACGATGCGATGAACGAGGATCCGGCTGTTGGTGATACTACCTTCACTGAGGCTGATGTCACGATGCAAGACGCTACCCAGGCTACTCAAGGCGACAGTACGGACTTTGGCGACGCGTTTGAGCTCAGTCAGCTCTTGTTCGTCGTTGGTCATGTGGCGATCAAGCAGATCGTGTTTTTGGAACTTATCGAGCGAGAATGGAAGAGGCAGAAGGATGAGAAGGAAGCCGGTTAGTTGTTCATGATGTCGCTCTGGTCTCATGCCGACATCAATTTTTTCTACTTGTTTGTGTAGCTGAGAAGAAGGCCAATGGAAACCAGAAGAAAGAAGTGGAAGAGCTTGACCAGGTTGCTGGAAATGCTGAGGATGAGATTGGCGATCGCATTGCTGGTGTCCGGGAAACAGAGCTGCTCTATGGACCTGAGTCACTGCTGGCAATGTTCGGCGACATGCTCGTCTACATTGTTGGATCACCAAAGAAATTCAGGGTACGTTTATTTCAAAACTTTGTATTTTTTTTAAAGATATTTATAACCAGTCCAGAACCCGACGCTTAGGGCAGCTGCCGTTATCTCGTTCAGCAAATTCCTCTGCGTCAGCTCACAATTCTGCGACAAGAACTACCGTCTCCTCTTCAAGATCCTTGAAACGTCCAAAGATCCCAACATCCGTAGCAACGTCGTTATCGCCCTCGGAGACGTTGCTGTGTCATTCAGCAGCATCATTGATGAAAACAGCAGCGAGTTATACAAGGGTCTATCTGATACCGAGCTGATGGTCAAGAAGAATACGCTCATGGTGCTGACGCATTTGATTTTGAATGGTATGATCAAGGTCAAGGGTCAGCTTGGTGAGATGGCCAAGTGCGTGGAGGATCCTGATCCTCGAATTGCGGATCTGGCGAAGCTGTTCTTCAAGGAGCTGTCTACGAAGGAGAATGCAATTTACAACAATCTTCCTGATGGTAAGCCAGGACATATGTTAGCGTTGGCAGCTCTAATTCTAACCCCCTTTCTAGTCATCAGTCATCTCTCAACGGGCGACCATGCCGTGGACGAAGAAATGTTCGAAAGCACTTTGCGTTATATTTTCACGTTTATCGAGAAGGTAAGCTAAATTTCATCACATCACTTCGCTGCACTGCTAATGATAATCGGCTAATTAGGAAAAACAAGCCGAGAGCATTGTCGAAAAGCTGTGCCAGCGCTTCAGGCTCACGGAGGAATCTCGTCAATGGCGAGACATTGCTTACTGTCTTTCATTGCTTCCATTCAAGTCGGAACGCTCTGTCAAGAAATTGATCGATGGTTTACAGTACTACCGTGACAAGTTGCATGAGCCAAAGGTCTTTGCACGCTTCCAGGAGATCTTAACTAAGGTTCGTATATGTTTGAAATTCACAGAACTGAGGCTCACATTCCTCATGTAGGCGCGGGCGAACAAATCCAAAGACAAGCCCGACTCAGATCTCAACGAATTCGAACGGGTAATTTGATTCACATGAATGAGCTTTCTACATCCTATTCACATGTTTTATAGATCCTCGAGGAACATAGGCAACAGGGAGAAGCTGACCAAGAATTGGAGAAACGAGCCGAAGGCAAGAAAGCCGCAGCTAAAAAGAGGGCGCAAAGGAAGAGTAAGATTACGACCCTTTTGTTTCAATGTTCTGTATTAACGTGATATGTTTGTAGCATCGAGAACGACGAAGAAGCCTGCTCGTGAACCCACCCCAGCGGAAGAACAAATGTATGAAAGCGATTGAAATTGTCAGTTGGGGTTTTGGTCACCATTTCCGTTATATTTATAAATTTGACGTCGTATTGCTTTCTATACTGTATCATGTAACTAATCATTGTATTTTGATTCCGATTCTTATCGATGTCTCTCTTGAACTTATTCAAGGCAATGCTCTGCAGTCCCAACAGAGCCGGAATAACGCCATCTAGCCTCTTCAAATCAGCGATCATAGCCGATAGATAACTCTGGGACGGTGTCCAACCTTGAAGACATTGAAGCGAGATAAACTGCGTAGCACCAAATTATCGATATATACATATGTAGGCATGACATCACTTGCAAAGAGCTAAACGACAGTGGTTCATGGAGCTTGAGTCTCATGGAGTAAAATTCCAAAATTCCGAAGCAGTCCCACCACAGGGCAACGAGCACATCTTGTAGCAAATAATGTCGGTACACATACTCTATATGTATTAAATAAATTTTTGAATAAATACCTCTTATTGGCATGCCTTAATACTGTCGCTTAAACTGTTGAAAATAGTTTCATAGTCGAGTGTGTTCTGAATATTGAGAAAATGGATCAACTGTTCGAAATCTTCGCTCATACGCAGCAACTGATGGCGAAAGTGATAAGCAGTGCAGAGCCCCAACACAATTTCCAAGTATTGAGGCGTTTCTCTGGGTGTTACGGGTGCCAAATACTGATAGTAACATATGGCTTCCTCGATGTTATCCTTGTCGGAAAAATCCCGTGCACGGTTCAGCAATGCATTGGCAAGTTTATGAAGCACCTCGTGTGCTTTGGTGTCCATGGTATGGCGAGACGTCGCTCGCAAACTATGCCGCAATGCGCCAACAACATTAGCGTCGCATGCTTCTTGTGGCGTCATCTTTCCATTTATAATTTCAAAGAGAACCTGAAGAGTGACGGGGCGTAATGGATGGTAGACAAGGGGCATCAGCACTTCGAAACTGGTGGATGATTGTGGGATGCTGAGGGCTTTAGCGATGATCTGGGCCTTAACTTGTGATATCTGATGTTGACGCTCGTTGAAATTGAAGCTCCTCGAAGGCATTGGCCCGCCGATCGAGTCAAAAAGATAGTCCAGAGGTACTCCACTGTAGCGCTGCATGTTGGTGGCCATATTCTCTACAAGCTGTACATCGCGAAGAGGATCCTGCAGGTGTTATAGTTGTCAAAATGTAAATACGTATGCAGTAAATCATACCATATTGGGGTATCGATCTTTTGGTTCCAAACACACAGCCATTTGTCCAGGCGAAAGACGAATGTTGTACAAACTTCTCAGAATGTCGTTTCCTTCCCAAGCGTTGAGTTGGTAAGGCTATGGCTAGTGATTATCAAACTGAATTTGGCACCATGAGATGTCTACCCACCAGTCGCATTCTGTAGGTTTGCGCCAGTGACTCCTCCAGCACAATCCATGACCATGCGTAATCATGTGTAATGGCCATTTTCACTGATGAGGGAAGGTTGGTCTGGAACATTCGGTCAGCAAACATTCTAATCTGAACTTTTATAGGGGCTCACTACTGCTAAAAGCCAAGAATTGGTGGCTAGTGACGGATGATCTGCCAAATTCTACAGCGATCACTTCAGCCAGATATTTTGACCAGTGATAGGACCAACTTTAGTACATCTCGAGACAAATTTTCGATCGGTCGGGCCCAAGCCCCTTCGTCAACATGATTTTGCATGCGAAATCGCATTTCTTGCTTCCGTTTGAACTCCGAGACGAGCTTCAGGGCAGAAGAAAACCGACCCGATTGAGACCAAGTATCAGACGTCGGTTTTGTAGCCTAAACACATACATATTAAAAAAAGGACGGTAATGTTCTCAGTGTTTCTTTTCTTCGAGAAAAAGGAGCATGAGGACACCAACCACAATGCGCCGTGAATATTCAGAGTCCACACCGTCCGTATAGGCGTCTACGGCACCACTGATTTGTTTTCCCCCAATATCTGTAATTGTAAATAGTCAATCACATACGTGAATCGCTATGATGGTCATAAATAGTACTGTCACCTTCTTCCTTGGGGTCAACCAGCGGATTTGTACTTGCCATTTCGTGCGACGCAGCGGATTTGGAATCGTGGTTGAGCGTATTCGTATTACTAGAGGATTCATTGAAGTTCTGGGCTACCCGCTCGAAGGATGAGTGCGGTGTAGCGAGATTTTGTGAAACATCTTTGGGTGGTTCCCGCCGTATCGATTTCTCCTTGAACCTCGCTCTCCTCTTCGATCCCACAGCCAAGCGTGTCTAGAATATGTCTTTGTATCAAAGGAATTTCATTTGTTATGAGATGTAGAGCGATCGCAATACCTCAGACGTGGCAGTAACACCGGACTGTTGGCCAGAGAATGACGGCAAATGGGGGTTACGATTGTTCCACACCTGGGTCAAGATATGCGGCTATTGTCAATCACAAACGCAATATATAGAACAATAGCAACCGACCAGGTTGTCATTCCGCGAGGATGTGCCGTCGATCCGCTCGTTTCTCCTGGGTGCGTCGGAAAGTAGCACGAAACGATTCCCACGTCCGGCGGTGAGATTGAGCTTCGAACGGTTCAAAATCTCGTCTGGTACAGTTGCAGGGGATATGGACCGCTTCCTTTTGAGAGTTAATTCCCGAGTCATGCTGTATGCACCCGATACAGAACAAGTGCTAAATGTCGTTTTGCATGTACCTTCATCAAACACCTCCTTTGGCTTCCGAATGACGTCCCAGTAGTCCTTCGCCAACAAGACATTCAGAGTTCTCACAAACAAAGTCTGATTCCTGGCCTTATTTCCAGCAGTCGAGGAAATACCTTCGTTGTCAAAGTTATCTGGACCAGCTTTCACCTCCCCTGATGTTCCTGTATGCTGCCAAGTGTATGGTGGATCCCGATTCGTCATTAAATCTTTCTTTTCCTTGAGTTGTAGCTTGAAGGATCCGGAAAGGCTTGCTATCCCCCATGAGGTCGACTTGTCAATGCCAACGACGAGACGAATGTCGCCGTTTGCAGTGTCCTTGCGACCACGCCGATGGAGAACGAAATCGTACCAACTTTCAACGTGTTTCTCGGCATAATCACGAAACTTGCTGAGATCATTGACTTCTTCGTGATGCGCACCTTCAGGCATGGCTAAGAGAGCACTCTCCTCCGCCGACGACTCGAAGGTTGTCGTTCTGAAAATTTAAATGTAACTCCGAGTGTTTAATCGATATGAAGATGAATAAACAGACCTACGGTCTTCCCCCTTGATCGCCTTCCCAACACTAGGACTCGCCAGATAACTTCCATTAGGAAAGTCCCTAAACTCTCTTACATCCCAAGGTTTCAGCTTAAGCGTCGTGAACCCGTCAGGCAAATCAGTTGGATTAATTTTCTCAGGGTCGTCCGCTGGAGTGCAGATGTTGAACAGAAAGTCAAAAGCCCCATATTCTGTGATGATACCGACGTCCCCTATGGAGACACCTTTCGCTCGTTGTGCGACAGGCAGTCGCATATTTGGCTGAGGAACCCAGAGAGGGAAGCCACGACCTTTGCACATGAGTTGGGTTTCGTAGATTGTGTTGCTTCGTTTATGGCTCAATTTCGGCTTGAGAAATCGTGGGCCGGTTATCAGAGCGAGACGAAGCCACAATAGCTAACACTGCTACCTCAGCTTTCTCCACTGGGGGTGTTTCTGGAACAGCGACGCTTTTGGCGCTTATCAGAGACGCATGATCCTCAGGTCGCGCTTAAAGTAAGGTTAACTTGTGGGTGATTTCGCCACTCCTTTACGAAACATACCGTAGTGGTATGCATAAAACGTAGGATTGTTGATCATAACTCGGTTGACAGGTGGGCTGTTTCAGTCATTGTTAAAAGGAGCTATCAGGAGACGGGACCCGACGTAATAACTTACTTGAAAGTAATCTGCCCACTAGGACAGCCTTCGGTGCGCATGTCCTGTTGACTGGTGAGGCTATCCCCGGGTGGTACTGTCGCAGGTGTGTGCGCACTCCTTGTCTCCAGAAGGCCCTCCAATGCTGGGTAATTCAGTGGAATTTGCTCTTGGAACATCGTTATGAGTGGTTGAGAATCAGTTTGGGTAGAGGGACGAGGGGGTTCGGTGAGCCCTTATTGTGTGACTCCACAAAACGAGAATCTGCTCAAAATCGGCAATGCTGTGAGAGCTGATACACTCGGGTGGGTATTATTAGCAGATCATTAGAAAATCGAGAACAATGTATTATGGGATGCATCAACTTGAGTGCGTCAAGTCTGAAATAGACACTAGGACCTGTCGGAATAGAGCGGCGGCTGTTCTCGGTCTGTGTAACTGTGTTCCCCCATATACTCGTAAAAAAAGTTGAAAGATTTCAGAGGTTCACAAAGAGGGTATCGCGTAAAAACCAGGATAGACATGGCGCAAAGCAAAAATGACCAGGAGCCCACAGAGCTTGACTAAGAAGTGTACCTCCTTTGGACATGATGATGATGAAATGAAGCTTGTTTCGCCATGTTTGCCAACAACATTTCACTGGAACGGACTACTCCAGGATCACTCGTAGTCGCAACGGAATATAAGCCCGTGCTTCGAATTCGTCTAAAAATTAATGATGTGTTATGGGAACATTATTGTGCGACAAATAACATTGGCAGGCGCGCTCGTATCGACTATACTCTAAGAACACGAGTCTGAAAACTATTCAAAATAGCTTCGTAATTCAGACTGCTCTGGATATCGAGATATTTGATCAACGAATCAAGATCTTCTCTCAAACAGAGCAGCTGGTGACGAAAGTGGTGTGCGGTGCAGAGTCCAAGGACAACCTCCAGGTATTCGATCGATTCGATGGAAGTGCTTGGCTCTAAGTATCGATAGTAGAAAATAGCTTCTTCCACACTATCCTTGTCAGTGAACTCGAGTGCTCGGTTGAGCAATGCATTGGCTAGTTTTCGCAGAATTCCCGTTGATAGGCCTTCGTCATCGCGTACCGATTGTAGTGACTTTCGTAGACCATCTACAGAACTCGCCTCACATGCTTCTCTTGCTGTGATTTCTCCATTGAGGACTTGACAGAGAATCTCAATAGTGACGGGCCGCACGGGGTGGTAATCTAGTAACTTTAACGAGTTGAAGGTAATGGAACGCCTTTTGGGGCTGAGTTCAGCAACAAGCTTTCCCCTTATATGCGATAACTGGTACTGGCGACGACTGAAGTCAAGGTTTTTA
The DNA here is from genome assembly GCA_015501605.1 of Panaeolus papilionaceus. Lineage (NCBI taxonomy): Eukaryota > Fungi > Basidiomycota > Agaricomycetes > Agaricales > Panaeolus > Panaeolus papilionaceus. The sequence continues at coordinate 1,978,363 of JADNRZ010000005.1, read as the reverse complement.
GGGAAAGATGACCCAGATGTGCCGAAAAAATAGTCGGAAATGACCTTACTGTCAACGCGAGCGGCTGTAACAGTACTGGCCAGGTACGTGACAGCAGGGAGGGTGTCCTAATACAGGTTCATTCGGAGGAGTCGTTTAATTATACGCTTGCATGTAGGGACTGTAAACGAGAAATACCTTGCTATGGTGCTGCTCCTTCGACTCTAAGTACAGGACCGTTCTGTCAGGTGACACACAAACATCGTATTGACCTCGAAGAATGTCGCTCACTCCCGCTTCGAATCAGTGAGGTTGTGCCTGAAACCTATCGTCATGAAGAAGGTCCTTAACATCTGGTGAGCACCCACCAATCGAATCTGATAGGCTCGTGTCAGCGACTCCTGCTGTAATAATCCATACCATGCTGAATCGTGCGTGATTGCCATTTTAACTGATGGTGGTATATTCTCCTGAGAAGCGTGAAACGTCAATTAAAGTAACCTATGACCCATTTTTTGTTTTGCGTTCTTACCTTTCCAAGCATCCAAGAATTAATGGCTAGTGATGGATGGGTTACCAAGGTCTAATGCAATCAGTTGCATGCATCTCACTGTGAACCCAGCGCAGGCGGAAAACCCGCCGCCCGAAAACCACCAATGAGGGGCGGTAATCCCACCTGTAAAGGTGTGAAATTCCCGCCCCTCCATGTGCAAGTTGGACGTGTGGAGTGCGGCTGATAAACCGCTGGTAAACTTTCGATATCCGCCTTTTTTTTTGGGCGCATTTGTACGCTGGTACTGATCATCAGGTAATTTCCACCACTCCCACACTAAATTCAAAATAGGTTTTCCGCCACTTTATGTTATTCCTCACTACACAGCTAATAAAGCACATTGTTTGTAACAAAAATGAAGGTATATTTTTAGGTGACAGATTAAATACAAAAAAAAATATTACTATGGCTTTGGTAGCTAGAGTGCCCAGAGGAGCTGCTGGGAAAGAGTTACTATACTGTATTGACCGGAGAATATAATTGACTCACCAAAAACTCCATAAAAAAAAAAGGCATGAGCATTTCCCCCCAAGGGCATGCTAAGAGTTTAGCAAATGAAGCAGAACCTTGTCAGCAGCCGGAAGAGTGATAATGAATAAAAACATACTGTCAGTAGCTTCTCTCTTCAGTATTGACTTCCTGAGAGTGTGACTCAGGTCCAGAGGAAGAGAAGGTGAAAGAGGTGACACAGAGTCTGACCTCAACCAGGTGACCTGAGTCTGCCCCGGAAATAATGATAAAAATTGGGCAACAAGAGTCTGACCCAAGGGGAAACGAGAGAGGGTGCTGGATGGTAAAGGTGAATGGTGTGTGTGGCAGTGAGCAAAGATCAGACTGGAGAGGGAGGCAACTGTGAAGATGATAGTAATGGGAAAAGAGACAGATAGCGTTGTTGTCGTTCAACTTTGAACTTTGAACTTGTCGAAGTCCAACTGTGTGTCATGTGATTTCATTTTCCCAATTCAGACTGAGATCTGGCGGATCAACACCGCAGGTTGGTGACACATTTCAAAAGTGGTGCATATTCCCCCCACTATTAATCCCACAATGCTAATGACTGAAATTTACAATGTTAAGGTGCGCATTTTCCCTTCCAAATTTCTGCCCCTACGGCTTTTCCGCCCCAATTGGGTTCACAGTGCTTCGAAGTGTGTGCGGAAACTCTGAAAAGGGGTGTCTAAACTTGGAAAACCAGTGTGGGAGATGAGGGAGAACCTTGAAATAATTGTCCAAACCTGCAAAAATTGGGCACATTTTGAGAAATACCTTGTAAAAGTGTGCGGGAATTTGTTGTCTGAAGGAGTTTTTCCACACCTTGTGAGCTCTGCCAGTCGTTACACCTCCAGTTCGAATTAGTGTTGCCGCAGTCCAGCTCAGCTCAGCTCTAGTCAGCTCAGAGCAGCTCAGGGTGCCTTGTGGCTGTGAACCAGCTGGAGCTCGGGATATGCCCGTCAGCTCGTTCTCAGCTCCAGCTCGAGCTAGCTTAGCTCGCAGCTCCGATACAGTGAAACCATATATGGGCATTTACTACAAAATAAAACATTAGGAGTGTGTCTAATCCCTGTTTGCCTCTCAAAGATCTTTCATATGTGTTTTAATACCACTAGACACAAATTCATCATTCATTTGAGTTTTAGCCTCTACAACTTACTCTTGCATTCCCTCTCAGGAAGTGTGAATCGAGAAATAAAGGCCACAGCTCCAGCAGAAGGAAAACTTGGGCATTTGCAACTGATCTGTCCTCGTGTTGAGTTTATTTCATCAATGATTCATTGGTCTTTTGAAGCAGAGGAAATGGCCTCATAGTACAGAAAATTAATTGGAGTGGTTTTATGAGTGTAAATTTAATGAGTGAATGGACAGACTCTTAGACGCTTTTCAATATTCAAGCTTGATTCAGGTGTGGGACTGCGCAACCTCTGCAAACAAATTTGACCGCTTACTAAGCAGAAACTTCCTCAAAAAGTGGTTTTCGAAGGATCAGACACTTGCAGGCATATTTAAGCCATTTGTAGTCATTTAGAACACTTATTAATTTGATAAATATTATATAGAACATAATGATAAACTATTAAAAGGAATTAAATGTTATCATTGTGAAAATCATACTCATAAACCTCATCAAGCGACTCAGAAGTGCACACCAGAGACTCACCAGACTCAGGATTCTCAATAGATTGTCTGATGACCTCTAGAGAGAGATCCCGTAGGTGGAACTGAGCAATAGCTTTCTTTAATTCACTAATTCTGTCATCTTTTGCACCCATATGTGTTTTGAGAGGAACAGTTGGGTTACCAGGAAGTGGTTGGCTCTGCCAGAGTTTGCTCTTCTCTGCATCTCGATGGTAATCAAGCTGTCGGTTCAGCTTGTCAACTGTGAGTGTTTTCGTGACCAGGGTCTCATGTAGGATGAGAATGGCAAAGGTTTCTGCTATTTCGGCTGCATGCTGGCGCTGCTTTTCAATTTGTTTGGCGGCCTTTCTCGATTTTCGGTTGCTTTGATCGCATCGGCTTCGTTTTGTAATTGTTTTCGTTTTCGAGTCTGTCCACTGGCATCGAGCGTACGATATGTTTTTCGAAGGTACCTGTCATCTTCAAATGTATTTAATTTCGCAGCAATAAAGCTCTCGGTGTCGTTGTGGGAAGATTTGAATGATGCATTGAACTTCTGTAGCGTTTCAGATGGGCGGTGTTGTTGGGCTAACCTCCAGCTCCCCAGGGCTCCCTCGTTGAAATCATTTGTTGATGCAAAAAAGAGTGTCGAGCGCTCCTCTTGAGATAAACGACTTATTTGACCGTCTTCCTTGAATTCATCTGAGAACCGTTCAACAAACACTTCTCGAGCCCCGGTGACAAAGGCAGTGATAGTGTCTGACAGATGAGGTAATGATGGTCTCAGCTTCTGGACAGCTTCGATGACGGCATGTGTCTCTCCTTCCCACTCCCCACCACCTAGAGTCGCACATTCCCTCTCCTCCTGCTTGCTGGCACTCATACCTATCCAGATACCCAGACTTTCTGCAATCTTCTCCAAGAATTCGACCTTGGCTCTGAAGAATGGCTCTAGTTTGAGCAGATTATCCTCGGAACGAACACGTTGCATAAAGGGGCGGGAAACAAGATGGTGATAGAGAGCGAGCACAGAGAATTCAGTGAGGGTCGGAATGTTGGTGAGCGACTGGTAAAAGTTCAGCTCGATATTTGTGAACGCTGACTTATCCTTGGAATCTCGAACGTGCTCCATGTATTTGATGAAGTGCTGTTGGTGCACGACTATAGTGCCAGCAGCCTCTCCATGGGTGCCATACCATGTATTGCTGACGTCGGGATAGGGTACGTATTTCTGTGCATTTTCTTCCATCCAGTCTTGGTATTTGTTCTGAAGCCCCTTCTTTGAATCCTTATTCCTGCAGATCATCCCTCCAAGCGTTGCTGCATGGCTTCCACCACTTTTGGACGCATTTAATGCACGCTGTTGGACATCAGTCAAGGGCTGGTTGGGGTTGATTGATTTCACGATAGGTGCGTTGTCTCGATTTGACAGGATAATTGGAGGTTGAATTCCCTTCTCGGCATAGATTGCCTGCATGGCTCGATCGCCCGCCTTGAAGCAATTGAGGTCTTTGTGCATGCAGCACCTGGTACAGATGAAATATGTGAGTTTTTGTTGTTCTTCATCCTCCAAATTCTCATACACCTGCTTTCCCACTTCCCGAATCACCTCCACATCCTTTTCCGCTTTTATGTCCTCTGTCAGCGCATTCCAGGCGTCTATCCCCCCCACCAACTCGACCTGCTTCATCTTCAATCCTGCCAACAGGACGACAACTCTCATCAGCTCCATCTTCACCAGCGCCTCCTCTCCCATTCGCTGCCACACTGTTTCTATATGCCACGTCTCCAGAATGCTGTGGCTCTTTTTTTGGTCTGCAGCATGGTCTCCTGACGTTCCAATAAGCCTATATGCAAAGTCATTTGGGCTAAATTGAAGTTGCTCGCGGATCGCCAAAGGTGAGTTATTAAATATTGCTGCCAGTTCTGCAAGCCGTTGACGAAGTCCCTTGACTTGTGTCTCGCTAGCATGGTTCACAGAGGTGTCAAGTCCCAGTGACCGAGTGGTCCAGCGAGGCAAGGCTTTTGGGTTGTTGTAATCAATGACCTCAAGAGCAATGGCACGAGATTCATATTCAATGTTCTTGTGCGATGTGGAGTCAGAACTGAAGGATAGTTCTGTCATATTATGGTAAGCGCCAGCTCTGTATCATCGAATCAGCACTTACTGTTGCATTTAAGCATTTCATATGCAATCTGGATATCTGCAGCAATACCAGTCTTGCCAACCGCCCTCCCTACAGTCCTGCGATCCATGATATGATCCACCTTGACCCCTAGCACATCACCGACCTCACGCAATGCCTCGCCAACATGAGCCTCCCCCATCCCTTTTCCAACCATATACCGAGCTAGTGCACGAGCCTGGCGAGTGTAGCTACCGCGATGGAACAGCCTAAACATGGTAGGTCTATTTGTGCATTGCTGTTTTCGTTGCTGTTTGAGTCGCTGCTTATATTTGCTGAGATGTTCTCACAGCAGCTTCTCTGTTTTTCGAAGCAGTGCTTGTGCGGCAACACCATCACCCCTCTCCTTCCTCAAGTCCTGTACCTCCTTCATCAGCTGCTGAGCTTGATCCATCATCCCCACTCTTGCTCTCTCAGCCTTATTCAGCTTCTGCACCTGTTTTTCAGCCTCAGCTCTCATATCCTTGATAAGACTCTTCCGGGTTTCATTTGCATTATACACCCTATCATAACGTCGTTGTAAGTTGCCATTTTCCTGTTTTAAGTCTTGATAGCGTTGGCTGATGTCAACGAGTGGTAGTCGCTTCTTTTTTGGTAGTTGGTGTGCAGCTTTACATCCATGATTGTTTTGCGGTGTCGTGTTTTTTCGTCGAGCATTATTAGCCTTCAGAGTTGCCATTTTTTGGGCAATTGACCGCTTTTTTGCGGTTTTCTTTTGTTGGAGACCCATGCTATCAATATACTATGATGTTTAGCATTGTTGTAGAAAGTTTTGTGGTGTAATTTGTGTTTGTGGTGTGGAAATGTATAATTCTGTCACCAGAATATGTTGTGCCCCAGTCGCGCGTCGCGCTAAATTAGATATTACATAATCGAATATCCTTCATTTCGCCTCCAACAGCACTTGGTGTTTTTATTGGTTTCTACATCATATATGCATAAAATTTTTACATTTCTAGCAGTTTAAAGCAAAAAAGAAGAAATTGTACATTTGATATCTGCGCACAACTCAGTGGGGGTGTAGATGTAGCAGCCAACCACAAGAGACAACGCATATTTTTTCCATTTAAATTGGCCAATTTATTAATTAACATAAAAAAGACTTATCCGCACTTTATTTGGGTTAACTGGGTTTTTAAATGGACTTAAAAACGAGTAGCCATGTTTTAGGTCTGAATTATTATTATTGGATTATGTAATCAAGATTTCCCTTTGCAGCGGTTGCGCAGTCCCATCAGGTGTTTGTCGTTGGATCAGCCACGTGACGTGTGATTTAACGCTCTACAAATATTAACAATGCATACCTTGCGACTTGTGTCAAGGATTCTCTTCGTTAAATGGTTTGGAGACTTGTTAAAATTTATTTATGTAAGGCCAAATTCTGTAGTATATTCTAAGTAATAAAATATAAGTATTGTTGATATACCTGCCACTATTTATCCCTAAAATTTTCCCAGTGTGATATGGCATCAGCAATTTCTGATTTTGGCCTGTAGCTCCGAGTAGCGTGAGAGCCATCACCTGTAGTTTGCCTCTTGGCACTGTAGCGTGCTGTAGCACTGTAGTACTCCGGAGTGTTATGTCATTCATCAGAGGTAATACAGATTTTTATTATGCTAGTATGGAGCCATCAGTAGTTGTCTTCCATTCATCTATACATATTCTGAGTATTAATTATAGAGTTTTGGATACCATTCTAAGGAAAAACAAGTTCATAGTCATCATCTAATATATAAAGCTAGTACACTAATATAGTTTTCGTGAACTTAAGTTAAATTTCAGGCTATCAGTTTGTAGCAATTGCCAGTGTAGGTCACAGTGGTGGTCTTATATATTTCTGGGGCGTGGATGATCAGGCTATAAAATAATAATTAATTGACATTCATATAAGCTACATTAGAAGCAAAAATAATGAAACAACATATCATCTTAATTTTACAAGGACTTATTCCAAAATATCATCTCTTATTGATGACGAAAAACTTTAAAAGTTCAATGTTTAAGCAATGGGTGTGGTCATGTGACAAAAAGTCACGTCCAAAACCGAACCGTTCGATTTTTTTGCCGTTTTTGACCGCTCCGGGCCGGGCGCGTGAAACGATGACAAATCCATCTGAAAAATCATTTCTCGTTCGTGTTTGAACATTTGTCCATCCTTTCCTTCAACTACCATCTTCTGTACACCATACACATCCACATCCACCTCCACCATTCTACACATGCTTCTCTACTAAAGGGTGGTAAGTTTATGTTTCGTGACAGCATAAGACACACTGTTGATGATGATTTTATAGTGTGTCATTGGGCATTTGGTGATGAGCTGGCAGTATTGAGACAATCTGGTATGTTCTCTTGCTCTTGCTTTTTACCTTTTACTTATTTATTCTGACTGGATAGTAATTCTAAGCCTCCTCTTCCTCTACCCTCTCCTTAGTTACTTCTCCCTCTGACTTCTCTGTCTTCTTCAGCCTCGTCTTCCACTTCTCCACAGTTCAGCCTCTACTTTCCAGGTAACAGGTAAGTGTCTCTGGCTATTCACATGTTCTAATACTCATGTTTCTTTTTCCTATAGGAGAGCTCTTTATGAGCTTGTAGCAATTTCCCCCCTATATTTCTGCTCTCATCATTTGCGAAGATCCTCTATTTTTTTTTGTAGTTCATTTGGTCATTTTTATTATTTAACATCTGTATTTTGATGTATTAGATAGTTTATGAATATATATTTTTTCTCCTTCTAATTTTTATTTGTTAATTGAGTCGTATTTTGAATTGTATATGATATTTTGATGATTGAAAATTACACTATGGAATGCAGACCTACTTATGTAGTGGTCTGTAGCCCTCTCATAGCATTCTGTAGCATTTTGTAGCATGAAGGGAGCACTACACCACCGTTTTGGGCTGATGTGGAACCGAGCTCACCGCAATGATGTCTGATGTCCTCCCACGGATATCCTGAGAGACCCAGCCGACATCGCCTGATGTCTGAAACTGAGTTAAGGTGAGATCAGTGACACTGAATGTCGGTTGACCTCTGCCAGGGACCTCTGGACGACATTTGCTCAGAATATCAATATTGTATCTGTAGCACCTCAGTACAACCTCGGGCAGAGCTCATATACCTATCGAAAAATATTTATAAATGTATTTTTATTGCGCGTTTTCAGGGAATTTGCGGCATAGTGAAAAATAATGTCATAATGAAAGCAATTTTATTTCAGAACACTAGCGAATTACAGGAGGAACGTAGGGCTGTGTGGATAAGATCCCGTGCTATCATAACTTGATACAAAGAGAAACGAGTGCTTAAAATACTCTATACAAATGGGAGGCAATGGGCATGACAGCGAAGAATACAGGTATTGAGTTACCAAAAAAAATGAACAAGAATCGATATCTGAAAAGGTGTAGAAATAAAGAATAAAAGAGGAATATGTCCAAGCGTCAGAGCATGGGAGGGAAAGGTGACTGACGTGGCACAGAGAGAGCACTGGTGTTGGGAATCGTAGCTGGTTGCTGTTGCTTCAGTTCAATTGAGCCAGAACATTATAAGTTAGTTGAAATGGCTAGAAAACACCATATGCAACTCACATTAGGTTGTGAAGGCGTGGACTATACTAGATATGTTATTTTGGGGAGTGGAGTGAGTGATAAGGCAGTAGAGGGGGTTCCAGAAGAAATCGAGAAGAAAGAAGGAAGTTGAGTGAAAGAGTCAGACGCGAGCAACACGCGAAACTCAACCAAAGTACACGTGACCATGTCCCACATCCCAAAAAAAGCATAGAGACGAAAAACGCACAAGTCCCTCCAAATTGGTGCTCAGTCTGGTGGTGGTCAGTGTAACGCATTCCTTGTACCAAATTCACGCTATGTATATATTGTTAAATGATTCTTTTTAGCATTAATGTTTTTTCAGCTCATATTTAAGCATTAATAAGCCTTAATTAAAAGGATATATACTGGAGCAGTTATGTCGAAAAGACATTTGGCGGTGACATCTTTTTGAGGTCGCACCAGTCTCGCCTGATGTCGACGTTACGTTTTCCTGAGGTCAAATGCTTGATGTTGAACTAATGCCATTTTGATGTTCTGAAGGGCTTTATCCCTGAGGTCGGCTGATGTCGGCTCTAAACATCAAATCAATGTCGGTTCAAGATGGTGGTGTACGTAGTACTATGGACACATGGGAGAGTGCTACGTAAAGGGGTACCCATGCTACAGCACTACAGTGCTACGTAGTGTTACGTAGTACTCCGTAGCCCTGACAGAAATTGCTGATGCGGGTATTATCCACACAAAAATTGCACATTTAAATGTAAAAATTTGAATGATAAACACAAAATTGTCATGAATAAGTGCTCTATGGCCTTCGCAATGTACTTGTAGCTGCAATATTCAATCTGAGTACGGTGTTCCAGAGACGCCAGGTTAAGTCGACATTTCACTTTGGCTCCCGAACTTCTTCGGTTCCTCATCGGCTCCCATACTCCCTCATGCACCTCCTTCTCACGCCCCTATCCTCGTCATCATGTCGATAAATCCACCTTCCACAGCATCAGAACCCATATCAGTTGTCAATAAAACGCTCTATACACTCTATAAGTGTGTCCAGTACTGATTAAAACTTTATTTAAACCAAAATTACAGCCGAAAAGTCTCAAAAATTATGCATAAGATCATTCGAGTTTATATCACTGTATTTAACTGGTTAAACATCTTCGGTAACAGGAGGTTAATCTGGATACGCGCCTGGCGAGATATGCATTGATGAAGCTGACGCCGCATACCTCTGTTTCGCGATTTTGGGTGATTTCTGAAACACCTCGCACACGTGCATATGCCATGGTAGTTATCATGATCAGAATCACGCCCATGCACGCCGTCGTGCTTTCCGCATCTTATCATGTCTTGTAGCACATTCACTCAATCCTCAGCCTATACTTTGATACCCTCTGTACGTAATTTATTTGGTATCTCTGTTCCATGTTCTTTTCATTACTTTCACATGTTAATTTCCGTTCAATTGGATCACGGTTTGACTCCCAGATGTCATATCTGTGTTCAGTTATCGTTTCGTTTCGTCTTCTGAGCATCACCAGCCGATGTCTGATTCCTCACTCGTATTTCGTCGTTTCCCAGTCGTCCTACGTAGCCTCGCATCGTCGTTCTTAGTTGCCGCAGTCCCCAGTTTTCATCCCAGTCAGTCCCAGTCTTCACTCGTATCACTTCCAGTTGTCTATCGTCGCCGTAATCGACCTCTGCCTCGGTTATAGTCCTTCTACCTTTGTATATCGCTTCGTTTCATCCCTCAGGTCGCCGTCGCCGACCTAAATCTCATCTCTTTTATACCAGTTTATCTCTCCTAACCATAGATCTCTGGAACCCACGTACTGCAGCCAAGCCACGAGCGCACTGTGACGTCATCCTTGTCACTCGCCTTGCATCACTGCCACCATCCTCACACCTTTCCATTTATCCACCGTCGCTCAGTTTGTTTTCTTCTTGTTTGCATTCATCATCATACTGTGGCATGCTCATCAGTGCGTACATTTAGTATTGCAATATATTGGAGTGTGTGGAAGGCATTTTAGGTAGAAAAATTGACTCGTCAGAATGTCTATCTTCCAGCATTATTGGTGTGTGGTCTGTGTGTCCTGTGAGTCATCCTATGGCTCTAGACAATGATTGAAAGACAAATTTTGAACAAAGGCTCCTTTAATGCTCTGTTCCCTTTATATTCAATAGCCGCGTGTGTTGTGTGTCGTTCTCGTTCATAGGTCACAACTAGGGACCCTAAGTAGGAACCCTAATTCAAACAAGTCAAGCCTTTCATGTTATGCATAATTTTTGAGACTTTTCGGCTGTAATTTTGGTTTAAATAAAGTTTTAATCAGTACTGGACACACTTATAGAGTGTATAGAGCGTTTTATTGACGACTGATATGGGTTCTGATGCTGTGGAAGGTGGATTTATCGACATGATGACGAGGATAGGGGCGTGAGAAGGAGGTGCATGAGGGAGTATGGGAGCCGATGAGGAACCGAAGAAGTTCGGGAGCCAAAGCGAAATGTCGACTTAACCTGGCGTCTCTGGAACACCGTATCTGAGAGGCCCTAAACTCTTCACATATCTACTTTTTCTATTTTGGGAAACAAGCTCTTGGCTGAGCAGGTTGGAGCTGCAAGTAGCTAGCTCGCTTCCCGCTTGAGCTGTTGATGAACAACCGCTCCACAGCTCCGCTCCTAGTTCAGCTCACATCAGCTCAGTTCCGCAGCTCTGCAGCTCCGAGCTGAGCGGCGGCAACACTAGTTCGAATGGTTTACATCGAATTATATTGCCTTTTTAGGCAATTTTTAGGAGTTTCTCGATGCATTTCCCAACTTTATGGGCAGTTTCGAGGACTTTATGGACCCACTAGAAAGTTTGGCCGTCTTTTTGAAGTTCCAATATGTACACATTTCAAACTTTGGACATTCATTTTTTGGTTTTGATACATGTTTTCGAAGTTTGAGCAGTACCTTTCAGAGTTTCCGCACACTCATTCGGAGTTCCCACACTCATTTGTAGAGTTACCACACACACTTGAAGCGGTTGGTCTCTCACTTTCAGACATCGCAATAAGGTATATTGATATGACAAAGTTTCCGCACTGAAAATAATATTTGTGCGGATGGCGCACCATAAAGCACATGGTTTTATCATTCAGGCCGTTCTCCCAACCTTCGCAACATAGCCCCGAAATCATGGCTGCTCTGGATATCAAGATACTTGAACAACGAATCAAGATCGTCCCTCATGCGAAGCAGCTGATGGCGAAAGTAGTGGGCGGTGCAGAACCCAAGAATAAGCTCCAGGTATTCGATGGATTCGGTGGAAGTGCTTGGCTCCAAGTGTTGATAGTAGAAAATGGCCTCTTCCACGCTGTCTTTGTCATTAAACTCGAGTGCTCGGTTAAGCAATGCATTGGCTAATTTTCGTAGAATTTTTTGTGTTGAATCTTCGTCGTCGCCTGCTGATTGCAGCGTCTTTCGTAGTTCACCTATGGAGTTCCTGTCGTATGCTTCTCTTGCTGTTATCTCGCCTTTGAAAACCTGCACAAGAACTTCGACGGTAACGGGACGAGTGGGGTGGTAATCGAGTTGCTGTAAAGTGTCAAATGTTGGGGAAGGTACCGCCCGAGTCTGTCCAGTAGTGAGCTCCGACTTCAGCTTGGATATCTGACCCCAGCGGCGGAAGTTAAACATTGCTGACGACAAGTGGGAAAATCCGTATGGACCGAGCAGATATTCAAACACGGCTCTCTCATCAGTGCTCAGGGCAGCAACGGTAGCCTCTACTCGTCTCACCATACCCAGAGGGACCTAAAACCAGGTCATAACTTAAATTTGAATTTAGTGCATTCGAGAGACACATACCGTGCCGGCCCACCTCTCCTTTGGCTCCAAGTACAAGGCCATTCTTGCAGGCGTCACACAAATGCTATACAGACTCTGTATGGCGTCGCTGTCTGTCGCCTCCAATTCGTGATGTTCGATTGCCTAACGTAGTCGAGACAAGGAGTTCATTGGTTTAACGTGTCGTCCTAATGACACTGAGTACTTACCAAACGAACTTGGTGCGCTCGTCTTAGCGACTGGTCATCCAGGATGCCGTACCACGCAGAGTCATGCGTTATGACCATTTTCACAGAAGAAGGCAGCCTTGCCTAGATAGTGCGGTACAGGCATCAGCGAACGAATAGAGTTGTGAACCGAGTTTAACGACATACTGCTCCAAGAATCCAAGAATTAATGGATAGGGACGGGTGTTTGAACGAAGTCTAATTGAAGATTCGATTAGTCAAACATTGACATCATGGATAGAAGCAAACATACATCCTCATGTAGTCCCCAGTTCGATGGTGCGCCAGCATCAGGGTCCCTTCGAGTATTGAATTGTATTTTTGGCCTCGGTCCTAGCCGAGCGGCATCCATAGGCCTCTCAGATGTGACCTCGCTACGAATGGGCAATGGATGAGACCCGTACCCTAGGCCTAAACTTAACGATTTCACCGGCTTGTGAGACTCAATGAATTTAGTTGAGTCAAGTCGTTCAAATTGAGTATCAGGCTCGGCTCGTGATAGGTACGGACGCCCCGCTATCGATGTACGTGGTTGTTGCTGGTCCAAGTGTTCTGAAGATATAAACATAAGTGTCAGTTTCTCAAGCGGTACTGACCATCATTATTACTGTTAGAAGTGCCGGAGCTGCAGCTCGAAGCAAATACAACATCTTCGCTGGGTTGGGGGTTTGGCTTCGAGAGAAGGTTTAGCACATTCAAGTCTGGCCGCGGGACTGCCGCAACATCGAGAGAAACGCATCACTGACTTGAGGACAATGAGGTGCCGGAGCGGTCTTGCTTTTTCGTTCCACACGTCGGGCTTGACGCCAAGTTAAAAGACTCAGACGGGGTCTGGCGCGCCTCTCCTGATTAGATTTTAGTGAATTGATTTATAAGCTAGGACTTGGACCTGCCAGTAGCCGGTTATTGTTGTATAAGGATAGGTCCAACAAAGCGGATTGTTTTTCCGTGTCGTTGGGCTGACACAAATATTGACGTAGACTCGTTAGCCGTCCATTCAAGTAAAATGTTGTAATGACAAACACAAACCGAATGAGAGTCGACAACCGAATGTGTTACGAGCCTAGGCCTACGAGCTGCTTTCGTTGCGACTGGGCTAACATCGCGTTTTTTCGGCTGTGACTCGGGGTTGACTTTAACCCATCCAGGATCTTACCATCCAAAATCATAATTTGAAATATTAGCATCAAATCACGAAGCTGATTCACAAAAAATTGTCACCTTCATTCGAAGATCGCTCGTCTTCGTACTCAAGTTCTGAGTTATCAATATCGGTGCAGAGAGTACTAGTCATCACAGCATCTTCCCCCTTTGCAGAAGACCATTGAATGTGGACCGGAACGCCCTGCGGGGGCACGTGTGACGATGACCCATGCTTCATTCCCTCCTCGTTTGCTTTGGCTCGAAGATCTGTGGGTGTGGTCGTGCATTTATTAGTGTGAAGGATGATAATTAACGATGGTCATATTCACCTTCGAATGTCTCCTGGCGACGCCGTAATTGCCCAACGGGACGCGCAATAGCACGGCGATATTCGTATTCAGTTTGCCTAAGCACATGCATATGAGGCTAAAGATAGGGGCGATATAAGGTCTGATTCCGTTATTAACGTATGCAGAAATACTACCTGAGGATTCTTCGAGATATTCAACGGTCCCAGAGATGCTCGCTGCTGATAATCATTGCCTATATTTAACCCATTGCCAGAGTCCATCTCATTTTCTGGTTGAACAGGCGTCGAGGGCTCTGCACCTACGGGTCCTTATTTCAAAATGTTTAAAATCGTGGGCTGTCAGAAAGGACTTACCTGCGTTCGTTTCTTGTATCTCCTGAGCGAATTCTTGCATCGACCCTGGTGTTAACGTCGAAAATGAAGGACTTCCCCCTCGTTCCTTCAGTCATATCGGGTATCAGGTACAGGTGACGACTCAGGTAGAGTCTGGAGATGTAAACCGCACTTACTGAAACCTCATGAATCTTACTTCTCAGCTTCGAGGCCCTATACTCCGTGGTCGAGGTAGGTATCGTCGATGTTTTCGATGGGTGATGCGCCAATGAAGAATACTTGGGCTCGACCACCGGACGTCTAGTCGGAGGCTGAGAAGTGCTTGGAAGTGATTTGAGGGGATTTGGCGGTAATTGCTTCCGATATTCCGGTGGGGCTAGATAGGCGACAGCTGAAGAGCCGCGAGAAGATCGACGATAGTCAAAATACTGACTCGTTTCGCCGACATGGTGGATCTCATCCTTAGGTTGGGCAGGCGGGGAGGGATCTACAGCCACTGGTCATCATTTCAGAATTTCAGAAATCCTTGGTTATTAAAAATGAACTACCTTCGTTCGCCTTGGGTACCGGTACCCTCCAATTTTTTCGTAAAACTGGTGGGTTTGCCGTAAGAAATTCATGCGAGCCCTTCATCTTTGTCGTTGATCGGCTCTAAGTCAAGACACATACAGGCTCTCCAGATAACAAATGGACTTACCCATTCATACTTGATTTTCTTTTCGGCCTCTGAGTAAACTGGGATGTGTTCCCCCTTCAAGGTCTCTGGTGATTCACCAACCGGTAGACCTCGTGCGAGCATGCGACGAAGATACACGGGGTTATCATCTGGTATCGCACGTGGAGATTTTGTGCGGGGTTTGTACTCGTCTTCCTCGTCCGGTGACACAGGTCTCTTTAATAATCGAGGCGCCATCCTGTAAAGATTCGGGCTGGACATTGAAATCTGTACATAAAAATATCAGTTTCGAAGGATCAGCAACCCATTAAATTTACTCACATCTGAAGAAACACAACGAACGCCAAATTCCGATGCACCATCTCGGTCTAATACTTCCTTCGGTTTCTGAATCTCATCCCAAACATCCTTCACCAACAAGATATTCAACGTCCTCACGAACAACGTCTGATTCCTAATCTTTCCACTCCCACTCGCGCAAAGATCTTCGTTATCACAACTATCGGGACCAGCTTTGACTTCCCCCGATCTCCCCATGTGTTCCCAAGTATACGGACAGTCCTTCTTCATCATGGGGTCCTCCGTTTCCTTCAGTTGCAGCTTGAACGGGTCAGAGAAGCTGGCTATGCCCCATGACGTCGACTTGTCGACTCCAACGACAAGCCGGATGTCGCCATTCGCAGTGTCCTTCCGACCACGGTGATGTAACACGAAATCATACCAGCTTTCGATGTGTTTCTCGGCGTAGTCGCGGAACTTGCTAAGATCGTTCACCTCTTCGTGGTATGCGCCTTCGGGCATCGACAACAAGGCACTCTCCTCTGCTAAAGACTCAAACGTCGTTACTCTGCATAGCATCACAAAAGTTAAGTTATCATGCGTTTAAGCGACGAATAAAATAAAACTTACCTGCGATCATCCCCCTTCACCGCCTTCCCAACACTCGGACTCGCAAGATAACTCCCATTCGGAAAATCCCTAAACTCTCGAATATCCCAAGCCTTCAATTTGAGCGTCGTAAAACCCTCGGGTAAATCACGAGGATTAATAGGGTCGTCTGGTGAGATGCAAATGTTAAATAGAAAATCGAACGCGCCGTATTCGGTGATGATGCCGACGTCCCCTATCGAGACGCCTTTGGCGCGTTGAGAGACGGGGAGCCGCATGTTGGGCTGAGGAACCCAGAGTGGGAATCCACGGCCTTTGCACATGAGTTGGGTCTCGTAGATGGTGTTGCTCCGCTTTGGGATGGATATTGGCTGAAACAGGATACGTGAGCTGGGTAGCACGAGCGCAGGCATGGAAAGCTTTACCTCTGGTTTCATGGCAGATAATCCTGCATTGTCTTTCGTAGCCATTAGTCTTGACGTAGATTCTGGATACACTGGATGCAGACTGTGTATTCGTAAACAAGATTATCCTATCAGATAAATGACGAACTGTAATTGTAAGTATGAAAGATAGGGTTGTTGATCATCAATTTGTGCCCAGAGGAGCTGTCGCAGTGATAATCAGGACCGACTTACTCAAAAGTCAGCCAGTCCAGTATAACTCACTTGGAAGGAGCAGGAGCGATGTTGGGGTTCAAACCTGGTTGATTGAACGCAAGGACTGAGGGTATATTCATTGTCTCCATGTTACCATCTATCCCTACATCACCAAAGAGACCCGGCGTCTCTTTAAGCATTGATGTCGTCATTGTAGCAATGGCGGTCAGTGTTACAGGAAAGAGACGTTGTTTGAATTCTACCAGCGACTCCGAGGGGAGCCAGTCACTCGTCACTCGTCACTGACTGTGGAGGCTGTGCGCCCGAATATGGTACAATGTCTGTCCATGATGCAAATAATAGACTGCAGTGTTGAAAATAGATCGTGTTATTACCCACACGGGGAAAATGGTGGCAATCGACTAATACAGTGCCCCCCACGAGACTGGCCCCATTCCTTCCTAAATCGATCATGACCGGCGCATTCCCAGTATTGGGCATCATGTAAGTGGTTGGTAGTAGTACTAAAAAAGTCCTCGACTAGACCAAGCAGAGTCAGGATCTCCATGTAGTTTTCTGAGATTTCTCGGAACTAAGGAAGTTTTGGGGAGTAAAGGATCTTACCAGGGGATGAATGTGCTAAGAATAATTAATATTGGTACTAGCTTTAAATATGACGTCTCCACGCCGTTGTATATTTATAAAACCCCTACAATGAGATCATCCCAGCGCACCGAGCAGAAAAATGGTCCAAGAAGACCACAAAGTTAAAAGAAGTTTGAGCGTCGAGATATTTGATGAGGGAATCAAGGTCTTCCCTCATGCGAAGCAACTGGTAACGAAGGTAGTGCGCGGTGCAGAGTCCAAGAAGAAGTTCCAGGTATTCCATCGATGTGGTGGAAGTGCTTGACTCCAAGTATTGATAGTAGAAAATAGCCTCTTCCACACTGTCCTTGTCGGTAAACTCGAGTGCCCGGTTGAGCAGCGCATTGGCCAGTTTTCGGAGGATTCTTTGCGTTGAGTTTTCGTCGTCGCGAGCCGCTTGCAACGCCTTTCGTAGCTCACCTACAGAGTTACTGTCGCATGCTTCTTTCGCTGTCATCTCCCCATGGAGAACCTGCAAAAGAACTTCAACGGTGACGGGACGCGCTGGGTGGTAATCGAGTAGCTGTAAAGAGTCAAATGTCGTGGAAGGTGCCGCGAGACCCGGATTAGCAAGCAACTTCCCATGAAGGTTGGATATCTGAAGCTGGCGGTGACTGAAGTCAAAATTTGCAGACGACGATTGCAGCAACCCATGTGGACCAAGCAGATAGTCAAAGACGGCTCTTCCATCAGAGCGCATGGCAGCAACAGTAAGGTCTAGTTGGCTAGCAACACCCAGGTTGTCCTGCAACCGTGTCGATAGCTTTAGATTTGAATTTTAGCGCATTCGATGGACACATACTGCGTTATCACGTTTCTCCTTTGGCTCCGAGTACATGGCTGTCCTTCCAGGTGTCACGCAAATGCTGTACAGACTCTGTATAATGTCGGTATCTGTTGCTTCCAATTCGTGATTTTCGATTGCCTAACATAGTCGAGCCAAGGAGTTCATTAGTTTAACACGTCGCCCTAATGGAACCGACTACTTACCAAACGAACTTGGCACGCTCGTCTTAGCGACTGGTCATCCAGGATGCCGTACCACGCAGAGTCATGCGTTATGACCATCTTCACAGAAGAAGGCAGCCTTGCCTAGATAGTGCGGTACAGGCATCAGCGAAAAGGTCGTGCAGCGGGCTTATCGACTCACCGCTCCAAGAATCCAAGAATTAATGGCCAGGGACGGGTGTTTAAATGGAGTCTAATTGAAGATTCGATTTAGTCGGGACATTGACAGCGTAGATTGAAGCAAACATACATCCTCACTCAGCCTCCAGCTCGATGGCGCGCCAGCATCAAGATCCCTTAGAGCATCGAATTGTATCTTTGGTCTGGGTCCGAGCCGAGTGGCATCATTAGGCCTCTCAGAGGTGACTTCGTTGCGAGTGAGCGATTGATCAGGTCTATACCCACTGTGAACTATCCTCATGCTTTGGCCACGCTGCACACGGTCCAATAAATCTGAGTCCCAAAAATTATTAGCGTTTGGAAATGTAATGAAAACCAAGCATTATTACAATCAATGCGCTCTACGGCTGGATTATGAGGGACCGGTTTGGCAGGAGGTTGAAGGTGCCCAAGCAGATTTAGCGGCAGTGAATCAGTCTGGATGATCATATGGACACACAGTTTAGTTGATCAATCTCTAATATTTATAATGGGCACTAACCTTGGTCGAATGTTGAGACGGAGGATCTATGTCGGCTTCATGTCCCGTTTCAGGCAACGTCTCATATCTGGATACGTTACTGCCATCAGCCCCATCATTCACTCCAGGCGCCGTGACTGTCGATAACCTGTCGTCGGTATCGCAGTTCATGGGGGAGCCATCCTGTTAATGTCGTTGATCCAAAGCAAATGCAGTGTTAACCTTGGACGGAAAGTAGAATTAAGAGAAAGGTAAACTGACGACGGGTCCTTCCGGGCTTCTCGAAATAGTAGCAACAGATGAGCTTACAGGTGATGGCTGTTCATCCTGTTGAAGCGATGACAATGTAATGAAAGTCAGATGGCAGACAAATCAACAAGGCTTACCTCTCCATCGAGAATACCCGCGTCGTGGGATACAATGAAGCTGTCCCCGGGTTGTGCACTCCACCTGCTGCTTAGTACAGGTGGAAACTGATTGGAATAGACATGAATCAGCGTGCGCAAGTTAGCTTTTCTCGTTGGTATCTTGGCAGAACAGCAGGACCGACCGGAGGTACCTGGGTCGTAGTCAATTTAATGTCGCAGACATTTGCATGTGGTGTTTTACCTTCGATTGCATCAGCATCCCTGGCGGCATTAATAAAAGATCTTCGTGGGCTTGGGGTTTTGTCTTTGAGTGCTATATGAGATATTTTTAGCACATTAAAGCCTTGTCCCGGGACACCTTAACTTCCGCAACATTCGGAGAAACGCGTCACTGACCTGAGGGTACGCCAAACGTCTCTCCTGATTACGTTTTAATGACTTAATTCGCGCTAAATAGATTCATATGTAAACAAGCGTTGCGGTTGGACATAGTGGTAGTCTTGTACCTTCGAGTTCTTGTACGCTTGGAGTACGTGGCCACTTTGAGTCAACAGTGTTGGCGGATGGTTTCGACGAAGCTGATTGAAATTTCGTGACGTTGGCCTGATGCGAGTTCCAAAAAACTTCGTTAGTGGTCCATTTTAAAAAGGTGTGTAATGAAAAACACAAACCGAAGGAGAGTCAACAATCGAATATCTCGTCAGTCCAGTAGGGGCTTGCGTTGCAACTGGGCTAACCTCGTGTTTGTTCGGCTGAGACTTGAGGTTGACTTTAACCCATCCCGGATCTTAGCGTCAAATATCGTAATTCGGGATATCAGCATCCAAAATATCCCCCCAATCGATTCACGAAAAGCGGGTCACCTTCATTCGAAGATCGTTCGTCTTCGTACTCAATAAGGTCTGAGTCATCGATATCCGCCAGTGAGCCATCACATATTTGCTCCTTCTCAGAAGACCATTGAGTGCGGACCACAGCGTCCTGCGGGGGGAAGTGCGACGACGACCCAGACTTCATTCTCTCCTCATGTGCTTTGGCTCGAAGATCTGCGAGTGTAGTCGTGCGTTTAGCGTGGAGGGTAATCAACGAAGGTCATATTCACCTTGGAATTTCTCCCGGCGACTCCGTGATATCCTACAGGTAGACGGGATAGGATTACGACGTTTTTTCCCCTCGAGCTCTTTCTCAAGCACATGCATATGAGGCTAAAGGTAGGGCCAATAAGTCTGATTCGGTTATGAAGGTATATATGTAAGAATACGAACCTGAGGTTTCAAAGGTCGTCTAGGTGCTCGATAAAATCGATAACCAGGTAATATTTTAAGCGCATCGTCAGAGTCCATCTCATCATCTGGTTGAACAGGCGTCGAGGGCCCTGCAGTTACGGGTCATCGTTTCAGAACGTGTAAAATTCTAGGCTGTCGGAAAGGACTTACCTGCGCTCGCTTTGTATAAACCCCGACGGAATCCTTGAGCCAACCACGGTGTCGGTGAATACGAGAGACTTTCCACTCGTTCCTTCAGTCATATCGAGTATCAGGTACAGATCACGACAAAGGTCGAGGCTGCAGACGTAACATTAAACCGCGCTTACCGAGACCTCCTCGATCTTCTTTTTCATCTCCAAGAGCTTTTGTTCCTCTGTGGTCGCGGCGGGTATCG
Organism: Panaeolus papilionaceus; assembly: GCA_015501605.1. NCBI lineage: Eukaryota > Fungi > Basidiomycota > Agaricomycetes > Agaricales > Panaeolus > Panaeolus papilionaceus. Next base: position 1,957,639 of record JADNRZ010000005.1, on the reverse strand, counting down.
TAGATGCAGTCGATGAAGGGTGAATGTCACCTTCTAATTCAGGCGGCGAGGACTCTGCTGACAAGGGGTATCATTTCAGAATGTCAGAAATCCTAATGTTAGGCATAGATTACCTTTGATCGCTTTTTGTACCGGTACCTTCCAAGTGTTTCGTAGGGCTGATGGGATCCCTGGGAGACAATCATACGCAAGCTTCATCTTCATCGAGTATCAGTTGCAAGTCAAGACAGATGCACTCTGGAGACGACAACGACCCACCCATTTATACTTGATCACCTTTTCCGCCTCTGAGTAAATCGGGACGTGCTCTCCCGGCAAGGTCCCCGTTGATTCGGGATCATGGAAACCTTGTGCGAGAACGCGACGGAGGTACACCATTGTTTCATCTAGGCTTAGACGTCGAGATTTTTTGGGCCTAAACTCGTCGTCCTGCTCTGGGGACGCAGGTCTCTTTAGTAAGCGAGGCGCTGTCGTGGAAAGACTCGGGCTGGACATTGCAACCTGTGTATCGAAATATTGACACGAAGAAATGGCGACCCGGTAGATTACTTACACCTGTCGAAACACAGCGAACACCAAATTCAAGCGCATCATCTCGATCCACCACCTCCTTCGGTTTCTGAATCTCATCCCAAACATCCTTCACCAACAAGATATTCAACGTCCTCACGAACAGCGTCTGATTCCTAATCTTTCCACTCCCATTTGCGCAAACATCTTCATTGTCACAACTATCGGGACCAGCTTTCACCTCCCCAGACCTCCCCGTGTGTTCCCAAGTATACGGACAGTCCTTCTTCATCATGGGGTCCTCCGTTTCCTTCAGCTGCAGCTTGAACGGGTCAGAGAAGCTGGCTATGCCCCATGATGTCGATTTATCGACTCCGACGACGAGCCGAATGTCGCCATTGGCAGTGTCCTTCCGACCACGGTGATGTAGCACGAAATCATACCAGCTTTCGACGTGTTTCTCGGCGTAGTCGCGGAACTTGCTAAGATCGTTCACCTCTTCGTGGTATGCGCCTTCGGGCATCGACAACAAGGCACTCTCCACTGCGGATGATTCAAACGTCGTTACTCTGCATAGCATCACAACAGTTAAGTTATCATGCGTTTAAGCGACGAATAAAATAAGACTCACCTGCGGTCATCCCCCTTCACCGCCTTCCCAACGCTCGGACTCGCAAGATAACTCCCATTCGGAAAATCCCTGAACTCCCTAACATCCCAAGCTTTCAATGTGAGCGTCGTAAAACCCTCAGGCAAATCACGAGGATTAATAGGGTCGTCTGCTGCGATGCAAATGTTAAATAGAAAATCGAACGCGCCGAATTCCGTGATAATGCCGACGTCCCCTATCGAGACGCCTTTGCCACGCTGAGAGACGGGGAGACGCATGTTAGGCTGAGGAACCCAGAGCGGGAAGCCACGACCTTTACACATGAGTTGGGTCTCGTAGATGGTGTTGCTTCGTTTCGGGGTGGATGTCGACTAAAGAAAGTGTTTGAATGGGTTGAGTGTGAGCGGAAGCAATGGACTTGCTTACCTCTGATTTCTTCGCGGATACCTCTACACTTGTATCGCCCTTTGCAGCCAATAGAGATGCGGCTTCTGGATGCACTGGATGTACAATACTCGTTGGTTGACAAAGTAAATATTTTGAATAAGCCGTACGCACAGTAATTGTAGGTATTAAAGACAGAGTTGTTGAACATTAATCGGTGAGCTTGAAAGCTATCGGGTGGCATCGTCAGAAGCGATTCCGAGTCAGCCTGGAGCACAACTCACCTTGAAGCACCAGGAGCGCCTTTAGCTTGTGGTTGTTCCTTGGGGTCTGGTTGCTTAACCGGCGGCGCAAGAACAGATGGTGCATGCATTGTCCCAATACTGTTGTCTAACCCTAGTTGACCAAGTAAACCCGGTTGTTCTTGAAGCATCTGCATGATTGCATAAACACGTTTGCGCTGGAGGGACAAGCTGGGGACAAGCGAGGGACGGTGTTCTGCAATCACAGGTTCGGCCTTTTGTTTATGACCTCACTGCTCCGATAGCGATCCAATCTCAAGGCAATGACTGTGGGTGAGCCAGCAGCAGCACAGCCTAGTTGATATCGGCGACCAGCCATCAACCCACAAACGTTCAAACTGAGTATGATATGTATAGTGATGTTCAGTCGTGGAATTAGGGTAAGGGACCACCTGCTTCACCTCGACTAATCGACCTCGTGTTGAGCTGCTTAGCTCAACGCCATTGAGCACGGAATGTCGGTGAAAGCCTAAGTCCTTGTATTTAGTAATTCCAAGTTTCGGGCCTTTTCTTCCCGTTAGAGAATCTGTGAAACTTTTACCTGGGTCCTTTTGTTTATAAAAATTGAGTTCAACTTGGCTCTCGTTCAATATATATTTTTCGGGAAGAGGATTGGCGAGAATGACAAGAGAGACCGAGAGTCAATCACAGAGATCATGGACAAATACGAGCGGAGTCTGGTCTAGTTGAAGCGGAGAAAGATAAAATGTTGGCCACAAGTTTCTTGTTTTTATCAACATAGACTTGAACTCACATTGTATTAACAAATTTAATTTAATTTATTTAAATCTTTTAGGTCGTGGACACCATTAACACGATGTTCAAGGCTGGCAGACGGACCGTGCGCACGGACCTAAGAGGCATAAGGTTTGGTTCACACGCGTTGCAACAAGCAGCCTTGTCAGTTTCTGCTCCTGTGACGGGCACACCACTCCTCCCAACTTTCTACCCTTCCCAATTATTACAAGACAGCGAGTTCAAGGTTTTAACGGAAACAATTACGACCAATAATCTTCATCAATATCGTAAATCAGCCGAGTTTCGTTTTTACAACCCGAATTCAACTCAGTCGCGGCCATTTTGAGTCTGAGCTCAGAATCTTTGAGTCGGAGTGAGCATTTTTCTTTCTCCACTACCTCCGCTTGGATTCTCCTGAAATTCATCTTCAATTCAATTTATTTTATCATCTTTTATTCTTTTTAAATCTCTAACATCTTTTTCTAACAAATGTAATTATTTAGATCTTTATTATTGGCTTTTTTCTAGGAATCATCTTGCAGCGGAATTTCAATACATGGTTGAAGCCGCTAAGACTGCAACAGCTCCGAACCAGGAGCACCCATACCCACCACCGCCAGTTATGATGCCTTACCCTCATCAGGGTTATAGCGGGGCACCATATGCTGGACCACCAGGCTACATGCCCCATATTTTTCCCTACCCGCCACCACCTCATGATGCATGCCATCCCGAGGGCTCACAGAATGGCACCGTGCCGCAACCTCCGCCTCAATATATGATGATCCCCCCAGGTGTTTTATATGCCTATCCTCCCCATCCTCAACCACGTACGTCTTTACTACTTATGCATTTTACCCGCAGCACCGTTATCTGACCTCTGCACAGCCTTTGGAACCCCACCTCAGAATCCATCAGCATCCTCTAATAATAGACCGAAGAGAAAGCAAGTTAAGATGGCCGTAAGCATCAATGTTTTATCTGATCTAGGGACAAGCATTAATCACATCCTTATAGTGCACCAACTGTGCTTTGGCATGCAAGAAGTGCGATGAAAGCAGACCCTGCGAGCGATGCGTCAAATACAACCTTGGCGAATCGTGCGTTGATGGTCAGCGCAAGGAGAGGAAGAGAGGCGTGAAACGCGGTCCTTACAACAAGCGCAAGAAGGACGGTGAAGGAGACTGGCCATCAGGTACAGCAACCCCTACAACAGCGACCACAGCAGCAGCTATTCACGCAGTGGCTCAATATACGCCAGAGGGTTATTACCAGGTCTTTTATCCGTCTGGGTTCCTTCCACCTCCACCCCCAGGAGCTCCTCATCCAGGTGGTCCACACGACGGCCAACCACCTGCCGATGGCAGCCCTCCTCATCCTCCCGTTCCCTACTTCGTTCATCCAGGTGCATACCCTCCCTTCGCCTATCAACACATCTATGGCGGCCCGCCCCCACCAGGTGCTCCTGTCCAGCTCGTTTCCACCCCTGGTGGTGCTCCTATCGCCCCTCCACCTCCACAGCCAGCCCCTCCTGCTCAACCCGCTCCCACACAAGCCCCAGCAGCCCAACCACCCGGGCAACCTCAACCGGAGGAACCTCAGACTGTCAACCCTGCTGACACCGCTGGGAAACCCAACTCGGCAGCCGTATCATCGGATGAACCCAACGGCGACACAGCGGCTGGGAAGAAACGCCCGAGAGGGTCTAAAGGTGGAGAGGGAAAGTCGAGCAAGAAGTCCAAGGTCATTGGTACAGCCAAAGCGAAGGACGGCGACGTCAATGGGTCTGCCGCCCCTGGAACGGCAAATGGGGTCGACGGAGAAGGAGAAGGGTCTGATTCGGCTGCTAGCTCTACTGCTAGTTCTGACTGAATCATTCCCTAGCTTTTTGTTATACTTTCGCTGTGAGTCGTTTAGTCGGATAGTGAAAAGCTTTATAATGTGCCTTAAATTAATTAATTCATAATTTTTTCCCCTTCCTCTACCCTCAGCTTTGCCGCTGTGTGCCGCTCCCATCCATCCTCCCCTTCAGAGCCCTGCTGCTCTCCCCTTGCTCATCAGATGAACATGATCGTCATCTGATGATCAATCAACACCTTCAATGTCGACGCTTCCGATTATTTATGTATTGATTCCACCACCGATATCCGCTGGCTTTTTGACCTTCAATCAGGCCCGCTATTTTTAGCTTTTACCATCATCACGGAAGGGAGGCATCATCGAGTGTGGTAAACGGCCGTATCCGTCCGTCTTCCAGCTTCTCAAAGCCCAATATTCCCTATCCACCAGTCCTCGTCGACTCATACAACGTCTGGGCCTGGTTGTTGGTGTCAAATGACCTGTGGAAATCGTATTATGCACCTATTCTTGTTCTCTCACTGCCTTCTCACTTTCTCGCTCCTATGTCTTTCTTCCTGCTTTCCATGCTCTCTTCTTCACCGCTTCTCATCCTTGTTTGACAGAAAATCATACCTCGTATTCATCCAATGTTGTGGTTTTTTTCTTTCCTGTTGTATTTATGAAATGCTCGCTCTCTCACTTTCCTTATCTCCCGCTCCCTCCATCCTAACCATGATGTACATGTAGTATCAACCTCACTCCATCTCGTGAACCTTCCCAATCCATTCCATTCCGTGTCGTCGTCTTCCATCTCACCTTCCTATCCATCCTACTGTATTTGTGGACCCACTATGAAAGGCAATGTCTTTCATCTGTATCCCGTCTCATCCTCATCTCTCCATCCTTCCTTATACTCACCTCATTACATCTGTGTATGACCTCCTTTCTGCTTTCACTGATCCACTGTTTGATCAATTTGTTGTAATGATCATAGACTTTCCCGTTACCTTTGCCGTTGACGTGTCACTTAGCCATATATCTCTCCCTCCTCCTCGAGTACATATGATACAACCCTTGCGTCTAGGTGTTTTTCTCAAATAGTGTATGCAGATATGTACATGTGTACCAAGTATGTCCATACTGAAATGTTACCCGCACTATGATATATGCAGATTATGCTCGCTGACGAACGTATCCATAAAGCACCCCCGCCAACTGCCTGTCTTCCCTGTAGGCATCGTTGTCCTTCACATCACCTCCGTATACTCTCGATCCATGCATGTTCAAACCGAGCTTTTTCATCCACCACGTACGTTCCCCATAATGATGACCCCAGTGAGTCAGCTTTCCTGGATAACCATCATATAAGTCGCTCTGCACCCCGGGATGTGCACAACATATGCGAACGCGAATTTTCCGCGTGTTGCTCTGATTAGACTCGGATGCGTCCTCGACATTGTCGTGAGTGCGATTTTCAAACACCTCCGACAGCACACTTTCGACGTTGGGAACGCCCTCCGATGGGTGTTCGAACACGAAAGGGCTTCCTTGGTCGAACTGGATGGGTTTGGAGTCTGCACACAAGCCCATAAACCGTAATCGCTTCATCGGCTCCACAGATCTCGAATCGGATCCCTCATCATTTAAGATTCCATGTAGAATGCGCTCCCAACCCCATGACATCCAATGCACTGCTTGATCTGCGATGATGACGATACGTGTCTTGGACAAGATATTCTTGGATGGAACCCCTAGGAGAGAAAAGCGAGAAGGGATGAGGCCTAGACGTGCCTGAAGAATGTCCAATGGTAGCTCAGTAACCGCTGCTCGAACCGCCTCTCGTCCCCCGATGCCTGTCATTCCTCCAAACATCGGTAGGCAGAGGTGTCGTATACTCTTGCAGGTGGTGAGAATCTTAATCAAATCAATAACTGACAGACCCGCGAAGGGCATTAACAGTGTTTGGACCGTGGTTGATTGGAACGAGCTTGATTTCGTGGATATCGCTTCGATGAACTTGCTAACGGTTTGTGGGTTGTGGAAGTTGTAAAGAACCACGTGGCGGTAGATGATAGGCTCCAGCCTGGTTAGTGAGGCAGAATATAGAAGGCAATTTTGAAGTTTGTTAATCGCACTGAGGCTGTTATAGAGGTGGATTGAACGAACCAAATCCTTGTACGCTTATTTAGAAGCACAAGGACTTTGCGCGCGAACGGAATATCGTGTTTAGCTTTCGTTTCTAAAATCAGACGCTCGATTTCGAGTGGGAAGGGTGGATCCGTTGATTCATTCATGATAACCCAGTGCCTAGGAGGGCTGTAATGAGATTTGCTGCTGTGCTGAATCTGCACTGAAGCAACAACGAGGTCCTATGGAAAGGTGAACCAAACATGTGTACACAACACGCTCATTAATCAACGTGATTGTAAATGAGTCTAAAAATAGATCACACGCGTCTATGGACGCGGCGACACCCCAGAATTTGAAAATGTCTCGCTTTCATAACCTTTCCAACAGAGAAACGGCTTTCGTTATTCAATATATGTGAGTAGCTCCGGTTGACAGTTCCAGTTGACCGCATTGTAGGGATGAGGTCGAGTTAGCGAGTCAATATTACACCTTTGAGTCTATGGGATACAATACCATGCTAGCGGATGTATGAATAAAGATACAGGCCAGGTAGACCCCAAGCTAAAGACAATAAACTGCCAAAGTTACGAGTGAAAAATATAGCAAGCAAATATACGGAAATCAGGCGACCGAGCTCACGGACGAGAAGGACGGAAAAAAGCAGACGATAGTGTTACAGGTTCCATTGTTGTTGGTTTCTGGCCGGCCATTTTTCCGCATCGCCGAGTGGCACAATGGTCATTCAACTGAACGAGAAGGGGTCACGCGTCTCGTTTGGATCGCTTAGATTTTTCTAATTAATGTCGTCGTTCTTTCCTTCCACTGTGGTCACTGTCCATATTGTTGCTTGCCCCCCTCTTCCACTGTATAACTTCAGGCATTGTTTGAGAGGGTATAGGTATGTTTTAGCTCATTATTATAGACAAACATGCAGTTTAACGCGTCTCATTTGTTATAGCTGGACTATCATGAGCTCGATGAATATTGCGGGCAGGTGTTCCATCAACGGTCTCCCAAATGAGCTCCTGCTGGACGTTTCAGTCCTTTACATTACGCAAGACGAGAACACAAACACGGACACAACCACACCATTACGACGCGTCTTAAAGATGACCGCTGTTTCGCAGCGTTTCCGCAGGCTGATTCAGTCGTTCCCTATCATATGGGCCCAAGCATTCAACATAAACGCCCCACGCGACTGTGTCAAGAAGTTCTTGACACACAGCGGAACAAAACTCCTCCTTTCAAATGTTCAGCCGCTGCCATTAAGCTGCCGTCCTCAGAATATAGACACTATCGCTTGGCAGTGGGACATGATTCTAAACGGACAGCATCCTCTTGTCGAACGATGCCAGGCTCTAGAGCTTAGCACTTATCAGTGCATGTGGAATACCATACACACGGTTATGTCGGGCAAGGATATTAGCAAGATCTCCTGTCTCGCCATCGCCTTTCCCTCCCATAACTGTCACATCAATAACGAAGACAAGCTAAACTCCCCCTTCGCCAAGGGGACACTATACCCAAGGCTGTCCACTCTATCCCTCCAAGATGGGAGCTTTGTATTGCCTGTGGGGTCGTTCCCAGCTCTAACTGTTCTATCAGTTCAGCTTTCCAAGCCCCCCGATATAAACAAGAGCTCGTTGATGACTGCCGCGAAGTGGCTTGACTTTCTCAAGTCTGTCCCTCAGTTGCAGGAATTGCGCCTCAAGATGTTCATGGCGCCGCTCGACGAGGCCTATAATATCCCTGTGACGACCACTGCAGTGAACCTCCCTAAACTTCAAATCTTGGATCTCTGTGACTTGCACTACAACGGACTGGGGCCCCTTCTCCAGAACCTACGTGTTCCGCCCATGTGCGATGTCAAAATTGCAACCGGAGTTTATACCTCAGACGGTCTTGGTCCTCAGGCCAACGGAGGGGTCCCTGACTATATCGGTGGCCTTATTCAGTTCTTACAAGCGCGATACTCAGGAGAGGATGCAGCACCCTTTGGTCCGAGCGTTTGCCTGTTTGCGTTGAAAGGCGAACGAAGGAAGAGCGTAGCATTTCGGCTCTTTAATTATGGAGACAGTAAAATTGTGCCATGTAAGCGACAAGAACACGAAGGCATTCCTGGATTCGAACTCGACATTCGGGTTATGTGCGCTGCCAATGATACTATTAACGCCGACCACCCACTTTTCAATTCTATCCACGAGCAATTGGCTACGAAGGGGCTTGCTGTACCCTTCTCCTCAATCACGAACCTCTTGATATCAAGCAATGATGAATCGTTCGCAGAGAGCTCTGCACAACAATCCTTTTTCCAAACCTTCCGGAATGTTCACACCCTTGAATTACTCACCATATCGTCACTCTTGCACGTCAGAGCCATTATAGAAAACGGGCAGGTCCAGCAGGGATTGTTCCCCAAGTTGCATACATTGAAACTCGTCAAGATAAAATTTGCGAGAGTTTGGAACAGGCTCATAGGGGTCTATGATTTTTCTGATCCCATAGGAAATCTGTTGGTGCTTTTGAGGGCCCGAGTGTTCAAATCCGGAAACGTCGTCTCGCAAATCGCACGGGCTGAACTCATTAACTGTGACAAGGTTCGGGAGCTGCAGAGCGAGCTTGAGAGACTCGAGATCGAGACGGCAGTATTGAAGTGTTGATGGGTTGGGGGTAAAGAATGTGAATGGCCGATACGAAGACGCGTGTTAAAGAGGATTCGAAAGGTTTATTCAGATCTTCTGTGTTATGTGCTATTAGTATACTGAGTGGCCCATTTGTAATACCGTGTATTCCTAGATCATTTTGTTCTCAGTAATGTAAGTAATATATCTATTCATCTGTATTTATGTAAAATTAGCATATATGTAAATACGAAACACACGATCCGTATGCACTATGTATATGAAGCTTGACGAGCCCAAGTTGGTCAGAATCAAAACGCTGAACGCAGTCGCGATTATGATGACACAAAAGATGTAAAAAGGCACATAATGAGCCCTACGTAGCGGCCTCTTTCCAGGCGTCCTCCAGCGGTTTTGCTCTTGATTTACTCTTTCGAGATATTTGAAAGTTCGTAATTCACGATTTGGTCAATGAGGCGCTTCAATGAGACTCGTTATCAATATTGTGTGAAACGATGATATAATCAATGACCTGATTTAAAGAGGCTTTGTTCTTTCAAGGCTTTGACATTTTTTTCAACTTTTGTGTCACTTCCCCCAGTCTCTCAGCTATAACCCAGAAGATAACACGATGATGGACCCAGATGCTTTGTATAGGTCCTACGGAAGGACGCCTCCGCGAACAGCAGCGCAAAGAGGAATGAAGCCCAAGTTCGTCAAATTTGCTCCAGGCGATAGGGGCGATTTTCTCCCAGACATATTTTTCGAAGGTAGGTTCTTCAAGAGGGTATCATCCTCCGTAGACTCATGAATCACACATTTTAGATCCTCGTACATATAAGCCAAAGCCAGGTCCTTTAGGCCAAATCCATGCCTGGGGTTTGTTTCCGGTGGGTTTGATGCATCCGTCCCTTTCACGCGCGCCCGTCGTTGACGCATTGGATGTAGTATGAATATCCTCCTGAGCTCAGTGGAGACCCACTTCCCATAGATGCGACGAACAATGCAGCATGTGAATATTTCATAACCTCCACTAGGGTTAATCGTTTCCTTTGTTCTCTGAAGACTGATCCCTTTCATGAAAGACGATGGTTTTCAATCATTGATCCGCAAGGTTAGAGTCCCTTTTGCAATGTACGTGGTTGATAATTCTAAAAGCTTTGACGTATAAACAGATGCAGACTCAGAATATGTATGCATTTGGACGATATCCTATGCCGGAAAATCAGTTCATGAAGGTCATAGTTGAACGAAAGGCGAGGACGGTTCACTCCCACCTGAACATCCTGTCAAACTCAAACCTTCTTAAAGAGAAACCAGTTAAAAGACTACAATTTCAATGGACTTGACAAGTGCGACGTTATCTGTAAGATCTTTTTGACGTGCGTAGTTCTTCTGTGCCGCGATATCCCCACTTACACAAGCGATAATTACTTCCGATGCTTCGTCTTCAAAATTTAGAGGGATGCCCGACTCAGAAGGCAACCCTCGAATCTGGCGCCGTTTCAAGGTCTCTGCTGGTATTAGCCTTCAGGCATTACAGGACAAGGTCGTCGCCCCTTTAATGGGATGGTCTGTTCTTTTCTCCTTTCATCCGTACAGTCGATACGATCCCTCACTGCTCCCTTTTCAGGGTTCGAAACTTACATTGTTACACATTTACCGACTTCAGAGATGGCGCACTATTTGGGCCCGAGGTATGGCTACGTCGTGCATTTGCATTCACTTCCTTCACCTAATTTTCTAATCCTCATAATAGCATTCATCTTCGATTGATATCGGCCATATAGCGCAAGTACGTTCGCTATCTAACTGCCCTTCCCCCAGACACAATGGATGGCGACTTACCTTCATAGGTCGGATACGAGTATCTCCCTGATAACAGGTAAATTAAATCACCCACCGAGCTCTTTGTTGATATTCAATCCCAAAAACCTTTAGATACAAATTCGCCCACCTTTTCGGCAAAGAGGGGGATAGCGTTGGCTATCTTTACGACTTTGGGGACAAATGGTATCACCAAATCAATGTAAGTATCGATACCACCCTCTATTGCCAATTTGCGCCTGCGGGTCTCTCATAAAACCCGCTCTTCATGCACTTTAGATTGAGAAGATCGTCCCACCCGAGCAGTCCACAGGAGCTGTTAACGTTCTTGAGGGCAGAGGAATGTGCCCCGGAGGTTCGTGTTTCCTACAAGGTGCATTGCATGTAAAGAAGCGCTCAAAATCTGCATCCCTTTAGAAAATATGAAAGGCTGTCTTCATTATATTGATTTTCTGGACGATTACGAGAAAGGAAGCGCTTCGAAACGGTGAGCCTATCATGTCAAAATCAATCGTTTCTATGTACCGATAACCGCACTGCAGAGCCAAGCTGGCCCGCGACGTCCTCGCAGCTCCAAACTATAAATTATTTGGAGCGCCAGTCAATCAATTCGATCCATCTAAATTTGACATCGGCGCCACAAAAGCTCGCGTCTCTGAGGCGTTAAACAGTACCAGCTCCGTTCGAAGTGGTGCGAAGCAGTTCACCGTTCCATATGTCCCGCAAGACCCTGCGAAGTTCGATCGTCCGTGGATGAAAGACATATCGCTCGTCGTCCAACATGATGACAACGCTGACAGTGGTGGCTACTGGAACGAAGTTAGGAGCGATACCAAGGATAAGTTGAGGGTTGCTTGCTGTGCTGCTTGTGGAAAGCCAGCATCGCGTGGTGTGGACTTGAAGACCTGTTCTGGGTGTAGGAAGGTTATGTAAGTTTCTTCGCTTCGATTTAGTCTTTACATTTTTTTATTGATGAGTACTCGTAATATATTCACTTAACAGGTACTGCTCAATCGCTCACCAGAAGGACCACTGGAAGGAGCGACATAAGAAGCAATGCACGAGGGAGTTCCTGGAATCAAAATCATCCCAGGAATCGTCAACAAGCAGGTCTACCACAATTGTCCCAGAACCACAGGATTCAGTAGCGGCAGTTGCGGAGGAAATGGCTCGGAGGTTTAAGTTGGATGAAATGGATTAAGGTTGAGGAGTTAGGCCCATTCAATTTAGAATATGAGGTGTTCGTCCTTCGATACCATGTAGCTGTATCTTCTTTGTACCCAATGTACCATAAAGACTGAAATGCATATAAATGTGCTTCAGTGGGCGACATTCATTGGAATCGACTCAGGAGTGCTCTTTAGATTTCCGGCTTCGATGTAGTCTCATTACTCTAAGATCGCTCGAAATTTTCTTATAATATGGTTTTCGCGCCGTTTTATTACTCTTTCATAGCTTTTGGTCTTTATGATGTGCTTTGAAGCCTATCTCGAAACACTGTTGTGCGTCACGAACTATTCGCTTATGCCATTAACCCTTCCTCGAAACAGGCTGAGGTATTGCTGTGTCGCCTATCAAAAGGTCCACAAGGCGAATGTACAAGGAAAAATTTGCACAAGTGGATGATCGAATGACATCTGAACATCGAAACAATGTATTTGCTGAATTGTAAAATATTTATGCTAAACATTCCTCAATATTTTCTTTCGAATGTCGTACGGTGCCAACTGTCGCCCAAGGAAAGGGCTCGAGCAGACACCCTAACTTGACTTCACCGGTGGATGCCGCTCGAAGCTTTTGTACCTTCCCATCGTCATTGGGTGCAGATCTAAGTTGGAGACATTCCAAAGCGGTTCGGTTCGAATCTCGAATGAATTAAACGCCATCTTTTGCCCAAATTTTGACATTAAATGAATACGGGCCCTCTCCTTCACATTTGAGACCAGGTTATAGTTTCGACGTAGAACTCCTCACACGCAGCACCGTCGTAGTGAGGGTGGTTGGGAATGAGCTCGTAGACAAGGTCGTGACGCCCTCCAGCTGTAATGTTTGCGCACAGAGACCACTTACCTGTGTGTCCATCAACTGGGCGATGAGGGAATCTGATGAATGCCCCCTGGATAAATGAAAGGTCGTGTTGATTTGAAGTAAAGCATGAAAATATAGAAGTTCGACGTACCTTGGTGCAGAATTGATTGTGCGAAACCATCGTTTGTGGCGAGGTAAACAAGGTTTTTGCTGAGCCCACGACGAGCGCCAACGAGCATGAGTTTTAACTCAGGAGAGTGCCGTTCAGTAGACCATAGTTGGAGTAGCATGTCTATCGTAAATTCCCAGTCAGTCGATTGAAAAATAGTATCGAAAAAACATCCAACGAAAGGATAGAATACCATTGAGGGTCCGTAAAGGGCTTGGTTCGGATGTTAAAGAGCTTCGTATGCGGTGTTAAGGCAGTCCTTGGCACGGCGTAAAGAATGTTATTGTAAAATGAACGTTGGTCCCGCCAGATGATACAAGTGCCAGATATGCAGACCTACGCGATTTATAATAGTTTATTGCCACGAATATGGAAGGAACAATGTATAACTAACCACAAGTGCCGCCGAAGCCATTATGAGGAGTAGCGGGACCATGGATTGAGCCCACCATGGGCTGGTCAATGAGAGGACCCGAAGGATGAGATGATGTCTCTACGAATATTCATGCTTCTGATCTCTGGGACGCCAGGCACAACCCAAAAGTTTGAGAGATGATTGTCTCAACTCGACGGGTTGGTTGTGGATGTGTTTGACACGAACAACCGAGATTTCCCGAAGGCGGAGTGCACAGCGCATCACTTGTCAGGAAAGAACAAGAACAAGAGTACTCACTCTCGACATTATATGGAAAACTGAAGCTCAATCCCTCCACGGATTCTTGATAGACAGCTGACCCGAGTACTCTTCACTTCAGAACGACAGAGAAGAACTCATCATTGAAGGGCGCCCTGAATGCGAGTCTCACGACTGGTGGTAATTCAGTTCTTGGCTTGGGAGAATATGTTCCCCGCCGCTTAAACACCAACATTTGAATATGAGAAGACCTAGATGTGGCGAGCAATTGAGTATGGACGGATTAGAGAAAGAAGCAGCCGAACATACCTTGTTTTGACGCGGCCTGGACGCGAGTGCATTTCTCATGAATTAAGGGACCAGGAATGACTCGTTGGTTTGTTCATAGCTGAATCAGACGTCGCCTGATTGATACAACAAATCAATTTTTTATTGTGAAAACGGTGATAGTCCAAAAGATTACAAAAAGGAAAAGGGGCAAAGTCCAACGAAAAGAGACGGATTTGTGACCACGTTCAAGTTTAGACAGAGTAAGGAGTAACTTCGACGAACACTTCTTGACAGTCAGCCTTCACGTAGTGTGGATGATTGATAATCGGAGAATAGACGAGATCCTTTCGGACACCACCATCTGTGATATTTGGACAAAGTGACCATTTATCAGTGGCGCCGTCGATAGCGAGTCGAGGGAATCCGATGAAAGGACCGTCAGGAGACGCAGGATTGGGCTATGAAACGCGTAAGCTGACGCGCCAGATAGGGTTTTATTGCGAAATGACAAGTATGCTCACCTTGACGCAGAACTTCTTATATGGAACCGTGTTTTGTGGCCACGTAAAGTAGTAAGTTTGTGCCGAACCTACGACTGGAGCCAGAGGAAGTGAGTTATAGCTTGTTAAAACGCCGTCCGACGTCAGGCCGTAGTTGTAGTAGTCTGTCCAAGGGCATCCCGCGGGGCACGTCTGGAATTGGGATCAGAATGATGACCTTCAGAGCTTGGCTCAGAACGTAAGAGGTCAAAAATGAACTTACTGCGATGATGGAATACCAATTAGGGTCTGTAAGCGGGTTTGTACGAACGTTGAACAATTTGGTACGGGGTGTGGTCGAAGTCCTCGGGACGGTGTAGAGGATATTGTTCTGGAAAGAGTAAATACCTCGCCAGTTGATACAGTTAGCAGGGCTTGGAGGAGAACCTGCACTGTTGACATAGATTTGAATGCGCGCGCTGGCCCCGCAATACTGGAGGTTATCTCCAGGGCAAACGGAATTGCATTCACTGTCGGGCATTTGTGCTCCGTATGGGAGGTAGTTGTCGCACCCTGCAATTCATTATCAGCGTGTAATGATGTTGAAGAAGACAAGAGACATACAGCATTCAGTGGCATATTCCATGCCAGCAAGACCGTATCCCTTTGACTGACAGAGAGCAGTGCAACTCTCGGCAGTGTTGCCTGAAGGGACCGTGAAGCGGAACGTCATGAGACGTACGCCCCAATCACTGGATTTACAGTTAATTCAGAGTTGGTGTTGAGACTAAGAGATGCATCATACCGATAGCAGCCTTTGTAATTCCAGGTTCCAACTGTCTGCTTGATCTGGGGCTTGGGTTTTGGGGCGGTATCTTGGTACAGCACGAGGCGATTACCAGCCCCACAAAGCTCAGTCGCATCTGCAGGGCATGGGGAGCTACACTCGCTATCCGGCTTAATGGTTTGGTACGCAGGCTGATGATCGCACCCTGTGGAACGTAGTTAGACGCCGCTTTGCTAACTGATGAGATACAAATAGAATGGACGCACAGCACTCTGAACCATACTCAAGGCCCGCAAACTCATACCCCTTGTCATGGCACAAGGCCGTGCACCCTTCAGCGCTGTTACCCCCTGGAACTGCGTAACGCAGACTTAGGACACGGGAGGACACATTATCCCTGTACGGTAATGTTAGAGACTGCGAGTAAGAGTGGAGGCGGGTTGAGAGGATGCTACTTACTGAACGCAGCCCTTGAATTGCCAGGCACCGACTGGGTTCTTGATAGTCGGAGACTGACGAGCTTCGAGAGAAGGTGTTGATAAGACCTAAAAGGGAGGTCAGCTATAACAGAGACGAAGGGGAAGGGAAACACATACCAGGACGGCCCCAGAGGCAACAGTGAGGAGACTGATCAGGGAAATCATCCTGAACAGGACAAGGTCTGATTCACCCGACTTCCAAGCTCACCGGGCCTTTATTCAAAATTGTTATGAAAGCGAGGCACATGAAGTGCCGTCAGAAAATAACGAAAGTAATACCGAGAATGTTCTCAGAACAATGAGTTCCGTGTAAGCCATTCAATTAGCTACAGATGTTTGTCGTTTGAATGGGCATGAGGACCAATGAATTTCCATGGGTTGACAACTCTAAGTCGCTGTTCAGTGCCAGGCTGCCAGCTTGTCAACTTGATGGGGTTCTCAGTTCGAATGTGGTAAGAAATTCAATGAAATGAAAGGGTTGGTTCCGTTGTTCAGGTGCACTCGATTCCCTGTCTAGACTGAGTTTGATGGGCAGATGGCCGAGACTGCAGTCTGCGTCAAGTATGTGGCTGGTATTGGAAAGTGATTGGTGGATTATTTGAGGATGTTCGAGATGAAAAGCAAGGGTGACTGAAGGTCAACATTCGCCCAGATCTTGCAAGGCTGGATGACAGAGGGACTGATGTTGGTGGTTCAAGAGAAAGAAACCCTGAGAAATTAGAGGAAACATCACAGACACCGTGGATGAATTGATGATGTTCCCTTGTTCCGCGTCCCGTCCCTCAGTTCAATTCGAATGTCATCTTTACTAAGAGATGATAAACGTGCTTTAGATATTTAATCATTTGGGTCTACAATCACACACACAGTTGACAAGTCGAGTGCGGTACATGAAGGGACAGTGTCCACTGCGGGTGAAAAGCGGGACCAAGCAATTCCAAGTTCCATTTTCAATCATGGTACATTTCGATCCAGATTTCTTCGCACTGAGAAAGAACGTAGTGGGCATTACCTGCCAAGGGGTGGTAGACAACGGTCGGCCGCCCGCTATCCGTGGTATTGTAGCAGAATGCCCATTCATCTGTGCGTCCTCCAACAGCAAGGCGAGGCGAACCAATGAAGGGCCCTTCTGCAGAGGCTGGATTTGGCTATCGAGTTGTAGTGTTATCAATTTTGTTCGAAGCATTAGTTGTAGCACTGTCGTAGAGCTTACCTTAGCACAATATTGATTATACCCCGCGTATGGCTGAGGATTTTGAGCAATAAAGAGTTGAGCCTGTCCCACTTGCGGTGGCAAGATTCGGTGGGACGAAGTGAGTGTGGTTATGGTTCCGTCTTGGAGCGTGAATGATCGACCGTAGGAGAAGGGCGATCCCGAACAAGCATTGTTACACGCCTGAGTGGTTGAAAAAAGTAATCAGAGCTATGCCTGCGTCATAATATCTCAAAACTTACGGCTAGATACATCCAGTACTTGGGGTCGGTTAGTGGGAGCGTCGGTACGTAGTACAGAGGTTCTGGGGCTCCCAATCCCGATTTTCGAACGGCTCGAAGCCTCATCCCTCCCCAAGTCCAGAGCGCCCTCCAATCAATACATTGAGTTGTGTCTAGAGGCGTCCCGGCGCTGTTGAGATAAATTTGAAGCCGCATACTTCCACCACATCGCTGTAACGGATCACCGGGGCAGGAGAAGTTGCATTCTGCGTCTGGCACTTGTCCTCCATAAGGTAAGTAGTGATCGCACCCTTCAAAATGTAATCAGTAAGTATGGTTGAGCGAATATGAATACAATCCTCTTCATAATCTATGAGAGAGTACTTACAACACTCTGTACCATATTCAATTCCAGCTAATGCATAGCCATTTGACTGACATAAAGCCGTACACGTCTCAACCTTATTGTCATTCGGAAGAGCAAACCTATAAGTCAGGAGGCGGGTGCCCAGATCCCTGCGATTCCATTTGTGGTTAGATGCTCCAGAGCGTCAAATAGCCGCCGGTCTCACCTATAACAAGCTTTATACGACCATGTTCCATAACTCTGCTTGATAACTGGCTGGGGTGCTGGGTCGGTATCCTCGTAGATCACGATACGATCCCCGGCACCACAGAGTTCAGTGCTATCTCCTGGGCAGACGAAGCTGCACTCTGCAGCCGGCTTAGGAATCTCATATGCAAGAGCATTACCGCACCCTGGATGGAGAGAACATGAGCAAGTGAAAGAATCGAAGTAGGGGAACAGAAAGGGTACATACAACATTCAGTGCCATACTCCATTCCAGCAAATTTATAACCTTTGTTGTGGCATTGGGCAGTGCAGGATTCTGCATCGTTGGTGCCATCGACGTCGAACCGGAACCCTAAGACACGATTCTGAACGCTATCTCTGTGAGATATGTCAATTACCACTTTGATTGTAAGGAGAAAACTGGACTCACTGAAAACACCCCTTAGCCTCCCATGCGCCGACTGGGTCTTTGATAGTGGCACCCTGACGAGGTAGGAGCTCAGACGGATGTGCTAGGACCTATTAGTATGAAACGAGGCTCTGAGCTTGAGTCCAGCGACCAAGAGCGAGCCATCATGGTGGACGTACCTGTTTAAGGACGAAAGGCGAGAGGACTGCTCCAAGATACTTCATTTTGCTGAAATCGAGCCTTCTCAAAGTCGAAGGATAACCCAAAAAATCTTGGATCGCCATTTTAAACCGCTCTGCTTACACGTCTCTCCGAAGATCACACGAATGGTTAAGGGGAGAACGAGAGTTGAAACTTTATCAAACCGGCCGGATCGTTCGAAGGTGACATGAGAACGGTACTCATGCGTAGCCTCTACGAAGCGGAACTGTCAAATACCGTGACATATATTTGTATTACCGGGCCAGGAAGATGTGAAAAAGGTACTGAGAGAGTCAAAAGAAAAAACGAGGGCCCTAACATTGATCAGCGATGTTTTTCAAGGTGGATTCGGAAATTAATAACGCCTGCTTGGCAAATCGAGACACCTTTTACACACCAGTAATAATGATCACAATAGGAAAGATATGAAAATAACACGGTTTCGATTGCAACGTCAATGAGGCGTTGAAACAACAAGGGAAACTATGCTGACTTCGAATTTTCAGTACGGTTCAACATAGTACATCTCGATCCATATCTCTTCGCATTGCGAGAGGACATAGTGAGGGTTGTTCGCCTGGGGCTGGTATACCACCGTCGGTCTTCCACTATCAGTAACATTGGGGCATAGAGACCATTTGTCAGTCTGATCGTCCACAGCGATCCGGGTTGTCCCAATGAATGGTCCCTCTGAGGAGGACGGGTTTGGCTACGCAATATATGGTCAGCTCGAGCGGTGTATGATCAAGGAAAGAACAATCAATCTATGTTTACCTTGGCACAGAAATGATTATACGCCGCATGCGTTGGGGGATTTTGATTCATGAAAAGCTGAGCTTGTCCCACTACGGGAGGCAGAATTCGTTGATACGACGCGGACGTACGCAAGATATTCTGATAAAGGTACAAGAGTCCGTTATAAGTGAGGTTAGCACAGTCAGTCGTACAGCCCTAAGTCAGACAACAACATGAGTAAAATCAACAAAAATGCAAAGCTCGTATGAAAGCTCACAGCAAGTGTCATCCAGTCAATAGGGTCCGTCTTAGGTATCGTCGGGGTATAGTACAGCGGCACAGGGCTTCCCAGCCCCGAGGTTCGCACCGCCCGGAGCCTCATATTATTCCAAGTGTATTGGTATCTCCAGTCGATGCACTTTGTTAGGTCCGGGGGTGTTCCACCGCTGTTGACATACATCTGCATGCGCATGCTTCCACCGCATAGCTGAAGCGGGTCTCCTGGACAGGGCATGTTACAGTCAGCCTCTGGTGCCTGTAACCCGTATGGTAGATAACTGTCGCACCCTAAGGGAGTCGTCAGCTATAGCCGTCGAGGAATAGCCCAATGAAATAGAGACATACAACACTCCGACCCGTATTGTAACCCAGCCAATGCATATCCCTTCGATTGACACAAAGCAGTGCATGATTCGACGCTGTTAACCTCGAAAAGTCCATATCGGTAAGTCAGTAAGTGAACTCCCATTTCCCTGCAATTAGGTCGAGAGTCGAAGTGAGATAACGCCGAAAGACACTCGAAACCACCAAGTACTTACCAATAGCACGCTTTGTATGACCACGTTCCATGACTCTGCTTGATAGATGGCTTGGGCGCCGGGTCTGTATCTTCGTATATCACGATGCGACTTCCTGCCCCACAGAGCTCGCTGCTATCTCCGGGGCATATGAAGTTGCATTCTGAAGCAGGCCGAGGAATTTCAAAGGCGAGAGAATTTCCACACCCTGAGAGATGACAATGAATTTCTATCAAGACTAAAAGAAACACGACACGTACAGCACTCAGTACCATATTCGAGGCCAGCATAAAGATACCCCTTGTTGTGACATTGGGCGGTACAAGCTTCTGCATCGTTGTTGCCATCAACATCGTACCGGAACCCTAACATGCGGGTGTATATGCTATCTCTACACAATATAATAAGGCGTGTTAGAAACGAGACCAATAAGGACAAGGTATACTACTCACTGGTAACAACCCTTGGCGACCCATTGCGCCGACTGGGTCTTTGATGGTGGCAGCTTGCCGAGGAGAGAGGTCGGAGGGATGGGCCAAGACCTGAGTAGCAGTCATTAAAGCGTGAGCAGGAGGAATTCGATGGGAAGTGTAGAGATGATGCCCATACCTGATTGAGGACGCAGACCAAGAGGACTGCTCCTTGACAGATCAACATCATTTGGGTGAGCGAGAACCTTCTAAGTTGAAGGATGACTGAGAAAATCTCAGACCATGGTTTTAAAGCATGATTCGCTGCCACCTCACTACAGATTATTCAGGGAAAGGGCAGATGAGAGTGTTCATCAATCCCATCACCGAATCCCTTGTATGCATTCAAAGCTGACATGCGAACCTTACATGAACCTTATCTTCACGAAGGCAGATATGCCAAACGCTAGATATATTTGAATTACTCAGGAGAACGTTGAAAAAGAGACTGGGAAACCGGAGAGAAAAGCTGATGCCCTATCGGGGGCCAACGGCGACGTACCTTGTATTCGTTTATACGCCGACCTTGAGGTACAAACATATTCGACAAGGAAGTTGAGATCTCATGAGACGGAACTCGTTTGGCACCAGAATTAAATGCCTCACTAAGAACTGATAATTCATGAAATTGGCAAAATATAGATACAACGTCGTGGCACATACATCAACAAATCCTTGGTTCCTGAGAGAATATAACTTGAAGCAAACATCCACCAGACACTATCACTACTTCGGAAGGAACTCCCTCGTGCACTCCTTTTTATGAATTATCTTCCAATGATCTTTTTGATGCGATACCGAGCAATACCTGATTCACAGAAACATCCAAGCATCAGTAAATTCCGACCGTCCATACCAAACGAAAGAACAACACGCACCAAACCTTTCGGCAGCCCGAGCACGTCTTCAGCTCGACATGGTCCGACGCTGGCTTACCGCAAGCAGCACAAACAGCGACCCTCCTTCTATCCTTCGTGTTCGACTGAGTTTCCTTCCAATACCCCGAACCCACTCCACCTTCGTCGTCGGACTCAGATTCATTTTCCCTGGTGACAACGACAGATTGCGATTTCTTCAGGAAGGGCTTCTCAATTTCTTCGGGGTCGTGTGGTACAAAAGGTATAGTGAATTGTTTGGCGCCAGATGGAACGGAGCTGGCACTGTTGAGAGCATCGGCGACGCGTTTCTTGGTGGCTTCGAGGTCGAAGCTGGATGGATCGAAGAGCGCAGGAGGTTTACCGAAGGATTTGTAATTGGGGGTTTCAAGAATCTCGCGTTTCAATTTTGCTCTACGATGGATGTAATCAGTAAACGACGTAAGATAAATGAAAATTTACCACTTACTTCCCAACATAGTCGGCGTCGTCGTATTTGAAGAGAAAATCCTCGTAGTTAAGGCTCCCCTGCAAGTTCTCTGCAAACGTGCAATTAGATACATTGAGATCCGAGGCTCTAGTGAAAAAAGTACCTCCAGGACACATTCCCTTGCCATCTATCACATCGACAGACCCTGACGACTGCTCCACGGGGAGGATTTTCTCGATCTGAACATGTCATTGCACTGTAAGCGATCGTGTTTATCATGAAACGAAATGTTGGACTCGCCTTGATTGTATGGTACCACTTATCTCCAAAATCGTAAAGGTAACCTATTTCGTCCCCTTCTTTGCTAAACAAGTGCGCGAATTTGTATCTGGAAAAAATATTCATCGATCAGTTTGGATTTGAAGTAATTGGACGCGATGCAGACCTTTCATCGGGTAAATACTCGTATCCAATCTACGATCGATATAAGCGACAAAAATTTCTTTATCGCGATGTATGAGGTGTGAAACGGACGCACCTGTGCTTTATGAGCGACATCAACTGCTCTCGAGCCCTACTAAGGGAATAAAAATAAGAAAAAAGATCGAGGCAACGATAAAAGACTGCGACCTCTGGACCAAATATTGCACCATCTCTGAAATCTGTAAATGTATAGCAGTGTAGGTTGCGAACCCTAAGAGCGAAAATTGAACTTGTGAAAGTTAACGGAGTGACTGACTTGAACGCACCATCCCATTACCGGCGCAATAACCTTATCCTGCAAAGCGTTAAGGCTTATGCCAGCTGAAACTTTGAACCTTCTCCAAACTCGGGGCTGGCCTCTTCGGTCGTTCATTGCGCTATATGCATATGAGAATCAGTATCAACTCACGCCATTGTCGGCTTCCATAAATAAAGCAGCAGAATTACACGCACGAGATAGTGATTTTGCATAGTACGTCACACTTGTCAAGGCCATGGAAATCATGAGACTTGAGCTCCTTTTTCTAAGATAAACAAGACCTATGAACTCGTATCAAACATGAACGACGAAGAGGCGACTCACCTTGCGATCTAAAATTACTTTCATAAACTGCTTCTCCGGACTATCCAGCTCCCAATAGGTCATCTGATGGGTCATCTAATACACCTTGTCAGCCACAGGAATACTTTATAATTGGCGTTGCATGAGCCACTCACTTGGCGCATCATGGCTTGAAAACCGTCAACTGTCGAGGATTCATGAGCCAGAATAGATGAGATGATGCCACGTAGACATACAGGCAGGCCAGTTCTTCGCTCCCTTATGTAAAGGTTTACCTCCAGGTTCTTCTGGGTACTCATACTGACGTCCTGGCATGAGCTTGCAAACAAGAACATGAGTACAAAACGGAACATACCGAGTATAGTCCCCAGGCGTGAATCTGGCCAAAAGGACCAGGTGAAGGACTGTGGGTTCGGGGATCTAGTGATGAAAAGGATCACTTTATACTTTTGCACACATATCAGTAAGTCAGAGACACGTACCTTCGAAAAATATGTCTGGCAAGTATTCCCCGTTATCCCCAGGTGCAAGCTTGACATATTTCGGTCTTCTCCCTGGTCGGCCTTTGTCAACGGGGCGGGGTATTCCCATGGACTTTGTTAGTTCCAAGTCATCCGATTCCAGCATCATTTTGAGGATTAGTTAGCTTGAGGAAAACGCGTAGACAAAGGGCTGAAGGTCGAAAATGAGCTCAAGTTTACGGCCTACCGTCACGCGAATATTCTTTAATGAGCATTACGTGATCATTTCCCACCGTGATCAATGACAGCCTGACACTTGTAGCGGTCTCCACTACCTTCCCGCATATCGTCATGGTCAGGGCCCTCGATCTTCCTACCGACATATGGGCATATATTCTGGATAACTTCCTGGATGTCAAGGATAATATTCTGCTGTTGCAGGTGTGCTCAGTCGCGTTTAATGGCTAATCAGCATCTATGCTCACCTCATGAACTAGACCTGTCGGTCGGTTTTCTCGCTATACGCAGGCCTAAATGTGTGGCTTCGAGAACTCAGAAATGTCGTAAATCAAGACAAAATGTTTGGCCCTAGCTTTAATCTGGATTCGATGACACAAAACGACCTCAAACGCGCAGCTCTGGCACCTGAGCGGATGGCCTCAAAAATAGCGGACAAGCAAGTAGCGACTGATGAAGAGAAGTCGAAGCTATACCCAGTATCTCAGCGCGTTTTACCTTTTCATCTGGACGCACCTATCCTTGTGATGCTTCTACTCCCAGGAGGGCGCTACCTTATTGCCAAGACACAAATAGAGATTGTCGTGATCGATACGCTGTCCCATGACCCACCAACCGCGAAGATGCGCCAGAAAAACCAAGAGGATGCACGTTTCTCGTCCTCGATCTTCCTATCAGGCCCATCGAGTGATGGATCAAAGGTTCGGGTTGCTACGATCGAGGATCCAGGGGCGATGTGAGTCCCATGAATTGATGTCTTGCATTATAATCTCTGATCACAACGCTCAAGAAACACAAAAATCGCTATCTTGGAATTTGACCCATCGAATCTCGAGTTAACACGGTTTGGATCGCGCCGGATCGACCAAGACCGGCCGCACGACGTCACAAGTCTTCACTGCGACACCATCGCTGGTGATCTATTCTGTTACTTCGATTCATCCGCCTCATTCCGTATTTACGCTTGGGATTTTGTTCGCGATATCTTCGTATCCTGGGACGTTGATCCCGCTCTGGCTCAATACCATCCACTCAGAAAGGCATGTACTATTTCAAAAATTATTGCGTTTCTTCATTTACCGAGCACTCATACTCTTCAAATGTCAGCTGATCATCGACTCCGTTCAAGGGGTGTTCATCGCCCTCACAGACCGAAATGCATTGTTTTGGGATCTCAATGAAATCATTTCTATTAAGAAATCTGGTCATATCGACAGCTTTCCACCAAAATGGTTGAAGTCATTCAGAATTACCCTTTTCTCGGACCCCAACTCAGATGCTCCCATGTTGGAATCCCAGTTAAGGTTCTTGTTTTCTCTCAACATTTGGTACTACACAAGCTACCCCCTCCCAGGGTTTGACATGATCTTCTGGGACGCCTTGCTAGACAAGACCTATAATTACACCTTCGAAATTGCCTATGACTGCAAGAAGGGTGGGGAACCATCTATCCGACTCGCGCAGATGCATCTCATTCCTAACATACATCGCCAAAACATTGGGATTAAACACAATCGCCTCTGCTCGGGGAAGACAGTTTTGCTTTGGGAGCGATATGACGATGGCAGATATTTTATCGTTGTCAAACCCACACTTGTTGAAGACGGAAGCTGGGTTCCACTGAGCCACGCGTATGGACATGGCGCGGAGCTTGTTTTTTCTCCGAGCGAAGTTCCCATCAGCGACCAGGCTCACCACGGGCTTTTGCAGTCTGATCCCTTTGGCGCGTCGACATTTGATCCCGTCTCTGGGTATCTGTGTACAACATCGGCATGGCGAAAAAGTGTTGTTATAAGCGATTATTTGGGAGCTTTCGGTGCTCAGTAAGCGTTGATATAATTTTTATGTATGCGAAGTACTTGTGTATGAATAAATAAATCTCACTAGTGAAGCTTGAAGATTATGCGTGAATGCGTCGATTAATAGTTTTATTTTAAATTGAATTGCCCGAGATTCCATATGATATGTCGCAGGCATGACCGTGTGATCGATGCCTCAATATTAAATTGTTGCACCTTCCTCTCCTCCCACCATCAACATCCTATTTGCAACCTGACAACAATAATGAAGGCTCTTGATCTGCCTACAGATATATGGACTTACATTATCGATTACTACTTGGGTCCAAAAGACGTCGTTGTCCTGCTCCTGGTATGCACTTTATTGTCCTGTAGGTTGTTGGATTGACGATGACTTGCCAACAACTTAGGCTTGTAGAGCACTGTCGTCGCTCTGTTCAAGCTCGAGTTTATGGAAAAGAAAGCTCAAGGAAGCTGTGATACAAGATGATCTTTTCGTACCAAGGGCCAGCCTCGATCCATTGGCTGCTTGTAAGCGTACAGTGCTTGCTCCAGGACGAATGTCAGCAATGATAGCCAATGCGCAAACAGCGATGGACGAAGCAAAGTCGAAGATCTACCCAGTATCCCAGCGCATCCTACCCTACCAATCGAAGGATACTCTCACCGTCATGGTTCTGCTTCCAGGAGGACGCTATCTCATCGCCAAGACACAAGCAGAAGTGCTTGTAATCGACATTCTATCCAAGGAGCCACCGCCCCAACAGTCGCGTATAAAGAGCAAAGATGTCCCTCTGTCGTCATCCGTAAACGTCCTTTCTGGCCCGTCAGCCGATGGATCAAAGCTTCGAGTTGCAATTGTTGAGAATACAGAAGAAGGGTACGTGGACTCTGATACCAGACTATTTCTTCGCATTGGGGACATCGCGCCATATTCATTATGATTTTTTACAGATTCACAAGGAGCGCAATCGCGGTTTTAGAGTTTGACCCAGCTAGTTTGGAGCTACGGCGAATCGCCTCTCGTGAATTCAACCAGGATTCGGATGGACTGGGTCATACACTCACAAACCACCACTCCGACACACTTGCCGGTGATATTTTTTGCTTCTTCGACTCGGTATCATATGAAATCTACGTGTGGAACTTTGTGGCGGGTGTTGTCGTGTCTTGGAGAGTTGACCCTGCCCTTTGCAACGGCTCTCCATTACGGAAGGTTCGTTCAGACGATGGAACCTTTTTAATCCTTTCATTTTGACTCACCGTTGTCTATTCGATATACTTGATTTATCATCTAGCTGGTGATCGATTCAAAGAGAAATGTTTTCATTGCGTTCGTGGACGACACCATATTCTTCTGGAACCTGAACGACATCACGTCTATCAAGAAATCCGGTCCGATCCCTGGCCTCCCTCCAAAATGGCGCAAAACTCTGCACATATGCGACTTCTCTGATCCCTCATCTCGAGTCGACGAGCTCGGGCGCATGTTACCGTTCTTTTTCTCTCTCAAT
The DNA here is from genome assembly GCA_015501605.1 of Panaeolus papilionaceus. Lineage (NCBI taxonomy): Eukaryota > Fungi > Basidiomycota > Agaricomycetes > Agaricales > Panaeolus > Panaeolus papilionaceus. Next base: position 1,930,851 of record JADNRZ010000005.1, on the reverse strand, counting down.
CAATGGTATCACAGTCGCACACTGATACCAGGATTCGACCTCCTCATCTGGGACAATGTCCTCGATCATTCGTATTCCTACACCTACGAGATTTCCTACGATGCCAACAGAGGAGGCGAGCCATCCATTCACCTGATGCAGATGCACCTCATTCCACACATCTTCAGTCACGAGCTCGGAATCAAGCAGAACCGGCTCTGTGCGGGACGGACGTTTGTGGTATGGGAAAGATACGACGACGGCAGGTTGTTCGCAATTGTGAGGCCCACGCTTGTGGGAGATGGATCGGGGGGAGGTGGAAGGCGCCCATCGGCGCATGCGTACCAACATGGGACTCAGCTTGTGTATTCTGCTGGTCAAGGGCCGGGTTCAGATAACCTTCTGGTATCCCCGATACTCGGGCTCTCGACGTTCGACCCTTCATCCGGACGGCTTTGCACCACCTCGACCGAAGGTACAAGAGTAATTGTCAGTGACTATCTGGGTGAATTTGGTATTTAGGATGCACACGTACTATTGTACCATATATCTGTACCTGCTTTTGATATGAACTTACGATCATGGCTTCACCCTTGCATATGTCTCGACGCTCTATGACAATGTCTGGCTAGTTCTATGTTAACAACATTGTGTTCATATCCTCGTGAGATGTTGCATCGAATTCTTACTGTGTATGCACACGTCACAGTGGCACAACTACACGTAATTTATGGGCGTCTGGCCTTAACAATTCTCATTGCCTGCGACCACCTAAGTCTAACGCGTCCCGTTTAAAAGCCAGTGACTATTGAAAGAGTCTAATTATAGTGTGAAGCTGAAAAACGCTTCCGATCAGTCCGGATTTGCGTAATGTTATCTACATCGTTTGGCACAGCCGCGCAATAACCGAAACTGAAAAATCACGGTTCTTACCTATCTAACATCATCACAGCATGCATTCAGACTTCATCACAGTGGCCCCACCCATTCCTGCTCGACCCAAAAACACTTGTACAGATGTCAAGTCAGCTATGGAGCAGACTTCTCAAGATCTTGACTATATTGAACAGCTCACGGGTTGCCTGAGCGCATTGTTGACTCACGTCCAGGAGCGAAAGAAGGAGCTTGAGGAACACCTTCTTTGGTTGCACCAGGCACATAAAGTCCCAGCTGCCACGACAATCAACGATCTTCCAACCGAAGTTTTGGCCAGTATATTTTGGCAGTACCTGAAAACACCAAAACCCTTCAAAGAATACCGACCTACGTTTTTAAACATTGACGAACGACCTTGGATTCTTTCTTGGGTGTGCAGATATTGGCGAGAAACCATTCTCAACGATCAACGAGTGTGGAACGTTATTCCCCAAATGAACTTCCGCTGCTCAGACTACTTCACACATCACGATCTCAGCATATTGCAGCAGTACATTTCTCGCTCTCATACTCATACCTTATCCCTTGAGCTCCACTCAAATCCAAACAACACCAAAGACTTTCCATACGCCATTGTTCCATACCTCTTTCAGCATCCTGAACGCCTCAAGGAGCTACATTTGGTTGTTGATTTCGATCATCTTCAAGGACTGCTCCAAAAATACCCGGCAGTGCTATACTTACCCAAAGGCTTAGAATCCCTCACCACACTTTCCCTATCGTTGGGTTTTTATAGCTGGTCATTCGAAGCGCACGAATACGGAACCAAATTCCCATCCTTCTTGCATAGTCTCCCCGTGCTTAAGGAGCTCTTTTTGATTGCGCCTGTATTTCAGCATGTCGCCTCCTTTCCAGCTCCTTGGGAGCAGCTCACTTTCCTCAACATTACTACAACAAGCACTGAACAAGATTTTTGGACCGCCCATGACCTCGATTCTTTATATAAAATCCTCTCTCAGACTATACACCTTCGCTCGTTGCTGCTCGCGGAATCTAGCCCATACCCAGGTCATAGCTCAGACGACGAAATGCATGACGCTCCACCCAGATTTGCCAACACCATGGTCTCCTTAGGGATAGAGGTCTTCCATCTCACAGCAGGCTCAATGACGACAGTGTCTATCCTTAGCTCCCTCATACTCCCAGATCTTGTTAAGTTGAAGGTCGTGGTACGAGAGACAACACTTAAACCTCTACAGGCCTTGCTTTCGCGATCCGGATGCTCACCCACAGCATGCTACTTGGAGCCCCGAGTCGACGAGAATCCACATGAAGGACCCCCCTTGTTAACAAAGGTTCTACAGCTCATCCCTCGAACTAGGAAACTGGTGCTCAATGGGACAACTCGAGATGATACATTCAGCATTCTTTCGAGGCCGCACAACGGCACATGGCTGGTCCCACAGCTCGAATGTCTGGTGATAGCGTTGACGGAGGTCTCCGATCCAAACATAATCGAAGAATTCGTACAGAATCGCGGTTCCACCTCACCAGAGTTTTATGGCAAGGTGACACCAATCCAGGAAATACACCTGCGAGGGAGTATGAAACTGGAAAGCGTCCAACCATACTTGGATCCTGATTATGTCACGACTTCGATCACTCCGACTGGTGGTCACTCGTTCATACTTTACCAGAAGCTAGAGGGTTATACACTCATACGACTAAACGAGACGACGGGGTATGAAGTGGTACGTAAAATGACGGAAACTTGATTCGAAGAGTCGTATTGATGTATTACCAGAATATCCATGCGCTTGAAAGCCTCTGCAATGGAGTCGAAGCGAACAGGACTTGGCCTAGTCCCCAGTTTCCTCAGGTGTATATCAATGGGAGCATGGCCCAGGTCCGTTTTATATCATTATGCTTCGATTGCAGGTGTCCATGTGTTTCGCATTCTAGAGTGATATTATTCTGGAGCTGGTAGTTCGATTGACCCACTTTCTTAAGCTCATACAGGATCAACCTTCGGCGTATCTACGAATATCCGATTGCAGGGAACGTATTATGCGAATTCTACGACAGTTTCATTTAGATCCTTGGGCATTCCAAACGACGCCCGTTAAGTGGACGAGGCAAACGTTTACAGAGCCTGGCTCGAATATGGTTTCCTCGGAAATTGTGTACTTGGGGCTAGAAGGAGATATTTAGGTTCTTGTGGGGTCCATTTCAGACCGGCAGGCGTTATTAATATTAGCGCAAATATGATACATGATGTTGGACAGACAGTCATTATATATGCACATGAATCACTCAACATCCAAGTTGTCTCCAGATATCGGTTCCCCGTCGGTCCCAACACCCAGTCTCTTTTCCTAGCTTTCTGCAAATGTTCCAGAACAGCTCGAACTTCCTCCGCATCCACATCATCCGCATCCATATAAAAAGACAAAGACGGAAAAAGCGAGTCGACAAACAAGCAACAGACGCAACAAGTTGTGGATTCCTGGTATCTAATCCAAACGCCCTCAAGACCATGTGATCAATTGGGTGATCTAAAAGTCTCTGAGGGGACTTAGCAACCCTATATATAGGAACGCACACGTCGAGGTACAGAATCTTGAATTTCGGAAGTTTCCTGGCCATCATTTTCAGGATCGAGTGGTCGACTGTGGTTTGATGCACAACGCAGTCCGAACGATTTCAAGTCGGAAGTCGGGCAAGGCTTCGACGATGCTCTCTGTCTTCGGCTGAAATGGTATTGCATGTCGGGAAATCTAACACGAAGTCGGTGAGATTGAATTGAAAGACGGAGTCTACGATGGTGGTGAATGAGTCATGATGAATCCCCGGCGTATGTTTCCTTGAACCGCTTGTACCAGTTTGAACCACAAAATGGAAGACCCTCACACGGTTTAAGTGATATATTCTTGACATAGCCAGCAGAGAGTGGTGAAAAGCTTTTCCCAATGCGAGGGGTGCCATTGGGATGATAAAGTCAAGGCTCGAGTTGCGAAGAGACCAAGCTTTAACGATTCCAGGATCTCGATCATATTGTCCAACGTGCAGGTCATATCAAGTGAATTCAGATTAGAGAAACCAATCGGTGGGTATTGCTTCTGCGCAGTAGAAGATTTGAACGTAACTCCCTGTGTGTTGGTTCCTTTAGACCATCCATTGACGATGATATGCTGTACAGAAAAGATAGGGTAATGTAAAGGGATGTTGATCATGTTCAGCTGCAAGACTCGCAAGTTCTTGAGGGTCAGAACCATTTTGATTAAAGATGAGGTCATAGGTATATGGCTCTTGACCGTACAAAAGTTTGGGACGCTCGCAGAATCCATGACCAATCTAGAAGCGTCATTAATGTGGGTGGCGTTGGCAGGTATTCGCAATTCAAGAGAGAAATATTGGAAAGGCGGGTGGAAATAAGGAGAGGAACGATGCATGACTTTGAGTCCTCATGAGGAAACTCCAACAGATCTAAAATCTGGAGATTTGGAAGCACGTGTACCCCGTCTAGTGCGGAGATGGTGCCAGTGTAAACGTCGCGCGCAACCCTTTGAGGCGGTTTAAAAAGTTTCAAATGGTGAATGAAAGCAGTGACTTTGCGAACGTGTTTGCCAAAGTGAACGAGTCGCTTCACGTCTTTCGGAGTAATAGGTCCATCTAGAGACTGATTGTAATGTATGTAAAATTGAGATGTTTTGAACTTTGAGGTATAACCAACTTGAAGAACGACATACCCAGAATACTGTGTGTCCCCAACTGGGTCGATTGTTGGGCGGAACGGATGTTGGTGAGAAGATTGTTGAACGCGATAGGATCATGGTCAACATTCCGCCAGAGAATAGCTTGAGCAGAATCGGAGAACGTCCAGCATGTAAGCGCAGCGCGATATGGTTCTGATTTGTCCTGGTCCCCATGGCATTCAAACATCATTGAGCAACTCTGGGGTTTGCAACACTCGGTGCATGATATCTTAGTGTGCCTTTAGTTGCGTTTCGCCAGGGATGAGTTGCTGTTAAGAATCAAGTACGTGAAGGACAGGTGAATAAAATTAAAAAGAGCTGTTGTCACATATGTCAGCAAGTGGTTCAATGACAAGCGAGGACAATGACAGATTTTTCAGCGTACATAGTTGAACGGCGTTTGCCGAATGGTCTGGGTGGCAGCGATGCATGCATTGTCCTCGTTCAATACCAGGGCTGTCTGTTGGCTTTCTTCTTCGCTCCTAAGAACAACGGGTCATAAAATGATCCTTTAGCTCGCTGATGTTCAAATCGTTTTTATTATACTATTACTTGCAGTGACTTTAGGCGAAAGCTTGCTACTAAGTATACTCTTCCTCAATCCCGTGCCTTCTCCTCTCCGCTAGCCTCGCAGAGCGCAAGCACTCCCATACTATAGGAAGGCAACTTTCTAACCCAGTATCCAGTTCGGACAAGTCAGGGAAGCATGAATCCAGCAACATCGCGAGTTTCGTCGTATTTTCTAGTCTGCCTTGGATTAGGCGAGAGTCTTGAATATCGTCTTCTGAATCTGAATCTGGACCAGTGTCTACGCCCTCCCAATCCATAAGTGTCAGATCCATCGACTCCAAGGGGTGATTAGATACCAAAATTGTGGCCTCTTCCACCTGCGAAGCATCGACACAAATTGTCAGCTTCAAAAGGTTTGGAAAACCTTTCGCAATGAGCTCGAAGATTGAAGTGTCGACGCATTTTTCGGCTGTCATGGTGCTTCGCAGGTCAAGTTCCTTGAGATTTGGCCATGCTAACGTCATTCGCTCGAAATCATTTTTTGTGAGGCAGCTTATCATGTCGAAATCGAACCGAAGGACTTGCAAATTGAACAAAAGTAGCGAGTTCAAAAGGGGGGCGAAAGTAACGCCAGGGTACCCTTCATCGAAAAAAGTCATAAAAAGGGAGGGGGGCCACACTCTGAAGGGACGGAGGCAGAGTTGCTTCGCTTTTGGGCCCGCCTTCGCGACTGCGTTGAGGTAGCGAGCCCAATCGAGGAAAAGGGGTTCATCATTCTCTGGAACATCGAATTCGTGTGCAAACGTGTAGATGCGAGGAAACCTTGCAAATTCCAACAGGGTAAGGATGTCGTTGAATTGGCAGCATATGGAAGCGTGCTTCAACTTGTTGAACGAAAGCGTTTTGCGGGGACTTTGTGATTCGAAATCGGAAGCATAAAACCTCAGATGAAGGTCGGTGAGAGTGTCAAGGGTTGAAAGGAAAACCAGGAAGGGAAGCTTGATAACAACGTTGGGGTCGGCATCGAGATAAATATCGGATAAACTGGTGATGGAGGGTAAGACATCCATGGCGAATTGGCTGAGCGGTGCCTCTAAACACAGTTGCCGCACATTGGTCTCAGAGAGTCCAAGTCGCTGGATAAATGCTGATGCGTCTTTTGACCAGCAGGGTTCGTAAGGCCCATATTTCATGATGCTAACATGGATGAGGTGCGGGGAGTATAAAAGGGGTATGGCTGTGCAGATTGTGTGTAGCTCGCAGGTAATGTTGATTTGAACGCGTCGAAGGTTGGGAAACAACAGCCGGCCATGAAGTGCGCGTATGACAGCAATGTATACGGACTTCTTCACCATTTTGATGTGTTTCTCTCCATCCGTGACGGAATGTACGTACGACCCGAAGCTCAGCAGCTTATCCCGGTCTTTTTGTGTAATACGTGGTCCATCCAAGTACTGGAGGCAGCAATTTAGTGTAGAATGGGGTGCAACGTGATTCAGAACATACCCAGAGTTTCGACGGAGTATCGTCAGCGTCCCGGGACCTCAGTTTCGATAGCAGGTTGAGCATTGCAAAGAGATCAGAGTCGATGTGGCGCCATAGCATAGGTTGAGCATGCCTTTGAAATTCACGACAAGTCAGCGAGGCACTGGAGCAAGTCCTACGCTCGCCTTCCAAAAAATTGAAGATTTCATGAACAAGATATGAGTTTCGAAGTACCGAATCCATGAACAAGAATTAGGCTGCGATATAATTTGAACGATAAAACGCAGGAGCGAGCACAAAAGGGAAGAATGGATGGTTTTCATGGGGCGCGACGTCTCGACATTTAAAGAAAGACGGTGAACATGTAGGAGACCGACAAGAAGATGGAATTGGAACATGTTGACACAGAATAAAATAGAATAGTTTGGAAAAGCGACGGAGTTCTTCAAGTGTCAGTTTAACACGAAACAGGGTGAAAAGCATATCTGATTATGGGAAGAAACGAGGCAAACCAACTGGCTAAGAAAGCCTTAGTAAGGACCAAAAAAACGAAAATTCCAACATGGACGATGTGGTATCCGTGAAACACGAACCGTGCAAAATTCGACAATCGTGCAGATTGAGGACATGACTTAATGTACCTGGTCCATAGCTCTCAGATCCATAAACCGACAAAAGCGTAGGAGAGAAAGATTCGGAAACATCCCCGAGCGCTCATTGGTTCCATGTTTGCCTCCGCCGCCAAAAGCCCCCAGTGTCAAACAAAGCCAAGCAACGCGTGACATTTCCGTTCTGTTCAAAATTTTGCCCTCCAGTTTCCACTCTCCTTCTCACCACCCATTTCTATCCACTTCCAAAGTTCTTACTATCCTCCAAAAATGTCTGCTTTTGCTGCTCTGAGAACCGTCGCTCGCGCACAGGCCATCAGGCCCGCCAGAATGGTCGCTGGCATGCGTGTTTCACTGCTTTCTACTGTTGCGAGGCCTTCATTGGTTTCGTCGAACGTTTTAAGCCGTGCTAGTCTTAGGGCTTTCTCAGCATCCGCAGGAAGGTTCGGAAGTGGTACCAGTGAGTGTTTATTCAATTTTAGAAGGGGTTCAAGCGAGTTGGAGAGCCAAGTTGGTTTGGACACATTGCCTGCAAGCTTATTGCCTGGTTGCAAACCTCATTCCCTCGTTTCGCTGTGAAGTTACATTTCTGACAACGTAACTTCTTCTGTAGCCGACGTTGCACTCTCCCAGAAACTTCAGGAGGAGCTCAAGTACGAGCAAGAGACTGCAGCTGACAATCAGACACCAGAGGGTGTCAGGTCATTCCTTGAACAGGGTGTCTGGTCGGTGAGTATTTTCTATTCCACATTCCTCTTATTTTTCTCAGTTGTTTTCAAAAGATTGAAGATGTTCGTGGAAACGACGAGGTTACTCTCAGCCGCAAGTTCGGTGACGAGAGGTACGCGTTATAGCTCGTGTTCTCTACAACTTTTGCTCACCTGTGATAATAGCATTCGCGTCATGTTCTCCATTGCTGACATCACCGAGGACAACCTCCTAGAAGACACCGAAGCCGAGAACGAGGAAGAGGATGTCACCCCTCCCGCCGCCATCCGCGCTTCAGTTTCCATCACCAAGGTCTGCCAGCTTGATCCATTTCTATTTCAGTGATGAGTCTAATATCTGCATATTTATAGGCCAATGCCCCTGGTTGCATCAATGTCGACCTCTTCTGCCAAGAAGACACTTTCGTTATTGAGAACATCTCCTTCTATGAAAATGCCAAACTCGGCACTGAGCTCACCGCTGAGGCCGACTGGCAACGTCGCGGTGTTTACATTGGTCCCCAGGTGTGTTGCCTTTATCTCCTTAAATGAAATGAATGTGATGCTCACACGGTTGGTTTTCACAGTTCGAGACTCTCGACCAGACCGTCCAGGATGAGTTCGAGAAGTACCTGAACGAGCGAGGCATCAACGAGACCTTGGCCACGTTCATTCCTGAATACGCTACCCACAAGGAGCAACAGGTTCGTGAACCCTTTTATTCCTCTGGGATTGGTGCTTAACTGTCTTCTTTTTAGGAATATGTCAAGTGGTTGGGCAAAGTCAGGTCCTTCGTTGACGCATAAGCGTCTCTCCCTTTTTGGCTCCCCTCGTCGCCCACCACATCCGCCCAAAAGAGTTCAGATGCATCCCATCCCATCCACTCGCTCTGAACTTCATCTTTCCGCCATATCCTACTCATGACCCATCATTACCATCATCTCTGCATACACCTATAATGCTCGATATTGTTAATCACTGCCCTCGTACATCGCGTCATTGCTATCTAGCTTTGATAGGTGTACTCCCCCACTCATACATACACATACATAATGAATATTTTGATAATTCTTTTTGGGTGCGATGTGTAAGAAAGGGAATGCACGTTGAGAGCATGGCCTTTGTCTCTTGTTATGGTAGGTTGGGTTGTGATGACTGATGATGTGTCGCTTCACTCAAGGTAAGCACTGAGTGAAGATTTGGTGGACCTTGCGATTTGGAAGGGTCGGGATGAAAAGACGGTGAAGTTAAGTACAACTGAGGTGAGTATTCAGCTACTTAATCAATATGACGTTGTGGCTGTGTGGGGGTATAGCTCGGCCCGATGGGCCATGGTACCTAGCCCTGAGCTGCGTTCCCAGTAATCTCGTCGGTCCCTCATCCTCTCCTGTACGGTACCCTTTTAGATGAGGGACCGACACTAAGTTTCCAGACAGGAAATGGAGTTTTCTTATTCGACATTAGTGCGAGTTAAATCCTGAGCATTCCCCGACGGTTAACACAAGATATCGATGCCAGAGCACTCATGGTCAATTTAGGTCAAAGGTAAAGGATCAAAGAGACAACGGTACCTATTCATGTGTTTGCTATACGTCCATGACCATTTATCTACTGGACACTGACGTGAAAGAAAATTAATAGGTGCCCAGCTCTTTTAGTATAACTTCATCAGACAAGGGTGAAAGATTGGATTGTTGTTATCCCGTTTTACTTGTGCTATGTATGAACCGTCCTACGTGCGTCAGCTGAGGTAGTGACGTCATTAGAACATTGAGTGCTTATGAGAAGGGCGAAATGCTTTCATGGATAAGTAAGGCCTTCGAAATCACAACAATTTCACTGGTCAGTGATGCGTTGATGAGCCACCCGTTAGAAATGAACAGCCTCTTGACATGGCTGTTTACGATTTTATAATATGTATTTCTGATTTGGCACAGCACGTCGTTTGAAGTGCGATGCTCAAGTTATCGATGAAGTGTCGCATCTTGTCAGAGGGCAATGAACGATAAGTTACTGGATGAATCGCTATTTAAGTAGAGTATCTTGACCCAGGTGTATAATCATATACGCGCGTGTGGGGTTGAAGCAAAAGGTTCATAGATCTTCAGAGCGGTTGCCTACCCAAGGACGCAAGGCTAAGATGGACGATTTTTGTTAGCCACGATTACCTCATGACTGTCGTTAATCCATCCAAGTATTGTGCCGACCGTCCCCTTAGACAGTCCGAAGGTACTCTGCCCCAAAGACAAGCGCGATGTGCCCCACTGTCATCCTTCTTACCCGAAGTAGCGCACTAGTTGCCACCAAAAAGACGGAATGAAAGGCTGACCCGGCTTTCATGAACACCAAAACAAGTTGTCGCTGATCGGCCCTTGCGAATACAGACAGAGAGGCTATGAACTCGGAAAGTCGAACATGCCTTCAACATGGTTTGCCAAGATGGAATGCGGGTGGGTGAAAGCGTATAAACGACCTCCAAACGCAAGAAACGCGTCTTCCAAAGGCCGCCAAGCCAAATGAGACCACGAACGCCGACAGTTTTTAAGATCTCAATCGGAACGACGGGGTGAGATGCTCTTGGTGATATGCCAAGATAGCGAGGACTTAGGATATTCAACATGGAGATACCGTAGTCGAGAGCGCTTGACTGGTCCGCTGTTGTTTGTTTTTTAAGCGTTGGCGGCTGGCTAACGGTGTCTATAGGGCTGCTGGGCGTGTTATGATGGGAGGTGTGTTAGCTCAACCCCCACAGGTTAAGCTTGCGCTTGTCATGATCATGAATGCTACTCAGCGCATAAAGTTATGATTCTCGGGGTCTTCAAGTAAAAATAGTGACAAAAAGTTTATGTAGACATACATCTTTACACGACCTACCAAGCATAAACCGCACAGTGCACCTCGACGTCATTTGCACCTCGAAGACACGCCAGGGGCTCATCAAAAAGACGGGCGTATTGTGATGAAGAGTGTTCCGTGTACTTGACATGATGGCCTCTGTGTTTAACGTTTACCTCCTTTGTGTGAAGCGTCTTCAACGGAACAGAAACGCTTATTTCCACGTAGCGAAGGTGTGGGAAGTCCGAAACTCGATCGCGCATCAAAACCTGGTCCAGCCGTCGCCAACACTCCAGGCCGTCTGGAAGGAATAGTGTTGTACTCGGTTCCGTAAAAAATAGGTTTAGCACGAAATGTTCGAGGGCGGCGTTCTTTCCTGCGCTTTCAAGGGCTCGACATAGTTCTTGGATCATCATTGAATTATAGTGTTGCATCGCTCGATGGATGTATAGCGTTCGAAGCGAGTGTCCACAATTGATGAAGCACAGTGGAAGGTGGAAGAAGAGGAAATGAGTATCCAAGATTTCAGTCGTTCCTGATGATCAAGAAATGTTAATATGGCGCATTTTACACCTAAAGTCTTCTCACCTTCTATGTGCAATGTCTCCAGATTTGCGATGTGGTTGAATAGTGTGCTCACAGTACCCCAGTGTGGTCGACCATAAATCCCTAGCTTCTGACGGATCTTGATATTTTTTACTGAATGAAACGCCTTTATGTCTTCTCTCTCTGCGGCAAGGCAGAAAGATGACCAATCGTTTGCAGCAGAGCATATGATCGATGTCAGCCCTGGGAACGAAGAGGGTGGCCGGTGCTGTACTGGGATCATTGAGGTATCGGTAGGGCCAAATACATACCCAAATTGGTTATCCGGAAGGCATTCGATGTCAAGTTCTTTGAGTTGTTGACAATAGAGTAGGGCAAAGGGAAGTGAATGATCAAGAAACATTGAGCCAATGAACGCCCCGAGCCTTGATTCGACGCGTCCAAAATTGCTATCAGAGAAGTCAAGGTGCCATGCCCCAAGACGGCAAGCACTGAGCTCGAGATGGCGTAAGTTTGATTGATTGAGTATCTGAATGATAGGTGTATCGTCCAACCGGTGCAAATGAAGTTTGGTAAGCCGCTCAGTTGACAAGAAATGATGCAACACAACGGGGATAGGTATCTCAACGCGCGATAATGGTGAGTATGAATGAATGGAAAGGTGGTCGACATTCGGAAATTGAAGATAAAAGGCGCTGGATAGCTGTTTAGCACGATCATAGACACGTCTGTCGCAGGTAATGTGCCGAACATGCAACGACAGACGAGGATTTCTTTCAATGAGACCCATAAGCCTCTCGTGATATATATCCAGTCCTCGCGGATCGAGTTTAACTTTCTGAAAAAGAAGCGGCCTACGCATTTGAGCAAATGCGGAATTTACAAGTCCAAGTGAGATCAGATCGTCCTTGTTATCGGGTCCAATGTGATTGATTATCTCCTGAATGATTTCCAGAGGGAAGGCTTGGTCAACATGGATTTCCATCCTTTTTGTTATCTGAGGGTTGCACCAATATAAAGTCTCGATTAAATGGAAGAACGTGTACCGAAGGGAGGCAAGAGCAAAGGTGGAAGTGGTTTTATGAGTGTGTGACCGAGTGTGTGACCTGGTGGTTGACTGGAAGCAAGAATTGCTGTTGTGACACTCTGCCTTTGGCTCATCAGCAACATAACGCCGTGACCGAAGGATGACGATGATTGGCCAATTCAGACTCCTCCCTTTGATTTATGTAACTTGAGCCACACGAGTTTCTTTTAGATACTCGACTTGCTCAGAGTTACACGTCCTCAACAGCTATCAGAAACTTGGGGCTCACCCTTGTTAGCCACCGTTCTCATCATGATAGTTCTCGATCTTCCTACAGATATCTGGTTGTATATCCTAGACAACTTTCTGAGTGCTCAGGATCTTATACGCTTTCTTCAGGTATGCATCCATATACGCGATGGAGTTGTTTCTTTAGTGACTTATAACATGCACAAGACATGCCGAGCTACATACAACCTGTGCACAAGTGTTAATATATGGGCGCAGAAACTCAGAGAAATCATCACCGAGAATGTCCTGTTTATTCCCAGCTCCGATTGCGATTCTATGTCACTGACCGATTATAAACGCGCCATTTTCGCGCCATCACAAATGGCGGAGAAGCTTGAGACCGCTCAGATTACGACGAACGTGGAGAAGTCGAGGATTAAACCAGTTGAAAAACGCGTTCTGCCTATCACTCTGACATCGCCGATCCTGATGATGCTCGTGATCCCTGGAGGTCATTATGTCGTCGTGAAGACGACGAAGGAGATCGTTGTGATTGACACCAATTCAGATGTGGAGTCGACCCAAAAGATGCGTCAAAAGAATCAAGAGAGCGAACAAGCCTCCTCGATTTTTGTTGCCAGTCCCTCTAGAAATGGAAAGACATTTCGATTGGCAACCCTCGATAATCCAGGATTAAATGGAATGGAGTAAGTTCCTGTGCAGGTCTGTCTTGTCGTGTGTTTATGACTGATCCCCCAAATATCTTTGCTCAGAACGACTCAAGTTATCATCCTAGAGTTCGATCCCTCAAAGCGAGAGTTATATCGCCTTTCATCACGACGACTGGAGGAGATCAGACCTGACGATGCCAACGCACTTTTAGCTGATATGTTGGCTGGACCACTCTTCTGCTACTACTCCAACGCCCGCATAGTCGCCTGGAACTTTGAACGGGATGTTCTTCTGTCGTGGCACGTCGACCCGTCCCTCCACAATCATGAACGATTTCGCAAGGTAAACCCTCGAATTAATTTTCAATGATGGCTCTGACGCAAAATCTCCGGTACTCCTCCCATAGTTAGCAGTCGATTATTTGAGGAAATATCTGATTCTGTTTACAGATCAGACACTCCTGTTCTGGGACCTGAACGAAATTCTAGCCTTCACCGGCTCCATTCGAGTTCCCAATTTCCCTCCAAAATGGTCAACATCATTCCAAATCAGCTTATTCTCCGACCCAGCTATCAATGCACCCCCTGCAATCGCGGACTTTACCTTCATCTGCTCTCTAAACGCATGGTACCATATGGACTACTCATTACCAGGCTTTGACGTCCTAGCCTACGAGGGATTTGACGCCCAAGTTTATTACCACAGCTACGAGATCAGATATGATGCGAACAAAGGAGGAGAGCCATCCGTGCTGGTGACTCAAATGCACGATATTCCACAATTTCAACGCGTTGAAACAGCACTCGTAACGAAGCAAAGTCGACTGTGTGGTGGGAAAGTCGTTTTACTTTGGGAGAATAAGCAGCTGGAGGGACTTTTTGTGTTGATTCGGAGGCCCGTTGTTGACGACGAACTTCACAACATGCGGGATGACAATGCATCTCTTCCTCTGAAACACTCGTATGCGTCCGACGCTGAGCTGTTTCCTCCATCTGCAGATGATGGGAGCAAGACTTGTGGCCTGGGTAAAGGGGAGAACCTGGTATGGGATAGGTTTGGGGCCTCCTCGTTCGATCCAGCATCAGGATTATTTTGTTCAACAGCAGACAGTCAAACAAAGGTAGTCGTGACGGACTACTTGGGGCGGTTTGGGAGTTGAGACTTCGAATCTCGTGAGCCCGGACATAACAATATAGCGCGGAGAATCTGTCACATATGCATACTAGAATGAATATCATTTTTTCGATGGATTACTTCGCGTTTCGTTTGCATCCACAGGCTCGCAGAGACAACAGTCTTATTGAGCCCAATATTCACTTTGAATGTTCTATCTCCCCCTTTACCACGACTTCAAACACATATCACAACCTTGGTCCTCATCCTAAGCATTGTCCGCGGTCTAAAGCATGTAATGTGTGGGTTGACCATCCCAACTCTGTGTCTAACCTCCGAGGTCGAATCCCCTGTTTCCCTCCATCTTCATTCCTGCGCTCTTAAACCCCACTCGCTTGTCTTCAACCATCGCGAAATATGCTGAAGTGTGTTGCACCCTGCAGTGTTGAAAGGGTTTTCGCAATACTCGAAGCGGTGGATAAGGTTTGGTGACCCGGGTCTCATCATGTGGCTACGATCAATAACATTGTTGGAGGATAGGGTCGGAAATACGACAACAGGGAGATGTTTCGTTCGGTGGTACATATATTTTTCTACAAATTGCATCACCTTTTCTCGATATATTTTTTAAGCAGAGATAATCTCGTCGAACCAACATCAAGGCATCAGGAGAGATTGTGCACATGTGCGTTGAGCTGACTGATCAATTGGTGGTGGGAAAATATCCGGTTACGGGTGTCGATGAAACCGATGGCACAGCCACCCAGACCCCAAAATTCGAGAATGACAGGGGCACGCTGTGATGATCTGTCAGATTGCTAATAACTGGTTCTGGATGACAGTGACGCACTGAACACGCACGGGGATATACATACGTGTCGCCGATATCCATGTCTTCTTGAACTAAAGACTGCGACACCCAACTGTTGTCCTTGTGACTGCGAATTCCGTATTTCTTCCATTTCGAAGGAGTTGGAATGTTATTTGCGAAGATGAAGCTGTGAGCAAGTTGTGCATAGCACATATGCCAAAGGCTTTCCATGAGTTGTGGATGAGACCTTCTCAACTAGTTCCTATCATTGTCATTTGTCGGTCTAGACGTATGTCACTGATCACGAAATTGGAGCATCCATGTTCATCGAAGGATAAGGCCACATGCTATCCGCAACGAGCCCCACAACAAGAGTTATATTTGAGCCTATTACAAGTGTCATACTCCCAATTTCCTAAAGATGTAGCGCCAATGACCTTCAGCGCTAGTTTACTCCAGCTTCCTTTTGTGGAGAAAGCGTTTCAATGGGGATGGGGTGGATCGTTTGACGTCAAGCGATGGAACCATGACGGCTTGGTTCAATTATCGGACTAATGTGGTAACCCCAAGCTGAATTATCGACGTTGAGATGCATTAGGAAAGCAACAGAAGCGACTTGGAGCGGAGTCACGCCATGACAGAATTAACCGACAGTTTGCTCCTCCTCGGAACATTTGGACGATCTGAATAAGTTCCTGTCCGGGTAACGGCCCCAAGAAACGCATGCGATAATTGGTGATCAACGTCTCCGAGGGGCGTATGATGAGTCTGTCATCGCGCAGCTGACGCAGCCATGTTCCAAATCTCGGAGAAAGGGTGTAGACCCCCAAAATGGTAATTTTCCATGAGGTTCTCAGTTTCCCCAGTGTTTTATACCACTGACCAATACAGTTAGCCGTATTTTGTTACAGGCTCCGAGACACACATCCGTCGCTATATAATCGCACTACATTTCGTAGTCGGATTCCCTATTCCCGTACCCCGTATTGGACCCTCAGCTTCAGGCTTCAGCGCTCAGCCTTCCGCGTTGCTACACTTGCTTCCGAATTAACCCAAAGCCAACCATTACTACAACAATGTCTTCCCCAGTGTCGATCCCTCGATCAGCCTTCAGGACTTCTCGCTCATCACGCTCAAATAGCGTCTCTTCTTCCACATCCACATCCTCATCTTCGTCGCGCTCATCAAAGTATGTTCCCCTTCACAAGCGACCTGGAAGTGACCGCTCTTCTGTCGCATCTTCATCAAGACCATCTTCTCCTGTTACTTCAGGTACGTCATACCCTTCGACTACTTTACGGGCCACAATTGCTGACATCGGTCATTACAGAATCTGCGAGAGGGGTCTACTCTCTTGACGCTTTGCTCGCACTCCGTGCTCTGGCCGATGAAGGCATGAAGCAGAGGATGCGTGATATTTGCCCTGAAATTGTCATGAACCGACGCATGAGGAAGAGCCTACAGTATATCGCCCTCAACCCACACCTCCGCACATCATCGCCACACCTCGATCAACTCGACCCACATGAGGAGGAGGAAGTGGTTGCAGAGTCTACCCCAACTACCACTTCAACAGCTTCACAACAACGCGCTCTACCGCGCAGAAACAGACCAACGCGACGACCTCTCGAGAGGAGGCTCCAGGAGACATGGAAGGGCGTTCGTGTCACGACGGCTCAGCCTTTGGCAGTGGTATAATGGTTTAGCCCGGCATTTGCATTACCGTGAAGTTGCGCATGGCTACACGGTCGTATTTTTATATCGCCACCTTCGGATCATCCGCTACATTACCCACATATAATTATATTATACCTCATTCATGGACCTACATATCTCATTCTTTTGGTTTCAACTACTCGTTTTGCTTTCGTGCACTTTCCAAACATAGAACACAGCAATCAAATATCAAGGAACATAAGCCATTTCAATTGACGTTTTGAGTCTTTTGACCCGCATCTGAAGAAGAATGAGGCACTGAAGCTCACCTTGGCCTCTTCTGGCGATTTCCTTCGTCCCGTTTTCGGACCTTTTTGTAATTTAATTTTTTTAAGAGCGATCATGTTCTTTAAAAAGTTTTATTTTTAGTAATTCCGTGGAGGGACATTTGTCACTCAGATGCTTCGGGGTGTCAATTTCAGAGTCCGACACCAGAAGGAACGCATTTGACATCTCGACCCTGTCACCCTGTTCCTCGTTTCCCCACCGTTCCACCTCTGTGCCACGTCAGTGTCTTCTAAATCACCATCTGAATTTATGGAAGTTTCTTTGGGTCCAAATGCACGTTTCTAGAGCGTACCACAGATGCATTCTAAATTATTGCTGAGAGCTTTCCCAAACTTTTGACCCTAGTGCTCGCCTTCCACGCCTGGGCCTGTGATAATAGGGATTGACTCTGACCGACAACGGTGCAAGATGCGCCTCGTTTTGCTATGTTGGTGGGCGCTTGTTTTCTTCACCTTATTTGCTGAGAAAATGACGTGGACGACAACGAGATACAGCCATTGGGCCAGCGGTGGAGGATCCTGCTGGGATTAAGTATACAGGACCGGGTCATTAAGCGTACGTTCAAGCGTATAGTATACTCAGATGGCTCAATGTAACAGGCTATCCGACCGACTGTTGCTATTTTCTTATCTGACACTATCGCATTATGGTATTCTTGCTGCACACCACGAATCAACTTGATCAAGTTTAAAGTTGCGACTGTGTTCCTCGTTCCTTGCGCACACGCTCCTCGCTGGCACGCAACGCCCGTTCCAATCAAATCACAACATCCTGAACAATAGCTTTGTAAAACAATGTCTAAAATACACTCCGTACTGAGCGATCCCTACCTCATTGATGGGATACTCACATTTCTAGAGGAAGTCCGAGCTACTTGCTCATTGGCTGCGCGGAGGTGCTCAGAAGGTTCTCTGGCGCCGTTAGGATTGCGGTATGTACCCTTATATAGCCTGCTCTCATATTTACGAACCAGGAGAGGTCCAGGTTTAACATTCCATCCATGGAGGTTTGGAAGTATCAACCCATGTTACCCACCCTTCGTTCCTCGCACCTGCCCGAACTTCGACTCACTTCAGTCTCTTGTGTGCTGGGCGGACGATCTCACTGCTTGCCTCAGGACCTGTCTTCAATCGAGCCGCCAGTAAAGCAAATTGACTTCACCTCCATCTTCTCGTTGTCCAATCTCAAGGATTTGCATCTTGTAGGCGGGAGAGTACCGAAATAAACCATTCCGCATGACTCCCAAACCTCTATGATCTTTTATGGCTTACTCATTGGACTGGGGCGCTACGAGCAACCATCATATATACTCTCCTAAAAGACCTATCGGAAAAATGATCGATTTTCTGTCTCACACACGATTCCCGATACTCAGTGACATCGTCCACATGTTGATTTTACCAGAGATCAATTCACTTCAAATCTCTGACAGGGGGAATCTCTTTGAATCCATAAATCGTTCCGCCTCTTCCAAGCTCGAATCCGTTGTATTGCGTCCCTATCCACTCTCCTTCACAAGTTATACCCCCTCCGATTCAAGTTCTCATCATTCTCAACGGACCCTCCTAGGACCTATTGAGAGGATCTGTGCTCGCCACAGGTGCGCCTTCTTGGTCACGTGGGCGCGCAGACCTACGTGTGACTCCGTCCCCTCACTCTCTCTCCTTGTATCTCCACCATGTACCGTATTATAGCGCGAGCTGCTCTCCGTGCGCAGCTCGCGCCTATTTCTCTTTTTGTTCCACCCTTCCCACCCTTTACTTACGACACAATTACGGTGCACATCACATCAAATCTCAGGTGTCTCGTATTCGGAAACTGGTACGGCGTACCTCCTTGTCCAGACAATTAATTGCCTTTATATCTCCCCCTTTCTATCGTTTCCGTCACAAATCTGTACACAACGTTTCAACCCTCACGTCATACTTCATCCTTCACAAGACCTAATTATCACATCATTGCCATAAACGCTCGTCGGTACTCCTTTCATTTATCATCAACTTTTACAATCATCATACCTCTCGCAATTTCTCAATTTTGTGTTCTCATTCTAGAGTTTCATTCTCTGTAAACACTTCGTCAGTGCTCTTTCCCAAATTCATCTTATCACTCTCCTTGTCAAAATCTTATATTTAACTTGATCTCATTCTCTCTCTCCTTACTCATTTATGATCATTACACTCATTCATGGACACATAATACCCTTATTTCATCTTACCGAGCTCATTATTTTAGGAGGACTCCGTTTCTTTGATCATCCAGTATCAACATCACTCAACTTCAGTTCTAACTTTAAAATTCACAGATACCTCAGATGCTCACATTACCCCTCAAGACAAACTTTCATACTGCATTCACATTAAGTAGTTTTTGTACTCGTTTAGCTACATATACTGGTTTTAGTCTGGTGGCTGGGGGATCGTAGGGTGGCTGAGACTCATCCTCCGCCGTCCATCAGCCCTTGACCTGGGAGGTGTGGTTTCCAACCACGCTTCTCATCCCCACATGTATGCCGCCAGGCTACCTAGCTATCGACACTACATTCGAGCACCCGTGAAAGACCAAGATTACCGAATAAGCAACATAATAATCCAAACGATGATCAATGCTTGGCAAGATCTAAGACATCTTAAAGCATCAACGTCACGCCCGGGTCGATGGTTTGACACCGAGGTTACTATAGATGTCTTTCAGACCATTGTTGAAGGACTTCCGGGATTCAGAACTTTTGACCTGAATATCAGTACCTCGGATGACCTGGAAAATCGACTGATGCAAACCTCAGTCCATGAACTCAACGAATTGCAGCTTAGGTGGAGAAATAGACTCTGGGAGATGATGTCGACCCAACTTGCGTGGTTGCTAGATGCATGGTTTCCTCTCCTTAGTTTCTTCAAGCACGCAGTGGGAGAGGGTGACAGCATACGCGAAGACAGTACAGTTGTCGCTATTTTGAAATCTTTGCAGTCTACGGGGTCCTACGGGGCTATTGGAGAGAAAGAGGCCAGGCGTTTTTTTGCGTGCGGTAGCGGATTGATTTGAATAGTAGGTAATTTATAGACTAGGTTCCGTGTCCGCACAATGAAGCCCTCTCTCCTCCCTCCCAAATCTTTATAACTTGTATGTCACCATCTACGAGTTTTCCTGGCGACAGTGAATAGGCAGAGCAAATATGTGAAAAAGAGGGATAAGGGTGACTATGAACGACACCAAAAGGGCAAAGACTAAACAAAACCTAAACTAACGGTCCGATTTAATAGAGCGCATGAAAGATAAGCTGTTGTAGGACGACGGTGGCAAAATAGTACCAGGGCGTGTGCTGAATCAACGTGAAAGGTGATGTCCAACGGGTATTTTGCGACCCCTAGATATTGCGACCCGAAACGGAAATACAAATGTATACCAGAATTTGATGGCTCTGAAAGAGAGGATGTAGGCCGGGATGGGTGACATAGTGTGTGATTTTGTGATTTTGTGAAATTGTGAAATTGTGAAAGGGAAAGGAAGACCCTTACAATCGTGAGAAACCCTTCGACATGGCTGTCAGCTCTCCTCGGTTTCAGTCCAAACGGCTGATCTGGTACTGTTGCCACTGTTACCATGGATAGACGCCGGCTTGAGAAAAGCTGTACTCTACGCAACGAGATCATTTCATTAACGTGTAGATCTCATATGCTCTAATCAGACCCCAATTCGTCTCGCTTGATTTCGTTGAGAACTCGAGCCCCTCCCTACCATATCTATCTAGTAGATGGGTGGGACAAACGCCAGGACAAGACAACAACCTAAATGGGAATGCAGAAGTCAATGATTTTAGAGCCCATGCGTCTCATCGCTATATTTATTGCTCCCAACAAAGCTAATCCTGCTCCGGGAGGTATGTAAATTGATGAAGATAGGGTTTTTGATTGCCTTTCGTCTGAGGGGTTTTTGGACTGCCTTGATGCATTGCTGCTGGGATTTGTATACCCTCAATCACCGCTCTGGTGCCGTGCTAGTCAAGGTAATTGACTGGTTCGCTCATTCAGCTGTCAGCTGATGATTATGGCGTCTCGATAGGAAGCAATGGCAATTGGGCAGTATTATAGGAATTATGCACAGATTCGTCACTTGACTTTACCGACGCGCATTGATAGTAAATACAGTGCACACCAAAAGTCCCTATCATAGTCCGGCTTTTCACATTCTATTTTAAACACAGAACGCCCACAGTTTACACCACTACATGCATGCAGCACCAACACTACGCAGGATGTATTAGAATTTACAGATGCCTCACAGCAGTGCAACGGATCAAACACAATGAAAGTCCATCAAACCCTAGAAACCGACATCCATAAAGTGCACAGCAGTGGTCGTTGCCGACAATGGCCATGTAGTGTGCTACAGTACTGCAGCTATGGTGCCCATTAGACGGCTTTATTGCATCCTATATTTAGGCCTGTAAGTTTATTAGAGGTACCTTGACGTAAAGGCAGTCGTTTTGACATTGATATAGATAGACTGGTCAGGGGCCGGGACAGCGTTGTTTCCTCCGACCAAGTGATGCATATCAAACACCACGATTCAAAATAAATAGTACAATGGATGAACACCGTGCCTATTCTCGGTCTGTGGGCTGTAGAGCGCGTTAATGAAGCTGAAATCACTGCGTTTGATCCGTTTCTGCGGGCAGTACAGTGTCAACTGCAGTTTTTTAGCGCCTCGTACGCTATGCTTTGCTTCCTGATCACGATTCACCATCTTCATAGAATCTTAATGATGTATGGAATCGTTGTGTTTAAATAGAACTCTACGAGTATTTAACCAGCAGGTGTTCAGGATCGACCGTTTTGTCACTGACACACCACTTTAGCATCGTTAACAACCACCATCTATGGAAATGTCGAACATCTGGACCAACGAACGTGAGGCCACCTTGATGGAAGCCTTGAGTTCTTATGCAGAGTATGAAAGCGAGTATGCACAGATTAACGAAGGTAAACATTTCCTCGCTAGTTTTCTGATTTTTCTTAAGAGCCTCAATTCAAGACGCAATCGCTGGCACAAGCGGCCCTTGGAACGCACTGTTATACCCACTCAATGGCGTCTCTGGATCATCGCCTACAGGCATAGATGAAAATGCGCAGATACATGCCCATGTTCCCAGCGGCCTGAATGATCAACTCTGGGGACTACCTGAGTACAGCTTCGGAATCCCACAAGTATCAGCATTCCAACTTCAGAGTCTATCATCTTCAGCTCACACAGACAACTATTTTCTTGGGGAACCGTACTTTGATCAGGAATATGGTCAAGAAATACAAGGGATACCAACTCCTGAAAATCGGGGTTCTGTCGCGCCAAACGACCAACTTGTCAAGGCATCGAAGGAGATAATCAAAATTATGACCTCCTTCAAGGTTCTGCCCAACCAAGATATGGCAAAGCACAACCTCAAAATCTCGCAGGCAAAGAAAACGTTGAACGACTACGTGTTTTCTCTCCATCAGGAAAAACGGGAAATGCTTATAATTTTAAATAAAGTATAATAAGTTAAGATAAGTAGAGGCCCACATGATTTGAGCTTATTGGGTCTTATCGTGACTTATGCCATCACAGTCATCAGAGTAATTTACTTATTGGGATATTATTACCACATATGGCAAGGTACCCAATATAGCTCGAATCCAGCAAGCAATAAAAAGTCGCAAAAATACAGTATATTTCAACTAAGAAAAAAACAGATTTTATTCTACTCTTCTTTAGCCTTTCCTTTTCCCACCTTCTTCGTCATACGGTTGAGAAGCTCCTCCGTCTGCCGAAGTTCTATCTCCAAATCCAAGCGTCTGGCAGCGAGAATCTGGGCCTGCTGATAGGCATCGTTGTGAGTGAGGCCAGAAGGGGAGGGGATCCGCGACAAGAACTCCGACCGGGGCGCAAATTGATGAACAGAAGAGACTGTGAGATTGACCGGGACTGACGAGCCTGAGGGTTGAACCTGCAAGGGTCGTACGGTGGAGGTGCTGGAGGTGCTGACCGGTGACCAAGAAAACCCTGAAGAGCAGGAACTTGGAGACTCTACCGGAGAAGAGGACTGTCGTAATGCATTATAATAGGTTCAAATAAAATTTCTAATGGAAGAAACATACCTTCAAGTTGAGGATACAACGCCTCTTGTTCGAAATCTTGCTCCTTGTAGTCTTTCGCATAGGCCGTGGGGGTGTAAACACTCGATCTCTGTTATACTCTACCACTTTTCGGGATCCAGAAGCAACCGGACTCCTCGAAGACAATCCATAGATAGGCTGCGTGCGTCATAAAGCCAGATGTGTCAGTCTTTAAGTTTGATGCAGTTCATGAATGCCACATACCATGCGAGCTGCAGAGCTGCCTTCTGACCTGATGACCGAGTCTTCCAGCACGGTGGGGAGAGCTAATATTTTGGTTTTTATTAGTCAACGGTCCCTGTATGATGGAGTTAGAAAGCTTAATACGATTCAAAATTCACTGACCACTTACTGGTTCCGCAATAGCAGGGCGAGAATCAGACTGATGTTCTGGATCATTGCCGTTATCTGGGCCGCCTTGGTTTAAATCCACCTCTTCTTCATCCTCGCCGTCAGTGATAGATCCTCCATTTTTACCGGGGGGTCGCGACATTCTTGAAGAGTTGAAGTAAAGGATAAGTGGTTAAAAAATTAGAGTTCAAAGCGGTGAGCGGAGTTTGCTTACAGGAATGGCAAATCCCGGACTCCGACTGCATTCTCCGTCCCGACGAAAACTTCTAGTTACCATTGGAACCTTAATTTCCGAGTCAAGAACTCTATTTTTTGGTACCCCTCAATGGCTTTCGACTCGGAGTTCGAGACGAAAGTCAAAATAGAGCCTGTGACGCCTACAATGCCACAGGGCACCTCTGGCCAGGTTCCCAAACCGGTGATCCCTGTTAAAAGGTACGTGTTATTTAGATCCTTGACCGCGGAAAATAGAAGTCACTTAACTGAGTTTACTGGTAGATTTCAGAAAGCTAAGCACAACCAGGTATGTATGGTATTGTTTCACTCAAGCTTAGGTGGCTGAGGGTTTTGAAATACAGCACCAAGAGTCATCACCTAGTGCCGCACAGCGTCGGCAATTCCAGCGTCCGACAGGGCCTGCTGCAGAGATCCTTCAGAACGTAGAGGACCAGTTGGAGAGTCTCCGTGTTGTCCGACGCGCCACTTCTTTTTTCTCTTTTGATGAAATTGAATTGACACAGGAAGAAATCGAGGAGATTGAGGATGCTCATGAAGAAGATGCCAGTTGCTTGCGGGGCGGCGAGATTACATTCTTCGAGCGTGCAGTGCGCGGAAGAATAGAGGATGAGCACTGGCGAGCTCGTCGTCTCAAGCCTGCAAACTCCATTCTCGCTCAACGTTCTCTGGTGTCCCGGAATCCTTTTCTTGACCCTGTGGCCCGGAAAGGGTATAATAGTGGAGAAAACGTTGGTGGGCTGGGTCCAGCTGACCATCCGGATAACAAAGTCAGACCAGCCCCATTGCAGGCGTTAGGGGGTAATGAGAAGATCACGGTTATTGGTGATGGTGACGGTGGTGACGGTGGAAATCAGGTTGGTGAGCCTGCTGCGAATGGAGGTGGTAAAGAAGAGGAATCCGATGATAGTGGTGTTGACGTTGGGCCGGATGATGCCACTGGTATGCTTGCTGGTGAGGATGGGATGAAGAACGGGATGAGCGAAACAGACCCAAACGAAGAGGGTAGCGCTGACGTTGTCGAGGATAGGATGAGCGAAACAGACGCTATTGAGGGTAATAGTGACGAACCGGTACAAGCCCCCATTACGCCCCAACGCCCTAAAGTTCGCGCAGTCTATTCCACGTCTGCTCCACATGTCAAGCGAGAGGCGTTGCCTTTGAACCCGATTGAGCAGGGATTCATCGATAGAAAGAGGCAGGGAGACGAGCAGGCTGCCATTGCCCGGTACAGGTATCTTCACCTTGCTAAAAAAAGGGATGATTGGGTTGGTTTGGCGGTGAAGGAATTGGAGAAGGCATTTACTTTGGATGATATACGTGGCACCGATTCGGACTCTGTAAATGACCATGTTGTTAAAAAGCGTAAAATAGAGTAGATTGTGTTAGGCGTTACTTACAAAAATTTTATATTTCACTCGCGCTGGCGGACTTTATCATGTTGTCGTTTTTCTCGAGGTTTACTATGGTTGTAAAGAGGGTGAGTGGTGGTTCAATCAAGGGGGCAAGGGATGTAAATCTCTCACGAGAGCCTCCACAAATACTCTTCAAATCACTGATGGCAGGTAGCACCGCCTTCCATCAGTGATTCAATTGTGATGACCTTCTCATCCTTCACGACATACTCTTGAGCTGGAATGCGCGATGACATGTATACATATGTTGAATATAATTTTACTTGTACATTTTCCCCCTCAAACGCAACCTGGTTATGAGTGCTTTATTACGTGCCTTTTCTTCTTGAGATTCGGACCTCAGAACGACATCATCTGTCTCCAATAGAATTTCTTCCTCTGTTTCTGCGTCAGCCACTTCGACGCCATAGGTTACAACAAGGCATCGCATAATACAGCGATCGCCTTCATAATGACTTGCTATACGTCGTACGTGGGTTCCGCATCGTCTGCCTTGTGTCACTACCATTGGTCCGTTGTCGCCTCGGTTTGCAGCTGGTCGTCGTGGGTGGACCCAAGTAGGTTCTAACCAGCATTCCTTGCCCTGTCGCTTGCCCCTAAACGATAGGGTTCCATCGCCCTTTTCGCGTACACTGACCGCCATTTCTGTTCCTGGTATCCCGCCCCCGTGTACGTTAACCTTGAAGCTCAGTCCCACAAGACGCGGATCTAAAAGTTCATGCGTTGATGACGCGGTGACGGTGACGTGTGTCTGCGAAGCTTCTCCTGAAAGAGGCGTCGAAGAGTTTGGGTCCCAGGCGGGGGTTGATGGTGATGGATTGGTAGGACCATGCATAGGGGTGTGCATCGGGGTTTGATGAGAGGTGGCGCCTTGCTCATCGGGTCCGTCCCCGAGGACGGAGTTTAATGTCTGGCTCGGAGCAATTGTTGTGGGCGGAGGGATATACATGCGTCGTTTCTTGAAGTAATCTCGTAGTTGGTCTTTGGAACTGCAAGTAAATAGAATTAGTAACGGTGATTTCAAAGTTAACACGTAGAAGCTGCTTACTTCGCCTCAACAACGTCCCCATAGCCTATTGTGATGTCGTGGAACGGAGCATTGGGATTATACTCCTCCAGGCGCACTATCAGTCCGTAATCCTCCCCTCGGTTGAACCAGTTTTGAATGGTTCCGTGGCGTCCTTTATGAGCGGTCTTCACGATCAACACTCTCAGCCCAACCCAGGGTAGATGATCTTTGGGAATGGCTGAGGCTCCAGATGAACGTTGTGCAGAACTAACGAACGGCGTGGATGAGAGCACAATCCAATTCACATGTGCCTCAACGTGCTGTCGTCATGGAAGAAAATATTTTAACTGTGCACCGAGAATCCGTAACGATTATGCGACTTACCAAAACCTTATGATCTTGGGTGGTGACTATCGTTGCGATATCGCCGTTCACACCTATAACCCAGCCATTTCTCTCTTTGTGAGGCCCACTGGCAATGTCGACGTAGTCGCCGACCCCAATCACTTTACGAAGAGCCTTCCAAGAAACTGAGAAAAGACCGCTACCATCTTCGGCCTCCATCTCGGCATATGTTGCCTCGATCTTGTGAACACGTCCTCGTCGTCCGGACTCAATGTCCTTGATGGAGTCCTTGTGCCGTATGGTCCATTCTTGAGGTTTTGGCGAACAGTATTGTGCTGACGTAGCCAAAGGGTGATTACTCGAGGTGAAGTTGAAAAACGTTGATGATGATATGACCGGAGGTCCAGGGCGAATTCCATAAAAACTACAGAACCCTCGCAAGAGGCCATACTCAAATTTCGACGTGCCCACTTTGTAACAATTGGGCGACGTCTCTTCAACATCCCATCCGCGACTTTTGGCTTCATTGGGCTCTAGCCATAGCCGTGCCTCAGGTAAACTCTGCAACCTCTTTCGCTTCTTCATGACACTTGCTCCCTCTAACATCTCTCGTTCAATCATAACACTTGGGATTCGTGGTACGACTAGTAACTCGACCCCCCATGATTCAACGCGCACTACCAAGCCGACATCTCCATCATAAATTGATCCATCGCGTATTGTTACCCACTGTCCTGCCACTGCCTTCTCTGCCCGTCCCTTCATACTCAAGACCTTGCTCCAGTCACCCTGCGCTATTCCCTCAGTCACTGGTCCATTTTTTGTCTTCCTAATCCCGGGCGTCCTCATCAAAAGTGATTTAACATCCCCGTCCAACATCCCCTCGACGTACACATAACCCACAATAGTTGGTCGGACAATGATACTGGCGATTCTTTCTTGTCGGATTTTCTGGTAGATATAAAACATCACCGCTTCTTCCTGACCAGGCTGCGTAGGTAGTGAGTACATCCGTAAATTTTTGAAGAAATGAATAATCTCACCACACAAGCAACGCGGTACAGAGGGTAAGCAGGCACTAAAATCGTACCATCTGATGATCTTCCTGCGACTGTTGTGACATTGGGCGTCGCGCGTTCATTCAGTCGATCTTGGAGGTGTCTCATGAAGGAGGCAGTTTCTTCCTCCTGCTCCAGTTCGTCCTCTTGTAGCAGCTCCGCCCATGTTTTGAAGGCAGTGGAATCGGTGCTAGTGTCGTCTTGCACTTCATCTTCAATGAAATAGTCTGAAGCACTGATCGGTCAGATAGTTGATGTATGGACAAAGTATGGATACGCACCCAACCTGGAATCTTGGTCCTCTCCTTCACTTCCAGAATCCACCTCCTGTTCGTCATCGTCGACATCGGCTTCGAGATCCAGAAAAGGATTAGTCTGAAGAAAAGTTAAAAAAAAACTATAAGTACAGTCACTTAAACACACATGGTTAGCATAAGGCCACTTACACGTCGCTTTCGGGGCATGGGATTTGCAAGTAGTAGGATGGATACTGTGAGGATTGATGAGGACATTCAGTTAGCGCAGCCGTCGGGTCATCGGTGAATGAGGTGACGCGTATAGTGCTTCTACTCCTGACTGCCGTCCTCCATGGCAGTATCAATACAACTGCAATCAAGAAAGTATCTCCTTTTTCGACATATTATGGCGTAAAAGTGACGGACCTTGGGTGAATGAATAGCACGGGTCTAGCACGGGTCTCTAGATATGGCGGTGGTTGTAAACAGAGGGCGAAAAAGGTAATTCTCTCACAGTGGTGCATTGACGTACCACTGGAATCACTGATGGCGGAATTCAAATTTGGAACTCATCCCATCAGTGATTTCCGTGGTATATCCAGTGGTGACGTAGCACAATTGGAAGTTTCCCTTTCTTTCCCTCTCCCCTTCCCCGTCCCCACTCTCTCAAGTCCCAAGCCGTCGCCGTCGTACGACAGAACTCAGTTCATCGTCCTTTTTGACGACCATGAAGCGACCATGACCTCTGTCCACGCCCTCCCCAATGTTCTCAGACTTGCTTGTTCATGATCTTGACACGTCACCCTCGCCATCTGAACCAGCGAGTCCTTCTGAACCACGCCATCTTCTACGCCGACTAATTTCTGTCGCCCAACTTCAACACAACTGAGGTTTGCATCAGGATCAACATATCTCCTTCCACCGCTCCTACACATGTGTTGATCGCCATCCAACCATACCCCTCCCCCTATCGGTATGGAACCAGTCCCTTACTCTCCACGCCAGCTGTTCTCGCTCTGGCTGGCATGCCCCCAACCCTTTACCGTATAATCTTTCTCTCATCGACTGTCTCTGCGTCCATTAGATATATTTCTTTCTCCTTTGTTTCTATTTAAGTTGCTAGTACGATCCCAAGTAGAACCACCGATCCATTGTATTTGATGTCTACAGAGTTGCGTACATGAATCTATCGGAGAAGACACTAACGTAGAACGCTTCAGCTTCATCGAGCACATTGCTCGATGTCCAGGCAACAGGCGCTTGTGGGCCAAACTTGGCATAAAGATGAACGCTGGATGTGATCAACTCAACGGGGATCACGCTGGCATTCCTCTCCCCTTGGTTGTTGGTCAGACGACGCACTCTGTATAACTGTGTGTTAGGGTCCACCGTCGCCCGCCTCAAAGGTGTGAACCATTCAACATAAGCCAAGTGTCGAAAGGGGAAGTCCTGCCCCAACAGAATGTTACGTCCCCTCTCTGGTAAGCCAAATACACATCGCACTTGAGCAATTCCGAAATCTAATAAAAAATCAGCATTGGTTATTGGGTATTCAAGCAACGCCAATGAAAGCATACCTGCTGCAGTATCCTGTAAGTCCACGCTCACTGGCTCTGATTTGATTCGCACTAACGCCACGTCAAACCTGCCAGGGATAGGATTACCATACTTGTCGGGGTGTTCTGGTTCGACGTGGATAGAGTCAACGGTGCTCTCATCCAAGGGGTTAAGGGCGTGCATGTCAAAGCTGACGAACTTGATCCGGTGATACACGGGCACTTTTTGGAACGGTAAGTGAATAGATCTAACATCTGCCTCCAGTTGAGCGTTTGTTGACCCAGGATGGCGATAGCCAGCAACATATTTTCTCAGAGCGTGTTCGAAACCCAGCGCGCCATAGTTATTCACAATCTCCGTAATTGGAACAAGATTGCGAGTCGGCTTGATCGTCATGCGAAGACGGCGTTGGGGTATAAGGGATGGTAGCGGCTTCACGACGTGGAGAGGTGAGTTGGAGGTGATATTCAGTCGACGTCGAATATACTTTTCATGCTGATGCATCTGTTCCTTTCGGTGCACCCAGCGGGTCATCTGTGGGTATTCGTCCTTGCAGTTAGACGCCTCGTATGCCTGCTTGGTGAAGTCGATATGCAACCGCTCGGAATACTCGGTGTTAAAGTTATCAGGTGCGCCCAAATATTCTATAAAGTCGCGATAATGGCACATATAATGGACCTTAGGGATATTGAAGTTCTCGCGAACGCCCAAGTCAACGAAGATCGTTTTGTTTTTGTGGAATGCGTCCAAGGCTTGGTCGAGTTGGTTTAGGGTATCCGTAGTGTGGATAGGGAATCGCGCGAGATATATGAAGTCGAGCAGGGCGCGGACACATTTAACGAGACGGACGTTTGATGCACCATTGGGAAGACGGATGTCGGTTACCAGCGCCAACAGAAAACGCGATATTTGGTCATGCTCCGTACCAGTAACTCGCGAAAGATGTGATATGCCCTTCATGAAGAGTCGAATGTGGTGGTTTGGAGGGAGCCTTCGACACCTGGCGTCAATCTCGGCTTCACCGACAAGGGCCTTGATCCAGCCGACAGTGTGTTTAAAAACTCCTTGATAGAGTTGATGTAGGATATCCGGAGTGATAGCACGATAGATGTCGACGTGCGGCAGGCTTTTCCAGAAGACAGACTGGACGGGTTTGACACCAAGCTCTCGACACGCATTCTGAAATTCCTCCGCCCCATTTTTAACCTTGTCGAGAGCTTCAATGACCGCAGTGGTTGAACGTGGCGCACGTTTACTGGTAAGTTCGCCTATTTCGTTGCGCGGCGCAGGGCAGACTGGACACTGACCACTCTTCACCAGCGTCACTAGAAGCTGTTCCGGATAGTCTGCGGGATACGCTGCTAAGATGGGAAAGCAACGACGGACGGCGCCATCCCCACTCGTCAGCATTACACCATCTCGACCTGCTCGCTCCAGTGACTTGAGCACGAAACGCATGCAGTGGTGGAAGAGGTTAGAGAGGCATCGCCGGCGGGACGCCTTATTCGTGATGTGCTGCAGTTTGGACGTAGGAAGGTATGCAAGAAGTATTTGGCCCTGGCGAGACGGCTTACGACGTATGTGTTTAGGTATATTACCGAGAGTGAGATACACAGGATATGCCTGTTTACCTCGAAAATCAGTAACCTGCGTCTTGTCGGAGGAGATGATAACTGGCAAGATAGTGCACAAATCACTTTTAACGTCGCGCTCAACGGCTTTCTATGGATTGGTGAGTGTGATACCATATGCGAGGCGACAATGATAACCAACCTGCGTATTCCACCACCAGTTACCGGTGTGGATATCGTGGTACATCCTAACAGAACACTCTGGGTCCGCAAATTGTCGTTCAGGCTCTAATATCAAGTCGTCCACGAAATCCGGATCCCGCCACAAGGACTGGATGCACTCCAACACGTCGCGGGAGTAGAACTCCAGAGACTCTCCTCCCTGGGTAACCTCATGTCTCGTAAATTCGGGCCGAGAGGGTAACTTTTTGTCGATAATCCTATTTAGCTCGTCGGAGTTCTTGTATGAGAGGCCAAGAGCCTCGGACATCTAGCAGGTTGGTCAGTCTGAAAGCTATTAGAATTCATCTCAATCGGAGAACTTACGCCTTCAATTGAGAGCAGCTCTGAAAAGGCAGTCGAACCTTGCCCCCGCAACTTTGCCCAACGCGCAACCTCCCAGTCAAGACGTGATGCAAAGGGAGCCCATGGATTCTCACCTCCCACTGCTGATTTGTACTGTGTATCGGTGGAATCTACCGTCTGGATTGGCTGGCCAGCGCGCGATTGAGGGTATTTTTCGCTGTAACGTAGGACGACGGTTGGCTTGACACCATATCCTTCTGTCATCTTGAAACGGATCCGCGGCGTGGAGGCATTGGTAGGTTGCTCCCCTTCCCCAGAATGTGAGCTTGCTGAATCAGGCTCTGACTCATTGTCATCTTCAACGGAGGCACGATTGACCGGAGCTCCGTCTCGTTGGGGCTCCCAGCCTTGCTCCAGTTCAGCCTCCATGGCTGCAACGTCGTCCTCCAGTTCATCGTCAAGGTCCCCTTGTTCAAATTCGTCCAGGCCTGGCTGAAAAACTTCATCACTCGAGTCGACCTCTGAATCAGTATCATTGTCGCCTAGCCCTTCAAATTGATCATCATCCAAAGGTTCCATCTCCTCGTCATGAAAGGAGAGCATACTGCCAACCGAGTCAGACTCTGAGTCAGACTCAGCAGACAATAGAGCGGCATGAGCAGCTGCTGCTAGGCGGTCATAGTAGACTGCTTTGCATGGTGTTCCGTCAGCACTCTGAGCAAGGTGGTTTTGCAAGCCTTTTACGGTGAATGATGACCTGCAAGCGGGACATTGGCCTTGTGTGGCGGTGGGATGGTAGTCGGATGTTGAGCTGAGACTCGGACTGGGACTGGATGAGTGCACCATTGGTACTAGATGATAGACAGATACGTAGTTGTATAGCCTGAGATTGCAGAAAACGTCCCTTTTTTGCAAAAGTAGGAGTGGGTTTTGACCAGGTTTGGAAACGCGGGATTATTTAACGGCGCAGACCAACAGAGCACAAACACAAAAAAAGTTGTCTGCCTTTTTTTTTTCCTTATCTTCTTGGTCTGCGTCTATCATCTTCTTTGTCTCAAGCCCAAAAATAATTGGGTTTTCATTGAAACCCAACTCTAGCATCATGGATTTGTCCGACAGCGAAATTAATCGCAAGCGGGTCGCTGAGCAGAGGACCTTGCGTCGCAAAATGGACCTACAGGCTGCTAAAGAAGCAGCTGATGAGATGACCATCGCTGCTGGTCGAGGCAAGTAATTTTCTCTTTTATTTTTCTTGCTTCACACTCGATGCACTGACACACATCTCACTTTAGGTCAGCGGAAGGCGATGGAGAAAGCGAAGAAGAATGCAAGTAAGTCTTGGTTTCTCGTCATCCAAAAACATATCTTGTTGAAAATTTTATCATATAGTATGGCGTGAAGATAAAAGAGGTTCCAAACGCAAGCCCTCTCGTTCTCCTTCCCCCGTAGTTAAAAAAAAAAGGACAGGTATTATCTGTAGTTTTTATCCATTTTTTATTATTATATTCATCTGATAAAAACCGTTGTAGCTGGCAAACATACAGAAACACCCAGCGCAACCCAGCGCCGTCCACATCCCAAAAGTGTGAAAAAAGGTATGTATTCTGATCGCCTCATATCGTCACCAATACTTACTATATTTATGCAGGGACATTGTCGTCTACTAAGACCCACAAGAAGAAAATAGTCGTACCAACCTCTGACATTTCCTCCGCCGAGGAGTCCGGAGATGACCTCTCTTCAGATGACGAGTCGTTCTCCGATGAAGAACAATCAGAGGACGGTGATCCAGGTGATGAGGTCAGCTGCGACGACGAAAACGAAGCCTTTTCGGACAGTGGCTTGAAACGCCAGATGCTTGAAGAGGTATCTCTTTCCGTTTTACGATGTTAAAAACATGCTCATCTTTCATAGATACCCTC
Source organism: Panaeolus papilionaceus (assembly GCA_015501605.1). NCBI lineage: Eukaryota > Fungi > Basidiomycota > Agaricomycetes > Agaricales > Panaeolus > Panaeolus papilionaceus. Next base: position 1,897,320 of record JADNRZ010000005.1, on the reverse strand, counting down.
CATCGGCGGCGGCGTAGAGAACATATTCGACGACGATGACGATGTCGAGTTTGTACCTCGCAGAAAATGGTCTTCGTCCCCTATGGAATACCCAGATTCCAAGTCTTCATCGCCATCACCGGGCGTCAAGGCTCACAGCGCCAGAGCGACGTCCAACAACTCCAAGTCCAAGGGTGGTTTACAGACCACATCCAGCGCTGAAGAAAAGGTATGTGTCGTAATAAATGTTTTTCTCATTGTGATTTCTTACCTGTTGTAGTTGAAGCACATGAAAAACGAACTCGTTTCGGTGAGTACAAACCTATGCTCCATTATTAAAGCTGACAAGTATTACGCGGCAGGACGACGATGACGATTTGGGTGAATCGGATTCGTCGCTCCCCAAAACGATTCTCCCAGAACACTTAATTACTGGCAAGCGGAAGAATCTCAACAAGGTAAGCACATTCAAATCAATAGATCAGTGGCGATGAGCGTGATTTGCTCACCCTTCATGTGAGCACAGCAGAAAAATACTAGTAACAAAATCAAAAAGGTACGGGGTACATATTTATCGTCTGCATGCAATTGTTAATGACAACAACACAGCGCGACTTGGCAATGTTATCAGAGGTATGTTCATTCGATCATCAATGAGATTTGATTTCTGACGGCACACAATACTAGCGATCATCGTCCGTCAAGTCTCAGGCCAATGAACGATCATCCATTAGCAAGACCCAGCACCGTCACAAGGTCATGGTGGCCAAAGTTGCAGCAGCCCCATCAGACGACGACCCATCAGACGACGACCCTTCAAGCTCACTGGCACCCCCAGCAGAGGACGAAACTGAATGGCCTCGTGTCGCGCGACTCGACTTGCGAGGCAACGGAAAACTCCTCAATCAAAACCGATACATCATCTCCCTCGTTCACCTCGCAATCGACATGGTTCTCAAGACGATTCATCTCGAAAATCCCTGGCCCGAACGCGAGAAGTGGGCCGCCTATCGTTTGGAAATCTTATTAAAGGCAGCAAGGAAATTGCTCAAGAAAGAACAGGAGTACTCCCAGATCATTCTCCGCATTCAGCTTGACCCGACTTTCTGTAACAAAGTCGGCAAGTGGGTAAGTAGTTCTATTTTTATCCTTCGTGAACTCGATTACATCTCCACTACCAGTTCATGGACCGCATCTCGCACTGCCGCAATGGTGTCATCGCTGCTGCCCGCCACGAAATTTGCGCATATCGGCTGGGAAAAGGTGATGAATGCATTGAGCGAGTTAGGCTTCTGATGCTCGACGATGCATATTGTCACCCTGGTGGCTTTGCAACGATGGGACCTGAGAAAAGGGTGAGTGATATTCCGAGTCATTATAGTTGACAGTCGCTTTATCTCACTGTACCCAGATGGAGTTCATTTCCGAGAGCACGCCTACCAAGAATCTTAAGTTCCTCAATCCTGTCATCATCGACACCGTTATCGAGGCATTTTTCTCCAAGTCAACGTCCTCGGGTTGGAAATACAGGGATTTATATGTAACATCACTCCCAGATCGCCCGGAACACCAGAGACCCGAGATTCCAATGAGCTTGCTTGCTTTGGCCGCCGCTGCGGTAAGCCCATATTAGTTTTGATTGTGACAATAATTTCTTATATTCCTTCAGGTTCGTACTGCCATCTGGGAGATGCGTGACGGGGTGATTCCTCTCACTGCAAAGCAAGTTAAGCAGTCGGGCTCAACCGATGCTCGTGTTCAAGACCAGTTCACCGGTGATGCAGTCTTTGGAGTGTACCAGGGTCACATCAGTCACCTCAAGGCGTTGCAAGAAAAAGGTAAAGTCAGCTATCATAAGCTCATGGCAGAGATCTACGAGCGAGTCAAGTAAGTATTTTTTTTTGCTTCAATCTATTTTTCTGATCATCTTTGTTAGGGCTCGCGATACCAGTGGAGGGTCCGGTCTCCCTGATGGCAAGTTCACCAGTGCTCCTCTTGCAGGTGTTGATACTAGCTGGCTTGAGAATTAACTGTCATGTAGTTACTCTGTCGTCGTCATATTCCTATCAATATGATTTTTCAACCCCAACTCTTTCTTACTTGTGAGATATTATCTAAGTTTATTACAGGGTTTAAAGTGCTTTTTATTTACTTATTTTATATATATACCATGTTTATATGGGGCTTATCAATGCTTATTGATGCTTATAGGACACCGAATAAGTTGTCATTTCATCGGGACTTACATTATTCTACTGATACCACATATCCTGCTTATCTTCACTTAATACACCTTATACCTTTGTATTGTTGCTTATGTGTTGCTTTAAGTAGATCCGGTTTTGCCTGATGTCCCGCAGGACGTTTATCTCTGCATTGAGGGTAAGCGCCGGTCAGTCAGGGCGGCATCAGCAAGGAACCACTCGACCACTCGACGGACACATGTTGGGAAAAAGGTCCTCTATTTCTGTTTATGGTGCCATGAAACTATCACGGCTAGGAACAATTTCGCGAGTGAGTTTTGTTTACTCTCATCAATTTTTTTTCGATGGCTGAACCTGACAATCCCCCGCCAGACCACATTCGTGCCCATCTCAACATTCGTCTCTCATTTTGTGACCACTGCGATTTCTCGTCTGTTACCACCAAGTTACCAAGTCGCCACAGATGCCGCAATGTAAACGGAAATAGCTAATCAGCAGACCATGTAGGATCGTCAAAAGATGTCTTGACGGGTTGATTATAGTATTTTAATGTACCACACAGATAATATGTAATAGCTTCACATTCTGGAAATGGTCGCTTCAAAACCTTATGCCCTTGTCAGCTCAATATTTTACTAGCTTATTCGTTCATTATATAATTACATCTGTAGTACTGACTGGGAGGGTTTGTCCGAAAACAGAAGGGGATTGTGCCAAGGCCAAGCTGTTGAGGTTATGATGCGGCGCCCATACTGAACGAGTACGACAGCGACACGCATTGATACCCCCCGCCGCCGCTACAACCCATTTTTATATTGTCGCTGCCCATTGGCAAAAGATCAGGCATTTCCTGCATTTGTCGTTCTTGATCAACTTTTGGTCGGTGTGTCCGACTCTACTAGCTCGTCACAAAATAAGCACTGAAATCCCTGCAAAGCTTCATCTCATCCATGAATGAAGAGGCTGCCATCCAATGACATCAGGAGGTAAGAAAGGGCCTCCGTATGCGAAGCTAGCTCGAATGAGCCCAGAATCTCAGAGCCAATCAGCCTTAGCCCAAGAAGAAAGACATCGAAATAAGCCATCTTGCGTCCTTTGAATTCGTTGCGAGACCAGGAGTATGTTGGTAGGAGGAGTTGGGGAGTGGGATCGGGAAACGGTTGTGAGACCGGTTTCCCGACCCAACGTGAGAGCCGAGGATGAGGACGGATGTGTCCCCATCCGCAGCTCTCCCTACCTGTATACAACGAGTCCACAACGACGAGACGACACAAAGAAACAATGGCAAGAACCGAAAAAGGGGGGAAGCAGAGGGTGGGAAAAATAAATATGGAAACCGAGCGGCGTGGTTGTACAGAATGAAGTAGTAGGAGATGGCACTGGAGGTGTCAAGTGGTCCCGCACGTGCGACAAAGAAGATAGATCTGTGCTTGCATAGAATCAGATCTTCTCCGTACGGTACGCAGCCCTGAACCGAAATTGAGTGCACATTCAAGTTAGGGCCACCCATGTTCTGGGAAAACTAAAGAAGACATGACACAATATTCGGATATCTGTGCCATGGTAGGTACAAAAATCTCTCATCATAGTCGATAGACCCCGCCTTCCTCGATGGTAGCTGAATGGTGTCAGCCACGGCCCACAATACAACAAGAGCATTAATAAGCTGTGGTGAATCGGCATTGTATACGTTAGAAGTGAGAGTTTGATACAGTGGATAAAAATGACATACTATGAATGAACAGAGTCGATAGTAAGTGAACACGCGCAATAATGAGCTTATGTGCAGATGCAGTTTGTTGACCGCCCAATAGAGTCTAGGGAATGTCTGAGTCTAGATTTAAATTGAGGCACTGAGGACGATCGGCGAATTTATGACATCCTTCAAGCTCATGCCAAATGTTTCCGGCCTTTAAAGACTTCGGTTCCGAACAGTTACCAAGGTTTTCAGGCATCTTCTGCCATGTGATATCTACCTTTCGCATTTTCCATGTGTTCATTCTCTTGTGAAGAGCTTGAGTTCATCGTCCTATGTACATTAGTCTATGTTGTATTCAGAGCGCTGAAACCAACATCAAAACTTATGCTTTAAAGGATGAAAGGCCTCGGTGCATGCCACGCGCAGCGACGGTCTGGAGAAGAATAAACAGAAACGACACGTGTCTCATTCCCTTCCCATTGACAGCCTACGACAGTGACAGGTAATCCAGGTATCCATCGAACCTGAGTGGAGTCTCGAGGAGTAATGATAACTCATTTCAAATTGATTCTCTAATATTTCTCCTTTCACCCTGCTTCCTATGGGATAAACAGATGGTGATATTTGAGCGACAACATGTATCAATCTCATACCAAGTTCCACTTGTAGTCAATCAGCAAATTTCATGCTTGTAATCAGTTTGATTGCACCGTGAATACGCATGCAAACGGGGAATTTGGATCCCAAACATGCCCTTAGTTACCGAGAATATCATTTGGAACATGTCGTAAAAACATCTAGAATAGTGATGATCTCTGCGGCGGCTCTCGACTGCGCGTGAGTGTGAGAGTCCCCATCCTATAGAGAAATAATGGGTTCCGTGAAATAGGGCCAATGCAGTCACTGCATGATACATATCCAACCGTCTATTACGGTATGAACGAGTTTTTACTATTTAAGGTGCGGGGAAAAAAGTATTGCCAGTTATTACTGACACCCAGTCCCGTATTTGACGACTACCGATAACATCTCCTTCCGAAATTCAAACAGGCGAGACAGTGCTTACAACCAGCACAAGGAGATTGCCTTCATGCAGCACTCTTATCCGGGATACGGTAACGCGCTTGTACAGAATCCTGATGGCAAGTGTGCTTCACCCTACCTGTGTCTGAGTTTACTTATGGACTTTAAGATGCCAACGTTACAGCAAATAACTTGACTTGGGGTACATTTTTACCCCTGTCTATCACCAATCCCTTGCTCGGAAATCTCGTTTGGAATGCACCAATGCATGTGAATGGTTCGAACACCTTTGTCCCCGATAACATGTATTGGAACGCTCCCACTTTTGCCGACATCCTTGGTAGTGCATACCACGTAACAGTTCCTCCAACTTACAACTTCCCTGTCCCACAATTCCCAATGCACCAACAGGTTCCAATCCAGGCTGTGTCGACCGGCGCTTCACCTGCCACCACCCGATCTCACAGTCACATGCCCGGCGAACCGCATTTTAATCCAGGCTATGACACAGCAAATCAACCAGCCCAAAAACAGCTAAATCGGGGTTGTCAAGCACCCAGCGATGCACAGGTCGAGATATCGAGGATGATTATAGAGATTATGACGTCCGTCAAGGTCATGCCTAACCAAGATGTGGCAACGCTGAATTCTGAGATCGCGCCCACCAGGGAAAAATTGACTGCCTATTTATCTTCTCTTCCACAGGATGATTACCACTGGATTGAAAATGGGCGCAGGAAACGTATCGGTATATGGTGCACCGGATGCACTTTTATTATTTTAAACAAACTCTTCATGTACCGTAGTTACAAAAACTCAAAATATATTACTTTACAAACTCCTTATGGGCACTAACTGATATTTTTAACACTCTTCAAGCGCTTGACAGCTCTTTTAAACACTCCTCGGGCGCTTGGTGTGTTTTGCAAACACTCTTCGGGCGCTTTCTTGAGTTTTCAAAACACTCTTCGAGCGCTTACAGAGAGGTTGAGCACTTCATAAACAGAGTTGTATTATATCAAACCACTGTTTTACACCTGTATAACTCAGTAAGTTGGCATACTTTGCTCGAAAAAAACCCTTGTTTGACATGCTGTCGGACTTTCAAAATAGTGAATCGGCTTTCACGGCATGAAGTATACTATCTGGACGTTATCAGACACTAGTTATCTAGTTATCTTCTTATTCGGATCCAGGACCCTGGTCACATCAGCTCATTCCCATGAATGGGAACTAGTTACAACGAAATTGATCATCTATTTCCAATCAAGTACCAGAAAAAAATCTACTGTACTGTAAGACTTAATGAAGGTATACCTAGTAATAGAGATCAAGAGAATAGGTGAGGAGGAGGAGAAGCGACATATTAAAGAAAGGGTAGAGATAAGATTCGTGAGGGAATGGATGGGGTAAGATAAAGACCGGCGTGGGAGAAATAAGAGGGATAAGGAAAGGGGCAGAAGATAAGGAAAAAGGGGCGGGAGATAAGGTAAGGGGAGGGAGAGAGAGACAAGGAGCGGGGAGAGAGACAAGGCACAGTGGAGACAGGTGAAGATAGGGAGTGAGACAGAGAGAGATAGGGATTGGTGAAAGTTGAAGTGTGTATATATATCGGGGGAATGAAAGGTGGGTAATGAAGATAGAAGGGGAGCGAGATCAGGATCTATGAGTTGATGCTCGTATCTACATCGGAGGAATGAAAGATGTATAGCAAAGAAGATAGAGGGGATGGAAAGTGATTAATACCATGCCAAAGAGGGGTGGTTGTATGTAGATTAGGTGAAAAGGACAAACTACGGAGATCGGTGATCCCAAAGCAATCAAATGTGAGCGATAAGCCTGAAATCCACTTACGGGGATAAACAATAGACAGCTTCAGCAGGAAGCTCTGGATGACAGTTGTGTGGTGAAGAGATGTCAAGATGGATTCCTGAGAAAGAACGATCAAGGTCATCTTGAGGACTTCCAGCACAACTAAAGGCTGGCTCGGTATGCCAATCGAAAGTGTCATCAGAATCAGCTTCCAAAGAGTAGTCGCTAACTGTGAACAAGTTAGTGAGTGGCGAGAAAAGCAGGCAAATAAAAAAGGCACAATTACCAGTGATGATTTCGGTGTTCTTCAGTTGCGTTGATCGAAGTACACGATCAGAGGATGCCGCTGGCTTAGATGGTTGAGTCGAATGCGATCCAGACTTTGCTGGCTTTGCAGACGGGGTTGAAGGGCCTCCAACAGCAGCGTCATTTTCAGAGACCTCTGAATCACCAGAAAGAAGGATTTGCGTAGTTGAAACTATAGGATTATATTAGTAATAGAATTGAAAGAAATAAAAAGACTTGCCAATGATAACACCACTATTCTTACCGCCGCGCTGATTGCCATGGAGCGAGATATTCCTCATTACAGCACCAGTAAAGGGGCCAGAAGCCCGGTCCACAATGAATTTACCATTGTATGACTCTTTCATACAGGGGAGCCACGAACGAGGTCCGTCCTTTGCAGGGTGATGGTTGTTGATAAGCTGCTGAGCTGCATCAGGAAGAATGGAGCGTATCTCCTCGAAAACCTGTTCCTCCAACCACTTATCGTCGAATACAAAGCCATTTGGGTCATGGATAGTGAAGCCTTCGCAAGTAAGATAAGCAAGATCTTTTCTCCAAAATGCATGGCCGCGAATGTCGAATCGTGACTCATACTTGTTTCTCTGATCGCGAGGAACCTAGGAACCCATACATATGAGAACGCAATGTGCAAATGGAGGATAAATGAAAACATACCCGGACGACACCATTTGGCAAGATCATGACAACGGGTACCCACCATTCTGATGGCTTCAAAGGCCGTAATTGGTCAGCCTCAGAGTTGTCTTCACCTTTGGCAGAAGCAGAGGTAGGCTTAGCACGAGCTCGTGCAGAGGGACCTTTTCCACCTTGGTCATTAGTCTCCTGACGTGCAGCACCATGGTTGCTGTTGATCTGCGACGCGAGATAGACCTTGAAATCGGCGGCGTTCTTCGCAAAGTGGGCAAGACTGTCGTCGTGTTTGTCGTTGCTGTTGCTGCTATTGTCATCCTGGTCGCTATCAACTTGGGGTTTGGCTTTGGCTTTACCCTTTGCTTTGGTGGAGGCGGTTGCGATGGCAGTAGTAGTGGCATTCGAACTCTTTCTGGATTTGGCTGGTTGAGAGGAGAAGGCTGAGTTGGGTCTGGAGCTCAAGGCAGAGCTGGTATGGGAAGCTGGGGCAAACACAGGACGGAGAGAAGAAGGGAAATTGGGCGGGGCAGTAGATACATTTGGTCGCGATTTCTTTGTGGGCGGCTGTGTGGAAGGAGGAGGAATAATCTCAAGAGAAGGGTTGTCGGAGACTTTGCACTTGCGGCGATCTGCCATGGTGGAAATAGATAGATATCGAGAATAGGAATGAGCGGATGAGCACTTCGGGGAGGAGGGGAAGGTGCTAAGGAAGCCAGAGCAAGGCGTATCGAGAGGGTATATATACAAGAGGCTAGCTAGGATTATGATATTATTTCTGCAGTTTGTAATAAACACAATGCCTGCACCCATAGTTGCGCCCTAGGGAGCCATATACGGTTGGGCAGCTGCACTGTTTTCATTTTCTTGGATACTCCGATTGCTAGGCCTTCCGTTTCCGAATAATACCCATCCTCCCATTCATCAGGATGAACTCCGTAACCACATGGAATTTCTCCATCTTGATAAACCCTCTCGATACACGTCTTAAAGGCAGCCAGTGTTGCCTCGTTCAAAGGACAATTACCTCCTGGGACATCAACTGCCTCATGGTGAATGTTAGGGTCAACGTCCTCAGCAGGATCGACATCGTGCTCTTCTTCGTCATCGCTATCCCGAAATGTGTTACCTGTAGCGTCAACATCTTCAGGTTCGTCTTCTTGATCACTGTCCGAGTCCGACCATGTGTCGTCCTCCACGTCCTCCACGTCCTCCTTGTCCTCCTTGTCGGAATCCAGCTCATCGCCACTCCCTGCGCTCTCTTTTGGATACTGATAATAGCGAAGCATTTCTTCCTCTGAGAAGCCTTCGCACTCATCTCCAAATGTGAATGTCCCTGATGCATTGTCGTAAACACCATATTTGATCATGCCTTCGACCTCAAGATCCTATATTAATAAGTTTAGTCTGACACATTAAGGTTAAAATGTAAATGAATTACTTACATTCAGACATTTATTGCGTCTATTACGCATTGGGTGCGCATTCCATTCCTCCAGGAATAGTCGGCAGTCTTCATTGATCATGTCAAGAAACAAGTAATCAAGCAGCCAACAGTGAACCGGGTTTTCCTTATCGAGATGGTGAAGACGGCCCAACCGAATGAAGAAAACTCTCCATGCGCGACAGAACCGACACCCTAGCTCGACCCATAAGCGCTCAATTGGGGTGTTATGAACACTGGGCCCCCATAGGAAACTGCCACGATGTCGTCCCCGAAATTTGATCATCGCAATTGAAACATCGCAGTTCTCCCCTCCTCAATCTCCACGAATTCGAGAGGGAATACCATGTTCCCAAATTGAATCAAGAAACAGGTTTAGCACTGTCCCTGCAGTGTTAGATGTACTGGCCCTGAGCCCAATTATCTGTAGAACGTCAGTATGAGCAAGGCATTCAAGCACCTCTATGAGCCACCTTCATACATGAACCACTGGGTTTAGGCAGTGGGCTCTCATGTGTCCAGACTGGGTTTTGGCAGTGGGGTCTTAGACAGTCAACCTGCAGGAGAAATGTAGATAGTGGACCTTCAGAATAGATAAGAGTGAAGAGCATAGATAATGGTCCGGGTTCTTAGATTTCATGGGTAAATACATGTAAACAAACCTTCGGCCTAGATTTAGCAGGGGAAACCATAATTATGCATTTCCGGGACACCACACCTGGATATCATGGGTGGTAGTGCTATAACATATTTCTATACATAGATATACACCTTCCTAGATAGTTTCCCCCCCGGAAATATGAGGGGAATGGGTGGATGCAGGAGGATGCATCTGGATGTAGTTTGATTTAATTAAATGAGCCCCTATTTGCACATCAAATCTTCGTCCTAATCAGGGATATTAGGATGATGTCATTGATTCCATTAAATCTAATAATAGCTCCTTAATTAGTCTTCGCTTTTTTAGGCAATTGACATCACTGATCTGCTTTCAGGTACAAATGACATCACACTAATTAATATTCCTCCCACACCATTATTGCAGCATTTATTCCACCGCTTTTGGGGCACTTTTATATGGATATATATATATCACTAGAAAGCTACAGTTACCTAGTATTTGAATCTGATTTTTACTTATTTAATTCCCTCCAGTAGATTACCCAAAACAGCTCCGCTTTTTTGATAATCAATAGCCCCTATTTATTAATAGCATTATTACTGCTGCACTTTCCACCGCTTTTTTGGCACTTTTTTGGCACACCATATATACCATTGGAAAGCTATAAGTGTCTAGTTTAAGGATCTGTTCTTATCTCATCACTATCCTCACTGGGGACTGCACCATTCAATTTCGCTTTTTTGGTAATTAAATGAGCCCCTATCTTTAATTACATTTCTTTGTGCACCATTTGTATTTATTCCCTTTATTATTTTAATTGATATATATATACCACTGGAAAGCTACAATTGTCTACTTTCAGAATCTGAAAACAGAATGGAAATGTTGTGCTTGTGGATGGAGCAATTGCATTTCGCATTTTGGGTACTAGAGCGTGGGAACACACCCTGATCTTGCTTCTCCTCCTCCTCCCTCCGCTTTTTTGGCTTCATTCCTCCACTCCCCCTGCAGCTATCAACCTAAAATTTGGCACACCTCTTCATATACCATACATTTAGCCATACCTCCGCTTATATACAAATTGAAGAGGTTCCACTCATTCTATTCACCAATTACATATCAAAATACCATATTTGCACCATATGTCCCTCATAATACATTTTTTTGGCTCCTCTACTGCTGCAAAAACTACTTAATATTACTCATAACATGTAAAGGTATTGAACCTGACACTCAACCGCTTAAAAAGTTCAAGCAACAGAATAGAAAACACTAAATGCTACCTCAGGGAATGCAGAATAGTAATTGGTGAATATCTTCATGAATATTGAACGCTTCAACATGCTCCAAACTGTTATGAGGACGCTTCAATTGTGCCTTCAAAAGTAGCCTGCCCCAAAAGGATTCTGAGCAGGTCTCAAAATTGTTCAAATTTCCACTGATAAGCTCATGACAGAGGATCAGAAACACAATAATTTAATCAGTACCTACAGATGGATGAAGAGACATGATATGTAACATTCACGAAAGATTTGGAGTGATTTGGATGATTGTGGAAGGGTAGAGCCTCAAAAAAGCGGTCAGAAGGAGTTTGATGTAGTGGTGATCTTGTGTATTCTTAAAACACCAAGCATCAACTATGGTGGTTGCACCCCATTTTGAACCTACAGATGGCTACACTTGTCCAAATCACTTGGGTTTTTTTGCATCGTGTAATTAGAGTTAATATGTTCATTTCCTACCATATATGAAGTATAAATAGGACTTCTATGATATAGCAAAGTGCAGAATAGTGTATTTTAACGTCTGCATTTGTGTATGGCTAATATTACAATGTGGCTCAATATATGAGGTGGTGGGCTGTGTAGAACGTTACATATGGTGTATATGAACGCTTAGACAATGCTAGAGATGTATATATAGAGTGACATACAAATGGAAAAAGCCATTGGAGTCCAGACTAACAGAAATGTCCATTTTGCTAATTCTGCATGCAAATATAGGGATATATAATGCATTTCCATTGGATTTCAGAACCCCAGTATCCAATATTGATATAGCAATATCACTTACTGGCATACATCATACAGAAGCATTACATTTTGGTGCGCTTTTTTAGCAATTTAAGTGAATATATATTAATATGCTGATGTAATGCAAGATGGTGTGTATTTTCACTATTGGGCTGGTGAGATCCATTGAATAATGTTTGTGAATGGGTGTGCAAAGTTTCAGGTTGATAGCTGCAGGGGGAGTGGAGGAATGAAGCCAAAAAAGCGGAGGGAGGAGGAGGAGAAGCAAGATCAGGGTGTGTTCCCACGCTCTAGTACCCAAAATGCGAAATGCAATTGCTCCATCCACAAGCACAACATTTCCATTCTGTTTTCAGATTCTGAAAGTAGACAATTGTAGCTTTCCAGTGGTATATATATATCAATTAAAATAATAAAGGGAATAAATACAAATGGTGCACAAAGAAATGTAATTAAAGATAGGGGCTCATTTAATTACCAAAAAAGCGAAATTGAATGGTGCAGTCCCCAGTGAGGATAGTGATGAGATAAGAACAGATCCTTAAACTAGACACTTATAGCTTTCCAATGGTATATATGGTGTGCCAAAAAAGTGCCAAAAAAGCGGTGGAAAGTGCAGCAGTAATAATGCTATTAATAAATAGGGGCTATTGATTATCAAAAAAGCGGAGCTGTTTTGGGTAATCTACTGGAGGGAATTAAATAAGTAAAAATCAGATTCAAATACTAGGTAACTGTAGCTTTCTAGTGATATATATATATCCATATAAAAGTGCCCCAAAAGCGGTGGAATAAATGCTGCAATAATGGTGTGGGAGGAATATTAATTAGTGTGATGTCATTTGTACCTGAAAGCAGATCAGTGATGTCAATTGCCTAAAAAAGCGAAGACTAATTAAGGAGCTATTATTAGATTTAATGGAATCAATGACATCATCCTAATATCCCTGATTAGGACGAAGATTTGATGTGCAAATAGGGGCTCATTTAATTAAATCAAACTACATCCAGATGCATCCTCCTGCATCCACCCATTCCCCTCATATTTCCGGGGGGGAAACTATCTAGGAAGGTGTATATCTATGTATAGAAATATGTTATAGCACTACCACCCATGATATCCAGGTGTGGTGTCCCGGAAATGCATAATTATGGTTTCCCCTGCTAAATCTAGGCCGAAGGTTTGTTTACATGTATTTACCCATGAAATCTAAGAACCCGGACCATTATCTATGCTCTTCACTCTTATCTATTCTGAAGGTCCACTATCTACATTTCTCCTGCAGGTTGACTGTCTAAGACCCCACTGCCAAAACCCAGTCTGGACACATGAGAGCCCACTGCCTAAACCCAGTGGTTCATGTATGAATCTAGCTTACAAGGCTGATTCAAGGTATATTATCATACCTTTCGGGAGTAACCATCTATCATACCGTGAATAACAAAACCCCACTTGATTAGTTTATGGTGACCATCAATGTGCCACAAAGCATGCAGCCTTGAGACGTGGTAGCAACCTCGCGGCTCTTGGCTGCAGCTTGCTGTCTGAGGGTTACACCGATAGTGTCGACATTACGCACAGAAGCTCGGATCCGTGAGCGTTGGATACGGAGTTTGTGATGAGATCGAAGATATCCAGTGAGGTAGGCAATTCCTGTATCTGGTCGAGCCGAGAGCGCGTCATGGACGATGTTGTTGAGGTGTTGTTCACTGATTTTACTAAAGTGTGTGGTTTCAAGACCCTCCGCTTGCATTTGTAGTGCGAGGTGGTTCCGATGGATGCCAAACAGTTGAGCAATCTGGCTTATCTTCAAGTTGCTTGTTGATGCCCATACAAGTGCATCACGATTAATGCGCTTAGCTGGCCTTCCAGGACGCCCTGTATAAACAAGAACAACAGGGTTGACAGGAAAAGATGTCGTCGTCTGCGATCTAGCATGAAACACATAAGTAACAGTTGACTACTGTGAATAAAAGTACTGACTGTGATTGCGATTCAGCAACTTCAAGCTCATCGTGCAGATGTAATAGGATCTTGGACACATCGGAGATCCACTTCCTCAGGCCAGGTTCTTGGTTTTTCATTGATGAAAGAAGTGGTTGAACCTGAGTGTACATGATATTGCGATGGGCAGTGATTTGGTGACGATTGTAGTTTCCGGACTCAACAAGGTGCATGGTTGAACAATATGCATTGTAGATTTGACCTGCTGCAATGATGACAGGAGCAGGCCACGATGGCGTTTGTTGAGGAAGAGGCAGGAACACCATGCTGGGCAACCTTGAGAATATGGTGTTTGTGAGTTATAATCCGGTTATTTATTCATTCTTGACATACCCTTTAGAAGGTTTCAATGCCCAGGCAGTACCCCGGGGAAACATATTAATAGCACTACATACTGATTTCTCTTGATAGCAGTAGACTATTCAGTATCATGGAACAATCTCGGAGGTGCAGTATCATATATAAAACAACATGTGGTAATCGTATCAACAAGTAATGGCACAAGCTAACTGTCAACTTGATATTTTGCTTTCTCCCGGCTCATCGCCTTCCTCATCTCCGCCTATCGTCCATGGCATGCTCGTAGAAACCAATACTGACATTGAGATTCCTAACAAGCCTCCAGCTCGCACAACAGCAGGACCAAGTCAATATAATTCTGTCCCTATGGCAGATGTCCCAATGGCAGATGTCCCAATGGCGGTGGACACCAACGACACTCAGAGCTTGCCTCATGCGCTATCAAAGGAAGAGGATAGGGTTTGGGACCAATTACTCTGTCAGATGCCACTGGATGCTTGGTTTCAGGTCAGCGTACCTATAAATATATATCAGATGCTCATACCCTTACTCATTAGGTTGAAGACGTTGTATTCTCGCTTGAGATCAGTCGCTACATCACTGAATCAGCCTACATGGCAGGACTGTACTGTAACGCAAAAGAGTACCTTGAAATGCACCCAACGCCACCTCACAAGCTGGGCGTCTCCAAAGAGTGTCCGATCGTCATCAATGGTGTCAAGAAGGAAGATATGAATCTTTTTGTTGGCGCTTTAAAAGTCAGCCGGTTAGTACATCTCCTATATCAACATACATAATCACATACTTAGACGCCGTGCGTGTAGGGAGTGGGGTGCAGGGTCCGCCAAAGGCAAGCACTACACCAAAGAAGAGGTCACTCAATGCATAGCGTTGGCACAAATGTGGGAACTTACCTCTCTCGAGGAGCAGTTCTACCGCCAACTCGACCTGCCTGATCAGAGTCCTGCATTCCGGATCTATGCTGCGGTGAAGTTCAAGGACGTGAAGCTTGTGAGCATCCCCACGCTGAGATTGCTTGTCTTCACCCCCATGAACGAACCACCAAATGTGTCGGACCTCAAGCGCATGACATATGATATGTATTGTGCAGTGACCTTTGCACGAGATACAATCATGACTCAGAGGGCGGCTATTGCAGCGCATTTTCCAACTATCACCAAAATAAACGATCAAGATCATAGGCACAGCGTTTGCATCGAGAAGTGTCACCTTTTTTGGCGTACTCATCTCACTAAACTGCTTTTGGAGGGGCGTGAGCCTGCAATAGATGCCCAAGAATCGTTTATCGAAGCGATGTGGGATGAGAGTACAATGAATCAGGCCTGCAAGAAACATTTAATATCAGAACTTATGAAAAATGCGGATTGGAAAACACGTTGGGGAAAGGAGGACTACGTACTGCGCAAGCTGAAGGAAAGATTGGAGATGCTGATCAAGAAGAGTAAGGGCATGTAGACTGCCTCTGCGCTGTATGCCCACTTTTGTTATATTATGTTAGTTACTTGTGTATAAAGACGTTGCGATATCACTCACACTCTAAAGCTTGAGCCCCGACTTTCTAATTCCTGGTCTATTCCATTAACTCTAGAGATGGCAACCAACAACTTGACAACAACCACGAGTTCTGGTATTGTCCTGATGGTTAGTGCACACTCGTTGCGTTTGCAGCTGCCACCACTCACACTTGTAACAGGTGGAAGGAACCCGGTTCTACCTGTCCTGCAACGAGCTGGCCAAATTCTCCGACGTATTTAGAGGGATGTTCTTCGACGCCCCGGATATCGGATCCATGCAGGAAGGCAGCATTGAAAACCCAGTTGTGCTGCAGAACATCAAGCGACAGGATTTTGCACCACTGGCTCTGTGGATTAGATACGGTGCTGAGTGAGTTATTTAATCATGGTGTTCAAATGATGTGAAACTTATCTGCGCACTAGGCCACCCAGAGGATATGCTTACACGGAGAAGGATCTTCTTAGCATGCTTTTCCTTGCTGATCAATGGTCTATGAGTGAGGTCGAGAAGTTCTGTTTTGAGGGGATTGCAAGGCTCTTGCACGATCCGTTCTTTTTGCTGAAGTTGGCAGTTGGTTACTGGAGGTGGGACATGGTTAAGGATCTGATTCGGTGGGCTGTTAAAGTCCCGTCGTTAGATTGGAGGTTTCAGTATCCTGCGATTGACGAACCTATTATGAAGCTCAAAATCCGCTTGGAAGAGGTCCGGCGTAGGTGCGCAGTTGTCCCTGAAACCATACCTCAGGATGAAGAGTGTACAAGCCACGTAACCTGCACCTTGCGATGGAAAAGCGACTGGCGTTTGAATGTTTTTGAGCAGTTGTTCCACCCTGACCATCCGCTCCCCATGAAGGAATGCTACCCTACAATGGTGCACCTCTCTCCCAAGCCTAGTGCCTGTCGACGATTGGCCCTGGATGCTCTACTGCAACGTGGCGACGAGTTTGAGATAGAGGACGACCTATATCTAGAGGCAGAAAATGAGATCAATAGGGCACACCAATAGGTAGATTTAGGACATACTTAGTTGGTATTTGCGCATGGATCTTTGGTACATTGTGACGTGATTGGGCTTGCTGTTGGCCGTCTGTAACAATTGCTAGCTATTTCATTAGTGTCCTTTGGTGATGCTCATTATGAATGAGTTAGCAAATTACAAAACGGTTATAAATAATAATAAGTTCAAAGGGTACCCTGGGCTAAAAACGGCTAGATACATTGTGTGCTATGATATAAGTTAATTTTTCAAGGGCCCAAAAGCATGTACTAAGATGTCATTAGGAAACATTGGATGAGTTTCGTTTTTGCGTAGAACCCGCCCTGGTTTTTTGACACGCGAAAACGTATCAAACACCTCTACAACTTTAAACATTTTGCCTATATGTTCACCAGAAAGGACGACAACAACGTCATCCTTTTGACGAGGTGGTAATGCAGCAAGCAGATGTGTTGCGACATTGCAGATCGCCATGTGATCGCGCACCTGAACCATGCCAGGTGTTGAACCCCTTCCAAGAAGCTGGACAATGTGATTGGAGTCGTTGATGTGGGCGAGCTTTATGCGATGCGAGAAACAAGCATCAACGAGCCAGTATGGATTGGTGTCTGGGGCTGGTAGCACTGGCTCTGTTTCGGGGAAGGTACTTGAATCATCGATTGTAGGGAGCTCCCCAACCAGTGAGCATGGACTCTGAGGGCAACTTGATTCCTCCGTTTTGGAATCAATGGTCGAAAATGGTGCCTTGAATGGGGCGTTGCTTGGCCCTTTGGATGTTATGGAAATTAAATGATCTGTCAGATCATCACTGGATTAAGCTGCAGTTAGACAACGTGCTTAAACTACAATAGACGTTTATTGACAACTTACATCAGAGATATATCGACATGCTTGAAAATCAGTGGTTGATTTCCATGTAGAATGGATTCCATTTGAATCCAGAAGCGACTGTCTGGGTGAGTGTCTTTGATATATCCTCGCTGGCCCTTGCGAGGGTGGTGGCCAGTAATATATACTGCCCTCCCTTTGAAACGATCATAGATATTGAACTCTGTCACGTTGCGGTATTTAATTTTTGGGGGAAGAGTCAGCCATAGATGCTAGATTCATGTATGAGGGACTGTATTTGGACAGTACTCACTCATACATCAGGACTGTGGTTGGACAGTGGCACTGTGCACCAACAGTCCACTGTGGATGACAGTAGGGGACGATTTCCGGGGGTGGGGGATGGGTAGGGGGATGGGTAGGGGTATATAGGGGGTGAAATGGGTCATATTCCGGGGGTAGGAGGATGGGTGTGGGGTTGGGGATAGGGGGGATGGATGGGGGATACCAGATAGGGGCTGATGGCTTATCTGGCTGGGTGGGGGTTGGGCAAATGTTGTCAGATAGATATGATATGGGTATGGGGGTGTAGAGAAAAAAATCAGGATCCCGGAATGGGTATTTTCGGGGTGGGGGGATCAGTGGTTGGCGAGCAATTAAGGAAATACACTCTCAGAGCCAGCGATAAATCAAAATAAATCGAAAAAATAATATAAATCGCAAATAGCGCGCTCAATTCTGCTCCGATTGGGCTGAAATTTTGAACGCAGCCTCCCACATATGATCCCTATCGACCCTTAAAAAATGTTTTTTTACATGGGTCACTTGAAAAGCCCCTATCTTTGGCCCAAACAGTATCCTGCTCAATATTCCACCGCTCTGGGCACTATTTTGGGTGATCTATATATCGTTAGAAAGCTATTAACAGCCTCTATATGATCCCACCATCCGATCTGCCAAATTGTACCAGCAACCCAGCAGATCAGGTTCGCTTTTTCCGCTTTTTTAGCCTCTATTCCCCCTACTACAATTATTTCCTCAATATTGCTTCGCTTTTGGCACCATTTGGGTGGATATATATATCATTAGAAAGGTATACACTATATCTATCCATTCATGCAGTCCGATCTGCCAAATTTGGCCACAGGAGCAGCAGATCTGCTCTGGTTATTGTGCATTGATTAAATGAGCCCCTATTTACAAATCAAATCTTCGTCCTGATCAGGAATATTAGTGTGATGTCATTGATCCCATTTAATCTCATCAATCCTCATTAATTAGCTTCGCTTTTTTGGGAAATTGGCATCACTGATCTGCTTCCAGGCACTAATGACACCACACTAATTAATTAATCCTCCCCCACAAATATTGCAGCATTAATTGCACCGCTTTTTAGCTATTTTTTATTACACATATATATATCACCAGAAAGCTACAAATGTCTACTTTCAGGATCTGGAAACAGATCATAAATGTTGTGCTTGTGGAGGGAGCAATTGCATTTCGCATTTTGGGTACTAGAGCGTGGGAACACCCTTTGATCCCTCCTTCTCCTCCTCCTCCCTCCGCTTTTTTGGCTTCATTTCTCCACACCCCCTGCAGCTACTGTCCTGAAACTTGGCACACCTCTACATATACCATATATATGTCCATATCTCCGCTTATATAGAAATTGAAAAGGTTCCACTCATTCAATTCACCAATTACATATTAAAATACTATGTTTGCACCATATATACCTAATAATACATTCTTTTGGCATCTCTACTGCTCAAGAAACTTTTGAATATTAGTCATAATATGTAGGACCATTGAATTTGACACTCAACCGCTTTAAAAGTTGAAGCAACAGAATAGAAAACACTAAATGCTACCTCAGGGTATGCAGAATAGTAATTTGTGAATATCTTCATGGATATTCACCGCTTCAACATCCTCCAAACTGTTCTAAGGACGTTTCAATTGTGCCTTCAAAAGTAGCCCACCCCCAAAGAATTCTGAGCAGATCTCAAAATCGTTCAAATTTCCACTGATAAGCTTATAACAGAGGATCAGCAACAAAACAATTTAATCAGAACATACAGATGGATGGAGAGACATGATATGTAATGTTCACAAAAGGTTTGAAGTGATTTGGATGATTGTGGAAGGGTATAGCCTCAAAAAAGCGGTCAGAAGGAGTTTGATGTAGTGGTGATGGTGTGGATTCTTGAAATACCCAGCATCAACAATGATGGTTGCACGCCATTTTGAACATTCAGATGGCTACACTTGTCCAAATCACTTGGGGTTTTTTGCATTGTATAACTAGAGTTCATATATTCGTTTCCTGCTATTTATGAATGATAAATAATGTTACTATGGTATGGTAAATTGCAGAATAGTGTATTTTAAGCCCTGCATATATATATGGCTAATATTACAAATGTGGCTAAATATATCAGGTAGTGGGCTATGTAGAATATTAAATATGATGTATATGGACGCTTGGACAATGCTAGAGATCTTTATATAGAGTGAAATACCCATGGATAAAGCCATAGGAGGTCACACTAACAGGAACATGCATTTTGCCCATTCTACATGTAAATATGACGATATATAATGCACTTTCATTGGATTTCAAACCTCTAGTATGCAATATTGAGATAGAAATATGATTTACTGGCATACATCATACAGGAGCATGACATTTTGTTGCGCTTTTTTGAGAATTTAAGGGGTTATATATTAATATGCTGATAGAATGCAAGATAGTGTGTATTTCCACTATTGGTCTGGTGAGAGCCATTTAAAAATGTTTATGAAGAGATGTGCCAAGTTTCAGGACAGTAGCTGCAGGGGGTGTGGAGAAATGAAGCCAAAAAAGCGGAGGGAGGAGGAGGAGAAGGAGGGATCAAAGGGTGTTCCCACGCTCTAGTACCCAAAATGCGAAATGCAATTGCTCCCTCCACAAGCACAACATTTATGATCTGTTTCCAGATCCTGAAAGTAGACATTTGTAGCTTTCTGGTGATATATATATGTGTAATAAAAAATAGCTAAAAAGCGGTGCAATTAATGCTGCAATATTTGTGGGGGAGGATTAATTAATTAGTGTGGTGTCATTAGTGCCTGGAAGCAGATCAGTGATGCCAATTTCCCAAAAAAGCGAAGCTAATTAATGAGGATTGATGAGATTAAATGGGATCAATGACATCACACTAATATTCCTGATCAGGACGAAGATTTGATTTGTAAATAGGGGCTCATTTAATCAATGCACAATAACCAGAGCAGATCTGCTGCTCCTGTGGCCAAATTTGGCAGATCGGACTGCATGAATGGATAGATATAGTGTATACCTTTCTAATGATATATATATCCACCCAAATGGTGCCAAAAGCGAAGCAATATTGAGGAAATAATTGTAGTAGGGGGAATAGAGGCTAAAAAAGCGGAAAAAGCGAACCTGATCTGCTGGGTTGCTGGTACAATTTGGCAGATCGGATGGTGGGATCATATAGAGGCTGTTAATAGCTTTCTAACGATATATAGATCACCCAAAATAGTGCCCAGAGCGGTGGAATATTGAGCAGGATACTGTTTGGGCCAAAGATAGGGGCTTTTCAAGTGACCCATGTAAAAAAACATTTTTTAAGGGTCGATAGGGATCATATGTGGGAGGCTGCGTTCAAAATTTCAGCCCAATCGGAGCAGAATTGAGCGCGCTATTTGCGATTTATATTATTTTTTCGATTTATTTTGATTTATCGCTGGCTCTGAGAGTGTATTTCCTTAATTGCTCGCCAACCACTGATCCCCCACCCCGAAAATACCCATTCCGGGATCCTGATTTTTTTCTCTACACCCCCATACCCATATCATATCTATCTGACAACATTTGCCCAACCCCCACCCAGCCAGATAAGCCATCAGCCCCTATCTGGTATCCCCCATCCATCCCCCCTATCCCCAACCCCACACCCATCCTCCTACCCCCGGAATATGACCCATTTCACCCCCTATATACCCCTACCCATCCCCCTACCCATCCCCCACCCCGGAAATCGTCCCCTACTGTCATCCACAGTGGACTGTTGGTGCACAGTGCCACTGTCCAACCACAGTCCTGATGTATGAGTGAGTACTGTCCAAATACAGTCCCTCATACATGAATCTAGCCTCAAAGGGTGGAAGAGTGGGGTATTGGCGGAAAGAGGGCGTAAAAAACTCTGCTTCAATAGCAGCAACTCGATACTGTTGGTAAATATAATGAGTGATGTGCTTAAAATAAAGTTACCAGAGCATTACCTCGTTTCGTTCCGAGTCCGACCAGATGGTGATATGCTTCGCTTCAACCTTAACCACCCAACCTGTAATACCCCTCCATGGCAGTGTGGATATGACCGCCTGGTCACCAACTACAAAGTGCCGATGCAGCTCACGAAGTGGCACATCCTGTAATGTACCATCCTCAAATCTGAGTTTGGCCATCGTACCCAACGACATGACCACTTCCCCCATCAACCTGACAAACTCTCCTATGGTGACAATGACGCGGGCACCTGGACATATATTGGTGCGGTAAATCCGCTCAAATAGTACATTGAGGGTGTATTCGTTGATAAGGTCACATCCCGAAAACCGCTGAATATCCTTCACTGTTGGTAACATGTCCACGTTGATGGTGAATCGGATATCGTTAAAATTGACTGCTTGCCATGACCAGGGTGCCGATGCCTCCATTGGGTCTTTGTGTGCAACGACAACGTTCCAAACCTCCTCTTCGCCCTCACTGTTGAGATCAGGCACGACGATACCAATAGTCCCATCGACGTGCTTCCATTTGGACCTGGTGTCTCGAATACGAACCCAAAGCGGGATATGTCTAGGGGAATGGGAAAGACATCGCCATCGCTCTCCATAGGGAACCAGCTGTAACCGTGAGGGAGATAGAGCAGGTATTCCTACTACAGTCGCCCTGGCAAGAGTCTCGGTTTGAGCCTCGACATATATCCTCCCAGGACGTGAAGGATTGAACGTCACGGAAGGCGCCGCAGAGTTTGGTGATGACGGGTGGGTGGCACGGTCAAATATGGTAAAGACAGAATCTTCTTCGTGACCCACCTGTAGATTTCAATATTAGTAGTGAAATTGAAATAAAGGACACATTAAACATACCTTGCAGGGTACAACCCAGAGCATGTCTGCCGTGGAAATGAGGTACTCGTTGTCGTTGCCATCGTCATAGTTCAAGGCAGATGTCCAGCCTTCGCCACTTCTCACTCGTTCATAGGCTCTGTCCAGCAGCCTATCCCAGCAATACAGACGCGCCTCGCTGTCGTCGGCGTGTAGAAATTGTGCATGAAGTTCTGAATTTTGCTTATTAAAAACTAGACCGAGTTCATGTGTAAAGCAACATACCAAGGTGGTTTTCAGGCAAGTCATTGTCTTGATCATCGTTGACAAACGTTGTAGCCTGAGCATCGTAGTCTTCATTGTCCGACGTCTCCCCTCCCGCAGCCTCATCGTCGATGAAGGGATTAGCCCTATGCTTCCCTTTATCTCGACGCTGATAACTTTGAAGTTGCGAACCCTCCTCAACGTCGTCGTCTCCCTCTCCCTCTCCCTCTTCATCGCCATCTCCATCTTCATCGTCGTCTCCGTCTTCATCGCTGTCTCCGTCTTCATCGTCGTCACCGTCTTCATTGTCGTCTCCTTCTCCATCAATCTCTCCATCTTCCGCTCTCACTCCGATGATCTCTCCCTCTTGGTTGTTCATATGTTCATTCATTGCGACATCACTGTCTTTGTCAACTTCTCCATCTCCGTTGTCCTCTCCCTCTCCCTCAACATCGATCTCTCCCTCCCCGTCGATCTCTCCCTCTCCGTCGTCCTCTCCCTCTCCGCTATCTTCATTTGTTGCAATATTGTCTTCGCCAAGGTGAGGCCAATCTGCTATTTGACCTTTGTCATTACGTGTCCTGATGCCTTTATTCATTAATTGCAATCACCTTCAGGATGCGTACTTGCCCCGATTATGACGCTGCTGTGCAGGCTAGCTCCTTCGTTCTGGCAAGGAAAGATCGATGAGTTTGGGCATTTGTGCAACCGCCTTCATCCATCTCTCCTTACCATTGCCTGCCATTTCCATTTCAGAGGGCGTGGCAGTGTATGTTTTTGTTCGTTTTGTGTTGAGCTTTCTCTCTTCATTTTGTTCGGCTTGATTTTATTGTAGATAATGTATGTTATCTAAATTTACTAACTATCTAAATTTATTGCAGACGTGAATCACGGTGCTACGTGGCAATGTTGTTGTGGTGGGAGAAAGAGAAATCAAAATAGAACATGTGAGCACCATCAGCACAGGAATCTTTAGGGTGGGCCTTTTTTCCTTGATTTAGAGCTCCGCTGAAATATTGATGTCTATTTCAAGCTCCGATGCTCATGCCAGTGCATTTAAAACTCCGATCATTCCTCGATATTCTATGCTATTAGTGCACTTTTATTATGACTTCGAAATCTTTTTATTATTCTCAAGGGCTCTCGATGTTTACTAAATTTAAAATAAAGTCTTGTAAGCGCCCGAAGAGTGTTTGAAAGACCTGTCAAGCGCCCGAAGAGTGTTTGCAAAACACACCAAGCGCCCGAAGAGACCTGTCAAGCGCCCGAAGAGTGTTTGCAAAACACACCAAGCGCCCGAAGAGACCTGTCAAACGCCCGAAAGATGTTTGAAAAACACACCAAGCGCCCGAGGAGTGTTTAAAAGAGCTGTCAAGCGCTCGAAGAGTGTTAAAAATATCAGTTAGTGCCCATAAGGAGTTTGTAAAGTAATATATTTTGAGTTTTTGTAACTACGGTACATGAAGAGTTTGTTTAAAATAATAAAAGTGCATCCAGCGCACCATATCGGTATGCCATCTGCCAGGAAGCACTCGGCTATGAGAAGGAGGAACGTTGATGAAAGGTGTCTCTACTTGTGCTTATGGTGTCGCGAGATGCTCACGACTAAAGGCAATTTTTCGAGTGAGTTCCAGTTCCATTGTTGCGGCTCATAGCTTTGGCATTGTTGATAGCTGAGACGCCTGACTTTGCAGGTCATATTCGTGCACATCTCAACCTTCACCTCTCCTGTTGTGAACATTTCAGGTTCTCGTCTGTTACTCCCAGACTGCTGGCCCGTCACAAGTGCCTCCGATCAAGCGGAAATGGTCCTCGGGGCTCTATCTACATGTGCCACCCTATGTCCTAGCATAGATTCGATGCTGTTCAATAACATATTCAATATCCCGAGTCTGGTGTTATAAAAACTGCCTCGAATTAACCATGAGGTACGCTATGAACTTCTCGCCGCTACTGCTCGAGTTATGGGAAATATGTATAGCGACGGAAGATGACAAGAAAGGGGACGAAGAGCTTGACGGCCTGTTAAACGGTCAACATACCATTCAGACGCATTTTTATATGGGGCCCCTTTAGGTATGGGATCCCTTTAGGAAGAGTTCTTCTAATCACTGCCCTTCGCATAAACAATCTCAATGATTCTGCCAGGACAGTGTGGAAATTCAAGGTCCCTTGTAATGGCTTATGTCTTTATGTCGAAGCTTGAAGTTTGGTAAACATAGAATTGAGTCTGAAGTGCTGAGATTGGAGGGAGGAGGCGCCCAAGCTGCTGTCATCTCAGACCTGTCATGAGCTAATCACCCCTATGCCCGTATTTTTCGATTTCGACGTTTTCCCTGGGTTTCGATGAGCATTAGTGCTGCATTCATGTTGTGCGCTCTTGTTTTCCCCAGCCATATTTGCGTCACAGTTGGACCTACGACTCTTTCTCATCCTTCATCTTATCTCTCCCTCCGCCGTTTTCCAACCTTTTCCACCTCAACTTTGGATTTCGTTTTCTTTTTTGTTTATGGTTGTCAGCCTGATCAGGTGTCCATTTACAGCTTCTTTAACATTTCTTCTCGTGCACTTTCATCATCTCCTCTCATTGTCTTTGTCTCGACTTGCCTCACACTCACCTTGCCTTCCCTCATGATCATTTCTCTTATACACAGACCTCGCAAGCTCGTGCTACACGACATCATATCCCCTTTCACCACACCATATCGCCCCCATTTCATTTCATCCCCCAATCCCGCCTCCATTTCAGCGTCGCCTGTCACCAAGATCTTCCCACGCGCACATCAGTGGATTGATGCTTCATAGGCTAAAACAATGACTAGGAACCATACTATTTTCCTTTAAAATATTGTATATCGTATGGGTTATAAGTAGGTGGGTTGCACTTCTGTTGAAGCAATCACCCAAAATTTCTGTAAAAACCGAAGACAATAAGATGTCATGTGTCGAACGACAAAACTGATTTTCATAAACAAGGACAAACATACTAAAGTATCAAACGCAATCACCCAGCAAAAGCATCGTGAGTAATTCCACCAGAGAAAACACAGAAAATGGGTCCACTACGATTACCAAGTGGGGAAGACGCAGGACCAAACACTCAACCGAACAGGGTTACTTAGGCCACCTTTCATTGTTGTCAACCACCACCAGCACGCCTCCCCACCACCTCCTTCCCAGTGAAACTCACATCTGAGTCCATCCGAGCACCACTGAGCAGAGCTGAGAAGACCTGAGTGAACTTATTCCTCAGATGTAATCATTGGTGCTCACCCAATTTCCCCCTCAAATGAGCACATCTGAGGAGATCGAGTGCACATTTCTTCACGCACCATTGCTGAAATCTGACAGAATCTGAGTACGTCTGACAGGTTCTGACTTGGACTGAGAGCCACATATGATGAGATAACGCAAAATATATATTTTATTTCTGATATCCTCTGAGCATATCCGAGCACATCTGAGTATATACACTATATCTGCATAACGAAGAACCGTTCCACATAACCTCCCCTATGTCTCCCGATCCTTGCCTTCCTGCACCCTGACTTGGACATTGGGTTGGACACTTCCCTCTTTTTCTTTCACGCTCATGCTTTGTATCTCTGGAGAAACGGGGGTATCAATAAATGACTGTAGAGGAGCATGATGCACAATGAATACAATACTCACCCTAAGTGTAGCGGAGTTGAGGGCCCCCAATGTCGTGTAGAACTTGGAAACGATGCGATATCCAGGGTCTTTGAGGTAATTGGTGTAGAGAGAAGAACTCTGGAGTGCGATTGACATCATTTGATGAAAAGAGAATTGCATACATACCTCGTGTTGATCAGTTCGTCGTTGACCCACCGGCTGAGGCGAAAATACATTAAAACAGGCGCATATATGCGCATTTTTTCAGCACATCCTTTTGAATTAACACACCTATGGCATAAGCGATGTACTTGTCGATGTGACCGAAGGCTTAGCGGGGGGCATGGGGCATGGCAATCGAGAGGACATAAGGCGGTAGTGATGGGGCGAAGCTTTCTGGTGGTAAGAAGGAAAGAGTGGGGACTTTGAATTATTCTGCACAAGGGGATTGAAGCGGTCGGTATCATGTGATCGTTCATGGGGTAACGAATTTTATTTATGGAAGGTTCTTGAGAATTTCATTCAATAACATTTGGCAAGATGAAAGTGTTGTTGCTCAGACATCCTCATGTGCGCGCAGTAATACTCAGATTAGTTTGATTTAGTTCAATTACGAACGTAGTGCTCAGCTATGCACGGATTTTCTCACATCTTCGCATCTATGCTCAGACGGACTCAGTTAGAGTACCTTGCGCTCAGATGCGAGTTTCACTGGGCCTCCTTACCTGCCTTCCCTCCCTCCTTCACCTCCAACTTCAACTCCTTCACATCCCTTCACACCATGCTTATATCTGACAAAGAATCCCCACAGCGCACAGTATTGGGAAACCTGTACCTCCTCACCGAAATCTTCGAGTTCCTCCAAGACACCCCTCCTGCCCTCTGTGCTGCCGCCCTCACGTGTCGTGCCTTCCGCAAGCCTGCGCAAGATGTGGTATGGAGATGGATGGATTTTGATTTGTTGCCTGTTATACAGCTTATTGGGAATGTGGTGTTTGTGCTGAGTGGGTTGGATGTAGGTGTGGGATGTTGGGTGAGTTACTTGGATTATGGACGCATTTTTCTTGGCCTCTCAGTCTCATTCTTTGCGTGGCTTACCAACAGTGTCTCAACAGCCCCATCACCCTCACCGACATCTCCAAAATCACCCACCTCAGCACTTGCGTTCGCCACATCATGAATTTCCACTCCCACCCACTCAACCATCACCCTCTCCACCTACGTTACTCTCGCCGCTGCGCTTCCCTCGCCCTTGCAGTTCCCTCACCTGCGCACACTGCACCTCGAACTCCGCCCCCCGTTCTTCACCATCATCATGCACCTGCTGCAATCCCTGCAGCTGATATCCGTGGAAATCCCAGGTTCATGTGCATTGATTGATGGATTGGTGCCGCTCATATGTGACATCTTGACATTCGTGCAGAACATCGCACCTTCAGATATGCTGAAACGACTTAACCTCGCTACATCTCCGAACCCTGAAACGCTCGCTACAATCCCTAAGTTCAGGAATCTCAGGAGTTTGCAGCTGAACATGTCTATGGGAAGTACGGTGCCCCATGTGTTCCTACCAGAGATCTCGCAGCTTGAGTACCTCGAAGAGCTCAATTTTGACGGGGGGTCGTTTGGGTTTACATTGCAACAGAGGAATGCGGGACTTGAGTTTCCTGTGTTGACGAAGTTTTTGGTATCGTCGTTGTTAGAGGACCTCGCGAAATTGTTTTCACTCGCCAAGTTTCCTGTTTATATGACCTTACTTTCGAGTTTCTTCTACCGCAAGAGTTGCCCCAGTCTCATGGCTACGACTGGCTCCAATTCCTCGATGCGCTGTATGGCGCAACGTCCACAGACCGCTTCAAAGAGCTCTACACCCTTCCCTGTCCGGACCTCCCATACAACGCCTGCCCCCTCATAGAAGCGTTCACGCATTCGTACCACAGTTTATCATTTCATGCCATCACTCCTTCACTGCTGCAGTTTAAACTAATGTATTTATCCCTCAACTTCCCATTTTTCGACACGTACTCGAAAGACGATCTCAAGAGACTCACACAGACTTTTCCGGGTCTGACCACACTCGATCTGCGCTGTGCATTCAAGAGCTCTGTTGACACTTCCATATTCGAATTTATCTCTACCTCTTTACCCTCCCTTAAACACCTAACGCTGGACATATGCTCCTACGATACTATTGCGCCCCCTACCTGATAGGGTGTTGAGTCATGGATTGGAGACCCTGAGTGTGAGGTTTTTCGGGTTGAATAAGCGTGATGTGAGGAGGGTGATGGAGATGGAGATTGTGATGGATGCGGTGTTTCCGTATTTGAAAGAGTTGAGGGATGTGGATAGGGAGGGGGTGGCGGGGTAGTTGGATGACGACGATGACGATGATGCAGGAGGAGGGCCAGGTACGGGAGGACCAGGACCAGGACCGGTGGGAGGAGCAGGGGCAGTGCCAGGAGCTGGGGGAGTACCAGGAGGAGGGAGAGGAGGACCGGGCGAGGCGGTGTGGAATGCGATAAAGGGGTTGCAGTCTTCGAGGTTGGTGGAGAGGAGGAGGGAGGGACTTGTGGAAGACGAGATGGAAAAAGAGAAAGGAAAGGGTAAGGACAGGGAGGGGATGGGGTGGGAGATTGATATGCAAGCGCTAGAACGTGAGGAGGAGGACGAAGGCGGGGAGGGGAAAGAGGGGAAGTGAGGATGGGAGGACTGAGGTGCATATGCTCGTTGCACTAGATCTATGGATGGGTGGATGGATGGATGAATGTGTCATCTAATGGAGTGTTGTTGGATTACGGCAGACAGGCTAGCATATTGCTGTGTATGTATACTCATCGTTTTGGTGCTAATATAATGCTATCTCTATCACGAAGGAGGTTATGCTCATTGTGGGTGGACACGATGAGGGCTGATGGGAGGACGCAATGCAATGGGTGGATTTTTTCTTCGACGCTCGACGCGCTATGAAGAGCAGGATGAAGAGCACAGGACAGGTGGGAGTATGGATAAAACGACAAAGTCTTCGGTGCATCGTGGATTGCAGTAAGGGCTGTCATGGCGATGACTTCGGAGTCTGGACAGAGAGAAGAGAAAAAAAAACGGTTCAGAGGGTGGATGGGAATGGATTGAGCTGTTGGCATGATCAGTCGAGTCAAGAAACATGAAGGGGAGAGTGCATTGCGGAACGTGTGTACTAAGAATAGAATGGGAGGTGTTGACTCTGGAGCGAGGGGGTTCTGAACTGACTTGGAGTTGACGTCACAAGGGAGTTGGAGGTCGGACGTGGTGAGATGGTGTTGACATGGTTTACATGGGTTTCTAAGAACTAAGTGAGAGTGGAGGGAGTAGAATCGAGCTGACAGTGAGTAAGGCGGAGATGATATCTGTATCTATAATGGTGGGATTTAGACTTTTAACAAAAACCGAGGTTTCTCCGAACATTTCACCGAAGCTAGCAGGTCCCATTACGATACATGTTCCGGGTACTGCTGTGGCAACATCATGACAATGAGGTGGTAGCAATCCCAAGGAGACTTCTGTACATTAAGGAGTGCGAGAACGCGCAGTTATATCTGACGTGCTATATTATATCATGTGTACATTGGTTACTGTAAATGCCTACTGATGGTGCGTGATCATGATGGTGTGAGGTTTTAATTTTAGCTTTTCTAGGTTGCCAGAAGAGCAGGTACTTTGTCGGGCAACATATGGAGGTGTTGCTGGTTTAATTCATTGCAACTATGTATGACAGTGTTGCTTTCAAATGAAATGAGGTACTCAAGTAGTGTTTGTGAGGTTTGTGATTACCCTTGGTTGGTGATATTCGATGCTTTTCTTGCCTCTTGTGTCTTTCCACCTGCTTGTCATCAGAAGGGGGTAGTAGCCTAGAGGCTACAGCTTGGGGGTGGAAGGAGCCACTTCCCACATCGAGAGGCGTGACCAGACCAAGATAAAAATACTGAGAGCTGAACGACAACCACCTCACTGGGAGGAGAGCGAGACAGTAATGATGATGGAGGGAGAGGATGTAGTGGTCGACTTGCACACATGGCCATGTGCCGTTTGTCGAGGGCAGATCATCTTCTCAACAAAAAAAGGAAAGCGGTGGATGCCGAACAGGAGTTTTCTCGGACTGCTATATGGGTCATGGGTGTCACCAAGCGGACATTGTTTTGTTGATACTGCTTGTCTATCTTTACTTAAGAAGCCCATTCATTTGTTAGTACACACATTTCTAGACAGCACTAGCGATGTAATATAGCTCATTGTTCTGCATGCTTTGTCACACAACAATAAACACCGAAGATTTTCGACATTTCGTGCAGGAACCACAACGGCCAATGGCCCACAAATATGACGCTGATATTAAGCACCGGGTTCACAAAAAGACTTTGTGATATTCTAACTAGTTGTTCACTTCATGATTCTATTTTATGCCTTGAACCTTCATGTTTGTTAATTACCAACACAAACACAATATCTACACTAGCTAGAACACATTGATATGGCCTCAGACCAGAGCAGAAGATAAATAAAATGTCTGTGGAATGCAATCCTTTACCCACATTGTTTATGCACAGGAGCATCGGTTTCACAAGGGAGACCATGGCCATGTAGTTTGCTCTATCTATAGAGTGTCCTGGACAACTTTGATTGTGTATATATTTACTCTGGGCTATTAATGGTATCATAGCTACTTTCAGAACGGCAGGCCATCTATTAGCTCCTTAGATATGATCAAAAGCTGCTGAAATCCACGTTCGTACCCAGCCTCTCATTGACATGGGTCACATTGGGTGAGTAATGCTCTGTCGTTCTGGAAGTAGCTGTAAAATTCAACAGAAAAACTTACGTTTCCACTGTAGATATACCTGGCTGCACATTAGGAGACAAAGCGGTTACATTGTGGGTGTTGCGGCTTGTTTAATCTTAGAATTTCTGACATGGGATACAAAATGGTCAATGGTAGGGTAAAGTGGTCTAGGTTGCAAGCAGTCTACACTACGAAATAGTCATACGAATGGGATTGGAGGCATATACACGTGGGGGTGATAGCCGGTTCCAGTTTGCTAGTGTTGATTTATACTGTGGAATCTGAACTGTGGCAGCTATAACTTGTACTGCAAGAATTTCGGCGGTTTGTGTTTCTTGCTTATTGACTGCTTTAACCCAACTGCACCGAATGCTCGTATTTAAGCAGATGATTTCCAACCCTTCAAGTTATCACCAACACCCATGCCAGACATTTGGTACAACTCTTACAACGACAACGACAAACTTGTGTCCATGGAGCTCTTTTACCCAACAACATATACTCTTGATGAGTATGCCCAGAGTCCAGAAGGTAATTTTTTCTTCGCTTGTTTTACATTTACCTCATAAATTTATTTAGATGGTGTTGTCCTTATAAAAAACCGCTTAGGTGGGCTATCATATGCACCTGCCGTCATGTCCGAACCAGTGCCTACAATCAACAATGCAAATTTGCAAATGGGCGTCCATGCCCCCTCCGTCCTCTATACACCGTGGGAATACTCCCCCTTCCCCGATATTCTGCATGGTGGAGGGTTGAATGTGTTTCCAACCCAATATAGCTTTGAAATCCCACAACCACTGCTGTTCCAACGCAAAATTGCATTGACTTCAATTCATCTATACAACAATACGCTCGTGGAACCAATCTTCACACACATGGTGTGCCGTTTGCACAAATATTAAATATGCTCCCAACCTCTACGAAAATATAGTAGCTACCCGAACCTTCATAATAAATATACAATGTATGCCCAAAGTCTAAAGTGTATGTGCACACCAACTCTCGGAGCGTGCACCCCAACTCTCAATGTGTGCACCCCAACTCTCAGAGTGTGCACACCAACTCTTGATGTGTGCACCCCGGCTCTTGATGCATGCATGCCAACTCTCAGAATATCCACGTGTGGCATCCCGAGTTCCAGGTGTGCACCCCACCTGTCAGAGGGTAGATGACACACACACACCCAGTCCCATATTAATACGGATGCAAAAACCAGCCACACCACAGGTCAGTTTTTGACCACAAAATCAACGGAGACCAATTCCAGCTGATGGGGATTGAAAATGACCCTCCAGCAGATCGGCAAATCATCGACGAACCTTAAAGCCATTTGGTTAGCACAACACACATTCACCTGATGATAAATCGGGCATGAAAACTACAACGGAGAACAAGATGTATTGCAACCTTGCATCATGAAAGAGAGGGACTACATAAATTAGTTGTGGTGAGGTTTATGTGATAGAAGAGAGGTAACAGTGAGTGTAGGAAGGTTGGGTCTCAGGAGGTAAGGCCAAGGAGCGAGAAAGGAAGTAGGGGAGTTGGTGAGAAGGAAATGGGGATGAACAGGCTTGGACCTGGGGATACAGGAACGATGTAAGGATAAAGGTGGATAAGGGAGAGTCTGGTAGAGTGGTGATGAGTTGATCTGTCTAAAGAAACGCAAAGTAATTATGGAGAAAATAAAAAGATTATAGGGATGCTACATGTGAGGAGATAAGAGAGATTCAAAGAAGGATGATTAACGAAGAACAGCTATACGTTCCATAAGGGCAGAGTGTAGATAATGTCACAAGAGGGGTTTCCGATGAGGGACCAGGATAAGAGAAATACTGGAAATGGCTCCAAGCCAATTAGTATAGAGGACCTGGGCAGTAGACAGCCTCGGCCGGGAGTTCAGGGATGCAACTGATGTGATCGTCATCCTCAAGTGTGTCAAGGTTGAACTCCGAAAAGGATTCATTGAGGACACCCAAAGGACTACCTTCATGACTTGGGGCATATTCTGTACCTCCAGTGGTAAAGGCCACATCCGACCCCGAATCAGAGCCCACTAACAACAAAACATTATACATGAGTTGAAAATTGAAGCAATGTAACCTTACTTAGAAAGTCATAATCATCAATGCAATCCTTGCGGGGACGAGAGCTGGATGGTGTTCGACATGACGCCCTGCTGATAGGTCGAGAAGTTGATGGCTTGAATTCTTTGTAATTGGATTCGGGAGATTGGCAGCTACGACCTGATTTACGCAAGGGTTTAGAAGAGGATGCTGTCACAGAAGGTTGAGACTTGGTTGCAGATTTAGCACCCCAATCACTGAAAGTCGTGCCACCTGGGATGTCGGGGAGGTGGGTGGTTGATACTATGTTGATACTAATCAGCACCAAAAAAAAAATGCACAAAGAAAACACATACCAGTACAGAAACATTCGACACCCTTACCATGTTGCTTTTTACCAACATCGCCACCAATCTCCTTTACCCTTGCACCTGTGACCTTACCCTTGATAGGATAGATCTTGAACCGACCAGTAAACGCCTGTTTCTGGCAGGGGAGCCAGAGGTTAACGTGATGGTCAGGATTGTACCACTGCAAGAGTGTTTGGCACGCCTCAGATAGAAGTGAGGAGACTTTATCCCAGACCTCATCCTCAGTCCAGTCCTCATTGAAAATGTAGCTGTCTGACTTGACTCGAGGGCAAATGGCCCATCCCTCCGAGATGAGTTTACCAAGCTGACCAACAAAGGTGCACTGGGATTTGACCAGATTGATAGCATAGTTTGATTTGCCCGGTGCGAGCTCCTTGTCAGGAATCTAGAAAATGTAAGGATAGTTTTAGCAGATGAGATGAAACGATGATTAGATACCCACCTCGACCACACCATACAGTAAAACCATCACCATGTTGACCAAATACTTGCTAGGGCCAAGAGAACGAGATGATGCGGAAGACGACACCAACTTGGATGAGGTGGTGGCACTGCTACGCCTACTTGGGACCTGCGGCACAGCAACCTTTCCCTGACTATTGGTTTCAGCTCAAGCAGAACCCTTGTCTTCACAAATTTTTGACACCAGGAAGTTCTTGAACTGGAAGCCTGGAGTATTGTTTGGAGTACAAGAGTTTGTTGTGGCAGCAGATGTATTGTCGTTGGTGATTGGATTAACTATCTTGAATGCTGGAAGAGTGGATTGGGATGATGAACTCGAAGCCTGAGGAGCATTGGATGATGATGACACATTCAAAGCGCAGCGCTGCTTCTTGGTGATCTGGGTTGATAGAGGGGGGATTTCTTCGATAGAGGAGTTGCGCTCTCCATGTGAGAGAGTAGGACATGCAGGGGATCTGGCTTTGTGCTTTTCTTTACAGTCCCCCATAGGGGTAGATGAAATTTGATAAGCTGATTAGTTATGTAGAGGTTTAAATAAAAGGAATGGATAGGCACCAGCAGGGTCGGGAAGGTGCTAACAACTCTCTAAATTCTATGAGATAATCACAAATGCAGGGTTACATGTTTGAAAATTCCCATTGATCTAAAAAGCACAATGCCTGGCACCATAGAACAGCTTGTGGATACCAGATGTGGGATGGTAAATAAATTGCTTTAATTCGCTTGCCTGTCTGATGGCCAACCCCTCACTATCCGGATAGATGTTATCCTCCCACTCATCTGGACGTACACCATACCCATCAGGAAGATATCTGCGCTCCTGAGTATGATTAATACACTCCTGGAAGGTTGCTAACTCATCTGCTGTGAATGGACAATCTCCAGTCGGAACATCAACAGGCTCATGGTCAATGTTGGGGTCAACATCCTTGTTCACATTGACATTGTGTCCTCCTGCTTCCTCGTCCTCCCTTCCCTTGTCCTCCCTTCGTATACCATCTGTCACTGCATATCCATCCAGACTGTTGTTCAAGTCGTCAATTAAGGAATCAGGGTTTTCATTGTCCATCAGGTCATCCACATGGCCCAGGTCATGTTTGCTGTCATGCTCAGGGACTGGGTTATGTTCAGTATCGCCTTCTTCATCAGACTCCCCTTCATCACCACTTCCTGCACCTTCTTTTGGATATCTATAATACTGATCAATCGCCTCTTCATCCATACCTTCACACTCATCTCCGTACACGAACTTGTGCTTTACATCATCATACACACCATATTTAATCATCCCTTCTATCTCTAGATCCTGCAGCACATGTGTTGATCATTAGTGTTATTACGTGTATAGATAATCTTGGAGCATACATTGGGACTTTTGTTACTGCACATACACATTGGGTGAGTGTTCTATTCTTCAACAAAAGTGTTGCAATCAGCACTGATCTCATCAAGGAAAAGATAATGAAGCAGCCAAAGGTGTACAGGGTTATGCTGGGCCAGTCCATGAAGACAGGCCAAGCGCTGGAAAAAGGCCCTCCAAGCACAACAAAACTGTCTGCCCAGCTCTACCCACAGCCTCTCAATTGGTGTGTTGTGGACACTTGGACCCCACAGAAAGCTACCATGATGATGACCTCGAAGCAGGATCATCCCAATGGACACATCTCGGTTCTCCCCACCCCGGTCACCTCTAACCTGAGAAGGGACCCCATGTTTAATTATAGTGTCAATAAACATGTTGGCAACAGTAGGGGCTGTGTTAGAGAAGTTCACTCTAAGGCCAACAATCTGTATTATGTAAGGGAATGTTTAATGGACCACAATTATCGCTTATGAATTGATACATACCTTCCTCAAGTAGCCATTGATGATCCCATGAATAACAATCCCCCACTTGATGAGCTTATGATGCCTGTCAATGTGCCAGAGAGCATGTGGTCATGAAACATGATACCTGCCCCTGGGCTTCTTGGTTGTGGCTTGTTGTCGAAGGGTTGCACCAACTTGATCCACATCATGCACAGCTTGTCGAAGCCTGTTCCGCTAGACAAAGAGTCAGTATCGCACATGCAGATGACCAGTTAGATATGCAATGCCTGTATCCAGTTTAGCCGACATTGCTTCTTGGACAACCATCCGAAGCTCCTCATTGTTGATATCACTAAATCAAGTGGTGGATATATTTGCATCTTTGAATTGATTTTGGAGGTGATTGCAATGAACATTGAATAATCGGGCGAGGTTGGTAAATGAGAGATTGCTATTTACAGCCCACTCAAGTGCCTCACAACTGATCTTCTTAGAGGGCTGTCTTTGACGGCCTGTCTGCACAAGCTCATATGGGGTAAACGATGCTGCTGGTCCTGGTTTTCTGTTGTTCACTGTGAACAGGGTGCGATAAAGAAAAGTGTTGAGATGTACACACAATTCACTTTGAGATATTTGTTCCAATTCATCATGCAAGTTGAGCATGATGCTGCATACATCAGAAATCCATCTTTCCAACCCTGGCTCTTGAGACGAGACTGATTCTATCAAGGGCTGGACTTGGTTGTAAAGGATATTCTTATGAGATGAAACACAATGGGTATTGTAGTTCCCTGACTTGATCATACGAGTAGTCGCACTAAACACATCATAGATTTGACCAGCTGCAATGATTACAGCAGAGGGCCATGGTGGGTCACAAGTAGGGAGAGATGGGAAAGCCATACAAGGGATATCTAACTGGGTTCTTTGGTTAAAATATGCATGTTGGTGACTTGAGTAGCTATTTTAAAAAAAATCAGAACACTATGTGCGACCCACACTGCTTGTGCTGACTGATGCAAATTATAAAAATAAACAGTCACCACATGTACTTGTTCACCTGATTGTTTGAATGACTGATGCTCGGTAGTACCCCGGATATGCTACACTATAACATTTACACAATTTCGAAGATGCATCATCCCTAACAAATTTGACATTATGGACAACAAGCCTTCTCCTTCATCTCCTGCTTGCATTGAAGGGCTGCTTCGCCCTCAGGATGAGTGCACTGGCAATAGTACAGCATCACAAGGGCCCTCAATGGTTTGGGATTCATTGTATTCTCGCCACCCATTAAAAGCATGGTTTACAGCGGTGAGTACATTTTAAATTTCAAGACACATTTTGGCATTGACAATGTATTAGTCAGGGTCCAGTGTTTTTTCAATTGAACTCAGTTGCTATACTGACCAATCACCATGCATGGCTAATCTCTATGAGGGATTGAAAACTGCACCAAACAGCATTGCCAAGGGGTCTGAGTAGGATCCAATCCACCTCAATCTGAACTTCTCAGTCCCCCTGGAGTACCATAGGGACTCCCTACGGACTCTCTGGACTCCCTACGGACTTTTTACATATATTACCTAAATTTGATGTTTTGATAGGTTTCAGACAAATCCATATACAGAGTCCCTAGGAAGTCCCTACGGACTCTGATGGACTCCATTGGGACTCCACAGGGACTCCAGGAAAATTGGATAATGCAAATGCAGATGACTCTGATGTAGATAATAATTAGTCATTACAATATATGGACAATTGTACTCACAGTATTTCCCATAATTGCCTTGTATTACTGCTGGAGTCCCAGGGAGTCCCTAGGGACTCTGTATATGGATTTGTCTGAAACCTATCAAAACATCAAATTTAGGTAATATATGTAAAAAGTCCGTAGGGAGTCCCTTGGGACTCAAGTGACTCCAGCACATATATTACAAATTTCTCATAATACAAGGTAATTTTGCCTTGTTTTTTTGTTTGTTTGCACTGTCCTTGTATGCTGGTGTTGTAGTTGAGGGTGTCCACAGTTGTGTTAGGTGGCAATTCTGTGTTTTTTGGCAGAGAGTCCCTAGGGAGTCCGTACAGTACTCAGGGGGGACTGACAAGTACTCACCTCGATGGTATTACCAAGATACAGGTGGATACCCTCATGGAGTATCTTGCTATCAATCGGTTAGTAGTTTTACGTTTTCCATACCAAGAACGAAATATAGCTAACACTATACGTAACAGCTCATGGAAAGACCATCAGCCTGTTGCTGACCAGAGTAGGAGTAAAGATGATATCCTCTGGTGCTTGGCAGTTGCCCGGAAATGGCAACTCCAGACACTCGAAGCTGAGTTGGCAAACAGGTTAGATTTGTCCCAGCAGTCCCCCGCATTTTGCCTATCCTTCGCACATTCCTTCAAAGATGATAAAGATATCAGGAGTGCTATCAATTCTCTCGCATATACACCTGTAAATGAGTGGGAGGATGTCAAACATCTATCTCTGACCATCTTCAAAGAACTTACCTTTGCTCAGGATGTAATCTCAGTACAATGTGGGAATATTGCTGCGCTCTTCCCAACAATTCCCCGAGATTCTGGTTTGGAGATTCAGTGCAGGTCTCATGAACAATGTAAGGGGGCATGTGACCAGATCTGGCAAGATTCTATCACATCACCCGAGAATCAGCAATCAGTCTTCGGGATTCTTTTATTAGCACCATAATGCAGGCCAATTCAGGAATCAGTAAGGGTTGCACACATCATATGAAGAGAGACCTGACCACAAATGACAGCTGGGTTAGAGTATGGAATAAGGAAGAAAGCATACTGGATGAGGTGGAGGCAAGGATCAAGCATCATATTCAAATTGGTACTACACAATAGTAAATATGCAATGTAAAATTAAGTACAAATTAAACAGAAATTGATGTCTCCAGCTATAAAAAAGCAAACAAAATCCAAATACTTTTCAAAGTACAACACCTACAAGTCAGTATTCTGCCTCCAAACGTCCTGTTCATGTCCCTATCAGCACCCACTATTGATTCTTCCATCTCAAAAGTCACCCATGAAGCATCTGGGTTGGTCATCGCTGTTAGTGAAATTCTTATATTGATATCTGTGTTGACATTTACCATTTTATTAGGTTCATGGTACCCTCTATTGGCTTGAATGAAGTGACCTTGTCAAGTACTCTGGTGTGTTTAGGGGGATGTTTGATGAATCACCAGCACTTGGAACCACAGGTGAAGGAACAGAGAGAAATCCACTGTGCTTACATGGTATTGAGGTCAAGGAGTTTGAACCCTTGGTCCAATGGCTAACATTTGGTGGCAAGTGAGTCAATTACACATCTGTGGGCCTATTAATTATAGAGACTGACAATCTCCAGGCCACCTGAATATGCAAACCACCCCTTCCAGAAGGACAACCTTGTGAGGTTGATGCGCCTTGCTGATCAGTTTGACATGCCTGCTGTGGATGATTTCTGTTGGGAGGGTTTGTGGGAAGTAGAGCAGGATCCTTTTTTCCACCTGAATCTGGCTGTTGGTTATAAGAGATGGGACAGATTGGCTGATCTCATTCGATCTGCTATTAAACAACTGTTAAGTTAATGGTCTTTTGATAACTGTGCTGTCTATGTTCCGCTTCTGAAGCTTAGGGTTCGGCTTGATGAAGTGCATCAGTTGTTAGTAGCCATTCCGTCCTCTATGCCACAGGTTGACATGTGCCTTGACCATCACAAATATTATGTGCAATGGGTCAGTGATTGGCGTACCCACATTGTGGCACCCACTTTTCATCCAACTACACCGCTTGCTTTGAGGACAATCCATCAAGTGATGGTCAGGTCCTCACCAAATCCTACACCATGTCACCCTTTTGCTTTATCAGAGCTGGAACATGGTGAGGATTTCGGGATTGAGGATGATCTCTATGACAATGCAAAAAGTTGTATTGAAGCCAATATTCTACAGGATGAGCGTATGGAGGAGTAGAACTAGCTTGTGACATTCCTAGAACTTAGAGTATTACCTACTGGTCGATTTGTAGTCATTGTCAAAGCTTAGAGTCATACTTGGCTTGTTTTGGTATCAACCTTGGCGATTATTGTTAAACCTTGACCATACACTCAATTATGAACAACAATCGAGCATAGTCAATCACTCCTCCCTCTCCTGTCATTGTCATTGACAGACTGACAATGATCTTGATGCGACAATCCGTGGATCGCTGAATGATCTCAGGTCACCTTATATCAATATCTAGATCGTTTTCTCCAGCTAAATAGTCAAAGTGCTATTCTGCTTGCTGTGTGCACGCACTGAGAGCTGTGGTGTACACCTTGGGAGTTGGGAGTCCATGCCCAAGAGTATCCGTGTCACTCTGGGAGTTGGTGTTCACCGAGAGTTGGGGTACATGTTTCAAGACTTGGAGTTGGGGTCTACCCTCCATGAGTATACGTGGATACTCTGAGAGTTGGTGTGCATGCATCAAGAGTTAGCGTGCACACTCTGAGAGTTGGCATGCATGCTCCGAGAGTTGGCGTGCACATACACTTTAGACTTTGGGCACACATTGTATATTTATTATGAAGGTTCAGGTAGCTACTATATTTTCGTAGAGGTTAGGAGCATATTTAATATTTGTGCAAACAGCACACCATACACACAGTACCATCCAACAGAACATGGCCCCCAATCACAAGGGACCCAAGTGGTGGCATTAAATCCAAGTGTTGTTGTGCCCAATGACCAACTTATCGAGCCATCAAAGAGGATTACCAAGATTATGACATCCTTCAAGGTACTCCCTAACCAAGATATGACAAACCAGAACATCAAAATTTTGGGCACCGAGAAGGCGTTGAACAAGTACCTATCTTCTCTCCCACAGGAGGTTTACTCAAGTATCGAGAATCGGTGCCAGTCATACACATGCATTGGTGCTCCATCTGGGAGAAGCCACTCAACTACTCGAAGGAAGAACACGGATGAAAAGGGCCTTTTCTTGTGTCTCTGGTATGGTGAAACTATCACCACCAAGAACAATGTTGCAAGTGAGTCGCATCTAATTGCATCTTCTTCTTGCATTCTTTCAATAGCTGACACACCACTTCGCAGACCATATTTGTTCACATTCGTCTCTCATTTTGTAACCATTGCAACTTCTCGTCTGTAACTTCCAAGTTACCAAGCTGCCACCAATGCTGCAAGTTGAATGGAAATATGTAGTTTGTCTGCATAAGGATTGAACATCTTGGTTACATGAACAAGTCAACCCTTGGTGACTTGTCCACTTGTCCTCATAAATCTCATTCAACTCCACCTCGCTCTCTAGTCAACGCAACGACATGTCGCTTGGCTCCATATCCTTGTATTCTCTTTTTCTTTCCCTCCCACCCCCTCCCAGTGCTCTCAAGTTTTCAACACTCTTACTTCCAAACCAAAGACACCAGTCACCAGTCTCCTGAGCACCAGTCTCTGGAGCACCACACAGATTAGCCCCTCTATCACTACAATATCAGAAAAATCCTTCATCTCATTGGACTGATCTGCTCCATTAGATAGTTTCTTGGAACCAGAGTGCAATTTTGTATTGGACAGTTGATCAAAACATATTACCCTATTCATAGCTCTACATGCTACATGTGGTTCCACTGTCACCAGGGAGACACAGTAGTCCAGGGTCAGAGAGTCAATGGAAAAATGTAGCCTATGGACTGCCCTACCTTCTCAAGTGACAAGCGAATTAAGATGCAAGATCATTGAAACTGAAACATTCCAAAGAAGGAGATATGTGTTTGTACTGTGTGCCACCCCATTATTTGCTAGTTTACATGTATATTTAGATAAACACAATGGATTGCTGTCAGGGGATCTCCTGCTACCCCCTATTCCTTTCCTTATTATCATCTCTCTGTCTCTCCTTTCTCCATTTCCTTTGCTCTATTTCATTATCTGGACATATCATGGACTCATAGATATTATATTACACTCTCCTTTAGTTGCCATTCATTCATTATTTAGTTGTTGCCACTGTTACATAGTCATTCCTTTGTGTTTCCCTTTGTTTGTTTCCAAAGGCATTGTTTGGCATCAAGGCTGATACCAATGCCAGCTCATCACTTAAATAGCTGTTTCACCTGGGTTTGATCCTTTACCTCTTTCTCTTTGGATCTCCCCCAGGTGAGCCTACTTCCTGTATTTATGTAGAGCTGATATATATCTTTGGATCTCCCCCAGGACTTGTGTGTGTCTGAGGTGCCCTTACAATTGCTAGATGAGGATCTGATTTAGCAGAGCAGCGATCTCTGAATCTCAGAGTTAAAGATAAAGACTATTAAGCATGTAGAGCTTGAGTGAAATTTGATGGCCTACTTGAAGGGAGATCTGAAGGGGTCTATTAAAGTCGACTGCCCCCAAGCTAATGGAAAACCTTGACACAATCCTTTCAAAACCACCAGAAAATCCCCAGGGACGAGTAGGGAGGCAAGGGC
This sequence comes from Panaeolus papilionaceus, assembly GCA_015501605.1. NCBI lineage: Eukaryota > Fungi > Basidiomycota > Agaricomycetes > Agaricales > Panaeolus > Panaeolus papilionaceus. The sequence goes on along the minus strand of JADNRZ010000005.1, from coordinate 1,854,868 downwards.
ATCCATGTGCTCTTTCACATCTTCAGGCCAATAGTTCAACCTTAACTTCTAATATTTTAAGGTTTATCTCCTCTGTCAACCCCTATTTTTTCTTCCTTTGTTTCACATGGCTAATTTTGTACATGTCTACCTATGGTGTACCATGTGCACTTTTATTAATTTTGTTGTCTATCTACTCTCTTTTAGTAGCGTGTATAAAGGCTCCACTTTAAACAAAGCTAATATGTACACATGCGTGTGTCTATTCACAAGTGTGGGATATAGATGCAGAAAATGTGCTGGTATATATTCACTTTCTGTATACATCAGCCAGTTGATGAAAATTTCTGCACATATATCCCACCCCAGGTTCGACACATCAGATAGATATGAAATTAATCATGGTATGTATCCAATAATGTTAACATTTGCACAAGTACAAATAATTTGCTGATTTATCTGTGGGCTTGTAGATATGCACAACAAATGGACTGGTTGACGCAGGGTTTCAGCAATTTTGGCAGCATCATGGCCATCAATTTGGCATCAAATATTCCAGCACTCGTGAGTCGTGATGGCAGACTGAGTTCATGTGTTTGAGTGTCGTGTTACTATGAATTGGTACCAAAGGGAATTATTACTGGGGTGTGTCCAAAATCAACTCAAGATTGTGGAGGTGACATCAGAGTCAATTGAAGGATTCAATTTTGTAACCCAAATAATAGATGCAACTCCTCCAAATACCTGGATGAAGAGTCAGCAGTTCACCTTCTCTGCACTCCTTGAAGCTCCATTTCTATTTGCTTTGTATTCAAGCCTAATTAAGTGTAAAACATTGAAGGTTGTATGTTAATGTACTCATATAAATATCTCACATTTTAAAATTTTGAGGTAAATGCTGCAGAGCTTGGAAGCAAGCACAACTTGACCTGTGAGTGTGTTTTCAAGTGGTTGCATGACTGCCAAGATAGTGCCGAGGTCCCATCAATCTCAGGGCTGAGCCGAAGAGCTGCTGAAGGTTAACCTGAACCCCATGTGAAGGCACTGTATATTGAGAGACAAGGCCTATTGGTGTTGTATATATATCAGCATTTGTGAAAATATACACACCAGAACTGTGTTGTATGTATCTCAATTTTGTGAGATATAACTGGGTCAAATGTGACAAACCCACAGATATATTGAGTTGAGAGATATACATTGGTGAATTTTCGCATCTATATCTGACTTGTCTCAACAGATACACATCTATTCAAATATCAGCCCTCACAGAAAATGAACACATAGACATTGACATAATCTTCAGTAGATATACATGAGAAATAATAAAAGTGCACATGGTACACCATAGTCTACCTGAATCCCATCAGGCAGCATCTCCATTGTATCCTCCACAGATGCACGTGCCTGCCAAACCTATTCTCTCTCTCTTGCACGCCCCATGTATGCCTGTTGTGTCTGACACTGAGCGTCGAAATCAATGCACCTTTCCCCCAATACGATGACCTGACATTCTCTCCAGAATCCCTTTGATATCGATCAACATACCCACCTGGATCTCCCTGCCATGTTACTCATTCATCCCATCTGGTGTATTCCTGTCGTTGGAGAGCCTATTATGCTCACTCCCTTGCATGGTTTGCTACAATTCCTAGCTTGTATTGGTATGTGGTTGTGCCTACAAAATTCGCCACATCTCCTTCAATCCACCCATATCTGCTCTCTCAGGAGTGTTGTCCCAAAGGAATTCTACTACAGTCTCCAATAGCCTTGTCAAGTTCTTGACTTCGTCCTGGTCATCTTCATATCCCAATGATAAAGTCATGGTTTTCACCTCCCACTCTGCCCTCCTCATCTCACCACCCTCAACATCTTCACACCAACACCGATGTCAATGGCCAAAGTCGACCCTGAACTAATAGCAACAAAGCCTTCAAGTTTCCACCAACTCAACTCTTTCTACACATCCTCCTCCACATATATACAGACAGCATGATCCTGATTCCCCCTTGTTCGAGTTCTTGACTTTTTGTCCTTGTGTGTGGTGGGTCCTTTCACAAGGCACATAGCATTGAGCTCAAGTTGCTAATTATGCTCGTCCAGGCAACTCTTCGTTTTCAACGATTAAGATCCCGAATACATTTTCAATAGTTTATGTGGCTTTTCACAACACCAGATAGTATACATCCCAGGGAGCCTGGTCCGTATGCCTCAATATATTGACAAAAAAAAACAATATGCTAACTGCTAGAGGTGATGATAGGTTGTCGGGCACCCACTTGAACCTGACACATGTTGCAAGGTCCTGTCAATTCAGAAAAGTCAAGAGTATATGTGCGATTGGAGAATCAATTGGCCATATTCAAGTGGCCACAGAGTACATATTCAGTTAGTAGCTCGTCTCCATCTTTTTTTTATAGTCTTGACTGACCCAGTCTCACCCTCATGTGTCAGCGCAAGATATCTTTCATCAGCTATGCCATCTCATGCTCTCTCGTCTCCCGCCTGTGCAATGCTTGAAATCCATCGATGAGCCTTCAGGGCTTCTCGCTCATCATGCTCAAATAGTGTTTCTTCTTGCACATCTTCCCTGGAAGTGACCGCTCTTCGGTCACATCTTCTTCAAGACCATCTTCTCCTGTTACTTCAGGTACACCATACCCTTCAACTACTTGACAGGCCACGATTACTTACATTGATCAATACAGAAACTCTCTTGATGCTTTGCTCACACTCCTTCCTGTGGCTGATGAAGGCATGAAGCAGAGGATGCGTGATATTTGCCCTGAAATTGTCATGAACTGACATATGAGGAAGAGCCTACAGTATATCGCCCTCAACCCACACCTCTGCACATCATTGCCACACCTTGATCAACTCGACCCACATGGGGAGGAGGAAGTGGTTGCAGAGTCTACCCCAACTACCACTTCAACAGCATCACAACAATGTGCTCTGCCACACAGGAACAGACCAACACAATGACGTTGTGCATTGCTACACAGTCATATTTTTATATCGCCACCTTCGGCTCATCTGCTACATTACCCACCTATAATTATATTATACATTATTCATGGACCTACATATGTATCTCATTCTTTTGGTTTCAACTACTCGTTTTGCTTTCGTGCACTTTCCATACATAGAACGCAACAATAAAATATCAAGGAACACAAGCCATTTCAATCAACGTTTTGACCCACATGTGTGGAGGGACATTTGTCACTCAGCTTCAGGGTGTCAATTTCAGAGTCCGATGCCAGAAGGAACACACTCAACATCCTGACCCTGTTCCTTGTCTCCCTACACCGTTCCACCTCTGTGCCAGGTCAGTTTCTCCTAGATCACCATCTGAATTCATGGAAGTTTCTTTGGGTCCAAATAGTGTACACATTGTCAGAGCTTACCACAGATGCATTCTAAATTATTGCAGAGGGCTTTCCCAAACTTTTGACCCAAGAGCTCGCCTTGGATGCCTACCAGGATTGACTGTCAGCCAACAATGGTGCAAGATGCGCCTCGTTTTGCTATGTTGGTGGATGCCCAGTTCCCTCATCTTATTTCCTGAGAAAATGATGTGGACAACAGCAAGATTACAGCGTATATACGACTGGGTCATTAAGTGTACGTTCAAGTGTATAATATGCTCACATGGTTCAATGTAATAGGCTACCCAACCAACTGCCTCTATGTTCTTATCTGACACCATCGCATTACAGTATACTTGCTGCACACCACAAATGAGTCACGAATTAACTTGTTTAAAGTGGTGACTGTCCTCGTTTCTTGCACACTCCCCACACAACGCTCGTCCCATTCAAACCACAACATCCTGAACAATAGCCTTGTAGAAGAATGTCTAAAATACATTGTGTACTGAGCAATCCCTCCCTTTGTTTTCTCCATATCGAGCTTCTAGTAAAGCAGATGACCTCACCGCCATCTCCTTGTTGTCCAATCTCAAGGTTTTGCACCTTAAAGGCAGGAGAGATACCATTCTGTGCAGCTTGTCCTTTTGCAGTTCCCGAAAATCTATGACCTTCATCTTACAGCTTACTCTTTTAACTGGGGCACTATGAGCAATCATCACCTGTACTCCCCTAAAACACCTACCAATTGTCTCTCCATTGGAAAGAATGATTGATTTTCTGTCTCACACACAGTTCCTGATAATAAGTGACATTGTCCATGGCTCTGATTTTACCAGACATCCACTTCAAATCTTTGACAGGGCGAATCTATTTGAATCCATAAATCGTTTCGCCTTTTCTAAGCTCGAATCAGTTGTATTGCAGCCCTGTCCACTCTCTATCACAAGTTACACCCTCTTCCGATTCAGGTTCTCATCGTTCTCAACAGACCCTCCTATTTACCAAATAAACAATCCAAACGATGATCAATGCTTGGCAAGATCTAAGACATCTTGAAGCATTGATGTAACACTCCAAGTCGATGGTTTGACACTGAGGTTACTATGGATGTCTTTCAGACAATTGCTGAAGTACTTCCAGGAACTCAGTACCTTCGACATGGGTACCAATACCTTGGGGAACCTGTATAATCGACTATTGCAAACCTCAGTCCATGAACTCAACAAAGTCGACCCAATTTGGTTTCCCCGCCCTAGCCCCTTCAGGCACACCGTGGGAGAGGGCTACAGCATACATGAAGACAGTATAGTACATAGTTGCTGTTTGGAAATCTTTAATTTTTGCGTGCAGATCTAGTGGTAGCAGATTGATTTGAATAGTAGGTAATTTATAGACCATGTCCGCAAAATGGAACCCTCTCTCTTCGCTCCCACATCTTTATGATTTGTATCTCACTGTCTACGAGTTTTCCCTGCGACAGTGAACGGGTGTAGCAAATATGTGAAAAAGAGGGCAAGGGATAAGGGCGACTATGAGCGACACTAAATAGGCAAAAACTAAACAGAGGCCTAAGCTGACAGTCCGATTTAAGAGAGCGCATCAAAGACAAGCTGTCATAGGACAGACTCCTAACCACTCACCACTGTGCTGACAAAAATCCTTATGTAACAACTTAAGAGTTTTTGACTGCGCAGTGGTTGTGTTTGGCAACGCCCCCCGACGTTTTCCGACGCGGCTTGGGCTCTAGCCATCACAGCCAAGAGGTCAAGACCGATTGTTTGTTAACTTGCAGTGCAGCCCACGCCTGTTGTTTGGCTAGTTGCAGGTCTCACCAGCACCATAATATGAGTGTCTCAAACTTAACTTACAAGCTTCCCTAGCGAGAGGAGATAACCGCACAGTCATTACTCAAATTTTGCGTTACCCCTTGCGTTGCCAAAGACAACCACTGCGCAAGTGGTGCCAGTTGCCGCTGCGCGGTCAAAAACTCTTAAGTTGTTACATAAGGATTTTTGTCAGCACAGTGGTGAGTGGTTAGGAGTCTGTCATAGGACAACGGTGGCAAAATGGTACTTACCATCAACGTGAAAGGTGGTGTCCAACGGCCTTGAAGTGTTTCACGATGATTATCAATCAGGGATGGGTGACGTAGGGTGTGATATTGTGATATTGTGAAATTGTGAAATTTGAAAGGGAAAAAAAAGTAGACCCTTACAAGAGGGGATATCGCGGTGATGAGCACCGCACCTTTATCTCTCTATTTTTCGATTTTTCCATGTTTTTCCGTGTATTTCCGTTCGCATCAGCGCATCGTTCACGCGCCGAGCACTTTTGGTTTCCCGATATTCGAGTATTTTCTTTCTATTTCCATCATCTTCTATCATATACATATATCATGTACTTAGTTTACAACGAATACAACTCCTTTTCCGCCCTCGTATTTCGTGTTTCGTCTTCGTATTTCGTCTTCGTCTTCGTCCGGTGTCCGTGTACACCTTCGTCAGCGCTTATTTTCGTTGTTTTCGTCGTCTTCGTCCTCCGTCGTTGTCTCCTTTCATCTCACACTCATCTCACCTTCCCATCTTCTCATTTCTCTTACATATCGACCCCACGAACTCGTACCGCGCGTCTCACCTTCCTTTTCCATCCATCTATCTCATCCCCCAGTCACACCTTTACCACCACTCACCTTTTCACTCAGATCTCCCCACGCGCACATCAGCGGTATTTCGGTTCGGTTTATTTTGGGTCCTTGTTCTTGTTGTAATTCTTGCTTGTGTCATTTTCTTGTCATAGCATGCCTTGTCGTCTTGTTCTGAGTGTCTGGTTGACCTTGAGAGAATACTTGTGTATTATGTACTCTATGTCCCCAACGCGCACTGGTACAGAGGGGTACATTATTTCAGGCTCGCACCAAATAAAAATCCTACCGACCGTATCACATGCTCGTAGGTCCATTGACTTGACTTCAACTTGTTCATCTCTTAGAAAGTAGTACAACGTTCTCATGCCTAATTTTTACAACTTTCACACGTTCGGATAGGCGTGAGCTCATCACCAATTAACCTGCCGAGGGATTTCTTGAACGTTCTGTCTACATACGCATACACATACACAAAAATCTATGAATGAGACAGGTTCCCGTCTACTTCAAGCTCACTTAGTTGGATGTCCGAGTTCTATGGCACGCCATCTGCACATTTATTATTTTGCAGTTGCACATCTGTAAATTTCAATTTTGGCGTAAGTGGCACACACATTTCGATATTTTGAGTGTGCGACACACAGATTTCTACATTTTTCTGTGTGTGGCACACAGATTCAGGCGTTCGAGCTCAAAATCTTGACGCACATCCGGGCGTATTGCCTAATAAGGTAATTCGTCCAGATGTGTGTCACAAAATGAGCTCGTTGAACCTCAGTTGCACACACAGAGCGCGTTTCAACCTGCATGTGCACACAGATATATTCGTCTCAAATTTCAGTTGTGCCCATATTTAGAGCCCTGCCGTCGGACTTTAAATAGGGCCGAGCTTGCTTTCGGCCTCGGACGGCAGGGGTTATTAGTCTTCATAGCATAGGCCATATGACCGAAGGGCCGGCCTTACACAATCATAGTCAGGGTAATCGAGCGTTGAACCGAAGAAGATGCTCCGAGGCTCGAACGCCTCGAAGGGCTCGAGGCCGCTCACCCTGGCTTGGGAGAATGCCCACATGCATGCATAAATGAATTAACACTTTTGTGAACGGCGTCGATGGAATATGCAAAATCAAATATTTAGTATAAATCACAATTATAATGAAATATATTAAATGCGTACGGGGCTTAAGTTGTGTCTGAGGGGAACAATTCCCACGCTATACCTCTAATTTTGGTCTCAACGCTGATCCAAGCTTGTCGAATTAGGTTGAGATGGACACGGGTGCCTTAACGAACGATCAAACGGGCACTCCAATGGTATAAGGTTTGCACTCCTATCATTTTTAATGTTCCAAAAAAATACTTAAAAATTTGTTTGCTACGCCCGTTTTGTGCTTTGACTGGACTCAACAACGCTTCCGTTATCGTTTATAGCTTTGTCGAGAAACGGCCATTTAGTATTAGTTCGACAATCAGAATGGAGTCCGAATCTCACCTGAAATCGAAACAATTATCATTATGCCTGATGTACTTAATCTCAGTCAGGCAGTTCACAGCCATAAAATCGCTCCCACGGACGTTCAGACAGCGCGCTTCAGGTGCATTGATAATCCTTTTAATCACAGGCAAGATAAAAACCAAGGATTTACTGAATACCTTGAAAACAGGACTATTAAGATTCGAAAAGCAATGTGTACTATTTACATTATCTAAATCAACATCTGGCGACTCAAATGTTCCGACACTGCCCTGACTGCCTCGTCGATCAACCTGTCTTCGCTTGTCAGGAGCAATTCATTAGCCATCAGTGCTTCCATAGCATCCTTCCTACACACCGACGTATGAAAGGTAATCGCCTTCATAGCCTCATACGCCCGAGAGATAGGCATCGGATTGATGGTGCGGAATACCGGCTCCGAAACATACCTTCTCCAGTCATCCTGCCACCAGCCATGACAAACCACATGATCATCGGTAGAACAATTTGGGTTCCGTGTGATAGCTGGAGGCTGAGCAACGAGATCTCGCCGAACTTCCTGAAGGCGTATTTTTAGCTGCATCAAGACAGTATCGACTGGTCGGTTGTTCATTGGCCAAGAGCTTTGTGGAGTTCCAATGGCAGTGATGATTGTCCGTCGAAGATCTTCAGGATCTTTATACGGCATAACAACTCGAATTCGATAGAATGGGCAAGTATTCATGGAGATAAGCCGCTCCAAACAGAATTCCTGAGCTACTGGTGCATTCCATGCATTGGTGAGCAGAAGCATGTTCTCCAAATCGCTGGCGGTATAATCTCCACGGGAACTAAATAACCATCAGATTATATTCCCTATTAGAAATATTTTGCTGGCTTACCCTTCCCACAACCACGTCAAGAACGGCTCAAACATCTCTGATGTAATACGATCATTGAACTGTAAGGGCTTTTCGACCGTCCCTTCGGTTGATACATATTCAGTCATTCCAAATGCACCCTCAAAGAAGGCACAATAACGGATTAGGTCTGCTTTGTTAGCCCAGTACAAAGTTCTATCAATCTTTGGATCGTTAGCACTCGCTTGACTTGTATGAAAATGGAAGATGGATACCTGGATTACAACACCAACCGCATCCTCATTGTACATAGGATGTTCGGTGGGAGTCTCTTCGGTGGGAATGAAAGAATCGGCATTCATAGTAGACATAACTACCAGAATAAGGGTTGAGAGGGTTGACGGTAGAGGTCGAAAGCAATGACTTGAACTGAAATTTAAAACACTATATATACCATCACGGTACATGGTATTTATTCTCTAAATTACTGCATGTGCGTTCACTCCAAGCAGCTATTTATTCTCCTTCCATCACCATCTCTGTCACGCGCTTGATAACCTGATCAATAATTACTGATTCTGCCTCCCAGCATGGTTTCCAGTTTGGGTGAAGGGTGAGATCGTCCTTCATATGATGAAGGCATCCCTTGGCGATAACACTATTTTTGTCCATTACATCAATGAGTGCATCACGGCATGCCAATACGGACACTCTCGGCTTCGACTTGGATAATTGTTTTGCGACGTGTGTAGCCCACAATAAACGCCATTCGTCCTGACATATATCATGTTGTTTACAGATGGCTGGAAACGATGCAATGGTGGGAAAGAGAGTGGCGATATTGAGTCTTTGGCATTGGATTGCTTCGCGCGCCCGGCTCATTGTGTGGTAAATGCCAATCGGTAATAACTCCGGTTCAATCCAGTCATTGAGATCGGTGAGAATCAGTTCTGTAACAGCGCCAGAAACAACTGAACTTAGATGGAAGTTAGAAGCTACGTGTAGTTGAAACGTGGGTGACTGGTTCTTGAGGTCCAATCGGTTGGTACACCGGGTGGCAAGATTTCTGAGCTGCCAGCACTGGGCCACAGCAATGACATCGATAATGTCCTCTCTCGAGAACTTAACCGAGGAATTGGAGGTCTGAGTCCCTGCGCTTTCTCTGTGATAAATTATGGTTAATTTAGTAATTAAATAAAATGAATGAAAAATCTTACTTGTCGGATTGTACAAAGGTTAAAAACGTCTCCAGTGACCTTGCGGATAGGCCAGGTAGAGGAATCGGATACTCCCCAGCAGCGTTGTAGCCTCTCTCTTTGATAAGTTCATAAAGTTTGGCAATCTTGGGAGACTCTCTGATGAACTGCGCAATTTCCACAGCAAAAATGGTAGCACCAGCCTGTGTACAAGATCACGGAGAATCAGTCTATTGTGATAATAAATAGTGAAATAATATTACTCACCCGGAATCTGACTGTCATTGGTGGGTCTTTGAACCGCTCATGCCAAGACAGAGTCACAACATCATTCGAAGTCGTTGGTTCAGCAGGGTTATCGTTCATCGGAATTCAGGCCAGATTCAGGAATACCGTGGAGATGAGTCCAAGGACAACAAGAACCACCATCTTTTAAGTTGTTTTGTATGTGGTGAAATTCTACCGAACTCTCCCCTAGCTTGTACCATAAGCAATAGGATTGTCTGCGACGAGAATATATTGACTCGGACATTTCTGTGATCACAGTTCACCGACATTGCTGCGATGACAAATAAAGAATATCTCCGCTAACCTGTACCATGCACGACTGATAACAATAATAGACCAACCATACTAGCATTTGAGAAAAATAGAACCATCAGATGACCCAGATGACACACTATTTATATGTGGTTAGTGAAGTGAAGCTTCGTTGTCAACTCTTTCCCTCTGGAATCTCCTCGGATTTTCTTGTCAGAATGCCACTTCCCAGTCTTCCTGCAAAGCAACCATCGTGGCCATCTTCCATTCTCGTTGCTTCAGATATCATATACAATGCCTATTACACTACTAGCCAATTAATCAATACTGGAATATACAACAAACATCGGGTCATCTCCCACATCAATATGTTGCAGAGTCAGGTCTATCCTCTATTAGAATCAATCAAGGCTCAAGAGCCTTCTCTTCGATTTTGGGTCAAAGAAACTGCCAGGGTCACTCTGGAACTCTTCGATGAGCTAACAAAAATAATGAAAGATGTTGACAAGTACATTTGAATAGACCCCTATGCTTCGTCATGCTTGGGCTGACGCCTCATTACAGAAAATCCACACCTTCGAGAACAACACCTATGTATAGGGTAATTTACACAGGACAACCGGGGCGGCCTGCGAAGGAAATCAGCCGAGCAGCTTTGGAATGGGCATCAAGCCCTGATTGTAATCTCACGATGACGGCTCTTGCTCAACTATTTCAGGTTCATCGGAATACTCTGGCGAAGCAGTTGAAGGAAGCAGGTCTTAGTATCACATCCTATTCAGATATTACTGATGATCAGCTGGAGGACATGGTTCGCACTACACTTCAGGAAAAACCCACAAGTGGAGAGGCATATGTCACTGGTCATCTCCGTGCACGGTACAAACTTCGGGTTCAGCGTAAACGATTACGGTTGGCAATCCATAATGTCGATCAAGTTGGACTCAATATCCGGAAGCAGGCACAGGCGAAGAAGCCACGGAGAAGCTACCATGTTTCAAGGCCTCATGCTCTTTGGCACATCGACGGGCACCACAAACTCATTCTTTGGGGTATTGTGATACACGGTATCATTGACGGATATTCTAGAAAGGTGTGCCGGCGCTGTTTTGATTCAACGTAACCAATTTATAATGATTCCATATTTAGATTACGGGACTCAGGGTCAACACCCGAAACACCGCACGGACTGTGCTCAACATGTTTGTTGATTCAATTAATGAACACGGTGTGCCTTCTCGAGTTCGGGGTGATAGAGGAGGGGAGAACCGGGACGTCTCTGTGCTCATGATACTCGTCCGAGGCAGAAATCGGGGTAGCTTCTTATGGGGTCCCAGTGTTCACAACACCCCTATTGAGCGAACCTGGGTCGACCTAGGCGAACAGGTGGTCAGAGCGTGGAGAGCATTCTTTGGTCGGCTCGGGAGGCTGCATCACCTTGATGCACAGAATGAAACACACCGCTGGCTACTTCATTGGCTATTCCTTGATCAAATTCAGCAGGACTGTGACACATTCGTTGACGTATGGAACTCACACCCGATCCGCACACGAGGCAACAAATCACCAAACGTAAGTGGTCAATTATCCAGATCAGCGGTATCTAACAATTGATCATCTGATTAGGACCTTGAGATCGAAGGAATGGTCAAACATGGCGTCTACACGTTAAATACCCACAGGTTCGAATTCTTCGATGAATGCGAGGGTTTTAGTCTATCCGAAATTGAGGAGTATTATGGTTATCCATCCAGCACCAAAGATGAGGAACCGAATAACAACACCGGCCTGAGTGGGGACGAGGACGAAGACAGAGGTAACTCTAGCAATGGATTTCAGTCCGACGAAGAGTATGATGACGATGCAGAAGGTCAGGATGATGAAGATGATCTCAACGGTATTGAAGAGTTCCTGGATTTAGCAGGCAATATGGATAGGGCGGTACCGTTTAATCAGGGCAGTGTGCAGGAGGTCATGGAACACGATGTGGATATCAACATCAAGCACGATTCTGTTGACGTACCAGAGGGTAATTGTCCCTTCAACCAGAACGATCTTGCAGATCTGGAAAGATGCATGTTGGAAGCTGGAGATGTTATTCCTCGTGGGTATGGCGTTCGGCCAGAGGAATGGTTTGAAGGAAATTACCCTGAAGTTGAGTTTCTTCCTGTGGGGAGAGCGCGGACCAACCAACCCATTCATCTTACGCACAGCATCTGGTTTCCACGAGCAGTTCGATGGGCGCAAGCGTGCTATCTTGTTGGGTTGGAACATCGTCGTAAACACTGAACATGTATGGACGCTGGGCAGTAGTATAAATACAGCTGGTGTATTTCGTATTTCTGTAGTGCCTACACCCCTTCCCCCGGTACTCATCTCTATTTTATCGATTTAATCCTCCGATACTCCCCCTACTTTCTTACATACTTGCTCTCTTGTTTTTAATTGACCCTTCGAAACGCTTTTATCTTGACTATGGCAAGAACCCATCGTAAGCGCAAGGCCTCTGGTTCTGCATCTAGTCCCGAAACCTTAGACTCCGACTCCGACTCAACCTCCGTCCCATCTCACCAGTCTAACCGTCCTCAGAAAAAGGCCCGTACCGACCTTCGCTCTACTCGCTCAACCTCATCTTCATCCTCGAAATCGAAATCGAAATCATCCAGGCTCCCTCTCACCTCATTCCGACGCAATCTTACCAGTTTGATTGCTGATGATTCTGATGAAGGAGGCGACAATGGCGACAACCCGACCTCAGAATCAAAGGATGCCAAGGTGAAGCAAGCTAGGCTCGAGACCAACAAAGGGTTAAAGAAGAAGGCTGCAAAGCAACACTCAGAAGTACCACCTTCGAATGCCCTAGCGCCAGCGGCTAAGCAAACCAATACCAAGTTCATGGTCAGCACGGTCGCAATTCTACCGTGTGGGGTTAAACTGGTTCGCATCTTACACTTTATATTTTCTTACTCATGTCATTCTCATGTTCTTATTTCACACTCCATAGAGTACAGCGCCCGATAGTGATGTTGATGGGGAAGACTCAGATATTGGTCAAGTTCACGATGGCACCTACTGGATGGAGGAATACAACTTTGGGCGCGAGGAGGTCCGTGCAATGAACCGTGCGCTATGCACGTGGCCGAGCAATGGGTACGAGTTTGATGAGTCTTGGACTCAAGATCAGGTTTGGGATCACATCTGTACCATACTTCCTGATGCCACAACGTGGATGATCGAACACGGTGAAGGCGATGACACTCCGCTTTGGCTTCCTTGTGTCCAGATCAAGGGATCATGTGGGAGGTATGAGCTCGTTAACCTTGATCACAGTAGCATGGAGGCGGTTGGTGGCGGCGGCGATGAGGTTGATGCTGAGGATGGCGGGTGCCGAGTTGTTGATGATTTGGAGGTTGGCAAGGGTATAGATGAGGATAGCGAAAGGGACAGGTTGATGGAGGACGGAACCATTGAGGGAGGTAGTGTGGTACGAATGGACATGGTCGAGAGACAGGCCAGCGTTGGCAAGGGTAAAGGTAGACAGTTCAACTCATCCGATGGAAAAGAGAAGCCTACATGTAATGGCAAGATGGTGCGCCTGATCAGCGGTATGGTTGGTCGCCGGACCAAGCCCAAGAGTACATTGTGCATTGGTGAGTAGTACATTCTGCATTTAATTGTATTATTAGCATAACTGAACATTAACCCACAGTATCGACTAAGCGCATTCCTTTGAAGGAGTTCCACCAGTGGCGGACTAGCGGCACTCGCTCAGCCTCCGGCTCCGGTTCTCGAACTACTTCATCATCGTCGAAAACATCTGGCTCTCAAATCTCCTTCGCAGCGCCACATGCTTCCTCCTCATCTTCCTCTAAACCGTCCTCTAAGCCAACTCGTAATTCATCGTCGTCCTCACATTCTGCTCCTACTCGTCGTACACTCCGCTCATCTGGGAAGTTCACCGCTCGTACAACCAAGCCTGAGATCATTACAATTTGTAAGTGACCTTGCGTTGCATATTAACGATCTTCTTTCGCTTATATTCTTCTAGACTCGTCTGACCACAATGCCACGGATAATGAAGGGTCGGGAGAGGATTCCCCTGGCCCTTCTTTCCAGCAACTCGACAGATCAATGTCATCTATCAATCTTGCCGATTTCTATGACGAGAATACCTGTGACCCTGAAGTTCCTGACCACGCGGTTTATCGACCGTAGATTATTTCTGTGCCCTCTACTTCGCCCTTACACTTCAATTCAGTTGCGTTCGCCACAAGTTAACAGTATGTGGTCCGACATCCGCCGACTCCTCCGTGCATACCAGTCGTGTGTGCCCTCCATCATTCCTATATTCAGCCTTCTCCGAGTCCCTTGCTAGTCCTGACACCCATCTACACTCGTTTTCCTATCCCATCCTCTCACGTTTCGTACCCTCCTCTTATGCTCACTACCGCACTCCTTTATCCTTTGCATTCTCTCTCCACTCCCTCTCCTGTCCTCCCTGTCCTATACTCCGCTCCTTTATCCTCTCCTGTCCGCTCTCTACTCTAGATCTCTCTTGCTTTCCTGTCCTCCCTGTCCGATACTCCACTCCCTTATCATCTCCTGTCCGCTCTCCACTCTCTCTCCACTCTTCTCCTATCCTCTCTATCCTATACTCCATTCTATTAATATCCATTAACCTCCCTTGCCGTTCTATCGCATAGTCTTCCTCCCTCTCCCTGTCGCTTATCCTCTCCTTCTTCTTTCCTCTTCCTATCGCTCTCGTGCTTTCTATTTCATCCCTACTAGCCACCTGCACGATCGCCCCTGCCCATACTATGGCACGCCATCTGCACATTTATTATTTTGCAGTTGCACATCTGTAAATTTCAATTTTGGCGTAAGTGGCACACACATTTCGATATTTTGAGTGTGCGACACACAGATTTCTACATTTTTCTGTGTGTGGCACACAGATTCAGGCGTTCGAGCTCAAAATCTTGACGCACATCCGGGCGTATTGCCTAATAAGGTAATTCGTCCAGATGTGTGTCACAAAATGAGCTCGTTGAACCTCAGTTGCACACACAGAGCGCGTTTCAACCTGCATGTGCACACAGATATATTCGTCTCAAATTTCAGTTGTGCCCATATTTAGAGCCCTGCCGTCGGACTTTAAATAGGGCCGAGCTTGCTTTCGGCCTCGGACGGCAGGGGTTATTAGTCTTCATAGCATAGGCCATATGACCGAAGGGCCGGCCTTACACAATCATAGTCAGGGTAATCGAGCGTTGAACCGAAGAAGATGCTCCGAGGCTCGAACGCCTCGAAGGGCTCGAGGCCGCTCACCCTGGCTTGGGAGAATGCCCACATGCATGCATAAATGAATTAACACTTTTGTGAACGGCGTCGATGGAATATGCAAAATCAAATATTTAGTATAAATCACAATTATAATGAAATATATTAAATGCGTACGGGGCTTAAGTTGTGTCTGAGGGGAACAATTCCCACGCTATACCTCTAATTTTGGTCTCAACGCTGATCCAAGCTTGTCGAATTAGGTTGAGATGGACACGGGTGCCTTAACGAACGATCAAACGGGCACTCCAATGGTATAAGGTTTGCACTCCTATCATTTTTAATGTTCCAAAAAAATACTTAAAAATTTGTTTGCTACGCCCGTTTTGTGCTTTGACTGGACTCAACAACGCTTCCGTTATCGTTTATAGCTTTGTCGAGAAACGGCCATTTAGTATTAGTTCGACAATCAGAATGGAGTCCGAATCTCACCTGAAATCGAAACAATTATCATTATGCCTGATGTACTTAATCTCAGTCAGGCAGTTCACAGCCATAAAATCGCTCCCACGGACGTTCAGACAGCGCGCTTCAGGTGCATTGATAATCCTTTTAATCACAGGCAAGATAAAAACCAAGGATTTACTGAATACCTTGAAAACAGGACTATTAAGATTCGAAAAGCAATGTGTACTATTTACATTATCTAAATCAACATCTGGCGACTCAAATGTTCCGACACTGCCCTGACTGCCTCGTCGATCAACCTGTCTTCGCTTGTCAGGAGCAATTCATTAGCCATCAGTGCTTCCATAGCATCCTTCCTACACACCGACGTATGAAAGGTAATCGCCTTCATAGCCTCATACGCCCGAGAGATAGGCATCGGATTGATGGTGCGGAATACCGGCTCCGAAACATACCTTCTCCAGTCATCCTGCCACCAGCCATGACAAACCACATGATCATCGGTAGAACAATTTGGGTTCCGTGTGATAGCTGGAGGCTGAGCAACGAGATCTCGCCGAACTTCCTGAAGGCGTATTTTTAGCTGCATCAAGACAGTATCGACTGGTCGGTTGTTCATTGGCCAAGAGCTTTGTGGAGTTCCAATGGCAGTGATGATTGTCCGTCGAAGATCTTCAGGATCTTTATACGGCATAACAACTCGAATTCGATAGAATGGGCAAGTATTCATGGAGATAAGCCGCTCCAAACAGAATTCCTGAGCTACTGGTGCATTCCATGCATTGGTGAGCAGAAGCATGTTCTCCAAATCGCTGGCGGTATAATCTCCACGGGAACTAAATAACCATCAGATTATATTCCCTATTAGAAATATTTTGCTGGCTTACCCTTCCCACAACCACGTCAAGAACGGCTCAAACATCTCTGATGTAATACGATCATTGAACTGTAAGGGCTTTTCGACCGTCCCTTCGGTTGATACATATT
Source organism: Panaeolus papilionaceus (assembly GCA_015501605.1). Lineage (NCBI taxonomy): Eukaryota > Fungi > Basidiomycota > Agaricomycetes > Agaricales > Panaeolus > Panaeolus papilionaceus. The sequence continues at coordinate 1,838,087 of JADNRZ010000005.1, read as the reverse complement.
CAGTCATTCCAAATGCACCCTCAAAGAAGGCACAATAACGGATTAGGTCTGCTTTGTTAGCCCAGTACAAAGTTCTATCAATCTTTGGATCGTTAGCACTCGCTTGACTTGTATGAAAATGGAAGATGGATACCTGGATTACAACACCAACCGCATCCTCATTGTACATAGGATGTTCGGTGGGAGTCTCTTCGGTGGGAATGAAAGAATCGGCATTCATAGTAGACATAACTACCAGAATAAGGGTTGAGAGGGTTGACGGTAGAGGTCGAAAGCAATGACTTGAACTGAAATTTAAAACACTATATATACCATCACGGTACATGGTATTTATTCTCTAAATTACTGCATGTGCGTTCACTCCAAGCAGCTATTTATTCTCCTTCCATCACCATCTCTGTCACGCGCTTGATAACCTGATCAATAATTACTGATTCTGCCTCCCAGCATGGTTTCCAGTTTGGGTGAAGGGTGAGATCGTCCTTCATATGATGAAGGCATCCCTTGGCGATAACACTATTTTTGTCCATTACATCAATGAGTGCATCACGGCATGCCAATACGGACACTCTCGGCTTCGACTTGGATAATTGTTTTGCGACGTGTGTAGCCCACAATAAACGCCATTCGTCCTGACATATATCATGTTGTTTACAGATGGCTGGAAACGATGCAATGGTGGGAAAGAGAGTGGCGATATTGAGTCTTTGGCATTGGATTGCTTCGCGCGCCCGGCTCATTGTGTGGTAAATGCCAATCGGTAATAACTCCGGTTCAATCCAGTCATTGAGATCGGTGAGAATCAGTTCTGTAACAGCGCCAGAAACAACTGAACTTAGATGGAAGTTAGAAGCTACGTGTAGTTGAAACGTGGGTGACTGGTTCTTGAGGTCCAATCGGTTGGTACACCGGGTGGCAAGATTTCTGAGCTGCCAGCACTGGGCCACAGCAATGACATCGATAATGTCCTCTCTCGAGAACTTAACCGAGGAATTGGAGGTCTGAGTCCCTGCGCTTTCTCTGTGATAAATTATGGTTAATTTAGTAATTAAATAAAATGAATGAAAAATCTTACTTGTCGGATTGTACAAAGGTTAAAAACGTCTCCAGTGACCTTGCGGATAGGCCAGGTAGAGGAATCGGATACTCCCCAGCAGCGTTGTAGCCTCTCTCTTTGATAAGTTCATAAAGTTTGGCAATCTTGGGAGACTCTCTGATGAACTGCGCAATTTCCACAGCAAAAAATGGTAGCACCAGCCTGTGTACAAGATCACGGAGAATCAGTCTATTGTGATAATAAATAGTGAAATAATATTACTCACCCGGAATCTGACTGTCATTGGTGGGTCTTTGAACCGCTCATGCCAAGACAGAGTCACAACATCATTCGAAGTCGTTGGTTCAGCAGGGTTATCGTTCATCGGAATTCAGGCCAGATTCAGGAATACCGTGGAGATGAGTCCAAGGACAACAAGAACCACCATCTTTTAAGTTGTTTTGTATGTGGTGAAATTCTACCGAACTCTCCCCTAGCTTGTACCATAAGCAATAGGATTGTCTGCGACGAGAATATATTGACTCGGACATTTCTGTGATCACAGTTCACCGACATTGCTGCGATGACAAATAAAGAATATCTCCGCTAACCTGTACCATGCACGACTGATAACAATAATAGACCAACCATACTAGCATTTGAGAAAAATAGAACCATCAGATGACCCAGATGACACACTATTTATATGTGGTTAGTGAAGTGAAGCTTCGTTGTCAACTCTTTCCCTCTGGAATCTCCTCGGATTTTCTTGTCAGAATGCCACTTCCCAGTCTTCCTGCAAAGCAACCATCGTGGCCATCTTCCATTCTCGTTGCTTCAGATATCATATACAATGCCTATTACACTACTAGCCAATTAATCAATACTGGAATATACAACAAACATCGGGTCATCTCCCACATCAATATGTTGCAGAGTCAGGTCTATCCTCTATTAGAATCAATCAAGGCTCAAGAGCCTTCTCTTCGATTTTGGGTCAAAGAAACTGCCAGGGTCACTCTGGAACTCTTCGATGAGCTAACAAAAATAATGAAAGATGTTGACAAGTACATTTGAATAGACCCCTATGCTTCGTCATGCTTGGGCTGACGCCTCATTACAGAAAATCCACACCTTCGAGAACAACACCTATGTATAGGGTAATTTACACAGGACAACCGGGGCGGCCTGCGAAGGAAATCAGCCGAGCAGCTTTGGAATGGGCATCAAGCCCTGATTGTAATCTCACGATGACGGCTCTTGCTCAACTATTTCAGGTTCATCGGAATACTCTGGCGAAGCAGTTGAAGGAAGCAGGTCTTAGTATCACATCCTATTCAGATATTACTGATGATCAGCTGGAGGACATGGTTCGCACTACACTTCAGGAAAAACCCACAAGTGGAGAGGCATATGTCACTGGTCATCTCCGTGCACGGTACAAACTTCGGGTTCAGCGTAAACGATTACGGTTGGCAATCCATAATGTCGATCAAGTTGGACTCAATATCCGGAAGCAGGCACAGGCGAAGAAGCCACGGAGAAGCTACCATGTTTCAAGGCCTCATGCTCTTTGGCACATCGACGGGCACCACAAACTCATTCTTTGGGGTATTGTGATACACGGTATCATTGACGGATATTCTAGAAAGGTGTGCCGGCGCTGTTTTGATTCAACGTAACCAATTTATAATGATTCCATATTTAGATTACGGGACTCAGGGTCAACACCCGAAACACCGCACGGACTGTGCTCAACATGTTTGTTGATTCAATTAATGAACACGGTGTGCCTTCTCGAGTTCGGGGTGATAGAGGAGGGGAGAACCGGGACGTCTCTGTGCTCATGATACTCGTCCGAGGCAGAAATCGGGGTAGCTTCTTATGGGGTCCCAGTGTTCACAACACCCCTATTGAGCGAACCTGGGTCGACCTAGGCGAACAGGTGGTCAGAGCGTGGAGAGCATTCTTTGGTCGGCTCGGGAGGCTGCATCACCTTGATGCACAGAATGAAACACACCGCTGGCTACTTCATTGGCTATTCCTTGATCAAATTCAGCAGGACTGTGACACATTCGTTGACGTATGGAACTCACACCCGATCCGCACACGAGGCAACAAATCACCAAACGTAAGTGGTCAATTATCCAGATCAGCGGTATCTAACAATTGATCATCTGATTAGGACCTTGAGATCGAAGGAATGGTCAAACATGGCGTCTACACGTTAAATACCCACAGGTTCGAATTCTTCGATGAATGCGAGGGTTTTAGTCTATCCGAAATTGAGGAGTATTATGGTTATCCATCCAGCACCAAAGATGAGGAACCGAATAACAACACCGGCCTGAGTGGGGACGAGGACGAAGACAGAGGTAACTCTAGCAATGGATTTCAGTCCGACGAAGAGTATGATGACGATGCAGAAGGTCAGGATGATGAAGATGATCTCAACGGTATTGAAGAGTTCCTGGATTTAGCAGGCAATATGGATAGGGCGGTACCGTTTAATCAGGGCAGTGTGCAGGAGGTCATGGAACACGATGTGGATATCAACATCAAGCACGATTCTGTTGACGTACCAGAGGGTAATTGTCCCTTCAACCAGAACGATCTTGCAGATCTGGAAAGATGCATGTTGGAAGCTGGAGATGTTATTCCTCGTGGGTATGGCGTTCGGCCAGAGGAATGGTTTGAAGGAAATTACCCTGAAGTTGAGTTTCTTCCTGTGGGGAGAGCGCGGACCAACCAACCCATTCATCTTACGCACAGCATCTGGTTTCCACGAGCAGTTCGATGGGCGCAAGCGTGCTATCTTGTTGGGTTGGAACATCGTCGTAAACACTGAACATGTATGGACGCTGGGCAGTAGTATAAATACAGCTGGTGTATTTCGTATTTCTGTAGTGCCTACACCCCTTCCCCCGGTACTCATCTCTATTTTATCGATTTAATCCTCCGATACTCCCCCTACTTTCTTACATACTTGCTCTCTTGTTTTTAATTGACCCTTCGAAACGCTTTTATCTTGACTATGGCAAGAACCCATCGTAAGCGCAAGGCCTCTGGTTCTGCATCTAGTCCCGAAACCTTAGACTCCGACTCCGACTCAACCTCCGTCCCATCTCACCAGTCTAACCGTCCTCAGAAAAAGGCCCGTACCGACCTTCGCTCTACTCGCTCAACCTCATCTTCATCCTCGAAATCGAAATCGAAATCATCCAGGCTCCCTCTCACCTCATTCCGACGCAATCTTACCAGTTTGATTGCTGATGATTCTGATGAAGGAGGCGACAATGGCGACAACCCGACCTCAGAATCAAAGGATGCCAAGGTGAAGCAAGCTAGGCTCGAGACCAACAAAGGGTTAAAGAAGAAGGCTGCAAAGCAACACTCAGAAGTACCACCTTCGAATGCCCTAGCGCCAGCGGCTAAGCAAACCAATACCAAGTTCATGGTCAGCACGGTCGCAATTCTACCGTGTGGGGTTAAACTGGTTCGCATCTTACACTTTATATTTTCTTACTCATGTCATTCTCATGTTCTTATTTCACACTCCATAGAGTACAGCGCCCGATAGTGATGTTGATGGGGAAGACTCAGATATTGGTCAAGTTCACGATGGCACCTACTGGATGGAGGAATACAACTTTGGGCGCGAGGAGGTCCGTGCAATGAACCGTGCGCTATGCACGTGGCCGAGCAATGGGTACGAGTTTGATGAGTCTTGGACTCAAGATCAGGTTTGGGATCACATCTGTACCATACTTCCTGATGCCACAACGTGGATGATCGAACACGGTGAAGGCGATGACACTCCGCTTTGGCTTCCTTGTGTCCAGATCAAGGGATCATGTGGGAGGTATGAGCTCGTTAACCTTGATCACAGTAGCATGGAGGCGGTTGGTGGCGGCGGCGATGAGGTTGATGCTGAGGATGGCGGGTGCCGAGTTGTTGATGATTTGGAGGTTGGCAAGGGTATAGATGAGGATAGCGAAAGGGACAGGTTGATGGAGGACGGAACCATTGAGGGAGGTAGTGTGGTACGAATGGACATGGTCGAGAGACAGGCCAGCGTTGGCAAGGGTAAAGGTAGACAGTTCAACTCATCCGATGGAAAAGAGAAGCCTACATGTAATGGCAAGATGGTGCGCCTGATCAGCGGTATGGTTGGTCGCCGGACCAAGCCCAAGAGTACATTGTGCATTGGTGAGTAGTACATTCTGCATTTAATTGTATTATTAGCATAACTGAACATTAACCCACAGTATCGACTAAGCGCATTCCTTTGAAGGAGTTCCACCAGTGGCGGACTAGCGGCACTCGCTCAGCCTCCGGCTCCGGTTCTCGAACTACTTCATCATCGTCGAAAACATCTGGCTCTCAAATCTCCTTCGCAGCGCCACATGCTTCCTCCTCATCTTCCTCTAAACCGTCCTCTAAGCCAACTCGTAATTCATCGTCGTCCTCACATTCTGCTCCTACTCGTCGTACACTCCGCTCATCTGGGAAGTTCACCGCTCGTACAACCAAGCCTGAGATCATTACAATTTGTAAGTGACCTTGCGTTGCATATTAACGATCTTCTTTCGCTTATATTCTTCTAGACTCGTCTGACCACAATGCCACGGATAATGAAGGGTCGGGAGAGGATTCCCCTGGCCCTTCTTTCCAGCAACTCGACAGATCAATGTCATCTATCAATCTTGCCGATTTCTATGACGAGAATACCTGTGACCCTGAAGTTCCTGACCACGCGGTTTATCGACCGTAGATTATTTCTGTGCCCTCTACTTCGCCCTTACACTTCAATTCAGTTGCGTTCGCCACAAGTTAACAGTATGTGGTCCGACATCCGCCGACTCCTCCGTGCATACCAGTCGTGTGTGCCCTCCATCATTCCTATATTCAGCCTTCTCCGAGTCCCTTGCTAGTCCTGACACCCATCTACACTCGTTTTCCTATCCCATCCTCTCACGTTTCGTACCCTCCTCTTATGCTCACTACCGCACTCCTTTATCCTTTGCATTCTCTCTCCACTCCCTCTCCTGTCCTCCCTGTCCTATACTCCGCTCCTTTATCCTCTCCTGTCCGCTCTCTACTCTAGATCTCTCTTGCTTTCCTGTCCTCCCTGTCCGATACTCCACTCCCTTATCATCTCCTGTCCGCTCTCCACTCTCTCTCCACTCTTCTCCTATCCTCTCTATCCTATACTCCATTCTATTAATATCCATTAACCTCCCTTGCCGTTCTATCGCATAGTCTTCCTCCCTCTCCCTGTCGCTTATCCTCTCCTTCTTCTTTCCTCTTCCTATCGCTCTCGTGCTTTCTATTTCATCCCTACTAGCCACCTGCACGATCGCCCCTGCCCATACCTCCGCTTATCCCACATATTCTTACTCAACTCATTAATAGAAGCGTAGTGTCGAGTCTGCATTAGTTAACTTTGGCTTTAGTTAGAGGCTATAGTGCAATTAATATACTGCCGTTTCCGTTGTAAATCATGGTTTTTTCGAAGGGGGCGCAACCGATTTTGAGTAAATTTTCGGAGGGATAAAAAATGCCTCGAGTGTCTGTATTATACTATTCTAATATTCGTTTGAATGTTCGTTAAGCTGCGCGCGTCCACCTCTACCTCAACTTAAGCATGCTTGGTTCGTTTCGAGATCAAAACTCGATGTATTGCGTGGGAATTATCCCGCTCAGCCATAACTTAAGACCGAAACGCATCTCATATATTTCATTTTAATGCTGTTTTTACTGAATCTACTTGTTTTCGAAACATTCAGTGATGACATTCATGAGAGATAGCTTGTCGTGTGTATGTTGGTATACGTGTTACGAGTGGTCCCGAGTGAGATCCTGAGCCCTTCGAGCCTCGGGAGCGTCTTGTTCGGTTCTAAGCTCGAGGCTCAAGCCCCCCTGACGGTCCTGACTTTACCATTATTGTGTAAGCCCGGCCCCTTATGTTAAATAACCCTTGCCGTCCGAGGCCGAAAGCAAGCTCGGCCCTATTTAAAGTCCGACGGCAGGGCTCTAAATATGTGCACAACTGAAATTTGAGACGAATATATCTGTGTGCACATGCAGGTTGAAACGCGCTCTGTGTGTGCAACTGAGGTTCAACGAGCTCATTTTGTGACACACATCTGGACGAATTACCTTATTAGGCAATACGCCCGGATGTGCGTCAAGATTTTGAGCTCGAATGCGTGAATCTGTGTGCCACACACAGATAAATGTACAAATCTGTGTGTCGCACACTCAAAATTTCGAAATCTGTGTGTCACTCACACCAAAATTGAGACTTACAGATGTGCAACTGCAAAATAATAAATGTGCAGATGGCGTGCCATACGAGTTCGCACTTTTAGAGGTTGCAGTTGTAAATACCCTAGTCAATGTATATTCCTAGCTGGGGAATAATCTATATGAATTGCAGCAAGCTTGAGGAAGAGTCACAATACATAGATAATGTATTCATTAAATTTTGAGATGGCATGAACATCACTGTACATCATAATGCAGATACAAGACCGCTGTGATGCTGTTATGGCCATCATAATATGAGAGTAATTCTCATATCAGCCTGAGACTCAGTTACAAAGTTCATCTAATTATTGCGAGAACATTCCCAGCTGAAAAGAATTATTGTATTGAGAGCGTGAGGGAAAGATGAAGCTCGGAATGATGTCGCAAGGGGCTGTGAGCGAATGCAATCAGGTCACAATCCTCCGTCAAGTCGTGAGTCTTGCAAGCGAATACCAGATCTTCCCTGATTCGCTGATGTAACTGTTGGTGCTGTCAATGCTCCGCAATCCAACCACTGTCCCAAACATTCTCGCCCTTCACCAACATGTGTGTTCCCAATACTAGCCCATGATACCCCTACTCAGCTCCTCACGCCTCATCAAGCTCCAACAGTAACAAACCAGTTGAACATTCTCGCAATATATACGCCATACAACGGTCTATGTGCGGTACCATATATCGAGTAATGTGCTAAACAGGTATCCAGAACTTTTCAATGCACCTTTCGAGGATGATCCACTCAACAATCCTACAGTTGAGGTATTCTAGTAGCCTTGCGGCAGTTGTGGCGGACTGGTAAATTGGGGGTCACAGACGAGAAATGGCAATGGTCACAGAATGAGAGATGGATGTTGAGATGTGCACGAATATGGTCTATAAAGTGGGACGCCAGGTCAGCTATAGAAGCAGCAGGATGCCACGACGTAAATACGACTCACTTGCGAGATTGTGTTTAGTCGTGAAGGTTTTCTTACACCACAAACACAAGTATAGGCCCTTTCTACGAGCCCCTTCCCCCCGTCGACTAATTGAGTTTTTGTCTACTAAACTCGTCCCCACTGACTCGCGCTTACTCTCTATCCATGAGCGATCATCCGGCGGGAGACGAGCAATGTGTTTAGCCAACGTGTCCTCGGCCTGCGAAACTCGGGCATCCTTTCCCATATCATGGTTTGGGTGGACTCTGGCAACGCTCATCATATGAATAATCTGCTCTGACACTTTGATGCGTTGGTGCCTGGGTGGGGAAAAAATTTGGTTTGCCGGATTTTGGGTGCCTTGACGCTCCGGCGGCTCTGCGACAAGCCCCTGATTGAAGTCCGGTTCTCCGAGCGAACGTCCGTATGGCTGGGCAGAGGGAAAGACAATGTCACCTTGAGCCGACGAAACTTGATCCAACACTTGTTGAAATTGTGGGACGCCAACGCTGTAGCTTGAATGGGAGGGGAGTACCAGCGGCTGCCCACCGTGACCAGGCGGACGGTTCATGAGACTGGAAAACCCCCAGATATTATCACCATTTGCGAGACTATCGAAACCATGAGGGGTTGTTTGCGCAGTCCCATCGATGGTTGGAAATATATCATAGGGTGGGACGGGAAAAGGTTGGTCTAAGTTGTTTATGCCGACCATATCATCTTGAAGATTTTGTGAGGGAAGTACGGATGGAAAGAGGCCGAATAATTCCATATCCCAATCAATCTGCGCAACGGTGCTAATATACTCTGCGAATGGGTACACGGTGTCCATGCCAGCAGATTCATTGTGCTCGTTGTGAGAAGTGTTCCAGAAGTTTGAAGCCATTGTGGACAGCCACTGTAGAGGATTGTAGATATTTTGATGACACCGAGATATCCTCAAGCTTATATATAGGTGTATCAAGATATCCTATTTCCTAATGGGATTCCTAACGAAGATTGCAGTACTTACCCTAACTAAGCGCCTAAGGAGCGCCCACGAGGTTAAGATTATGTAGTGACACCTCGCTTAATCCCGCAGGTATTCAGCACTGCCTTCGACCCAACGGTGGTTCCTAACTAATTACATATAAGCGCCTAAGGAGCGCCCACGAGGTTAAGATTATGCAGTGACACCTCGCTTAATCCCGCAGGTATACAGCACTGCCTTCGACCCAACGGTGGTTCCTAACTAATTATAAGCGCCTACTCTGTGAGGGAGCGCCTACTTATGTCGTGACACCTCGCTTCACAGAAGCCGTCATTGTCTTAGGAACAAAAAAACTGGCGTGCTTTGCTATAAATAGTGTCGGGACGGAGGAAGGGTGGAATGTCAAGAAAAACATAAGGTTACAGTGAACAAGAGTGGGTTTGGAGATTGGGTCGAACTGTGCAATTCTCGAGACCCTGAACTGTGTTGTAATTTCTTTCCCCCATGTTTGATAGCCTGCTTGAACGTTGAGGTAAAGGGAACAAAATGATGTGCATGTTCCCTTATGAAGCATCGGACCCAAAACCTTTTTCAAGATACAAAACGCTAGCATAATATTATTAACCCTACATTAGTATACAGACATGGACGTAGTTGTAGGCTTTCCACTGTAATGAGTCCGAATGGCAATCCAAAACACAATCTGTTCGGTAACAACTCCACTCATCCATTGATAGATCCGTCGATAGATCAATATTTAGAGCAGTATCCAACCTGTGATTGTTCGGACCCACACAACCCCAAGTCTGTGAGAAGTAAAATCGCTAAATATTGAAATCAAACCTTCGTCCCCGATCTGCCCGAATGTATTAATAACCCCTGCTCGACGTGAAAAGTGGAGAAGTAGTAGAAAAAACCCCTGTAAAAGTACGACCTGCAGTTCTCGAAAGACACCCCGAATCGAGGCACATCCAGCGCCTTGAAAGCCATTCCGAGTGTTTCTGACTTTACACTACCCATCAGATAATGAGTTTCCGAGTTTAATGGGTCGTCAACAGCCTTTGAACTGGAAGCGCCGTTACATAGAGGTCAGCCATCTGATCGACACATACTCCCAGAGGGTATTCGGTGTTCCGTCGTAGAAGACTGCAACAGGGAAGGCAACTTGTATACTCCCAACGAGGATCTGTGATAAGGTTACCTCGCCCGATATCTTCCTTTTCCGATGGCGGTACCGAATTCGGCAACAGCAAGGTGGACTATTGTTGCGTGGCTCGTGCATCAAGCTGCATATTACCCCAGCATACTTAGCATGGGTCAAGACTGGTGGAGGATACAAGCAAGATCCTACTAGGTCGCTTGAACCGTCTGTGTGAGCCCGACCCAGGAAAAGATGGCATTAACGACGCAGACGTCTCCGAAAGCTGGCAGACTCACCTCGAAGACACAATAAGGCACCTAAACCAGCGCCTCGTGCCACTCCTTGGTTTCTCTCTCAACGAGCTCCTTCTGAGGCTCGTCATCAACACTCCGTCCACATCCACCCATACCGCTCATTGGAGATATGTCCGAACCAGGCCGAGTTTCGGTCAGCCTACATGGCGCGGCAGAGTCAGGATGGGTAATTCAAAAATGCTGGACCGTGCCCAGGCATTCAATGAGAGGGTCCTGGGGGAAGGTTTGCTCAACACTCCTTGGGTGATTTGTCACGAGGGACTGTACTTACCTAACTAGATGACGATATCGTGGTGGCGGGTATAGTGGATGATGCGGACGGGGACGAGATGGGGGTTTTGGATTTTGGGCAGGAGGGGAGAGGGAGAGGGTGGAAACGGTGAATGAGACAGAGGGCGAGTACAAGAGGTTGTCCTGGTTGACATCGTGGGTAACGATACTGCCAAAAAGCTATTCAAATCCGGTGAACGAACTCCGAATGACAAGGAATACTCCTAATTATGACTGAAATTTTTCATGTCACCGCGTAAAGAAGCAACCTTGCAGTATTCGTTCGTATCGAAGACATTTCTTATTGTTGTTTTCATATTGGTACCTCAAATATATATTTTAATATACTTGGAATTGTATTGCGGAAACCCTTGTGCAATAACTTGTTCAGTCGCTTGAACTGCAGTGGAGTCGATGTCAGAAGCGAGGAGACTGCACTCATTTGCGCCAGGTCGCCACATATTGTAACAGTAGATATCCGCTTCTGACATTGTAATATTACAGTCGTCGGTATGATGTTTTACAGCACAGTATGGATGATAACGACCAACCTTGTCGAGTACAATACTTTTAGGTGTTCTATTCGCTACTGAGTTTTCATTTGCCTCGAATGAACACTCCACAATGCCCTGCCAGCATCGCACCGGGACTCGTCCACTGATCACTCAATAAGATAAGTAGAGAACAAGGTTTAGCCTTCTTTGGACTGTTTCGGACTTGGTTTGATAGGGTGAGAGAGTATGAACAGAAGAGTCCACTGTGCTACTGCATCGTCGGAGTTTTGGACCTGTTCATTCGAGGCAAATGAAAACACAATAGCGAATGGAACTATTGTACTAACTGCATCGATAAGGTTCAAATCATATGTACATACTTTGCTGTGACATTTACCGACGAATTTAATATTACAATGTTAGAAGTGGATATCTACTATACACAATATGAGGCGACCTGGTGCAAATGAGTGCAGTCTCCTCGGCTTCTGACATCGACTCCACCGCAGTTCACAATCCCTTCGCTCGCTGAGACTACTATCACCGACCAGTACTTCGTGTTAACCAGGACTTCGTGCCGCGTTACGTTTTGGTGGGGAATTTGTCACTCTCGGGAACGAGCTGTCACTTTTCCCCGCTAAATTTTGTGACCGCACGAAGTTCTGTTTGGCACGATGTACTGGTCGATGATAGTAACAACGCCAACAACATTCTTCGGGACAATCCACTGATCTGTACATGTATTTTATCTGAAGAACAATAAAAAATACAGTCTGCTCGATAACAAGTCTCGGTCTGTCTCCGTCCATCCACCCATAGATCTAGCGCAGTATCCAACGTGTGATTAATAGTTGATTGCTCATACACACAGCCTATCGAATCCATAACATCACCGTTTAATTTTGCCGGCGATGAATGACTGACTCCATACCATATCGGCCAATGCCGATACCAAAGTTCGTGAGCGGAACCAGATCGCTCACTATATGAGCCTCAATTCCATCCTCCTTCCCCTCCTCTTTTCTCCCCTCTTCCCCCCCCTCCTTTTCGCTACCAGTCTCCATAGCCTGCATATCTATTACCTACCCGTCCTCTCCTTCCTTCTCTTTGCCTTGCCCGTTTCCTTCTCCTTGTCATCTTTCACGAGTCCCTGCCTCTCCCGCAACACAGTTAGCCGTACCTTGTTACGGGCTCTAATCGCACTACGTTTCGTGGTCGGATTTCCCATTCCAGTGCCATGGCCCATTCCTCTGCACCCTGGATTATATCCATCCATGTCAACCACGCCGACTCTAGGGTCATCACCACTCTATTCAATCCCTTTCTACCTGCATCCTACGACGTACCCCACCCAGGCTTCGTCGTTCCATCCATTCCGCAGACCACTGCCTATCCACCATCCTGTCCTCTTCCTGCCCGTCGAGCGTCGAACAGAACAACCGACCCCCTCGTTACACTGGCCCGCCCAGACTCACAAAGACGATGCCACGACCACAGCCTGCTCTGCTCCGACTTAGATGTAGAGATAGTATTAGTATCAGCACGATAAGTATACATACATAGCCATAGTCCTAGCCTGTCTGGTATAATCCAAAATACATTCCATTGACCCCAACGCATCTATCCGTCCGGCCATCCATAAATCTGGCGCAGCGCTTACACGCGCTCCGTCACCGAAAAACCGACCCCAGGTCAGTCACCCATACTTTCAAGACCGCGTGAGTATATGCGCCTCACCCCTCCCCTCCATCCCCTCTCATCTTCACTCCCCCTCCTTCCCCTCTGCTTCATCTCCCCCCTCCTCTTCACTTGCACTGTCTAGCGCTCGCATATCAATCACCCATCCCCCCCCTTCCTTATCTTTGCCCTTATCTTTCTGATCTTCCACCAGTCCCTGTCTCTTCCGCTCCACCAACCTCGAATACTGCAACCCCTTGATCGCATTCCACACCGCCTCGCCCGCGCCTCCTCTTCCTACTCCTGTTCCTTGTCCCGCACCCGCCGCTACTCCTGCTCCTGCTCCTAGCCCACCTGCCCCCGCTCCCGCTCCTACCCCTACCGCGCCCGCTCCTGCTCCATCGTCCCCCTCATCCTCATCATCCCACAACCCCGCCCCCTCCCTATCCACATCCCTCAACTCTCTCAAATACGGAAACACCGCATCCACCACAATCCCCATCTCCATCACCTTCCTCACATCGCTTTTATCCAACCCGAAAAACCTCACACCCAACGTCTCCAATTTATGACTCGAGATTTTATCGGGTGGCGGGGCGATGGTGTCGTAGGAGCATATATCGAGTGTGAGATGTTTGAGAGCGGGGAGTAACGTAGAGATGAATTCGAATATGGACGTGTCAACAGAGCTTTTTGATGCACAGCGCAGATCGAGTGTGGTTAGGCCTGGGAAAGCCTGCATGAGTCTTTTGAGGTCGTCTTTCGAGTACGTGTCGAAAAATGGGAAGTTGAGGGATAAATAGGTCAGTTTGAACTGTAACAGTGAAGAAGCGATGGCATCGAATAATACACCGGCGTACGAATTCGTGAACGCTTCTACAAGGCGGCGGGCGTTGTACGGAATATCAGGGCAGGGAAGGACGTAGAGTTCCTTGAAGTGGTCGGTAGACGTAGCACTGTACAGCGCATCGAGGAACTGCGCCCAGTCATAGTTATGGGACTGCGGAAACTCTTGCGGTAGAAGAAACTCGAAAGTGAGGTCGTATAAAACAGGAAACTTGGCAAACGAAAACAAATGCGTCAGGTCCTCCAAGGACGACGACACCAAAAACTTGGTCAACACCGGAAACTCAAGCCCTGCATTCCTCTGTTGCAACGTAAACCCAAACGAAGCCCCATCGAAATTAAGTTCTTCGAGGGACTCGAGTTGCGATATCTCATGGAGGAACGCATGGGGCACCGTACTTCCCATAGACATGTTCAACTGCAGACTCCGGAGATTCCTGAACTTAGGGATTGTAGCGAGCGTTTCAGGATTCGGAGACGTAGCGAGGTTAAGCCGTTTCAGCGTATCCGAAGGTGCGATGTTCTGTACGAAGGTCGAGATGTCACAGATCAATGGCACAAGGCCATCAATCAACGCACACGGGCCTGGGATTTCCACCGATACCAACCTGGAGGATTGGAGGAGGTGCATGATGATGGTGAAGAATGGGGGGCGGAGTTCGAGGTGCAGTGTGCGGAGGTTAGGGAAGAGCAAGGGCGAGGGGAGCGCAGCGGCGAGAGCAACGTAGGTGGAGAGGGTGATGGTTCCAAGCGGGTGGGAGTGGAAATTCGTGATGTGGCGAACGCGAGTGCCGAGGTGGGTGATTTTGGAGATGTCGCTGGGGGTGATGGGGCCGTTGAGGCACTATGCATTACACGGCAAACATGAAAGGGATCGAAATGAGATACAGATATAAAGACGCGTCAAAACCAAACCCCACTCACCCAACACCCCACACCTACATCCAACCCACTCGGTACAAACACCACATTCCCAATAAGCCTTATAACAGGCAACAAATCAAAATCCATCCATCTCCACACCACATCTTGCGCAGGCTTGCGGAAGGCGCGACACGTGAGGGCGGCAGCGCAGAGGGCAGGAGGCGTGTCTTGGAGGACCTCGAATATTTCGGTGAGGAGGTACGGGTTGCCCAATACTGTGCGTTGTGGGGATTCTTTGTGAGATATGAGCATGATGGGGAGGAAGCTAAGGAAGCTGAAGGTGGAGGTGAAGGAGGGAGAGCGAGGGGGGAGGACGTGTAGGGAAGCGGTGGTGAGGTGTGGTGGTGGTTGACAACGATGAAAGGAAAGACAGCTCAAGTGACCATGTTCGGTTCCGTGTTGGGTCCTACGTCATCTCCATTTGGTAATCGATGTTGGTCCCATTCTCAACATTTTTCTGTCGTCAAGTCCCAGGATGTCTAGTCTTGTTGTGTACTTCGTTATGGCTGTTGACTACATTTTTGACAGCAGTGATTTAAGAGAGATGAAAGCATGCTATAATACGAAGGTCTGCTTTTTTATATTAAATATTTACTCTTCGTCTTCGACCTTAAATCCAGTTAATAGGTTGATCATTTACTGCTGCAGCGCTCGTCACTGCGTACGCGGTGTATGTCAAGTTGTTACGTCAAAAAAAAAGTGAGCTTGACGAAGTGACCATCGCAAACAGAAATTTGATGGAAGAGAGAGAAAAAAAAAACAAAAACAAGTGATACTGAACATTGGCGAATGACACAGACATAGTAACAAAAAAAAATGTAAAAAAAAGCTGCACAGCAGTGCGACACTAGGGCGAGGTAGGCGTTTATAGTTTGAGAAAGCCTCGATACGCTGGTCCGCCAGAATAGTACACACCTAGACCCTCAGCCCTATTCCGGTTTCAATGTCCTCAGCCGACTGACCATCTCCATTGAGCCTGCGGCACTTGTGACGAATAGGTAACTTTGTAGCGACAGACGAGAATTCGCAATAGTTGCAAAACGACATGTGAAGATTGAGATGCGCACGGATATGGTCTGACACGTTGTGTGGCGGCAGCTCAGTGATCAAAGTATGGACCGTGACATGATGAAACTGCCACTTACTTGCAAAGTTGTTCTTAGTGGTGAGTGTCTCGTCGCACCATAAGCACAAATAAAGGCCCTTCAAGTTGACGTGTCTTCTTCTCGCAGCCGAGTGACTCCTTGCTGATGGCACACCAACACGACTCCAGCGCTTATTTTCGATCCACCGGTAAACATCCTGTGAGAGAGAAAGGAGGTACGTGTTCAGGGTGTTACTGGCATGTGCGATTTCGGCGCCCATTCTTGCTGTGTCTCCTTCTGACATGACCTTGAAGGAAGTCATGATTTCGACGATCTTTTGCGACGCCTTGAGGTATGGATCGTCGTGCGCCACAGGGCTACGATATTCCCGGGATTGGCTCCCTCGATAGTCCACATTGGCTACCCTGCTGTGTAGCTTGGCTGAAGGAGGCGCTGGGTCAGATGTTGCAACGAGATTGAGTATTTGTTGGCGTTCTCGAGTTTGTGTGTCTTCCACCGCCCAGTCAAAGCTTCCATGAGGGAGGACCACGGTTGGCTGCGGATCTTTCGTAATGTCGGGAGATATGAATGTAGGAAAGTCCCAGAATAGAGTATTCTGAGTGAGTGTGCTGAATTCATGAGGGACTATTGGTGCGTTTACGTCGATTGCCATGAGGGGGTCGACGCTTGGCACAGGTAAGAATGTACCCCAAGAGTTGTTTGCGTTTATGCTACCATCTTCGAGCCTCTGAGCATAATGGAAACGTTGAAGCACGAGAGGCAAACTTACCTCTAGGGAGTTGCACAAGCTCATCGGAATGTCCTCGATAAAATCGTTCTATGATGGTAATGTCCTTGTGGTGGTCGGTGTGAGATGCGTCCCAACTGTTAGACATTGCAAGTGATGTCCTTCGTTGAGGTAGAAGATGATACGACGCGTCAATAACCCCTGTTTTTCACTAACTTATATAGCTGTGATCGAACTTAGACAGATTAAAATAGCTCCGGGGAAGATCTGTATCGAAGAAATTATTACTTGCAGTGTCGGGAGGTACCACCTCGGTGCGGACACGGACAGGCACAGCAGAATATATAACAACCCTAGTTCTGTTCGTAGTGATTCCTACTTTAGCACAAAAACAATACAAGCTGTATTGAACGTGGTCAATACATAACTTAAATTGTATTGGGCGAGCTAAGGTTCCGCCAATTTCACGGTGCGTGAAATAATGTATATTGAATTGATCGAGTTAAAGGACATGCCAAGGAACCGTCGGTGGAGTCCATCATTGAAATTACCGCAAAGACTATTTCAGCTATCTGGCAGGATCTGCACGATGTCAGTATAACAAGAGTGGTTCAACCTGACAGGTGATGACGGTTCTTGTTCAGTAATATAATCCAAATCTGGACTGCAGTGAAGCACGGTCTTTGTAGCACATGCCCCGGTTTATTTCGATCATACCCTTTCCCGTGGTCCGCACCAAAAGTCTGCAATGTAGCGCCGACACAGCATGCATAATTTTCACTGCGAAAAATTCATTTTCTATAGTCGAACGTGAACAGTTAATTCGTCGCCTTAGGTGCTGCTGGGCACTTATCAATACTAATGCAGATACCCTTAAGTATTAGCTGATAGCGAACCAACAAACAGTCGATACACATTGTCCTACGTTCTTAGAAGTCATGACACGCGCTGATTGAGGGACGTATCGATGAACGTGTGAACGAGTGTTAATGAACTAAAAATAACTTTGAATACAAAGGGAGTTTATCTGTCTATGGATTCAAAACGTGCCTGTCTAAAGGCAATTCAATGCCCCCTCTTCATTAATATACAGAGCAGGGTTGTTTCCTTAGGGAGTAAACAATAAATAGAGCGTATAACATACAGCCCCACGAGGTAGTGGTCATCATTCAATGGCAATAGACGTCCGATACAACCTATCACAGTGACTCATGATTAGGGACGCCATGCTGCGATGTCAAACCCTGCTTCCTCTGTTCGTGCAGTGTGGCGGCTACGAACAGATGAGTATCGGGTTTGAAGTTAGCCTGGTCCGCCAATCCGAAGGCATAGAATTCCCATAAAAAAAAAGGATGCAATCCTTGTAAAGTATAGGATGACGAGTTACAATGATGTCTGTATGGACTGTTACATTGATCACATATCCCCTGCGTAATCTGCTCAAGGTTCGGATAGCCCAATGCCGATTATCTGTGATCGCCGAAATGAATATGCGCTTGCCTCGAGCTCCACAAATATACATACCCCACATATGTCATGTTCACTACTGCACAGTGCATGTTGTATAAAACTCTATTAACTGATATCACCCACGAGGCTGTTTCCTGCTCATTGGTACCCGAGTCGTTGCAGTACTTCTGGAAAGTACACCATCCCGACTTTCCGATCGCGAGTCTCTCTCAGATGGGTTTGGTGTTGTACTTCCACATTTATTGACCCCCAAGTCCTCTTAGGCAACTCGACGCTCTGAGATGACGACCCCGACTACCAGCGTCTCTCCCTCGGCGACTCCCCACCCACACTAGACAGTCGACAAATGCAAAAAGTTCGCAATTTCGAGAGTCCGTCCCCCGGCGCTCCTGGCCTTGCTATTTTGTTATTTTCATTTTATTTTCATTGGGATGGTGCTATAGTACGATGATCAGTTTTGTCCTTCGACGTGACAACGTCTTGTTGTCTTCGATTCGACCATGTACAACAGTTTTGGTCGATTGTTTTATACAAAAGTCTAATCTATCTGCTTGTAACCTATACTCTATCGCAAAATAGCGAAGTGATAGTATAATCAAGGCCGCGTGGGGAGATCTTGGTGAAAGATAAGTGGTGGTGGTGGCGCAGATTGTGGCATGGGAAGGGAAGGTAGTGATGCGCGTTACAATTTCGTTGCGTCGACGTGTGAAAGAAGTGAAAAGGAGTGCATGGGTGGGTAGGAAGTGGAACGGAGACAGTGACGAAGACCACATAAACGAATTTAAATTCAAACGAAGGCGCCCAGACACAGGCACTGACAACAACGAGAGACAAAATACGAACACAAGGAGCGGAATATAAAGAGGCTTCCTCTTTCATTGCATGTAAACTACGTACACTACGTATGTAGAGCTATGTAATATCATAGGATAACAGAGAATTGAGGGAAAATGTCGCAATGGTTGAGGACAAGATGGGATGATGATTGGGGTGCGCGATGCCACTATACAGTAGTCCCAGCCACCGACGCGGTCACATGAGCATATCTAATCCCCGCTACCTTTAGGTAGTGGGTTTTAGTGAAATGTTCGGAGAAATTTTGGCAGAGGATTTGAATGTGGCTATGCTAGCAAGCCCATTTAGAAATTGAATCCCACCATTCGGTGATTAGTGGCTGTGCTTACGCTCAAGCCCGCAGAGGCGAAGCAAAGCCAAAGCTCTTCAAAGCTAACATGAAACAAGGTTGCATAAAAAAGGCTTCGATTTACACGCGAGTGCCAGGAGGAGTCAACCGAAGGTGGACGACGAGTGGCAGTCGTATTTCCTGTATTTTTCAAAGCCCAAATTCCATGTTCAACGATGTTAAGGTGGTAAGTACGATCTGTAGTCAAGCACCACCCAGCGTAATAATCATCGGTTACTCAAATTATATCAATAGACAGGTATATAATCACTGAACAAGTTCATGGAGATACCAAACTGAAGCAGTAATCACATCCCAGGGTTTTCTTGGCATTGTTTGCGAGTCGTTGGTCTCCCCCAGGCACCCCCTCTGGTAAAGGAAGACATTGTTGATTCAATATATCTTGGTCTTTGGATGAATTAAGTTTGATTGCATGAATTATAATATTGAGGTGCTGAATATTACATCTTAAACAGTTCGCAATCCGACTCCTCAAACTCCTTGACTTTGTGTGCATATATAGTAATATGCAGACGCAATTGTACCCAGTGTTGACTTGTTTAAACTTTCTGAATCAACATTCTATAAAAAGCATGTTCTTTGGTAGCGGGCTATGCCGCTGGTCGGCGCTATCGTTATCTAATCTACGAGATCACAATGCACGGATCCAGCGTATAAGAAGGAATAGGGGTGCGAGAGGTAGATGTGAGAGGAAACTGGGAGCCGACAGGGAGCCGAGGAAGCTTGGGAGCCAAAGCGACTCTCCAAATTAAACATTGTAATTATTGGAGCCGAGGCGACCCTTTTTGTTTGTATCACTCCAAAGTGTCCAACATCAATCCTCGTGGCGTTGAGAAAATCAGTCTGTCGTCTCGGAGATTGATGTAAGATGACCAGCGACACTAGTACAAATAAGGAAATTAAGCGAATGCGCGACGCGTGAACAAAGCGCTGATCTGAAGGAGAAGCCAAAACACAGGGGGATAAGGGTGATGGGCTCATTACCGTGGCTTGAGCCCCAAGTCCTGATGGGATGATATCATTATTTCAAGTGATATTCAAATTTTTAAGTAGAATTCGCAGGGAGGGAAGGTGAGTCAAAGCGGATAGTCCGCAAGCAGTTTTTATAACAACAGACTAGGCAGATAGAAAACGTAAGTTATTGAAAGTTAATATGGAATTTTTTGGCCATGGGACGTAAATAGTTTAGAAAGTGGGGTATACATCGTCCGAGTTGCCTTTCAAAGAAGGGTAATTCCACCGATTAACTGTTTCCGTTCGATTTGCGGCACTTGTGACGGATGGGTAGTCTGGGCGTAACGGACGAGAACCCACAACGGTCACAAAAGGAGAGATGAAGTTTGAGATGTGCACGAATGTGGTCTGCAAGATTGGGAAGCTTACTTATCAAAAATTCCAAACCATAGGCTGCAACAAGTAGGACTGGAACTCACTCGAAAAATTGAGTTTAGTCGTGAGGGTTTCCTTACACCACAAGCACAAATAAAGGCCCCTCTCATCAACGTGCTTCCTTCTCGTAGCAGAATGGGTCTTCGAAGATGGCGCGCCAATACTTTTCCTGCGCTGATTTTCAATCCAGCAGTAATCGTACTGCGGGAGAGAAGATATATAGTTAGTCAACGTTTCCCTGGCGCGCGCGGTTTCAGCATGCAACGTTGCCTCATCTTGGTTTGGCATGATCTTGAAGGACGTCATAATTTCGACAATCTTCCTTGATGCTTCGATCTGTTCATCGTTGGGTACCTGAAGACCCCGTGATGGCTGTGTTTGGGCTCCCTGATACCTTAAGTCATATCTCCGACCCGGATCAAAATGAGGTTCGCTAACCATGTAACAGTTTATTGGGGTTGGGGAAAATGGAGCGCCCATTGTCACCGCTAGCGCTTGGCTCGGAGATGGTTGAAATACTGGGAATTTTGGAGTTGGGAAGCTAAATTGGGGAGGAACGAGGGCTCGTTCTGCACCAACCGGAGGATGGAGCAAATTGGTG
This sequence comes from Panaeolus papilionaceus, assembly GCA_015501605.1. NCBI lineage: Eukaryota > Fungi > Basidiomycota > Agaricomycetes > Agaricales > Panaeolus > Panaeolus papilionaceus. The sequence goes on along the minus strand of JADNRZ010000005.1, from coordinate 1,816,689 downwards.
CCGGCCCAAAGCATAGTATCGTAGGCAAATGTGTTGGGGCCATTAGCATCCATTGGGGCATTCCAATCGAGCAAGGGAGTATTCGTGCTGGGCAAGGGTGAAAATCTACCCCAAGGCAAGTTATTTGTCATAGTGTTGGAATCTTAAATTCCATGAGCAAAACTCAGGCACAGATGAAGCGGGACGTACGTTCGGGGTTTTGAACAGGCGCGTTGTCATATCCTAGATAAGGGCGCTCCATGGTAAACTCGGAGCTGCCTTCCTCGCTGTGAAAGACGTTCCACCTATGCGGCATTTTAAACAAGATGTCCTCAGTTGTTATTGAAAAAAATGGTGGAGGGTGTTAGGGAGAGACTGACAGCACCTCCGCACCTCGTACTTAAGCGGCTCTGGGTCTGGGAAAGTGACACACCGAAGGAGACATCGCAATAAAGAAATCACCATCGAGATGATGTTTCGCGGTCCGCACGGATACGCACAGCTGAAGTGACATTTTCAGCGAATCATACGATAATTGCACATAAAGGTTTTTGATGGTGTACAGCAGGGTCAACTTAAATTCCTGAGTCTCACACTCGAATATGCATGAGAGAATTTCACGCTGGGTGGTCTCTTCTTACCAGGTATGTTCAGATCAGTTCAAAAATAACATCAGAATGTCTATGCCATGACGAGCGAGCCGAGGTGACGAGGATAGACAACAAGTGCCACTCGATTTTTACCGGGTTAGTTCAGGTCAGTTAGAAATGAGGTCAAAACATCGTTTCCTCAGCTCCCCAAAATACGGTTCAAAGCCCACATTTGGAGATGTAGCTTTGACCGGATTGGGTCTAACCGGAACTTCCTGGTCAGAATGCAGAAAGGATTACGTAGTCGCACAATCCTGTGTTCCCTTTTTGTTACACAGGTTTGCTTGTCATTGCGTGTATTCATCTACTTGCTATCGTCTCGTCATTCGTAATATGACATATCTATTTAGCATGGTGCGGAAATTTTTCGCTCTAAAATCCGCTGAGCTGCTTCGCGGCAGCTTTCAGTGCTACCGATGCAGTATGGCCAACGTCACCCGAGTCCCATGAGCAACACACGGGAGAGGGTCAACGATGATGAGACCTTGGTGAGAGATTTTGGACGATTCTAATGCCTCTTTCTGGGGTTTCTCCGTCTTTTTGAGAAACCCTTTATCTCATCAATGTTGGCATCATCATGCCGCAGTGCCCGGGATGCTTGGTGAAATCTCACAGGCTAACCCCCTCCTTGAATCGTCATTTTGGAGCTTTTCGCTGGGAGGTTTGACGGACATTGCAAAAGAAACTCTCGATTGGCATAAGGCGCTGGTGGATCTCGACGTACCAGAAATTATAACCACTTAAAAGGGTATCACGAGCTTCAATTCGGCGGATAGTAGGAAGAGCTCGATGCAAAGCTCACTTTCCTCCAATTCCTTTCAAGCAACCTCTAGAAAGCTGCTTACACATGCCAGAGGGATTATTGACTTATTTTACGTCCAAAATATAATCGAAATTGGTTGAATACTCGCGAAACTTTGCAGCTTCAAAGCAGACACAGGATCTGCTTCGAAACCGGCAACAAACAATCAGTTTTCGAAATTTTGTGTTCCCATCACCAGTGAGCGGCTCCGAACATGGAATCAGGAGGATTTCTCGGAGAAACCCTTAGAAAGGGGCAACTAGAAAACGCCGTGCAAAGCCGTGCAAAGCCGTGAACTCACTCAGCGAATTTCATGGCCTTGCCCGGCTATCAGACAATCAAATCATATTTATTTCATCAAAGAGTCACCAATTCCCGAGTACTTCTTCAATTCCACACACGCTGATGAGCGCTGCATCGATATCCCCCTATTTTTCGATTTTTCGATATTTTCCCATGCATTTCTATTCGCATCAGCGCTTCGTTCACGTGTTGCGCGTTCTTGGTTTTCGTAGTTTCGAGTATTTTCTTTCTATTTCCATGATTTTACATAGTTTTCATATATTTTATGTACCTATTTTACAAAGAATAAAAGCCTCTTTCCACCCCCATATTTCGTGTTTCATCTTCGTATTTCGTCGTCGTCGCGCCCGGTGCCCGTGCACACCTTCGTCAGCACATATATTGGTCATTTTTGTCGTATTCAGTGTTGTATTTGCCCTCAGCTCACATTACACTGGTCTGTCCTTTCCACCTCCTCACATCTCTCTCACATATCGACCCCACTAACTCGTACTGTGCGTCACTCCTTTGCCTTTCCATTCCACCAGCTTATCCCTCAGTCACACCTTCACCTTTTCACTCAGATGACCCCACGAACACATCAACGGTGTGGAATAGATACTTGAGTCGCTCGTGTAGGCCACTCATTTAATACATTTATTTTGGCATTCTTTTACTTCCTTTATTTTATCTTAAATGTTCGCCTCATCATCAAACGGGCCCAACGCTCGTACCACTAATCACGCAGCGCGCTCAACCGCGCATCAGCGCATCACGCACGCGCGACCTTTCACATCCCAAACAGGAACACGATCACTTCTACTCCTCACCACCTCCACCACTCGTTACACCTCAACAACTCCACCAATACAAACGAGACCTCAAGAACGGACTTGAGACGGGTATAAGGGCGTAGGGTTAGTACTTATTTCTATTTTAATTTTTCACTTCCACTTCTCCCTCCACCACTGCGCTTGGGAGCCTCCTATTTCGTAGATACCCTTCACCTTCGAAACACCCGCTTTCCTTGTAACTTCCCATCACTCCCCTCCATTTTACGTTCTCAATCTCCTATCCTTCAAAACCCCAACTCCCTCCCCTCTCATCGCGCTCCGCTCCTGCAGCAGTGGATTGACGACCCACTTGAGCCTGGACAACTCAGCTCAGTGACGCGTTGAGCCGGCGATGTCAAGAGGAGCGACTGGCGGCGGCAAACGCTAGGAGACTCATTTTATTTTTATTACCACAACACGGACAATTACATAGCCTAGATACAATTCTAGTCTGCATGTTTAGCGAGCCTCGAGAGCACGCGCGTGCCCAGTATTAGTTACTTCTCACTTTCTCTCATATAACACCACCCCCTCTCAATCTAAAAAGACATCTCTCGCTTTTGCCTACTTTATCTCTGTCTGAACGCACGACAACTTTGAGCATCACGAGCCGAGCTGAGCACTCCCGAGCCTGCACCTTCCCTCACTACTTCACACATTTCATTCCCTCGCTTGGGAATCCCCTTGTTATTTTGTACTACGCTCGCAACATCTTCTGTCTATTACATTCCTCACCAGAGGGCACATTCCTCTTCCACAACGGCCATGCGTGGGGCGTTGCACGGCACACTCACGGTACGCTGCACGGTACACGCACGGTTATGCACGGCTTTGCACGGCGTTTTACCTATGCCCGAAAGGGGGGTTCCCCATTAGGATCGTCCCACAAATATGGACATAATTCGGTGATTTCCCCGCAGGCCAATGGCCTTACACTCCTGCACGGGTTATCTTGACGTGATATAAAGACTCTGTGAATGGTTTCTATAGTGACTGCCAGTACCCGCTCACTGCGGTCATTAAATCCTAAATTCGTTGAACAGATCGAAATAATTATTTGTTTCGTCCATTATCTTCAAAATATGTTCAGTGAGTTTAGGTCTCGAGGACAGCGGTGTCTGATCCATGCATATTATACAAGTGAGGCGTCTCACATACTGACGATGGTGGTCACTGACACTCCGTACATAATCAAAAAAGGAAAGAGGCTATATCCAATGAACCGGCGGCTACCGACTGAACGGCTCCGAGATGCTCAATCAACGCCACCTTCAATCTCCGCTTTTGAATGCACAAATAATACTACCGACGTTCTTGGAAAGTTCTGTGTCCCTCTTATCTTTGAAGTTTTCCTCGAGGTTGGGAAACAGCAATGCACCAGCCGCAAGAAGCGGCGCGCTTTAATTGTGTCAGCCAAGTCTAACGATCTGAGACCGTGCTTGGTATGTACTTCATCTTCGAATGCGATGAGCATAGCCCTAAATGTTCTTACCTACATTATTTATATTACACATCATATCTTCCAGTCTTAAATCCATTCAGACGGTTCACCCGAGCTGCCAGCCCTACCCTAATATCAGCTCCTTCCAAGACACTATCAGAAAATATCCGAGCGCTCATGTTCGTGGTTTCTTAACTATATCGTTTCGCCTCACGTTAAAAGGTTTTTGGGCTTTCTAGTCAGCTCTTCTTCTCTATCACCCTCGTTCTGAAGCGCTAGCGCAGTTTCCTGATGCGATCAAAAATGTTGGTTTAAACATGTCGTCACTTGTACTACTGATCATGCACTTACTCGTACCAGCTCGAGCCTCGCATCCCGCTAAAGGCGCGCCTGCTCGCCTGACCTTTTCACATAGTTTGTCAGTGCAGTAGTTCCGGAGGGAATCACAGCTTGAGGAAGGTCTTTGATATCTGTATGACTTGAGCGAAGCTGAATGGATAGCTTATGCTCATGAGAGCGAGATGCATGTTGACGCAGCATGCTGAGATTGGTTTTTGTGAAGTAGTTGGAGTAGCCGAAGTTTATTGGGGGAATAAGGGACCATGCTAGCGGATCGCTGAGAATAGTTTCCCGCCAATATCTGCAAACCCAAGAAACATTCCAAGGCCGCCTGTCAATAGTTAGAAACCTAGGTCAGAATTTGGCGAGGGGATCCGGTCCCTCCAAGTCCCTCCTAAAGATACCGGTTAAAAGTTCCACTGGAAGATCGTTGATTGTGGCCACAGGGTCACCACCCTGGGACTGATGTAGCCAGCACAGGTGTTCCTTAAACTCCTGCTTTCGCTGCTGGACACGGGCCATTAGCTCATGGATGTCATTTAAAAGGTGTCCAAGATAGGCAAGGCCTTGAGACGCATTTTTGGTAGCTGACTTGACATTTGTGCGAGTCTTTGCCGGCCGAGCAGGAACAGCAGGGGTGATTGTAATAAAATCTGAAAGCATACAGAGATATTGAGACAGAGACCAAATTCACGGTATAAAAAGGGTGAGTCCTTGAGTCCTCAAATTCGTAACAATCTCTTCTGATCTATTATGGGGCTGTGCCAATCGATCCGAACTTCGAGGAAGTGTGGGGTAATCAGTCAGTCACATTCATCGGTATTCGGTATTGGGCAGTCAAATACAATGATGTTACAGTTCTGTAATTCGCCAAAGGTTAGGTACACTCTTGATAGATATGACGCCAAATCGTTCATATTGTACTCAGTACTGAGAAGATGTGCATTTGAAGTGCAGAGGGGTAGATAGAACATGACCAGGCTGCAAAAGAGTCGGAAAGACCAGTACCTATATCGCAAGAACCTCAAAATGTGTATGCAATAGCCTTGTGACTTCCATCTGGGACATAGTTAGGTTGCATACTTTCCATGACCCGATTAGACGAAGCTGAAATAACTCTCTGCCTCCAGTTTGACCCAAATCCACCCAACTTTGACTCCAGGGACTCCTTGAGTTGGAAAAGCAGAGTAACGTCTTGGGCACAGTATTGAAGGATGATTGGGTCGATGGGGCGGTGCTCAAAGACTTCGTATGAGCCTCCTTTTTCAGGAGCAAAAAGGCGAGTTCCCTGCTCTTTGGTTTTGAGCCAAGCTGCTGGTTTTCCTAGGTTGTTTTCGATACATCGAGAGAGACCGTTAAGCCAGGGAACGCGCAAGTTATTTGAGCGCCTAGCGGCAACGTCGAGAAGCTGTACGTCGAACACGTTCTGGAGCTTGACCTGATAATGAGTGAAGAGCGCATCGGAGTCGTTTCGAACGTCATAGAAGAGCTGATCAACCAAAGGGATAAGTCACAGGAATTCTCGTTCTCTGACTGGCAAGCGACATACTTTCATGACATGAGCACATTCCAGCAATCCCTTGAGGCTTTGGCCACATGGGGCCACATGGTAGAAAGTGTGCCTTCCAAGGGTTGTAATGTCTAAAATCCAAACAGTCGTAGAGTCTTTGGCGAGGATCTGGAGCATGGCCACGCGGCCATTTCGAGAGAGTTTAATGCCCTCCAAGTCGACAGCGACTTGGCGGAGGTGCGATGCATCAACAGGAGAAAGGGACTGCAAACAATCGTCCAGAGTGGCGAGGGTATCGACGAAAATAGTGTTGTAAAGGCCTGTCATCGAGGAATCAGTCGAAATGGTGATGGTCATAAAGTGAGCGCCAGCCCGTTTTATAGGAAAGGCACTTAGATCACCTGCCAGAGGAGTAAAAGAAGGTAAAATATTATCAAAGCATCTTATGTAAAATCAAGGGAAAATGCTAGAATGCACTTTAGACGGTTAATACAATATTAATGCCATAAATTAGGTTATCCATGCAGCAAATGAAATCTATAGATAAAATGGGATGCCGTAGACGATAGGCGCAGCACCTGTCAGATATTTGAGTTTGCATGCGTCGCGGGATTGCGCAACTGCAGTAACGAGCGAAGTAGAACTCGCAGCCTTTTTCTGCGTGGAAGCAAATTTGCCATTCAAAGATAGCTTATCAAAAACGGCGAGGGTGAACTTGTCAATGTCTTTGTCAGTGACATCCCAAAGATTGGCAACGAGTGTGGGGCTATGGGCTTATTAGAGCACTATGCGCCGAGAATACGAAGGAGAAGACTAACCAGCCAGCCAGCATATAATTGTGGGGGGTTCCAGTTCGGTCGAAGTCGCCCATATCACGTAGGGCTCCGGAAGAACATCCCCAAAGCATTGTTGCCGCACATGTAGGAAGGCTGCGGATTTTAAAAGAGCGGATGTATTGCTCCCCTCCGCCATGACCGAAGTATCTATAGACGCCCACGTTAGGAGCCAAATATTTGTTAAAAGTGAAGGAGTCGAGCTCACACTACAAGATCTTGTGTCTTGAGGGTATTAACAAACTGCTGCTCGCTGACAGGCTTTCCTGTGACGCCGTCCCAGCCCATTTTAGCCACGTTCGCAGTCCAGTCGCGGAAACGTTCTTCAGTTCGAACCAGATCGCCGCTTGGATTAAGGATGTAATATCCTTTCCGGGGATCCACAGCGGCGCCTTGAGAAGGTTCATGACGCTGGCCCTGCGATTCCCGTTTCCATTTCGCAAAAGCTAGTCTGTCGTGTAGGAACTGGATACCCGGAACCCGGCTGACACTACGCCCACGGAGGACCGGCATACTTTCCCAAGGGAATCCTTGTACGTTCTTGTCAAGGATCAAGAAGAGGTGCTCATCAGAGGCCGAGCGATTCTTGCTCGTTTTGGACGAATGCTCCTCAAGCACTGCACGCACGTCTACGACTAGCCTGTCGACATCGACTTCCGCGATCGCAATGGGAACGCCGTGGAACTGGTAAAGGTCGAGGATGAAATAGATAACGTCTTCGATTTCTTCATCGCGGCACTTGGGCGAAAGAGTGGAGAAGCATCGCACAAGGAAGTCGTCAAGAACAAAGTCAGCAGGGGACTGGGAAACTGGCTGCGACATGCTCTTTTTATGCGTGGAAGGCCCTCTGGTCTTTTTCTCCTTGATATACAATGCACGATGAAACACTTTCTCAAATTGGGAACGCAAGTTAGCAATGTCTGAATCAGAGCAATTAACCCGAGGGTTAAAAATGGTCTAAAATAAAGGATCAACATCGGGTCACAATAAGTCAGGGCACCAGGATACTTACCTTGAATGCACCTAGCCAGCAGTACTCCATGTTCTCCAAAAGTTGACGAATGCGTGAGTCGAGATCCCAACGCTCCTTCCACCATCCACGAACAGCTTCTTCATTATCCTTGACATTGACCGCATCTTTAATACACGCGTCGCTGGCCTCGATGATGGCATGCATCTCTGCCTTGGCAGCGTCGAACGACAAATGATCCTCGTCTTCCTGGTCGCGCCGTCCGTTGAGAGGAACACAGAAGATCAAGGGGTTTTGCTCGGAACCTCCTTCCTGGCGGGAGATAAACAAGGTGCTCTTGTCCTCAGTCACGTTGACGCTTATGACGATCCAGTTTGAAGGGAGACCTGCCGCTTCAGAGACTGACAGGGAGGTCAAGTCCAAGGTCTGATCTTGATATCGCTTGCGAACGGCGTCCCAATAGCTTCTGATAGAGTTCTCCCCCTCTTGATCTACTTCATCGTCTTCCACTTCCTCGTCAGAAAATGAGCGCATTCTGCGTTCGGCGTTCGGAACGACTGATGACCTTGTGATAGAACTTCCATCGGCTGATAGAAGAGGCCACTGCATATCGTCAAGGCACTGTGTTTCGGGGAATTTGCGATCAATAACTTCTATCATTTCTCGTCGCAGTCCAAGAGCGACGGAGTTATCTGTCTTATGAATTTAACACAATGGCCGGCTTTGGGACATCATGAGGTACAGGTGCTTACCAAGGAGAGAAGCCATAACATTAGGAGCACCAGGCCTCTTGTCACCCAAAGAAGTTCTGAAGCCATGGATCAAGGCCAACGACAATGCGGCTTGACGAACGTTGACGATGTTGCCTTTCGTTGCTGTGAGATGTAAATGGGACCACAGAAGCTTCTCGGCATTGCCCAATGCGTCCAAGATATCAGCAGTCGAGACTTGAGCAGAGTCTTTGCTGTCCTTGCCGAGCGCGAGCATACCCATAGGAACTGCTATGGCTATAGGCATACTATAAGTGTTGTAACACTGACGGATAAGAATGACGCATACTCGACTCAGTGAGAGATGATAGAAACAGGTCTGTGCGGAAGCGACCGTAGACACTGTATAAGGTCAGCCTAGCCATAAGGGAGTCCTCTTCCGCCTGACATGAGAGTTAGTATGCACTAGGACTAGATAGGACAAACAGGTACCTTGTTCATGGAAGTTGAGGATAAGGTCAAGAGTTTCTCCAGTGTCGAGTCGAATGCATCACCCATTTCGTCTCGTAATTTCCATACTAAAAAATGGCACAAATTAATCACAGATAGAACACAATCAATAGAAAATGCTGACATTGCTTTCGGAAGAGAGCCGCCAAAACATCTGGGGCAAGGGTATCCAACAAGGAAGTAGATCTTGATACACTGGATGATCTACGAGGTCTAAGAGATGATCAGCAAAGATACGTTGGATAGCTGATATAACCCACCCAAGGGAGGAGGTAACATCAAAGCCCTGGAACGCCGTATTCAGCTCCTCCAACATGGCAACCGTCTGCTCAAACACGTCACTCGCATCCTCCGTCCCCGCACACCGTTCGTTGTATTCCAAATGGAGACGCTTCACAACAGCAGCGTCCAACCCGGGAATATCCTTGATAATTTCTGAAGCTTGCAGAATGTATGAAAGCGCGTCTTCCGTTTGCCCAATGTAAAGGTTGATTTCAGCCCTCTTTGCCAGTGCCCTACTAAGCATCGAGGGCGCGTTCAGCTCCCTGGCAAGGTCTGTGGCTTGCTTGATAAAGTATTCCGCTTCTCTTGCAGAGCCTCGCAGGAAGTAGAGTTCAGTAAGGGAGAAGAGAGTGCTGAGCACCCCCTCTGAGAGTCTCCATTCCAGTCCATCTGATAAAGGATGCTTTGGAGGTGGTGATGAAGGGTTAGTAGGCAGAGTTTTATCTGTGCCTGAAGAACCTGTCAATGCGTTCTTCATGCTGCCCATATCAAACGGATCAGACTCCTTTGATGACGAAGGTGCTGGGTTGAGTCGAGCAAGATTGTCGACTGCACGTGTCCAAAGGCGAAGGGATTGCAAGAGCGCGTCCATGGCCGCAGTGACATCACCTTTGCAGTACTGAAGGGAAGCAAAGGCGTGCGCCGCCATGGCTGTAATTTCGAGGACTTTGGATCGTGCATAAATTTTCTTGAGCGTTGATTGACCATGTTGTTCCAATCCCAGATCTTTGGAAAGCTCAAACGCTTCTAGATAGACAGTGGAGCTGGAAGTGGGATGTAATTAGATGGCATGGGGAGTAAATGATGAAAACATACCCGCTTGGAATGTCTTCAAATGCTGCCAGTGCCTCTGCATACCGCAAAATAAACCTTACAGACACGTCTCGTGAAATCTGACCACTACGAACGATGTCTAACGCCTGGTTGAACACAGTAGCAGCTCGTTTAAGTTTTCCGAGCGCGACGTATTCTTGAGCCAAATCGATAGAAACTGTGACAAAGGCTGGGGAGGCGATGGATGATGAGCGATGATTTGTTAGATGAACAAGGGTAAGCCATACCATCACTAGCGACACCAGCACTGCGTTGTGAAAGTGTCCTTGCCGCGTCTAGAACGTGTGCTTTCTGAAGGATTAATGACAACAATCCAAGGATCCGTGATGTCAATTCTGAAAATAAGCCTTATTAACGCTCTAAGAACGGTAGCAAGCAATACGTCACATACGCAAGAGCGATAGGAATTTATTAAACTCGTCGAAAACGAGGCTAGATTTCAGCACAGTGGCAACACCAGCATCCAAAGAAGGTCGAGGTGGTGTTCTTGGTGCATCAACAATCACTGTTTGGGATACTGTCCAGCCAAAGTCAACATATAGCCTGATGGCATAGAAACCCAGGATCAACCACGTACCAGTTCTTCCCTTATTCTTTGGCGTAACAGGATGGGCACCAGTGCGAGATCTTGCTGGTGCCTTCTTAGGTGCAGGTGGTGGAGCCCTTGACCTGGTCACCCTTGTCCGTCTCGGCGACGCAGCCTTCGACACTTTCGCCAACCTCGGTGAAACAGCTTTGGCTCGCTTCCCAAACTTAGGGCTAGACACCCGTTTACTGGCCCGTGGGGTATAATGGGCAGCATGCGTGACCCACTCTTTCATGAGAACGCAGGCCTGCTCTGATCGTGTCTTCATGATGGAGCTTTGCTCACTGTCAGCACGCTTGTGGGTGTGAAGTGCTACCCAAAGGTGTGCTGCGACCCGGTATTGGTAGGTGTAGGTGCTTAATGATGTGTCATCTCCCAAATCCTGAACGATTCTCGTCAAGAAAAAAATGTCGATGGAAAATCTGGTAGACCTACCTCTGAAGAGAGTAAATCCTCGACCTCATCCACCATCGCATCTACGGAGTCATATCCCAGGGCGCCACAGATACCACTCTCTGGTTCCCGATACAAAAATTCCAAGCACCTAATTAGGATCCTGCTCCTCTTCACCGGCATCTTCACGTCTTGAGACAAATCATAAGTGGCCAACGCATCCTTGAGTGCGTGGATATAGAGCTCCTTGACGCCGTATTTGCCTCCTTGACTATCCAAGTAGTCCAACTGTCTCTCCAAGAGTATTCCGATAATGGCAGGAGGGAGGTCAACTTCATCCAATGAAGAAAAAATGGGGGAGGACGAGGTGGAGGAAGACTTGGTGAGTGTTGAGCTCAGTGACACTTCTACGGGCGGGAGAAGAAGTTCACATGTCCCGATGAATGTTACGCGGTCGACGAGTGAAGTCAGTTGACCAAGTGCATCCTTGGTAGACGGGTCAAACAGCGCTGAAGCGGGAAGAAGACGAGCTTGAGATGTGAGGCCGGAAACGTCAAATGGGAATGTGTGAATTGCTCTCGTATAGGAGTGGTATGCATTCTATGGGTAAAGGGTTAGGTACATGAGACACGACAGGATAATCTTTTGGGGTACCTTCTTGTCGCCGTTCTTGCTATAACATATAGCTAACAACTCCCATCTCCGATAAAGCTGTTCCTCTAGTTGAGCCCATTCCTTAGCCCTCGCTTCATCGTATGTCCTTGTCGACTTTCGCGAGAGATTCAGGGCCTTGCCACCAATATTACATGATTCAATGAGGAACGGTACCGCGTTTCCGTATCTGGTTATTTGATAAAGGGTTCCAGCAATGTTATAGTGCGCCCCTGATATGCAACGAAGATAATTTGGAACATCCAGCGCATCATCTGAGCTCGCTGAGCTCGCCTCTGAAGGCAGCTGTTCCACGATAGTTTCCGCAAGCTTGAGATAATCATAAGCTGGGAGATAGGAATTGGGGTCTTGGGCGTTCAGTCGTGTGCGAGAAAGTGAGAAAAGAGTGTCAAGGGCACGATTGGCGTTATCCTTGATGATGGAGGGTGACTAGGAAAGTCGATGAATACCACTCTAATCTAGCAAAAATAAATGATACTTACGGCATCCGAAATAGTGATCTGCATGCATGACACGCAGGCGTCAAGCAAGGTTCTGATGGACTCGCCATAGGGTTCTATCCGTACAGAAGGTGATTCCAATAATCTCAGAGCGTACCGGCGCAGTCGTTCAAAAACTCTGTCAATCTTCCCTGACAGGCGAGCTAAGGTGGCATCTTCCTTCGACGGACTCTCAGCTGGTGGATCCACGGAGCGTAGATAACGTTGAATTTCGCCAGCATTCAAAACCTCAATACACGCAGCAAGCTGGGAGTTACCTAAGAATGTCCAGTGAGATTGGGGCCATAAGGTAGACAAGAAACGATCTGTACCTGCTGTGATCTCAGGAGCGTCTTCCTCAAACTTGGACAAGGTCTCCATCACCAGGGTTCCTTGGGATAACGTGTTGAAGATCTTTGCAGCTTCCACGTGAATGGATTGCGTCTTTACAGGACTTCGCATCCCAGGGGTCAATTGTGCTGAAGGTTTGACCGGACTTGCTGAAAGAGACGAAGGGCCTCCAGTCTTCTTCATCAAAAAATCGATCATTTGAAGCGTGGCGACATCCCCTGCCTGAAAGAATGTCATCACTGCGGTCTGGTAGGATGAGAAAAAAAATAGGACTCGCCTTTCTGGCAAAAATAGTCCAGTATTCACAAAAGGCTGCAAACGACACGTTGGTCTCATCACAAGCCAAAAAACTGGCGTTGTCCGCTCGCTTCTGAGTTATTTCAAGCAATTCGCTGTTCAACTTCAGAATCGCTTCTGATGCGGCTTTTTCCGCATCTTCATTCCTAGGTGTGGACTTCACGAGAACTTTGGTGAATTTAAGAGCCTGGTCCCAAAAGTTGTTGGATTCAATAACACCTGGAGATGTTGACGCTAAACACTTCAAGGCGTAAGCCCTCAGATTGAACGAGGTTAACGGCGACGTCTCGGCAGACTTTGGTCCAGATAGTGGATTGGAGGATGGTTGAGGTGCACAGATGCGTACTAGCGAGCTATAAGTTCGTGTCAACACAGAATCGTTGTGCTTTGTTGGCAGTGGTGAAAATGCTGGCATCCATTCTAGGACAGAGTGTTTGCTCGGTGTCGCCAACGTCTTGGAGATGCCATCGAGTGATTTAGGGGCGAGCTGCGTCTGTGCTAGTGCTGTTAAAGCATAGGAGAAGTAGCTGGAGACAACAGTGAGCAGAGTGGTGTCTGTGGGTGGAGGGCTTGGTAAAGGGATGTAAAGGAACTCGAATGGTGATGTTGGCTTCGTGAGAGATGGCTCGTTCCCAGTAAGCCTGTAGACGAGTCGTTGGTGCAAGTCGCAGCTAGCGCTCAGAGCTGCGTCAGACTGGGTAGCAGGTCAGTCGACAAAGCGAATTTCGGAAAAGCGTGACTACTCACCATCTCTAAAGCCACCAGCTTTCCCAAAACGCTCAAAGCAGCCCGTTCCACATCCAGATCGTCGGGAGATAATTTCCTCAGTATAGCCAGATGTTTTGTGCATGTCGTTATAGCCGTATTTACAGTTGAAATGGTTGACTTCGATGCCGGATTCGCTGATCTTTTCCAACCTGCCTGCACAACGCCTGATAGCGTTTGTGAAGATGCATTTACCGCTTTCATAGCAGACAACTTCATCGTGACTTGATCATTCTCTTCCTCCTTCTGCTTTCCCTTTCCACCATCAAGAACGAGCCTCGTGGCAAGCTGATCTGCTAATTGGTCCGTGGTGGCCGCTGTTGATTTTGGTTTGGTTATCCGTGTTGAGCGTGAGGTAGTATTTCGTTTTGAAGTACTGGCCATGTGCTCTATATTGTTTAGATAAAATTAGTGGTATAAGAGACGAGATGGGAGCAAGAAATCAAAAGCTGTGTTAGAGACGAGAGTGAGAAGAAGGTCCCCGGTCAGGACTCAGAACTGAGCTCGTTTGAAATTGAATGACCCACGAAAACGCGATCACGTGATTGTCATTTGTCTGTCAATGCGACCGTGGCGGTGGGTGTAGCCCCTGGTATGCTGTGGTCTGCTGTCGTATGTAAATACTCTCAGTAAAATACACGCCCCACATCATAAATATTGTAAGTTTGACCCTTCACTCAGTTCCAGAGTATTATTGACGTGGACGTTTACATAACGAGAACTTTTCCGAGGACAGCGCACATGGAGTTATATCCCATAAATTTAGGAGGACGGAAGGGAGCTCCCACCGAGGGACTGATTCACGAGTTTACTTATCTGACTGCACAAAGGCGCATATGGATGTGAAAAAGCAAACTTTTTTGGGAGTGGGGGCTCCCTGTGCGCCGCAAATCCCTATACCTATGCCCGAGTCGATTGATAATACGAATGGCTGAGGAGCGGGTTGGAAAGCTCAAGGATTGTTACTGATTGTGGGGTATGGTGGTAATGGACATATTCATATCTTAATTTCCGCTCGCAAGACGGGCGTAAGAGTGGCCATCGATTGTTATCAATCCGCATTCAAACTCTAAAGTACTATTGGTCGTAGTGGTTAGCCTTCGTGATGTCCTTGAATGGGACATAAGCAATGTCGAATCTTCTAAAGCCAGGCTGTACGAATAATTGAAAACGGTTAGAGTGCTGGTGGGTGGTCCATTCGACATTGTCAATCGTAGAATTCGCGGCACAATATAAACACTAACTTCGTTAGTGCACTTGTTAGCGTGCTACTTAGTGCAATGTACATGCCATGGCCACGATGTATCGAAGCACCACGACGACGCCACTTCCATGCCGGACCTCATCATCAAAGACAGGATTGGAGAACGGGGGTGGATGGTGCCAGCCGTTGGTTCGAAACTTGAATAGTAAAGGCTAGCTCCGTATGGTGTTTCCTTGTAGGCGTGCAAGTCGTTGCGCAATGCAGGACATACTACCAAGGGGAAGATGTGTTGGGGTTATGGAGCCGGTCAATCCGGTATTCGTAGTTTATAACCTTATTAAATTGTAACCTTGATTACTCAGAAGGTATATTTATAACTTGTTATCTAGGTGTGAACTAAGCAAGGACATGTGATGCATGCCAAGCCTGCTATTGTATTTTGATTACTCGAAACAAAGGCTACTCCTCACGGAGAATATCATGAGGACGGGGGATTGCATGCCAGTGATGAAACACGGGGAGTGAACAATCTCGATACAAAATATTGTCTTGCCTACGTAAGAAAATATGTTGAGGACATCTACGGAACAGAGAGGATTCTGCCAACTGCAAAAAAATTGCAGAGGCGTAGAAAAGCAAACGATAATCACTGAGCTGTGCCGAGACACATTTACCCATCATAGCATGAGCACGCAGAGTCATGTCCCTTGAACGAGAGTACCCAATGTTTGCGCGGCATTCGCCTTGCACGAGCTTGGCTAACTCCTGCCAAATTTGGAGAGCAATCGGAATCTACACACTGTAACTGCCATAAACGAGGGCGTCCATACATGAGGCACAATGGTTGTAACGATAAATTAGGATAAATTGAACATTTATTAGAATTAGAATTACTAGAGGAGGACGTGGAATATCACCTAAAAAGAGGACACTTCCGTTGGGAATAACCATTCAAAAAGTTAATGAACCCAGATAGCCACATACCGGAAATAATCAAGGTTGGGAGAGAGGATGACAGAAAGAACATCGGGGCAACCAATGTACGACATGTGTCGCAAAACTGCCATGACGCAAAAGGGGGGTTATTAAGCTGCTTTTGCCGAAATAGGCCGAGAAGCCGACACTCGGCATATGTAGCACGGTTAGGACCGAGACAGTGGAAGTTTTTTCAGATTAACCAATATCCTTCAGACTTACACAGCCCACCACTAAAGTAGCGAAAATATCTCAAAACCTAGAGCAGCAAGGATTAGGTTTGTCGCACCTTACAGAGCATCGGCATTGGTCTTTCGAGGACCGGAGGAGGCGATGACCGGCAGAGTTTCACTTTCACTTGGAGTATGCTTTATATGACTTGGATATGGCACAGGAAAGATTGGCATAGTGCCCCTTGGACCCGAAGGGCATTCCGCGATCATAGGATATCCGTTGTTCCGACCCCGAGACGAAGGATGCTGAAGCTATAAATGGTAGTTTACAATGTTCATCCTGCACGCTTACCACAGCTTCATTGGAGGCTTAGGCGCCTAAATTTAGGCGCCATCGAAGGACTCGAGCTTTGGTGTTGACCCCTATCTCAGCAATTTCAAACAATGCGAGGGTGATTATCCAAGGATAATCTACCATCACTGTATTCGCTATTCATTACCGTCTATTGTCGTCATTACCCAGGTGTCACTCTTGCATTACTTTGCTGTCATTGTGCGTTCCAACTCACTTTATCTGTTGTGTATTCCTGATTCTCCAGAGGATCGGCTCATCAAGTATTTTATATTGAACATAGAAGGAAAGTATACGCCGTGTCCGATTTCCTGTGCATAAAGTAATCTATCCGCAGGATACCTTCAATGTTCGAGTCTCCGGGAGGGAAACAACGTTCATATCTGTCGGGCATAAATACGTCATTGCGGTGAATGCAAGGTCTCGAACTGCGGATCAGCATTTGGGTATACCGTCATGGTGTCCTCGCCTCCGTTGGTTCCACATAAATCACAGCAGCCGGTATCGTCGGTAACGTACAGGCTTCGTGCTCATTTGGCTTATAAACATTGATATGCTAATGGTTTGTCAAGTATTCACTGAAAATTGCTATCGCTATTATCAGGTGTCTTTGGCTGTACCAATAAGTATGCTGTGAATATCAGACATCAGGGTACCGAGGCCCAGACGTATAAGTTAGGCGGCCGACATCACGATCACTGATCGATGATCTCGGAGGTGTTATTTTTAGAATTAGGACCTCGTGCGGTTGTCCCTTCGATGGCCACAGAAAAGATGCAGAAGCTTCGAAGCTTCGCAGCAATTGTTGTGGAATAAGACTTGAAGATGGTCAGGCGGATATTAGAGGTGAGCGGTGCACCTTTGAGAAGCTCTATACCTAGGCTGCGTGATGTCAAGCTCAATTCCGAACCAAAACATACTGCACATACTTCACCGCCTCATGATCCGTCAGCATCGCCTCAGCTTAAATACGCCTTGGCATCAAGAAAAACCTTTCCTATTTCATCTGTGGATCCAATATTCAGCCTCTTTGATCTCGTTAGTCCTTACTTTTGCTTGGACTTATCGTCGTGGATATAAGTAAGCCACTTTCTCTGTCGCAAAGATCAAGACGGAGGGAATATAGTCGGTGCTCAACAGCTTTTCTACGACTGCGAGACCCAGAAATTGAAATTCGGCTGTATTTGAACCGGTCACTGATTCCTAACTGATTTAGCGCTGACTCGTTCTATCCCTGCTCCGTAGGACTCGGTTGTGTCGCATCTAGGAACGGCCTTCAATCGTGAGATGACTCATTATTAGCACATGCTAGCCATTCCTTTTAGATCCACATGATGGATGTCAAGTAGATGTCTTGCCACCTTCAGGTAATCTTCGCGTTTAATGGTGGAATGGAGTTATTATATACAGCTGAACCAAGCGGAAACCGGATACAAGAGGTATTAAAGGCAGACTTATAGTCGAGGATATCACCCCAACATAAATTGTATCTACACCAACACCATCTTAGCACGTGTCTAAAATGTCAGACTATCAATCTCAACCCTACTATTTTGACAATAAATTCTCTGGTGCGTCTTTGGTCCTTCATCACCATATCGCTTCAATAACTGACAAGGTGCAGGCTTCTTCCTGCACACGACATCCCCTTTCTTAGTGACTGATACCCTGCTTTCAGATCGGAGCGACTCTGACACGGACATGTTAAATTCCAACCTCGATGGCTGGGAGAGCACCTACTGGGAAGGGATACCCACAACCACCCCCTTATATCCTTGCCCCGTCCCGGAATCGTGCGAATCCCTTCGTCAGGAAGATAAGAATTTGGAGCAACTGATTGGAGCCACATTTAGCCACCCAGATCAGGACAAGGTCCCCAGTATCGTTCCGGAATCAAGAGCAATCGAGAGAGCTGCATCTAGCAATTTGGTCCTGAGCTCCGTGTCATACAAGAACCCGTTTTCTGATCGAAGAAGTGCAATGGAGCCTCGAAGTGTTCTTGAGCGTCGAGCGTCCGATGCTCGCTTCGTCGAAGCATCCTGGCAAATCATCGAAATTATGTCCTCGGTACGATTCTACCCCAATCAAGGCAATACGGAGACAAATCCAGCGATTGACAGAGCCACACAACAATTGGATGCCTATATCTACTCTTTATCTGAGGACGTTTCGTCCTGGATCACAACCCAGCGTCGTCCACGAGTTGGTGTATCGTCTGCTAAAAGACACGCAGTCGCGAGGCGGAAGCACGTAGAGAAGAATGGTCTTCACCTCTGTCTCTGGTGCAAGGATACTATTACGGCGAGACTTAACCTTGCTAGTAAGTCTCTTTTTCTCTCCGATGTTCAAGCGCTGACGGCGGCATCTCTTCAAAATTTTAGATCACGTTCGGGCGCATCTCAATCTTCATCTTTCGTTCTGTAGAAACTGCGACTTTTCATCTGTCTCACCAACTCTCCCAGCTCGACACAAATGCCTCAAGTAGGATGTGCAGGTGGTGGAGCCCTTGACCTGGTCACTCTTGTCAGTCTCGGCAACGCAGTCTTCGCCACTTTCGCCACCATCGGTGAAACAGGTTTGGCTCGTTTCCCAAATGTGAAGCTGAACACCCATTTACTGGCCCGTGGGGCATAATTGGCAATCGTGTTCGACGGTATTGGTAGATGTACTCGTGGTCACAAAAATTAACGTACCTACTTTTTATGGACAAGATTCGGAATTTCAATTGTACACTAATATTAATCAGGTAATTTAGATATTATTTGCAAAATTTGTATCTTAATTCGACCATTTTTGACATATACACGAGTAGGTGTGTAGTGACATGTCATGTCCAAATAATCCTGGTGTCAATAAAAGATATTGATGATTAACCTGGTAGACCTACCTCTGAAGAGCGTAAATCTTCAACCTCATCCGCCATCGCATCAAAAGAGCCATAACCCAGGGAACCGCAAATCCCACTCGACGCCATCTTTCCCTCGTTGACTATCCAAGTAGCCCGGCTGTCTCTTCAACTGTGTTCCGATAATAGCAGAATCTGGCCTTGTCCGCTCACTTCTGCGTTATTTCAAGCAATTCACTGTTCAACTTCAGAATCGCTTCTGATGCGGCTTTTTCCGCATCTTCATTCCTAGGTGTGGACTTCACGAGAACTTTAGTGAATTTAAGAGCCTGGTCCCAAAAGTTGTTGGATTCAATAACACCTGGAGATGTTGACGCTAAACATTTCAAGGCGTAAGCCCTCAGATTGAACGCGGTTAATGCCGAGGTTTCGGCAGACTTTGGTCCAGAAAATGAATTGGGGGATGGTTGGGGTGCACAATGGATACTAGCGGCTATAGGTTCGTGTCAACACGGAATCGTTGTGCTTTGGCAGTGGTGAAAATGCTGGCATCCATTGCAGGACAAAGTGCTTGCTCAGTGATGTGCGTTTGTGCTAGTGCTGTTAAAGCATGGGAGAAGTAGCTGCGGACAACAGTAAGCAGAGTAACGTCTGTGGGTGGAGGGTTTGATACGGAGATGTCCAAGGACTCGAATGGTGGCGTTTAGCGATGTTGACTTCGTTAAAGATGGCTCATTCCCTGCAAGTCTGTAGACGAGTTGTTGATGCATGTCGCAGCTAACGCTCAGAGCTGCGTTAGACTGTGTATCAGGTCAGTCTACAAAGGGAGTTTCGGGAAAGAGTGACTACAAAATGTAAGATAGAGAACTCGTAAGAAGCACATGCCAATGGCGGACACAGCCAATCAAGGGAGATAAATGTCATTGAGCAGATACTCGAGAACCCATCTCAGTTTCCAGATCTCACTTCGAAGTCAATACTTATTCAAGCAGTGGACTATTCTACCTATGACGCCACAGTCCCTGGTTCCTGACTATGTAAGACATAGGTGATGATGGACAGTGCTTTGCTTAAAACTGAGTGCTGAGCAGTGAGTAATTGAGTGTTCCACATCCAGATCATCAGGAGATAGTTTCCTCAGTATAGCCAGATGTTTCGTGCATGTCGATATGGCTATATTTACAGTCGAAAGGGTAGACTTCGATGCCGGATTTCGCTGATTTTTTCCAACCTGCCTGCACAATGCCTGATGGTGTTTGTGAAGATGCATTCACGGCCTTCATAGCAGACAACTTCATCGTGACTTGATCATTCTCTTCCTCCTTCTGCTTTCCCTTTCCACCATCGATAACGAGCCTCGTGGCAAGCTGATCTGCTAGTTGGCTGTGGTGGACGCTTGTTGATTTCGGTTTGCATTGGTTATCCGTTGATCGTGCAGTAGTACTCCGTTTAAACGCATCCCTTAGATGGAAGTGGTAATACAGAGCAAAGAAAAAACCAAAATATGTGTTAGAGATGTAGTGAGAACAAGGTCAGAAGACTCAGAACTCGTTGGTTGCTCGTCGGAACCCAGGAAACCGAGAACGCGATCACGTGATGTCACTTTGTGAGGCAACGCGGCTTGAACGCGACTGGTACTAGGGATTCCCATATCCCGAACGGAAGGTGCACTACACGACGTCGATTGCATTTTTGAACCTTTGCCATGTTTCATAGAATTATCGTTAGGCAAAAATAAAGCTTTTGGGCGTGGGCGCTGTGTTTGTGTGGGCTTGCCTGTTCCCGATGCGTTTAATATTTTGGGTGAGGAAGCGGACCGGAAAATTCACCGAATGTCAATGGTTGTGAGATATGTCGGTAATGGACACAAGGATATTTGTATCTTAATGTCCACTCTCAAGGCGAGTGGAAGAGCAGCGGTTGATTGTTATCAATTTGCATTTAATCCTGAAGTACTATTGGGCGCCAGCATTCTACCGGTACCTCTGGTCATCATGGTTTGCCTTCGGGACGTTCTCGAATTGGAATGCAAGCTCCGGTTGTATCTAATCTTCAAAGGTTTGCTGCGTTGCGAATAAATTGATGCTATTTGAGTGCTGGCAAGTGTTATATTGCCAATCGGATAATTCACGGCACAATATAAACAACAGCTTCGTTAGCGTACTCGCTAGCGTACTAGTACAATGCACATGCCTTGGCCACGATGCGCCCGAACACCACGCAAACTTTACTCCCGTGCCGGACCTCGTCACCGTCAGGATTGATTTCCACGAGGACAGGGTGCCAGACGTCGGTCTCGAAACAGGAAAAGCAGGCACCATATAATATTTCCGATCCGCATGCGAGTCGCTACGCAATGCAGGGTATACTACCATAAGGAATAGGGTTACACACACTCGAGACATTCAACTGAGACCGTTTTTATCAACAGTGAGATATATACGAGGTCCGCAGTTAGTGACACATTCAACCTTTCACTGGAAATATTTCGAGTATTTCAGTTGACTGCAGTTTATATTCTCGATTCGCTGCGACCAATGACTGCCGCCCATACTGACCACTGCCCAAGTCAGCGTTTGTCTTCGTGTAATGACTTCTGCATATTTCAGCAGGTATCTCTATCTTGTCAGCAGCATCGATAATTGATCTATGAGGTCTAAATATATCTCGCAACCTGCCAGTGGGAATCGCGCCCTTCGTCCGGGAGGAGAATTGAAAGTTGCGAGAATTAGGTTTGCCATGCTTTATGGAGCTCGAGTATTGACATTGACATTTCGAGGACCCGGCCCCAGAGCAGGAGCGGTAGAGTTTGAATTTCAGTGAGAGTATGCTTGGCAATGATTCTTGCCCTTGTTAAATGGAAATATGGGTACCAGAAGATCGTCATATCGCCCCTGATCCCCAAGGCCATTCCGTGGTTTTAGGACATCCGGTATCCCGGCCCTGGGACAAAGCATACATTCTGAGATGCTAGAGCTATAAATGGTACCTTTGGATATGATTACTTCAATATGCGAATAGCGGTGCTCACATTATAATCCTCCAAAACAACGTGTAGTCATAAAACAGGATTGACCTTTACCAGTTTGAGTTCGAAGCAATTGCCGCAGCCATTTTTGTCCAAGAAGGTCCCAGTCGCTGCGGCTCCGAAGCGTTTTTTGTTTTTGTTTTTTTGACCCAGCATCTGGAAGCAGCGTCATAAAATTGCCCGATTGTACACAAGATGAGGCACAAAATTCTCTGGGATTCATCTCTATGGGGCGTATGAGCACCGGACCAACATTATCGCCCCAAATGTTTGCAGCGCGTACCGCAGTGCCGGAAGCTTAAGCGCCTAAGCTTTGGCGCCTTTGAATAACTCGAGCTTTTGTGTTGGCCACTATACTGTTGATTTTAAACATTCTGCGGAAACTAGGGCCTTGTAACGAATTATTCTTGAAGAAGTTACCACCAGAATGTTCGTTATTAATCCAGTGCCGTCTGTTGTCGTCATTACTCGGGTGTCACTCTTCCATTTACTTTTCCAGAATTGTGCACTCCAACATACTTTGTCCGTTGTATATTTCCGGTTCTCCAGAGGACCGACTCATTAGATTTTTTCTATTGAACATACTGCTGAGGTAAGTAACGCAGGCGGTCCTGTCTTTCGAGCTAGGACTCAGGAATGTCTACGCCATGAGCGATTTCCTGTGCATAAAGCAATCTAACCCCAAGCTGTGTTCAATGTTTGAGTCTCGGGGAGGGAAAAAAACGTTCGTATCCATTCGGATTAATTCGCCATTGGGCGGTGAATGCAAGGTTTCAAACTGTGGATAGCATTTCGGTATAACGTCGTCGAGTTCCTGCCCCCATTAGTTCTCCGCAAATCGAAGCTGCCGGTGTTGTCGTTCAATTGACCTATAGACGTTGACACAATGGTGTATCAAGCGTCCACTGAGATTACTATTATTGTTATTAAGTGCCTTTGGCTGTGCCGATAGTATTTGCGTCAATACAGTCTCGGTCATCAGGGTAACGGGGTCGAGACTTATGAGTTAAATAGCCGAATCACGATCACTGATGGATCGATGATCGATGATGAGTTTCATTATCGCAAGAGTCAAGACCCTCCCGGATCGGTTGTCCTTTCGATGGCCCACAGAAAGTTCCGTAGTAAATATTGCTTACCAATGTTTGAAAACGGTCAGTCGGATATCTACATGTGAGGGATATGTCTTTGAGAACCCAAATCACAACGCTGCCTGATGTCAAGCTCAATTCGGAACATGGCAATGTTTTGGTGGAATATGAATTATGTGATGCTGTGAAGCGCTGCTGCCAGATTGATCCGTTATTCGGCACAAACAAGGTTGAAAGCTGAAATCGAACCCAGAACCCCACAACGTTTCTTTCTGATTGCAACTGCGTCCATTTTTCGTGCACTTACATAGTTCACTGTCTAGATCTAATGATCCTTCAACATTACCTGAAGCTTCAGAACACCGAGAGATTGAGAACAACCTTCTCATTAAAGGTGTAGATCTTTCATTCTAGTCTCCTCGATCTTGTTATCTCTTACTTTTACTGGGACTAGTCGTCATGGATACTACAGGTAGGTAACGTTCTGTCGCAAAGCTCGAGATGGTATGAAAAGTCAATGCTCGACAAGTTTTCCACCTGATACAAGATCTCATAATTGAATTCAGGTCTGTATTTGAAAGCAGTCACCGAGTACGAACTGATTGAGTACGGACTTCTTCGAGATGGGATCGTGGTACCATCGCCCCTCCGTAGGACTCGGTCCTATCGCATGTAAGAACGATCTTTAGTTTTGAGATGTCTCGTCGTTCGCCTTTCAAATCAATTTGCGGTTCACGACGAGCGTCAAATCGATGTATTCGGCCACGCTCAGGTAATCCTCGCGTTTAATGGCGTAATGCAGTCGTTTAATACAGTTGAACCAGCGGATACCGGATGCAAGGAATTATTAAAAGGAGGCTTATGATCTGGGTTAACATCGCAACACAAATTGTAGCTACACCAACACCATTATATCATTTGTCCAAAATGTCGGACTATCAACCTCAACCTTACGGTTTTGACGAGAGATTCCTTAGTGAGTATCTGGTCATTCATCGCTGGATTACTTTAATAGATGACAATATGAAGGTTTCTTTCAGCATACGACATCCCCTTTCTTGGTGGTAGATACGCTGCTTTCGGAGGTCTCAGATCGAAAAGACTCTGATACGCACATGTCAAATTCCAACCTCGATGGTTGGGAGGGCATCTACTGGGAAGGAATCCCTACAACCATTCCCTTCTATCCTTGCCCCATCCCCGAACCATGCGAATCCCTTCGTCAGAAGGATAGAACTTTGGAGCAACTAAGTGAAGCCACATTCGCCTTTCCTAATCAGGGTAAACGCCTCAGTATCGGTTTGGGACCAGGAGAACTCGAGAGACCTTCATCCAGCACTTCGGTCCTGAGTTCCTTATCTTACAAGAACCCGTTTTCTGATCGAAGAAGTGCAATAGCGCCTCGAAATATCCTGGAGCGTCGAGCGTCCGATGCTCGCTTCACCGATGCATCCTGGCAAATCATCGACATCATGGCCACAGTACGATTTCACCCCAATCAAAGTGACAAGGAGAAGGAGGCGGCTATTGAAAGAGCTACAAATCAACTAGATGCTTACATCTGTTCTTTATCTGGGGACGTTTCTTCCTGGATTACAACCCAACGTCGTCCGCGAGTTGGTGTATCGTCCGCGAAACGACACGCGGTCACGCGGCGGAAGCACGTGGAAAAGAATGGCCTACACCTCTGTCTTTGGTGCAAAGACACTATTACGGCGAGACTTAACCTTGCTAGTAAGTCTCTTTTTCTCTCCGATGTTCAAGCGCTGACGGCGGCATCTCTTCGAAATTTTAGATCACGTTCGGGCGCATCTCAATCTTCATCTTTCGTTCTGTAGAAACTGCGACTTTTCGTCAGTCTCTCAGACTCTCCCAGCTCGTCACAAATGCCAAAAGTAGACAACACAAAGCTTATGTGCAGATTGAGCCACAACAAGAGCGAATTATCCCTATCCGACAGATCCGGTGTGTATCATTGACATGTGTCACCAAAGTCCCAACCACACAAAGAGTCCCCACCACTCGTAGCACCTCCACACGTTATTTATTTCATGTATCACAGCCATAAATATGTTTTATGATGAGTTATTTGAAAATGAACATACAAATCCAGAATTTTGCTCGTCCTCGTATATTTACACAACACCCAGTACTCACAACCACGGCTTTGCATTCATTTACATGTTTTGATTTCTGTGTCCTCGTGCCACAGAACTACAACAGGTGTCTCCGTTATCAACGATCCAATGATGATTCAGTAGTGATAAAGAAGCGAAGGGAGTCAATGTGGATGTACGTGGCGAATCCATGGGCCCCTAACACATGGGAAAGATTTTCAAAAAGGTAATTACAGCTGTTCTCGAAAATAATGACTCGGATCTTCGTGAATTTAATTCGCGTGTGTTCCAAAAAGGAGACCTGTGCTCGCGTCATGAGGTCGTCCCAGAATCAGCACATACAGCGCAAGAATGGTGCAAGAGCAAGCAGCGGGACTTTGGGGCGATGTCATAGATGCGAGCGCAAATTACCCTTTGGGGACGTGGGCAGAACCGAATGAAATTGCGAATCTCATTATTTTCGAGAACTGCTGTAAAAATCAATAGAATTCGATGTGGCATTGTGGTCTCACGCGATGTAAAAGGGTGAGACTGCTGGACGTCTAGCCGCGGTTTCCGCCGGGACTTACGGTAACTACTTAGACGTACACTTGGTTGAAGAGCTGTGGCTTCAAGGCGACACTTAGTGTCCAGGGAAAACTAAGACTGTCAATGGGTGTCAAGGATGGTTTGTATAAATGCCCATGATCCGTCAGTGGACGGCAATGGCCGTTATCAAGTGCAAGTTCTTGCGGGGATGTCCTCAGAATCATCTCGGGAAAGTGTCAGGCTTATCCGGAGAAGGAGGCACTGAATATCGAGGTCTAGTCCGCCGTCGCGTTGTTGAAACTTTTGGGGATAGTATGTGGTCGATCTGTACGCCAAAACAGACTCCACAGCACACTGGCCTTGACATCCATCGGTAAGTGAGTACTGCGAGTCAGAGAATGCGCACCTCATTAGTGGGTTTTAAGCGGTTGGGGAGCTAAGGGCTTCGCTAAACGCAAAGCTCAGCCTTTCGTTCTTTTCCAATGAAGATAATAGCATGAAGATAAACCCTCAGGCTATAGAAACATTCATAGTGTTGACGAGCCCGAGTTTCCCAGGAAATTCGCGCCATCCAATCGGGCGATCCCGATTACTATCACACGATTATGCTTCAACAATTCTGGGGTCTGACAGTCTTTTACGCGTAAGTGTCATGTCCATGGGATAGGCAGCGGGTAATACCGCCTGTCAAGTTATATGATTTATATTATATTATATTATTTCTTTAGTAGCGTAGGCGATAAGCCAGAATTCGGGTGGGTGCAGATCAAGTGAAGCTCATGGGGCGCCCTGTCTTTGCCGCCGGCATCAGTGATCAATTGATTATGCATCAGGATCATGAAAAGGGTCCAGCGTTTCCCTGCAAATTCCCAACCTGGGTCCAACCTGAGTCAGGAGAGTTATGCTCGTTCAACCAGCGCCTCATTTGCATCAGGACCTCTTGGAGTGTTCCAGAATTAGCTATAAGCCATTCACGAGTTATTATTCTACAGGTCGTCATGGTTGATAAGATAAACGTTTGACATACCCTGGGACGAGATGATCTGACTGCACCGCACTCTGATTCTTCTCCCACAAGCATTCTGAGGAGTTCCTTCTCTAAACCGAAGGAGTAATACATCGTTTGACGGCCTTCTATACTTAATACCCGCGGGTTGTAATCCTTGCAACAGTCGAGAAAGCATGAGAATGAACAAATACAACTCATATTTCAATATCTCTCTATAAAGTCCGAAGGAAAAACTTACCACCTGTAGAGTACCCCATTAGTGGTGGGTTGAATTGATCACTCCGTAGAATGATCTGGACTTTTTGAGGGTTGCCTGGTCCAGGGGATAGTTAATAACCAGCATTGCCCGTCGGGAGGACCAGAAGGGTTGGGTGGAGGGGACAACCGTGGCACTCTTCTGACGCATGGGTGTATAAACGAAGTGAGGTTGGAGTCTCGGGGACAAACTGCCAGCTGTTTTGTATCGCATCTAGCGTCACGCGACGCGTGTGCTCCTCTGCTGTCAATGTCATCCTTCGGTATCGTTCGGAATTCACTGCAGTGATACCTGATATCCCGTTTCGTTCAAAGCTATGCCACCCCTGGGCCGCCGGCAATTTTAAGCAGGGATAGCCAGTCTTCGAAGTATGGTTGTATTGGGACGGCTGTTTCCGTATTCAATCCAAGCGTCTTGCCGAATTTTAATTATATGGCCTATACCAGCTACCGAAATTTCTCGTTCTGTACTCTGCGCCAGGCCGCGGATTGCTGTGCCCCATGTCGTTACAGGAGGGACTCTGTGTGGTTTTTTGCGCACTATTACGGGAACGTCTCCGCTGGACTCCATCTATCTTCCAACATTACATTTTCCGGTTTTCTGGCGCTTCCATCTAAATCAATCCGTAGCCCGTGGGGTCCACAATCCCCTTTACTGGGCGCCTTACAGTGGAGAAACCCTTTCCCTCGAGTGATTGCAAAGACCCTCAGGGCCCAGTCCCGAGTCACTCTCGCCAATATGTAGACATCAGATATAAATGAGTAGATGCAATACCTGGAACAGACACCGATATATAAGGCCTCTCTGACCTCCTGACCTTCAGTCACCCATTCTACGCACAGACAAGTATCCATGTCTGGCTCTTCAAGCTACCCTAAGGACCAACCTGCGACAGCGACAACAACAGACCTTCCTTCACATTACAATACAGTTACGAATAACATCCAAGGTGAAATATCTCCTTCGTCTCCTTGGTCGTCATCTACACTGTACTGATCATGGTAAACTCTCAGAGGCAAGCACCACCCAGTCAAATAGGCTTCGGAGTCACCTGCCGCCACTGCCGCCGGACCATATGACAGTGCTTACAATTATTGCTGAGAATACTCGCATCGAGGTACCAAAATTATTCTGGAAATTTTTCATCCCAGTTGATGTTCTGAACGTGCACAGACTGCCAGGGCGCATCATCAGTTCCATTTCCCCAATCAACCGACACCATCATCCCAGACTGAGGGTGTTGTAGACGTTGCACAAGCTACCCTCTTGCAACAGCGCCTTTCGGTTGATCTCATACAACCTACTAGTGTCAATGGAATATATACCACAGCCTCTCCAGTCATCCATTCGCATGAAGGCGTAAATGAAGTGGTGTCTACTGCCACTTGCGTGGTAACGGCCAACGATATCATAAGGATCATGGCTTCATTTAAGCTGATGCCCAACCATGGTATAGCTCAAATGTTTGAGGGAATCGAGAAGATGATGCACAGCTTACATCAATACATTCATTCCCTTCCAATCAACCTTCACTTCTGGGTAGAAAATCAGCGCCGCCCACATATCGGTGCCGCATCAGCAAGGGCTCATTCCGCCGGGAGGCGAAACACATCCAACCCCAAAGGGCTCTACCTCTGTCTTTGGTGCTGGGAGACCATCACATCTAAACCCAACCTTGCTAGTACGTTCAATTCTAATCAAAACCATTTTGAGGCTCATCATCATTCTGAAATCAGAACACATTCGTGGCCATCTCAACCTTCGTATTTCCTTCTGCGACCACTGCGACTTCTCCTCTGTCGATGTCAAGCTTCCGCTGCGCCACAAATGTCGCAAATAGGATATTGGTTGCAGTTGATCCGCAGCCGGGGTTGGAATGACTCCCGACTCTACAGATTCAAACACATAGGCGCTCATTCCATATTCCCTCTAATGATACCCATACTGCAATAAATTTCTCTACAGTCTTAAACTCACATTCTTGTGATGTTACCTGGACAGCTTTACTTCACTTGGCACACATTTCTCTCGTTTTCCTGTTTTATGCGTTGCTTTCCCCTACTGGATATTTTCTCGTCTGTCTCACTATCTTACTATGATTTACCTTCCATTCCAATACAAATACATGTCTTTAGATAGATATACAGAGTACTGTCTGAACCTTACTTGAACGATGTTACATCGCCCTGGTCGGCAACCCCTATCTATAGCTAGACGCATATTGAGTTATTTCTTTCCACGCATTGTAAACACACAAACAATGACGCTGATCAGAAGCTTAGACCTCCACTGCTTTCCAAGTTACAACCACCACTGTCTTGACTATAATTTATCACAGCTTTAACACAGCATCATTTCAACCTATAATCTCAGTTAGCTTATTAGCAATCTGTTGGTAAGCTATTTCACACATCAGGGAATACACCTCCCAATCAGTACGGCAATATTGGCGATTTTCGCGATTGGTGTGAACTGCATTGCGAGAACCTGGCTTCTAACCTCGGATTAGTGCAACAGTATTAGCATCCAATTGGACCTCACAGATAAAATATATTCTACCGACTTCATCTGCATACGATATGGCTTGGAGATGCACTGGTAGCTCAAATGCTGTTCTCATTCAGAACATGAAGAACCATGGCATCTTCCATTCGGATAAAGTGATGCATGTGAGCCATTGTTTTATGTCTCTATACACCAAGATTATACTCATGTTTACATATCAGGCGATGGGTGCCGTAGATAGAGCCAACTATGTTCTTCGTAGGGCTGATGCGTACGAGGATTCGCCCCAGTTTGTATCTCATCATTGGGGTTTGGGTGTCCAGACACCGCTAAAACGCTGAGACTTTTAGGTCCATCGGACACAGCGCTACAATCAGTGCACCACATATGGTATGTGCCTGCCCTATAATTTCTGGATCTACGTCTGACTCCATGAAACCTCAAAGCATGCCTACGCAACTGAGCATCTCTTACCTTACCTCAAACCAGGAGCCAAAGTTCTCGATGTTGGCTCAGGGTCTGGCTATCTCGCAGCTGTTCTCCATCGTCTCGTCTCTCCTGGTGGCAAGGTGGTTGGTATTGAGCACATCCCGGAACTTGTAACGTGGTCGGAGGAGAACTTGAAGAAGGATGGCTTGGGTGATGCGCTTGCCAGTGGGGAAATTGAGATGATTGCTGGTGATGGACGTGAGGGCTACGCAGCGGGTGGTACGCACCTTTTGATTAGCATGAGACCACTGTGAGTCGGCCTATTGACATCCCCGACTTTAGGTCCATATGACGCCATCCATGTTGGCGCTGCCGCTCCAACCATACCAGAGAAGCTTGTCGCTCAGCTCGCTAGCCCCGGTAGAATGTTCATCCCTGTTGGTGATTACATGCAATATATTGAGCAAATCGACAAAGACGAGCATGGTAATGTCACGTCTAAGAGGGTTATGGGAGTTCGGGTAAATATAGAATTCTTTGTTCATGCTTTCTCTGACTGTCAAACCATAGTACGTCCCTCTTACCGACAAGGATAAACAGCTAGGAGGGTGGATCAATTGAGTGCCGCCCAACCAAGGATTGCAACAATAAAGGGTTAACGACGGTGCAGTTTCGTCGACACCTTTTGTATAACTTACGAATCGTGTTTGTATATTATGAAAGTACTTCCATTCAACAATTAAATCTTGTATATTAGTGCTCTATAGCAACGATTTTAAAATTAATCTGAGCTAAAAATACTATGAAGGAAATTCAGGATGTGCATAGGCAACGCGACGATCACACAATGGAATCGCTGTCATGATGCCACGATGCACGTGGAGTAAACGGACATCTTAAATTATTTTTGATATTGCTTGGTTCTCCCATCATCCACCCTACTCTACTTCGACCAAAGTTTTCAACAAAACTTTGCGTTCAAATCTCTATAAATACATACTTAGTCCGACCAGAGGCTTCCACAGCCAGTCCAGGACACATCACGCTCTTTGGTTTCAATTATGTCGCAACTTGACTTCTATGAACGGCAACTCGTCGTACTGTCGGTCCTCTGCGGAATTTCGTTAATCGTTGACCGATACGTGGCAAGCAAAGGGAAGAAACAGCCTCATGTGCAGTCAGCGGATGAGAGGTTAGAAGGGGGGAAGACGAACGCCTCAACTGCACTTGCTGATTTGACACGCAAGTATCTGGTGGTTTATGCCATCGTTATGGGTCCGTGAATCATTGCTTAATGGCCCGTATACAACGTACTCACATTTCACCCTTAACAGGGGCAGATTGGCTTCAGGGGCCATACGTGTATTCATTGTACCGAGAGCAATACCAGTTTCCTGAGAGGCTGGTTGCCGTCTTGTTCGTCACTGGCTTCATTTCTGCAGGTTTTGCTGCACCCTTAGTCGGAGTATGGGCAGACCAACAGTGCGTGTTTGGCTATTTGAACATTCAAGGTATAGCTCTAACAAATACACTCAGTGGTCGCCGTAAACTCTGTTTAGCCTTCTGTGTAACCTACACACTTGCCTGTGTCTGCATCATGGTTCCATCATTACCAATTCTCCTCCTTGGACGTATTATGGGGGGAGTCTCAACCTCCATTTTATTCTCAGCGTTTGAGTCATGGCTCATCTCTGCTTCCTCTGCCGCTGCACTCCCTTCAGCGGATCTCTCAACCATCATGGGACGCGCTACCCTTGTCAACGGCATCGTCGCGACAGCAGCTGGTGTCTTCAGCAATCAACTTGTGGGGACTACTCACAATTTTGCTTCCCCTTTTGTTGCCAGCGGGATGCTTTTGCTTCTGGCCTTTGTTGTCATCAAAGGGACATGGTCCGAGAACTATGGAAGCGGAGGCGGCACTACTGACACTGACGTCTTCCAAGTCAAGAGGTTAGGACAGGCGTGGAGAATTGTGCGCCAAGGTGCGGCGTTTCTTGACCCTTTTCTCTTCTTGGCTCTAACATCATTGTATCTCTCAAGACCCCCTACTTCTCGTCCTTGGTCTTACTCAAACATGCTTTGAGGGTTCAATGTACCTCTTCGTCTTCCTTTGGGTACCTTCGCTCCAAGAAGCTACCATTAGTTCAACCGTCCTTCCCCTGGGCTATATCTTTTCTTCCTTCATGGTCTCCATGATGCTTGGGTCCCTTCTCTACACCGCGATCGTGTCATACTCCCAGCGCGGTCCAACCGCCGGATCTGATTCATCACTTACACTCCATGCTAAATTGAGCAGCATTGTCTGCGCGTTTGCTGCTCTCGCTCTTGCGAGCTCCGTGTACTCTGAGGACGAATACGTGCGCTTCTGGGCTTTCTGCCTGTTTGAAGCCTGCGTCGGGATGTATTACCCTGTCCAAGGCACGCTTCGTGGAACGCTCATCTCAAATGAACATCGCGCAACGGTACGTCGCTCTTCAGTCCATGCGCGGAATTTCATCTAGAACTTACTGTGCGCATTTTGGCTTTATTAATAGCTCTCATCTCTGTTCCGTGTTCCCCTCAACATCTTTGTTGTTTTTTCACTACTGACGGGAGTATCTTCGGCACGTCGCGCGGTCCTCACGGCAAGCGCTGTGATGCTTGCATTTTCTTCCTTCATGACCGGGGCGGTTATCGTTGACGCTGCTGACGAAGGTCGCCCTTCATCCCATTCCAACGGCAGCGGTCTGGTTGACCGCGATTGATTGTGTTGTTTGGAAATGGCGCATCATGATGATGCATTGATGTACGCTATTTTATTAATATCTACATTCCTTACTCACACCACGCACTCGATGGTCTCATAATACCCGCTGGCAGATAAAGTATTCTACTTAATCACACATTATTTGGTAGAAAGGTTCTATATTTGGTTGATTGGAGTGTTGAAGGACTCTTTGTAGTTGTTCACACATGGACTTCGCTCTTATTTCGTATTTACTTCGATAGTGCTATTCGAATTCCTCCCACATTCGATCCCGTACCAAAGTTTGAATTGAGGGAAAGTGAATTAATATTTAGAGTTATATGGGTCACAAAACAATCTAAATTTCTAAATGTATATGGTGCTCTTGATTTACCTTGTCGACTTCGGGCCTTTCGAACGAGATCCTGCTTTCTTCCTAGTCCTGCGTACAGGAGGTGCGGGATCCTTTATTGGCGGTGCTGTCTCTTTGCGAATGGGTATCGGTCGACGGGGTCCGACTAGCTCGTCCGCAAAAGTGGCTTGTGATGCACCAGCAACAGTATTGGAGGTTTCTGTTGACATGGCTCGCCTCTGCCGGTTCGCACGGTTCGGCGATTCCCTGGGTTCCTTCAACGGTTCTTCGTCCTCACGCCTTCTCATGTCCTTTGATCTTGTCCTCATCGTTTCCCCCCTTGCGTTCGTCGAATTTGTGGTCATATTGTCGGCCTTTTGTATCTCATCGTCCGGTTCTGTTGCAGTTGGGGCAACCTGGGTAATGTTTTCGATGTGTGGGACCGATTCTGGAGGAAGAGGAAGTTGTGGCAGGTAAGGACAGTGACTGGTTGTCGATTGGGTGGGAGATGAAGGATGGAAGACCTGTTGGGAACGAGATGAATGAGGTGGATGGGTAAAGCTGGTCAGAACTGGACATACCATTTAACTCGGGTGCCATATCATCTTGCCATCAACGAGCATCTCGTCTTCAGCTCGTGACCTTACGAAATCATGCCTATTATTCGCATGCTCGTCATGATCTGTGCTGGAGGGCTCTCTTGCTGGCTGGTCTTCCTCTTTTTCTCCGTCCACATACTCGATCTCGATCTCCAGGTTATCGACCACGGTCACGTCATTCAATGCAGCTCCTTTGATAAGGCCCTGCTGATTGAGCTTCTCCACTGTCAAATGCCCAACGCCGCCTTGGGGTCCCCGTGCACCTTGAGCTTCCCAAAGGCCGTGTCGTTGACGATAGGTTAAACGGATGTCAAGAGAGCCTTGAGCTTTATTCTTTCGGACGGAGTTTGCTTTGGTTTGGTCCCTTTGCGCATTATTCTTGCTTGATAACTCTCGTGATCTGGGTTTCTGTAATGAGCCGTGGGATTCCACTTTCAAGGCTCGAGAGTTACGCACAATTGAGCAGTAAGACCCTTCATGTTCAATCTGTATCCGAACCAGGTGGTGCATCCCGAAGAGACTCAGGTGGTACTCACAGATAGGTCTCAAGAGCATTGTCACTCATGTGTGTTGGGAGCATAGCCACGTTTTCTACGAACTTCAGCATGAGAGCTTCTGGTTTTTGAATGAGTTGTGTTACGAGCATCTGGGAACGGTGTCGATGAACGGCTGTTCACTCTCGCTCCGCGATTGGATGCAATGAGGATTAAAGGGCGTGGACATGGCTGATGATATGGAATTTTGGCGGGATGCCTAGTATATGTCTAGTTGCGATGGTGGGGTGAGACCGTGACAGAAGAAACTGAGAGAAGGTCGCGTTCGAAGGACGGGATTAAATAGTGTCTAGGAATGTAAATCAAACAATGAGTTTTGGTTCTGTATCGAATCGCGTCAAACAAGTAGTGATTAAAAGGGGGCATCTGCTATGAAGGACGCAAACTCATTGTCTGCTTTGACCTCATTGATTGTGCATCTAACTTTGTGAATGCTGCGGAGCGGTGCTTCACTTTTAAAATCATCCCTCAGTCACCTGAAAAGCTGGGAAATTACTTGAACGAAGGGTGATTAACTACCGTTAATTGGTAGTAAGATATGTGAAGGTTAACTTCAAAAATAGGCTAGTGGAATAGCGTGTAAATTCTTTCGTTGTCACCTTGTGCGCTCGGCTTCAATCACCATTGACATGAGTGTTGTTCGTTTGTCTAGAACGGCTTTCCATTTAAATTTCTGGGGAATGGCTTTACTTCGGCGAACAAAGTCTCATATTTTCAATGGATGGACCAGACAACACATGATTAAGAAGCTCAAGTGCCCGCGCTTCCTTCTCGTCAGGCGAGGACCAGGGCTTATGCATTAAGATTTAAAAGGTTTTAGGGTTAAAGGTTTAGGGTTAAACAATTAAACGGTTCAGGGGTTTAGTGTTAAGGTGCAAACAGTTAAACCTTTTGGCCTTGTCATCACCCTGACCCTTTGGCCCTTGGGTTCACTGGACATGGGCAGACAGTGATTTACGACATCACACACATTTTAAATGGCTGGCCAGTGATAGGCAACATGCAAATTTATTGAGGCACTGCTGTCTACCTGCTTCAGGGGGTTCGAGTATACCTTCTGATTGCCTGTACTCCAATATCGTCTGTACTCAATGTCCTACAAGCTGCTTTCCTTTGCCTGCTTCTACTTAAATCGTGTCACGTAACTCAGAAACTCTGATACTGCACTTGATGTAAATACACATGGATCGCCCTATCCCTCTCATCCAGCCCATCATTTACTTAACATGCAGGGAGCGCTCCAGAACTGGTAGATGTCTGGAAAAGCTTAACCTCCGCAGCCCTCCTAGTAACCAACCCAGGGAGGACCTGTCCATTCGCCCAATTCCAC
Organism: Panaeolus papilionaceus; assembly: GCA_015501605.1. NCBI lineage: Eukaryota > Fungi > Basidiomycota > Agaricomycetes > Agaricales > Panaeolus > Panaeolus papilionaceus. The sequence continues at coordinate 1,781,099 of JADNRZ010000005.1, read as the reverse complement.
TTGGGAAGTTCCTGGGCCGCAACTGTATTCGGAGCCTCGCTGCTATTCAACCTCCGGATTAAGGTAGAGCTCTGCATATTCGCACAACCGACATTGAAAGTCCACGACACGAGCGCTCCATATTGGTTCGCGTTCAATCGAACGCTGCTGGCAATGGCGTTGGTAACACAGTTTTGGAATTGGACGAGGTCGGAGCTGAGTAGGGAGCTTGCTGTGGAGGTGTTGAGGGAAAGGAGTACGGCACTTCAGCGCAGCCGGTGTTGCAGCATTTATGACCATATCCGACGGTGGGAAGACCGATTGGGTCTGGGGCGGGGCTGGCGACGAAGCCTTCGAAGCCTTTGACGGCGCTAATGGTAGCTGAGTTAACACTGGGGCCAGTACAGGCACTGACTTGGAGTGCTTGGAGAGCGAGAATGGCCAGCGAGGTGAGAGAGATGGTTGAGAACATTTTGTTAGGTTGGTTTTTGGGAGTTGTTCGTTGAGCTGATGTCTATGCAAATCTTTCGTATGGCTTTTATGCTGTTTCTTGTCACCATAGGTAGGAATGTTCTCTTGCTTCGTCAACTCGAAATCGAAATCGAAATCCAAGAGTTGATAGCCTCGAGTGCTAAGGCGATGATCGCCTCGAGTGCATTTTCCCGTAACATTTCACACTATTGACGTCCGCCGCATGCAAGGATTCAAAGAAACCATATGGGAAGATGCACTTCAATATTCGAGTGAGGCTTAGTTGAAATGGCTTGACGCGGACCCACGTTGGTAGATGATAATGAAAACGCGAGGTCGCGTATCAAGCTTGGGTTTTCGCTTGGTCGATAATGTGACCACAATTATCATTTCAACTTGAGCGTTCGATGCATCGTGAGGTGGAGTTCTCATGTTCGTTGCTTACCTCGTTATTATTTTTTTGATTAATTACTCCAATAAAGATAAGATAAGAATGGCCAGCAACACGCCTACGTGGAGTGAGTGATAAAAGAAGTATGTTGACATGTTATATAAATAGGCTGATCTATTTCACTATGGCATGAATCGACTGTGAAACATATGAGACTGATGTCTTCCTTGTGATGCTGACGTGCAGGTGCTCGATACACCATATGAATTGTTCATTCAGAATGTCACCAGATACTAGAACATTGGAAATGTCAATTCGAGCCCCCTGGTCGCAGAATTTGAGTTCGATGGCTCGAAAACAACATGTGAGGACCATAACTCCCTCAAGATTACAGATGAAATAAACAGCATGGGTATCATAAATAAATGAAAGACAGGTAAGGTCATTGGGGATGGGCATACGAAGGGCTTGTGCCTGGGTAAATTTGGGTGGTCAGGTATGGGCTCGGTGAGTAGCAGATACCATGGACGCAAGATGCTCAGGTTGGTCCTCTTCAATCTAAGTCAATGTGATCTACATCAACAGGTCGGGTTGTCGAATAACATGCATCACCATGGTTCGAACATTGCTTGAGTGTGCAGTAAACTCGAGCATGATGTATTACCCGAGTCATTGAATTGTTAAGCTCTGAGCCAGTTAAGTTGATTAACAGCTGCCTTGAAAGAGAGCCAAGTGGGCCCATGCGAATTATGTGCTAGTACGGGCCTGGGGGAAAGCAACATGCTCTCTACCAGATTGGCCGCCCAACGACAACATTTCTATTCAAACACAAACTTAGGCAGGATATGTTAAGTTATAATGGATTTGTGTATACATAAGATGTGCTATCAAGAGCTTGAGCTAAGTAGATGGTTACTACCTCTTTCGCTTCTAGTGACCCCTTCAGGGTCAAAAATGAAGTGCGATAGATTTCTTTTTCCCCTTGGGTTGATATCCTTCCTTTTTGCTCTCTGCAACGCGCTTAGCAGATGCCTTAACAATCCTACGCTTCCAACTCGACGGTTGCCCACCAACACCCCCGAGTTTGTTCAGGAGAATCCTCTTCAACTCGAATAGGAGGAGGACATCTTGAGAGCAGTAGCGTAAAATGATCGGGCTAATAGGCCGCTCCTCGAAGACTTCGTAAGATCCTCCCTTCTTTGGATCAAAAAGCTCTTTTCCGACTTGCTTGACTGCAATCCATTCCTCTGTGTTGGTCATATTGTCTTCGATGCACTTCCCGAGGCCGATTAGAGAGTACACCTTGACACCTCTTGAGCGCTTGCCGGCCACATCCAGAAGCTGTATATCATAAACATCCTCCAGGGAGACTCCGTAGTGACTAAAAAGCGCGTCCGAGTCGTTTCTAACATCATAAAAGAGCTACACAATCATGAGGCTCTGTGATGAATTTCAAGTGAAGCCAGTTGTCATACCTTTCTCGATGCACTGCTCTGGAGAACAGCTCGAAGGCTTTGCTTGTCCGCAGTGGTATGGTCGAATGCTTCGCGACCAAGCGTCGTGATATCAATAACCCAGACGGTGGTGGACTTATTAGCAACGATCTGCAGTGTCGCAACGCGACCATCCCGGCAAAGATTAACCCCTTCCATGTCGATGGCTAATTCCTCAGGCGCAGGCTTTCCTACAGGGCTGATATCTTGAAGGCAATCATTGAGAAGGTCGAGTGTATCGACAAATACTGTAGAGTGGGGTGGCATGTTGAGGTATGAAGAGAAGGAGAATAAAACAATAGAAAAAGACGCCCAACGTCTTTAATGTGATTAATGTGGGAAAGTTGAATGTGTTTCGAAGCCCAAGGCAAGTCCCGATTGGCTGTCGAACGGCACGAGTTCTCGCTCTCTTGAGTTTTTTCATTCAAAATTCATCCCTTTTTCTTGTCTCATTCATAGGGTAAAACAATACTATACCGTGTTACTTTAGAAATCACTCATTTCAAGTTCATAAATAGGTTGGGTTTCTAAAACTATTATAATTTCCTATCCACCCGTCTTCTTCGAATTCGGCCCCCATGATCGTGTCACTATCTAAATCTAATCTACTGACTAAAAGGATGAGAAAGGCGGTGGACGTTCTTGAGGGGGGCAAGGGTTCTAACCCTGAACTGCCTTTTGCAGAACCTGGAGACGCCTCATTGTTTACCATCCTCCGAGGCGTCATAACTCCCCCCAAGCACGAATGCCCACTATTGCCCCGTCACCGGTGCGAAAAACAGCCCTGAGGGCAAGAAAGAAGGGAAAAGAAGAAAAAGAAACGAGAAACTAGCTACAGCGATCTATTCCCGAGAGCAAGAGCGTGCACGAGGTTGTCGATGCGGCATTGAACCTGTTGAGATTAGGCAACCTTAAATCAGGCACCCCGGCAGTTGCGAGCCAAGGGGTTCACTGGGATAGGGCTTAACAGTCAGACAGCGCCAATGTTAAGGCAGAAGAGGTCACGCACCACATATTTACCTGAGGGAAATGTATAGCGATTAGCAAAGAATAGGAAAATCGTAACACAAGTACCCACATCACACAAGACGCTGTCACGCACGATGCAGCGCGCGCACTCCCACCCACCACCCACGCGCACTGCTTAGACCTACCTTGATCGATTGATTTGCGCGTCTTCTTGTCAGCGCATGATTTTGAGGACGACACCTCACCCAGTGAATATCCTTCGGGATATTCAATGGCTTGAGGTGCCGCTGTCGACTGGTCTTCGGGTCTCTTCATTGACCCCTCCATCATTATTTCCCTGTTTATTCTTCCACTGCCAGAAGCAAGCGGAATAAAATGCAGAGAAACAAGGGACGAAGGGGTGATGAAGAGGCGGCGAGAAGATGGAAAGGGGCGAGTGACGACACAGCCAAGGACGTTGAGAATCAGTACATCATTTACTGAGTAGAATAGGATACGCACTTGACACTTATCCGTAGTCGATATTGCCCACGTCAGTCCTACTTGCGTCGGATTTCTCACTCTCACTCTTTTATAATGGTCATTCATCAGTAGTGTCTGAAATCTCCTGCCTCCCTTGCTGCTTTCATGAGGGAGGTCTTGTCTTCGCTGCAGCTTTTTATTCATCTACGGTGATGCAGCATGAACAAGGGGAGGGAGCGGGCAGGTGAAGAAGGAGGGAAAGGATAGAGGAGATGGAAGGGCGACGAGCCACAAATGCAAAATCAGTCAGCTGAGGCGTCGAATGAAGGGAGTAAGATCACATACATCAAGATGATAGTTGTTGTTCCTCGGCAGTGCATCCCGGTCCAGTCGCGATTCAGTTGGGTATTCTTTTTTTTTTGTTTCACTTTTTTGTTATTTCCGTTTGTTGGTAATGTGTTGTTTTTTCTGCCTCGATTGCTTCCCCGACGTTTATGCTGGGAGAGGTCTTGTCTTCGCCGTGGCCCTTGATCCATGTCTGCAGCATACGTAGGGACAAATGACAACGCTTAGTGAGGACATCGAGCGACATGATGGTTCGAAGTGGACTTACTAGCCTAGCAGACCAATAACGGACATCGCGTCGGGGTCGCGGGTTTACTACGAGAGGGGGATGGAGTCAGAATCCACGAAATAAGTCTCATATCGAAGCGGCTGACCGTGAATTGTATGGCGATTAAAGTGAGACGAGGTCAAATAGAAGATGTGCAAGAATTAGTAAAGGCGAGGATGTCCTCATGCGAAACAATACATACAAAGTTGGGAGAGAACAGGTGAAAGGTGAAGAAGGGCTGGCGAGGATCGACGTGATTTTTATATCCACGCCGTACACACAAACACAAATCATTGATCTGTTTGATTTCGAACGCGCCCAGAAGGCAATTTTAATTCGATCCTTGAGGCAAATTTGTGGGTCTGGTCGGAGTATAAACGTCAGATGTTATTGCGTTTCGAAGCATGCACACTGACGTCCTGCATTTAACACGGTGTTCGTGCTTCTCCTTTTTAATTTATCGCCGCCGATATATTTAGCTTCGATTCTAGGCGCCTAATCTTATCTCCTCAATCAGCAGAGGGGGTTAACGCATTGTCTTCTAGTCTTTTGGACGGAAGCAAGCATAGAGATCTACGGATAACCAATTTAAACAAAATGCCTTATTTACATTGCTCACACGAGCAGCGAGCAGATTGATCATTGCAGAAAGAGGTGATCTAACTCGAACGAACCCTTTAAAAAGAGCCACGAGTGCTACAATGGATGACCGAGCTGGGGGGGCCAAGGTATCGACTGTTAGGATTACATAGGTAGAAATAGCGCGAGGATTTTGAAATCAATCAGATGAGCTGGATGAGTAATTTGAACGAGGCAGGGAGGGTTGAGCAACATGAGATCCACTCATGGCACAACGGAAATTAGTTTCGAACAATTAGGACGAGTCGATGGGGGTCTGGGAGTTGCCGGACTGAATTGAGCTAATGCTGACCCAGCCAATGAGGTTGTCACCCACACCCACACACATCCACGGTCTTTTTCAACTCGTCTCCGGGTTCCTTGCAGGAATGCATGTCAGAAGCGTACTACTGGATTATTTCGTTTGAAAGCTTCTGATGAAAATATCCTTTATGGAGTCGCAAACGGCGAAAATAAAATGTATCCACTCAGTGGCACTTTTGCCTTATGGACCGCTGTGGACTCCAACTATGACTTTATTGGCTGAGGTTGCCGTGGGCAATCTGTGGGGCTGTGTTTTTCTGATTTCGCGGCTTACACCTGGCCAGACCTAGCCATTGAGTCCTTTGAAGTTCCAATGAACATCCTTGATCTACCCACCGACATTTGGTTATACTTGTCGACACTCTTTCTTGATGCCAAGGATCTGATTATACTGGATCGCGTAAGTCCCCTGATTATTTCTAGTAGTCTTCGGTTTTTGACATACCCTGCTTTCTGTAGACATGCAAAGCTCTTCATAGGCTGATTTCTAATATCGACTTGTGGTGGAATCATCTACGTAGGGTATCCAAAACAGATGTCACGTTGCTGGCCAGTTTCAACAGGGAAGCCATGGCAGTTCGGGACTACAAGCGAGCGGTATTAGCTCCTGCACGTATGCTCTCCATCCTTCATAGACTTCAGAGTCGTCCAGAACCGTCAAAGAGGAAGCTCGTTCCTGTATCCAAATACGCACTCCCATTCACTGCCGATGCCAATGTACTCGCCATGTTATTGATCCCTGGTGGCAGGTATCTGGTGATCAAGACAACAGAAGAAATCATTACATTAGATATTCAGGCAAACGCACCACCGTCACCACAGATGCGTCAACGGAACTCGGGGAGTCCGGATTTCGCCAATCTGATTTTTCTTGCTGGCCCGTCTATGGACGGCTCCAAAATGCGGATTGCATCGATTGAGCACTCAGAAGACCGGTAAGCATAAATCTTAGAAGCCATACTCCGGCTTATATTGAACCCTTAACGCAGAAGGGCAACTATTGTTATCCTTGAATTTGATGCTCAGGTTTCACAGCTAAGTATCCTCGCGACCAAGAGCATCGCCCAGGAGCGACCCATGTCACAGACGGAACTACACGGAGACACCATCGCAGGGGATATTTTCGCTTTCTTCGACCAACATAACCTCATCATTTATGCATGGGACTTCGTAAAGGATATCTACACATCTTGGAGGATCCACCCTGACCAGGTTATCGGTGCAACTTTCACAAAGGTGTGTCATGGTTTTAACGATGGCAACTTTGGTTTATGAATAACAACTCCACCATTATAGCTAATGATAGACTCCGTCAAGAATGTAATTATTCTGGTCACCGATATCGCTTTACTCATCTGGGATCTGGATCCTGTCCTGACCAGCCAAGCTTCTGGGGTAATTTCGAATTTCCCGCCCACCTGGGTGTTACCATTCATCGTACGACGCGCTGCCTTTCCATACCAGCCCATACCAGTTCTTATGCGCGCCTGGGTTACATTCTTCTCACTCAACATATGGTACTACGCCCACTTCGGAAAACCGGGGTTCGATTTCCTCTTGTGGGATGACTCTACTCCTGTTGGTGGACATGCGTACACATACGAGCTCACCCTCCCTTCCAAATGCACCCCTCCTTCAACAAGTGACGCCAAGCAACTTGCTGTTGAAGCTGCTGTTCCAAAGCTTACTCTCAGTCAAGTTCACCACCTACACAACTTCCCTATGATGGATACAGGAATCAAACACAATCGCCTATGCGATGGTCAGCAGGTACTCCTTTGGGAGGGATATCGTCATGGGTTATATACCTATGCAAAACCTTCGCAAGTTGAAGAAGAACCTCCATCGTCACCAGTTCACAACCGATTCCATATCCCCCAAGACAGCATACCTCTCAACGGCGAAACATTCCCTGAAGTCCGCAAGGATGTGTTCGGTGTTGAAATAATTAGGTATGCTAGCCTTTACAAAGACGACGTCTACCCGGTTTGGGGCGACAATGAGCGGGCGGATTCGCGTCCTCAACCCATCTTCGGCGCTGCAACTTTTGACCCAGCCTCTGGTTTGCTTGCCTCCGTATCCATAGATGGGAAAACGATTATTATTCACGACTATCTTGGTGCATTTGGGGGAGCTGTGACTAAGAAACGGAGTGTGTTGAGAAGGGCTGCAGGATCAGTCGGGAAGCTGGTGCGTCGGTTAACGCAAGAGAATGTTCTGACAATTAGTTAGGATTTTGTCATTCGGTATATGTTCATATTGATCTCCGTTAATTTTTATATCTGGTGGAGGATGTCAGCGCCCACTTGATCCGAAACTGTTAATACTAATAGACCCTTGAGATTAGTCAAAATCAGTTGGGTGATGAAATGAGGGGACAGACGTACTGGCTAACAACAGCGCTGCGGGGTTTTTTATATCTGAACGAAATTCTATGATGCTGTATAAGCAAGCACTCTTGGTGGAGGTTCAAGGCCGTTTCCATCAAGATCAATTCGCTCTTGTTCGTGAAAACGGGACCATCCATTTGGTAGCGCTTGAAATATCCACGGATCGTGCGAGAGTATGCGCAGCATGCGCATCATACGGTTCCTGCAGCTGGCAATCCTTGCGTGCGCTGCTCTTTTATTATCCACCCGCTCGAGAAAATGGTCAAGTCGAGTTATGAGGTCCAACAACATTCCTGCCTGTATAAATTTCGATAAGACTATGTGCAACGAGAAGAATAACGAACACCTCACTTACAGAAATAACATCGCAGTTCACTTTCAAGCTCCACGACCAGGGGTGCGCGTCGTCAAGGGCTTCACGCTCAAAAGCATCACAAAAGTGTTCAAGGTCAAGGATGTTCTGCAGTAGATTGGGTTAACAAGAGACGCCCCCTTGAAGCAACATGCTGTCGCACCACTTCATATCCCCTGGTATCTCCTATGCGAATTAATGCGTAATCTTCTAGCCGCCGATAAAAGATGAAGGAGTAGCCAGGGGCGGCGATGACATCAGTTGAGTAGGGAAGGGGTACCCTGTCAAGAGTAGGCTCGCTAAGGTTTTGGAAGGATTCCGACCATGAGTGTTGAATGTCAACAAGCTCAATCCTCTGAAACGGTGTGACTTCAGGTGCTGATTGTCGTGCTTGTATCGCGTTCTCCAAATAAATAGGATCACTTATGGTCGCCCCATGAATGACTAGAACCTCTAAGAGAGGGACCAACCAACAAGAACCAGCATCGCTTGGCCGAGTAAACAACAACTCCAAATCTTCATCGCCAATGCCATGCAGTAATTCCAGCGTTTGGAGCCCTGGAATCAAGGGAAGGACTTCATGAAGTAGCTTAGAACTACATGGAAATGTGCATCGAGTAAGTGTGCGCCCCAAGCGGAGCAAGCAGTCTTGCAACACTATCGGTGCAACGGCGTTGACAGACAGTTCCTCCAGTTTGGGTGCGACATCTAGAGAAGATAAGAGCTGGTTTATTGCCCCTTTCAGACATAGCCGCCGGATTTCTGGATGTCCCCAATGTGCATGGACAGCCTCTTCGGATTCAGATTCACCCCACAATTGCCTTCGGTTTAACTCCAGATGACGCAGGCAAGAAGTGAGAGGCAGGATCTGCATGACGGACACCACGGTGTTATATACGCCCACAAGTACAAGCGACGTAAGCTGATTCCATGGGAGATCGAAAAGGTGGACGATGGATCCTAAATTTTCCGTGTCGGAATCGATTTCAAGGTGTTCAAGGGCCGGCAATCGTTGAAGAAGAGGAGGCAGATTGGCAGATTCTGCTCTCCGAAAGAGGGCCATCTTCAAGGTTTTCAGATTAACCAACCCTGCATGAGATGGCGATAACACTGACGGCTGCCTAAAAAAGCTTTCCAGGCGTTCAAAGGGTATTGTAATTGAGAGTTCGCGTGCACGGATAATGTGTTGTGAAAGTGTGGCGAGGAGGGATGGTGGGATGTCATTCTGATGGTAGAACATGAAACGCATAGAGATGGGTGAGTTGCCTGAGCGACTCAAGTAGGTCTCCAGTATTCTGTGGTCATTAGTTGACAAAGGTCCGCCGCCACTCCGAAGGTCAACGGGAGGGACGGCAGCCCATAACACAATATCTGAATGGATGCTAGCCCTCCATTTCCTGCACACCCAAGAAAGTGACCACAGGTCTAGGTCAAACCGGATTCGGCTTCTCTTCAATCGCACTGACGTGCAATCCTGGAGGACATGTCGAAAAATTGACTGAAGGAGCTCGGCAGGTAAGTCGTTGACTGAAGGATGGGATATCTCAAGACGACATCGAATTCCCTCCACATGGTCTTGATACTCCTTCTTTCTGTCCTTGATCTCCTTTGATAATTCACCAATCAAAGATTCAAGCCTTTCCAGATGCGCGAGATGATTGGTTGAACTCTTCATGAGAGACTTCAACGTTATTACATCGTTCTCGTCCTTTGGTTGAACCGGTTCTGGTTGGGCAGGTATTGGAGGTGAAAATTGAATGAAGTTGGCAGCCATTGAGCAGGCGGATTTCATCTAGATCGAGCAACCCCAATTGACGACGGCGATGAAGATACAAAAGATGAGATGTCGTGACCGAGCACGGCTGAAGTAACGATGACAGGCATTAATCACTTTCGTCATGTGCCTGTGGTCCAGTCAGTATTCAATTATCAATACACCACGAGGCATAACTTTAAGACTCTCTCACCGCAGAAATAGTCGCATCAACCCTACATTGGTGCAACATACATTGGTTGGGATTAATTGCGTACTTTGGGTTGAGAAGCAGCACTAAAGTTTGAAACAGACCAAATACAGACCAAGTGTGTGAATTGAGGTTGACAAAAAGTTACATATTACAAAAGAGCTCTTTCCTCAACACAATTTTCAAAAAGGTTACAGCCTCTGGTGATATATAAAAAGGAGGTGAGATGGGAAAAACTGATACGCGATGAGGGAAACACAACATAAAGCCTAAGCTAATCGAACAACGAATAACGGGTAAGGAGGGTTTCAAGGGGAGGGGCCAACGTCTGTGTTGAATTAGGCATCGGCTTGCATGGGTGCTACTTGTCCACCCTTTGCAGATGATGGCGTGAATGTGTGCCAGCGGTCGTTGAAACGTACATCTGAAAGAGAAAAAAAAAAGTTTAGGAAGCAATAAATAAATGATAGAGTGCAGGAGAGCGCACCCAAAGGACGACCACCATAGACATAACCTTGGAATTTGGCTAAAAAAAAGATGACACATGAATTGACAGGAAAGACGACGAGGATATCACAGAATACTTACCGATGGCAGTTTCTGCCTCAGGGATCTGAGCAAACTGCACGACACCACATCCTTTGGAACGAGTTCCCTCGAACAAGATTTCCGCCAACTCAACCTGGCCTGTTGTCTCAAAGAGCTCAACCAGATCTTCGTTGGCAGTAGACCAAGGCAACTGATAAAGTCGTGAGAATGAAAATATGAACATGAAATGAAATTGACGCACATTGCGAACCATGATCTGCTGGTTCGGCTCTCCTTCAGCATATCCAGGACCACTACCAAATCCCCCTCCTCCTCCTCCACCACCAGCATAAGGAGCGGGTGCACTATTGAAGTTATCGGACCTCAGTCCACCTGGAGCTTGATCAGGTCCCGAATAATCAGCATATGTCTTGGTTAGAAAAGTCCCTGCCTCCACCTTGGAATCCACCACGGAATCCCGGACCAGACAGTCCTGCGAAACGGTCCTATAAGTTGGTTAAAAACGTTAACACATTGCTAGGACGCAATCAAACAAAAACTGACTGCCGAAAAAGTTGTGGGAAGGGGGGCGGGGAGGTGTTGCAGCATTCAAGCCTTGACCAGCCATAGCCATCCCAATCTTTCCAGGTACAGGAGTAGCACCGAACCTTGCCTCATTTTCACGATCCTGATCACCAAAATAAATCATCCATGACATCGCTCCTCATGTCGTATCTACACACCTCGCGGATAAATACAGGGCGTCCCAAAAGCGGTTGCTCTGATAATTCGCGAATAGAGCGCTGGGCGTCTTCTTGAGAAGCAAATTCGACGATTCTGGAAGTTGAATAAAAACGTTAGTTTTGGAATTGGTTCAAGGATAGTAATGACGCACCCGCAACCCTTGGGTACGCCTGTTGGTGTGACGAGAACTTCGACGAAGAGAACCTCACCAGCTGCCAACCAAAACTCCCATTAATACCCTCTTGACTCGACCAATTCCGTCAAACAAAAAAGCCAAAAAAAAAAAACTGCAACTCTAATCCACAGCCAACTCATCCTCCCCATATGCTTCATCAGCTCCAGTTCATCGGAGAGGGCCTGTCAAAAGAAGGAAAAATCTGGTCCACAGACAGAATGCAAACGAGCAACGCAATAGGGCGACATTGTCAACACGTCATGTTCCATGACCGCACCATGCCCTCAACACACTTCTCCGGGGGAAAAACCCCGCACAACACCAAAACCTCTAACCAAGCTAACCAAGAAGATAGACACAACAAAAAGGGCTGAATGTTCCCCCACCCACCTCCCCTCATGAATTCCATCAAATCACGATACTTGACATCGTAACTGAGATTTCCAACATAGACTCGGTTTTCGCGCTTGCTGATTTTTGCAAATTCGACGGCTTCTTCATGGTCAGCGTTCATTGGACCTCCCAATGAACGAGAAAAGTTGTCAGCAGGTTTACGATCCCTGCTACGGGACCTGCTTCGCGACCTTGAACGCGAGTGAGAGCGAGGTGAACGAGAGCGGCGCCTACGACGTGGCGATGCTGAGCGTCTCCTAGAACGAGAGCGAGACCTTGACCTAGATCTCCTTCAACGCTGTAGGACCATATTTTAGAATGTTGTTGAAAAATGGATGAAATTCAGGGTGTAAATCGGATGCTCACATCACGCCTATCAGGTTCCCAGTGATCATTCAAACGACGTAGACGTCCTTTAACCAGATATTCAGATTCAATTTAACACCATATGTAAAACCTGCAGCCATACCCGAATCTCGCCTGTCTCCACGGTCGCTCTTGTCATGGTCCCGCCTATCCCTATCCCGGTCATAGTCACGATCCCTGTCTTTGTCGCGGTCGTAGTCGCGAGTGCTACCGTTGTGTCTGGGTGCAATAATGCCTTTTCCATCGTCGTGGTCGTCCTTGTTTTTCATATCAATATCCATAATACTTAAAGGCTAGGAAAGGGGAGAATTCAAGTCAAACCCAGTCCGTAGCAACATTCGTCATTTTTCCTGGGACTATCTGAGTTTAATATTTAATCTCCGACAAATCCTCAACCTGCTCCACTCCGAAGTTCCGCACAGTGCTCATCTCACACCGTTCCTTGTTTTTAAATAACCTATGTGTGTTCCAGAAGCTACGGAGTACAGCTATGGTACGTACCGTTCTATATCAATCTATACAGGCAAACAATAAATATATGTCGAATATACCCTTAAAACCCAGTGTTCTTAACCCACTGATACGGGCTGTTCAGGATAGCATCGTTCGTATGAATGGGCAATAAACTAAACCCTTCGTTATGCTCTACATCCTTGATCCATCTGCTCCACCGTTTTTCTGGCTCTTTGCATTCAGGTCGGCAAAGTATATCCAGCCTTTCTAAACGTTTGCATCTATAAAATAATTTATAAGGTATGTCATCCAGCTTGAATTCTGTTTCTGTGATTTCTGCAGAAAGAATGGAACGACCCTGGAGTATCACAATCCGGATATTAGGCAGGAGGGTTATGCGTTCCACGTTCTATCAAGGGACGAATCGTCGTGGGGTGTTTATCGCATTATAATCGTGGTCAACAAAAAGGGTCATGTAGATTCTCGCACCTCTTCAACCAGGAATCCAACCAGATGCAGAACTTCAAGACGCCCTAGATACGAGTACAAGAATGAGCCCGCATAGTAGATGGAGCAGCACAACGTTTTTATCTTTCCGAGCTCGGTCGAGAGAAGAGGGAGAGTATCTTCAATTTCGCCAATTTGGGTCCCACTTGGAGGAGGGCACGAAAGGTGGTCAATGTTTCTCCCCGGTAAAAACATTTTCAACGTCCCCACCTCCCCACATAACCTGCGAAGACGAGGACACACCGAGGGTGGCACATCTGCGCACATGTCTGGCAATATTCTCTTTCGCCATTCGGAGTGCCAGCAGATGTTCAATTCCTCCAACTCCGTTTGTGTCGATAGAAACGCCGCAATGGGATTTTCGTCGGTCCTACAAATCCAAGCAAAGGCTCTAAGCTTGAAATTGGTCCCTGTGAGGATTTGCGTTAGGTGAGGGTTTGGTTTGTAGTACGAAACGACAGCGTCTTCGATTGTGAGTTGGTGAAGGTTGTTCATGACTTTTAGGCCACGATGAAGAAGGTTGAAAAAGGGATCGAGATCGGTGGATACAACTCTTATGCTGTAGGATCGGACGTAAAGCCCAAGATCGGGTGAGAGGATAATAGTGGAGAGGAACTGTGAGTGTCGTCGTCTGTTTGTGGGCCAGTGGGTGACATCCTGATAGAGAGATTTCTTTGCCTCGAATGCCAATGATTTTGTCGTCGTGGTTAACGCTACGAGTGTACGATGGTCCCCAACTAGGTATTCGAATATGATGGGGAACAGCTCCAACGGCAGTTTGAAAATGCCCCTGCGTTGAAGAGAGACCCCTGGCATACCTTGTGAATTCTACATGTCAGTATAGAGAACGATAGCCTTCGAGTGACATCGCACCTAGTTTTCGAAATCCTGTTTCACTTGTGCAATGTAGGGAGTTTGGGCACTGGGGGACAAACCCTACCAAGATCGCACAGGCATTGCTTTCTATACGAAAAAAGACGTCGGAGATACACCCTAAATGGCAACAGGAGTTGCAATGCCATAGGGATCTCACATTGTCAATCAGTAACAACTTTAACTAACAAGTTCCTGTCATGCGGTACAATCAATAATCGCCCTGGGGGTCTAGACCATCATCTGAAATAATTAATCAGTTCTGTCCTTACCGAGCGCTTAACAGCCTAACGCAATATCATAAAACAACAATGCCCAATCTCTTTCCTTATGCTAAAATATCAGGATATTCAAGCAGAGATATCCCCCAAACCATGAGAATAGTGCGAATGGGAAATAAAGCAACCAGATCTAGAACTAACAAAACAGGTGGTACCGGTATGGAACTATAGCCTGCTATATTCGGCGCATTACCCAGCGATTTGATGCTATCCTCTATTGAAACGGCTGAGAATCGATGTTTGGCCAGGCCCTAGCTTCAAGGAAAAGAATTCTGAAGGATCAGCGCTATTCGCTTTCGTCCAAATCCCATATGTTTAATTGAATGCAATGGGTGATTATAAGATAATCTATGGCAAGGCCCAGGCACTCGGTCTATATTTACTGGTCAATGACGGAGGCTGACAGCAACTCCTGGCTTGCTGATTTAACTAGAAACACCCCCTATTGGCAGTAGAGAAAAAGTACCTATTCAATACACAACCGACGCTATTGGTCCACTGACTGAGATAATCCGAATCCTTGGGACTTCTCAAGGACCTCAATGCTTCCGCTGGCCAATCACCTTAGCACGAGCACTTTGGAAAGTATTCCTCACGCTTCGTACAGCCTCCCTGACAGCCATCCTCTTCCCATTGGCTGTCGTTGACTCGCTGCTCAAGCTGCCTGCCCCATCAATACAATCCTCGTCCCTGTAACCGAACTCCCCCAGGTAATCATGAAGGATAATGGACATTCCATCAACAGACGTAGAGCACATCCGTCCAGAGACCGGATCGAATGTTGAGGCTCCAAAAATGGGCTCCACACGGCTCGCAGCGGTCTCGTGAGGTGCCCAGGCCGGGTACTCCACATCAGGATTGACAGAGGAATGCCTCTGCATTTCGGTCCCGACAATGTTCTCGTCGATGTGCGGGAACATATCTCCAATGGTACTGTCTGGTATTGGGTAGAAATGTGCAGGAGGGTGGATATTGTCGTCTTCAGGCTCGTCGTTGACAGATGAGGGCTTGATCATCGTGTACAATCCTGCACGATAATTCTCCCAAAGCACTACTTGGTGCCCGTCGCAGAGGCGGTTATGCTTTATACCAGTATCGCGAGTTGGGTAATCAGGTATATTATGAACTTGGCCGAGAGCGACTCGAGGATGTAAGTCGTCTATGGTCTTCCCCTGCTTCGTCGTTCCCGGTGAGGAGGGCGACTCTCTGTCCTGAAAGAGAAATTCGTAGCTATAGATCTTTCCTCCTTTGGCAATGTCGTCATAAATGAGCACATCAAAACCGGGTATAGGTCGGAGCGTGTAGTAGGAGATATTCAACGAGACAAAAGTCGCCCAAGAGTGCATCCAATCTGGTATGCGCTTGTAGGGATGGCGTGGTCGACGGATCGTGAAAGGGAGTGTCCACATTGGTTTGTAACCTTCTAATTTGCCATGTGTCGTGTTGGTGAGGATGCGTTCTAAGTCCCAGATGATCACGTTGAGGTCTGTGACTAGTATAACGAGCTTTCTGGTATAATCTACCATCAACTATTGAAATATCAGCTTCCAGTAAGGAATAGGGGTCAGCTCGATAAGACTGACCTTCCTATAGGATGCTCTGTATGGCAGCTCGTGCTCAACTTTCCAATAAATGTATACATCCCGGATAAAGTCCCAAGCAAATATAGTTGCTGAGTTTTGGTCAAAGAAAGCATACACGTTGCCAGTCAATGTGTCTCCGTGCAGAATTGTCTGAGTCATTGCCCTATCTTGCAAGACCGCTCGAGCCGCAATTTGCGTCAGGCATGGTATGTGAGGGTCAAATTCAAGGATCACGGCAGTTGCATCTGTGCCCCTAAGTGTCAAGCAATGAAGATGTGCGACAGTGAGTACTAGTCGCAGGATTCATTGATGAACACTACCTCTCGCTGAATTGTTCGATGGATGCGATGCGGAATTTCAACCCATCTAAGGAAGGACCTACGAGGAAGATCCAATTAGCAAATCGGGGATTGCCTAAAGATTTGTGACGCGTTTGGGGTAAAGGAGGCGCCTTGCGTTGGGCATCAATGACGAGAATCTCGTCCTTGGTCTTTGCGATCAGGAATCTCCCTCCTGGGAGAAGAATCATCGCAAGAATATTGTGGTTGGGGGTATAGGGCAAAACATATTTCGAAACTGGAACTAATTTTTGCCTTTGGGTATTCAGTTGGTCTTCCTGATCTTTGACTTGTGTTTTACCCAGAATGCTTGCCATTCTTGATGGTGCTAGAGCCGCCCGTTTGATGTCGTTAATCGTCATCTCGTCTTTGTTGAAGCTTTGCAGATATATATCGTCCTTGGAACAGACGGCCTTCAGTAAGCTCCACCATACACTCTTGTTTGAGAGTGTCCTATGAAGCTCAGCGCAAGTCTGAGAGCTTCCTGGTCAGTAATCTTCTTGAAGATGAGGCTATATGTGTAATTGTACAGACCTGGCTAAGCGCAATCACATCTTGGAGTTTTAGGCGAGTTGGAACAGAAAGAAGTAGATGCAGCCATATATCTACTGGAAGCTCAAGAATATGCATCGTTATGGCTACGAATAAAGCTTTGCTGGCTGCTTGCTGGCTTCAGTTCGGAATCCAACTGCCCGCAGACGACTCTCGGAAGAAAACGTAACAAGAACATTGCCACGAAATTCAATTCAAGGTTTGAAATGTAGTTGCAGGATAGATAGTTTCCGAAAGGCCATTACTTCTCAGATAGTCAAGACAGTTAACGTAGATTTTACCGCACGACTCTAGGTCGCGGTGAAGACCTTCCAAACCCATGGCTCAGCCTTCAACTTCGACCATCAGTGCTTGCCGATATTAGTCATGCCTGTCCCTGATTAAACGCGTGGTGTCTTACATATTTAATTCGTAACTTGGATGAAAGCGCGTTTTTTTCTTGGGTGAAATCCCAAATTACATGCTAGCTAAAGGAGACGATTTTATTGACTGCCCGAACACCATATAGCTCCACAAAAAAAAAAAAACAAAGAAAGCGCGTTTTTTTAGGTATAATTCCACCTGTCTCGTCTTCCGCAACATAGAGAGCTTGCACTCATTTGGTTCAATTTTCTGATTCTTCGGGAACCATTATTCGCTCCTCTAACTTCTTGCTCATCTATGACACCCCCATGGTGTCCCCTTCAGTGGATTCATGTTGCCATAAATTTGATAGCGAAAGGTATTGTGACATGCTCCCGAATAGCGACGACATATGTCCGAATTTACAGTCATTCTGACCTTGTATATTTTGTATAAAATGACGATCACTTCTTGGGTCTTATATATGTGCATCACACCTTCCCAGCACTAAAGCAATCATGAAGTGGCTTCACCTCGCATCCCTCCTCTCCGCTGCAGTCATTGTTTGTGCGACCCCGGTCGAGTCCGAGGGTAACAGTTTCATGAAGCGTGCCGTACTCCAGGGTGTCGACGTGTCTTTCAATGATCAAAGTGTCGACTGGTATGCTGCCTCAGCCCATGGCTTCGTATTCACGTACATCGAAGCAACAGGGGGGACTCGCAAGTCATTTTCTCTTATAGCTTCAGGTTCTTCCCACTAATAGGACTCGGGCCATTTCAGAGTATATCAATCTTGCTTACACCGAGCAAGCAGAAGGCGCACGCGATGCCCATATAGATTTCATAGGACCATACCATGAGGCTCAACCTGACTTGTCCTCTGGTGCCGTACAAGCTGCGTTTTTCTATGCTCAAAGCAGTATGTGTTCCAGTTTTGTGTGGTGGGTGAGATGTATAGATTAACCCCAAGCTCTTGGATGATAGGTATCCAGGACACTGAACTTCCTGGCGCTCTTCACCTCGAAAGTGAGTCTCTCGATAGCTCTAGTGACGCAGAGGGTATCCTAACTTTATCAATCAGATAATCCCGTTGGTCCTTCTTGCTATGGCCTTGACCAAACTAGTATGGTCAATTGGATTCAGGAGTTCTCCGACGCATACCATACATTGGACCCGAGCCACCGGTGCGCACATCTCGAATATAAATTAATACATGTAGACTCCTAACGCCTGGTTTCTGCGACTTAGCTACCCAGGTCAGAATTCTACTTGTGGCGTGACACACCGCTGATATAACTGATACCACCTGGTGATCGACAGTGATCTACACAACCACTAAATGGTGGAAGCTCTGTACAGGAAATACCGACACATTTGGGGAAACCAACGCTCTTTGGCTTGGTCGTGCGGGTTCGGTGATACCTGAAGACGAGCTCCCCGCAGGGTGGCAGTGAGTACTACCACTATTCTCGGGGCCCAGGCTGATATGATTAAACTTTGAAGATCATATACCTTGTGGCAGTCCGCTAATAGCCAGCATGACACCCTCCTTGCTAATCAAGATACGTTCAGCGGGGATATAGATGCACTCTTCCGGTTCGTTTGCTTTCTGCATTTCTATCCAAAGCATCATTATTCACACAGCCTGTTCGAACATTACAGCTTCTCTAGGGATGGCAAGATATGAGGCGTCTAGGGTGTTCAGTAGTGTTATAACTTGGAAAACACTTGATCATGAATACAATGTCGGACGAATTGCCGAACGAGTATCTGCTCTGAGAATATGTGAGAATCGAGCGGAGCCAGTTCAATAGACTCTCAAGATGCCAATGTCAATGCGCGCTTGTGCCTAATAAATACTCGTACCCAATACATCGGTTTCACCCTCTGCGACCCGTGCTGCCAACACCTCTCATCTCCGAGCGCTATTTATTGCTATGCGGGGCTCCATGCAGTGTAATTATAGCGCTTCTATTATTGTATTGTACTAACATCTGCGATCACGATATAAGAAAAGTTGGATAGGCGCCAGGCATTTGACAATAGCCTGACGTGTAGGTGATGTAATTTAGTTTGAGCAAGTGCTGGGGATCATGATTCGTGCTTCAAGCTTCAAGCTTGGCGCTCCCAGATGGAGAGCCACTAGAAACATACTCGAATGATACCACCTTCCGTCCCATCAGCAACATCCTGGATCAAGATGATTAGATCGATCTGTCATATCAACTCTTGAGTCTGCCTTTGAAGCTTGCCTCTATCACGGTGATTGGACATACTCTCATGCTGCCCGGGCAATTGTATTACAAGCATCCAAAATCAACGTTATCGAGCCTGTGTCCTCTGACCTGTGTTATACGAGGCTTATCACAATAGTCCGTAACAAAAATTTCAATAAATCAAGCGCAGCAGGTTCCGAGTACAGCCCTCTCACCATTTCATATTACTCCTGGGTCTCGTGATGCGCGAATCCCACAAGATGTCAGCCACGTCGCACGGGGCGCCCTCGACACCAGCGCTTGCGAAGCTGTTCGTCTTGGCCCCCCTTGGGTCTGAGAAACTTGGGCTGCACTTTTTTATATATCTATGATGCATATATTAGGGCTCGGTTACCCGCCAATTGAAGACCTGAATCGAATCAGGATGTAATCTGTCTATATTCCCAATTCTCCTATAAACCTTCTTATGAGGTACATTGTAATTGAGCAGGCTCAGTAATATCAAAATAGTACGGGCGCTTGAGAAGATCTCACGTCTAAGGAACGAAAATTACATGCTCAAAGGTTGCTCAGACTGGATGTGGGATCATGGAACAAGCACCACTCAGTGCTAAAAAGGGTGTTCTCTTCTCGATTTCGAATTATTCGTTCCAACACCCTAACATCGGTTTTGCAAGCTCGACACAGTATCGCCTCATCACATCCATCAAGTCCACCAAAACAGTTTGAAATTAAGAATTCGCCGGGCGATACCAACTCTCGGGGATCTTCACATAAACAGAGAAATCGGTCATTTTATTGTCAAAACAATCGTGAAGGAAAGATGAAAAGAAAAAGGTAACAGGATAAAATCATGATTAAAAACAACCCCCAATTCTATCCAACCAATCCCAACACCCCACCATACAGTCATTCATCAAAAGCGATCGTAGAAAAAGAAACGTAAAAAGCGAGAAAAGGACATCTACAATCCACTTCCAGAAGCAGCATTAACCTATGACAATCACAGAAACGCATCAGCGTCCATCCATATAACCCTGCACCAAAACGGCTCCAGAGGGGACCGAAAAGGAGAGGTTCATCAAATAAAATACAACAACGAACCTATCCATATTCCTTCCAAACCAATAAAAGAGTGTGCCAGGAAGGGGAGGGAAGGGAGTTTCAAGTTCATTATGTTGTATTCACCTTATCCTTGACCGAACCAATGAATTGCTGGTAGCTTGGCAACACATCCGCGCGATCTTGGATGAGCATGGATAGAGCCCAAAGCTTGAGCGGGGGCTCGCCGTCCTCCTTGACAATGTAGAGGTGGGGGTAGTAGACACCTCTGCGCATTTCACGGACCTTCTGAACGATGGCGTTGATTCGCTGAGAGAAGTCATTTTCAAGGACGGGGAGTGTGGCCTGATGGTGATGAGGATCGTATCAGTGGATAAATTCACGGCAGAGGAGGTAAAGAGTACTTACCTTGCCACCACGCAGAGCCTGAATGTTGGGCAGGTCAAAGACATCTCGGATGAGGGGATCAACGGCATCACGGCCGACCCAAAGGAACATGGTCTGGCCATCCTCAATCAAGAAGAGACCATGCCTCTCAAGCTGCTCTGACGACAGAGGAAGAGCGGGGGGCATGATGACACCGTGTTCGCCAATTGTCCCGGCCTGTGTGGATTACTTGAGTTCAGCGCGAAAGACAGTAGGAGAGAGCTTACCTCAGGAGGCATGTTGTGCAACGAGTAGAACGAAGGGTGAATATAAGGAATTAAGAGTTGAGAAGGCAATGAAGTAAGCAGCGCTTGCGAGTAGGCACGAATATCGGGAGGGATCTGTGCACTCTGACGAATTCCAACATTCTTCAACAAGCCAAGCACCAACACGGGCAACATCTTCAAGTTGTCGCAAATCGCCAATTGTGCGCTGGCACCTGCACCACTGGAAGTCATACTCGTCTTGTACGCAACGAGCAGCTCGACGAGTTTGTTGAACACAAAGTCGCGGCTGTCTTCCAACTTGTGGGTAAGTGACCGTTCCACAGCCTTGTTAGCGAGGAACGTGGTAATGGCGACTTGGTCAGCTGAAGCGAAGACCTCTGAAAGGTTGGTGGTGGTAGGGAGCGCAAGAGTGACGACACGAATTCTGCGTTCGCCTATAGAGCATAATTCAGAAAAAACATTATAATTAATTCAAGGAGGTTGTACGGACCGTAGCAAGTTGTGTGAAGGACGGCGGTCTGGAAGACAACGAAAGGTGTCGTGATCGCCTCCTCAATCTGCACCTCGATCGCGTATGATTGATCCTGGGGAACAGCGGGCATGGCCAAAAGGTCAGTGGACCTAACGAAAAAGTTCCCGTGGAAGGAAGCCATACGAAGACCTGTAGGAAGATAAATAACACCATCCAAAAACACAGACATAAACAGTGACATACCTCGGGAAGCACGAACACGCATAACAGCTTCCAACATGATGGGCTGAGCCAAAACTTCACCAAATTCGTGAGCAAACTTGAGAGCATCTTCCGACTTGGCAGCATTGAACGCGGGGTAGTAGTAAGTTTGTCCAGAGGTGTAGTGTGGCAGGCATGCTATTTTATCTCAGTTAGCAAATAATATTTCAAGAAGAATAGAGGGAATAACCAAGGGTGGCAACGTCCTGATACGCTGCACTGAAGAGGAACATATCGACAGAGACCTGAGTCCTTGAGCACTCAATGGCGAATGTCTTGTAGAAGGGTGACGCCGATTGAAGGAGGCCAGATTCCTATTGATGAAATGGATGAGTATACAGTAATTGAACTCGTTGCTCCACAGTACGGACCTTGGCAGTTCCGAGAATTTTGGGGTCTTCCCTGTTTTTGAGAGCGCCAGCACCGACTGAAGGCAGGGCAGAAGACAGGACCACAATTTTACCACCAATGGGTGCCTAAACGTAAAGATTTAGCGATGAAATCCCAAAATAATAAGAATGTGCAATACCATCAACTTGAAACCGGCCTGCAGGGCTGGTCCCAGTGCACTTCCGATAACAGTGTTATCGGCGAACATGTCGCCAATTCGGCCAAGAAGGGTCTCCAAAGAGGCACGCGACTCAGCAATGTTCACGAGAAGGTCAGTGGGCTTGGGAAGGAAGACATCGTCGACGTCTGAGACGACCAACATTGTGGCATCAGTGGTTCCAGTCTGAAATACAAGTAAATAAAATGCACATGACAGCAAAAAAGAAAAGGAAAGGAAAGGAAAAGAGAAACATACAGGCATCGCGAAGAAATAGAGGGACGTGTCGTAGCAGATGATGGCAACTTTGGTTCTTCCATCCTCGTCAGGAATGCGCTCCAAGTTCTCGAGAATAGTCCTGGTGGCAGTTGCGACCATTCCTGTCATCCGAATTCAACATATGGTAACTATGTTCAGAAAACTCCAAAGCTTACCACTCTGCACAGCAGTGTGACTGACATCAACCAAAAACACGTAAACCGCAGGCTGAGGTGGCCGGACCATGTACTCTGTAGGAGCAACGAATTCGACACATGAGTGGTTAAGCTCAGCGCGAGCCCAGCGGTCTCCTGGTTGGTTGTGAACCTGGTCCCAATCAAACAACTGTGGTACCTCGTTGGTCATGTTACACATACAACATCTCCATCTTAAGCCGAAAAGGAGATCAACACGCGTCATAAAACAAAGACAATAGCAACATACCGGCTTCCACCATCAATAAATTGGACGTAAGGGTTAATGTACGTTCTGCAACGGCGACAACGAGCGATAACGGTGTCAGTGACCAGTGGAACTGCATTCTCTCCTTCATCCAAAGAGCGATAGGGGGTAATGATCAATGCCATTGGAAGTTTTGACTTTGTCAGAAGTGATGACGTCGTCGGGATAGCGTTGATAGTCGACCTAAAGTAACTAGGGTCGGCGTTCGCGGTGGGAGATGGTGAAATACACGAGTTGGGAGGTAAACGAATCTCCGGGGGTGGGCGGTGGAGATCGCGTGGCTCAGGTGGTGAAGTGAGGAGATTGGTGGTATAGAGCGAGAACTGCTTCTGACCGAGTCCCATCCCGCCAAACTGATTTGCAAGATTATCTACAGGACCCTGCGCATATTGAGGTTGCTGATTAAATCCAGGTTGGTTGATGTACTCTGGCTCTTGTTGTCCGTAGTATGGGGCTTGCCCAGGTGCACCAGGTTGAGCCTGCTGATGCGCGAATTGGTTCTCGGCTGCAAGTCCTGGAGTAAACAATTGTCCACCCTGAGGTTGTGCTTGCAAAGTAGCCTGTGGTGCTCCATAAACTGGGTCAATCGGTGCCTCGCCGCTATAATACGCCTGTGTCTGCCCGGCTGCATATTGTCTGCGCTTTGTATTATGAGCAGGCGCTGGCTGCCCGCCCGAGATATCGGGTACAACAGGCTGTTCCCATTGTGTATGTCCCGTGGTGGTATCTGTAGATATTCAATAAATTAAATTGATTCCTTCAACAAAAGTCTACGATTGGGCTGACCAATGTACAGGTATCGCTGATGCGTTGTATCCCTAAGATCGATTTAAGCACGTCTCCTATGAAATATTGGACCTTTCACCAACCATTGTGCCTCCCAACCTTGGGGTAATGGAATTTCAGGAGCGGACATTAAGAAGGGATTTGTAGCAGAGTTTGGAGGAGGAGGTCGTGACAAGTTATCCCGAGTTATGAGATTTCAAGCCATCAACCCCGCCACGTCGCTACAAACAAGCTTTTGCCAAACAATGCCATCATTTCATCCTCAACACCGCCCATCACACCTTGAACACGTCGAACTCGCGTAAAACACGTTCTCAATGGTATTCAGTGACTGCGCACTCCAATCTCTATATCTCAACTGACTTTCTCTGGGATTCATCATGATTGACTTTGTCTGACGAGACTTGTGTCGTTCGCATGGAGATCGATTTAGGTCGTTCAAATGGAGCAGAATTTGGGTATACATATATAGAACTAAAAAATACAACTTTAACTCTTTCAGACACGCGTTTATCCTTGCCAGACAGCCTTTTATGGAAGCGTTAGATAGAGGAACAATCTAGAAAAGTTTTGCACTTACGGGTCCAGGCTGGGTGTATGAGGTAGGAATAGCTAAAATGCCTCGTCAACACGCAATCTGGAGCAGGCACGATAGTAACCTACGGTAATAAATGTTGATCATGATACCAGGCTCATTTCCGGTGTATACTCCTGGAATCGCGACGAGGGGGCCTGGGCTTCCACTTCCACCACCAGTGACGTTGATCTGGCCGCATGAAATGTAGAATTGCGCTATCAAGACGCATTGATAAGTAAGCTCGGAGTTGATTGGAAATCTACGCACCTCCCTGGTATGTGCCTGCAGCATGTAGAGCGATAGCTTCCATTCGGACGAAGTACTGTCCAGAAGGAAGGTTCTTTGGCACGGTGAATGAGACGCTCTCCAAACCTGGAAACGAGTATAAGAGACCGACAAAGGACTAGGCATCGAAGACATTGATAAAGCCCACCTTCGGCAGGGAAAGAGATGGAAGAGCCGCCGTTTGTGACAGCGGTGATTTCATGCACCTGCACGCAGTTTTATTAACTATCTCGTGCTTTTCTGTGTCATTTTAACTTACCTTGAACCAAACAGTGCCACTGCCGTCCCAGCTAGAGACGTCACCCGGTGCCTTGGCCATGTAAACGTTCACAACCTTCGAGGCAACCACGGGTAAGAAACAGCCTTGGATTCAAGAAAAGGTGGGCATACGTACACCAGCGTGATAGATGTTCCCGTTACTAGCTATTCCCAAAGTCGATCCTGCAGCAACATCGATGGTTTGAGCCGATGCGCCTGTCTGCGAGGTGTAGCATCGGAAATCAGCGCTGTTTACATCGGTGACCTAAATATAATATATAAAGTTATAGTGGAATTTGGAATAAGCCTTTCATGGAACAGTGCTGAGGTACGAATACATACGGGAGCTTGAGTGTTGAAGTTGTTCGTCTTTCGAACGTTTGTCCATTCCGGAGTTTTAGCACCGTTGACAATCAGTGACGGGAAGGTGTCTAAGGTGTGATAGTGATCAGATAAGAGGCGCCCGCGAATGCTTCATAATGTTGTATCACATACAGTGAGCTGCTACCAAAGTAGCGAAAGAGGCCAGCGACGCGAGTTTTAAAGCGAGCATTTTCAAAAGCAGAAACGACACTACTACTTTATCTGCCACTCAAGACTCACTTTTATAGCCTCTGCGCGGCAATATCTAGTTCTCAACCTCGCGATAACTTGCTCCTCACCACTCATGTGGTTCGTCGCTAAAGACTGGCTTATTTTTACTGCTCAGAAACACCTCTTCAAGCCCCCCTGAGCAAGCTAAATATATGCCAGGTGTAGGACAAATGATAACAGAGGTTTGTCACCGCTACGAGGTGCAGAGCATGCGTTCCAACCACCCAACGCTGGCAGCCGCGCACGGCAACAGACGGCAAGCCTCCTAGGACCCGACAAATTGACGAGACTGAACATTTCAGCTCCACTCGCTTAGCTATCAGTGGAGTTCGGTGTCAATGATGCGAGTGGGGTCGGGCGAAGCGGCAAGCGCTCGTGGTCCGTTTCTTTATGCGTCACGTACCTGATTGGCATCGTTGGCGGTGGAAGCAACTTGGACCCTTTTACAACGAAGAGCCTCGGGTTTCAATTTAGAATCATGCCGAAGAGCGAGTGTGCACTGGGGTTAAAATGCGGATAATTTGATAACGGAGATATGGCTGAGGATCAACGTCGGATAATAAGCGCCGAAACATAGTTTGGTGCAGCAGGCGTGATCGTCTCTCGCTGATAATTCGACAAGGCACAAATATGTTCTTATCTGATAAAATGTCTGCACGACAGGCATAGATAGAGATACAAATACCATTTAGCACTTTATTTAATAAATAAGCACGCTCTTCAACCCCTCCAGACAGCCTACAAAAAGTTGATTTAGAAAATGTGTACAAGACCAGTTGAGAGGTACACATACAGGTCCAGGTTGGGTATACGAAGCAGGAGTAGCTATTGAAGTAAATATAGGTTAACTTTCGAACGAAAGGGGGCGATAAGAACTTACGATAGTAAATATCAATCTTGATACCTGGCTCGTCTCCAGTATAAACACCAGGTATCGCGACCAATGGCCCTGGAGTACCGCTACCACCGTTTATAACTTTAACCTGACCGCAACCCAGATAAAATTCAACTATCGAAACAGCTCAGATTCCCGTCGAACGATTTTATAAGGGCAAAACTTACCACCGCCTGCTGCGGCTGCTGCATGTAAGGCAATCTGTTCAATCCGCACAAGATATTCACCATTCGGGAGGCTCTTTGGAAGCGTGAAAGAGATTGTTTCAATACCAGTGGCAGGCCACAATATGGTGGTACCGCCATTAGTGATGGCAGATATCTCGTGGACTTTGAACCAAACGGTGCCTGAGCCGTCCCAACCGCTGACGCTTCCTGGTGCTTTGGCCATGTAGACGTTTACGACCTATATATGTAGAGTATGGGGAGAATCAGCGGCCTGGAATGAACGCCAATGTCAAGAAATTATTGTACACCAGCATGGTAAAGGGCCTGGCTCGCACGGAATCCAATTGTCTGGCCAGCTGCAACTGTAGCTGTTCCAGGCGACGCTGTGCTGCTGGTATAGCATCGTAGGTCTATACTTTTAACATCCTTTACCTAGTCATGGGTCGATTAGAAGTCAGCTAGCCGCTCATTGACAGGGGAGGTAAACTCACTGGATTGAGGTCATAAAGGTTGTTCGTCTGACGGACGTTAACCCACTGTGGGGTATCTTGTCCATTGACGATCAAAGTTGGGAATGTGTCTACGCGATGTAGCATGGTCAGTAGGGTTGTATATTAGATGTGTACATCGTCAACTTACAATGGCAGGAAGCGAGTGTCCCAAACGCTAATAAACAGGCGATTGTCAGCTTAAGGTTGATGATCATGTTGAATTATCGGTTGCCCTGTGTCAGGAGCAAGACCAAGAGAGAGGAGATGAAGGATATCGATAGATAACCAAGTCTACGATACAGAATGAAGTGTAGATACGGTATTATATATACGGAATGAGGTCGCGGCTGACATGAACGAGGCGCCTGAGGCTGACACAAACGGGGCAGGTGAGGGTGACTTGTCAATGAATTCAGATGGATAATTACTCACTAAGAAATGCATCTTCTGACACTGTTAACCGTAGCAAACTACCTTAGCAGATAGTAACCACGAGGCGCATTCATATTTGGATACTGTTTTATCAGTTTCGAGCGGCATGCATCGTGCCCTTGTGGTCGCTGTGTCGCATGTCGAGTCGTCGAATATAAGACCTTCGAATCTCCCGTTGAATTAGGTGAGTTTACAGTTCAATTATCAACTGTTATACCAAACAACTTCAAGCTGAAGAAGCGCGCCTTAACCGTCCTTCACAGCAATTCCAACATACGGACCGATGTTTAAGTTTGGACGAGTGAACCGTCTTGGTATCTGAGAAGCATGGCCTGTCTTTCGGCTCATGCATTTCCACGTGTGTGCGCCATCATCCCGCCATTAGAGTATAAAATAAATATGTCTGATCCATCTGGCCATGCATTCGCAAATGCGTATTCTTGTGCTCGATATAATACAAATTGTATAGTAATTTGCGATAAGGAATTTTAAAAAGAGGATTGAATAGTAAATTTGCTTCAGCCCCTCCAGACAGACTAAAGAGGTGCAATTCAGAATTATCATCAAAAGTTAACCTTTGAAAATAGAACTTACAGGTCCGGGTTGCTTGTAAGAGGTCGTGGCTGTCATAACCCGTCAGTCACAGAAAATTGAGAAAGATAGTAAACCATACGGTAGTAGACGTAGAAAATCAACCCAGGTTCGTACCCAGTGTAAACTCCAGGAATAGCCACCAAAGGTTCAGGGGTTCCACTGCCACCGTTTGTTACCTTGATCTGAGCGCAGCTGATGTAGAATTGGGCTATAGGATTATCCAGGTCAATTCGTGTTCTCTATGTATTGTACGAGAAATACTCACCACCACCGAAGGCCGCCGCGGCCTGCAAAGCAATATGCTCAACACGGACAAGGTACTCGCCATTGGGCAAGCTCTTGGGGAGAGTGAAGGAGATCGTGTCGAGTCCAGTCGAAGGCCAGGTGACGATGTGTTCGCCGTATTGGTTCAGGTTGTTGATTGCCGAGATCTCATGAACCTTGAACCAAACTGTGCCGCTTCCGTCCCAGCCGTTGACGGAACCTGGAGCCTTCGCCATGTAGACGTTAGCGACCTATTATTGTTATAAATTTCAGTTTCAATGCAATACTTTAAGGAGATGTGAACGCACACCAGGGTGGGAGATAGCCTGATTGGCGCGAATGCCAATAGTTTGACCAGCCGACACGGTAGCCGTTCCAGCAGTTGTGCCAGATGTGTAGCATCGTAACTCAGGGCTACTTACGTTCGTAACCTTCAAGGTGACACAATAAGACATTTAGCATAGATGGGGGAGTTCGAGGCAAGAAGGACTTGCTGGAACACCGCTTTGGTAGTTATTAGTCTGGCGGACATTAACCCATTCGCCAGTATCTTGACCATTGACGACCAAGGTTGGGAATGTATCTACGAAGAGATCATAAGCGATTGTCAAATAATAGAAGGTAGAGAAATTTTGACGAACAATGGCATGAAACCAGAGTAGCAAATGAGAGCAAAAACGCAACGGCGAGCTTGAAGTTAACCATGGTTAAACAGCGTCCTGGAGAGAATACTGCTCTGTTAGTGAGCCTTTTATACCTCTTCTCGAGAACATTTTTCTACCTAGACACACACGCCCTTAACGAATTAACTTCGCTGCCTCAATGTCCTTGATCGAAGCATTGTCCACTATCAGCTCATGTGCCTATGTATTTCGAAGGAGCGGCATGAGATAGGGGAATATGGCCAACATCCATGGGTGAATGCCGCTTGAATGGATCAATCTCAATATATTTTGTCGCATAGGGAGCCTGGCGGAAATAAACGTCTCTAACCAATCGGAGGTAATTAGATAGTCTTGGTATTGTGCAACTACAAGGAGACATGGCGTTTACAAGCCGGCATCGCATATGGCTACCTTGAGAGGCATACATCAATTATATGAGTATGTGAAGTCGTTCTAGCGCGCTCGTTCTGCAGACTCACCATTGCACCCATGTTTTTCAACAGTCGAGATTCACCATTTCTCTCCAAATAAGCCCTGTGACCCAAAGTCCGAATTTCACGACCAGCAGCCTAGAGAATGAATTCAGGTATAATATCGGGAATATCATGACAAATGAGGCTGGAGAGCTTCACTTGAAATACTTCAACCTATTCAAAGGCGGGGTACTCGGGATACATGAAACTAGGGTGGTTTAGTTGGCGCAGCTGCGCAGCGCTGCAACACCACAAAAGCATCACATTAGCAAGCCAATGTGACTGATACCCTCGGAGCACTGCAAATGCCGCTGCGCTGCGTCGCAGTGTCCACTTTGAACGTCCCAAAAAAGGGAGAGACTCAGATGTTTCGAAGCTTGATCCCTGGGCTTCATTCCATACTGTTGCCATGTGCTGACCATCACAAACTTGATAAAGCACAGTATATGGTCATGCGAGGGATTTGTGGGGACATTCTCTTGATTGACACGGAAGTCCTGTAAGGGGAGTGGAAGCCCCTAAACTTCTCCATCGTTTACCTTTGTTTGGTTTAGAGGACGTCGGCGCATGCTTGTGTGTGCACGCACCTCTGATTAACCTTAGGTTAGCCCATATCATCCTTATCGTACTCGTAGTAATCCTTCCAATATATCATTTGGTCGTGCTTATTACCTGTATGATATGAGGATTAGGAACTAAGCCCCCACAATCCTTACAAGTCCGTAGTACTAGGCCTGCGCACCGTACCGTAACGGGTGACGGCCGTGTGTGCGCCATCATCCCGCATGCATTCGCAAATGCGTATCCTTGTGCTCAATATAATACAATTTGGGAAGTAATTCGCGATAAGAAAATTCAAAAAAAGGATTGAATGATGAGTCGCTTCATCCTCTCCAGACAGACTAAAGAAATGCAATTCAGAATTATCATCCAGAGTCGACCTTGAACAATCGAACTTACAGGTCCGGGCTGCTTGTAAGAGGTCGGGATGGCTATTATAACCCGTTAGTCGCAGGAAATTAAGAAAAATAGTAAATCATACGGTAGTAGATGTTGATAACGATTCCTGGTTCGTTGCCAGTGTAAACTCCAGGAATAGCTACCAAAGGTCCGGGTGTTCCACTGCCGCCGTTTGTTACCTTGATCTGAGCGCAGCTGATGTAGAATTGGGCTATAAGATCCCCCAGGTCAATTCGTGCTCCCAATGTATTGTGCGAGAAATACTTACCACCACCGAAGGTTGACGCGCTGTGCAGAGCAATATGCTCAACACGGACGAGGTACTCGCCATTGGGCAAGCTCTTGGGGAGAGTGAAGGAGATCGTATCGAGTCCAGTCGATGGCCAGGTGATGCTGGTTCCGCCGTTGGTGACTGCCGATATTTCATGTACCTTGAACCAAACAGTGCCGCTGCCGTCCCAGCCGTTGACGGAACCTGGAGCCTTTGCCATGTAGACGTTGGCGACCTATTATTGTTATAAATTTCAGTTTCAATGCAATACTTTAAGGTGATGCGAACGCACACCAGGGTGAGAGATAGCTTGATTGGCGCGAATGCCAATAGTTTGACCCGCCGACACGGTAGCCGTTCCAGCAGTTGTGCCAGATGTGTAGCATCGGAAATCGGAGCTACTGACGCTTGTTACCTTCAAGGTGTCACAAGAAGACATTTAGCAGAGATGGGGCAGTTCGAGGCAAAATGGACTTACTGGACCGTTGCTTTGGTAGTTATTAGCCCGGCGGACGTTAACCCATTCGCCAGTACCTTGACCATTGACGACCAAGGTTGGGAATGTATCTATGAAGAGAGCATAAATCGTCACAATATAAAAAGCGGAGAAAAGTCAGACTAACAATGGCATGAAACCAAAGTAGCGAATGAGAGCAGAGACGCGACTGCGAGCTTGAAGTTAACCATGGTTAAACAGTTTCCTGGAGAGAACAGTGCTTTGCCAGTGAACCTTTTATACAGCTTCTCGAGGGCATTTTGCTGTCTCGAAGCACACGCCTTTAAGTCCGAGTTAACTTCGCTGCCTCGATGACCTCGATCAGAGCATTGTCCACTACCAGCTCATGTGCCCATGCATTTCGAAGGAGCAGGCAGCATGAGACAGGGGAATATGGCCAACATCCATGGGTGAATGTCGTTTGAATATGTCGATCTCAATATATTTTGTCGCATAGGGACCGGGGAAATAAACGTCTCTAGCCAATCGGAAATAATGAGATGGTCTTGGTATTGTGCTCCTTTGCAGTCGCACAATGTTTATAACTTTAAGTGACGTCGCTCACGGCTTCCTTGAGAGGCATGCGTCAAGGATATGAGTATCTGAAGTCGTTGTAGCGTGCTAATTTTGTAGACTCACTAATGCACCCATGTTTTTCAACGGTCGAGATTCATCTATTCTCTTGTTGCGTAAAGTCCGGATTTCATGACTAGCAGATGAGAGAATTATTTCAGGTATAATATCGGGAATATCATAAAAAATAAAGCCGGAGAGCTTCGCCTAAAATACCTCAACCTATTCAAAGGCGGGGTAATTAGAATACGTGGCAATGACGGGAGAGGCTCAGATGTTCCGAAGCTTGATTCCTGGACTTGATGCCATGCTCTTGCTATGTGTCAACCGTCACAAGTCCGATAAAGAGGAGTATATGACCATGTGAGAGGTTTGCGAGGACATTCTTTTAATTGACACGGAAATTTGGTACATGGATCGCAGAGCAAACAGGTCGTCGAACGTGAAGGCAATACTTCTGATATTGTGAATTCCTTCAGCCCCTCCAAACCGCCTAAACATAGTTAAATTAGACTCATGAGGTCACAGAAGCAAAGATTATTTTGGCTCACCGGTCCTGGTTGCTTGTACGAAGTAGGAACGGCTACACGAAACATGTTTGTGCTTAGTAAATGTATTCTAATCAAAACAGAAAGGTGCTTACGCCAATAAATGTTGATAAGAATTCCTGGTTCATTTCCAGTGTAAACTCCAGGAATCGCGACCAAAGGTCCAGGGTTTCCGCTACCACCATTAGTGACCTTAATTTGAGCACAGCTGAGGTAGAATTGAGCTGAAATGACATCCACTTAGTCAGGCAAAAATTGTAGTAGGAATTAGACTCACCACCACCAAAGCTACCCGCGCCGTGCAAAGCAATATGCTCAACGCGAACAAGGTATTCACCGTTTGGCAGGCTCTTAGGAAGGGTGAAAGAAATAGTATCGGGACCAGAGGACAGCCAGGAGATGCTGTTACCACCGTCGGTGACGGCCGATATTTCATGGACCTTGAACCACACGTTGCCATTAGCATCCCAGCCATTGACGCTGCTCGGGGCTTTGGCCATGTATACATTGGCGACCTGAAAATAAGCATGAAAACACGATCAGTGCTAGATACATTACAACTTTAATATGCAAAACCTACGCCAGGGTGGCCGATAGGACCATTTGCACGGATTCCAATAGTTTGTCCAGCTTGAACAGTGGCAGTGGTAGCCGTCAGACCACTTGTATAGCATCGGAATTCCTGACTCTTTACGTCGGTCACCTGTTAAGAGAAAGTCAGTCTACATATGAGGACGACTGTAGTGAATCATAAAATCGGCTTACAGGTCCGTTGGTCCAGTGATTATTGGTCTGGCGAACGTACTGCCATTCAGCACTGCTTTGACCACCGAGAACCAGGTAGGGGAAGGTATCTGCAAGGAATGAGTCAAAAAGCGCAATAATGACAACGAAAATAGAACAACGCACAGTGGCATGATGCTAGTGTTGCGAACGAAAGCAAAGTGGCGACTGCAAACTTAAGACCAAGCATCTTCAACAGCTTCTTGAAACACACGTCTTTCTGACGACGGCAGGGCCCCTTTTATACCAGCAACCGCCCTCAATATGAACATGAAAAATGCGATTAAACCTCGCCAATATGGCTCATGTGTCCAGTTGCTATGACCAAGTAGCGGGCCGCCTATGGCTTCTCACAAACGACGTGGTATTGAAACCTACTGCAGGAAAACCACCTTTGCACCCGTCTTGCCACAGAAAGTCTTGTTCGTTCATCGGGGCTTATGCTTAAGTGAGCCAATCGGAAGAGAAGTGAGAGTCTTGGTAAGAGTGAATGCAGATCCGGCCTGAATCGATTGTTTTAACGTCAAACAGAGGCTTTCGATTGAGGAAATAGCCTAAAGTTTATAATTCCATGGTTTCAATACATCGGACAACGGCAAAAACTCACTCTGAGTGCGCCTGGGGGCGCGGTTCTCCGTACTTGTCCACCGCTTTCGTTGCAAGCATGACAAATGCGCAGATACTACAGGTGGTAGATATTCGGTGATACCGTAGAAATATAGCCGAGGAAGTTCATTCTTCTGCGCCTGAGTTGACAGTCACAGTTCAAACACGGGGTAATAAGAAATGATCGCAATGCTTTTGAGAAGCTCAGACACGTTGAAGCTCCCCGTTCCTGTGTTGAACTGTAATTCGCATTTGTCATGATCTTAAATGGAGAGAGTAGAGTGACCATTTTCCTATGGCGTCAGCTGCGACACTGAATGAATGTAAATGCTGGTTCAACGTACTTAAGGAGGTGTCATTTGACATCTTCGTTCAATGACGATGCATCGACTTCGGTGTGATGTTTCTCCACATTAAATAGACCTTGAGCTGGGCATCGCGCTTCTGAGAGAAGTGTCACTTTTGTAGCACAGATAAGGTGCCTTGGGTCGTCACTTCGGGAAATTTGATAGAATTATTCGTTGTTCCGAATTCATATTTGCAATCTTCTTTACACATGGCGCAATAAAAAAAATTCTGTACAATGTATGACATAGTATCAAGCTCAACCTCTCCAGACAGCCTAAAAATGATAAATACACGGAGAAATACGCATAAAAGCGAAGACTTACGGGTCCGGGTTGCTGGTAGGAAGTGGGGATGGCTACATATAGAAATGACGGGATGAATATACTTGCACATTATGCCCATATGAAGTTGATACGTACGATAGTAAATGTTGATCATAATACCAGATTCCTAAATACAGGGTAAGCAAAGCGAACGAAGTCATAGGAAGGAAAACGACTTACCCTTCCGTTGTATACTCCGGGAATGGCGACCTTGGGTCCGGGATTGCCACTTCCACCATTGGTAACCTTAACTTGAGCGCAGCTGATGTAGAATTGAGCTACAAAAGAAATGAGCTTAATCCAAACGACGAGCAGACAGCGAGTGAGCATACCACCACCGA
Organism: Panaeolus papilionaceus; assembly: GCA_015501605.1. Classification (NCBI taxonomy): domain Eukaryota; kingdom Fungi; phylum Basidiomycota; class Agaricomycetes; order Agaricales; genus Panaeolus; species Panaeolus papilionaceus. The sequence continues at coordinate 1,746,277 of JADNRZ010000005.1, read as the reverse complement.
AGCTCGATGCGCTGTGCAAAGCGATATGCTCAATGCGGACAAGGTATTCGCCGCTGGAAAGGCTCGAAGGAATAGTGAACGAGAAGTTAGACTGGTTGTCAGTCGGCCAGGAGATGCTGCCACCTCCGAGCTTGGGACCGATTTCGTGGACTTTGAACCAGACCTGGCCGCTGCCATCCCAGCCGTTGACGCTGCTGGGAGCCTTGGCCATGTAGACGTTAAGAACACCGGCATGGTATATACCCTGGCTGGCCTTGAAGCCAATCTGTGAGCCAGCGGAAACAGTGGCCGTGCTAGCAGTTGTGCCAGACGTGTAGCACCGGAAATCGGAGCTGTTGACATCGGTGACCTGGTCAAGTATTAATTGGCAGCACCCTCCTATATTTGGCATAAAAATCATACAGGTGCGTTGGACTGGTAGTTGTTTGTTCTGCGAACATTAACCCAGTCACCAGTAGCCTGACCATTCACAGTCAAGGCTGGGAAGGTGTCTGTAAAAAAAGGGATGTTAAGGTATGAGGCATTTGAAGCCAACAGAATAGCTTACAGTGGGCAGAAGCCAAAGTGGTGAAGGAAAGGAGGGACGCAAACACGAATTTGAGGTTAACCATGTTGAATGCAGCTGAACAAGCTGGGGTCCTCCTTCGCGTTTGCCCTCCTTTATACCCGTCTCACCGGCGAATTGGCCTCAGTACTTGTAACGCTTTCTACTGACGGATCCCAGCTCGAGAATTTTTTAAGGTGTCGAGGGTTTGCTGGTTATTCCGGACAAGAAAGATGAGCTGATTGTGGACCAATCGGAATGGGGTCCAAGGCAAAACACCCGACAAGTTGACGAGAATGAATAAAATACCAGCGGGCATGCTGTCATGCATTTACGCATGGACACAAGTACGAAGGTGCCAAGGAATAAGCTGGAACAAATCGAGGCCAGATTCTTTTTAGATGGCTTTCTGGACTGCTGTTTGTTGGGAAATGGCCATCTCAAATTTCACACAAACCACATGTAACCAGAGGTACACATTGGAGGTCACTACCAAGATCTACAATACCAGTTTGTGCATTAGTTTTGAAAAATAGCCGGGGACAAGAAGATAATGACCTTTCCGAGACGTCCATTTCTACCCTTCAACCTCCGGCACCTTTATCACCTGAACCCCTAGGAACCAAACTTAGTCCATTGAATGTATGGTTCATTTGTATAGGCTATAATTCGCAGAGCACGAGGAATGACTTGATGACAAAAGAGCGAAGCTCGAGCGAGACAATGTCAAGATGACCGAATTGAATGGTTGATGGTCGACGTCGAGGACAACAATCTTCTGGCTTGATTTGTTTGGATGTGTGATTCATCATAGGATAACCTGTAAGATAATGGCCGCAACAAACATGACCAAACTTCTTTCTTGAGCCTTCAAGCTTCGCCCCTTGACCTTCATCCCTTCAACGCTCCCTCCTCGTCGTCGTCGTCAGTCGCGTCTCCAAGGACGCATGATTACACCTGCATAACGAAGCGAGAACTAAATCTTATTCTGCTTTTGCTGTACTTGGTGGTGGAGCTTTCCGATGATCTGTTGCATGACTTTCGAAGGGCCAGGTTGGAGCAGACTCTATTAGTGCAATGGCCATTCAAAAGACGAATTCAGAGCTCAAATACTTTGCAAGAACGAGAACACGTCTCATTATATCTCTTCGCTGAAAAACGTTATAATCCATGATTGTATACATCCCAATTTTTAGCAAAACACAAGTCCATCTCCGCAATACAAAAACGAGTTTGAACATCCAACTTAGTGGAAGAACTGATTACTGTGCCAAGTCCCATGAGCCGCATATGCCTTGCATTTCAGTTCAATATCCGAGCATTTCTTGAGACTGTCCAGCTCGCCATGTTCCCACATAGGAAACTTTATCCTGCCATTGTAAACCTCCCATCTGACCATTTTACGGACAACAACATAAATGAAAACGCGCTTCAGCGCAGGAAACGCGATGTGCTGTTTCACGTCGACTGCTGAGGACGAACTGTCCTGCGGGGGTTGACGACCGCCAGTGAGCATACGGTCCAAATCGCGGTAGCGTTGCCTAACAGAACATGGTGCTCCCCGATTGTTCGCGTTATTCAACAGACTGACACCGTGATAAATAATCAGATTTGTAAGTGCATTTGGCCCGGATGATATGGTTTGCATCGCATCGCAGAGTGGCCCGATCAAAGAGTCGTCCAAATATCGGGTTTTTCGTTCTATGCACAGGGTTTTAAGGCTAGAAGGGCAATGTTGGAAATATTTTGGCAAGTACACCCGCAGTTGATCGCCAGTCGAATGGGAGATATAATCTGTAGAATCTGTAGACAGTGGTGATTAAATCTAGATATTCAGCGAAAGCAAAGAAACTCACCGTCGTTTATTGATAGGCACTGCAGCTTTTGGACGTGGTCGGAAAAGGGGAGCCCAATGGAATTGGTGTGCGACCACGTAAATGAATCCTCGAAATAAAGCTCTTCAAGGGAGGGAAGTGCGGCTTTGCCTTGCGCGAGGGACAATCTAAATAGCGTCAACCAATCGTCCGCATTTGACCGCAGATTTAACTTGAGAATGGATAGGTGAGGGAAGACAGCAGGTAATGGCCATTGTTCCGGTTGTAACGTTGTCTCTGCAAGATTCATTTCTCCTAGGTGAAGATATTCTAGCTCTTGACAACACAGCACTGTGACAAGCGTCAAGCCAGAAACGAAAATTGCAGTCAATCTTTTGAGATGAAATAATGGGCCCTGTCCAGCGGCAAGGGAAGACTCGGCTTCACGAGAGAGAGCGATGTTGCATTTTTCGAGATCCAAGGTTTCCAAGGATCTGGAAGACAAAATGGGGATGATTGGGAGGGCATTGATATCTTTGACAGACAACGTGCTCAGTACTCCTGAGCACAAGTGATGCTCCAGCATTGACCGTGGACCCAGGAGGAGAGCTGAAGATGCAGGATAAGAGACATATCGGTGACCCCATTTACTAAAGAAATGGAGAGTATGTACTCGAGGTAAATGCAGAAAAATAAGTGTTTCCGCCTCATCCCGAGTGGGTGCAAGTGAAAGAATTTGGCCTTCGGGTTGTTCATGCCTGGAATCTTCAGCGCTACCTAGCCCAAATCCACGGTCAAAGGGTTTCTGAGAAGATATATCATGATGATACAGTGAATATATTCAGAAATAAAGGGGTCTTGTGCAATAAACTTCGCTAAATTCGAGGTTCGCCGACTGATCAGGCCTGACTCGTGGAGAGTGACCATAATGCTGTGGAAGAGATGGGGGCGACAGAGAGGTACAAATGCTTTACAAGCCAAGCGTCCATCATTTCAGGTCTGCGGAGTATACCTTCTAGAGTCAATTTGGGCTTGATGTTGGAAGTTTAGAGAGAAGGAATCAATGAACCCACCATTCCTCAGATCTCAGAGGTCAAACTCAAGAGTCACGCTGTCACTACTGGTCACGCATGCAAAGTAGAAAAGGTGACACACTAGACACTAACGGGCTTTTAACACTCTCCTTTCAACTCAACAGATAATTATACTGTAAACTTTGCACTATCTGAAATACCGAACATTTTTATCTGCCAATGCCAAAATTCCGTAGAGATGTAAATGGGAAAAATAATTCTTTACAACTCGTCCCGGCAGAGTACGGGTCTCTAGTCTCTTCACTCCTATTATCTCTAAATAGCGGCATGTGGGAGTGCTGCGTATACCACTCGACACCCGTGAGAAATGCAGATTCGATGTCTGAATCCGCCACGGACACTATCCTAGTATCCTGGCTGTTACAACGCCTACAATGGGAATTAGTTACTTAGATGTATAGAATACAATTTAGCAATGAGCGTGACGAGTACAAGCGTAGTCCAACATAGCGCCCGAGATGCCCTCTTTTTGAATGTCAACTCCTTTCTTCATTCATCCAACAGCATCGGCGAAATTACAGGATTTTTGGTAATTGAAGCTCCACGAATACACGACATAACATTTCGAAACTACTCGGCCTTGTGAGCTTAAAGCTTCTGCTGCTAATGTATGCATGTTTTAGAGTGATGGAAGGCACTGAAGAACGCTCTAAAAATAGGCGCCGGTGAGCCGACGGATGCTTCGCATTAGCGCGGCTATTTGCGGTTTGTACGTATATAGATCGCACCCTTGCCTCTGAGCTTAGTGCTCATGGACTTCCTTAAATCCCTGAAGTTTTTTCTATTCTATTCGAATTATGAGTCCAGAAGATTACCCTTGTCTCATTTCCGGTGATTCTTTGGGATAACTTGTACTCGTACTCGATGTCGGACTTGCGTGTTACGCTCGAACCGTTCAAAGTTGTCCAGTATACCGCGAGAAATTAAGCTGATAATGGTAATCTGGCTGCGAAATAGATAAGAGAGATAGGCGATACATACAATGCGATTGCCTTGGGCTCAGCCGCGTCAGAACAGTTGATCTAAGTATGAAGTTGATCAACATCTTCAAAATTATTTGTTCTAAGGGCTAATAACTAAAGCCTCTCTCTAGACGATTGTGTCAAGAACAACAACGGCATTCCGGCGTGCAACTTCGAACGCATTAGATATCCGGACACAATAGAGATTTCGTAATATTACACGACATTGAGTAGTACATATTAGTTGGTTGTACATGTGTTAAGTATTGTCGAGCGACTCGTCAGGATCTAAAAGGCATGGCCGCGATTGAACTCCTGTTCAGCTTGACCCTTCGCACCTCGAAGTTCACCTACAAAATCGAGTCTTAGCACATCCTATTAGCAAACCTTCACCCCAACATCACGTACCTGCCATCTGATGAGACCTATCACCAGCCATCGAACCATGCATAGCTTGTTGCTGGCCCTGGACATGATCATGCGTGCCCTGGGCGAGTCCTTGCGCTTTGGCGGCCCCCTTCTGTTCCTTCGCGACCATCTTCTCTTGTCTTCCCTCCGCAGCCATGGTATGCGCTCCGGTAGCACGACCAAGACCTTCTTTCATGGTACCCTTGGCATCGTGGAACGCGCCAGAGGTTTTGCTATTCGAGAAACGGTTCATGTTAGCGATTTGCATTCAAATCTAAATTGAATTGAACAATGACATACCTGGGCTGAGAGGTGCCACTGGCATGAGATGTACCGAAGCCGGTATTGTTGGCTGATGATCCCCGGCCAGTATCGCTGGGAGCAGCCTCACAAGGATTAGCGGCAGTAGTAGCGTTTGCGAGATGAGACATGTTGGCTTAAATTATGTAATGAAAAACTAATTTTCCTCGTAAAACCGTGCCTTTATATACCGACGAAATCCTGCTGTGGTACACAGAGGCCACTTGTAATGTTTACCGGACTCTTTAGAGGTTTAGGAGCTTATTACCATAAAAGGAGCGAGTTGGCGCTAAATCCATCCTGTTGCGTCATGAACGCCATGACATCATGGGACTTCCTCGTCATCTTCGTCATTATCATCCACTGTCATTTCATTCTTCGAGTTTCGACAAGGTAAACGATACCATGAAGGGCAGGTTTGGGAGTATATAAAGGAGCTCAGTTCTCCACTACTCCCCCAACAAACAACGATCTCGTGCATTTAAACACCACAAACCACACTTCACACACCACTAAACTCTAATCTTTACTCACAAATGGCATCATCATCCGTTAACAACACCGTTTCTGGCGAGCCCAAGTAAGTCATTTCCCATTCTCGTTGCATGTGGAGAATATGGTTTATTGATACCGCCCCTTTACAGCAAGACCACCGGTCAATTCCACTCTGTGAAAGGCACCGTCGTCGAGACCATCGGCAACCTCACTGGTGCCACATCATGGCAACAGTCAGGAAAGGAGGAACACGCTGCCGGTGAAGCAGAGTACAATGCTGCCCAGGCCAAAGGCTACGCTGAGGGCACCATTGACCGCATCAGCGGCAAGAAGGATGCCATCGTCGGAGCCGTGACTGGTGACCGCCAGCAAGAGGTTCAAGGTATGTGGAGCGTTCCATACCTGTTAGGATTATGCGCTTATGAGGCCCCTTTTTAGGCAACATCCGCCACGACAAAGGAGAAGCACAGCAGGAGCTCAACAAGAACGCCTAAATGAGACGATGCGTCTTCGGTCCATAATTCCTCTCCTTTCCTTTCTTCGAACGCAGGAGTAATCTAAGGATCATATAGTTAATACCATTTCCGTTTTGTATTGTTATTTTTGGGAATATAATACCTGTATAATGTGTCTTGACATTTTGAGTGATCTTCAGCAGCAATCATAACAAAGGGGGTATTGGGTAATATCCATGATGTTCTTATAATAATAACATCGGTGAAGTTGAATTGTCAGAACAGGAGTGCATAATTGAGGGGGATATTATGATCACGAGACTCGGATCCAGAGATAGTATTGACAAAGCCTCGCTTTGGGTCGAATGTCTGCCATTTCCACCATAACCTGTCAAGATTGGCATGATGAAGGAAGAAGTATTCAATAGCGCATAGTTGCACATCGACAGTAACCACTACCTTCGCGCAACCTGCGACAATGGCCAAGGAATCAAGATACAGTATCTAGCTCCCTCGATCTCAACGCATGCATTGGCATCGGCTCGGGAGTCAATCTTGACTGTGTACCCAAGTACATTTAGGGAAATGCTATGTTATTGTTATCTGCTAAACTTCGCCTGTTCTAGTGGAGACTACGCTCCTCCAGGCGGTTGTGCTGCGTGCGTAATTTGTACGGGTGCATACATGGAATGCGGATGCCCTGGCGCCGTAAGGATCGGTGACCTCGGTATGGTTCTCCAAAACCCCCTATCTTACTCGATCGCTAACCAAGGGGTCTCTCCAGACGCATGTGTCAGGAACACCAACGGCCTTCTGGCGTGCTCCTTCTAAGCAGAGATTTTATACTTTGGACATCGAAACATCGACGTGTTGAACAATTGCAATTACACACGTAATATAAATTTACATGTCACAACATCTTGACCAATTCTGCAGATTGTGAGGTATCCCGTCGAACACCAGGATTGTTTGGTTGGCGTCCATCTAGAGGTATCCATGTAGAATTCATCGTACTCATACTTTTTGTTTAACCGTCGCTCTTAGCCCATTAGCGCCCATTCATCTAATTTGAAATATATTCGTGTTCGAAAGTAAGTTCGTACAACATGAAAGAAAAGTAAATATAAAAAAAGAGAATCGAAACACTCAACCCCTCCAGACGGACTAAGAAGAGTCAAAAAAAGATCTCGATCATAAATACAAGAATAACTTACAGGTCCGGGTTGCTGGTAGCTCGTGGGGATGGCTGAAAAGAAATCGAGGAGTCAGCACACAATTCCGTGGAAAGAGGAGGGTTTTACGCACGGTAGTAGATGTTGAGCATGATGCCGGGCTCCTATTGAGACCGGACAAGGCAAAATCGTCAACATTGAGCAAAATACATAATAATCACGACGCACCCTTCCAGTGTAGACCCCTGGGATTGAAACCAATGGTCCAGGGCTTCCGCTTCCTCCATTGTTGACCTTGACCTGAGCGCAGCTGATGTAGAATTGAGCTATCGAGCAAGCAGTGAATCAGCCCAACCGAACTTTCAAATGCACGTCATGAAAAGAGCTAATACGCACCACCACCGAAGCTCGATGCGCTGTGCAAAGCAATATGCTCAACACGAACAAGGTATTCACCGCTGGGGGTGCTGGATGGGATGGTGAATGTGAATTGACTTTGGTTGTCAGTTGGGAAGGTAATGCTGCTTCCGCCGTTGGTGTTGGCGGTGACTTGGTAGACCTTGAACCAGACCTGGCCACTGCCGTCCCAGCCGTTGACGCTACCTGGTGCCTTGGCCATGTAGACATTGAGAACCTAGTGATAAAACGATGTCTTGATGAGAGAATAGAACATAGTTGTGAAATGAATGGACACATACACCGGGGTGGTAGATGGCTTGACTGGCCCTGAAGCCGATGGTTGAGCCAGCATTGACAGATGCGGTGGTAGCGGATGTGCCAGAGGTGTAGCATCGGAAGTCGGAGCTGCTGACATCGGTAACCTGAATCGAGTAAGTACTTGCTACTCGAGGTCATGTAGAACAAAGCATACGGGTGCGTTGGACTGGTAGTTGTTAGTCCTGCGGACGTTCACCCAATCTCCGGAGGCGCCTCCAATGAAACCTGGGAACGTATCTGCATGGCTATGACATCAACAATCTGCTGGGCCGGTAGATAAAAAAAGAGACGCACAGTGCGCAGACGCCACAGTGGCGAAGGCAATGAGAGAGGCAAATGCTAGCTTGACCATGGTGAACAGAGCTGTCTTAGTCTGCATGTCAATTGCTACGCAAGCACGTCTCTTTTATATCCTCGTCGGCGAAATTGCCTCTGTGATACTGGTTTGTGGTATTTTTCCAGACAATGATACCCCAGGCCGGGTGTATCGTTTGTACACTTGCCGAGAAATTAGGGTATTGATGAGTGGATATGTTAGTCCAATAGGAACGAGGTGTCTGGAAAAGACCCGACAAATCGTCGGAAAGGAATCAGTTGACACTTGCGCTCGTGGACTCTCGGGGAACAAAAATAGAAAGACGAGGGCGCAACGCAGACAGTCTCGGAGGTCAATGTATCAGGTTTGTCTTCGTATCTGCCAAATCTTTCACAAAATATCTAAGCATTGTGCCAGAGTAACAGGTTGAGTGGTCTAGATGGAGAGAGGGGGGAATTGAATCAACTGCAAACCTAACCAGTTGATGTGCGCCAAACATCCCGATGTCTGGAGAAACAAGCATCAGCATCTTTATCGCGCCTAAAATAAAGCTAAGACATACCCCAAGTTTCTCTATTGGACCTGGTATATAAGCTGTGGTTTAACCGTATAGCCTAAATCTCTGGAAGTGCGCAAGGTGCAGTTTGATGACGAAGGTTGAGGACAAGAAAGGCATCAGACCGCCTGACCTCGCTTGTTACGTTTATTACCCAAACAGTATATCGAAGAACCGACCTTTTGCCGCGCATCGATTCCATGCTGTACCTGCCTGTATATCTTTCCATAAACCAGCTTCGAAGTTAAAAATAAGTCGGGCTTGCGTTCTCCCCCTTTTGGTACTCTCAAAGCAGATCCATGAGTACATAGGAGCATCCTATCCTCTTAGGTGAACGAGATAAAGTACCTATTAATCTATTATTAGTATAACATGCCCGTCGAAAATAGCCAACCATGTTTTTCCTTTGCCCTCTGGCTGTCAAGCTGACTCGTCAAACTTCTCCAATTTTAGTTGCCCTCGAATCATTCCAATCAAAAGGTTCCTCGATTTAATGAGACTCGTGAACCAATTTCCCGGAAGAATGCCCCACAGAATGGCGATGAAGGCTGTACCACGACTCTGAAAAAAAAAAACAAGTCATGAGCAATTGGAGACGGAAACAAAACGACAGACGCCATGAAAATGATACCTTTCCAATGGAGATTAGGATAGCCTCGATCTGACCATTGTACACAGCCGATGGTATCTGAGCACGCGACAGCACAGTGACATTTTTGGCGATGATTGTCGCGCGGCCTTGACACTTCGCCGCCTGCTTTTGCTCCGCCCAGTCAATAACATCGCCGGCTGCAAAAATGTGCGGATGCTTGACTAGCTGGAACGTTGGAAGGATTTTAACGAGCTTGCTTTCGGTGAGCGTGTCATCGCCCAATGAAGTAGCAATGAAATCAGTATCGGGCACAGGGCCGCGCGTCAGAATCTAATAGTAAATTCAATTGCAAGCCTAGAGGACGTGAAGACGATCATACCACAAGGTCTGCAATTATCTCTTTTCCTTTGCGAGTCTTCACACTCCCGTTCGTAGAGACATGCGTTGTGTCGAAATGGTCACTGAGAACTAAAGTAAGACCTATCGCTGTTACGCGTCTCCCTGCGTCGTCACGGAATTTCTCTGGATAAGAGGCATTGAGTAGGAGAGGTTGTGAATGGACTATGGTCACATTCTTATGCTGAAAATAACAATGGGGTAAGTTTCGGCCTCACAGTTTTCGCAACATAACCTTTGTCCACTCACTGGTCAAATTCCTTGATTTCACCCGCAAACACTGTAAAACTAGTCTCGGTGAGCCCCAACTGAAGAACGAGAATAGGAACACTTGCCAATTCCCACCGCTCCACCTCCGATAATGACAACGTCGTTGGCCTTCTCAAACTTCGATCGCCAGGAATTGATTACCGCCGAGTTGTCCTTCTTTGCTTCAGGAAAGTTCACAGGGCCCTGCCACTTGCTTCCAGGCGTCAAAACCAAGAAAGACCAGTCAATCTTCTGCCCATTCTCCAGCATCACTTGACCTCACGTCTTATCGTTCCACTCTGTGATGTTTGTAACCTTTCCAATGACCAGCTTCTTGTTACCCTCGTTGAATCGGCTGCCAAACTCTTCCTCAGGGGTAACGACTAAACGGATGGCCGCGGTATAGTGAATGAAGAAATCCCTCGCCGAAATGAGGACGACATTATATCTTGATGCGTCTATTGAGTTGTGGAGGGAGTTGAATACAGAGATTCCAGCATAGCCTCCCCCTACGATAACGATGTTCTTCTTTTCTTCTGTAGTCGTCATTTTGTCGGAATGAGGTTGCGAACTGAGGAAGGACGAAGATTTTGCAGATAGTCCATGAACAGACGATGACTGTGAAGGAAAGGGGATAATTTATATGAATTGCACATGAATATTCTGGAAAATCTCTGGGCATGGCTGAGCACCGTCAGCGGGATGACGACTGCCCTCGACTGCCTTTCCTTCCTGCGTAAGCCAGGAAACCTTCGCCAACAACACCACCAGTTCACGGGCGCCAGAAGAATCCATATAGTATCACGACGACTTGTGAATCCGAGAGTCCCTGAGATTGTAGCGTCCAAAAGGATGATGGTCGTTTCGTTTGAACATTGGATTCGGAATGAAAAACTTTTCGCTTGAACGATACGATTGTCAAAAGGAGTTAACAGGAACTAAGATAGGGGCTATACTATAATTAGAACGCGACTCGTCCCTATGGCCTAAATCATGAAAAAAGTGGAAGTACAAACGAGCTTATACCTTGTATGGCATTGAACGTAGAGCTTCGGCAATAGCGCCAAAGATATAACCAGTAAATAACGTTCAGTGCTTTCAAGTTAGAAGGGGGGCCTAACTTGGATGAAGATGGCAGAATATTAAACGGTTAGTCCAGCTGGACTACATATATTCATTACAAGGAATATACGCAGTAGACGAGAATAGAGGATGTGCATAGTAGTGCATCAACATTGCAGGAGGGAGAATCGCGATTTTAAACTTCATTTGATTTGGGGATGAGGAGATTTTTCGATTTGGCCGCAACAGTAAACCAATCGGCAAAGATCAAACCCCACAGCACGCCGATGAAGGAAATGCCCTTTCTCTGAGAGCAACGGCTCAGTATACGCTTCTTAGCTTCCATAGCAGTGGCAAAAGACTAACCTTTCCAAGTGAGATTATAGCCAACTCAGACGAACCGGTATACTTAGCTGGAGGCTGTTTTCCTTGAGAGAGCGCCAAAACATTTTTAGCGATGACAGAAGCGTGGAAATACGTCTTTACTGCCTGCTTCTGCTCAGGATACTCAATAATATCTCCAGCAGCTAAAATGCGGGGGTGATTTTCGCTAAGCTGCAACGTCGGGAGCACTTTGACGAACCCTGACGCCGAAAGCGTTTCTGGGCCGAGCGAGGAGCCAACGAAGTGTGTGTTGGGAGTAAATCCGCGCGTTTGAACCTGGATGGCAATCGATTAGCACTGAAATTCTAGAATGGATTGAGTAGATACCGAGGTCACGTACGACTAGGTCCGCAACAAGCTTCCTTCCCTTTCGTGTTGTCACTTCTCCTTGCGTCTCGGTTGTATCGAGGTAGTCGTCAAGCACAAGGTTTACACCCAGGTCGGCAACACGACGAGTTACTTTGTCACGGAATTTTTGAGGATAAGAGGAATTTATCAGCGACGTGGAGCCATGAACAATCGTGACATTCTTTTGCTATATTGAAAGGTCGAGCATTAGTGTGAACTCTGGACTGGGGTGTAAAGCAATGTTTGGAAACGTACAGGCCAGAACTCTTTGATTTCGCCAGAGACCTCTAAAAGTGTGCCATATGCATAAGTGCACTCAACAAACCAAGCAAAAGTGGCGCAGCGACTTACCAATACCGACAATGCCACCTCCCACAAGAACAATGTCGTTCGCGTTCTCAAACTTTGCCTTCCATGACGCAATGTGTGCCTGGGTGTCCTTCTTCGCGAGAGGTAAATCCAGTGCATCTCTCCATTTACCTCCCGTCGTCAATACCAGGAGTGACCAGTCGACCTTTTGTCCATCAGCGAGGACAACATGACCCCCCGACTTGTCACTGCGTTCCTCAATCGCGGTAACAGTGCCAACAATATGCTTCTTGTTGTCCTTGTTGAACCGAGGGCCGAATTTTAGGAGGACGCGGTCTTCGAGCTCTTCTTGAGGGGTCGTGACCATTCGAATGACAGCGGGGTAGTGAGCATAGTAATCCCTGTCTGAGATGACGACCAGGTCGAACTTCGAAGCGTTGAGCGTAGAGTGTAGAGCGTCGAAAACGAAGAGAGCGGTTGTCCCTCCTCCAACAATTACGACGTTTTGTCTGTCTGAGGACGTCATACGAGCTGGGACTTGTTTGTGTTGTTGAGAAGAACCAAGGGGTGATTAAAGTTTTGATGGCTCGGTGGCTGCATATATAGTAGTTTCGGTTGGTCCCTGCAGTGTTCCTACAACCGAGAAATTACGGTGTCACGGTCGTTCGGATGGACTTGCTCAGCTATCAATCCCGTTGCTGACTTATAAACGTGATTTGATGATGAATCAAATCACTGTCAGGGTTCGAGGTAATTTTGATGACTTACGACACGTGAACCTGAGGACACTTGCTCCATGGCATGAATGTTTTCGAACATATCTTCGATAAGATCTTACCAGTAGCAGACTTATGGAACGACATGATTGAGCCCAGTTGAAACTTAGTTGTGGTTCATAGCCTTTGGCCTGGCATGTACGAGTCCCATGTTCTGCCTTTTGGTGGAAAATGACTCGTTCCTTGATGCTGAATAAACTTCGCTGCCGCTCGAATGACTCAAAAGTTGAGTTCTCCTAAGGGGGACTCGTAACTTGAAAGTCGAATATGGACAAAACACATGGCAGTTTTTAGGACAAGCCAGAGATCGATATCACTCCGTTTTGATGCAACGCCGCAAATTTGTCACGGCTGGGCGAATATACGACTCGCGTTGGACTCGACGCGCAGTGCGCACCTCACTGTAAGACCGGTAAGACGACATGCTCAGTAATATATTTAATTTAAAGCTGATATTAACTAGATGAGAGATTATACGAACTCTAGGGACATAAAATAAGAGCGTCCAAAAAGCGACTAAAAAGACATGTTATGAAGATTTAGCAAACGAATCCAGCTTGAGTCCCCCTCTCGTCAGTTCGATCATCAAGTTCTTGGACTTGATCCACACCGAGAACCAGTTGCCAAATACAAGACCCCATAGAATACGAAGGAATGAAATTCCTTGAGTCTGCGGAGTTCAGAGTATCGTTAGTACCCTCGGGGTTTGTATGGTTTGAAACAGGCGTTGGTGACTAACCTTTCCGAGCGTAATCACGATACCATCTAAGCTTCCTTTATAGATTACAGATGCGGGTTTCCCTCGAGATATCGCGACAATATTCTTGGAGATGACACCCGCATGTGTCGCTGTCTTCCCTGCCTGCTTCTGCTCATCCCAGTCGATGATGTCTCCACCTGCGAATATGCGTGGGTGGTTGGGACCGAGCTGCAACGTAGGGAGCACCTTCACCGTTTTCGATTTCGTGAGGGTGTCTTCACCGAGTGACGCCGCGATGAAGTCGGTGTTTGGGGTGAATCCTCGTGTTTGTACCTATGGAGCCATTAATTATGAGATGTCCCGACTGAGAGTGAAGTAGACGATACATACCACCAAGTCTGAAACGATGACCTGCCCCTTGCGTGTTGTTACCTTTCCATCTGACTCATTCCATGAGTCGAGGTAGTCGTTAAGGATGACGTCGACCCCTCGAGCTTTGATTCGTTGCGTTGCTGCGTTGCGGAACTTTGGAGGGTAGGATGCGTTCAAGACGGAGTCCGAACCATGGACAATGGTGACGTGTTTTTTCTGAACAAGTAATACGTATTAGCTTACGCATACTCTGGAAGTAAGAATAGAAGAGACGCACAGGATAATACTCCTTTAGTTCTCCGGCGACCTCTATCATATGCAGACTGGTTAAGCGCCGAGATCAACGAAACAATGTGAAGTAATGACGTACCGAGGCCGACAGAGCCACCTCCGACGAGGACTATGTCGTTTGCCTTCTCAAACCTGGATTTCCAGGAGCTGATAAACGCGGCGACATCCTTCTTAGTTTCAGGGATATCGAGCACTCCTTCCCAACGGCCACCGGGAGTCAGAACCAGGAAAGACCATTCAATCTTTTGGCCATCGGCGAGGGTGACGCTTCCACCTGATTTATCGTCCCGCTGCTCGATAGAGATAACCTTGCCAATGATAGTCTTCTTGTTTCCTTCGTTGAAGCGTGAGCCGTGTTTCATGAGGACGTGGTTTTCGAGATCGTCCTCTGGGGAGATGCTCATGCGGAGTGTGGCTGGGTAGAAAGTGAAGTAGTCTCGGGCAGAAATGAGGATGAGGTCGTATTCGGATGCATCTAGGGTAGCATGAAGCTCGTTAAAAGCAGTGATACCGGCAAAGCCTGCTCCAACGATGACAACATTTTTTCGGGTGGATGAAGGCATGGTGAGGTGTGGAGGGGAACTTTGAGGGGAATCGAAGTGCTAGTTTGATGAGCAGATCGGTTTTCACGCACCGTATTTATACGCCAGGAGGGGTCCAACAAAAAGGATCAGTCAAAGAATACGATAGCCTTAATTCCACCTTTCTATACTTTCGGACAAACATTAGTGGGTAGTCTGACCAAGCTTTTGTTCACAATTGCCCGCGACACTGTGATCGAAGCTGAATCATCGACCAATGAGAGCCTGTGCGCAGCTGAGCTGACGCCATTATGCTGACCATGAGAGGTATAATTGAATGTAAACACGTCAACTTTGAGAAGGTGCGAGACTTCCGAGTTTTTGGTTGTCCTGAAGCGCTGACTACATCGAACCCTAATTCGGAAGCTGACAGTTGGTCTGACGAAATACTGCTGACATCGTGCTCAATTGAATGGTCACTCGTA
Source organism: Panaeolus papilionaceus (assembly GCA_015501605.1). NCBI lineage: Eukaryota > Fungi > Basidiomycota > Agaricomycetes > Agaricales > Panaeolus > Panaeolus papilionaceus. The sequence continues at coordinate 1,730,959 of JADNRZ010000005.1, read as the reverse complement.
AACGTAAAAGAACAAAGATTGAAAAATAATCTGTATAATTTACAATTAGACCTGATAACCTGTTAGAGCGTTTGTATCCCCTCCAATGATCCCAAATGAGTGTCGAAAGTGCAGAGTCATGAAATTGACGCTGGATTATCACTCGTGGCTGTGTTGAGGTTTGTCTATGTTTTATTTGAAAGCAACCGTGCAACAAAGACTGTGGTCGTTTGGAACAGGCAAAACTGTTGAAAGTGCTTGAATACGACCATTCAACCGACAAACTTATGGATACACCAAAACGTTCAGGCTCATCAGTACCGAGCCCAACAGATCCAAAACGCATTAAACTTACAGTGACTCAGCAAAATCAAGGCGCGTCACCTGTGGATCCAGAAAATGCACCAGGAAAACGCAGCGAATTAGACCCAATTCAATCGGGCGATATTGGTAACCTTCCACCAATAGAGGGATCCTCAACAGGACCGGAAACTGGATCAGGAAAAGTCAGGGTACTGAAAGACGATAACGACGAGGAGGAAGGAGGAACTGGAGGTGCAGGTGACGCGGATGTGTCCATGGCTGAGGGTGGGGACGAGGAGGGCGAGTCTGGAGACGACAACGATGATGAAGATCCAGCACAGCTAGAAGCGACGCGCCAGAAGCTTGAAGAACAAGCGCGCAAGTATCTGGCGGCTCAGACTCATGAAATTATCGTGCCTTCATACTCTGCTTGGTTTGATATGTCTAAAATCCACCCCGTTGAACGGAGAGCTCTCCCAGAGTTCTTTAACTCGCGAAATCGGAGCAAAACCCCCGCCATTTACAAGGATTATCGCGACTTTATGATCAATACATACCGACTTCGTCCCACAGAGTACTTGACTGTCACAGCATGCAGGCGTAACCTTGCAGGCGATGTTTGCTCTATCATGCGTGTTCACGCTTTTCTAGAGCAATGGGGGTTAATAAATTATCAGGTAAGTAAACTTCTGCACATATCCGACTCAATCTCATCCCTGCATCTCTCCAGATTGATCCCGAGCAAAGACCAGCAGCACTCGCGCCTCCCTTCACAGGCCACTTTCGCGTCATTTTGGACACGCCCAGAGGTCTGCAATCCGTACACCCAGGTACACGACCAACAGCTGCAACAGGTGCAGCTGGTCCTGGCGTAAACGGTGCCAAAATCCCAACTGCCCCTGCCCCCTCTGCTTCCCTTGAACTCCGCAACAACATTTACCAAACTACCGCCAAATCATCTAGGACCGTCACCGCCGCTGAAGCCAGCAACCTCGCAAACGGGGCCTCTGCCCCAGTCAAAGCCAATGGAACAGGCCTTCCTTCTTCCAACGTCATCCACACCTGCGACACTTGTGGTGCTGACTGCACTCAAGTGAGATATCACTCCCTCAAGGACAAGAAAATGGAAATTTGCAGTCCTTGCTACCTCGACGGTCGTTTCCCTTCTACGATGTTCAGCGGCGACTTTGTCAAGCTTACTGCTGCCTCTGGTTTGGTATCCCACGGAAGTGGGATCAACGACGACTGGTCAGACCAAGAAATCCTCGCTCTGCTGGAGGCTGTGGAGATGTACGACGACGACTGGTCAAAGGTAGAAGAACACGTCGGCACTCGCTCTGCTCAGCAATGTATCCGCAAATTCCTTGAGCTTCCCATTGAGGACCCTTATCTCAATACAGAAGGCTCAATGGGCGCTCTTAGGTTTGGCAGAATTCCATTTGAGCAGGCTGATAACCCCGTTATGAGTGTCGTCGCGTTTTTGGCTGGTGTTATTGGACCTAGCGTTGCGTCTGAGGCCGCAAAAACGGCTCTGCATGAGCTTACGGACGGCAGTGTGGTCCCTGAGGAGGTGGAAAAGGCGACAGAGAAGAAGGCCGATGAAGATAGGATGGATGAAGATGTCACGGAGTCCGCAGCCGCAGAAGGTTCCAAAAATGCCGGTGAAAGTGCTGAAGGAGCATCTTCAGCGTCACAGCAAGGCAAACCCCAGCAAACGCTTCCACATTCGAAAGTCGTCCGTGCTGCTGACCTGGCACTCAAGTCGTCTGCCAAAGCCGCCCAGCAGCTTGCGAATGCTGAAGACAGCCAAATCCGACAGAGCCTGGCACAGCTCATCAAGCTCACCCTAAACAAACTTGAGCTGAAGATGTCCCAATTCGAGGAACTCGAGGACTTGCTTGAAGAGGAGAGGAAAGCTCTGGAGAGTGCACGGTTGGGTTTAATGAACGAGCGTGTTGGGTTGAAGAGGATGCTTGACGCCGTTCGTGGGGAGATTGCGAAGAATGGGGTTACGCCGAATGCGTTAGCTGTTGCTGGAGGTGGAAATGTGTTGGGAACGTCGGGGCAGGGGCCTATTGTGAATGAGGTTAATGCCCTTAACGTCCAGGGAGACGGCGCACCTATCATGGATGGGCAGACATTGCAGCTTGCCTAGATGTCCTAGTACTGCCTGTCCTTGCTTCCCCGAACTGTTTCACCCTATCCCTTCCTTGCGACGCATCGCATTCAGTCCTTTGTACCACTACCCACCTTGCTTTGATATTGTCTTTCACCCCTTTTACCCTTCGGGTTATACGCCATTTTGTATAGAAAACCTTGTGTTGTCCTTCGACTAATAGTAGTTGCTATCTGATTTTTTTTTGTCTCTCCTGATCCTACCCGCTCATCGAATCAAGATATGTTCCGAGTACTTGATCATATTTTTAACTCTTTTTATCAGCTTGTCCTTTCTGTTTGTATGTTTTTACGGTAATCTAATGCAGATTATTTCAGAGCACTGTTGAAGTTTGAGAAGCGGCTTGGCTAAATTAGAGATATGCAGTGCAAATATATGTATAGTACAGCTGGTCGAATTCGTGAAACTCGATGAAAGATCTCGGAGATAATAAATCTGGGACTAAAAAAGGGGGAAGAAACAAATGAAGATGAAGGATGAAAGGTAAAGTAGGAAGAAACGGGGTTTAAATGGAATCCAGATATACGTGAAGACAGGGGCAACAAGAACTGGGGGCGTTCCACACTGCAGTGTAACAACGGAAAAAAGGCATCACAAAGTTCATGGCTTCAATAGCAAGGTATATTATCCGCCATCCTCACGTCATGATTCGGAGGGAGCCTTTTCCTTTTCCTTTCCTTTCCGCGAGGGTGGTCCTCCATTCCCTACTCCCAACAAGTTGGGTGAACTAGCGTTCCCTGCAGCGTTCATGTTGAAGGAGGTTAGTCTACGACCACCTTTAGGTGGAGCTATAGAGGGGAACGAAGCTGCCGAAGGAGAGCCTATGCTATTCCGAGGGGGAGCAGGTTGTGAGTTGTTATTTTGTCCATGTGATTCACCGGATGCTGCTTCGGTGAGGAGAAACTCAACCCAGAGACGGGAGAAAGACTAGGGTTTTGGATGTTAATATTGTATACACTAAGGGCGAGTGGATTGAGATTTACCTCGGTCTCGTCTGATTTCTCTAATTCAGTCGTCTTGGAAGGCGATGAAGCGCTGTTAGAACGTCCCCAGAAACCACCTTTAGCAGATGTAGGTGTCTCGCGTTGAAGTCCAGCCTTTTCACGTTCCTGTTCACTCCAGGAAAGGATGGAAGCTAGGAGCTGTAGGATCTCAAAACGTTTGGTATCGCCTCGGGGTACGTTAAGGAAGGAAAGGATGACGTTGGTCACGAGCCGTTTGTCGACGTTGGTATCTGCCGAGTTTTTGCGTAACCGACGGAGCGCTTCCATGAGATGCTCGTTGATAATTACGGCTGGAGGCAAATATGTTAGCAAGGATTGATCTGAAATGCGGAATGAAGAAAATCATCTTGCCTTCATGTCGAAGCTTGCCTATCAGCAGTGTTTTCTCTTTGACCTCTTTCTCTAGCTCCTGTGTGCGGGTCATATTCGTTTTTGACTCTTCAAGCTCAGTCTGTTTGAAGGAATTAGGGTCTCAGATTAAAGACATTGCACAAAGCCTCGTACCTCTGCTATGTGTGCGCGATGTTTGTATTCAGCTAATGATTGTGTAACATCCAGCAACCGTCTTTCGAGAGATTTTACAGCTTGATTAAGCTCGTGGTCCTTAGCTGATAAAGATGTTTAATATGTGACGGCAATGATGAACCAAGACATGAAGTACTTACATGACTGGAAATCATGAAGGACGGATTGTAGATTCTCTGCCCTCTCCCTCTCCTGTTCTAATTCCGTTGTTAAACGATTCCTGGAATCTATTTCGAGTTCCAAGTCTCTTCTCAGCGACTCTAAATTTGACCTGGCGTCCTCTGATATCGCCTTTTCCTGCATTGCGCTGCGTTCCCACTCATCGCGCTCCATTCGACACCGCTCGAGTTCCAACTGAGTCGCTCGAAGCTCTTTTCCTTGCTGGAGTGTTTCTTGTGCATTTTCCTGCATCACTTGCGCACGCATGGCGTCTAAACGATTAGAAGCACGCTCTGCTTCCTCATGAGGCGCTATCAGCTCCGCTTTTAGTGTTTCGACTGTCGCGTTAAGATCCTCCTTCTCTGCTGTTAACTGTTGAACCAGTTGTTCTCTCCTGTCCAATTCTTCCTATGCATATAAATGAGAAGTTGTTTCTGTTGGGGGAAAAATTGTAGATTCTTACGGCATCTTGCTGAAGTTTGTTGCCCAAACTCGTTCGCATCTGGGTGAGCTTTGCCAGGAGATTGCGGTATTGTGTAGCCAGTTTCTCCTTCTCCTCCTTTGTAAACTCTAGCTCGCGCTGCAACCTCTCCACTGGGTCCTTTATATCGTCTAGATTATCATTACCATTGGTAGATGCGTGGCCATTGGGGTGTATTGGTGGTGATGCAGCACCCAGACTCCGGTCACTGTCGATTGAAGACCGACCGTGTTCAGTCCTGCCCGACGCCATTGATGTTCAAGAGTAGCAACCTAAGCTGAGGATAATATGAGGGCATAAACCGTCCAACAAAAGAAATAAATCAGAGAAATGAAGTAGGAATTAATGGTAGAAGGGCATTGACAATTGCGATGTCGTGGGCCGCAGGCTTTAACTAGATCACGTGCGGCTATACCCTAAAGGACCATTGGCAATGGCATTGGACTGAATTTGATCTTTACACCGCTCCGCCGTCTTGCACAACGACAACCACCATTGCACCGACGACGGTATGCAATTAGCCCTTATTTCTTACATCTAAGCTGTTACTTTACTCGACCCGACAAGTCAGTTTCATTATATCGTAAATCTGTCAAATTTAAAGGTCCTCGAGCAAACTACAAGGGCCTTTACTCGGAATCTACACCTTCGGATACAAATTGCACCTCTATACTTTACAAGGAACACTCATGTCTTACTCGTTAACTATGGGGAGGAACCTGAAGACCCTCCCAGTGGAACTCATCTGTCATATTCTGTACAACTTGGACATGGCTGATCTACTCAGCTGTACGATGGTACTGTCTCCATTTATTCAACTTTTTTTTTCTCTTTTATCAAAGCTAAACCGCTGCCTTCTGATTCATTAGGTCTGTAAATGTATCCAAAGAGTCATACTAGAGTCTTCTAGACTCCAGTTTACCATCGAGCTAGCGAGACACCGCGTGGTATCGCTCCTGCCAGTCACCGACCCCTTACCCTTCGCTATGCGGCTTAAAATACTTCGAGAAAGGGAGAGGGCTTGGAAGTTTATAGACTGGAAGAAAAAGCATTGTCTAGAACTTCCAGCTACTGGGTCTGTTTACGAGTTCGTCGGAGGGCTTTATGGGAATGGCAGGGAGGACGAGAGTGGGGTGACGACGTCTATCTCCTTCTTGGAATTACCGTCAGTCGACCCAATAACACGTAGCATCGCAAACCCGGATTTAAAGACATGGACCCACGCGATGGGCGACGTGACGATCATCGACTTCACAATGGATCCATCGCAGGATCTTTTGGTCCTAGTGGCGTTAACGCAAGCAGAGTGAGTCTCACATTTTGTCCGCATGCATGCCCCCGTAAGCTGACGGTCATACAGCTCTAAATATGTTTATGAGCTACATCTGCGGTCAATCAAGACCAACCAACCTCATCCAAAAGCTTCGTTATCGGTTTTACCGTGCCTGCCACGCCCTACAGCGCACCCACACACCCCAGAGGTTATCGCAGCTGTCCGGGTTCAGGTCTCCGGAGATTTGGTAGCTCTGCTCATTAAAGAGGTGTTGGACAGTGCAGGCGCTCATCTAGAAATTTGGAATTGGGAACAGAACTCGCATAATTCGGTATGTCGTGTCATCAAGCCTGGGGTTGTTGAAGATACTCATCTTCCGCAGTGTTCCATGAATAGACATAACGGGATAGATGACTTTACATTCCTAACCGACGAGTCATTCCTGTTGGTTCGTCCTGCAGGTCGTTTTGAGGTGTACACTTTCAAGGACCCACGACACGGATCAAACCCTCCTACCCTTCGAGCCACGTACGCCTTTCCGCAACTTTCGGAAGGATACATGTACTGGTATATTTCTATGAGCAGTAACCCTGCTCCTGGTTACGTGCCCTACGGTCCTTCTACGCGTGAAAATGGTAGTGGACACGATCAAATTTATTATCCACGGCCAGACGAGCGCGTTCATGCTTGCTGTCTCTATATTTTCAACCCCTCAAGCGAAGAAAATCCACACGTCCACTCCTTCGTCTTTTTTCTCAACATCCAGACACTGCTCAACCCTCCAGAAGAATGGCTCCCCGGTCATGCAACCCCCTCTCGACATGCGTCTAGATCACCTCTGGTGTCGGGTAATGCTCAACCATCACTTCCCCACAACGGCTTTTCAAAGACGCCTGTTAGCGGAAGCACATACAGTTTGTCATCTACGTCATCAAGTCCTTCACCTTCACAATGTCAAATACCTCCTCCAGTACCTCAATATCCATTGTTCCCCACATTTGATTCACAAGCAGCACATCCACCACCTCCCCATATCACTCCGCCACAATCTTCATCCTTTTTTTCGACGTCATCATGTCAGATGATGAATCCATCACCAAACTCACCATCACTATCCCGTCCTCAGATTATCACATCCCAACCTACAGTAGCATCGCTTTCCCCAAACGTAGTTATACCGTGGGATGTCTGGGGCCCACAAAGCACCCGATGGTTCGAGGAGTGTCTTAGCACAGACTGGCAACATGCCATATACGGTCTACGCACCGTCGAAAGCGTAAATATTCCCCGGCCAATGAAAAAGGCAAGAAGGCATATCTCATCTTCGGCATCCAATCAAGTCCCTCTTCCCGATATCTGCACGCCATCTACACCCACTATCGCCAGTCCTAGCACATCTCAAGGTTCCAGCCAAGGCACTCTTCACAATCTTCCCAATCCCCTTCCTCCCCTGAACTCTATCGCAACCCTGTCCTCAGCAGGTGATGAAGGCGACAGCAGCACCCCTTCCGAGTCCGATACCGCAGATGATGACCACATCGACGAAGATGCAACTGATGCCAACCCGCACGTGAAAGGCATCCCGACACAACGCCGATATATCCGGGTTCGCGACTTTAATCCTTATTCTTTTGCAAGTGCAAGAGAGCACAGTTCAAAAGAAAAGCCGACGAGTCGTAGTGCGAGCTGTGTCGGCAAAGGCAAAGGGAAACACAAGGCTAGCAAGACAGGCTGGCGCGTTCCAAGGCTCGTGACGGAGCCCTCGACGACTCCTGTCAAAGGCGTGTTTACGCATGACATCGTGAGTTCGCTGCCTTATGTTGAGATGGTTAGCGAGGATACTTTCGAGATGACCGATGTCATGATGGATGACTGCAGACTGTTGCTTCTCAAGGTTCGTCTTCACCTTTTATGGGTCGTTTCGACTTGTTCTGTAGAACTCCTCGGTTCTGAAGGACTGCGGAACGCCCACCCACGTTTGTTGTGACTGAGAAGCTGACTTACTCTTTCTGCAGCGCGGACAAGCCGGAAAGCTGAAAGGCGTTGATGTCCTAATGATGTAGCCTGCTCGGTGGTATTCCTAATGTTAGTAGGGTCTTGGGTTCGTTCTTCTGTTCCACTTTAGCTTCCTTCCTCCGGTCATCTTCTTATCCTGCCACTCAAGTATTTTTATTTCAATGTGTATTTACATCCACCTTACCTTACTGTTCCACCACTCCTATTTTCTCCAAAAGGAACCTCGTTTGGCGTTTGTTCCAATAGTGACATATGTACTCGGATTTCGCATGCATCCCTACACATACAGACATACATCCAATGTATCTACCGTTTTGTAATCGTGTTCTTAGACTGACCTCATAAACAGACTTGCCTGTCTGCTCCTCGCGATTTCTATCTCGCAGTGATTTCGGCGATTGTTTGGCCACCGATGATTGACCATCTCTTTCCTACTCTGGCGAAATTTTCGTGATTGCTCATGCTAGACTTGCCCTGAAGGGACTGGACGATGAAGTGGGTACCTCAGTAGTGGTGGGAGTGTGCAGGTCTAGTATGCTCCCAGAAGAAAAAAGTTGAATTTGCCGGTGCTGCACAGTTTGTATCACCCTGGAAGCGAAGGGCTGGACCAGGTGTTGGAGGCTATGACCCACTGCTATGTACCTGAAGTTAAAATGCTAAAGCATAGTCAGTATTCCCACTGGTGAAGAGTAGGAAAGAGGGCTCGATAGGAGCAGAGTTGTGCTCCACTGCGGCAAAGTAAGCTCCTGTGCCAGTGTTACAATCGCCAAGTTGGTCAGTGTCAGAACTTTAATTTCATTTCATTTTTTGCTTGGGCGGCAATTCAGATGCCAGACCTGTTCATAATCGGATACTAGAAGAAACACAGAGGTGTATCACCGGTGTCTTGAGATTTATCAATACCATCGACAGGCTCGTCGTCACCCTCAACATAATCTTCTTCGTTATCATGATGCGTGCCTCACGGGTTCCGGCCGCGCCATTTCTCCACCTTACGGTTTAATAACCTTTCTAGGGACTCAATAGAGTCAGCCGCACTGAGTGCGGCTCTGAATTTCGGATACCATGGACGCCGGCCGCTGAAAACGCCAAAATGAATGAACATGCCGCAGTGATAGGGTACGACCCTTTGAAAATGTCAACGCGAAATGTCAACGCACCACTGAAACTCCACGAGGTGTCGTATATGAGTTTGTACAACCGAAAGCTTTGTCTCTGGGTGTCTTTTACAGATGTCCAGGTATTCCAAGGATATGTCTACAGGGTCAGGGATTACGTCCGAGAATAGGCTGCCGAATAGACCAGGGAGCATGGAGACAGGAGTTTTAGAGAGAGGGAGGTTAGCTTTGTACTTATCCCGCCCAGTTAAGAGGGCTTTGCAAATAGGTAATTTACCATGGATTACCTAGAAGGGTTTCCCCAACCATCAAGCCGTCCGCTCCTGTGTAATCCAGATTGTCCTTGAGGTCACTGAATCCACGTACATTTCCGTTGCTGATAACAGGTATCCGTAGATTCTCCTTAAGCAGCAGGACTTGAGATAGATCTGCGGCGCCCTGTCGACGCCTGCGGGCAGAGACAGTTCGGGCGTGCAAAGTGATCCAAGAAGCACCGGCTGCTTCTATTCGTTGCGACAATACAACAGTTGTCGGAGTGGGTTGACATAGTCGCAATTTTGCTGAGACAGGAATCGAAAGTGAATGTGATAATGAAGACACTAGTGAATGCCAAATAAAAAAGGAAAGGAAGAAACCCATGAGCAGGGGATCATCGTCTCAGAAATTTCGGACTTTTGGGAAGAAAAAATAGATGTGTATTGACCTATATTTTCGACGAGTGTCCAATCCTTCTGACCGAGAAGATATGCGCCGTAATGTGCATCCCGAGCGGCTTCTTGCGGACAACCGAGATTAAGATCTATGTATTGCATAGTAAGATTGTGAGGTGACACTTATTTGAGTCGTATAGGCGGAAATTCATACAGACCTATGGCATCGCAATATGGTTGAATCTTCCGCGCTGCTTGAACAACAAGCTCGGGATCATTGCCACAAACCTGCCCCACGACAGGGTGTCCCAAGCCGTCGGATCTCCCCTCTGAGAGGTCGCGAATGTGATATTCGAGGTATTCCTGGTCATTTAACAGCTTCTCTGGGACATACATCTGCGTGTATGTCGTTGTTGCGCCATATTTCCGCACAAGAAGGCGAAACGGCAGGTCTGACTGATTTACCATGGGGGCAGACACATATTTTAAATGGATCTTATCCATGAGTTTTCTTCTGCACGTATAATATGGGAACCGAAAGATCGCGAGTTAGTGATCTAATCAAAGGTAGTATACCTAGAATATGACAGGATAGTATCAGTTTATTATAAGCGCTTATATGCATACTTACAGAGAATCAAGGAGAAGATGGAAAGCTCGGTCAAGGTTTGACTCGACATGACATGATTACAAATCTCATCCCACGATCCGCCATGTAGGCATTCCGTTGTGCCAAGCTCATGTTTGGACGCTTTTGTAGACTTTCATCATCTCGTCAACTAGACTCTAACCGTTGTGTAGAACATAAGTACTGGTTAAAGACTTCTTATGCATGCAGGTAAGTCGTATTAAAAACCGTTGAAATCCAGATCATATACTCATAATTGTTGTAGAGAATATAGGCAGCAATAAGGAATCGCAGTTAAAACGCAGGTTTACTTGTCGTTTCTAAATGTTTTTTCGACCATATACATGTGTCTACTCACCCGAACGGTGTGCTCCAGAGCTTCTTCATCAGTATTCGAAGCACCTTCTATCAAAATGAAATTCAATACCTTACAGTAATGAGCAACCTCCTAGCTTCTCTGCTTTGAGCTCGACTTTTAAAAGAGCTAGCGGGAAGGTGTTGGACGACGTTGACAATTTGACGACCCCGCAAAAACAATGAGGAATTCACTCGCAGCAATTGTCTTGGTTCTACCTTTGATCTCTGCTGATGTTGTCGATTTCACTCATTTTGATGGAAGAGCATCAGACCCATGTGTCGCTATTGGAGGCAAGAAGTGAGTTTCTCCAAGGGAAGTCCGAGCGTGCTACAAGTCTATTCCTGTAGATGAAGCGGCAAAGGCTAATGTAAGTCCTTGAATTGTACTTGATTACCATCGCTTGCAAATTCAATTATCGTATCCGATTCCTTTTAGATCGTACAGGTGATTCAAAGACATCTGCCTTCCACGCGTCAGTCAATTATCAAATCCGTGCCCCTCCCCCGTTTCACAATCATGTCCGCGAGGACCTGTTACTGGACTTGGAAAGGATAAAGAAGCAAAATATCCATCTGATCATGACCTCCATATTGATCTTTCGCGTGCTCTCCAACGTTTGAATGACGGACATGCCGTCTGGATTAATAACTGCTATGTGAGTGGTCAGTTCAGCTTGTCGGTATCATCATAGCTAAAGCTTTGCTATGTCGTGAGGATTGTAAGCTCAATCAAATGTTTACGCTTCCGTCTTTTCTAACTTACGGAAACAGCGTTATTCATGAACTATTTACATACCACTGCCACTGACGTTATTGACGGCACCCGACAGATCGCAGAACGTACACATTACTCCTGAGGCATTCAACGTTTCCTCTGCAGAATTCCCTGATCAGATAGAGTTCTGGCAAGATGTGCTTCCTGGAAGCTTGCGGGGAAAGCTAGACACAGTTAGTTAGTGCCTCGTGTTTGAAGACTGGTTACTGAATTTCTTCGACAGCTTTCCGGAGCCAAGGTGCTTCTTATTAATGGAAGACCTCCCTTTGATGCAGTAAATGCCAATGCCCGCATAGCAGGAAGCTATCAAGCTTTTAGAACTCGGCAGAATGGGTACAATTTCTATATCACTCTTTCCTAAGATTGTATCTGACACCTTATCATAAGATTTTTCTCTAGTTATCGCAGGACTGCTGCTGAGTGGAGCTATTTACTTGGAAACTTCGCTCAACAGTCTCTGCCTCTCGACGATTCGGTCGTTTTGACTATTCAACGCCCTAATCATCTTCTACCGGACACGATTCCGTCAGTATATAATTTTACTATCACAAGGGCTAATTGCGAACACAGAAATCTTGGTGCCTTACCCCTCAAATTCAGCCCAACAGCAAAGCCCTTTAGCGATGCAAAGTTGTGGAGGGATAATAATTGCAAGGCGATAGCTGGAACCAACGGAGTTAACATTTGTAATGAACAAATTACCGACTCGCCGGCCTCCAAATTTATGCAGCAGCCTAAAATACAGGACGTTGTAGCGCGAACACACCTTCTCAATGTTCTCATGGATACAGAACCCCTCTCTGACGTGGTGTTACCCGTTACACTTCAGCCAATACTTCTTCCCGTTAGTGGAAGCTGAACTTCAGCTCAGTTTTATTTGGCTCGTGATAGAAAAACGGGAGTTATGGCACTGGGGAGCTTTTCTGACGCAAGCTAGGATGGCTTTCTGAAGAGTCCGCTGGATGGTTTGGTTTCATTAAAATCGCAAGGTGCTACTCAGCTGATAGTCGATGTGGTAAGTCTGTTTCCCCAAGGTTGTTTACGCCGCTATTCGGTATCTCTGACTCGTTGAATAGACAAACAATGGAGGTGGATACATCTGTGCTGCACATGTGCGTCCCCCTTTTGACATTCAGTTTCTTTGAATGTGACCTCACTTTTCATTTGCCGCAGTGGCTTCATCGTATCGTAAGCTTTTTGACGTTTTCCAATCGATTTTTCCCATGCTTATCATCGTCCTAGATTGCTGCAACTAAAGCATCTACTGTTTCACAAGCTGGACTTGACACTAAAACACGCGCCAGACCCCAAGCGCAGCTATCGTCAAGAAATCGTAGGTAACAATAGCGATCCCGATGCTGAACTTTTGTACAATCCTGTGAACTGGCGCAACGCTCAGCACGAGTTCTTTGGACCCGATGAAGATTGGCTGGATCCTGCAGTGCCTGTTATTATCAACAGCCGAAAAGATGCCCTTAGCCAAAGGTTGCGCACACTTTCTCATGCCCTCTATTCTTGACACGCTAATAATTTGCTAATAGACTTGGACAAGAGTGCTACCCGGAAGATTTTCCCAGTGCTCCTCCTGAGATAGCATTGTTTGACACGAAGAAAGTCGCTATCGTGTCAAATGGGAGATAGGCTCGGGTTTCATTGGTTCTAAACGGGCTTCAAATATGTTGACGGTTACGATCACATGCGTTTATCAGATGCGGGAGCTCCTGCTCGTTGTTCAGCGTAAGGTTTTTTTCTATGCTTCTTCCGCCTCCAAGACTCGAAGCTTAGTACAGATCACGATGTCCAAATACGAGGGCTCCAAGACGGTCGTTGTTGGGGGTAAAAAGGACGTTCCGTAGCAATATTGTGGGGTGGTTGGTGGTCAATCTTCAAAATTTGTGACAATGGACACCGAGATCAAGGTATTCTACACCCTGAACCTTTCCCCGCTTCGCTGATTTCCGAGATTGTGCATCTTCTTTCAGACCACTCGACTGGAGGACCACCCCCTGGCACCACCTGATCTGTAAGAACCAACCTCTATACTATCTCAACCTTTCTACTTTCATCTTCCCTTCGCACTCTTCCCACAAGTCAACTTCGTCTTTCACCTTCATAAAAGTTCGCCGGGAGAACCCGATGAATATGGCGTATCCCCATCGATTAATTGCATTGCTTTGCGGGCATTCATTACCCCGCAATTCTCGTTCAAGATTTCTGTGATCGGCTGACACATCTGTTTTTGCTTTAGTATCGTTAATGGAGCCTTGAGCTTAACCTGGAGACTGGCTTTTGGAATTGATAACCCTCTTGAACCCGAAGGTACGTTCCCTCCATATCTTGTGGCACCTCCGCAGGCGTCCTATGGAAAGATACGGAACCCCATTTTCCTCTCCTGGTAACTATTTTGTCCTTCACTAACGTATTCGTTTATTACAGAATGGCAGAACCACCCAGCCGATCTCAATCTGCCCCTTACCAGTACACTGTATGTTTCTTGCTTCGTCGCCCACCCCCACCGCTAACAATATTGTAATTCCCGTTATCGTGTAGTGTGAATAACCCAGTCGCAATATGGCGCGAGTCGCAAAAAGGGTGTTTTCATGAACCAATAAAGCATCACCACCTATCTGATCCCTTCATTTATATTGTAATGTTGGAACCAAGTAAAGATTTCTAGCCGATCTGAATGCCATACATACTGTTGGTCCTAATTTTCCTATCCAACTCCTCTATTCAAAGACCTGGCTTTTGTTCATTGACCCCTTTTTCATTGGTCAACGGAGGGCCTTCAATCGAGCACCCTCCAAATCTTCTCTTTATCCAAATTAATGCAATCAAGGCGCTCTTTACCTTTTCTTTTGCGATATTCCACAGATGTCCAGTTGTCAGACGATCGAAATGTCTGCCATGTCGGAGCACTGGTGCTTGTCCACCCGTTGTTATGATAGCGCCACATACTCGCAGTCCCAATTGGACAAGTTGTGCACATACAACCACTGACCTAACTACTTGGTCAGTCATTGGTCTTGTCATATTGCGCCCTTTCACTGGCCGCCTTACCGCGCATCAATATGCATGTGGACGTGGTGATGCCGGGAATTTTACATTTTCAAGTCGAATATTCTCAAGTACGCCGTTCAGCGGTCAATTACTCGATATCGACTTTTCCACTAAGGAGACGAGGAGTGGTAGGTGAGTCTTGGAAAGGTATGCATACGTCGGCTGCTATTTACCCTGGGGCCAGAGAGGGTTGGTTGGTCATCACGACATAGAGCAAACACCTCCCCCCAAATGGAACTGTCGACCGTCGACGTCGTTACTTACATTTACCTTTCAAGGTATTGCTCCCATAACAAGAACGATGTGGCAAGTCGCGGAAGTGGTGTCGCAGACACCCAAAAAACTTTTTTTTTCTCCACAAAATCCGAGTATACCTTTGAACCGTTCCGTTTTCTCTGACACCACCCCCCGCCACATACCCTCTAGGCATAGGGTACACCAAGTCGAGCACAATGTTTTAGTCTTGTTGGGAGCTGTCGTTTCAAATAACGCCGGTGCGCCCAACACCGGATCGGTGCTCCGTTCTTGGAAAGGTGCGTACATAGACAAAATATTGCCCTGCTCGTGCAGGGTGCGTCGTTGATTCTTTAAGTCTTTGACATTAGACATTAGTGGCCCCTGCGACAGGGCGTAGCATCACTGCCACTGCGTTACAGCAATACGAATGTCTTCTCGATAACTCGTTGGTGAGTCAAGTCCGCGCCACACGAAATAGTACTGCTCTGTTAGAATATGTCTCGCATCCTGGGCATCGCGAGATCTAGTGCTGGCAGCTTAACCTTCCCTTTACTTATACAATCATACCGACTCGGAGCGGGAAAAGCTCAGGCAATGGCGGAAGCCTTGGCCATGTGGTGACGAGCTCTCGATGGTCGTCTCGGGCTTCGAATTTCCAATGGTAGAACTCATCGAATGTTAGCCATACACCATATTTACAACGAGATACGAAGATAAACCTCGTCAGATCGAATATCTACCGCGCATGTAGCAAGTTTACTCTACCTTCGAATGTGAGCTCGACAGATAACAGAAAATGTTAACCTAGCTAACGTGATGATAAGTGGGTACATATATGTAAGTGCTAAGTACAGGATAACTGACCTACATTTCCATGAGAAGATTAGGCCGGAATTAATTAAACATGCCTACGGTAACGTCGCGGGCAGATAAGGTCCCTGCGAGTAAGGTCGCTGTGGCTGTTATTGCGCATCGTACTTTTAGTTGTGGAGAATGCACCAGGGTTCGTCTCGGGATGATTAATGGACTGGATTTTGACGTTTATGTAAGGTCAATTCCGATGCATAAATTTCGCTACCATGGAAAAACGTGGGGTAAATGTTTCACAGACGGCTCTCATCGATGTACCAGCAGGTATGCCCATTGAGCTTAATGCAGCAACAAAGTTCTTGTATGCACACAATCCTCCCTGCGACGTAGGAGCAGCTCAGAATCCATCGTCACTTTTCGAAAGGCGCTCAGACGATGATACCGCGCCTGGCAAATAATTATTCAGGTTCGATTCTGAGGCACACTATAGGTCCCATCTCAACGTCTGAAAGAAGGGGCAAGGAGGGGCAAGGAGAACGAAATTCTCAGACGTCACAGATTCCTTCTTGGGACACCTCTTCGGGATCACCTCCGTAACCCGTTGGTGTTCACTTTCGATTTCAAACCTTCTTGGTCTGCTTTTTTGCGTCTGAGTTCTAAAAATAAGAAAGAAATTTTATAGGCACCGTTTATTCAGTCCCTGTCGAGGAGAGCAAATGACCCTGAATTTCAATTTACAACCTGGAGGCGATAATTCGTTCGAAAATTTGCTCGCCCACATCCAACTTGAATCCTCATCAGTGAACCGTATGGCACCAAGTGCATGACATACACAGCGCCGTGGCGCCCAAATGTGATTCTTACATTGTGGGTGCACCACAATTAGTCGTAACACTGACAGAAGGGACGAACGTAACCCCTCGATACGAGTGGCGGCGCGGCACTGAACTTCAGCTGTAAAGGCGTTTGTCATCGTGGACCCTCGTCGGGTTCGAAGAAGCGGGATAGCAATTGAAAGCCTTTTATGGTATTATAACATACAGGGTGGCTCTTCCTCTGGCAAACGTCCGCATCAAACGTCCGTGGTCGTGTCGAACCCGATATCCATGGCGGCTGGTTTTTTCCGAAAGGCCTCGTCGATATGCACTAGGCCTGCTTCTCGAATCTCGAACGACAGGTGCTTCCTGAATACTGAATCCCTTTTTTGTCAGCCACAAAGATACTGCAGCCGTTTTTTGGCGACGTCCAGATGACGGGTGACACCGATTTGTCCTGGCGTCCAGCTCTGGCTCCAAGGAGGAAGATAAACATCAGACTCCTCTTGGAAGTATGACGTTTGAAGAATTTCGAGGGGAGAGCGAGAGACTACATACATATAAGAGATAATTTTTCCAACGTTTGTGCTCTGAAAAGCATGAAACCTCCGATTCTGCGCTGTGTTGACCATACGATGATGACCCACCCATGATTGCAGCAATCCCAAGAAGCTCCAACAGTGTTTGCAACGACGCACCAAATTTAGAGCAGCAGGGTTTTTTTCGACGCACGCCAAACGGGTTTGTAGTCAGTGGCATGAGTACACATCGACATAAAAGCTTTAGCATTTGCTGTCTCTTGGGACGAATGAATGGTATTGATACAGGGCGACCCTAGAAATTAAAAGGCGACCCTCTGTAGCAGCGTTATGTCATGGGGGTCAGATTGGAAGGGGGTCGCTCGGGAGTGCCTGACGTTTTGATCGATGCTAACTGGATTTATACGAGCACTCCAAGGGACTGTGGAGAGACCTCTTCTATCAAGTTGAAAGAGGGCGATGATGGTTCATGGCACAAATTTTGACGTTGAGAGAGGCACTTGATTGGGTTAGCTTGTTTCATCTTTCCCCTCATGAATCAGATCAGTACTTGACTTAGGATCAATGTGTTGAAACCATGCATTGAAATTTGAAGCAGACCATGAGCTGCAGCTTCAAAGGCGTCACAGGATCGTGCCATTGTCGCAGTATGCCTGAACAGAGGACACTGTAAGGGACGGGTCTGTAAATGTATAACTTGCTTGCATAAACTGAATGTAAAGTATTTTTAGAGGCAAAAAAGCATACTTTTGTGTGAAAAAAACCAGGAAAGACCCTGTGCATGACTTAGATTCGGCAGAGTGTAAGCGGGAATGACAAGCGCTTAAATTGGTCCTTACATCGCGTTCGCTTACTAACATACTCCGAAACTCTATTTGTCAATTGGAGTTGTTTTAGATAACTTTGACATACTGGGCCGAATGATGTTAGATTTCCTGTCAGATACAATTCAAAGCTACGCAGTCAGGCTCTCGACAACTTGTCAAACAATTATAGCAGCCAACTGAGGTTACAACGCCTGGTGACGCCCTCCCTGACTTATTAATACTGCGCAGTCAAGCAGTATCGTATACAATCTTTTCTTTCTTTATCGCAACTGGATTAAAAATGGACTAGGACGCCTCGCTAAGACGACAGGTCATATGTCTTTGGTCCACAAAATACTGCACCCCCTGAGCGGGCAATATGAGTGGAACATCAGAGCTTGTATTGCGCTGATCGACTTTTGAAATTACCAAGGAATGTACCGGGCCGGTCTTCGATGGAAGCATCACAACTTTAAAAGCACCATGGGCACGCTCCGCTCCTCGTTAGGAACGATTTATTGCCAATAAAAAGAAAAGAAATAGCTGTGGTACATGCTGCATGCAGCGAGTGCTGAACTGAGTCGTCAGTCGCGCTAATCCACGTTCAAGTTTCATTGCTGCGTTTCACTACGACGCTAATCGCTGATTGCAATATTTACATGGGTTCTAGTGCATTATTCCCCCCCAATTAATCATGATCATCCCCGGATCCCAATGATCAAATTACAATTAAGTGTGGGGTAAAAAGTTGAAGAAAACACGAGCTATCAACTGCTATCAACCTGCTATCCAGCTCGGCATAGCCGGCCACTGATGATAAGCCGCGTGCATATTTCGTGCATAAATGAGAAATTATTAGTTAGCGTGACCATATGGGGCTATTCGTCCTCATAATAAGTCTATCAGGTAGTTATCTGTCGCTTGCTAAGTCTACCTAAACGAGAGGCTCGAGGTTGTCTGTTCCTGTGGGATCAAAGGTAAATGCTCAGGGGAGGTTACAGCGAGTCAAAGGTGTTGAATATCATGCACTGGAGCCGGCGGAGCAATGCGGAGGGGAACATCAGAATAAGCAGTATTCCATGCAGTTTCCACTGCAGCATCTCGTGTACTGATTTATGGGAAAACGGGGTTGAGCGGTATAAGAAAGGGAGCAGCATGGGGAGCAGTCTATATTTGCTGAGAGACATCCTTTCCAATATGATGTTCGGATATGTAAAACTGCCATCACTCTGTTCGAGAACACTTGATAGACAAACGACGACGTCGGTAACACTATCGAAGCACACACGATACTCTAGATCTACATATAATACATAGGCAGATGCAAGTGAAAGAAATCGGAGAAAGAGTGGACATTCACAAGCAGCACTGGCAGCCGAGACAGGGCGATTAATCGCGGAATTGATTTTCTTGAGAACCCGATGGCCAATACCCCCTAGTCTCATGGCTTCAGGCTCAACAGTCGCTCCTCGTAACATGAGGGATCTATTAAAGGATCAAATAAAAGGATCTGTCTTGTCTCATCCGGGTCAACGACGCAGCTCTGTTTTTCGTAGTCAGACTCGAAACTTTTCAATCTCCGTCATGGTGGAACGCCTCTTGCATCATGGCGCGGTTAAAACCGGAAAGCAAGACTGACGACCTAATATTCTCGACCAATAATACTTGAGGCGAATGTGATGTACTGAGGAGTTTTATAAATGACTACTCCAATAATTAATTGTCGTCATAGCCATGCCCTGCCAGTGCTACGTAAGATGCCGATCCCGAAGCTTTCGTTGATCGTGCGTCAATCTGGTAGTCGCGAAACGTTCGACTGGCACACCATCCCTTCGTGCTCGTGAGACATAGTGCCCTTCTAATAAGGAACACCCATTTCCGAACCGTGGTCAGCTCAGCCACTCTGCCCCATTTCGTCATTGTGAATGAATGACTGCATATGTCAGTCCGATTACCCCGTTCATTCAACTATTCTTCTCGACTTGAGATGTCGCAAAAAGTCTTCGTAGCCTTGCGAACCTGTTCTAATATATCGAAGCGCCAGCTACGAATTCCTGTCATCGGCGGACATACTGTCAATGTCGGGGTATACCCCCGGGCTTCCATCTCAGAGAACAGAACAGTTTCCCAAGTACCTTCCATTCGATGGTCAGTGGGAAAAATACCTATGTTCTCAAGTGCTAAGTTTACCTGTACATAATCTGGCAATTTATCAAATTTATCAATCAGATATAAGTTCTATGTGTAGGGCCTCGAACAGCTGAACAATATAAATGTTTTCCCGAAGGTATAGTGTTAAATGTATACGTACGTAGTTACTATCGTAAGTATTGAACCCATAAGAATAAAACAATTCGAACACTGGCGGTGGCACTGAGATGGCGGATTGGAAGGGAATGGAGAACGGATCATGCGGAACCGGAATCGGTATTTAAATTCTGGTAGGTGCCAGTTCTGGGACTGTGGCACCTCTAGTGTCGGCACACGAGCGGCAGATGGAAAGAAAGACAAAAGGAAGGCCAGCTTTGGGTAACTTGAATGATATTTTTACTCTATGTGGCGAAGCATAACAGGAAGGTTAGGAAAGCTTCCGTGCTACACGCCGTTGGCGAGGAAGAGAAGCGGCGCTGAGCGCTGAGGCCTGTTTAAGGTCGATCCGATGCGAGAGGCCTCGCAACGACCACTCTTCGATCGGAACCGTTCTGAGCTGTGCAGATGTGTAATTAGTCTGGTCTTCAGGTCGAAAGCCTCGACTGGTTGGAATCAGAAAGCCCCGGGTGTTTGCAATACTACCAAGGAAACACGGCCGATACTTAAATTTCGGGGCGAATGAGCCGGGCTCCATAACGCTGAAGGACACTCTTCGTCGTTGTTTGAATCATATATGATGTCTTCATTCCTCGCGAAAACTACTCACTTTACCTTCCTGACAAGGCTCAGTTTCTGATATGGACCTGCCCACGTATTCCGTCGAGCAAAGCCAAGATCTGTCAACCTTATGCACTCTATTTCGCCACCGATCATTTACATACCTGTTGGTGGGTCATGGGTTTCTCAAATTTATCGTTGTGGCTAAGACATGCTGTCTCGTGGCATTCCAGACTGGAGTTTAATGGGGACAGTGAAATAAGGAGCGACCAACATGCCAAATAGGGTTCAGAATGACTTGAGCGAGACACCCGTGCTATTGTCGCGACCCGTTAATCGCTCGGAAGCGCCTATGGAATGCACTTACGGTGGTCGGCGATATTTGGCGTTTTATTGTCTCTTCGAGCCAAAGGGACATGTTGTTAGTTTTATGGAACCCACCTTCTGCATCCTTGTTCCGTTAGAATAACATACATTCCGGATACCCCCTAGTCCGTGTGCAAAACAAAATGGCGACCTCCTCTACGTCAAGAAAGTGAAGCCACATGGTACCATAAGGATATCGGACCTGTGATCCAGGAGTTAATTTGGGGTGCAAGGTAAGGATCCAATATGAAGATAAGATGAATCCTTGGTCTCCATTCAGATGATGCAGAAGAAGAGGTGGACATGCTCACGAAGTACCGTTTTGTAACTCAAATGACCGACTAGTCGCTCAAGTCTAGATGCATTGCCTTAAACGAGGCAACACATCTACCTAATCTCTTAATTTCAGCCTGCCACCCAGTGTGGCCCCCGGGACAAATTTTGCAACAACGATAAGCCTACGAAATGAAATAGTGCCGCTTTGAACTCAATGTACCCTCCTTTTCTGTATCTCATACATAACACTGACGTGCAAACACATGTTGGACACCTATGACTTTGACGTCTGGCTAAAAAGTTGTTTGACAATTCATTCTTACCATTTCGTTCAATGGCGATATCTAAATGAGCGGAGTCAGAGGTCCCAGTGGCCCGGACGGCCCGCTTTGGGGTGTTGTGACCTTGTCGCTCGATGAAAGGGCTTCTCCGACCGCGCCATCGAGAGTCGGACGCGCGAATGTTTCTGTCTTTAGTTCGTCAGCTACTTATCATATGTTAATTTAAAAAGTTAGGTATCACGTACGTGTAGAGTTATACTTTACCTGCCCTTCCCGGTCAGCAGTTCAGCCCGAGACGTCGCAAATGGTTGCTCCGAGTTTTCATCATTGATTACCAGCGAAGTCAGCCGGCTCGAAGAATTTTCGACTCGATGCTGCCCGGGGAAAATGTTCAGATCAGTGCTCTTGTGAAATCGATGGGGCGTGCTGTCAGAAAAGTCAGAGCATCGTCATGAGGGGCAGGTTATGTACACGCTGCGAGAGAAAAATGTGGGGAATGACCTTGTCCAGCTGCCATTCGATGTGCCGTCATTAGTGCCACCAAATAATTCAGAAAGCTGTTGAATTACTGTTCAGTTGATGAAATGCACTTGAAGGCTCGCCAAGTCAGTTGTGGGATTCGTTGAGGGTATTTTTGAAGTTGTGTAGGTAATGGTTTCGTGATAAGTCAAGGATATTGCAGTTTGTGGATGGGTGCTGGTGTTATCTATCACTGGTCCCACAACAATCACCGTATTCACTGCAAGCGAATTTCTGAAATGTGGCTGGTCGTAACCGTCAACGAGAAGTAAATTGCCCGCTGATCAGCGGATAGGTTACAGAAATGACCCAAGGTGTGGTGGCGTTCGATGAAGAGCCGTTAGCATCGATTTTTAAACAGATTTCAAAGAAAACATCAGAAACCGCTCAAATCGCGCGAAAAATCATCAAAAAAATAATTCGTGTTGGTTCTCTAAGTGTGATCTTGTAATACTGCGAAGACAATGCTGACAGACAATAGTATAGCAAAATATAGAATAGATGTGTATCAATGCGTAAAAGAGGAGAGGCGAGGAAAAAAGACAGAAATTTGAAAAGAAAAACCCAAATAAAATACATGGAATGATGTGACAATGTGAAGAGTGAATGGGGATGGGGATGTGTTCGAGTCGATCGAGAAGAGGCAGAGTCCATCAAGCTCTTGCTTTACAACCACCACCATCAACAACAACTGCAACGACAAGGAAATATATATATATATCCTCAAGAAAGGCCACATACGTTAAGTAGAGGCTTTAAAAATCGGGAGAAAAAGGCGCATATATGCGTCTCATGAGCTGCCAATCATGATCTTGAGGACGAGTTTGCCGTCATCATCGACGCCACGAGCGAGCATTTCAAACGCTTTGCTCGTTTCCTGAAGGCTGAAGCGATGCGTCACTAATGTTGAGACGCGAGAGATTTCGGGAGCTTTTGTTGATGATGATGAGGGAGAGGAAGGTGTACACGAGTCGGCAAGGAGTTTGAGGGCTTCAGGGTAGGTGTTGGCGTATCGGAAGGATCCAAGAATGTCGATTTCTCGGAGAGCGAATGTTGAGACAGGGAGGAACGCATTCCTGGTGCCCATACCAATCAACATGAGCTTGCCTCCAGTCATGGCAGCCTACAAGGTACGATCAGGCAAGATTTACTCAGTATGTGGTTAAAACTTACGAAGACACCCATTTGAATTACAGACTCGACTCCAGTGCACTCAAAGACCACGTCGTATCCATCGAGATCGTTGAAGGTGTCCTTGACGGTTTGAGCAGTCATCTGAGCCTTCTTGATTTGCTCTTCGGACATCATGGTCGGCGTCATGACGGGTTGAGATGAATGATGAGGGTGTGGGCAGCATGAGTCGGCGGAAGGTGCTGATGATGATGAAGTGGTGGTGGTGGATGGGGAGGGAGTGGGGGAGGGAGGGGTAGGTGGGCAGAATGCTTCATCGGCAAAGCCGTGCTGTTTGGCGAATTCGACTCGTTCGGGGTTAATGTCGACCGCGACAACACGTTTCGCCCCCATGTGTTTTGAGAGTGCGCAAGCGAGCAAACCGATGGCACCGAGACCGCAAACAAGGACGTTTTGGTTGGCCGATAGTGAGCAGCGACGAGAGGCGTGGATGAGGACAGAGAGAGGCTCGGCCAGGGATGCCATTTCAAATGGGCAGGCGTCAGGGAGGCTGATAAGGAAGAAGAGGAAGGTAAGAGACTTGAACATGAATCTGGACCAAGATATGAGTACTTACGGGTGAAGGCAGTAGGCGGGGTGGTTCATGTACAGCTGGAGTGTCCCATCGACGTGGGGCATCCTGGCGGCGGAGGAGCAGAATCGCATCTGCTTGCACAAGTTGTACCGACCGGATAGACAGAAGTTACACTGACGGCAGTAGATACCAGCTTCGATGGCGACCCGCTGACCAACGACGAACTTGCTTTTGGCGGCAAGGCCAACAGCGGTGACGATACCTGCTGCTTCATGACCTAGGACGAGTGGTGCACGAACTGCAAAGTCGCCATTGCGTCCGTGGGTGTAGTAATGTAGGTCGCTGCCGCAGAGACCAGTGGAGACGATCTTGACCTGAACCTCGTCTACTAGAGGTTGGCCTATTCTTCGGTCCTTGACACGAATGTCTCTTGGGCCGTAGAGGATGGCTGCTGTGTTGAGGATTGAAGAAGATGAAGACATTTGTTGCTGGAGAGAAGAGATCCTCAACGAATTTTTTGGAGACTGAAGTACAAGTTGTAAGTCGAATCGCAGTGAGCCCCTTTATATTTAAACAAGACAAGATGGTAAGGACACACCAAACGGTCCGAGTGCCAAAGGATCGGGTCTGGCTGTATCTATCTCCATTGGATTTCTCATTGATTCAGTATTTCAAGATCTGCCATCCCTTTTTAGTTTTCTATTGCAATTTTTTTCTAATTTGTTTTTTAATTTAGATTTTTAGATTTCCTTTTTTTTTTTTTTTCTTTTTGTTTTTTTTTCATTATGATTTTCATTTATTTATTTATTTGTAATTTCATCCTCCCCCCTTTTCCTCAGGCTCTACGACTTCTCTACAGTCCCATGTCTGGTCATAAACTTTCTTCGTTCCGTTCCGACCTCCGAAACCATGCAGATAAGACTCACGAACGAACGAGGCTACGCAGCAAATGGATCCAACCCCAAACATCCCCGCTCCCAACTTATTCGATCTCTCACAGCAACATGTCCTCATTACGGGGGCAACTAGAGGTAATTATCGCCTCATTGCCATCTCTCGTTTTGGTCTAACAAATTTCATGTTTCATAGGCATAGGAGCTGCGTGTGCTATAGCGCTAGCTCAAGCAGGTGCTTCGTTGTGCATCGTTCATAGGCCCTTCGCCTCCGATGTAGCACCTAACCTCCCTATCATTGACACCATCAAAGCCAAAGTCCCACATGCTCGTGTCGAAACTATCGACTGCGATTTGGGCGATATGCAGGCAGTTAAAGCTCTCTTTCCTCGTGCGCTAGAGCTTATGGATGGCCAAATTCACATCTTGGTTAATTGCGCTGGCATCCAAAGACGCGCTCCTGCTATCCAATTTAGTGAAGCGGATTGGGATGACGTGAGTACCATTTCTTTCTAAATTCTTCCTTTGTGCTCGCGTATTTCGTCTTCTTCCTGGCTGTGCACAATATCTGGGTCATCAGCTTCTTGGTTCATTTCCCTGTCGTGCTGCTTGCATGAGTGCTACACGCCATCACACACGAGTTTTTCGAATGACGATGCACCGAAATCCTCTTCCTCCCTCGTGAAATTTCTCTCAGGCTACTCTGCAATGCCATTTTTGTTCTTTGCTCTCCAGCCTTTCTTGCTTTGTCGGCATTTTGTCTATCTGTCCATTTCTTTCTCAATGCCGAAAATGTCTACATTGCACCCCTGAGTCTTGCCTCATCGGTTCGTGAAAGTAGGGTCCTGGTTGTACTATTCACTCCATCACACATACCTCTACTTTCATTGTGTCCCGCGATAGACCCTCACCGTGTTTCGCTTGGCCTCGCTTTCGCATTTTCAAACTCAAATGATCAATATAACCCGCGGGACCATACGGCGACGTTACTCGCTGTTCGCGAAGGTCAAATTATATTCACACAAACCCGACCCCGCTATGTTTATTGCATCATCGATGACGCGCATCTGTTGGGCGTTGCTGTTCGTTTGATAATAATGATTGGATTGATCCGTTTTATCTGATACCATTAGCACACTTGTTGTATTGCTCATCCCCATTCCTCTGCTTCATCTGTCATTTTTCGACACATGTCTCCCCGCTTCCCATCCTACGTCCTATGGTCATTGTTTCGAACTTATTATCTTTACATCTGGCGTTTTTTATATGGAAGACTGGGACGACCACTTTTGTCCTTCCAGCTCGAGCCAATAGGGAATCGCTGGAGAATAACCAAAGAGGACGGAGGACGGATGAAGGCTTTGGTGTTTGACCGGACATATTCCAGTCGGACGAGTGCGACTGGCGACAAGGGGGGCAATTTGGCAAGGGCGCTGTATGGACAATCACAACGCTCATCGCCACAGAAGGCAGGCCTCACTCTATTTTCTAATGCCTCCCTCCTTTCATCCTTCATTATCCCTCGGGATCCTCTAACACTTATTTTCAACCCCAGCGAATCTGCCGAAATGCTAGGTGACGTCCTATTTTGGTACACCATGACAGCTTGGCAAATTGTGCGGTCTCTTCCTGGGGTCATTGACCATTCTCCCATACTTTGGCTCTTACACTCCATTTTGCACTTGTTGCGATACGTTATCGTGTGCCTTCATGATTCCCCATTTTGTCATGTTTGGACCTGACTCCCCTGCTGCATTTTACGCTTCGATGGTCGCCCAAGCGTTCGATCTCTCGCTCGAAGTGCTGATGTTTCATGGATTCATCTTCACACATCTATTTTTTTCTCGCTTACTTGTATGTGCAAAGCTCTCGGCATTTGCGGTTGAGCCCTTTTTTTAACGATTACGAAAGTGTCAATTCCACTCCTGCTCGAGGCATCATGCCTCGCTGCGCAGTGTCCGAGACACCGTGTCTTCCATCGAGAATCTACCTTTGGCATCCGCCATCTTTTAACCCACCTTTTTCTACACAAAACATAATGAGGTCTTATGACCGATATGACAACTCTGTCCATTGACTGTGTTTTGGACACTTTTTGTCATGATGTCAAGATGACGTCGGCCGTTGATTACCCTTGATCGAGGCGTAATGGCCAATACACTCTGGTTTTCGATCGCCCTCCTCTCCACCACATCTCAACATAATTGGATACACTAGTACTACCACATACAAGCTGTCAATGAGTGACCTTCTGGTAGGCCTGTTGCACATCTGTGACGTGCCGATGTTCTTATTTTCTCCCAGAACGTCCTTCTCGTTATACTTATTCGCCGTCTTGAACACCTTTTCTCTTATCCTTCTTCCCTGCACGGTCATAGCATCTCTTCTGACATTTTAACTTCTGCTAAGGTTATCAATACCAACTTGAAAGCCGCCTTCCTCTTGTCGCAAGCAGCAGGTGCTCACATGGTTCCGCTTCGCCGAGGCAAAGTTATCAATTTTGCTTCGTTGCTCACGTTCCAGGGTGGATTAACTGTACCCGCGTATGCCGCAGCGAAGGGTGGTATCGGTCAAATTACCAAAGCCTTTGCCAATGAGTGGAGCAAAGAGAACGTCCAAGTCAATGCCATCGCTCCCGGATATATAGCTACGGACATGTTGGTACCTTGTCTATCCTCCAAGCGACTGTTTTATTGATAAGAAATGTCTACTTAGGAACGAGAAACTGTTGGCGGATCCCGTGCGTCTGCGCCAAATATCGGAGCGCATTCCGGCTGGCAGGTGGGGTCAACCTGAAGATTTTGCTGGACCAATCGTCTTCCTTGCTAGCAAGGCTAGCCAGTACGTTTGTGGAGAGGTGATGGTTGTTGACGGCGTAAGTCATTTCGTTTCAATTCACATATCTGTCCCTCTCTTCTGGAAGCCGTCTCGTTATCTCTGGCTGCTATCCCTTTCGCCCTTCGAATCCTCCGGCCACCGTAGGATCCTCCAAGCATCTATATCCTGGAGTTTGCCGGTGCTTCGCACGGAGACTTCTGGTGCTTGTTGTCCTTATTTCTCGGACTTCAATATCAGATTTCCTCTGCTTCTAGGCCTCCTTCCTATTTTAGTCATGGAGTTGCTCGATGTGGAACATATTCCACTTTCTTTTGCTGCTTTGCCCGTCTCGCAATTTGTGTGCATGGCGACTTGCTCAAGCAGCTCGCTTTTCCTTATATCTCTTTCTAATTTGATTTCGTGGATGGAGGGCGGGCCTGCCCAAGATAGTTGTCGGTTTTGACGTTGATGGTTGTTCGAGACCATCGATGGGCCGGCAACCATTGACGCAAAAGTTTATGCCGGTCGTAACCTGTCCAACTCTCGCACCACAGTTTCCCTTTGCTCATCTTCCGTTAATTTGATCGGAGCCGGGAAGCTTTCCCCATTCACGATGCAAGGTTGTTTGCGCTTGTGAAGCTCAATTGTTGGAAGGCATCACTGTTCGATGAGCTAGTCGGCGTGCAGCTTTCCTTATGCTTATGCTCCTTTATGATGCTTTATTCTGTATGTGGAACCTTGTTTTGTTGTTTCTGTGTGCATCAGTGTGGCCCTCTCCCTCCCCGCACGCCTCCCTGCGCGACAAACGATCAATGCCGACATTGATGACACCCTGTATCCATCGCTTCCAATTCTTATGATTGATTGTGTTTACAAGGCTCAGGATGCCCCTGTTGCGTTATTTCTGGACTTTATATTCTCTTTTACCTTTCTATTTTGTGAATTGGCTTCGATTGGTTCTCTGTCCCTGCATTTCCTGTTTCTTCTTCCATTTATGTTGTCTAATCATAAAGTTCTCCGCCTTTCTTCTTTCGAAGGCGGAAGCAAAGTCTTGTTTAATTGGTTGCTCTACCAGGACCCCTTCCCTCCCTGCATTTCGAACCTGGGCTCTGACCCTGAGGCAAAGATAATCGCTTCAACCTCCTGGGAACCTCACCCTTTTTGGAACCGATATCCTCGTGTTGCTCTGCTACTCTTCACTGCGCACTTGCGCCTGCCACCCTCCTCGTTGCTACCATTCTCCTTGACTGGTTGCGTTGGATATCTCCCACCCTGCTACCCACTTCGATTCCTTCTTGCACACATCGCTTGTACTTCCAGTGTGAGACTCATTGTGGGTCCTCCAGCTCATTATTCCTCAACAACTCCCACCGTTCCGTGTCTGCTCTTGCTAACCCAAAACCGTTATTATTACTTCTGTCTCGTTCTTCTTTGCATTTCCTGATGGGTTTCAATAGTATTCGGCCCACTCAGTTACTTTTATAACCCCGACTTCCTCATTTCGCTTTCGCACATTTCTACAACATTTCTAATCATGCAAAGAGTCGCTTCTTCTCCAGAACTGACCACCTTGTTTCTTTCTTCATATCAGGGTTGGATGGGTCGATAAGCTTCACCATGAAGCCGTATGCACCCCGTTTCATGAATTCGTGGTCACGGTATGTTCTACTATGCGCCTTTAATTTGCGACCATAACTGACCATATTCAGGCAACATTATTATGTGGGACCAACTTGAGGTGTGCAGGGATGACCGCACCATTGAATAAGTGTGAACAAATTGGATGCTTCGAAGAGAGTAGTATTAAGATCGTATACAATGTACCTATATAAGTAAATGTGTGGATATATGCAGGAAAGCGTTTCGCAGAATATTGGGAAGAGTTAAGGGTTACGGGTAGCTTCCTCGAATCTTCTAAAATCATAGTGATCAGCAAAGATAGATATTTCGCTTGTCGCACGCCTCCCTGTGTGCTGTGGCACTGCACGCAGGTCATCAAACACTTTTCCACTTGCCGATGTATGTCCGGGGGTCATTAACATTGAGAATACATGTATTACTTGTTTCTTAGACATATGAGCACTTCTGTCGCGGACCGTAGGGCCGATGACCGTAACATGCTTCTTGTTGAGAGTTTCAATGTGGGTTTGCCATCGAATTATCCTTTGGACATGTAAATCACCGAGGTTTTAACTTGCTATGTACGGCGCCACCGCCGCCGCCTGTGAATTATGATATTTACCAACCCACAACCTTCACCTGCAGATTCACTCGTGGTGTAGGAAGTATGTCGGCCATACGGTTCGATTGCTCCCCATGAGAGAGGAATATATAAGTAAACCTTTTGCCGCCCTGGTCTGGCGAGAACTCGCATCCTGTAGATGAATATACAGAGATAATGGTTATCATACTGCAAGATTGATATAGCATAATATATTTCACATAAGCAACGAGGGGTTCGGGTGCTTCCCATGTTACATTTATTTTACTGTGCAGATATCTCCCTCGTGGTGCTTCTGTGGTCAACGTGCCAAGGATGGCCATTGAATCCCTGTCCTGTGATGGTACAAAAGAAGAGCTCTGTCTTAAATGGGATTTAGATATTGCCGAGTCCTATCTTTAATAAAATAAGCGCCTTCAAACATAGCAGCCCTTGACCACAGAATCCACTCTAGCCCTTCGATTACTGTATTTGGGCATCGTAGAGTTGTGGCAATTGCCGTGCCTGAGTCTTAGTGCTTTCTGAATCGTGATCCCTTGACGGCGCCAAACGCGGACAGAGTGACATGTCCCTGGGTTGCACTACAAATGAGGATGGACCTCAGATAACGACTTCGACTGTGATGACGTCTCCGACGGGTGAAAACCTTTATGTGTATAGATAATGGATTCACGTATAACCTTTAACCGATGATAACGCAGCGTTTGTAAAGATACCTACTACATTCTCTAAAAAGAAAACTCCGGGAGGTTTCTACACAATCGATAGGAAACCTTCCTCACCTAAGATCTAACGAAGCTTCATGTGTGTCTCACTGGTCACTTCGATCGTGTGAATGTGATACGCTGGGAGAGTTTTGTATCAAGGGCAGGCAGAGATCAGCAGAGATAGTAGTTGATGACTCCCCAGTCGCACGCGCAGTCGCGAGACTCGCAGAAGGATGACTGTCCCCGCCGTGCAGCCTTGCTTCCGTATACTCGGATTTACATGTCTATCAACCGCCGGCGGAGGGCGGCGGCGTAGAAATCGAGCCTTTAGATAGCCCCGAGAATGAAAAGATGTCGGTAAAGATTTTAATTCTCACAGCCAGAAAGACAGCCTCCGTATGTGAAGGGCCGACGGTGCACAAACGACACATAGGTCATTATTGTGTCGATAGCGTGGTCGAGGTCTAGAATAAGAAGACCAACCGCAAGGTGAAATATGTGGCTCGTGGACAGATTTACAATAACGAATGTGCTGTGCTGAGAGACCCTTTCGACGATGACATGGACGAGTTGTCGATTGACCAGGGTTGCAGGTAGGCTTTTGTTAAAGTTGCGCGATCAACCGTGGTGAGATCAGCCATCTGTTCCTCGCAATATGAAAGTTACTGCGATTATATTCCCTTCTCATGGCCATATATTTGGGTCTCTTTCGGCCGCACCACGACACTGAGTGCTCCACCTCGTTGTCGCACCTTCCCATTCGTTATCCCAATGCCAACTGGCTTTCTCTCTTGCACACACTGCACACTGCACTTCTTATTCGAGTCCCACGACGTTGATCCGGAACATGGGATCATATCAGGTTGCAGGTAGCCACCATGAGATAGTGGACCAGCATGAAAGGCACGCGTTTGGACACGGTTCTTTAGTGGTGGTGCGCTTTATCGGTAACACGACTGGACCTACCGCTCTTGAAAACGCCGTGGTATTTTTGAACTAAATTATTCTTCGTTTATCTGTTCTCAAGGCACGTCGTGGGCTTCTTCCCTCATTTTCGACATTTTGAGGATGCAATTCGAAAGACATGGTCAACACAACGAGAGAGATAGGAAACGGAGGTGTTTCATAAGCGGTGATAAGGTAACTTACCGTGGCTGACCCAATACCCTCTCTATGACTTGTGGCTCATGACGGCAACTTGACTATACGGAATTTCGAATAGTGGACCATTTTGGGATAGGGGGTAGGTAGCCCTTGGCGCAGCACGCTGCCTGCCTCTGGGAGAGAACGTGGCCATAGGAGTTTGAAATTTGAATCGTGCCTCCATTCGGGGAGTTCATTGATTTTGGTCTCAAACTTGAGCTTGAGTCGGGGAATTAGTGAGCACTCGGGTCACAATAGTGTTCAACCGGAGATACATAAAAGCATGAAGTGATGATCTCAGTGATCACGAAGTAAATGCTGCTTCAATGTTGCCACAGGAAGAGGACGGTACTCGCTGAAGGTGGAGACTAAAGGGTGATGCACGCTTAGATAGATCATTTCGCAGTTGATCAGCTGAAGCGTTCAACTATGAACGGTCTGACCTCGGTTGCTCTTGAGGCAGTCAGCAGACTCTGAACTCAACGTTCTTTTCTTTCGTCGAAAACTCGAAGACTGTACTTCGAGAAATCATCTCCGTCCATTGATTGCCTTGATATTGCAACGACTGTCTCGGAACGTAGACGATGCCTATGACCACCAGTGGATGTGTGCAAGACCAGGGTCGCTCAATCTGTCTCGACGCCTACGACGAATATCCTATACGGATACTAACTATCGAGGGTCCATTACTGGCTACTATTTTGTTGATAATCACCGGAGCAACCAAGTTGAAGGACACATCTAAGGAATCACTTTCATAAAGACCCGCAATCTCTTATCAATATTTCCAAGGGAGAACACAAGGTTTGATCATTGATTGAATGCTCTCTGCCCCGCCCAATATGTGGACCCTTTAAGACGCACGCTTCCGAAAAAATGCGCAGGGATAGCATAATTAGTATTACGGATAAGCTTGATACTTAGCAAGGGGGGTTAGCATTTCGACGGATTATCGCGGGTTTATAATTGGACTTATCTTCAGACACTGTTTTGGGAAATTTCAGTTGCCGACAATAGCAGGTCTTACCTTCCTGTGTATGAGGCTCGAAGGTTTGGAATGGGGGAGTAAGTTATTATCAGGTACACTCTAGTGTCGGGAGAATTAAGCCAGAAGCAGAAGGCACACTCAGACTCGTACCAGAGTCCCCTTCGACAATGAAAAGGATGCTAGGTTAATACCCCCACGTATCTTTCTGTCATACGCATCTCGAAATGGTTCGGATGGGACACAAACTGAAAATAGGCAGTCATTCGAAGGATGTTAACAATGGCCTACCTGATTAACGGTTCTCGGGATACCGTACCGGTCGTACTTTCAATTTTCGAACGCAACAGCCTCGCAAACGAATGTCGTCTGTCATCAAATCTGATACATGGGCCAGGAATTCGAAGGCGTCGCCTGGGCATCACATTTGAACCATCTGTCAGATATGTGTAACTGACAGCTGGGTCAGCCATAACTCGGAATTGAATCTCTAGCTGTTCTACTTCGTAAAGGTCTCACAGTAAGTGCCTCAGTCAGGACTTGTCGGTACGATGCCCCGGAAACCATTGGCGCCGAAAAACGCTTCGTTTCAAACATTGAAAGTCAGAGGGACTTTAAAGAAGCTATGAGGGTACATTTGATACAGCACAATGAAGTAGGGAAAGTAACCTCTACCGACTTCATCTGGCATTGAGCGCAGTTAGTCTCGCCTGTCGGGATAGTAGCTTGGCCGTAGTTTGCGCACAGTTTCGCTTTAGTTGGCACGGCAGCCGTGTCAA
This sequence comes from Panaeolus papilionaceus, assembly GCA_015501605.1. Lineage (NCBI taxonomy): Eukaryota > Fungi > Basidiomycota > Agaricomycetes > Agaricales > Panaeolus > Panaeolus papilionaceus. Next base: position 1,697,688 of record JADNRZ010000005.1, on the reverse strand, counting down.
TGCCCAACACACCAGTACCACCTAAGGTAGCCATAGTTGACCTAGGGGAACTGGAAACAAAGACACTGAGAATGTTTTGAGTGTATCATTAGCCTTTGAAACATCTCCGCAGAAAAAACACCCCGGCACAGTTGCCTCATCTGAGCTTCGAATCTATAGGCGGTCCGTTGGACATGTGTAATAAATATTGCCTTCTCAACCATCCTCCTGGGATCACTCCGAAGACATGAATGAAGAGTTGCATCGGCGTAACTTAATTGAGAATGTGGGCCAGGGTACAAATACGACTGACCTTGGTGATACACACCGGCACTTCGCACCGAGGTTCCATCTGTCATCATAACATGTATTCATCCCGAGACGCAAATGAGGATTTGCGACCCTTATCCAAAGAGTAGCGAGACATGTTCGAAACAAACACAGTCAGGAATATCAATGATTTGACCGGCTAAATGCCGCTCCGGGTGCGGCAAGTGAGCGCGCTGACCAACTTACCCCTTCGACCGGCGCTTACTTCGAATGGAGCGCAACGGCCTTAATTGAGACATACAGAGAAAGTAAAATGTATGTGAGCAGGTAAAATCACTCCCTCTTGGATCTTAGGCCACCTTTAGGTCGGGAGCTCAATCGGAAAGTATATTTTTGGAGCACCGACGCAATGCCATGTGGGGGGCGGCAAGTTTGAGGGATAATGACCTCCAAACAAGGCTTTCTACAAAGCACCCCATCCGCATTTGACAATTTTCATGGAGATTTTGGACATTAACCCGCTCAGTAGAGAGCACCTGGGGAGCAATTGAAGATTCAACGATAGGTGGCTGCCAAGTACAGGAGGAAATAGTAAACTTCCTCCGATTGCGTGGCACCCATGTCCACTTAAAGTGCAAGGGATGCGAAATCAGCGGAAAATCGCGTGGTATGAGTGGGATAAATGTTCGATCGTTTCTCTGTTAATATCAGCCCCTCACCTGGCTGTGTACTGATAGATCATAATCTGAAATTGAATGCATGGTGTCATATACCCATTGCCGACTGGTAAATGAGTTACGAGACGAAGTTTTCTGTCAGATTATCGAATGAATCCGCCGTAGCGATGTCAACTCAGGTAGCATCGTTTCCTGTCGACATCCCTGCTGGTTAGGGCCGCACCTAAGATCTGGATACTGGGCGCATCAGGTCCCCGTTTCTTGCCAGACTTTACCATCGAAGGGTGCCAGAGAAAGCACCCGCCCTTCGCAAAACGTGCCCTCCTGAGGAAATGGCATCAATTGTCCAGATAAAAATTTACAAAAACTTTTCGCATAGTTCTATTTTATAACTGACCACGTCTCTGCAGAGAAGGCATTGAGAGCCTACATGGTTGCCCGTGGGCACCCCAGAAGCAAGGAATATCTCAGTGGGGCCAAGTTTCAACCGGAGAGTCAGTAAGTGTCAAACAGGCGTTCTACCTTACCCTACTGATGGAACTCATGCTGGCATCGCGTAGTGCCCTCCATATAAATCTTACCCAGGACCATATCCTTGGAAAGGAGAAAAAAGTTATACGTTTTCTCATACTCGCCTGAGGACGGCGGAACAACGTCGCTAACTATATCAACCTTATTGGCATATCCTGCGAAAATTCTGATAAGGCATAGCTATGACCAGTTATCGCCTGCTATCTTTCTCATGAGCTCAAAGTGTGCGCGGTTTCGCGAGTTCTACGACGTTGCCTCGTTGTGCCCTCTCAGATATAGGTTTGCTTGTTGATCGTCTCCACGGCGAAGTTTTTTTTCTCTTCGCGCAAGTAAGCCAGAGGAGAAGGTTCGAAGCACCGTCCAGGCTACATAATAATTTTCTATGCACTCCTAATCCAGCTGATTCTGCACATGCCCACAATGAGAAGCTGCCAATCATCGATCCACCTGCAGCCACACACGCGTGCATTTCGCAGAAGCGCAGTAGCAACTCGATTATCTAGGCCCCGAACCATTCTCTGTTCTCGTCCCATCAGCATGGTACGAACGCAATTGGAGATTATTCCAACTGAAGATACTCCAGGCAAAATGCTTCGAAGCCTTTGAAGGCTGTCGTTTCCTTGTCGATTATCGGCACGTCTTCCGGTCTCTGAATCCAATGATGCTCCGTAATCATTGGGCTTCTCGATTAAATGACGCAAAGAAGCCAAAAGTAGATTGGGCATACCCCTAATTTTATATTTCTCGGGTGTTTCCTGGAACCGCTGTGCAGGCAACGTAGAAAAATAGGATAGATTTTCGAGAACAGGCGTGCGCGTTTAGATGTTATTTTTTGCTTCATTATAGATAAATGTGTGTTGAGTTTGCCGTGGCGTGGAATTCATATCGCGTTGCATAGCCATCGACGATCTGGTGGAATGTCTCGGTGGTTATGAGGGAGTCCATTAAGATCTTAGGGCCTCCGGTTCCTTGCGGTGTGAGAACGCCAAATGATCAGTCCCGTGTCAGATAGCTCCTAGAGCAAAAACACCTACATATCGGTAGCATAAACTTCGTCCTAAAACCTAGATCGTACAGCTCGAGAACAGCTTAAAAGTGCTCCTTTATGAGAAACCTCACTGCACACACTTCAAAACCTGGGAGAATTCGTTATAAAAGGATCAATAATCAACGCACACGGCAGAGGAGGCACAGGGGTCTCGGGTATAATCAACCCCTCGAGAGGAAATACTTGTCAATCAAAATCGCGCTTGTGGTTAAAGTTGCATATGACCCTGGAATATGCCGAAAGTCATCTTAATTGAATGCCATGGCTTTGATTCCAATAGTTAGCAAGAGTTCAGTGGCTTTCAAAACGAGCAATGAATGGACTTACCTCAGTACCCCAGATCTCGAATATGTAGGATACGTTCCACCGGTCCGAGAACGTGGAATTAGAGGTAGAAGGGGCGATAATTATAGCCATTTTCCGCAGTATATCCATAAACTGGTATTCGGAGAGCCAATGTGGTTTAAAATAACCAATTCAAGCTCATACAAAAATAAAAACAGAACTCACGTTTCTGCATCTTACTGCAATGTCTTCCCAGAAAACTCCAACGTTGCGTTCAAGGTGTGGGGGGGTTTGCTTCGAGAATGACGTTTTGGCATAAAGCTCCTCAGGCCGCCTCAGCAGCCGAATTCGCTTACAATGCCATTTTGAGGCAAAAAAAACCGACAATCGGAATCTACCATCTGAACAAAGTGTTGATTTATGGAAGTCGGGCCTGTTAGGAAGCACAGAGGACTGAATAGGTTTTAAATTTTGAGCATGAATTTCCTGACGTGATCTTAACTGACGGGCCGCTGACAGCCGCTCAACAGTTTTGGATTACGGCAACTCTCTGGAGATGTAGTGCAATCTGGTTTAGGTAGCATATGTTATTGAAAGGTTCTGGGAAAAAGCCGAAAGGATTACTTTCCTCATTCAGAGCTTTGATATGAACCCGATAACCAAGGGCCAAAACAATGACCAGCGCTTTAAAAATTGACGTAGAGGGGAGATGTCTAGGTGTGTTGATCTACCTGTCCTGAGGAATGTGAAAATAGATGGTATATCAGTCGATTTAGTTTTTTCTCCGAGGCTATTGCACATACATGATATAGATAGAGATAGTTTATTGATGGTTATGGCATATCCTGGAAAGCAAATGGAGCGAACACGGCAAATACAGGATAAACGCAGATGAAGATGCGGGGCCTGGGGATCAAAAAATAAAAACACCAGAGGTGGCCCTATCACCACCTGTATATATTTGTTAGAAAACTATTTAACATTAGAATAATGATGATACATACCATCCTTGGGTAGACTGAGTGTTTGAACCGATTGACGCGCGAAGCATGCGACGGTCACAGTGATATACAAGGCTACGAACAAAATATCAATATGAGCTGCGTGAAGGCAGCGATGTAACAGCTAAGTAGAAAACAGTAGAGCTTAAAAACAGCAATCGCTCATAAGAGCTAGACCGCGTACTTACGTACATCTATTTTTGCTGTCTGAGCAACCTGTGAATTTCAGAGGCATTTGTGGCTTCCACTGAACGAGTTCCCATTCGCACAGGAATCTACAGGAACACATGACAATAAAGCGGCGTTTTCCAAACAAAGTTTATACAACACCTGATTTAAGGTGCTTTGCTGTTGGGTGACTCAAAGATGTGCAGCCATTGGTCAAATGGGATGGTGCTGTGATTTGAGTTTCCCATGAAGCAAGCATGGAGCCACTTTCCAACCCATCCATTGACTCATTGTCGACAAAATGCAGACGATCAAAAGCCATAAGTCCCACATAATTCGGCCGACTAAAAGCGCAAAAATGAGGACCCGTACAGATGAGAGATTAGTCCCACCTCGACTAGGTGTTTAACTCCAAGTCCTGACCCTAAATTGCGGCGCTAATCCTATTGAGGACCTTAGCTGTGTATCGTACGAGGTTGGTGCTGGCTGGTGTGGCTAAATTTATGTTCTCGGAGCATAAACCAGCCAATTGACAAAACGTTTCCCCAAAAAATTAAGCTCCGGTTCCTGTGAAGAGCAAAAGGCTTCAAAATCAATTCATCCAGTTGCCACTTTGTCAAGGATGTGTCGAAGGTTGAATGTTATATAAAAATTCTGGGGAAAGAGGTCTTGTCCTTTGAGCCATGGTACGATTTTAAGCGTCTATGTGTAGGTCAAGCTGCAACAGCGCCTGTGGTTGCGGGGGAAGCCAAGGGAGACTGAACCTAACAAAGACAAACATCATAAACGCGTCGAGACCCTTAATTCCATTCTGTTCCTCTTGGCTTTAGCAATCAAGTGCTACAAAGGTCCAGTAATGTTACTGACTTGTATGACCCTTTTTACAGGGGTATCAAATGTAGATGCTATCATTTATACTGAACATCATGCTTATATACAGGAAATTAAATCTTAACATGACTGGAATGACTACAGTTTCAAAGCGGTCACCAATCAAACTGAAACGTGAAGGAGAATCATGGAACTACTATTTTGAGCTCAGGGACCTCCGGAGGTCAAGGCAACAAACAAGAGGGTTCCCGACAACCAACACGGAACACCGACAGACACCGATACTATATAAGCCTTGAATCATCACCGAAGTATCACGACCTTTTCCTTCTTCTCAAAAAATTCAGTGCCCCCTTTTCTCTGTTTCTTTATATCACGAAATCCAGAGATGACTATCGTCCTTACCCCTTACTGGTCAAACGGTGTTCAGAAGCTCAAGCTTGCAGCGCAGCGTAGGTATTGACTTTGCTTTCTGAACAGCTCAAGACCAACCAGTTTTTAGCTCCTGCGCCTCCCAAACGTGGCTTGGTTCCTCCTTTCTTGGATCGAGATATTCATACGGAACGCTGCTTGATGCAGCTTCGTTCGAAGGACAAAAACCTCGAGAAATACATCTATCTCTCTCATCTCAAGAATGAGGACCCAAGCATGTTCTACAAGCTTTGCCTCCAACACATGGCCGAGATTACTCCCATTATTTACACACCAACCGTTGGAGACGCCTGCTTGCAGTTCTCTCATATCTACAGACGTCCTGAGGGGCTGGTTAGTACTCCATTTTCAGATCCCGGCTTGTATTAATCTCGAGGGACCAACCTAAACAGTACGTTTCCTTCAGCGACAAAGGAAAAATTGGCAATGGTACGTCATACTTCGTAACATTCGGAACCATTTATAGGCCTGACGAAATTTTTTCTTTAGTTCTACGCAACTGGCCAAAAATAGACGAAGGTCGTATTTGCGTTGTTACCGATGGTATGTTCAGGCTATGAAATGACATTGATCCGGTTGTAACAAGCTTCATCAGGTTCTCGCATTCTCGGCTTGGGTGACCTCGGTGTCAACGGAATGGGTATCTCTATCGGAAAACTGTCTCTTTACGTGGCAGGCGCTGGGTGAGTCTTGAATACACACTCATGGAGACAACATTTTGATTGACGTATCTATACCAGAATTCGTCCAGAGTCGACAATTCCAATCTGTCTGGATCTCGGCACCAACACGCAACGCTACCTCGATGACCCGTTCTATCTCGGGATGCGGCAGAAGCGCGTGTCTGACAAGGAGATGGAAGAGTTTATGGACGAGTTCATGCATGAAATGACCACCGCATTCCCTAAACTCATGATCCAATTTGAGGTATCTCAGATCTCTCTAAATTTATGGCATCGTTTCCTAATTGCCGCTTTAGGATTTCTCCACTGATAATGCGTTCAAATACCTCGACCGCTACCGAAACAAGTATCCTCTCTTCAATGATGACATTCAAGGAACTGGAGCAGTCGTGCTCAGCGGTTTCTTGAACGCAGCCAAACTCTCATCGGCCTCATCAGGTTTACCCCTGAATCAGCACCGCATTCTGTTCTTCGGCGCTGGATCGGCTGGCGTTGGTGTTGCCTCCCAGCTGATGAGCTTCTTTACTCTGCTAGGCTTGTCAGAGGAGGAAGCGCGTCGCCGTATCTGGCTGGTTGACTCCCAGGGACTCGTGTATGATGCTCGTGGAAATCTCGCTGAGCACAAAAAGTGTACGTGACGCCAATCCTTGTCAGATAGGGGCTGTCTCTAAACTCCCAAACAGACTTCTCCCGCGATGACTACAGAGGCCCTCCCATGACCAACTTGCTGGATATCATTGACTATGTTCGCCCCACGGCTCTCCTCGGTCTTTCCACCATCACGGTAAGGCAGCACTTGTTTTAGAAACCTAGTTTGAAACTCTAATCAATGACATCTCAGGGCGCATTCAAACCGGAAGTCATCCAAGCGATGGCATCCATCAACAGGCGTCCAATCATCTTCCCTCTATCCAACCCCGTGAGGTTATCGGAGTGCTCTTTCGCAGAGGCGGTCGAGTACACCCAAGGCTCTGTACTCTTCGCATCAGGATCGCCATTCCCTGAGCAGCAGTATCAAGGAAAGATGCTTTATCCCGGCCAAGGCAATAACATGTACATCTTCCCTGGTCTGTCGTCATGTTAAAGTTATCTACCGCTAAGTATTTCGACTGACGTTTGGTTACGTGCGTCGCATTTTACAGGACTTGGATTGGCTGCTATCCTCTCCCGTGCATCCCGTATCACAGACAGCATGGTTGAGGCCTCGTCATTGGGTCTCGCAGATTCCCTGACCGCAGAAGAGAAGTCTCTGGGTCTTTTGTACCCTCGCGTTGAGCGAAGTAAGCCCCTTCATCGCCACTTTGTATTCCATTGTAACCGACGATTTATTGCGCTTATCTAGTCCGGGAAATCAGTGCCCATATCGCTAAGGAGGTTATCCGGGCAGCCCAGAAAGCTGTACGTTGTCTCTTGCTCCCTTTACTTGTCTTGGTCCCACCTAATCATTATCTACCAGGATGTCGATCGCTCACCCGACCTGCGCACCATGAGCGACAGCGAGCTCTCTAAATTCGTTATCTCGAAGATGTGGAACCCTTGAAGGATTCCTTGCAGCATCTGAATCTTCCACTTTTTCACCCTATTTGACCCTTTCTGCTCATTTTAATGATATGATGCTTTCTTTGTTCAAGGCCGGATTTCAATACGTTTAATGCAATTATTGTGTAGATATGTATGCTAGATCTTTTAAACTTGTCCTAATGCTTTGTGTAAATATACAGTACTTCTTGTGCGACCTTTCCTTCTAAACTAAAAGGTGAAGGACGAAGATAAAAAGGTTTCGAGACCTGTAAAATGGAAAGGGTAACTATCAACAACTAAATACGAAGGTCGTCGTGAGCGTAAAGGGAAGGGGATATAAAATACTTACAAGGTTGTGAATAAAAAACCTGTATGATAAAGTAGCTACAGTTGGCAACAATGTGTCCAGGACGCCCACAGGAATACAGGGAACAAACTATAATAAAAAGGACTGTGAGGTTGGATGGAAAATTAGATCAACTAATTGCTCCATGTTTGGTCGTAGGACCGAAGGCTTTTGGAGGCAGAGGAGGGGGAGGGATTTCTTTTTCGGCGTAGGGGGTAGCAAAGGCGCTACGCGTAATAGATTGGCTCCGAGATGAATAAGTGAGCTGTGTTAACCTGGAGGATTGCGAGGGCGACCAAATCCCCGCGTCAGCTCGCAAGATTGATTCGGGAGAGGTGAAGCTGCTGTATATCGTATCTGCAAGAAAAGAAAGTCAAAGACAATGAATGCTGTTATTTAAACGACGCACGCCAGGAAACCCACGAACCTGGACGCCTTGATCGCACATCGAATCCCAGTTTCTCTGCTATCTTCCGCTTATATTTAAGTTTCCTTAGGAGCAAGAACATCGTGATAACTGCGGCCAGAATGAGGAATATAAGGATACCAAGCACAGCCGAAAGAACTCGGACTGTATGCTGTAAGGCAGCATGAGGGGCTGGTGTTGTTGTCATCGTTTCGTTACCGCCAGTGAGAGGCTTTGGGGTCTGTGTAACGTTGAAAGCAGGAACAATGAAAAATTGCGATATAATGTAAGGAACATCCTCTACATCCGTTACGTTGATTTGAATTTCATGCTGATCAGAGGACAACATTTGACTGGTAGCAAAGAATTGTTGGTTGGGAATAGAGGAGGAAGCACGCGCAAGTGTTGTCGTGAGCGGTTGGTCGTTATCAACACTATAAGACGCGGTTGGAGGTTTAAATATACCATTACTAGCGGGAACCGTCCCATAGACGATAATTCCACTGCCTAGGAAAGAAATATTAATGACGAATACTCTAAATACGGAGGGAATAACGTTACATACCGAAGAATTTCAATGATAAAGATGACCCGATTGTAGTGGTACTATGTGTCGTGGATCCAGGCACACTATTGAGTATCCACACCCCGTCGTAGCGTACACGAGCGTCGTTGTTTGGCACAATGCAGAAGGGACATCCCGCACCCGGCAAATTTGACCGCTTGCGTTTGCGGGACTCTGCTCCCCTACGACTAGACTGCTCATCAACCTCCGGGGCAGAAGAAGTGGAGGCGAAGGGAAACATCGAGTTCCCCGAATGAGAAACAATACCCTTGTCGTCGTCATCTGCGCACAAGGGAGTATTAGTTCAGTGTGCTACCAGAAAGTGTGAAAAGCAATGCGTACTCGTGTTCACATTCCACTGGGGAGCCATGATAAAATATTACGATCTACGCCAATGACCTGAAAAAAATTATAGGAAGAAGCATTCAGTTGGCGGGGAATGAGCCGGCTGGGGGCATACATACATCAAATCTTCCAGAGTCTGAGAGAGGCAAATAGGGAAAAGGCATCTAGTTATATACCTCAGGCTTCCAACATTCTGGTAAAGGTCATCGTCCCCATCTCAGTGAATCCCTGCAACTGGGACAGTAAGCCGGATGAGGGGCCTATCACGAGGCTCTGACGACGGTCAAGAGAAGAACCGTCCAAAAGAGTCTTGGTCGTCAACGCGTCCTTCTGTTGCTGGGCCTTCTCGTACACCTTAGGATAAGCCTTGGGTCATAGGGTTCAAACGGGAGCAGTTCGCAAAGAACCATGGATTTTCAGCGTGCCTATACCGCTCTTCAAGATATGATAAACCACAGAAAGACCACCGAAGTACGCTTTCAAGCAGGAGTAACAAACAAACCTTTAAATTGAATTTTGAGGCAAAAGGTTATTGGCTTGAAGCGTATGGATGTATGGGGAAGGTATTCGTAACCTTCTCACCGTCGGTAAGCAAGGTCTGCCTATCGACCCATGGGAAAATAAACAACACAACACATCTTGCAGCGTCCAAAATCTATAGCCCAAGAAAAACGTAAAGAAACAAGGCTGCTGTTTACAACTGACTACAAACTGGCCATTAAACACCAGCCATCTTTTTAAGAACGCTGAATTCCTCCTTTCCAGTTGCTTTGCACAGGGCATAGAATTTTGATTCCGATTTTCTGAGGAGTTCAGCAGGTCTATAGAATCATCTACTGTTAGCGCTACACGTAGATTTTTAATCGTGTAGGTGACTTACTTGTCAAATTCGACAATGCGACCTTGCTCAAGAATCATGACCTAAATGGAAAAAATTGGCTTCATCTTCTCGAAACTGCAAGTCCGGATGCACTCACTCTGTCATAATCAATTACCGTGCGTAATCTGTGAGCAATAGTGAGAATAGTGCTCTCAGCGAACTCCCTGCACATATTGTAAGCGTCCAGCGTAAAATTTATCAAGCCATGGAAACGGCGCTCACGATCGAATGGTCTTGCTGATGAGCTCGTCAGTGGAGTAATCGACGCTGGGGACAGCATGAGAACCATAAAGCAGATGATATGTCTAAAAGATTACCTAGCAGTAGCCTATCAACAATCATATGTCAGTTTCATCGTTATTCAAGGGGTTTTAAAAAAGGCAACCCACCTCATCCATGACCAGGACTTTCGAGCGCTTCAAAATGGCGCGCGCCATGCACAAAAGCTGCTTCTCGCCTGTGGAGAAGTTATCACCCCCTTCAGAGACAGCAGAATCCAAATCCCGGAAGACATTGCTGTTGACAGTGTCAGCTGCTTCAGCAGGGGTATCCTCCGATGGGATGAGATGGACACGGCGCAAGGCTTCGTACTAGAAAATGATGATAGAGATCAGTTGGGCGCTTTGAACACGCAATAACATAGAAGACCCACAATCTCGTAGTCCTGATATTCATCAAAGACATCCAACGTCGAACGAAGATTTCCGCTAAGAATTGTAGGGTCCTCTGTAGCAAATTTACGAAGACAGGGAAAAACCAAATCAGAACCTTAAAACAAATTTAGACGGAAAATAACCCACGAGGAATGATAGTCAAGCGACTCCTTAGATCTGTCAAGCCAATGCTAGCGATGTCCACACCATCGATGAGAATTCGTCCTTCCGTCGCTTCGACAAATCTAAACAAAGAAAGCGCCAATGTGCTCTTCCCTGATCCCGTGCGCCCAAGAATTCCGACCTAGAGAACCAAACCAAGGGTTAACCACCGGTTCCAGTATGCACAAATGGCTGATAATCAAATACCTTCTCGCCAGGGTTAATCTCAAAGTTCAGATGGTGAAGCACATCTGGCAATTCCGGCTATATACGTTATTAGATTAACAACGTTTTCCCCGGTGAATAGTGGAGTGGTGAAAAAAATACTTACAGCATATCGAATTACCAGATCTTCGCACTGAACTGCCCCTTCAGCGGGCCATGACGCCGCTGGCCTTGGTTCAATGAATTCAGCTGGTTCTCTCTTGACCTCGGTGTACTCTTTGACACGTTCTAATGCAACCTAAAAATACTTTGAATAAACAGCTTCTGAGGAAGAGAAAATGAATGAGTCTACCATGCTCTGTTCTAATCCAACAAATCTCCTAACTAAGAAAAGGAGATCATTGGTAATCGTCGAAGCAAACGCCAGCGCGAAACCTGCTGTCGATGCGCTAATAGAAGGTGTGATCAAACAAGCAAAGCCTGTGGCGCCCACAACCCCAGCCGAGAGAAGGTTGAATCGGATCGATAGCCATCGGTTGACTAGGTGAAAAGGGGGTTAGTAAAAAAGAGAATATCAAATGGTGGAAAAGCAACAAGAGTTTGCGGGGAAAGTTTCTCACCTCCCCACATCCAATAATACGGATTCGAGTTCTGTTTCGTTCGGTTACATTAGTTCCAATAAACCCTCAAATTCAAAAGTCTGGATACATGACTTACGGTATCAACACATCTCAACATGTCCCTCAAAAACTTGGAGGATGCTCCGAAAGCTCGAACGATGGTTACACCTGCAATAGTCTCGCCATAGATAGAATACAGGGGTGAACGAGTCACAGAATCTGTAACATATGTTTTAGGTGAGTTAGGTTGCCGAAACATTTATTTTTGAAACCCGTACCTAATCGTCGCATGTCCCTCGATGTCTGTCCGTAGATCTGAAGGATTAGGAAGGTTAATAGACTGTCGGCCAATGAGGATCAACGTGTTTCAACACTAACCTTGGCAACTGGATACAAAAATGTGATCAGCGATGTCCAGAAATATGTTGTAAATCTGTATAACATACCATTCCAATACAAATAACCCATAACGGCCGCGGCAAGAATGAATGGCAGGCCTCCAACAACGCTAATAGTGATAATAGTTGTAACAGCTGAGAGCCCGTAGATAATACTGCGTCCAAAGTTATCCGACAGACTGCTGTCAATACCTATGTAACAGTAAGTTAACGAGGTCCAAACACGTAAACCAAATTGGGCCATGTATGCACACACTCACCTTCAAAGTCCTTTCCGAAGCGGTTCAACAGCCGTCCACGAGACACTGTGTCATGGAAGCGAATATTCGCGAATAAAACAGCCTCAAGCAACCTTTCGTAAAGCACATGGGATGCATGGATAGATCCCCGATACAAAACGAACCACCGGATAGTCGAAATGACAAGTCCGACAGCGGTGATACCAGCGTAAATCGAGATGTAAAACACTGGACTGTGACCATCTCCATTCAAAGCTGAATTGGACCAGTACCTGTCAAACAAGAAAAGGTAAAAGAAAATATAAGTAAGCAACAGTGACGACACACAGAAGTCCAGACAATTCTGATAGACTTACCGAAGCCAACCGTTCTCCAAAACAGGGCTAATCGACGCAACCACTAAAATGGCAATGAAAATGACCCAATACCAGACATTTCCACAGGCAATGATGTAAGTCTCCCAAATATCCTTTCCAATACGTCCAACTGCCCTCTTCTCTTCCTCGACAAGCTTCCTTGGCGGTTTCCTCTCGAGCTTAACAGAGGCCGGTGTCGACGCAAGAGTCGAGCTTGTTTCTGATTGGGTATGCTGCGACTCGGGCTCTTCCGCCAAGATTCTTTCCTCAGCTTGCTCCAAAAGTTCCTTCTCAGGAAGATCAGAGGTTTCCTCTGCATGCGTCGATTGAACAAGGGTCTTGATGACGTCTGATTTGTTGAAATCGTCTCTTGAACCCTCAAATTCGACGCGACCGTTGTCAAGCGCGACGATGTAGCTGGCACCCGGGGCACAGAGCTGCACGTGATGGGAGACGAGAATGACAGTGCGTCCCTTCATCAGATCTCCTCGAAGACATTCGTTGAAGAGATGGTGAGCTGTATGGGCATCGACTGTAGAGAAAACAGACAAGTGAGCCCTTTGTGCCAGCGCATCATGTTGATTTTCTCGGACTTACCTGCGGACAAGACATCATCGAGGAAGAGAATCGAGGCTCTAGAATACACAGCCCGAGCCAATGAAACTGAAAGAAAAGGTTATCAAAAACACAACGGGTAGAAGTTTAGATTACCGCTCACCTCTCGCTTTCTGACCGCCTGAGAGGTTGACCTAATTTCCAAATCAAGTTCATGAGTCATTTGCATAATTCTGGAGACAGGACCAGAGACTTACACCGCGTTCTCCAATCTCAGACTCGTCACCATCCTCAAGAATATCCAGATCGCTAACCAAAGCACAGACCTAACGACAACGTCAAACAACTGTATTGGTTTTGTTATGCCCAGGACAGGCAAGACTCTTACCTCGAGAGTTTTCAGGTACCGTTCTTCGTCGTACGGGAGGTTAAACAAAATATTTTCTAATCATTGTAACAAGGGTTAGCCAACCTCCAGGTTATGTTACATAATTTAAGGAAATACGCACCCTTGATGGACGCATTCCTCAACCAAGCAGCCTGAGGCACATACGCGCACACTCCATCAATCACCCAGTCCTCAGAATGGACGTGCTTGTCCGCAAAAGAGGCCAATGAATCTGGTGGAGATCTCGGGCAGAGAACTTGTCCAGACAATACATCGGCTTCACCCAACAGCGCTGTAGCAGATCAATTTCAACGTCAACGATCATGCCCCATAACCTATATGACCCGCAAAGGACTAACCATGGAGCAAAAGCGTCTTTCCCGATCCTAGTTTGCCGCAGATCAAGGAAAGCTGGCCTGGTGGGAAATGCAACGACAAGTCAATGAGCACAAACTTGTTCCTAGGCGTTGATGAAGCAGATGGCGTCAGACTACTGGCGCTGCTCCCGGACCTGTCCTGTGGCCATGTAACTGTACAATTCTGGAACGCCACAGTCTTGGATTGTTGATCAAGTGGGAGGACGGCTTTAACTTCTGCTCCATTCAGATACTTCTCGATACGGCGCATTGAAACGAAGCTCTGAAAGGCGGCCGTAAATCACACCATGAAGAAAAGGAAGGTGTAGATCAGCAACCCGGTAACATAAAACTTTGAATACATTGGGGAGTGAATTCAAAGAAACGAATGTAATCAATCGCGTTTGTGGCACACGACCGTGAAAGGTGATGACATTTTGATTCTCATAATCGCCCCCTTTCGAACGGCAACTCACCTGAAGCATATTAATGAAGGTTTCCGGCAGGGCACTCAGGGAGAACTTCATCTCGGAAAACACTTCGAAAAGTGGGGAGTTAGCAAGACGCTTCCGCAATGTCAAAAATCAATTTACCTAGGATGGAAGTGAATGCAATTGAAGGGGTCAGCGGCTGCTGTCGGACGATTGCAAAATGCCAGAACGAAATAAGGGTGACGAGGATAGGTGAGCCGTTCCTGAAAAAACGGATATGTAGAGTGAGTTAAAGAACCCCGGTACAGGCTTCCGAGAACGTGTCGTTGACATACCAGATCCCATTCCAAAGGGTCTGATTAGGGGGAAGAAAGTTAGGAACCAGAGTTATCCTAGCTAACCTGTAAGGATAACATACCTCGACCGTATAATTCAATTTTTGGTACTTGAGCTCCTTTTCACGGATTTTGAGGACGCGCTTTTCAAAGGAACGCTCCCATGCCATGAATTTAATCATCCTCATACCCCCTAGAACCTCGTTCATGAGAGCAACACGCTCGTCACGGGCTTTCATCAGACTTTCCTGGCACGCTGTGAAGGTGTCAGCGCAGATCCTTATCCTAATACTGTAAGCAACTTACCAACTAGGACCTTTCCGGCATAGTGGTTCATGGGGAGGAATAGACATGTAATAGCGAGACCAATGAAGCAAGAAACACCTAATTTTTAAAATGATTAAAATGAGCACATTCGTGAGGGGTGCGTAGAGCGTACCAAGTAGGTTATACAAAAAGATGGTTCCGATAACGATTTCAATGGGAGCATCTATAACAATTCGTCAACACCCTTTGAACCGATGACTCAGAACTGAGAAAAGGAACTAACCAACGAGAGCAAAAACGTGCCAGGCAAACTCGCTGACACGGTCAACATCAGTGGTCATTAACGTCATAACTTGAGCCTTGCTCGAAAAATCTTCTTCTTCCTTCTTTCCAGCAGTGCTCTCACTTTCATCGTCACTATCAGTAGTTTTTGCTGCTGGCGCAGGAGCAGTGGACGCAACATCCTTGCGTACCAATGTTTTGGCGAACAAGGTAGAGTTGAGCTGAATTTTAAGCCTGACTTGAATAAGAGTCGTCGCCAAAGACCAAAGTTGACCAGTGACTATAAAATAATGGTAAGCACGATCCCAAGGCCATTGTTTGTCAAAAGAGGTTTACGAACCCAAGAAGCTAACACAATTAGCCAAAAATAGACCAATCACATACACCCATCCCCACTCCATTTGTTCACGATGCGGATCAACCTCCAAGTACTTCACAAACATCCTCAAGAATAGAGGAGGCGCGTAAAACAGCACAGCAGAGACCGATGCCAGCAAAAACTCGGCCAAGAATGCCTGCCAGTTGAGTCGCAGAAGGCGATACGCAAGCAACCATCCACTGCCGGGGGTAGGCGTCCACGAAAAGATGCGAAGCTTGATTCGACGCATGGCGTTCCTCATCTTCGTATAATTGACGACCGCACGCATGTCGGCAGTAACTATAGGAAGGTCACCGATATCCAAACTGGCAGCGACATTGCCTAACCAGACAACTTTGGTGGTGTATGAAAATAGCAAAATGTCCCAGGGTGAACAGTCTATAGGGTGACAAAGACGAAAAACGAATTTAGAACCGCTGGTGATGATAAGGAGGAGATACAAAAGTGAGAAAATATATACCTATTACGCCGCAGACGTTGTTCTCGTCCATATTCGTGATAGTCTGGACGACCTTTTCAGAGTAGATGGCAGACGCTGGGTAGTGGAGTTTTGGACCGAGGGGTGTGGTGAAGAAGATGACGGAAGAAATGGCGTACAGCACGACAAGCGTGTACCACAAGTTCATCAGTAGGTTTACATCGTCGATAGCCAAAAGCAAGACGGGTTGACTGTCGGGTAAGACAGCGGCGATAAATAAAGCAATAGCAGCGCATGTCGTTAAGAATGTGAGATAAAGAATAGATCTCCAATGTTCAGGTCGAGTGTTTTGGAATACAGATCGACCAGCCGTCAGAACGAGGTAAAGTGTGAATAGTCCGTGTAATCCAAAAACGATAGCAGACTCTTTCTGCTGGTCGGCGAATGAGAAACCGAAGGCCACAGTGCTCACGACAATCGCAGCGGTCAGGGATAGAGTAGCCAGGGCCTTTCTCCATCTCATCTACACGTAAAAAAACAATGCAATCAGAACCAACATTCAACCTGCTATGAAAAATTGTTGATTTCGAGTCTCACCCGTAGCCAAAACGCCTCCTCGTCGATCGGGTACCCATTGGTCACGTCTTCCGGTGTTGAAACATCAAATGGGTCATGTAGAGGTCTATCCTCGTCGTCGTCGTTATGAGTTGGCAATTTGACCTTGCCACCCTTGTCTCGTTGCAAAAACTGTAGCACAGAACTCACGCCAGCCAAAGCGACAAGCCCAGCAGCAGTTGGAACCTGATACAGAGGCATTTGGTGCTCTTTGACGAGCTAAGAAGAGATAGCAAGATGGCCCCAAGAAGCCAAGAAATGTGTGTCCTGTCCTGATATATAAAGAGGTTTATCTGTCGCCGACCACGACGGGCTTGAAGAATGAGTCAGGGGATAAAAAAGAAAGGAAAGAAAAAGAACTGCAGGTCAACCGAACTATAATTGTTTCGCTTACATCAGAGATCATTTCCTCATCGTTTATGAGTTGACTCTATGGCACTGTGCGCTTCCGAACTCAAAATTAAGCGAGCGACGGCCACCTGTGCTGTCTGCAATATTATTCAATTTTTGCGGAATTTTATCAGTAGGTTTGTAGAACAAAGTATTTACCATGTGGATTGTAATCTATGAGTCAATTGTGAACGGAACTTAATTTCAGGTGGATGTGCCATGAATCAGTATGGTGGCGGGGTTTAAGTGAATAACTGGTGGTATCCATCTCCTTAGTCTGTGAAGCTACAGAGTACAGATTTCTGTCATGAATTGACCACCTAATTTACCACCGAGCACGACGGCGACGACATGACTCCGATGTAAATCTCCAGGTATTCTCAAATGTAAATCATCACAACCAAAAACGGATCATTATACGAAACCCAAGGGATTATGGTAATACAAGTCAACCGTCACCAAAAACACAAGACGGAAAAGAGGGGACGAAGGGTATGACAGCATGACATATGTAATATAAGAAAGTAACAAGTGAAAACCACATCATAACACTTCCTTGACCAACACCACCACCTACATCGCATACTCTAAAACCAAAGTCAACTTAAGCAGCGGCTGTGGGAGCATTTGAGGCGGTGTAGTCCTATACGTGATATTAGCAACTAGTCTTCAAGAAAAGGAGAGGCAGTGATCAACTAACCTCCATCTCGGCGTCAAGATCAGCAGCAGATTTAGCTGGGCGATCGCTCTTGTTGCGGGGACGACGACCACGTCCACCACGGGTAGGTCTACCACCAGTTCTATCATGTCAAGGTAAGATCGTTTGCTTGGTCCAATATAAGCAGGGCAACGAACCGAGGTGCCGAAGTAGTAGCAGCAGCAGCAGCAGCGGGTGCTGGGGCGACACGCTGGGCAAGAGGAACGGGGGCGGTGGGGTCGACGACGATTTCGATCTTCATGGGGCGTTCTAGATTCAGAGAGCGAGGCGGAGAGAAAAGGCGAAGCGCAGAATGTTAGCCGGCATTTCTTTGGATTGAGCAAAGACGGGTGGAAAGAGTGAACAAAGTAGGAAGCGGACACCCAAAGCATCCCAAACCCAACTCATTTCCGTTGCGGAACCTTGGACCGTACGTGTCTCTGATGCTTCCACACATTCCCATTGTTTTGTGCGGCGTTGGTATCTCTTGGGGAAACCATTGTCGCTTTCGCCAACACAACTGAAAATGCAAGGGGACCCTCACTCGCCATTCTCCCCTCACAATACAGATATGCCATACCCACGCTGAATGTTTCGGAATTCGGGAGAAACCTCATCCTTTAACAATCTGGGTCATCCACACCTTTCATCAATCTCATCCTGCATTAGACTACAGGACGTGCCCAAAAGCTGCCATGGATCAATCAGGTTGATCAGACCTGAGATCAACATGCATAAACGGCGTGCAATAATGCACGCCAAGGGCACAAGATGCGTTATACACTGCAAAGAATGTAGCATCCGAGAGAAAACAAAGGATTTCTTGGGTTTGCGAACTTCAGAGACAAGCCAGTCCGCAATTCCGCTGAAAGAGTAAAGTCACGATGCAAGGAACATCGCATTCCGGTTGGAGAAAAGGAGACGAATGCAGAATGTGAGAGGCGATACTAACTGCCATCGATAAGTCGGTTGTTGTAGGTTTGGAAAGCCTTTGTACCATCTCCTTTCCTTGAGAAGAGGACGGTTGCAACGCCCTTGGAGCGTCCGGCTGAGTCGTAATGGAGGTTGAGTTCGCGAAGTGGTCCAACGGTGGTTGTGAACAATTCCTGTATCAAGAATAAGACACGCGTTTTGAGACTCTGAATTTCAAGACTTACGCGAATCTGCGACTCATTAACATCAGCAGGGAGGTTAGAAACGATGATCTTTTCCGACTTTGCTTCAGTAGGAGCTGCTGAAACGCGAGCCTTTTGGGCAGGAGTCGGCTGGGCCTTTCCGAGGACCTGAGCACGAGCTGAAGTGCGTCTTGTCGAGCCACGACGGGGGTTTCTGGGCTTAGACTTGATGATCTATATAGAGACATTGTCAAAACACGCCCTTTTTTGAACTTGACAACGGCGCTGAGAAATACTGACCTCGTCAAGGGATTTGTCAACGTCCATTATGAAAAAAGTGTCCGAAGTAAAGTACTTTAAATGAAAAAGACTCGTAAAAGAACACGAAAAGGTCGTTGGTGGGGGTGGTTAATGATGGTGGTGAGGAAGAAAGAATGGGGGGTTTGACGAAAGCTGTGGCCCAAGCGGTATATGAATGAGTCGGAGATTGAAAATGCTGTGTAAACGTGACTTGTTTAGAATTTTGTTGATTGCCATTTAAATTCAAATAAATTCCCTTTCCTTTCTTTCCCTTCATATTCCTTTCAAAATCTAATAATTATAATGTCTCGAGGTAGTGGAGGTAGAGGTGGTCGTGGAGGGGGTAGAGGTGGTGGTAGAGGTGGCATTGGCAGTCAACATAATGCACCACCAATGGGTCTGACCTTTGCTGATATTCAAAGTTTATCAAGGGAGGCCACAGCTCTCTATCCTGTGTGTTATCAACACTGTCTTTCAAATATAAAATGTTTCTGATCCGTAAGAAAAGCCTTTTACTGTCCCGGTATTCACAGAACCTTCCAATGACGAGATGCGAATCGCTGAGCTCCAGTTAGACTACGCTGCACGCATGAGGAGATCACAATATTACATCGTTGAGAAAACAAAATCGACAGGCAAGCAAGCTTGGTACACTGTTTACTCAGCTTGAAATTTATTTTGTTTAGAGCTCGAACGATACTCTGACAAGTATCGTCCATCGGCTGCTTCACAACCTACACTAAAACGGGAAGAGCTCTATGCCCCATTCTTTCCCGAAGAATTGCTCCAAGACCATTTCAATCCAAGACGGAGCAAGAAGTCTGGTAGGCTATCAACAAAGACCAGATACCCGCGTCAAATGATTCTAACCATATGCTCCAGGTATCGGCAATATGCGCAAAAAGATACAACTCAATTTAGACGAGTTTAACGACGACGCCGATGAAGAGGTAATTATTTCAAATCGAGCCTTCTGCAAGTATCCGCTAACCCCCATGACTATTGCAGGAAAAATCAGGCGATGATCGTTCAGACGCAGGTTCTCATCAAGAGTCAGATTATGACGTTGACGAAGAATACGACAATGATTATGCCGAGAATCACTTTGACAATGGAGAAGGAGACGACATGGATGACCTCGGTGGTGGTGGAGGCGGTGATGATGGAGGTCTGTGTTTACCCCGTTCTTGATCCTTGTTCCTTATGCTTATCCCTTGTTTCCAGGTGGTGGTGGAGACTATGATTGATGCACTCTCACACTTACATCTTTTCTTTTTCATACTATACTTGCAAGTAGGTGCATACCCTCGCACTTGTCATATCTTCGCACGTTTCAATTTACTGCAAAAGTTGCGTATTCCATGAAAGACTCTAGCGGTGACAAACGTTTATATTCGGCTTTTCTTACTAATGTGAGCATATGTTCGAATTTTCTTCAAGACAAAAATAACCGGAAAATATGCCTTCTTTGACAACGTTCATCATTTTATTCTCTAGATCACCATTGCCGTGCCTGTCCAAACCTTACCTTACAATGGTGGAAAAGGATCATAAGCCGTATATACATATCACGAGGAAACTGGCTTCTAGCAATAGAGCCGCATGATGTCGAATGGACATTTTTGATTCGCCATATTCTTAGGGTTCTCGTGGAAGCGCTCTCGGAAGATGGACCACTTACAAAAGGCTGCACATCCTGGCGATCTATGACAAGACCTCCCATCCTTTGAGCCTACGCGACGATGAAGGTTCCCACTCATCTGCTTTGCCTTGCGGCATTATCTACAACCGTCAAAGCTGGAATCGTTGATGATATTGTCAATGCCATCAAAAACGCTGTGACTTGTGCTTCATGCCACACTCTCCTGGGTACCCTCGAGCCTGTCGCTCTTCTGGGAGACACGGCGTTCACCAGCACATTCACCGCTGTGTGTAAGGTTTTAAAGGTATGTTGCTTCACAAACTCGATCAGCCATTTATTCACTCTACTTTGTACAGCTTCAAGACGACGATGTCTGCACTGGTTTGATTGGTCAACAAGCTCCAATTATCGCTCATGACCTCCGTGCTACTTCTGTCCTTGGTCAGACTTCCACGAAGCTTTGCAGTGCACTTCTCGGTCTCTGTCAAGAACCAGATGTGAACCCTGTCACCATGAAGTTCCCCAAGGCTGCCCCGGCTAACCCGAAGACTTTTACTTCGACTGGGAAGACCCCCTTCCAAGTTGTTCACCTGAGTGATGTCCATATTGATAGAATGTACACGGTCTGTTCTTTAGCTCCTCGCCTTGATTTTTCCTATACCAAATTTAACGACTCTGCATCACGACTAACAGGTTGGATCCGACGCGAATTGCACAAAACCGATTTGCTGCAGGAACTTTGCAGACGACACTTCGTCTACTGTCGATATTCCAGCTGGTCCTCTTGGAAGTTTCGATTGTGACACCCCAACGACTCTCATTGAAAGCCTGTTGAATGGTGCCAATGCCCAAAAAAGTCGATTCAACATCTTCACTGGAGATGTTGTCGAGGCTGCTATTTGGTTAGACAACCAAGTGTGCGTAATGCAACTTGAAGCCAGCCTAGGGATTGTAAGTTCACGCATTTGTATAGGGACAATACCGCGGATATGCAAAAATTCAACCAGGAGCTCGGGTCGCTCCTCAACTCTCCTACGTTCCCTGCCATCGGTAACCAGTGAGTAGACTTATAATCACAGTGTGGTGAAGATTAAATGCATTTTCGTCGCCCAGCGAAGCTGCGCCTACCAACTCTTTCCCTCGTAACACCACCGACAAGGGAAGTGTCCAATGGGTCTTCGACACTCAAAGCCAAGGGTGGAGTGTGAGTAACGACGTTGACAATTAACATATTGACACTTGATGTGATTTTGAATCTTTTAGCAATGGCTAGACGCGACTGCAACTTCACAAGTCCAGCACAACTCTGGAAGTTATGCTATGGTTGTACCCGGGACTTCATTGAGGTGAGACTGTCGCTCATATCGTTTCTGGCATGAAGTTTCTCAACCTCATCATAGGATCATTTCTTTGAACACGATCTTTTGGTACAAACTCAAGTAGGATATTTTCACACATCGCGCCATGACATCACAAGGGCTGACCACAATATGAAAGTTTCTGGCTCTACGACTCCGATGATCAACAGCCGGACCCTAATGGTGTGCTTGCGTTCGCTATCCAACAATTGCAAATCGCAGAAGACGCCGGGCAGCGTGCATGGATCATCGCACACATGCCACCTAGCTCGGGTGATTGTTTCAAGGACCAGGTACGCGACATCTATTAAAATTGTCGGGACAGGGAGACGATAGGCTGATAACGTCCCCCCTCAGTCCAATTACTTCGACCAGATCGTCCAACGTTACAAAAACACCATTGCTGCTCAGTTCTACGGACATTCGCATGTGGTGCGTTTCAGAATGTTCTACCTGCTTATCTACCTATTTTTAAATGTCTAAAAATACTTTACAGGACGAATTTGCCATTTCATACTCCGATTGGAACAACCAAAACGCCAATACTGCTGATAGCATCTCGTACATCGCCCCGTCTGTGACTCCAAGGAGTGAGTTTTCGTATCCTTACAGGCAGAGAGACCCAAGGATTGACGAAGTGTTATAGGCGCGAATCCGTCTTTCCGGGTCTACGATGTCGATCCTGACACGTACGAAATTATGGATTCCAGGACCTTCATCGGTAGGCTTTCCTCTTCGTGGTTTGTCATTCCACCCACATTGTTATTTGACAGCGGAAATGTCTGCGCCAAGTTTCCAAGTATCTCGTGAGTGAAGGAAATTTTCCTCGAGGCCCGATTCTGACCTATTTCCCCTTTTGCTCAGCTCAATGGACCCAAGAGTATAGCGCCCGTCAACTCTATGGTTCAGCTATCGGTGGATGGCCGGCAAGTCAACCTTTGAACGCTGCGTTCTGGCACAAGGTCACCCAGGCTTTCGAGGCCAACACCGCTCTCTTCCAGCAGTTCAACGCCTTGAAGACCAGAGGCGTCAAAGTCATCCCATGTGATAGTGCTTGCCAAACCCAAACTATCTGCAACCTCCGCGCGGGAAGGACTCAGAACGGCTGTGTAAGTTTGCTCTCCAGAACTTGGCTGTAATGTCATTTGTAATTGTGACTTGCATATTCTGGGTTTGAATACAGCATCCCGTCAGTCCTGGATTCAATTTCGACAGAAGAGATGGTTCTATTGATACCACCTTCCGTGGCCATGCGGATCACTGCGAAGGAACGGGCGTTAACTCGATCTTGATGGGAGCGACATTGAAGATGGTGGGTCCCCATGGTAAATCAAAGTATGGTTGAATCTGAGAATTATCACAGCAAACACCTGAAGGTGCCGCATTGGAGGATGAGCTGAGAGCTGCCTTGTCCAAGATTTTGGTAAGTGCCGCACTGGGGCTTAGCCCGGGTCATACATCTGCCCATCCCATAGGGGTGATTGGACATCCTTTTACTCACTTTTGACCTTTTTCAGGAGCAGTAAACATGTACGTATCCGAACAATCGCGTGGTGTATATAATTTCAAGGATCGGTTTTACCTGCCCTCGCATAAAATTTCATTCTTTCATCGAGCGGATTACAACCCACGTTTAGCGCACGTTTATCTCCACAATGCGTTGTCGGGAACCCACGCTTTCGGAACATTTCATGCAAGTCAACACAGATAAACAGTGCATCAGGAAGTAAAACTTGAAAGGACAGAGCTCAGGTTACCCGACGCTTGTCCCGGTCCGATGCTCCACTTCACATGCTGATGACTGCGTGAATATCATTCAGAGAATGTAGTGACCAATCCCATATATCTCTACCGGGACAAAACTACGTCCCAGTGGTGCCTAGATCTTCGTCGAGGAATTTGGATCGGTTTCTTGGCAGATTAATTTGCCATTGCCATCGACACCATTTACCAACATTGCCCGTACGCCCATACTTGACCACGACTGGTGCACTCATCGATGCTTTTGCCCGAATGGAAAATCAATATAGGCGACCTTCATGGAGCCCTTTTTTCAAAAAGGGTTGACAAGAATGCGGCACTCCATATTCCACCAGTCAAGCCCCTAACCGTGACTGGGCGAGTATATCTTCCCTTTGACGACGGTGCACTTTGTCAACTTTTGTTCACTCACGCTCTTTTCTTTGTCGAATTACTTTTTTTCAAACTATGGATCAAATTCCTGCGGAAGCCATGATCATGGGTTTGCGTCGTGTTCAACTGGTGACGGTTCGTATCTTTGAATTAGCATTGGAACTGCCATTAATATTTCTTTGGACGGCGTTTAGTCCTTTGATCGTGAGTGTTCTGTGTCGTATTTCTCATCCGCGGTTCTTAAGCTTTTATTCCCAATTAGTCGTTGCTGTTGCGATGTACACATATGAGTATTTCGTGACGTTGGATATGGAAGTTAGTCTGGTGTGGTCAACGGATTGGAACTGGATGAAGTTTATCTTCCTCCTGCAACGATATATGCCGTTTTTCGATACTGCATTCCTTATCATGTATCGTACGTGACCTTATTTTTCAACACCGACACTTCTATCCAACAACAATACACAGTGAAATTTGGCCCCGGCATGACGATCCACTTGTGCAAAGACTTCTATACGGCGAGTGCATGTAAATCTCATGTCGTCTCCTCTCATTTCGTTCGGAAATTTAACACGTCCCCAGATATGATGACGTCTGGAACTGCCATCTCAGAGCGTCCGTTTCTTGCTTTGTTTCAATTCAGCCTCCGTTGCTGATGATAGTCCTTTCATCATAGTCATTCTGACTCTTCGAGCGTGGGCCGTTTGGAATCGAGACACTAGGCTAACCTTTCTTCTGCCGACCTTGTATTGCGCCTGTTTTGCTCCAATGTTGTTTTTCATGTACAAGTTCACAACTTCACTGATATGTACGTGGATACGCCCTACTCCCGACCCATGATGAATTGACGTCTGCTCCCGATACAGTTATCGAGCTTCCGGGACCGTTGAAGGAAATCCAAGGCACGCAATGCTTTGTGGTCGATGCGGACCGCATTTTATTCATGGTTTGGGTCATGTTGATGATTTATCACGCCAGTGAGTAATTCTAACCTGTGCTAATAATTATCGCTGCGTATTCTAAATGTGTTCATATCGTGGTACAGTCATCTTGCTCCTGATGGTCATCCCTGGGTGGAAGGCCTGTAAGTCCGAGTCCAAGATATCTGATGATCGAATAACTTACACGACGTCGCATTGCAAGATCGAGCAGGTGGCGATTCTGACTTATACCAAACCGTCTACAGAGACGGTATGTTGTCCCCTGACCTGCCACCGTTTTCGCTGAGCTGACGAGACGATTACAGGCCTCTTTTACTACGTCTTTCTTTTTGGTCTGTGATATACCCCTCGAATCCATAGCCGCTGAACTTCCGCTAAACCTTGCATCAAACCGCAGCTTTGTCAACCGTCAACATCATTGTCATTAAAATGCTGCCTGTAAGACATGCGATCCCTATTTTGAGCTGCGCGCTTACCTTATCCATATAGCACGGATACGAGAACTTGTTGACCGGGTGCGTACAAAAAAAAGAAAGAAGAGATTCAAGGAAAGATTCAGACTGACTCTTGGTTTTTTTCAGTGTCGAACGTTGCATGCATTCAATTATCACAAGTCGGGTGCTTCTGCACATTCGACAATTGGGTAACAAGAATAATGACGAACAATACACCGTCCACCACTGGTCAGACGCCGTAACCCAACTCCCTGCCGCCCCTAAGCAAGAAGTTGACTCTAGCATCGAGTTTGACTCTGTCCACTCCCACTCCCACTCTGCTTATCCACATACAGTCATTATTCGAACGCACCAGGTAGTCTCGGAGGCGGTGATTTAACTTATTAATATTACAAACTTATTACATAGATCTAGATCTTCCACACATCAAAAGGTATTGAACTGATTGGGACTATAGACAAACCCATAGACACCTATTATATATGTATAGCATAAGAATATTGACATGCTCTAATTTTGATCCTTATGAGTTGGCCACAATGCTTGCAAACCGGATAGGATTGCCGAACTGGACAAGCCACCTGCACAGTTGCCTGGCTGATGGTGAGTTCTTTAATGACGATCGTGGGAGTTGGCCGGTTTTGACCAACCACCACCACTGACTGCATTCACCACCGCACCTGGAGGCAAAGTCACCAGTTCTTCCCGCTAGACAGAGGGTTAGACGCCTTCATTGTTGATTAAACGGGGATATTAAACTCGGACTAGAGATCTCCCCTAAAGGTACATTTGATGGAGTTGTTAGGTTGGCTTGTCCAGGGACCAACATGTCTAATACACTCCGTTCTTCCAGGTACAAATTGTAGACCCAAAGCAGAAAATCAGGGATCCAATGGATTTCCTACCCATCGAAATACTGGGAGAGATATTCGCTCATACCCTCCCAAATGATGGTCGTCGATTCTACTCTCCCAACCCCCATGAGGCTCCACTCCTGCTCTGCCACATATGTCGTTTGTGGCGAAATCTCACGCTGAAGAACGGTGTCTTGTGGGCAAATGTGTCTTTGAGCGACCAGATAAGGTGGAATAAACCATGTTACCCTTCAATATTCGACGTCTTTTCTCAGCAGGCGAAGTTATGGCAAGATGGGTCAAAAAGCGGGATAGTCAGTCTCGAAATTGACGTCCGTGGATTTACGGGGTCATTGCCAGCATCCAAGGAGGAGGATTCAAAAGAGCGGGAGAGTTGGGGGTCTTTAGTCCGATCTATACTGTTATCAAACACCCGGCGCCTTCGAACGCTTCATATCAATGACCCTTCCAGGCTCCTCGTCAAGCAGGCTATATGGAACAACTCTTTCCCTGCTCTTTCAGTTCTACACATTGAAATGGAACAACCACTTTTAACAGATTTTTCGGAACCTGAAGAAGACGCTATCATCGTGACCAACGTGCCTTCCCTACGGAAGGTCTTCCTTCAGCTTAACAACGCTGTTTCTTCCTTTGAATTTCCTTGGGTTCAACTCACTCATCTGGTGATTGATAAACCCATGGCATTTATCGCCTTCTATAATCTTCTCAATCAGGCCACCCTTCTTGAGCAACTTTCTGTTGGACTCGACCTAATCACACTGATCGAGTCGACATTGGATCTCAAAGTTATCCCGAGATTACGACAGCTTTCAATGACTATATATTCCACCTCCAACCAAACGATTTTCACCCCATTTGAATTCCCTGCCCTCTCTTCCCTCTTTATTCGTTCAGATCCGTGGACGACAACCGCTTTTGATACACCCTTCTTCCGATGGGACACCCCATTGAAGACATACCTTCTTCACAACCGCTTCTCCCTCCTACGTTCTCTTACCCTTGGATATCAGATCATATCTACGCCCGTCCTTCTTCGCATCCTTGCCACGACACCACTGCTGGAGATTCTAAAAATGGATTCTGCTAATCTCAACCATCAGGAACTGTTCGAAGCTATCACATTTACCCCACCGGATCACACGCTGATACCAAAACTTCACACTCTGCATATCTACATGGACAACCAGCTCCAGACATTGGACCTCCTAAATAACACGCTGGTTGGATTCCTGAAGTCTCGGAATCCGCTTCCCGACAAGCAACCGAGAATAGAGGGGGACGATTCATTTGTCATGGACGTCGCAGAGCATAGAGTGGTACCAAATCGGATGAAGGAGGTCCTACTTTACTTTTCTCGGGGAGACAAATTCAAGGAAGACGAAACCATCAGCCCCAAAAAATTGGCGCATGCGGTTGAAGGGCACGATGAGCTGAGAGGCATGAAAATTGAGATGATTCTCGATACAAACCTCAACGGGTGGTTGGACGACGAAATTGACTTTTCTGACTGGTAGTGGCTCGTGGACTGTTCAGCTCTTCTTCGAGGACTTGGTTGTATTGAATAATGATAAGCATTGTTCGTGGCCATATGTCAGTAATATACAACATTTTGTACTTGGAAATACAGTTCAAAATTATGCGATTAGTGAGGGATAGATGAAACGGAGGAATGATTGAAACATTAGATTGACAGGACAATGCGGCCTGCAATCCTTCCTTCACTCATGTCATCATAAACCCTGTTAAATGATTGAGCGCTCTGACTGGAGTGGGTTCGAAGATGAACACTCACTGTGCAATCTCTGCCAACTTTTTCATCTCGTAATGGCATTTCACAGCGCCCGAAGCAGCAATATCGATAGCCTCGACGGCATCTTGGCGATTTCCGACATAGGACCCATGAATCGTAATACTCTTGAAAACGGTGAAGAAGATCGAGGCATCCAGTGTTGCTTTAGCCGGTAAACCAACAGCCATAAGGCGCCCATTGTCTCGAAGGTAATCCACGGCTTGTGCATATCCAGAGCTCTAGATCCCATCGTTTGGTTAGCTCTACGATTTACTGTTCACAGAAAACAAATATACCGATGCGGTTGTTACAACGGCTGCATGTGCACCGTAGCCATCAGTGGTCTTCTTTATCTCTCCGACGATATCTTTACATTCCATAAAGTCGATCCAATGGTCAGCCCCTAGTTTCATGCAGAGCTTCCGTTTCTCTTCGCCACCGTCGATAGCAATGACGCGGCGACCCATGTATTTGGCATATTGGACAGCTAATAAAAGGCTTTGAGTACTCGATGCTCGACACGCAATAGAATGCATACCTAAATGGCCAAGCCCTCCTCCAGCACCTGGGATGACCACCCAGTCACCCGGATTGGTTTCACTGTACTTCAACGCGCGGTATACAGTTAATCCCTGAGCGAATGTATATTAGTTTTATACCTCACAGGAAGATATGGATCATACAGCGCAAAGAATAGAAGCAGCTGCTTCGCTGTCAATACCATCTGGAATGGGTGTAACTGTGTTGACCCACGATACCTGCGTAGTAGTAGAAGAAGGGGGTTGAGAAAGGAAGAATTGATCCCGGCGTCAGTGCACTTACAACGTACTGCTGGAAGGTTCCATCGACGGTATAACCGCTCAACTTAACGTTGACACAATCTGAATAAATGTACCAGGCGTAAATTAGTCTCAGTTTAAAAGACAAACTCTAAGACACTCACTTTGTTCGTGCCCGTTCCTACACTGCACGCAATTCAAACAAGAATTCGCGATCCACTTGATGCCTACTCGTTGGCCCATCTTAACAGGGGAGTTGGTGGTATCCTTTCCAATCGCAACGATTTCTCCGACACCCTCGTGGCCGCCAATAAGTGGTGTCTTGGGTTTTACTGGCCAGTCACCTAGAGCCGCGTGAAGGTCCGTGTGGCAAACTCCAGTACAATGGAGCTTGACGAGGCATTCTCCCGGGGCGAGACTCTCTGGGCTTCGAACGGGGTGGTCCTTCACCTGGACTGATGCTCCCTCCGCAGCCACGATAGCTGCCTTCTGCATCTTTGGTATTTGTTGGTTCGACATGATGATGATGGCTGCGAGTTGTAGAGTTGTTACGTTCTCCTAGATGACTTCGGTGTATAACGATGTAGAAAGGGGGTTTTATGCGCGGAATATTGGCGGCCCTGCTGATAACCCAGACCGAAGGAGAATGGTAGAGTAGAGAACGACACGGATACTTATAGTGTTCGAGTCGCTATTTTTATTTATATGTCATTATGACGGCAGTCAATGTTTGTTGTTCTGCAATGGTTCTGGAGCAATCAAAACACATGGAATTCTGGTCACCTGAAACTTATCATGATCAGGGCTCGTCTAGGCTTAGGTCTGCGTATAAAAGGTCTCTGGCACTCAAACCACGCAAGGTGTGCATATGGACAGAATCTAGGCAATTCTAAGCCTCGATTCTTTCTTCTGCTGTATATATAAGAGCCCGAGTGAAGATGGCAATGAACATCGGCGACGGATAGGGGCTGCTCATTGCATCATTGAAGTTCCACAGGGCGTGTGAATGCTGGAATCGTCCGCTTCAGTACCCTGAAGATTGCACAGTGTTTGCCAAAGGATATCAAAAATACATAACGGATACATCCTTGACAATATTACACTATGCAATCTGACTAGAAAGAGCAAGTAAGAAGACCATGGTTATTCGCAACGCATTCGTCTAGATCACGTTCAAGTCAGTAATGTTCCCGATGAGGACGCATCGATCCAACTCACCTAAATCAGCAATCCTATCAGTGCCAGGGCAATGACATTCCATAAACGTTCCGGTGCGGATCAAGCATCCTGAGCAACCTCGTGCTGCGTAGTTTCCGCTGGGTGGCACAGAGACTCATCAGTCCAAGATATCAGAAACATAATCGCATTTACATACTTTGGTATACAGTCAAGGTTGGCCCCTGGACCAGTCGAGATGCCAATACACGCGTTAAGATCGAGGACACTGTTCGTGGTACCTCCTTGTCCATTTCCACAGGTCGCGTGAAGGAAGTGATCGCCGTCGATGAAGGGACTGGTGCAGGAAGAAGAGAAGCCACCCCGTGCATTCGAGCCAAGAGCCAGGGTGAGAGCAGTAGTGAGGATAGTTACGATGTTGGAGGAACGCATGTTATAACGCAAGGAATAAGAATCGATTCGCTGACAACTGTGGTGTTTCAGGCTTGCAAATTCTCGTTCAGAGGCGCTTGCTTTTATACTGCGAGATTGGAGCGTCCGGTTTCAAACGCCCCAGCTAACGCTCAAAAAGGGAGATCCACTAGTATCTATTCGTGCTACTCCGACCTCGAAGGACTTTGAGGTGGTCTTCTGCTTCTCGCTGACAAACGACAAACCGAATTGTTACGGGCGCAAAAATAGCTTGAAGCATTCGAAAATAAGCGTGATGATTATCAGTTTGCAGTGCCCGCAATGCGACTAGAAAAGTATAATCAGAGCGTGTCCTTCCTCTGGTTTTACTAATCAAATTTGATATCAAGCTATTGCGATGTCTACTTCTTTGAAGCACAAGAAGCGGTGAGGACCAGCTCCCCCTCCAGCGCTTATTTATAGTTCGAATGTGGAGCTAGTCGGTCGCTGAATCAAATCCCGCACCAAAAGGACATTTGGAGTCGGGGACGGGGGTAATAGTGCATCAACAATATGTATTCCTTAAGTCATTGAGCTATAATAGGTGCGACATTTACAGTTGGGCTCTTAGCAGCGCTATCGGGAGTGAGGTAGAATGTTGATATTGATCAGTGTGAACCACGAAGAATGAAGTTGCGTGTATCCCACCAACCACGGAGATGAATTACACAATCTACACACACCTTATAGGTATATCACGACTACTCCACATGGTCATCGATGTTTCCAAACTCTTGCAGTGGTGCTTGACTTTAAAATTTTAATGCTTTCACTGTTGCTCTGCTCAGCCAGCGAGTAACTAGACCACAAAAGTATTGAAGCAAGGCAGAGTCCCGCTCTTTATCTTTTGAAATTTTCTTGGAACAACTACTATATTCCTTGGTATCAAGTAGTCAATGGTTTCAGAAAGGGTCGATTTCGTTTAGCTGAGAACGTGACACGGTGCGGTAAAATAAACTAGTTGAAGGAGCAGGTAAGAAGTCCGCGCTGGTTGGCAACGCATGCATCTGAGAAGATTGAGTTCAGTCAGCTCCTGGGGAATAGATACAAGGTAGGCGCTTGTCTGCTTACCCAAATCGGCAATTCTCTCCATGCCGGGGCACATACACCTCATGTAGGCACCTGTGCGGATCAGGCAGTTGGTGCATCCTTGGGCAGCGTAGTTTCCACTAGAAAAGTACATAGCATATAAGTCACTCGTAATTTGACCTCCGAACGGATTTACTTACTTGGGTCTGCAGTCAAGGTTGGCGCCTGGGCCGCTTGAGATACCAATGCAGGCGTTGAGGTCAAGAGCGCTCTCGACTTGTCCACCAGAGCCGTTTCCGCATCTTGCGCGGAGAATGTTGTTGCCTTGAATATAGTAGTTGGTGCAAGAGCGCGAGAAGTCTCCGCGTGCGCTGACACCGAGGAAGAGGGTGGAGGCAGTGGCCACAAAAGCAACGATGTTGGTGAAATGCATTGTGAATGGTAGACTAGATTCAGCTGTAGAGGCTGCAATGCTGCTTGCTTGAACTGCCCCTCACACAACCATCCTTTTATACCAATGAGAGCTCGGGCCCAAAGCCCCGTCTTCAGCCGAGGGCTTTCTGACGTGCATATGGTTATGTTTTGTCTGGGAAGTAGCGTTGGATGCCTAGCGAGTAATTTCTGAGTGATAACAGACTTCAGAACGGTAAACCGCCTGAATCTAGAAGGTTTTGCTCAGATGATGAACTTGGTCTAAGGTAAAAGTGGGCGCTGAACGGATACATTTGTGCCGTTCGATCTTGGCGCGATCAATCGAGATGATGTCGCAAAAGGCCTCAAATCAAATTCGGAAGGTGGCAATACGAAGTGAGTATTGGATTTTGTATGATTATGCAGCTCAGCGACATGTATAAGTATATTTGCTATTTTTTAACCTGCGCTCAGCAGTAATTTGGGCTCACTCTAAAGTGACAAACAGGCGTGATTGACTTCAAGCCGGCATCTTCGGGGTCGTCTGCTTCCTTTGGGTTGATCAAGAACTGCGCAGCTCGATATCCTTGTCAGGCTCTCGTTCAGAGTCGTTTCTTGTTCTCCGTTTATTTTGTCTGAGATATCCCCGTGTAATATCTAACCTGCGCGAAATAGTGCACCATCGACCAAGAACTGTTGGCTTAATCTGCTGGATGCTTCAACACGACATCCATATGATAGAAGAGCGTTTCTGCTGCGCTTTGATGGTGACTTGGGACGAGGTTATGTTTATCAACAAGTTGTACACGACTCATAGCTGAAGAAATGGAATCTCTTATTGTTGGACTCAGATGCTTGGTCATAAGATGCCTTGTTAGTAACAAAGAGACACCTGGGCACACTTAGCACTTCAGATACCCGATGCCAATGCGGCTTCCAATGGCCATCTCCATAAGCATATACAGCACGAAAGAGTCCGCTATCGAGCCTTCGTACCTTACCTGTGTCTTTGTCAGAAGCTCCAACAGCTCCTCGAGTAGAAGTGAAATTAAAAGACGTCAAGTCGACCACGGTGACCGAGTTTGAGGTGTTTCGAAGTCATTCAAGCCCTATTTGTGGATTGATATTGGACCCCTAGCTTGACGTGATTTGCGTTCATGACATAATGATGTATGATTTCAAAAATCGCCTGTGAATATGCGCCCCCGGGCAGTGCGGGCGGTCAAATGAGGGGACATACGAAAGGTACAAAAGGGGTAACTCGTGCGTTGCTTGTGCTGTTGATGATTCCCGCTGCCGGGGGCTAAAAAAACAAAGAGGGGATAACAGGATAATATTCGGAGGCGAGGATTGATGGGGCTTAGAAGTTGGAAAGCACGATAGAACCGACGCAGTCGTCTGCTCTAATTCTTTAAGCACGTGTTCAATGAAAGGTTCACATTCTGAAATATGGCATTGTGTACAAGATGGCTTGTGTGTACTTATTAGAAGGAGCACGTAAGAAGACCGTGGTTATTGGCGACGCAGGCGTCTAATGTTACATGGTTCGTTTAGTGAACGAGACACCGGGCGCCAATTTGAGCCCTCACCTAGATCGGCAATCCTATCATTACCTGGACAGTGGCATATCATATATGCACCAGTTCGGATTAGGCATGAGTTACATCCCAATGCAGCGTAGTTTCCACTATATGCGTATGTTAATCGCAGTATTGAGAGGAGAAGATGATCCATGAGCATACTTTGGTATACAATCCAGGTTTCCCGCGACCGACGAGGAAATGCCGATGCATGCGTTCAAGTCCAAGGCGCTGTTAGTCGTGCCACCTGATCCATTGCCACAAGTTGCACGCAGGAAGTGATTTGAGTCTATATAGTAGCCGCTGCAGGAACGAGAGAAGTCTCCTCGTGCAGAAGCACCGAGAAAGAGAGCAAAAGCAGCGGTAAGAGTGCCAAAGACGTGGGAGATGTGCATCGTATGATAGGGGCTTCAAATCAGCTTGACTTCTATCGTTGTTTTCTCTGTCCTTTATACGTCTGAGAGTGCATCAAGTATCTAATTTCGAATGCGATGGCCATTCAAGCAGCATGGTGTCCGGACATATGCGACACATGATATTGGACAAAAGCTATGGTGAGCCATGAGGGTGTCTAGGACGAATAAGTTATGAGTTTAACCTTGCATTGAGTGAGCGGTGACTACTATTCTTACCTCTAACGATCAACTATTCTCGACTTTGTAATCGGCCCTGTGTGCCGCCCCTCCCACTAGCTTGTTTACAGGGGGTGTAGGTATTCGATACAGAGAAAATACGAGCGTCAACTTGCTCGACATGTATCTTCTCCAACCTGGTGTATTCACGCGGTGGAGGATAGAACCCTCAACCTCCCCTCTAGCTTCAAGCATCGCTTAATTCCGGGTAAAACTACCTGGTCATCGGCTTTCTCGGGAGCGCCTATTCGTCATCACAGATGCCGTTTTGAGCGCTGCTTGTCAATGTTCACGTTGACACCTCGATTCGATCCTTTAAAAAACCAGGTTCTCATGAGGTTCGAAGTATTCACCAATTGCTATAGCATGTGCTATCGACAATACACCTGTGCTAATTTTATCTCTTTTCGTCTTCCCAGTGCGCCGAATATACCGGACCATCAGAGAGTCGGCCTGTAATCCCCACCTTCAAGTCGCTAATAATTCTGCGGTTGTAAGCTCTAGTTTCAAGTCCGAGACGATGCTAATGCCTGGCTCCTGCATATTTCCCATTTTTAAGAGAAATATACTTCGTTATATTATAACATTCGAAAACCCGGTAACACCTGTTGAAAGCCTCGTGGGACATTTGAGTTCGTGATCATGATGCATTGATGACTGGATGACTGGCACTGTCCCTCTCAAACAGTCATCGTCTCGAAGTACAGACCATTATGGATGATACCCCTCCGGAACTTCTCTGTCTCATTTTTACTGCCTGTCGTCCTATTTCACCATCATCTCCTGGCAGCAAGTCGTTCCCGTTAAACCTAGCCCACGTATGTTCACTGTGGAGGCGTCTGATCTTTCAAATGCCCGAAATATGGACATGCATCAGAATCGAGGCATCTGAAAGGGTACATCCCGTCACACGTCGAAGGATCCTTGATGTGCGACAAGAACAGATGGAGTTGTGGTTTAGTAATGCTCAGGACCGACCGTTGGCCCTCTACCTCGATTTAGCCAGGGTGGAGCCGCTAACAGGTAACAGGGTAGACGGAGGATGGTCAAGTTTTTTGCGATTTGCGTTGATCGAGCGCGCACAATCATTACGGGCCCTACACATTGTGATGGGCAATCCGAGCGACTATGAGGCACTTGTCGAGCTTGGTCCAGCGGCTTTCCCCGTCCTTGAGGAAATCAGACTGCAGAGTAAATGGGGTCCTGAGGGGTTCATGTATCTAGGCCACGGAGATATCACCAACCTCACTCGTGCCCCCAGACTGACCAGAGTCTTGATGAATGAAGGAATGTCGTCAAAATGGTTCCATAATTTTCCGCATCACCAACTCACACATCTAAAGATGTCGTATACAAAGTCATTGTACAACGTACTCGGCTCAGCACCGAACTTGCAGAAGCTACACCTCTACCTAGAAATCGGAAGTGTGCATCAAACAACGCAGAACTGGGGCGAGGTTTTGACAATGGAA
This sequence comes from Panaeolus papilionaceus, assembly GCA_015501605.1. NCBI lineage: Eukaryota > Fungi > Basidiomycota > Agaricomycetes > Agaricales > Panaeolus > Panaeolus papilionaceus. The sequence continues at coordinate 1,661,877 of JADNRZ010000005.1, read as the reverse complement.
CACCTCCAACATCTTACGATCAACGTGTATCGATTACTCGATCAATCCATCTTTTCCAGTATTCGTCTCCCTAGCCTGACTCACCTTCATCTCTACTCCAGAAGAGAATATTCCAGACCTTTCAACTGGTGGCCTCCCAGTCAAAGCATCCATGACCACTTCGTCAACCAGCTCAAAAATTTGTGCACGCTCTCCATCGTGGACCTATTCGGATTATCACAACTGCGGTTCATCGAACTACTTCAATCTGTGCGGAAGCTTAAAACCCTGATTCTCGATGTGAAGTGCTTCATCAATCCCCGTGTTCTTCGTGCCTTGAACGATTCTAAGGACGGCATCCCAACATTAGTGCCCCGTCTGAAGGAACTTCACGTTCTTTTGGAGCGCGATGAACCGTATCTGAACGAGGCCTCGGGGGTGGAAACCATGCGTTTAATTGCACGGATGATATCAACGCGGTGTTCTATGTCACCAAAGCTGGAAAAGGTTGTGTTTTGGACCAAGGGTCCTCTGCATTGGCAGCCGGGACATATTAGATGGAGGCAAGCGGAAGCGACGTTGAAGAATGAACTCGAAAAAATCTCCGGGTTGCAAAGTCGTGTCGTATCCGTGCCCGATCGATTAGACTGGCATTCTTGGTGGACAGAGACTTCTGCTATTGAGGAAGAGTACCTATGATCACCACTCTTTAAAAGAAATATACTTTGTTATGTGGTAGCATTCGAAAATTTGATAATATAATACCTGTTCAAGTTGAAAGACCTGTTAGTGAGGCGTGGGACACTGGGGTTCGTGATCATGATGTGTCGATGACCAGCACCGTGACTTTCCCTCTTAAATAGTCATCATCTCAAGATACAACCCTTATGGACGACATCCCTCCAGAGCTTCTGTGCCTTATTTTTGCTGCCTGCCGTCCTATATCACCGTCTTCTCCTGACAGCAAGTCGTTTCCGTTAAACCTAGCTCACGTATGTTCACTGTGGAGGCGTCTGATCTTTCAAATGCCCGAAATGTGGGCATGCATCAGGATCGAGGCATCTGAAAGGATACATGCCGCCACACGTCGAAGGATCCTTGATGTACGACAAGAAGAGATGGAGTTGTGGTTTAGCAACGCTAAAGACCGACCGTTGGCCCTCTACATCGATCTAGCCATGGTGGAGCCATTGCCAGGCAAGACAGTCGATGGACGATGGACACGTTTTGTGCAGTTTGCTTTCATCGAGCGCGCACAATCGTTACTAGCGCTACATCTCGTGTTCAGCAATCCAAATCACTATGAGGCACTTTTCAAGCTTGGCTCAACAGCTTTCCCCGTTCTTGAGGAAATCAGACTGCAGTATAAGCGGGGTTCTAGGACGTCTATTTATCAAGGCCACGGAGACATCACCAGCCTCACTTGTGCCCCCAAACTGACCAGACTTATGTTAAATGAAGGAATGTCTACAGAGTGGTTTGATAATTCCCCACATCACCAACTCACACATCTGCAGATGTTGTACAAAAGGCCGTTGTACAATATACTCAGCTCTGCACCGAACTTGCAGAGGCTACGCCTCTACCTAGAAATCGGACGTGTGCATCAACCAACGCAGAACTGGGGCGAGGTTTTGACAATGGAACACCTCCAACATCTTACGATCAGCGTGCATCACTCGCTCGATCAATCCATCTTTTCCAGAATTCGTCTCCCTAGCCTAGCCCATTTACATATCTACTCCCAAGGAGGCTATTACAATTCTGGATTCAGCTGGTCTGCTCCTACTAAAAGCATCCACGACCACTTCATCAGCCAGCTGAAAAGATTGCGCACGCTCTCCATCCTTGGATCCTCATTATCACACCAGGGATTCACCGAGCTACTGGGATCAGTGCGGAGGCTTCGAACCCTGATCACCGACATGAAGTCTTTCGTTCACCCACTTTTTTTCCGTGCCTTGAGCTTGAGCAACTCCAAGGACGGCATCCCGAAGTTAGTGCCCCATCTGAAGGAACTTCACGTCTTTTTGGAGCGCGACAAATGGGAGCTTAACGAGGCCGTAGGGGTGGAAACTATGCGTTCAATTGCACGGATGATATCTGCGCGGTGTTCTATGTCGTCCAAGTTGGAGAAGGTTGTGTTTTGGACCAAGGGTCCTGACGAGTGGGAGGCAGGATATTTCAAGTGGAAGGATGCGGAAGTGACGTTGAAGACCGAACTCAAGAAAATACGTGGGTTGGATAGTCGTGTCGTATGTGTGCGGGATCGATTAGACTGGCACAATTGGTGGACGGAGATTTCTGCTATCGAGGAAGATTAGAGGACCTATGATCAAGGTGACGGGTGGATAGGGGCTCAGGTACCTCTGGGGATATTCAATTCACGTGGGAAACTTAAACAGAGCAGTGCACCACAACGCAAAACATGTTTTGTGCTCAAAGGGGCTGTCCCTTGATGATATCTGTCAACCTGATACACGAATTCCCAGAATCTAAAATCCAAGTGCGGTCATTCCGCTGCTGGATTTTCTTCTATTCATGATTGCAGGACTCTTGATTCATCTTTCGTTATGGATTCTGTTAGTAATATGCCTATATTAGCGTCTTCTGGTGAGCGTCTACCTCATAAATGTCCTACGTTCAAGGAGGGAGCGCTGACTGTTGCAGTTTTTCAAGATATATCTATTTGTGTTTTGTGCATTTCGGCCATAAGGGCGCCCAAAATAGTTTCTCATACTTAAGTACAAGGGATGCACCACCATTGTCTCCGTCCCTGTCTTCGTCTCTTCCCCCTTCCTGAGCGCTCTTCAGACAATGAAGTTTTTCGTCCATCCGTCGACCAGACCCATAACTCAGCTGGTTGCAGTCATCATCCCCGTTGCAACCCTAACTTTCGCGTCACTAGCTTCTTCAGCTTCAATTCAAGTGGGGGTTGTTAATGGTTTCTTAGACTCGGAAACGGAGAGCAACGGAATGTGCACTCATACCATCTATCGTGAAGAATGGTCAGTTCCCTGATACTCCTCCTCTCTCGATCCTCACTAAACACGCCATATCTACCCTCATAGGCGGAGTTTGAGTGCGGAACATCGAAAGGAGTACATCCAAGCCATCAAGTGCGCGCACGCGCTACCCAATCAAACGACGTATCAAGGCGTGAGGAGTAGACTGGACGATTTTCAGGCGGTTCATATCCATACTGCACAGGAGGTTCACGATGTGGCACGTATATCATGTGTTGACCCGTCCTTGACGCGACTCTGCAGACTAATAACGATTCTGTATCATTTATCTAGGCGCACTTCTTACCCTGGCACCGACGCTATCTCAGAATGTTCGAAAAGATGTTGCGTGATGAATGTGGTTTTAGAGGAGCTCTTCCGTGAGTGTCGCAGTTATGCATATTCCGGGGTGTAACTGATCCGATACCTTCGCGACTAGATATTGGGACTGGACTCTAGATGGAGACAAGGGAGGCAGAATTCTAGATTCGCCTATTTTCGATGCAGAGGCTGGGTTTGGAGGGGATGGAGTGGAAGGAACTCTCAAGTTAAACTTTACCCAGAAACAAATCGAAGATAACGGGATCGACACCGATGCATATCGCGGGTGTGTGATGGATGGTCCATTTGCGCATCCTGGTTTCCAGTTGCATCTCGGTCCAGGAAAATTGGTGGGCGACCATTGCCTCAGTCGGGGCGTCAACAGCTCGGTTTTGGATAGTTTCAAATCGAGCTTGGTGCAACGGGCGCTGACGAAGCCGAATTATGACCAATTCAGAAGGGCGCTTTCTATGGGGTCGGATGAGCAAGGGCATAAGAACGAGCACACGGCGGGGCACTATGTAATTGGCGGGGAGTTGTCGAATTTGTATTCAAGTCCTGCAGGTACGGGTGTTGTTTATTGGGTTGTCTATGCGTTGCTGAATCTTATTCTTGGATTAGAGCCCATCTTCTTCCTTCATCATGCCAACCTTGATAGGGTATGGTGGAAATGGCAAACATTCGACCCGAAGCGACGCCTCGCCGATATCTCTGGACCCGACTCTCGTGGTCATAATATCTCCCTCAACTATGCACTCCCGTTCGGACAATTCAACGTCACTGCTGTTATCAAGGACGTCATGGACCTTACCCAATACCCACTTTGTTATGATTACCGCTGAAGATCACTCAAAATGTCAAGACACATTATACAGGTGTGATATTCCCCAAAATAACAAATACAAAGATGAAAATGGTATTAACTATATCCATAGATTACTCCTGCGTCCCGAAGAAAGGAAAGGAATTATGGACCGAAGACGCGTCATTTAGGCGTTCTTGTTGAGCTCCTGTTGAGCTTCTCCCTTGTCATGGCGGATGTTGCCTAAAAAGGAGCCTCATAAGAGCGTGAACCTGGCAGGTGTGGAACGCTCTACATACCTTGAACCTCTTGCTGGCGGTCTCCAGTCACGGCCCCAACGATGGCGTCCTTCTTTCCGCCGATGCGGTCAATGGTGCCCTCAGCGTAGCCCTTAGCCTGAGCAGCATTGTACTCGGCTTCACCAGCAGCATGCTCCTCCTTTCCTGACTGTTGCCACGATGTGGCACCAGTGAGGTTGCCGATGGTCTCGACGACGGTGCCTTTCACAGAGTGGAATTGACCAGTGGTCTTGCTGTAAAAATGGACGGTATCAATAAACCATATTCTCCACAAGTAACGAGAATGGGAAATAACTTACTTGGGCTCGCCAGAAACGGTGTTGTTAACGGATGATGATGCCATTTGTGAGTAAAGTGTAGTGGTGGTTGTGGTGTGTGAAGTGTGATTGTGGTGTTTGAATGCACGAGATCGCTGTTTGTTGGGAGAAGAGTGGAGAACTGAGCTCCTTTATATACTCCCAAACCTGCCCTTCGTGGTATATTTTACCTTCTCAGAAGTCGAAGAATGAAATGACAGTGGATGATAATGACGAAGATGACGAGGAAGCCCCATGATGTCATGGCGTTCATGACGCAACAGGATGGATTTAGCGCCAACTCGCTCCTTTTATGGTAATAAGCTCCTAACCTCCTCTGAGCATACGGAAGAGTCCAGCAAAACATTACAAGTGGCCTTTTAGTACCACAGAAGAATTTAGGCAGTATATAAAGGCATGGAATTGCGCAGAAAAATGAATCTATCATCATACAATTTCAGCCAACATGTCCCATATCGCAAACACTACCACTGCCACCAACACTCACGCTAATACCCATGACGCAGCCACCGGCAGCACTGCCGGCACTACTGGCCTAGGATCGTCGACCCATAATACCGGTTTCGGTACATCTCATGGCACTGCTCAGCCCAGGTATGTCATCATTCAATTCAATTCAGTTTCGATCCTCGAAGCAATGGGGGCAGATCGCTGACATGGTCCGTTATAGTAAAACGGCTGGTGCTTTCCACGATGCCAAAGGTACCGTCAAAGAGGGCCTCGGTCGTGCTACCGGAGCACATGCCATGGCTGCTGAGGGAAGACAAGAGAAGATGGTCGCGAAAGAGCAGAAGGGAGCCGCACAGACGCAAGGGTTTGCCCAGGGCACTCATGACCATGTCCAAGGCCAGCATCAAGCCATGAACGGTTCTATTGCTGGTGATAGGGCTCACCGGACTGCAGGTACGTTCCAGTTAGGCTGAAGACCGGGGCTGTGTGCTAACACAGATGTACTAAGACTCGATTTTGTAGGCGAACTTCGAGAAACGAAGGGCCAAGCTGAGCAGCAGTTCAATCGCGGCCATGCTTACTAGATGCCCGTCGAGTTACTCAACAATACTCAACACAACAACTAATATGTACTACTTGATGCCGTGTAATATATCCTTACCTACTTATCTGTGTGCACTATGAATTCAAACACAAGATGGCAAAACGATCTGGATTTACGATTGAAACTGAAGATATTGGATAACACTGGAGCTGAAGCTACTACACGCTATCGTAAAAAGTCTCTTGGTTCATCCTAAAGGACGTCCTAAAATTTACAGTTGTTAAGCGCATGTTTATTAGGAGTTAAAGTTGAGTACCTTTCCGTAGACGAGATTGACAGCAGCTTTCAATTTCGTCATAGAATCCTCGTCGTAAACTTCGACCAGGAGATCGTACTGCCAGATTCGATGAGCGTTCGTTCCCTTGAAGGTTAGTGTCTGTCCAGCAGACTCACAGCATCTCCTTTGTTCAATCGAAGAATATGGTTGAGGTTGAACCAAGCATGAATCTTGGCATCCTCAGACTTTGGCTTGTTGGTGGGTTCTTCAGAAAGGGCCTCATAGGCGCCTTTCGCCGGCGCAACTGGGTACCAATGATTAACATTGGTGACATGCGCAGCTAAGTCTCTGGATTTCCCAAAGCTCGTAGCATATGCCACGAGAAGGTGGTCTCCGTTATTCTTCAGAACAACGAGATGCTTCGCCACGGGTTTGCCGCTCACGATACTAGAAACGAAAGGGGTAGCATTAACGATGACTCCTTGAGAGCATATCAAAGAAAGGACGTACTCTTTTGTGACAGTAGACCAGTCCGACTTTTTGGCGGGTAGTATATAACCGTCAGCTGGTATTTGGACCTTTGCCCAGAGGCGTTGGCCAACAACGATCTTTGCGAATGCGTCTTCAGACATCGTCAGGTAGTAGAGTTAAACAGTCAAAAAGTGATGAAAGTCTAAGAGCAGTTTACGTCCTTTTTATAAGAGCCTTTTCTCAAATTTAGATTTTGAAGCAAGGATTGACTTTTGGTGATTTGTGTAAATTTACTGGTCATTCGTCCAAAGGAGTGTAGAGCGGTTGACATGGAAGTATCATGCAGGACATTTCCTCCCCAGAGTCACTGTATTGGTGAGAGACACTGTCAGATAGATTCATTCTAGTGGCGGCAGCTCAGTCAATTCAAGCAGCATAGTTTAAAGAGCAAAACCGCGCTGATGATCGGAAGAGACAAGAGACCAGAGGCAAAACAGGGGCTGTGAGAATGTTTGACCACCGTGGGAAAGAAGCCTACCTCCCAAACCCGCCCAACATGCCTCCTTCAGACAACGTTCAAAGTCTTCTGACTCTCATTTGAACAGATTTTTTTCATCACATCTGCCATCGCGAACGCGAATGACAATTTTCCCGAAATTTCTATTGACTTGGGCGCGATCAAACCTGTCATCAAATAGAACGGCTTACAGTTTCTCATCTAAAGCTGTGTGATAGGGATCCAGCTCTTTGAGAGTGGCACCTATCTATGATCTTAACACCTATGGTCTCTCAAAAAATCATCTGTTTAAAACTTGGAAAGCTTATAGGGTCTGGGGCATTTGTACGTCTTATCATACTTGATTTTGAGAAGAGAATTTTATGGCATTGTACCTCCATTTTAGAGCCATGTTTTTTCAGCGAGTGAAGCAACAACTAACGAGGTGTATGCTGTCAAGAAGTCGCGAGCGTCTTTGAAGCTGAAGCGACCTTTGCTCGCCTACGAAGCACGTGTGCTAAAATTGTTGGAAGGCCATCCAGCGATTCCTAAGGTCATAGGATATAAACGCGTAGAACATTTCGAGTACCTGGCTTTGGAGAATCTTGGACTCCCTCTCAACGACGAGCAAACTCAACTGAGTGTCAAAGATACTGCCAACATAGCACGGCAAATGGTATGTGTTCCACTTATGAACTTCACCTTTCACCGGTTCTCAGTCCCAGCACAGCTCTCCGCACTAAAATACATCCATGAGCGTAAAATCGTCCATCGTGATATCAAGCCGGGAAATATTCTTGCGCATCGTGACCGGGATCTATCTCGAGTTTGCCTCATTGACTTTGGCCTTGCGCGCCCCTGTATCACAGGAACACCCAAAGTAATTGATCTGGCGAAGGACCAGACGAATGTTGTTGGCACGCTTGCTTACGCCAGCTTAAACGCGTACAAGGGGATTGGTATGGTCCATCTAGGCGTACATAACTTGACTTTGGCTTATATCATTTTAGATCTTAACCCTCGCGATGATTTACAATCCCTGGCATACGTACTTCTCTCCCTCCTTCGAGGATCGCTACCGTGGCATAGCCTCTGTAACGCTGGTACGGCAATTGGTCGTCTCCTACAAATTCGGCGCAAAATGGAGGCTTGGACTGGTACAAGGTTGGCCGAAGGATATCCACCTGTGTTTGGAGAGCTATTGGACTACGCACGACAACTAGAATTCAATGGGACCATCGACTACGACAGGTTCATAGATTCATTTCAGTCTTTGGAAGACAGTGCACCCTCCCCTGACGCTGCCAGGACTAAACTTTTGCAAGCAAGTGATAGACCTGTCCCAGTCTGTCCGGTAGAAAAGGGCCAGCTCGTTTTACTTCAACTCGATATTCCTGCTTCCGTAGAGGGCTATACGGTTCGCCAGGACAATACTACTTACAGAAGCAACCCATCGTTCTCGGGCAAGGAATGGACCGCTCCGGCTCGGCCAGCAATCATACTGTCAACCGACGTTGATTACTTGTCTCGACGTGTCATCAAAGCCATTCCATTGAGCATCGACATACACTCCGAACAGCTGGAACATACTTCTTTGGCCAAACTCGGTATAGATGATCCTGTTCTTGGAAACCTAGACTGTTATGCATTTCCTCGGACGATGGAATTTTCCTGTTCTCTTCAACAGGTGTGCTCATCCCCTTCTACTTTTCCATCGTGTCTAATCTATGTTTTTTCATCTTCTACAGGCTCCCGTCATCTCACAATGGAAGATATCGCCAGAAGCCGCAGATAAACTGTCTTCTCAATACGATCGACTTCCTGTGACTTTCAACTGGAACGAAACCAAAGACCCCAACCCAGACACTCGATATGATGTTCGAATGCGGTATCAGTCGACCAGGTTCTACGCCAACATCGCACCCCTCAATGCATCTATTCTCAACGAATCTCATCTGCATGGTATCCCAATAGAATGGGGCGGGAAACGCGGTTGGTTTGATGAGTGCGCCAAAGTTGCACGACGGAGGGGTTGGGAGGAAGGCGAGGATTGGACGGGATTCCCTGAGCGGACTGATATGAAGGAAGAGTTGGAAACCAGCTATCGTGAGCTCGATGTTTCGTTTTGGACGTTCCATCAGCAGGAGAGGGATCTCGAGCAGAGCTTGCCAGATGAGGAGAACATTCAAGTTCCAGAGATTGACGAAATCGTGGAGTAGAGCGGTGGGACTGTGTGGTAATTAATTCTGTCATACGACATAATTCATAGGTATTTCTTTGTGCATTCATTCTTGGTGGTTGCCAGTTGCAATTGCCAGCCTTTGGTGCAGGTGCAACAAGCATGATCACAACAACCCAGTGTCCGGATTAAGAAACAAGTCTTCAGGAATAAAAATTAGCAAGTGGGTGAATCAATTGACTGCGCTGTAGATGGTACCTGACATAGGCAACACCAGGCAACACCCCGTTGAGAATGTTGATCAGGGTCCTGGCGCCAAGTACAACTCCCCCTTCCCGTGAAAATGCAATTAATGCCAAGTACCAATCTCCAGAACTTTCACGACTCAGACCTTGATCGAACTCCCAATGAAAACGACTCAAAAACCCTTCCTAGATGCTTTAATAATTCAAAGCTGCGCTTATGTTAGACGCCTGCAGTCAAATCATCATAAGCACGTCGTTCATAGTGCAATTCACATCGCTTGTCAGGTCCTTGTCAGGTCCTCACCAGGAACGACAAGATATGCCGAGGCTTGCTAAGGAAATTTCTTTCAAACTGACAATCGAATGGGGGTTTTAGTTCATATAAAACCCTACTTCAACTCCCTTTTTTCCCTACTCAATTGCTTAACCATTTGAGACCCCTTCGTCGCAACTTCACTCGTTACTACACCACAAGGCCGCTACAATAATGCAGTTCACTTCGATCCTCGTATCCTTTGCCGTGCTTATGGCTTCATTGCATGCCGCGGTCGCAGTCCCTGTTGCAAATGCTGAACCAGTAGCCGAGGTCTGTCCTCTTTGATAGTCACAATTATGCTCCGCCCAAGCTCATCGTATCATCCTTCTTAAGCTGGCAGAAAGATCATGCACCAGACCTGGTACTCCCTGTTGGTAACCAGCATGCATAGACAATAGGTAGGTATGTATACCAACGACTCGCGTTTGTTTATGACTCTGATCTCGTCGTAGTCTAGACTACACATTTGGCGACGGCACCTCAACAAGTTCTCATTCCACCTGCTCTGGCTACACTTCGTCCACTATTATTCATCATTAACTGGCGGTCATTGACGAATCTATTACATTTCTCGTTAAACTGGGTGCTTGAGCGCCTCGGCCTTTATGTGTGCATTTATTGCTGGTGTCATCCCGCTGAAGACTTAGTGTGATTTGCCGTTTTACCTACAATTCAACTCTCAAGCGCCTCAGGTTCATCACTAGGCCTTCGAAAATCTTCAGAATTTGTCTAGCGATGTTTTATATCCAGTGACCAGCAAGTTCGTGAAAAAATTTACATGGGTCAGGAATATCATGTCCCAGGGACCTTAAGTCGATGCGATGTCAGAAAAAATCCGTATACTGCAGGGTATCAAACATTTCTTTCCATGTCGTGCGTGAGAGGTTTCGTTGAATCCAACACATTGCCAAACTGGTCATTGATCACGAAATGTTGGCGCTATCGATCACCCGCATCGTCGTCCGACGGACACCGATATGCAAACTACATGATATTTCATTTTCATCTAAAACCACCATGAGCGCCAGTCAACCAAAGATTCTCGTCGCCGTCGTCGGCGTTGGACTCGTAGGGTCAGAGCTAATCAACCAGCTTTTGTCCATCCCGAAGCAGGTTACGCCTTTCAAATTGATCTCGCTCACTTCGTCCAAGCGTACTCTGTTTGCTGGAAAGGAGAACCCCATTCAATCTGCTACGCAATGGAAGGATGATCTGGCCGCATCCTCGAGTCCCGCTGATCTCAAGGAACTGACAACCAAACTCGTGGATCTGGTTGGTCGGAAGGAACGTGTTGCTTTAGTGGACAACACTTCATCGGAGGAGGTTGCCGCACTTTATCCCACATGGTTGAAGTCTGGGATCAACGTTGTGACTCCTAACAAAAAGGCATTCTCAGGTGAAAAGGCACTCTTTGATGCGATTCTAGAGGCAAGTCGTGAAAGCGGGGCCAAGTTCCTAAATGAGGCTACCGTGGGCGCTGGTTTGCCCGTCATTGCACCTCTGAAGGAACTCGTTGCTACTGGTGATAAGGTGTGTGTATTCCGCTGCATGATCGCCCTGTTCGCATTGTTCTGATATTATTGTCCTTAGATAAAAAAGATCGAGGGCGTGTTTTCGGGCACCATGAGTTACATCTTCAACAACTTCTCCACAGGGTCACCAGACGGACCCACATTCTCCTCTGTTGTAGCTATAGCAAAGGAGAAAGGTTACACAGTGAGTCCTTACACGTCCAACATGCTCTGAGTAGCTGACAGAGTTTTTTTGTGGGCAATAGGAACCCCATCCAGCTGATGATCTGAACGGATTCGATGTCGCTCGTAAATTAACTATTCTTTCAAGACTCATTTCCTCCGTACCCTCCGGAGTGCCCTCCACCCTTCCTGCGCTTCAATCCTTTGCATCAGTAGAAACTGCTTCGTTGATCCCAGCCCCTCTTGAGGGCATCCCCACTGGGGACGAATTTATCAGTCGTCTTCCAGAATTCGACGAACAATTCGCCAAACTCCGCACAGACGCTAGTCAGGAAAACAAAGTCCTCCGATTTGTCGGTGTTGTAGACGTCGAGAATGGTCGAGTTAAAGCGGGGCTCGAAAAGTAAACATTCTTTTGTTTACACTTCGGATCGAGATGCGTTTTCTGATTATGTTTTTAATACAGGTATCCAGTCGATCACCCTTTCGCCACGTCGTTGGGTGGCTCGGACAACATCATCCTCTTCCACACGGAGAGGTATAGTCCCCGGCCGTTGATCGTGCAGGGATCAGGAGCTGGCGCTGCTGTTACTGCGATGGGCGTACTAGGTGACCTGCTGAAGCTCGCGTAACGTCAAAATCGAGGATGATCGCAGGGTCTTTACATCTCAGCCAACCTGTTTTCTGAAAACAAAATTGTACAAATAGAATATGGCACACTTCTCATACACCCGCGACAATCGGTGACATCACGCCTCCTGTCCTCAAGGCCTCACCCCACATACAACTGTGGAACACCCACAATCATCGCATTTCGTTGATTCACCCACTAATGCCACCCGTTGGCACATAGCTGAGTCTCCGAAGCGAATCAACGTTGCAACTCCGCCAAACCCAATTGTGTTGTGATTCTTAATTCTGACACCGTCCAGATTTGGGCAGCCGAGCCTCAGCTGGGGTTGCGATTTTCGTCGTACTTCAACGGTTTTCGTTTGTTCAGTCAGTTATCGCTGAAGAAATGCCCATTTTGGCTTTTTACACCCAATGGACTTTTTATGACGTCTTTCTTCAGGTAGGTGATTAGTTTAAGGTGAGCGTTACACGACGATCTTTGGGGAATAGAAATGTCCGACGGTCCAGGATGTTTATTAGCCTGCAGACATCTCACCCACAAAGCTTCAACCTGCCCTGTCGCTGTGCAAAACAGACAATATACATTCTTTTTACAGACACACAATCACACAAATGAATTAATTTTCTAACAGATTGGCTCCTTTCGTTTCGTTGGCTCACTGAGATCTGCTTGCCTTTAAGAAGAGACCACAATTTTTCAATCCCGCATCACCTAGCTTCAACTTTCGCTATGGCTAGCCAGCCGTATGAATTCACTTCCTCGACTACACCCTACTTTACAAATGACAGCTTGCCTCCCAGCTCCAGCTACATAGACACGTCAAAGCCGGAACACCATGGCACAACTGGACTGTCTGACAAGCCTATGCATCGGAATACCACCGCGTCGGGGAAGAGTGCCTATACGGTTCCATATAAACTGACGATGCTTGAGCGGTAGGTCGCCTTGCCTTTAGGGTTACGTGCAACGTTTGAGCCTGTTTGCCTTACCAGATATACGAGCGATATCTATGTCGTCCCTGTCATAGTTCTGGGGATCCATACACTCCTCTTGATATTTTCGTGGTCATTTTACGCTTCAGTGATGAAGCAACCAAAGGCTTTGAACCCGACACTGGCAGTCATAGCACATGCGTGCCCACAATCAGTGACTTACATCACCACTATGATTTGTTCTATGATCAATCTGACTGCTATAACGTGTGTATTTTTTCCCCTCATAAAGGCTATTCCGCATTGACGGGTAAACTCTTGCAGCCTATACCAAAGGTCCATCCGGTACTCTATATCTCGATTTTTATCGGGACGGGCCTCTCTTTATGCCCTCGCAGCATCAAATCGCCTCGCTCAGATGCAGATAATCGACAACTTCAAGCGCCCGGCATGGACAATCGCCGCTCTTCTAGCGATTTTGGCGAATATGGGCCAAATAGCCGGGTACAACGATTTCTTCTCTTCTGGAAAACGTACTAAGGTACCTGCTTAGATATACCACCCTGTTGCAACCAAAGCGAATCGAAATCAAATTTGACATCACGGGCTTCGAGCTCGACTTGCGAAGCGCCGATTTCCAAACCTTGATGGAGTCGAATGCGCAATTATTTACGCCCAGTACGTCGTTATTCACTCCAGGCTTGTAATGCATGACTCATAATGCTTCCAAGGCCTGTTCGAGAGGGTTTTGCCACTTGCCGACAGCACAGGCAGCACGGCCGTCAGCACTCGCTTTTACCTGCCTAGTATCTTTAACTTTAATCAGTTCTCATACTTCAACTCGACAAGTGCGTATCCGACTAATCAGCTATCTGGAACGTATCTAATTCATCCTTTAGAGGGTATTCTTCCTATCGCAACTCAAAGGGTGGACAGCAACATTCGGTCTGCTAGAGGAAACACTCTCCCCATTAATACCGTCGTGCACCAGACACAAAAGACCCCAGCTGGGTTTCCGGTGAGTTTTATGATGACGCAGCAAGGATTCACCGGGGACGTCAAGTGCGAGAAACGGGACCTCAATAGCACAACGAGCCCAAGCGTCAATGTCGCTTCGATACAAGATGATTTGTTCGGTGTGCCTGCTACCCTCGCTCGTCTCGAGGTTCTGTGTCCTGGTCAGACTGCACGAAAGTTTAGTCGTGAGTTTTTCTGGGGTTTTATTTCCTACCATGTGCTCGCATTAATTATCTATTAGCGTCCGTTTTGACTTCGAACAACATCGATGCCCTGTTTGCACTATCTTGCGGAGCTACCGAGAACGGGCGAAGGCGGTGGGGTAAGATACATACACTTTGAGTTTTTCATCAGTTCGAGTGAAGCTGACGCTTCGAAATGGTAGATTTGATTTTAATGGGGTCGGGAAGGTATTCCATCATCGGCACAACCGTCTGCAGTATTTTCCCCGAAATACATACTCTGGACGTGGAATATAGCAATGATGCCAAACTTCTCAACGCGACTTTCCCCAATGTCGTCAATGCTTCGGAACCCTGGAATAGACAAGATGCGCCTTGGCTTGGCGACTTTGCAATCGACGTCTTCCGTCGCGGTCTACAGGTCGATCAGACTACGACTGGAAACGCCATGGGAGACGCAGTGATGTCATTTTTAACTGACTTACCAGATGAGCCAGATGTCCTTAATCAGGTCTTGGTACGTCTGTCGTCCCCAACCCTTGTGTTTATTTATTGAACGTACATTGAAACAGGCGGAGTACCTTCGAGCCGTTTTGGAGTTCAGTGTCACCGTGCTTCGTACAGTATACACCCAAGAAAACAACGGCCTATTCCCCGGTGGCGCGAGCGTTATTCCCCCAAGCATGCGCGCCATCACCAACGGCACATACTACGCTTCGACTCTCGGCTGGAATGTCGATCAAGATGCAGCAGTTGGTATTCTGCTGGCGCCAACTGCGATTTCGCTTGCTGCAATCGCCATCGTAGTATTCACGCTTCTATCGAGGCACAAAGAGGGTCATGGGCGGCAAGAACACGAGTGCAACTACCATTTTGATCCCACTGATATTTTGCATGTCATATCTGCTGCTTCGGCTGGGGGATTGAACACGCCTTTCCCGCCATTCCATGAGGATCATGTTGCCCATGCGAAAGGCGTCGTTGTTACGCTCAAGCCCGTCCAGGGAGGCAGGCCTGGCTTCATTAATTGCGACAAAAATATGAGCGCGTAAAACCGCCTTGTATAAGGTTTCCTTTATACCCATATAACCTGCGATTTACCTCGTAGCTCGCTTGAGATACCCTTTTTCACTCACCATGCACATTCACACATCGAATATATGATCGTTTTAGCATGTACAAGTCCGTTTCTTTGAAGTTTAGGCAACGTAAAAAAAAGACAGCTAAGGCGGGCAAGTGTGAATTGAACCTATCGACGAGCCCGCATCACGGGCTGGCTAACACGGCTTCGTGCTTCTGCCGACCCGTTGTCCTGAAATCAGTATTGTCGTGGTCAGACTACGAAAAACTACTGAATTGCACATCTAAACGATTGTATAATACCTATTGTGACAAGTCATAAATGTATTACAGAGGATCCACCAGAATTCTGCCAATTAACTCTATATATGTGGAACGACACCGTTTACCCCTAAGTAACAGTACAAGATCTTTGAATATCGACCTCACTCATGCCAATCCCGAGGTGACACCACAAACTCCCATTTTACTTCATCTCCTACCCTCGTAAACACAACGTCGCGGGTGAAGTTGTCCTGTATCAATACACGAATTCGTTTGAGGGTGGGGCATTGCTGCAGGAGGTGGTTGACGGCTTCATGAGGTTTTCTGTCCACTCCTGCATGTATGACGGACCAGAATGTTGAGCTTTTGATGGTCTTTAAGTTCCTGAATTTGGACAAGCACTCAATATAGTCGTCCTATATGAAGGATAGACGTTAGACCCATAAAAAGAGCTGTGTTACATTACTCACCAATGTATAATCGTCCATGTTAACACTTGAAATGCCAAACCCTTCCAACGCAAGCGTTTCAAGCCCCGGAAACAACACCGCAATTCTATGCAGGTTCTCGAGTCTCTCAAACCTCCACGTCCAGATCTCGCGAAGTGACTCTTTGATAGCCATCCTTCCTAGGAGCTGCATCGTCCGATGACCAAGGCTGATCTGACCTATTTTTTCCATCGTTCGTGCTTGCGAACCAGTGAGAGTAGTGTCATCAAGGAGACGTGTAACAATGTTGTGAGTGCTTTCTACTTTTCGGAGGTTGGGGAGGATGCCTCGCGGAGGCTCGAGACGCTGATCCATGGGGTACCAAACGAGGTCGGTAATTGTTGGATGACGTTGGAGGAATTCAAGGATGACGCGGTCTGTTTCCATCTGGTGGCCACCAGAAGAGGCGTATCGCAGCACTTCAGTGATCACTATTCTTTCGAGGGCTGGAAAATCAAGCTCTGAAAATACGCGGCGCGGAGCACGACAACTTATGCAGAGTTGCTATTAATGTGCCAATGAGCTGAGATCAAATCATGGAGAGATGGTGTGCGTACTTGGAGGGATTTCAGTCCATTTAACAAGTCAACGAATTTAGACTCGAGTTCATCTGGTAGTCTGACCCACACCGCACCATCCAAGGAGAGCCCAGTAAGATTTTTGAAATCCCAGATCTGTAACAAAGTCGTCAATTGGTGAATTTATCATCAAACTTTTAGGCTTACAGAGGACGACACATCCAGTGATGTGGGGACGGAAGCTAGGGCCAAATGTCGCAAGTTGTAACAATGCTTTAAACCTTCCAATGCCTCTGAAGATCTCTCATAACCACGCGCGTTTGAAGGTTGAGTCCACAAGAAGGATTCTACCAGGGAAAGCGAACGAATGGCCTCAACAATCGCATCGTCCATCTCCGAATCTGTTCGGGGTTGTTGAACAATGGCTGATGAGTGCAGGGTATCTAACACCCCAGATTCTTCCGCGATGCGCATAAGCCGAACATTTTGCGCTAGATCTCTGCGTGTTGCGAGCTCCTTCCAAAGTGTTGGGTTATCTAGACGAGTGCGGATGATCCGGTATTTGATGTGGTTGGGTATTATGAGTGAACACCAAAGTTTGCTGCACAACGCGAGCTGGAGAAGGTCTGATGGCGAATAGATGAAAGAAATGATTTTGTCCTTTAGTTCTATGGACAGAGATTCCAGCGAAGTATCGTCATTGGACACTATTGGAAACATCATGATCAGATAGGTCAGATTATGGTTTAATAGTAAACATTAAGAGTCAAGTACGCACTTATATACGGTAAAAGCTCAACTGGCTACGCTGAACTACGCAGAGGCGCACAGTCCTATTCGTAGTTTCAAGTCAAGTTCCAAGGATAGCAATCAGTCTGACCCTGAGATCGCGTTGCGGTCACTTGTTCATGTCCCGCATACCCGTCATGCAACATTTTTTTGCACAGCTCATAGCCATCGGATGAGTGAAAAGACAGCGTTCAAGGCATTTCGCCGATACCTGACACATAAAATGTCAGAAACCTGAAGAATGTACAAGTTGAAGAGAAAGGGCATTTTTCATATTTTACTCTCGACGCGACCGTGACAATAATTGACTTTGAATTTGTTTGGCGCCCTGACGCAGCTCAGTTCCGGACCACCACTTGCCTCTAAATAAAAACTTCAGATTTTCTCGCTGTGAAGCTCAGACCGCGAGGCTTGATATAAACACAATCAACTACTGGCAGTTTCCATCTTGCGGCCCTTCAAACCTATGCGGAACATACATACATGCACCAAAATATCAAGGGCAACACCTGGTTGAGACCTGGACACTAGTACCAATGTCAAATAACCTCCTTACCCAGAAGTACAAAAGCTCGGAGCCATTACACTCTCACGAGTGGGTGCGTGGGTCCAAGTCGGGAGAGGCGAAAGCGCTTCATTTACCTCTCTTGATGCTCCTTCCTATGGATCATGGATGTACAGGGCAGTCACTCATGCTATAATTCGGAATCTATGGTTGCTGCCTTTTGCTCTCTATGCTGGTCTCCTGGAAATTGTTATTCAATATCCAGGTCATAGGCATCTCTGGTCTTATGACGGATTACGCCCCACCCTCGATTTTATCTCTGGCTGTCAGAACTGCGGGTGTCAAAACATCAAAACTGTCCCCACAGTTTCGATTCTATTTCGAAGAATTACTCACACGAACATCGGAGTAATAATTTAGACGTCTTTTGGACGAATTATAACTTTTGGTGCACTGGGAGAAACCCGGTGCTTCCGATTAATCATTATGGACTGGCAACCATTATTTTACCAGATTAGGGTGTTCATGTCAAGAACGTGAACGGCAGGGAAATGGAGTTTCTGAAGTGCTGCAAGTTACGTGCTACCCTGTTTCAAATTGACTTATGCCTGGCATGAAACCAATCCCACAAGCTGTGTAAATAGTCAACAGGAGTTTTCATTCTTCTTTTATTCACCCCGAGCCCCAGCGGACTGACTGTCTAAGCTGAAATATACCCTGTGCATTGCCTGCATCAGTGCCTTTGAATTTTCAGTCGTTTCTCCCTTCTTAACCCATTTCTTCACTCTTACCCTTCTGCAATGAGCAGAAACAACCATTTCCAACCCCAGAGCCCCACAGCGACGCGTCTGGTCCCAGGTGGTAGTCGTTCCAAACCACCTGCTGTTCGACCATTGCAAAAAGCTCCAGAGAGAGTCGGACGAGATGATCAGTCATCGGCTTCTAATCCTGTGCGTTATGATGCTGCTCAAACTCCCTTCAACGATCAAATGTCTAACCAGGCTCTCCCCATATTTTCCAGTCGTCTCTGGCCAAAAAGGTGCACTTGGATCCTTGCACAAGTTGAATCGCATTCTGATAGCCATTAGTACGCCTTGCCCACATCTCCAGCAGAGTGGGGCATGCCATTGCTCATGAGCCACCCAGAACCGGACGACTTCCTCCATAATCCTGACCCGAGGCAGGGTCGAAAGCTGGACAAAGGAGGAACGATTTTCACATTCCGTGGTTTGGCAAACGTAGGGTGTCTGCTCATTATCGGCCTAGGGTTTCTAATGCTATTGTACATCCTTCCAAGTTTGAAATCATGGGTTCCGTCGAGTCTAAAAATACCCCCGTTTTTTTAGCGCTGGTGCGTTGTTCATTTCTCACAATGTGCTTGCGTTAGCCGACACGGCCGACTGGATTTCCAGGGTATCCCATGCTCACCTACTTCACTCAAAAGGAGCAGTCATTTAAGGGTGGGTTTAATCTAGGCGGTATTAATGCCACTGGACAAGTCCCTGTCATTCCGGGGAACTTTGGATTGATAGACAAGGACACACCAGAGGAGGCGTACACCTACCGCTCGTACGAAGGCGATGACGAAATGATCCTTGTGTTTTCCGATGAATTTAACCAAGATGGCCGCAGCTTTTACCCCGGGGATGACCCCTATTGGGAAGGAGTCGACTTACACTATTGGGGAACGGTGAGCGCCTCACGAGCGCTTTGATATTTTCATGAGAGCTGACCACTTTCTGTCGTCTACAGGTTGATCAGGAATGGTATGACCCTGGTCAAGGTACGTGATTTAGTCGTTTATTTTTTGCACCGACGATGCTGAACCGGAGTTGGCTCTTAGTGACCACCGGTGGGGGTGCCCTGAGGATCAAGATGGAAGAGTTCGAGGATATGTCTTTGAATCATAATCTAAAGTATAGGTCTGGTATGGTGAGTTTGAGCACGGAATGTCTATAATAAGGCGTACTCATTATGATTGTGTCGATTCTAGATTCAAACATGGTAGCTCACCAAAGCTCCGTCGAATGGAAAGGGTTTCTGATAGGTTTCTAGGAATAAATTCTGTTTCACTGGTGGATTGATTGTTGGTAAGCGAATAGGCATGAATCTTTGCGTCTAAGAGATTGTAATAGCCAACGTCATGCTTCTCGGATCTGATCGGGTTAGTGGCTTGTGGCCAGCAGTGTAACTCGTTGGTCCTGCCACACTGGATGCGAGAAGCCTACTGACCGTTGCTTGCAATACAGTTGGACTATGGGTAATCTGGGTCGTGCTGGCTTTGGTGCCTCTGTGGAAGGAATGGTGCGCCTGTTCATTTCGTGCAGTTATTCCGTTTCTCATACTATTATAGTGGCCATACAGCTACGACGAGTGTGATGTTGGCACTTTGCCGAACCAGACATATCCTGGCACCAGACTACCAGTAGCAGCAGTCACAGGGGGCGATGGATACGCTCATGGAGCTTTAGTAAGGGTTTCGTCGTTTGCTTCACAGCGAGTGACTTATCGTCGAACGCCGTTTCTCGTAGTCTTACCTTCCTGGTCAAAGACTGTGTAAGACTCATTCCTACATTGTGCACACTGTACTCAGATTCATTGCTTTTACCAGCGGCTTGCACATGTCCTGGAGAGTCGCACCCTGGTCCAGTCCGCCGTGACGGGAGCTACGTCGGTCGATCAGCACCGGAAATCGATGTCTTGGAAGCCACTGTCGGCAAGGGAGTTGGACATGTATCATTATCCGCTCAATTCGCTCCGTTCAACGTACGCAACCTGTTGTTGCCTTGGTGGTTTCCCAGGCTTATACATTTCATCAACACTAGGTCGGTTACAGCTTTATAGTCAACAATGATACAGCTGTCTTTTACGACCCAGACCGTACCGTTCTAAACCCTTACCAAGGAGGTATGTATTGATTGTCGAATACGGTAGGCACTTCTGATGTGTATTTTATCAGGGCGTTATCAACAGACGACATCTGGTCTCGGGTTGACAAATCCTAATTGCTATGAACTTACAGGAGGCTGCTATGCTCTTTACGGCTTCGAGTATCGTCCAGGGTGAGGGATTCTGAAAGCACAGCGATTCGAACAGATTGATACAATGACCTTATTTAGATTTGATGATGCATATATCACTTGGATCAACGAAGTTCGCGCATGGACGCTCTATTCCGGTGGTCTCGCCCCTGACCCTGCTGTCGAAATCCAAAGACGTTTGATTCCTCAAGAACCCATGGTACACTTGCGATCTCCACATTTTTTTAGTATTCAGGCGACACATAAGCTAATCTATGCCATTCTAGTACATTATCACCAATATGGGTATCTCCCCGGGTTTCGGTACCATTGACACTGAGAATCTGGAATTCCCGACCTACATGTCTGTTGATTATATCCGTGTATACCAACGTAAGGATGCCGTCAATATTGGCTGTGATCCAAAAGAGTTCCCTACGGCCAAGTACATCGAGACGTGCGTGTCTGAGTCTATTGCGCCATGCTTGGAGTTTGCTGCTAACCTGCAATTTATCACGTACCAGATACAAGGAGGCTTACAAAAATCCTAATTTGACGGTCTGGGCAGACTACAAGCAACCCTGGCCAAAGAACAGACTCATGCCCGGTGGTTGTGGTTAAATCCAGTTGAAGCTATTTGCTTCGACCCGTTTGCTGCGTTCGAGGATCTGGATTCTGATGTTGTTTAATCGTACTTATCAGCTTCTTTTCGTATTTCTGTTGTTGTCGATATTGTACTTTTGTATTCGCACTGTCGTTACTTGTTTTTATGATTCCAGAACTGTAGTTACGAGGCTGTTTGAGGTATCTGGCTCCGAGCGGGAAGCACGTTGGTTCTGATGGTCAATGTGACATTTCGTCGGTCTGACCGGTACCACGAGGGATTAATCATTCGAATCTCGATACCAAAGGGTGAAATCCTTGTATCCTATGGGAAGATATACATGTCAAGCTCCGGTTCAATGGAGCTAAAGGCTTCGGATCTATTTGAAAGGACAGTGATTTGCCGTCTGACAGTGGGCGCCTAAAGTTACGAAGCCTTCGGGTAACGGTGATGTCAATTGACCTTTGTAGCATGTCAAATTAAACTTCAATGACGCTTAGAGAGAGATAAGTTAAGCTCATGCGGATATCTAGAGCTTGAGATTCGCTCCGCCATCCGCGTCATCCTGTTTTTGTCGGACTTGTTCTTGAAGATTGCGTTTTATATAAACACGCAGATACGTAGACGGTTTGAGCGACCCAAGTCCAGCTTAATTAGCCCCCAACGCCCTCTTTCATCCCAATACTACGCCATATCCCACGTTTACCAATGCTCTACAGGTTTTCTACATTGGCGAATGCCAGTGTTCGAACCCTTGCAACTACCACAAGAGCAAGCATCAATCACGATGGCCAGGAAGAACAGCCAGCTGCCCCGCCACAAACATCAGTTTTTCCTACCAGGAAAGCAGTGAAGAAGATGATCACAAATAATCAAGACGATATCAGGGTCTTTACCGATGGATCCAGGCTTCGAGAAGGGATCGGGGCTGCTGCTGTTTCCCTTCAGGGCAATGGTAAGACGCCTATAAGCACTGCCCAGGTCTTTTTACCAGGAGAAGAACTATCCTGCAACGATGCCGAATGCGTCGGACTTCTACTAGGACTATATTTGCTACGGATTGAAAAGTCTCCCTTCACAACTGCTTCGATCTATGGAGATAATTTGTCTTCAATCAGGTTTCTGGAAGTTGGAGGCAAACAGTCTACGTTAAAGCGGATGTGGGGACAACACATGGAGGCTTGTATCCGCATGCTTCAATGCACCCACCCAAATCTACAGCTATCGTTTACATGGATTCCAGGACATCGCGGAATTGAAGGAAATGTGTTGGCAAATCGGTTGGCACGACAAGCCTCGAAAGGGCGTCTGAATAACGTCCTCGTCGAAGGGCATGCTCGGCAAGATTTTGTGCATGTCAAAGGTAGCGTGCACTTTTTATTGACTGTGCTATGCGGTATGAGCTGAACCTCCCTGCTAGATTTAAACTCTTTTTTCAAGGCTTTAGGACTTTGTCGCAATGCTAAAAATAGGATAGGAGGATGATTGTGGGGAAACCCTGTATTTATGGCTGTTGTTGTTGCTACTACATCGTCGATCACACCCGAAGCGCTTCCTCCACTTTCTTTCTTACCACACCATGTTCTAACGTTGATCCTATTATTATTTTGAATTCTTTGCAGATTTTCCTTGAACTTTTTGAGGTGGGTTCCTGGGCAGCTGGGCTCATCCGTCGTGAGCTTTTCTGACTGCCATCCGGACTTGGCGTGGGCTTGGCATTGATTGGTGTCAGACTGTCAGTGTGGACCATCAAACTATCCTCCTCAATTGGTTTTTGCGCTGGCATTGCCTTGCTGGATATAGCATTGTTCGAAGCAAGAATACTGGAACTAATGGTCTTTACAGTGAATAATAAGACTCTTACTCGGTGTATATGAAAGACCGAAATGATTCTACATTGTATGTAGCCCGGTCAATGGTAACCAGCTTTATGTTACCAAGCTGTGACGTTTGTGCCAAGAACGGAGGTAACAGGGCGGCGGGATTTTTGAACATTTATTCCCCTGTTTGATTGTTGTTTGGGACAAAATCAGTCACAAGCGGTTTCCTTTGTTGACGGGACTTTTCATTCGCCTTCATCGCTTTCGTTTTCTGCCTGGTTGAGCTCCACTGTAATACCCTTTGTTTTGCTCCAGTTATTTCATCACTCTTTTCAAACCACTGTCGCTTTCGCGCCTAGGCG
This sequence comes from Panaeolus papilionaceus, assembly GCA_015501605.1. Lineage (NCBI taxonomy): Eukaryota > Fungi > Basidiomycota > Agaricomycetes > Agaricales > Panaeolus > Panaeolus papilionaceus. The sequence continues at coordinate 1,638,267 of JADNRZ010000005.1, read as the reverse complement.
CAGCTTGACTTATCGTTCTATTATTACTTTCAACTTATAATGAACAGAAACCACCCTTTCCAAGCTCAGAACTCCTCAGCAACCAGCTTGCTTCCAACTCACGGTCGTCCTACACCTCCTTCCGCTGGACCATCAAGAATACCTCAAGATAAACCTGGACGAGATGACAGGTCATCTTCCTCTCATCCTGTGCGTCACATGTGTTTATTTTTACCTACAACATCTAACCGTATCCTCATGTAGCCCTCATTGGCAGAGAAGGTACTTAGACCTCTCACATGTTGCACTCATCTACGTTCTAATGGGTCATTAGTATGCCCTACCACCCTCGCCGGCGCAATGGGGAATGCCCTTGCTAATGAGCAATCCTGAACCTGACGACTTCCTCCACAATCCTGACCCGAGACGAGATAGAAAGAGCGACACAGGAGGAACTATTTTTACATGTCGTGGTTTGGGAAACTTGGGATGTCTGGCTATCATCGCCCTTGGATTCCTAATGTTATTGTATGTCCTTCTCACTATGGCCCGAGCAATCTCGTTGAGACTTAAAAAATCACGTCTTTTTATAGCGCTGGTGCGTTCAAAGCGTCTCGCAAACTGTTCCCGTCTCTTAACCTGATGAATCTACTTCTAGGATACCCCATGCTCAGTCATTTCACCGAAACAAAACAGTCTTTCAAGGGAGGGTTTAATCTAGGCGGTATCAATGCTACCGGTCAAATCCCCGACCTTCCAGGAAACTTTGGATTGATTGATAAAGATACCCCCAAAGAAGCGTATACCCACGTCTCCTACGAGGGTGGTGAAGAGATGGTGCTAGTATTTTCTGACGAATTCAACGAGGAGGGTCGCAGTTTTTATCCTGGAGATGATCCCTTTTGGGAAGGAGTTGACCTTCATTACTGGGGAACGGTGAGCGCCTCCGGAAGCACTGTGATTTTCCAGATGGGATTGACTCACCGTTTTTTTTGCTGTCGGCAGGTGGACGAAGAGTGGTATGATCCCGGTCAAGGTTTGTTTTGGGTTACCCCTTTCGTCACAACGACAGTATTGATCCCGATTTTGAATTCCAGTTACCACCCAGGGAGGTTCTCTGAGGATTAGGATGGACGAGTACGAGGACCTGTCTTTGAATCACAATCTTAAGTATAGGTCGGGCATGGTGAGGTTTAAATGAGTATTCAAAAGGATTGTATATTGATTCGATTTTTGTTCTAGATCCAAACATGGTATATTCGCTTAATCTTGCGTATCAAGGGTGATGTACTGAAAAAAATTCTAGGAACAAGTTCTGCTTTACAGGTGGATTGATTCTCGGTACGTGTCCATTTTTATATACGGGAGTGTCTCCGCACCTAACAATTTTCATAGCAAATGTCATGCTCCCAGGATCCAACACAGTCAGTGGTTTGTGGCCTGCTGTGTAAGTTTTGCCGTCGTCAAGGACTTGGCAAGCAATTTAATTATTCGCGTTACAGGTGGACAATGGGTAACTTGGGTCGTGCTGGTTTCGGTGCCAGTGTCGAGGGACTGGTGCGTCTTCATGACTATTTGCCTTCTCATTACTTTGTTTTTTAACTCTTAAATAGTGGCCATACAGCTACGATGAGTGCGACGTCGGAACATTGCCCAATCAGACATACCCTGGTACACAATTGCCAGCAGCAGCACGAACTGGTGGAGATCCGCTTTCTCAAGGTGTTTTGGTAAGATTTTCGTCGTCACACCCATGACCCCTGTATTGAAGACACTCTACCATAGTCCTTCCTCCCCGGCCAAAGACTATGTAAGTTTTGCAAGTCTGATCATGACAAACCTATCACCCTAACAATTTTTTCTGTCAGCCGCCTGCACATGTCCGGGGGAATCGCACCCTGGCCCTATTCGCCGTGATGGAACCTATGTTGGCCGAGCTGCACCCGAAATCGATATTTTGGAAGCTACCGTCACAGAGGAAGTTGGACATGTCTCATTGTCTGCTCAATTTGCACCATTCAACGTGAGCATTTGTTCGTTTATCCTTCTGAGGCACCACAACCTTACTTCTTAATTACAGGCACGTTATCATTTTGTCGCCAACAATGATACGGCTGTGTTCTATGACCCAGATCGTACCCATTTGAATTCATACCAGGGTGGTATGTATTTCATAGCAATAGTCATCACTTGTACATTGTTACTAATCGCTTTGAAGGTCGGTATCAACAGACAACCTCCGGTCTCGGATTGACAAATCCAGAATGTTATGAGCTCTCAGGGGCTTGTTATGCTCTTTACGGGTTCGAATATCGCCCAGGGTGAGTTTTACGGTTCAAAATAAGAGAACTTCGTGGTATTCAATAATCAACCCACCTAGGTTTGACAAAGGGTACATTACATGGATCAATGAAGTTCGAGCCTGGACACTCTACTCCGAAGGTCTTGTCGCCGATCCTCTTGTCGAAATCGGTCGGCGCTCCATCCCTCAAGAGCCTATGGTATATACACAAATCAGCTTTTTTCGTTGATAGATCAGCTCATCTATTTTGTTTAGTACATCATCACCAACATGGGTATCTCTGAAGGTTTCGGAGACATCGATACAGAGAACCTAAAATTCCCAACTTACATGTCCATAGACTACATCCGTGTGTATCAGCGCAAGGATGCCATCAATATTGGTTGCGATCCCAAAGATTACCCTACAGCCAAGTACATCGAAACGTGTGTATTCCTCTGTATTTTGTGGGGGTACTTCTACTGGCTTGCTTACTGTCTACACTTTGTCTACTACAGCTACAAGGAAGCGTACATAAATCCCAATTTGACCGTCTGGGCTGATTACAAGCAACCTTGGCCTAAAAATCGCCTCATACCCGGCAACTGCGATTAGGTCAACTTTTTGATCCAATATACCAACTTAATATAGGATTAATAGGACGCTTGAATGTAATCCAAGGTTTCGTGTTTAAACAATGGTTGGACGGAGGAGATGTGTACATACATAAACTATTTTGGCGTGGGTAGTTATAAGTAGGTTTTGATGCATGGAATTTCGATAGCGGGCTATGCAAGTTTTGTGTTAATTTTTCTTGACTCCTGTATAATCCCAGTATCTATGTAAGAATTCATTGGGTGAGGTTCACGAGGTGAGTTTACCCGGACCGGAGTATAGCCTAGTACAGCCCCCCATAATTCCATAAAAAGTGCCTGAAAGTGCGACCTGACCCTGATAATTCCCTTTATTGAACCCTTTGACGACGACGATTATCACCCACTTTAAGTGACATTTTTCTCGTCGTGATATGTTCAAGAAAACGGGTTTGAAATATGGAGATGTTACGAGGCTGGAACACGTACATCTTGGATTGACATTGGCCATTCGGCTTCGTGCGTTCCCACCATTTGCGCTTTGCTCTCAACCATAACTTTGAACATTGACAATGACTTACAGCTCTGGTACTCCTCTGGAAACTCTTGATAAACTTGCATAAACTTGTGAACCCGTATGTCTTTGTGAGAACTGTGGGGCTGGCTGTTGGACGCGATCTGCTAGGTGCGCTTAATGGCGCACAGGTGCAGAAGTTGTTGCCGACCTCGGTTGGGTTTTATAAACTGTGGGCGAGGCTGCGGTGTGTTGAGGTGAAGATTGAGGAGTTGATCGATGATACGACGTTGTTGTGGGTTGGGCCGAAACGGACGGATAAAGTTATTTTGTATGCCCATGGTGCGTGCTCTTTCGTTTATCCTTGGAAACTGGTATGTTGAGTGGCACACAACAATCCAGGAGGCGCGTATATTGTCCCTCTGTTGAACCAGTCATTGGATTTTGCGCACTATCTACAACGCAGTTTGACAAAGAGAGGCCATGACGTTGGAGTTGCAATTCTAGCATATTGTACGCGTTTTTCTATCGTCGTTCATTCATTCATCGTCTAAATTGCCTGCTTGACATGACCCTAACAGCACTTGTGCCAACTGTTGGCCTGGAAAGCCAGATAACGCAAACCACACGTGCCATAGAGCACATCCTGGCATCTGGGGTTCAACCTGAAAATCTCCATCTCATGGGAGACTCAGCGGGAGCCCAACTCATGCTGGCGTTCTTCTCGCATTTGCTTCACCCTTTGGACAACGTCAGGAAAATGACCTTACCATCACCAATCGGCAGCGCGTATTTGATGTCACCTTGGTCGTCTTTCTCGATGGACAGCCCTTCGATGAAGGAAAACGCGCACAAGGACTTGTTGTCCGTCCGGGCTTTACCAGAGTGGATTAAATCGGTGTCTGCTCAGCTCACGTCGCAGCCTGCTGTTAATCCTTTCACAAGCCCAGCCTGTGCCCCGGAAGGGTGGTTTAAAAGCCTCGATGGGCTCGTTCATCGTGTTTTAATCACGGGTGGAACGGATGAGGTGTTTAGGGATGATATTAAGACGCTTGCGGAGAAGTTGGAGAAGGAGAAGGGGAAGATAAGGATGACGTTTGTGATGCAGCCTGGGGGCGTGCATATCGATCCAGCAATTGATTTTCTCTTTATGATGGGCCCCAAGAGGAACTCGCTGACTCCAATCGTTGTTCAGTGGTTTGCGGAGGCGTTGGGAGGCTATTCTTGATTCAGTTTCATTCAGTGGTTGAAGTTTTAATCCACAATGCCAAGATTTAAACCTTACATTCAGACTCCGAGTCAGGGTCGACCACGAACTGTTGAATTCATTTCCTCTCTGAGTAATGGACGGCACGCTGTCAAAGCTCTATCCTATAAGATGTTGCAGAATATGTCTTCCAAGTTCCAACTGGAATTCACCTGCTTGACCCACCTAGGTAATATTTGGCCGCTCTCGATTTTCGTTGACCAAGTATGGGGGAGCTCAAAGCATACGCCGCGCCGACGTGGTGGGATCGCGTTAAGTTTGCCACTAAAATCGTCTTTCGAATTCGTAAGTGAATGCAAACAAGTCTTATACTACATACTTACTGATATTACATGCTTTAGCCGTCACTATCTGTTGGACGTCCGCAACGAATTTTCACAACATTTTTCTGAATTTTCCCAAGTTCAAGCGTACCTTGTTGGTCAACTTGCTGCGTCAACTCCTTACTGGGACATCTCCGTCAATTACTCAGGCCGTAAGCCGAACGTCTCTAGGCTGTTATTTGACATGGACGAAGCGCCATGCGATGGAGAGGACCGTTGAAGACCTTATTGACGATACTGTTCTGGTGTGGGTAGGACCAAAGAGAAGGGATAAAGTGATTTTGTTCATGCACGGTACGTTTCACCATAAGTATAATCGTCGAAAGGCCTGTTCTGACAGACTAATGGTTCATTTAGGAGGAGGATATTTATTCCCCTTGACGGAATATTGTCTCGATTTCTTGAAGTATGTTCAGGATGGCCTTAAGGATGCAGGCCAAGATGTCGGAATTGCTGTGTTGGCGTACAGTACGTATCCTCCGCTTCTATGCCTCGAAAAATCCATTGAAAACAAAGATGGCAGGTCTTGTTCCAATCGCCGGTATGGAGGTACAAATGACACAGGCGACACGTGCCGTTGAGCACATTCTGGCTTCGGGCGTTCAACCCAAAGACTTGCATATCGCTGGTGATTCCGCAGGTGCCCAGCTTGCCCTTGCGTACTTCTCGCACATGTTGCATCCGTTGAACAACGTCCACAGGATGAAGCCTACACAGCGCATAGGAAGCCTCTTTTTGATGTCACCTTGGACCACATTCTCTATGGACAGTCCTTCGGTGAAAGCAAATGCCCATTCGGATTTGTTCCCTGTGAGTGCCTCGCAAGAGTACTCGAAGCACATACTAGCACACTTTACGAATCAGCCTTCTACCAACCCTTTTACTTCACCCGTTGATGCACCGGAAGGGTGGTTCAAAGGCCTTGATTCACTTGTCGATCGAGTGCTAATTGCTGCTGGTTCAAAAGAGCTCTTTTGTGATGACATTAAAAGGCTCGCGGAGGTTTTGAAAAAGGAAAAACCTAATCTGACACTGGTTGTTGAAGATGGAGGAGTTCACAACGACCCCTACATCGACTTCATGCTCAAGATGAAGCCTACAGGTTCCATGACTTCGTTGGTTGTTCACTGGTATGCCGAGGGTTTGAAAGGATCGTCATGAGTGCTAAATATATATTTTCTGCTCTAATACCATACATGTGCATATACAATCCTATTCGAATCACTTTAATTGAAACTCGGATTCACTGAATTGAATCGACACGAATGAATTATCAAGAATGAAATTCACGACCTCGATCATCGTTCGACGTTCAAGCCATTCGACGGGCACGTGGGCGAGGGCACTTTCGTCAGAACGCGTTGCTTAAGTAAGCTAGCCATTGTTTCTTCTCCCGCCACCGTCCACCCAGTGGGTTCATCATCGTTATGGACGTTGTAGGTCAAGACTTTTTATTTGACAGGATTTAATTAATTATTTAAACATTTAGGACGTTGTACAACCATCTAGGAATTCACCCTATAGCAGTTTCTTCGATGCTGCCAACTTTCCATGGCAGGAACCATGGCCAGAACAAATACGCCTACGGAGAGCATCAATGCAGGACTCTCTTATCTTCGACATTCTACTCCTTTCTGGAGGTACAAACCAACCTCATGTGTTGTACCCACCAGAGAACCCAGAAGGCCTTAACAGGTTGCTTGAAGCCATCGCCAATTCGACCTATGACGCGCTTAAGCAGGATTCCCTTGTTTACTACTTGCTCAAGTGGTATCAAGACGGGAGGGAGCGTACTTTCCAGCAAACGAAGTGTATACCACCACAATTCTCTGCTTTGACAGACGCGTATTGGCATATTGATACGGGCGTGAATGTTACCGTGAGTTTACTGCGATCAATGGGGCCGCGCCCTTTCTTGTCTGGATCCTAAACTCTTTATCTTTAGCGTGCCGTGGCTATTCTGTCTGATGCACGTCTCAACAGAGATTACGCAGATAGAATAATTATCGCTTTTTCACTCGCTGCCGACGCATCCACCTTGATACGCCGTTATGTTCAAACAGCGCAACCTGCTTTGGTTAACCCCCCAGAACTGGAGATATACACCGTTGCATTGGCTGACGCCAGCGTGTTAGAGGCTTGGAAGTTCTGCCGTACATTTACGGATGTCGAAGGAATGCGTTCGAGGTTGTTTAGGAAAATCTTGGAGTGGTCCATTACGCGTTCGTGCTTTTCTCTGTCGTTCTCAACGTTTTATTTATGTGATCCCATTATTAGCAAAGCCACGACCGGTCGCCCTCAAACAACTATTAGTTTTACCATACACTCCTGAGGAAGAAGAGATTCTGAACGACTTTGTACAAAAACCATCCACCATTTCCTATTCGTCCCTCGCTCTCCTCCAAGACCTCATTTGCGTTCGCCTCATTCAAAGCGGAAGGTACTTCGATGCAGTTAAACTGGATCGCAAGTTTACCAACGCAACCCCACGCAAACACCTCGAGTTAACCCGGTCGCGATCTAAAATGGTTCACGAGGTCTACCAAGCTCTTCCTTCAATTGAACGCTCCATCCTGGACTTGGAACTGGACCCAACCGTACAACAGAAAGCACCTTTGACACCCAAGCCAGTGGTACAAACACCACGAGCAAAACCAACAGAGGGTCTGGATCAGTCAATATCACAATCATGGGAAGAAATTCGTGTTCCAGAGGCCTTGGTGAACAAGCAAACCCCTTTGAAAGAAGTTGGAGGCAGTGCAGCAATAGCTCGCTTCGGACCTGCTTCGTTGCAAGCGTCTACGTCTACGCCAGCCAAGACCCCAGCAATACCTGCTTTCACTCCCATCGCAAGTGGAAGTAGCTCCGTGCCACGAAGAAATCAACCTCTCGCCAATTCGGTTCTAGGAGCTTCCAAACCTCGCTCATCTCTTGGTTCTTCCAATGTGTTGAACTTCAATAGCTCAGCCATTGCATCCCCAGCCAGTGGCATGAAGCTTCCCGCTCCAAACCTCACCTCCTCCCATGTTCCTGGACATGCGTTCGTTCCTGCGTCTCAACAGAAGAATGCATTCTATCAGCCACCACCTCCCAAGACAAATGGCGTAAAACGCTCGTTCCCTGAAGAGCTGAACCATAGTCCCGAGCGCCCTGAGCATAGAGATTCAGACATGGAAACTGACAATGAAGGCAAGAGCACAAAAGAGACGTCAAATGGAAAGCGGAATGGTGCTGCTCATCACGACGACGTTGACGAAGGAAACGCGCTACAATTTTCTGTCTTTGGTGCTCAAAAGCCGACACCAGCTGCTCCACAACCTCCGCCTCCAAAGCCTCCTTCAAAGATGAGGTCTCCGCCACCTGGGTCATTCATGTCTGATGATGACGCTATGGATGAAGATCGCGAGCAGAAGGAGCCTAAACCAGCTTCTAGGGGAAGAGGTACTCGTAAAGCGGCTGCTGCGGCCAGTGCCAAATCCCAAGCCACAGAAAAACCGCCGGCAAAGAAAGCCAGGCAATCGAAGAAGCCTGTGTCGAGGAGTATCCCAGGAGGCTTGATGGACGAAGATGATATTGGGGGTGGGGATGAAGACGGTGAGGAGGAGGACCAGGTTGCACCTTTGCGTGCTCCTTCTCCCCCTCCTGTTACGGCTTCGGCGCCGAAGAGAGGTGTTAGGAAGTCGAGAAGCGCTGCTTCTGTGGATACAACAGATGAGATGGAGGGTATTCAGACGAGGAGGAGATCGTCGAGATTGACGACGACAGGGAGCGTCAATGGCGGATCACCCGAGCAGCCTGTCGCAAAGGGTAGGAAATCTACGAAAACTGGCGGGACGAGGAAGAAGCGGTAGGATTACTGCTTTTTATTCCTTGCAGATGGCGACCTAGACATAACGATATGCAATACATTGGGAACCGACCTATGGCGGTTTGACCTTTGTCATCTATAGTTAATATCTTTAACGATGTCGAATATTTTCTTTTTCTCGTTTTGTCACATCCTTGATCGCCCCTAATTTCGACAGCTGGTCATTTGAATAATTTACGCCACATGGTCTGTATTTTTGTCTATTGTGTTGTTTTAGGCATTGGCTTCCTCTTCATGACTTTACGCATCATGTTCCTTCTTGCATTCATGCGCTGTTTGACATAGTGACCCATTGCCTGTCGACATTTGACTTGAGGTGAGTATATGATTATATCTTTGCTTATGCTGTTGAGTTGATCATTCCTTTTGCTAGATCCAGTGTCTTAGACGTGTCGCCCTATCATTTAAAATTATTTTAAGAGCAGACCTCTACATGGAGGTGTTCGCTGACACACAGGGGAATGATCAAGCTTTACTTTAAATGCCAACGCTCTTGCATCCGTGCACTCTTGTTGTAGCCCGTTCCTATATTATCCTAGAACAGCACCCGTTGAACTTTCGAAGTCGCTGAGGTGGTGTCCTTTCTTCTGTTGCCTCGGGTGTGGATTCATCTGACCTCCACTGTTGAGATTAATAACAAGCATAGTGGCCTGCTTCCCTTGAAACCAGAGTCTAAGACTTTGTGCACGCAGCCAGTCCTCAAATGCATCGTACTTTCGTCGTTATGAGAACTAGAAACCTCATCGAGCGCTTCACACTTCATGGTCATGACTTCCCCTGGTCATAGGCGGGATCTTCCTTCCTTCGAAGGCCCGGCTATACGCAAGTCAGATGAACGTTAGCCCCGGCCCGCTGATATTTAGGTGTATTCCAGACGTAGGACAAGATGTGGATGCCTCGCTTCTTGAGCACTTAGACTTCTCTCACTCGACGCCGTAGTGCACGTGCACCGACAGCAAACCTCAAGTGGCTAAGTTTATGCATAGAATAAACCTATGTTTAGCTGAAAGGGTTCGTCAGAAATCATTCTTCTCAGTTTCTTCATACCTCAAGAAAGCGACGATTTTCGCAGGTTCTTCACAGTTACATGTGTAGCGTGCACCGATGACGCTTCGAAGATGGGAGTTAGGGTATAAGAAACATGAACTTTTTCTTTCACCGTTTCGTTCACTCTCCCACATTGGAAGAATCAGGATCTAATTTTGTAGGGTGAGAATGCGACATCTTCTTCTCTTGGCCTCTTTGGCCGTCGGGCTTGTCCAGACAGTCATGGCTGTTACTGTTACTGTACAATCTACGCCACACCATCCTATCCCATCTACGCTATGTGAGTCTTTAAAATTTATGCTCTTATCCTTTCTGATGATTGCATAGGGGGTTTGATGTTTGAAGTACGCGTTTTTTCGCTTCAATCGAAGCCTTGGAAATATGCTGAACATAGGCTTGCGTCGTGTTGCGAATAGGATATTAGCGTATGTGTTGCACCTGCTTTTAGTTCGATAGATCGCTGACCTAGATGGCTTGTAGTATGTATGGACTTCAAGTTGTTTTAATAAATTTCTCAACTGACTTTCGACAAGAGCGGAGATGGTGGCCTTTATGCCGAGCGTAAGCGTCCGTATTCCTCCAGTTAAGATCTTTGTTTGATCGGCTTGTCACCAGTCCTTAAAAACAGGGCCTTCCAAAAGGTCACGCCTGGTTAGTTCGTCTGCCTACTGCTTGTGTTTATTGGGCTTCAATTACCCAATAGGAACAAGTGCTGCTTTGAGCAACTGGGCCGCCATCAACGGTGCAACAATTTCCGTCAATGCTGATACTCCTGCGTTGTCATCTGCTCTCCCAAATTCACTCCGCCTCGTCGTTCCTTCAGGCAAGACTGGAGGAGTTGGATTCTCCAACTCTGGGTTCTCTGGAATCAAGGTTACTGCCGGAACTACCTACAAGACTTCGTTCTTCTACAGGGTCCCAAGTGCTCGTTCTACCAACTCAGTTGTCACTGTTAGCTTGCGCTCCAACTCTGGCCAAGCCTTTGGTTCAGCGACAGCCACATTATCAGGCAGCCAAACCTCTTGGACTAAAGTTGAATTGTCGATCACCCCTTCGTCTTCGGCATCGGATACCAACAATGTTCTCGCTTTCACAGTCGATGGTGCTTCCAACTCTGGCCTGACATTCAACTTTAACATGTTCTCGCTCTTCCCACCTACGTTCAAGGGACGCGCCAATGGAATGCGCCAAGATCTTGCTCAGGTGTGCTCTTCCCCTGCTCAAAATGTGAAAGGCTGCTGATACGACGTTTCTCCCCAGGCGCTTGCTGACCTCAAGCCCTCATTCTGGCGTTTCCCAGGTGGCAACAACCTTGAAGGAGACAATGCAGCAACACGTTGGATTTGGAATGCTACAGTGGGTACTTATATCTTGGTTTTCAGAAATTTCGAATCATGTATTCTGTCAAGATTGGTCCTTTGGAAACGCGCCCCGGTCGCCCTGGTACATGGAGCTACACCAACACTGAGTACGCCGGGCTGTAGTGATCGTTGGTTTGTCGTTCTGACCGACAACTTTGTAGTGGTCTTGGACTTTATGAACACCTTCTTTGGTGCGAGGACCTCAACATGGAACCTATCCTTGGTGTTTGGGCTGGCTATGGTCTATCTGGATCTTCAGTTCCCGAGAACCAGCTTGGACCTTACGTCCAGGAGGCCGTCGACCTAATCAACTTCGTCATTGGAGACGCATCCAAGAATTCGTTCGGTGAGTGCACATGTCAGATGTGGTCAACCTACTATTCTAACCGTTGCTTCAGCTGCACGTCGTGCTGCTCTCGGACATCCTGAGCCTTTCAAACTGCAATATGTCGAAATTGGAAACGAAGTCAGATATCTCTTTTTTCGAAATGTGACCTATAATACTGATATTTACATGACCAGGACTTCATTGGCTCTGCTCCTAGCACGTAAGTCGTTTGATATTAGAGCCTAACCAATCTTTTAACGGAGCATTATCCTAGCTACACATATCGCTGGAAGAACTTCTATAACACTCTTACAGCTACTTTCCCCAACCTCAGTAAGTCTATCTAGTATATTCTTACCGGATCTAAACAAATATATTTACCCCACAGAATATATCGCGACGAGCTATCAGAACAACCCCATCCTGTCGCCAAACCCCAAGTACTGGGACAACCACGTTTACCAATCTCCTAGTATGTCAAATATTGTGTCCATTTTGAGAAGTAGCCTTATAATTAATTGCTTGAACAGATTGGTTCTACCAGAACGCCCACCAATACGACAGCTACGCTGTAGGTACCCCTTTGTCTAAACTAATAGTCGACTCCTCAATCTTCCCTAGAGAGACGGCACTATGTTCTTCGAGGGTGAATACGCAGCTATCTCAGTTGTTCCGAATGATATTTGGAACAACCGACTGACCTACCCTAACATCGCTTGTGCGTCTTGCTATGATCAAGGCTACTTTTCGCGTAGGCCACTGATAAGCATATCTCAGCCGCTGTCGGAGAGGCCTCCTACATGACTGGTTTGGAGCGTAACAGTGATATTGTGTGCGTATTCATCTTGTTTGTGCCATCCTACAGACGTTGCTGATATGCCAATAGGTTCGCTGCTGCATACGCTCCTCTCATCGGGGTGAGTACAGACATTCAATTGCAAGAAATTTAGTTGACCTGGGGTAACTCCAAGCACGCAACCAACCACCAATGGGTAGGAGAACATTTTTAACACTGCTTAATCCTTTTGCTCACACTGTGAACAAAGACCCCCAACCTTTTGGCCCACGAGTATGTGCTATCACCATCAGCAATTCCTTGATAGTTGAAATTAATCGTTTTTGAAGCGCCAACACGGTCTACTTCTCTACCAGTTACTACGTACAAAAGATGTTCTCGGTCAACCGTGGTGATTCCTATCTACCCAGCACCCTCCCGACTAAGGGTGGCACTCTCCACTGGTCCGTCGTTCGCAAGAACTCTGGAAACCAGATCATCATCAAGGTATGGCATTGAACCAGCGCCAGTTTGTCTACTCTGACACACCCTCACTCAGATTGCTAACAACGCCTCAAACGGCGAATCTTTGACCTTCAATCTTCCCTTCAACACTATTTCTTCGACTGGTACAGCTGAGGTCCTGAGCGGATCTGCTGCTGCTGCCAACACCCCTAGCAGTCCCAATGCCGTTCACCCAGTTACTTCTACTATTTCAACCGGAAAGAGCTTCACCTACAATGCTCCTGCTTTGAGTTTCACTGTTATCACCCTGACTGCCTCTTAAATAGGTTACACCTGGTCTCCGTAAATACCACAATGTATGTCCAATTTGTACAACAACAAATGACCTACCACAAACAAGAGAAATCTCAACCTATACATTCATGTTGCCGCACGTCTATTCGTAATGCCTTTCCAATCCTTCGAATTACTTGAGACTACAGAGCTATATGGATATTGCATGAGGCCTTGTCAGAGTCGTCCTCCACCTTTTGAGTACGGTCTCGTGCCTATCATTTTCAAAAGATGACTGCGTCAAGAAAAATAACATCATCGAAACAAAATACTGCCCCAGAGAGGATCGAACTCTCGATCTCCCGATAGTGCTGAATACCTCCGAGTCGCCTATTATTTCTGATGGATATCGAATCTTAACAGTCGGACGCCTTAACCAGCTGGGCCATGGGGCACATGTTTTTGCGTTCTTTCGACAGCATAATGTCATGTATGCAACACGTCTCGACTCGAAAAGCTCAGTAAAAGCAAATGTTTAAACCATTTGCTTCACGCACGAGCGCTTAACAATTATTGCATTTGCAAAAAAGGTGGATTCAACCCTGAGGACGTGGGCAGCATTGCTTAGCATGTCGTTATCGTAGGTACAGTTTGTTCCTGTAAAACTGCTATCTTACTCGACTGACGCACCGACGACGCGAGTAAGCTCTTCTCTTCTTAGTGGTGAACAAATTCAAAGCTACATCCAATGAGCTCAACATGGAGAGCGCTCGTTAGCCATCACCGGAGTTCGGACCAATGGCACCGTCATCGCCATCACGTGAACAGAGCTACGCTTAGGGGACGAATTTGGACAATGAGACAGTCTTTTGCTGCTTAATTCTAACATGACATCCGTGGTCCAAAGACTTGTACGGTATGGAGGCCATAAAAACATGGCAATCAATGGCTACAGGAGGTCTTTGTCGACATCTAGTCTGCTTCTGACGCGCTGGCAACCTTCAATGTCCCGGATGGTTCCGCACCACCTTACTAGAAGTCTTGCTCATGCTTCACAGGTTTCGGGACCAAAACACAGGCTTTATTCAACGCAAACGACAGATATAGTCTTCCCTGACCCTAATAGGCCAGATCTATACTATCACTTTGTCAATCCACCAACGCCACTGTCATCAACTTTACCTGTTTTCGCACTCTCATTTCTGGGTACCACACCCCCAAGTGCTGACTCAAGCACCGTTATTGGATGGCTTCCTGCGCAGACCTACGTCACAGATACACCAGACGAGCTAGGACCAGAAAATACCGCACAGCGTGAAACACAGGCAACCTTACAGGATTTCGTCCCGAATCGTCAGTCTCCTCCTTTGCATCACATTAACTTACCGTTACTAAGGTTCTAAACATTCAGCCAAATTCTTACCGATACTTCATAAAAGTATTGCGGAGTCTCTGAGGGATGGTATTGACGAAATTTGGAAAGACACAGCGATGGGTGTGGAGGAAGGTTGGATGCACATCAACGGTATGGATCGTAGTTGGAAAAGAAAATGATGACTTGATTTACATGCAGTTTTTTAGACCAGCGGAACATACCCGCTCTCGGCCGTATAGGTGATCCTGACGACATTATTGGTTCAGTCCTCGTCCGGTCAGGCAAGGTATGATGATATCATCTCTCCTCGTGTTAGGCATCTGTCTCATGTAGCTCATATTCGTCCAGATCATACCGGAGACGTACCAAGCTATGCCATCATATCGGATTTGCACTCAGGATGGTGTTCTTCAGCTCACTGAGGGTCTGGCCAAGCACCTTCATCGGACACTCGTTAATTTGAGTAGGACGGAGAAGGCAGCATGACCTAGAATAAACCGCTGTCGTGGGTCATCTTTACAAACCAAAAGGTAGCACCTCTGCTCTTCTGCGCGGTCAGTCTTTAATAAAACTGTATTTCCAGATTTTATGTGTATTTCAGCAGGGGACTTGCATATACGCATGTCAACCTAGGCAAAGCATTCAGGGATAGGGGCTAATGTTTGCCAACACGTTGTAGAAACAATAGACGGCAAATAGAGCTCGCTCGTTCCCATCAGATTCATGAGGTTGCCTTTGCACCCCAATTTACTTGCTATGGACTTCGGATGATAAATGGACTCGTGTTATTTATCTTAACAGATATTTCTACCTGGGCACCTGCAAAGAGCTAGCGGAGCCTGGATGGAACCAAATACTGGCAAAGCCTGCAATGCTGTCTATTCGTGGTCGCCGCATGTTTCTTTAAGACGGTTCTTCTCTTCTGACTTTACCTATGGCTCCCCAAAGAGATACGGACGCAGCTAATGCTATCTCGCCGTATAGAGAGCGCGATGCCGCTGGCCAGTCCTCCCAGAGTTCTGAACGCCCGCGCAATGGCAAAGGCAAGAAGCCCAAACCTCAGGCAAGACCAGAAAGAAACCCTCGTCCCCTCGATGAAGACCCCCGCTTTAATCTTGCTCCCAGAAATATAAATGCGCTTGCCAGCAGGGCAGGTCGCAGGACGACCGTTACAGGTGGTCGAGTCGACCCGAACGGTATGAACTACTTTTCAATCCCACAATGCTCTCTACTCACAATGCACATTATAGGTATTCCAGATTACCCACCGCCCTCGTTCCAAGAGGCTATCATGACATTGCCTTCGTCTGTTGCCTCGAGTGTGGTGTCTTTGGTTTCTCCCACTCCAGTCCCCACGAACATCCCTGAATCCAGTCGACAAGTCCCAGACACCATTCAAGAGGTGCCAGAACCTCAGCAGGAGACGGTGGAGGATTCTGTGGAGCGAGCTGCGGTCTCGTCATCCTCACGGGAAGGAACGAGCTCTCTAGATGGTTCTGATCTCGACGATGATATCTCGATTATCGACTCTAGGACAATCCCCATCTCCTCAACGGATCTACCATCAGGTCGTCAACTGACGACCAAAATCCAGCTGGACTGGCGCAAGCGTCGCGGAGTTGATTTTCCGGGATTTCCTCCTCTGAATGAGGACAACCTTCACAAATCGACCGACAGCCTGCAAGACGCCCAGAAGCTGAGCCGCGGGCGCACGATTAAAGCTAAGCCCTCAGTGAAAATAGATATCGATCCCGAGGCTGTGACAGAGGACGACCTACAGTTTTCCCCTCAGACTCCGAAAAAGCGTTTCTTATCCCTTTCTCCACTAAGAACATTCTTCCCACCTCGCTCGCCTGCTCATCAGGAACGTGCAATGACTGCTCAGCCTGGTTCACCTCAGACACTATACTCTGCTTCCAAATCCACCTTTTTCCGCAGTTCATCTTCCCTTGCCGCACCATCCTTCCTCAAACTCCCTTCATCGTCTCCTCCGAAGAACGACTCTTCCCGTTCCCGAAAAATATTCCCCTCTAAAGGCAAAGACCGTTTGGATGCTTGGGAAGTGCTGGATGGAAAGGACTGTGATGGTGTCGATACGGACGGAAAACCCATTCGTCGGTCTCTGACGAATAAGATCCTGTCCGGCACCGATCATGTCAAGGAAACAGCGTCTCCGACTCGGAGCTTGAGCTTCTCCTTCGGGCATCCTCTCAAAGTCCTTAATCGCTCACGTCATAATCTCAGCTCGCTATCACAGGACACACTATCATTACCATCCAGCAAGTCCAAAGGGCACTCCCCGCCGAGGAGGTATAAGAGCGAACAAACAGAGGGCATGTCCTCGATTTCGGAGAACTTGGAGCCTCACATCGAAAAACAGAAGTCCATTTCCACCCCCACGACCCCTTCCGTTCGAACATGTCCAGAACTATCAGATACGGTCACTAGCATCATTTACCCAACCCCTGAGCACACTCCAATCCCAACCATGTTCCCCATTAATCCCGTCAATGCCACCTTGATCGCAGGCGCTCCTGTTCAGACTGTTGCCGTGCAAGCTGGCACACGTATTATCTATCTAGCACCTATCCGGGTCGAGTCGAAGCCCAACCTGCTCATTGATCAGAGCGGACCGGCCATCGCTACCTATCACAAGGCCCTCCATACTCCTCTTCCTGAGAGTCCTGAAAGGAAGCACTTCGATCTGGGACTAGCTGAGCTGAACTCAAGCCAACCTCATGCTGCCGATCATGCCGATCCTCTGGCTAACATCCCAGTCTTAACTCCGACGCCGAAGCTCAAGAACATTCCTTTGGATTTACTGACCGATTCAAACCCCGTCGTCGCTGAGTCATCGTGCTCGTGCCACAACGTCTGCAGTACGCATGCTGCCCCTGTTCCACCATCCCCTAATTTACGAGGCATAGTTTCATCGAAGTCGAGCAGTTCAGATGAGCCTATGACTCCCACTCGTCACCACTACGGTCGACCTCTACCTCGTCCACCACCAACATCAAGTCCTAGTTTGGGTGCTGATGGGCCGAGCTTAAGTTGGGGACAGAATAATATTCCGGAAGGCCTCCTGATTGACTTGGACGACAACACCTTCGATAATTACCCACCGAGTGGTACGACCACACCGCGCCTGGACGATCCTCGCTCCAGATCCCAAACACAACTGCCTACGATGATATCTAGAACACCTTCCTTTGACCGGTTGATTGAGTCGCCCAACGATCATTCATCTGTCCAGATATCAAATATGCAATCATTCCCCCCTCCATCGAATTATCCTGGGTCACCTCGTCCTCCTGCTGCTTCACCGTCCAATGGCTATTCGGATCTCACTCAGCTGGACCTCCTCGTTTCACAGCTCTCGCAAGACAATAATAGCGGCTCAGATTACGAAGTAAGTTCATCAGGTCGTGGTCACAATACATGGAGCGAGCCAGGCTTCAATTCAAATCGCTATGTAGACGCTGCTCCTTCTCTCCGAAATTATTGGTCCCGCGAATCCTCCTCTCACCCACGGGCAGCAGCAAGCAACATCTACCTCCCCGAGGCCCAGCGGCAGTACCAGCGACAACATATCCCTCATAGGGCGTATTGAAGTCGCTCGGAGACGAGTTCTTGACGATGGACGCGTGAAACTCAAGTTGAGGTTGCTTGACGTGGCCGTCAATAAATGTGGTATCTGCTTGTTTCAGTTCAAAGACGGAGATCGAGCTGGTTTGACGTCTGTCTGTCGACACTCGTTTCATGAGACTTGTCTTGAACGTTGGCTTGCTAGGAGCAAGACTTGCCCTCTATGCAGGGTTGAGCTTGATCTGGATGTTGGATGACTGGTTCATCCGTACCACTTATTTTTTCCCTCCTCCCATTCCTTCTTCTGGCGTTGGGTCTTTTTTCAAGTTAGTCATATAGTTCTCTTTTTTCCCATCCATCCATGTTCTATGACTTCAACATTACCTATGCCAATTATTCGTCATTATGAGGTCTTGAATTCTCTTCCCTTTCTACCCCTCGCGCGCAGAAATTGGTTGTTAGGACTTTTTTCTCTTGTAGGACTTTGTGTTCGTTGAGTAACGACATCTTTTTTTCCTTTTTACTTAGTAGTTTTAGCTATCTTCATTCATCATCATCAAGGAACTGATGTTTCACACCCTGTAGGCAACTGGCTGAGCAACTCCACAGTGACACTGTATGTAAGATTGAAGACCCGAGTTAATGGTAGCTGGTGTGGATTCGCAGTGCATACCCTGCAGGATTTCGGACCAGCAATCTGTGAGTTTGACCCGGACCTTGAAAGCGTGTTCATAGGTAAATTTCACATGCCCCATGGCCCAGCTGGTTAAGGCGTCCGACTGTTAAGATTCTTTCACATCCAACTTAAGAGTTGATTGGCGACGTGTTCAGCACTATCGGGAGATCGAGAGTTCGATCCTCTCTGGGGCAGGTATTTTTGTTGTCCGACGATGGACAGAACTAGAAGTATACACCCCAAGCAATCACACACAAAACGTCGAGACTTCGAATAGGGTTTCCCTGTTCTGAACTATTCACCTGGCCGTCTTTTCTCTTATTTGCCTCCCACCATCAAACACTTTTCCTATTTTCCTTTACATACGCTGTCGAATCAATTGGCTTTGTACTGAACGAGGGTGGGTGAATAGATTTATGAACAGCAGCGCATGTCGTGAGCCGTTCATTACACACATTAGTATCAAATTGCTATTATTTTGAAGCTGGTATAGCATACATAGGTGAAGTAGAAGGTGCATCGGTAAAGATAGAGGAGCTCAACTCTCATCCCAATGAATAATCGCAGAACCTTAAAAGGATGAAATAGCGTGACATCGTCTGAACGCCGAGCGCTACATAACAGACTCGGATATCGACTCGTTCCTGACACATAATGAACGAATATCTTGCGAATGTCGTTGCAAAATAGATATACGCAGAGCTATGCATAATTACAGGCTCGTTTGACCTAATACTAAGTACCTAATTGTTCCCGCGACACCACTGGCAACTCGATACGCTAAACCTTTGCAACCTAACGAACTCGAGTCACACCGAAGTCGTTAATCATCTCTCTTCCCTTTCGCCTCCTCCCCTGGTTCCTTCGTATCCTGTTCCCGTCCACCTCGTCTTCTCTATTTCTTTCTTTCACTCCTAGGCCTTTCTTATAGCGCACGTATAACTCTTAGTATAGAGTCCTTCAAATGTGAGATGCTCGGTTCGCTGTTTCATGAGGTGACTTGCTTGGAACCCATGCACATGTCCCGTGGCCCTGCTGGTTAAGGCGTCCGACTGTTGGCAAGAATCATCCAACGCAGTTCGAGTTGATTGGTAAGATGCGAAGTACTATCGATCCTCTCTGGGGTAGTTGCTCTTTTTTTTGCTTTAATCCCAGAACGATTGTGTTGGGACCGATAGCCCGTTACCAAGGGAGCTTTTTGTGTTATTATACTGTAACATTCCGACAAAAAGGAGCCCTCCTCGAGGTCAGCGCTAAGCCCCAGCCGTAGATTTTCTTCTGCGTAACCTATTCATTCGTGCGGGGGGTTTTGGCAAAATAATCTGCCCCAGAAAGGATCGAACTCTTGATCTCCCGATAGTACTTCTCATCTCACCAATCAACTCGAAGTTTGGTTGGATGATCCTTGCCAACAGTCGAACGCCTTAACCAGCTGGGCTGTGGCTATGGGGCACGCGCTTTAACGGTGTTGTGGCGCGTATATGGGCGCTTGAATGTTTGATGAGGCAGGAGCTTGGTGATAAGATGTCAACTTGAGACCCTAAAATGGCTCGAATCCCAAGGCTACTCTCGGGACCACACAATCGTGATCTTCGGTGTGCTGGAAATCCATAAAATAGCAGAACTTCGAAACGCATACCCACTTCACCTCTGCCTTACGGATTCATGGTGCGACAACTTGGCAACGACTTCAAACCTCTATATTTAGATTGTATGCAATTGCAACTGAGTCGTCCAATATAGATATACAACTAGCGCATCATTCTAACAACTCCCTTCTGTTTTCTCCATTTTCTTTCTTTTACACGTTAGGGTTTCGATAGGATTCTTGGTTCCCCGTCGAATATTACTGGTGCAGCAACACCTGGAAAATGCTTGTTTTCGGGATCTATGCATCGCACTTCACAGAGTCGATGGTCCAGTTGATGGAGCTTCCAATACTGGACTTGGTTTGACCGACCAGAGCAGCAAGAGCTGTGGAGGTCTGAGCTGCAGTCCAGCCGTAGACACCTAAACTGTCCGTTGCGGTAAACACATCGTCGGGGTTCTCAACGGAGGTAGATCCGGAGTTCTGTGTCCGGAGATAAACATCGTTTCTCAGTGCATCTGCATTCAATGAGAATCAAAGGTTGAATACGCACAAAGATCGGGCCGCCGGCAACGTTGGCCAAGTAGAACCCAAGGACTGTAAATTCGAAGATTAGTAGAGTAACGGTATTGAATCAGTGGAGGGACATACTGAAATTAAATTCAGTGTTGACGGGCGTGACGGAGGGATCGACTGGGACGTCGGGCAGAAAGACAATCTCGCAGGTCGTCAAAGGTGGAGGTGTCTGACGCTTCGAGACAGTAGCACCAATGACTGAGCTGGTGGTGGCAAGAAGAACAGCGAGCTTGGAGAGATTGAACATTGTCGTGTGTATCTTGTAAATGGGTACGTCGAAAGAATCGAAGTAGTAAGTACCGATGGTGCTTGACTGAGAATCTCCAAGATCCCAACGTCCTTTATAGCGTTTTCGCGTGGAAAAGGGCTCCTTTTCGGAAGTTGTGATGTTGTAAGCACTATGGGAAGGATAGAAGAAGGGTCAATGTCACATGTACTCGAGAAGCCTGTCGAGCAACGAGGCGCAGTTGCGAGAGTCAAATGGAAACTGATTGTACTCAATCCATCAGATGAAATACTGCGGTGGAGATTTCTATCAACCTGATACTCACCGACCTGGCCATTGGCGCTCATCGTTAGCTTGCGACTCGGGTGATATTCCCAGGCGGGCAATGAGAGCCGTTCTGGTCAGGAGCATCGCGAGACCGTGAATACCGAGAGAATATTGCTTGTCTGGCGGTCTAATCGGTATATTACCCCCATTTTGATCCTAACTACAACGACGAGAATGACTCCTTTGTACTGCTTTTGCTTGAAGGTTTCACGTTTTGGATACCTCCCGATTTCTTCGAGTCTGGCTCCCCGATGACAATAGTGTACGAAGACCCATCAAAAGTGGATATATTAAGCCAATGTTGGCTGTCACTGGTCATGTAATAAACAGATTATTATAATAAGTCGTTGCAGACCAGATTCTGCTGGTTCTTGAGCGCGGGAAAGTGTCGCGCGCTTAATATGATTGCGCCGTTTTGAATGTCGATATCAGTGCTTCTCAGCGGGCAACCAGCTAAACGGTAGTAAAAAAAATATGCCATAAACACGGATAATTATTCAAAAGTTAAATTGAGGTGTTATTGTTCAAAAATGCGACTATGTTCCGATCTTCATGTTCCAAATATAAACTCAACAACTCGGTTCATCTCCAAGCCCATCAGACACATCAAAATTGCATTCATGTCATCAACAGGGAGGGAGTGCCAGCAAACTTTGCGGTCAGCATATCCCATCATGGAGCAACCTTCCTTGTTGTACATCACCATTTGATCACTGTACGGTGTAGCACCATGATCATGATGCAACTTGTAAAGCACCATAGTTACTAAAGCTCCTGGTGTCATGACCCACCAGGTATCGCACATGTACAACAACAGCTATGCACACTCAAGTCGTGTATACATTGAGCTCACTACCGCCATTTTTCCGGTATGCGATGATGCATTGAGACCCTTACCTGGCAGGCGTGTTGCACATACATATGTTGCCACACCATCCGATGCACGACAATTGCCAGTGCAACTCCCTCACTAGCTTCAAACCTGCTATCCGAGTCTTGATTTCGGAATAAATCTCTTGTGATATACATGTATCATTAACTGGCTTCTTAGTATATATTAATGCGAATTGATCAGACTAGGTCGCCACTTTCCTTGCTGCCGTACTGCTCAGGCGGTCTGTACCGGGCTTTGGTACAACAATAGTATCGCTGACTTCCTTTGAGCTCATCGCCTTGTTGTCCACATCGGAAGATGATGCCGATCCTGAAGAAGTCATGAGTGTAAGTAAGCAAAATATTCACGTAGCACTTACCGTGAGCTGAGACTTGTCCCTCCTTCTGCTTAACATCCCTCCCCATAAGCCACATGCCCCCTAGAAGGCCCACTATACTGACACCCATAGCCGTAGCCTTGATAGAATCCAAAAGAGTCAACAACAACAATCGGAAATACCACTATCAATGCCAAGTGCAATGAGGACGTACCATTGGGGTTCCCCTCTTGCCAATATTCTTAAATCGTTCTTGTGGCGACATTCTTTGTGTTGTGGGTGAATTAAGATATAGAATTGAAGGAGATCGTGGTTATTATAATGGCGACCGACAGAGTGCGCTCCGTCGACGTCATTCCTGATTAGGGAGTTCCTCATCCAAGTTCGACCCCACAACTCCAACGAATTCCATAACGCGGAGATTATGTGACTCTCTGGAGCATAGAGTTACACATAACTTATAAGCACCGACGAATATTGTATCGTGGATTAAAGAAGCGTTTCTACACCACAATTTTTGGTGTGCCTCTTGACTGGGTTTCGAGCTATTACAAGGTACATGTACATACAAATGTCTTTTCAATTAACGACAATGTTTTTCAATGAAGTCCGTCGCTACAATACTACCAAGAGAGTGAATAGGTAAATCAGATAATCGAGTCCAAAAAGCTTGTGGAACACAATAAGAACAGACAATGAAAAAAGACAGATTCAAATGCGGAGTCTCGGACTACGCATCGGCTGTGACGAGCCGCTTTGTCGAGCAGAAAGTGTATGATAAGCAGGGGGTCCTTCATCTGACAAGAAATCGTCTCCCTCGCCAGAACCATTCACATCATCAGGAATACCTGAAGGCAACGGTCGTGATGCCCGATTTAGAATTGACGCCCATCTGGCCCTAATGGGGGAGGGTGAGATGAACGCGGCTGTAACATGACCTGTCAGCAGCGGTGGGTTTTCTTGGTCGGAAGGCCTGCGAATAGGTGTCAAACGGTGTTGTAGTTCCGACAGCGGGCTGTGTGCAGAAAGGGGTCTGGGACTATCCATGTCACTCTCCGATAACCGCCGCCTCATCCAGTCAGAATCGGCGCTGTCAGGACCAGGGGAAAGAAGGTCAGCCAACGCCTGGTCAAGTTGAGCTGAAAGTGGGATGATATGACTATGTCGCCGGCTATCTCCCAGCAGGGACTCGATGTCTGGAACTGGAGTTAACAGGGGCTTTCTTGCTAGTTGTGGTTGCAGGGATGCCTGAGACCCAGTCCGCACGTTGTTGTGAATAGGTGAATCAGAATATCCACGACGAATTGGGGTTCGAGGTCCTATGACTCCCGTCTTATTTACTTGCACCATACTGTCACTGGCTGATCTGTTTCTGCGAGCAACATCAAGACTCATTGCGGGAGCGACGAGGCCGTGTCGGACGCTGCTGGTTGAAGTTGAGTGCCGCACTGGTGCAGGCGCTTCAATGTCGAGCTGTATTAGAGGGCTGGTCGCTGTGCGAGTAGCAATTGTACGCGAAGGAGATATGGCTGACATTGGTTGAGAGGATGGTGTGTATGGAGAAGAGTACGGTGACAGGTTTGCGGTTACGATGCTCGGTTGCCTCCTGACTGGGGTTAATCGTCGATCAGAGGATGGATTGGCGGATGGAATGACAAGTGGGGGGCCTCTAGGAGCAACTGGTCGTATAACGATATGATTACTTGGTTGCCGAATAGGAAGAATATTTCTGGGTTCGTCGAAGATCACAGGGTCGTCCATTGGCGAAACAACCTGTGCTGGGAAGAATGATTCTATAGTCCTCGCAGAGTTTTCAGGGGTCTCAGCAGGAGGGTCAGAAGGTTGAAGCGCAGTATTTGGCGTCGAAGAAAGATTTAGCCTATGTGTCCGTTGGCTGTCCATCGATGTGCCACGAAGGTAGAGCGTCCTCAACCCACTGTGTTGTTCAGACATAAGTGGCCTAGATGCGTCATCTAGAATATTTATTCAGTAAAGAATGAACATGATCTCATGTCTCCAAGACGTACAGTAGTCGCTTCCGAGGCGCTGCCTGCCATGCCGATATTTGGATCGTCGCCGACGGAAAAAAACTATTAGAAAGATCAATAGCGCAAGAAGCACCAACCCTCCTACTCCGCCTGCTAGTATGCCCTCTACTGGTAGCTTTTTACGCGATTGAGCTCCCGGTGACTTTACAGTGGGTACTGGATCCGTGTTGTGAGTGGCGGTGGAAGAGGGGCCCGCGTTAGAAGACGAGGAAGGACCCAGGCGAACAGGGACGTTGGAGGATGACGCGTATGTAATGTAATCGAGTGCAAAAGTTTGATTGCTACACCTCGTTATATCGATGACGAGAGTATGGTCCCCGACAGACAATGAATCAGCCGCATAATAAAGGAAATTTGGAGCATCGCCGATGTTATTAATGTATTCCGGAGAGCTCATCGTCACAGCATACGACTCCGAAAGCGAGGACCCATCAAGGGTATAAGTGGCGGATAGCACGCCCAGATTTCTCCAGGAAAATACGCCATAGACAGCCAGGGAGGTCCCTAGACAGAGGGGATACATGCTGCATTAGCTAATGCAGGAATGGGTGGATAAATGAAATTTGGTACCTGAAAAAGTGAATGTAATCTTATCACCTGGAGCCCAGCTCTGGTGCGTAGAATTGCCGAGTGGTCGTCCGTCAGGTGTGATGCTAGATTGGAGTATTTGGTCTGTTTGCCTCCAAGAACCTGCGTACGATATCAACGGGCTACGATCATCTACAACGACCATTTTGCCGCTCGACGGTGTTTGTGATCCTGCAGACACAACTGCGTAGTCCAAAGATGCTCCCGCAATACGATCAATGGTGATACTGTGTCGCCCTTCCTGAAGCAAAGGGGACTGATACCATTGACCATAATGAACCGAACCATCGCCAATGGTCGTCTCATATGGAGGATTGCCGTCGATGGAGATGAGGACATTTTGAGAAACAAGTGCTACAGGGGTTGTTCCATAGAACGAAACAGAATTTCCTAAGGATTCCGAGGCATCAGCTTGACATCAAAGCACGAAATGCCGGGCATAGTAATTTACCTTCGAAATCCAAGCTGATAGTACCAGGTTGAGGCGCTTGTGGATCCCCCAGACTGCGGGGCGCATGGGAAGTTCCGCCGTATAACTGCATAACATTGTTGACCGACCAATCAGCTCCAGAATATCGAAACGCCTGCGAGCTATCATCAAGAATAAACTGTGACCCGGAGGACATCTTGGAAAGAAGAAGAAAAAAAGAATGGAAATGGGAAGAGAGGGAAAGAGAAAGAAAAGGACTGGTTCTGTCTTGGCAATGAAGCTCCTGTACTCATGCTCTCGATGGAGGATTCCCAGCATACCAGGCCAAATTCTGGCTGGCCGTCATACTGGACATATTGGCCGCAGAAGGTATAGATTCGCTCATACTGGTCAGCAGACTCAAAATGAACGGTTGACCCTGATTTCAGGTAACATGCAGCGACATTCATCTAAACAGCGTTTCACATTTGTCGCTTGTAGAACGAAATCTGAGGGTTTTTGTGTCGCATTTTTGTGATAAGCATATCTGGAGGTCAATCATAGCCTTCATCTATGAGGAAAAGAAGCAGCAAAATCGTCAATTCGTCTGCCCCCACACCAAAAACAGTGGAGAACGTACCATTTCACAATTCAATTTCAACATTCACCTTAAATGAATGGAGCTTTCCGGGCTATTCAATAAGAACTGCCTCGAGCTGGTAGCAGGCGTGGATATAAGTCGTATTGGAGCTGGTAGAGGAGCTACTCCGTAATCGACCAGAGATAGAAGCTGTTACGGAATGCCGTCGACGACTTGTCTCCAAAATGACATATTCACAGACTGTGGCAGGCTAGATTTAGTCGCACTGGAAATGTGCACGATCTTTAGCAGATATTAAATTGGATGGTGGGGGGAATGTTGTGAAGACAGTGTGCCTTCCATTTCCACAAGTTCCTCCAGGCCCCGACGGCTTTTGGGTGGCAGTGCGGGTAAAGATCAAGTGCCAAGCATAAAATTCCTCTTAGTACTGAATCGTCCATGTAGAAAAAGCCCCACATTGCATAGTTACAACAAGAATCGGGTGTTGGCCGCTGAGCTATCATTCAAAGTGAAGGTTGCGGTGAGAGGGGATCGAGAGCTCAGTTTCTTGTCACATTGTCCATGATGCGACCGTTACATTGCGTGACGCTCGCTTCAACTTGGAATTGGTCATCCGCACTCACTTGAGCAAACGCTTTTGGGGTGTATGAAAAGCTACAATAAAATTATAAAATATGTCAATATGCTACAAACTAAGTGACTTAGTAGTAAGGATACTCTACACGAAAATAAATATCAAAGAGATCTACACGCAGAATCGTGGCTAAATAGACGCGGCTCTTATGGCAGGAGCGAAGTCTTCTTTTGGGGCGACGGGTCGAGAATATAAGGGGTGATGGCATCTTCAGCAGTGTCACTGCCCTCGGAATCGGAAGCAACATGTGCGTAACGGACCTGAGATGCGGAATGACTAGGATGGATCGAGCTGATGTCCGAAAATTGTCGCATATCCGTGGATGGCCCATAAGACGAATACGCAAGTGGTGCACTGTGCGGTATTCGCAAAAGATAGGGCGACACTGTTTCTCTGGAGTGCGGCAAGTCTGGACCCCGAAAAACATCATTCACGTATCCGCTTTCTTCCGTGTAGGGTTCTTGATAAGAAGAATAAGTGTGAAGAAGTGAATTAGAGAGCCAAAAAGACGTAGAGAACGTACTTGGTAGCTGTAGCGTCCGCCTCCTATTCGACTGCATCTTCAGGTGTCTCCTGTACCAAAAAAATGCCAGAACTAGCAGGAGCAAAGCCACTACCCCAAGGATTCCCCCAACAATTGCGCCAATGGGGACTGTAGGAGATCTTGAGCTGTCTCCAACGAGGTTATTCGGAGTCGTGATAGAGGAACTGGAAGGTGTTGAGTGTGAAATGGTCAACGAAGATACATCGGGTCGGGAGGAGAGATTAGGGAAAGACGGCGTGTATGTGATATAATCAAATGCATAAATCACATTATTTGTTTCTGTGACTGTGATCGTCAGAATATGTGGACCAGCCTCGAGGTGTTCCTTCGAAAAGTAAAGAAAGTTGGAGGCATCATTCCACCCACTGAGGTAGCCTGAGGATGTAGACTTCACTGGGTAGTTCTCCGAGTAAGTCTCACCATCTAAGTTGTATGTTGCTGATAGGCTTGCCAAAAATTCCCAGTTAAATATTCCATACACTGCTACAGACGTGCCTGAGCCAAATTTAGTGGGCGTAAATCTCAATGACAACGACAAGCGCTAACCTGAAAATCTAAAGGTCAACATGTCACCGGGTGTCGAACTTTGGTGTGTGGAGTTGTGCACAGGTATACCATTCGGTAGGCTGCCTGAGCGGATGTGATCTCCACTTCTCGTCCATGTCCCGGTATATTGGATTTGCGTATCGTCGTCGTCAACAAACAGCGTTCTCCCCTTCAGTGGTGTGTTTGGCCCAACCGTAACGAGAGCCATGTCGAGGGAAATTGCGGACAGATTTTGGAAGAGAATAGTATGGAGACCATCTGATAGTATTGGGGACTGGTACCATTGCAAGTATGTTTGTGGATCTGGGTCACCATACTTTATGTTATACGGATTATTATTGTCGATTTTCACTGTCGCTTCCTGGGACAGATCACGAGATGGAGTATTTCCAATGCACGCAATCGCAAGACCTGTGAAATAACAGTTTAGAATTACAAAAAGGTTCAAAGGATGTTGCGAACCTTCGAAAGTGATGGACATCGTCGCCTTAGACTCCCCGTCCCTTGTCCAATCCGCCCAATAGCTGGTTTGTTGGTACCACTGTGGTAGACTACTTAGTGCCCACTGTTTGTCGCCGTACACCATATCACCTGAAGCATCGTCCAATATAACAAACGCAGTGTCGGTAGCCATTGTGCTTCTTCAATGAGCTGAGCACAGAATCTAGGGAATGGGCAACCCAGAGAGAATGATATTTAAGGCTGTATGGAAGGTCTTTACTTATGATCATCGTTAGCCCACGCAATGTTTTATCTCCCGATAAATGATGGTTTCAGATGCGCGACCCGAGCAAGTATCAGTCCATGACATAAACGTTGTGAGTTGTAGTTTGATCTACGCGTCCTCGTCGCTTGAATTCCATACCGCCGAAAGTGACCACTATTCACTGACGGCCATAGTCAAAAGTGAATACCTATGCCCATATGAGCAGTTGGATACCAATTGGATACCAAGAGTTACAAGGACGTGGATCGGAACTTCAAGTTTCCCCTCGCCGCCTGTGACCTTGACCCTCACAGAATGTCAACAACAGAGATCACTTCCATCAGTGTGGCTGTTAAGTTGCACTCAACCCTGTTCGAGCACCGAAATGATGCGAAAAGAAAGATCCATAAATTGAGGTTCAAGTCTAGACATTCCAGCAATAGGGTGCAACGTTCCCTGAAAGTTCAAGCTGTTGCGAGGTTGGCAATGAGTGTAGGAGAAGACTTCCAACCCCGAAATGGTCGTGTCAACCAAGTTAACGGGAATTGCCGGAGTGTAAAAGCGCTGATGGGTGGCGCATCATAATCATCTTAGGGGCAGTCAAGAGCCGACAACGCAATCGGAGTCTCAGAAAATCAAACTAGCTAGAAAATTGGGGAACCTCATTGTTTATAAAACAGGACAAATATACAGCACGCAAGAGACATTCACGATCAGTGGATTGTATTTCTACTTAAAAATTTGTGTTCCTTGGAAGCACTTCAGAACGAAGGGATGCCCCGCGCAATGTTATTTGTCAATTTGTCGTTGGCAATGATAGGTAGTTCTCCCGGGAAACTCGTCTTGAGCAAGTCGGCCACCATCCTTAAATAGAGACAGATGAATATCATCGCATAATGGAAGTGGTGCGTTTGACGTACCTTCCAAAAACTGTAGTGCCGTTGACATTGAGGTCTATCAGTGAAAACATGAACATTAGAAGGACTTCAATCGGTGCGTGTAGTGTGTGGCTTACGGGTGTTATCATCCGGTGTTCTGTTCAAACGGTGCGCGGCGTCTGGCCCAATGGCCTCCACCTATGAACAACTAGGTTATCTATCATTTCGATGCGCGGAATTTCAAACTTACATATTTGATGGATGCAGCGTGAAGGTCCAACAGGTGCGTGCCTTGCTGTTGAGCAATTAACTTGGTCTCTGTTGAGACTCAAAAATTAGGTGGATTTGGCGGGCGTCTCTTTGTCCCTTACCATCGGCCCAGGGGCCCAAAGTATCAGAGACCTTGCCAGCAGAGTTGAAGGATCGCCTCGTCAAACTGGTGACTAAAACTGGCTCTGCCCCGAGCGCACGAACTTGTTGTACCATGGACGTTAAATTTTGGCCCATAGACTCTGGAGAGGCAATCTTCATATCATTGTGGCCAAACTGGATAGTGACTAGAGTTCTTCGACCCTTTCCGACCTCAGATTTAATGGCTGCCAATGAGATGGCCCAGAATCTGTTTTAGCGAAACCATCTTAGTTACTCAGACGGTTTGGTGCGAGACCACGGACCCTTACCCATTAGACACAAATGTCCCAGTCGTGGCACCGTTGTGTGCTGTGTTGATGCAAGGAGTACCCGAAGAGATAGATGCGATGTTGCCTGTAATGGTAGAACCACAGAGACCATTTCCCCAGCCTCCACTGTTCTCAGTCGTTCTGCAACAGAAAATGTTAACAAAATTAGCTGCGTATCAGGGGTGTAGCTCACCCGTTGGCAGTAGTACTGTCTCCAACTAAAACGAAGGAAGTAGGTCGCTGGGCGATGACTGCAGAAGCAAGAAACAGGCCAGCAAAGAGAGAGAGGCGCATTTTGAGAAAAGATGTTGTTGCAGTTGAATGTTACGAGTTTGAACTGCAAGTTGGCAGAGTGGTTTGACTTCAAATAGCTACTGGAGCGGCACCTACGTAGCAAATCATCTCTTCTACTGTCACGAGAAATTGCACCCTCGCTGGTTGAGAAGACAAGGTGCGTTGAGGCGGCCCGGGAATCATACAACGGAAGGCTTTGGAAGTGTCGTCAGATGACACCGAGCAGATTTCATACATAGTGGTTTATCCGAGAACGAAGAACATGTTCAAGAATCCTGAAAACGTGGAGAGGCATAAGTAGTGCTAAGGTTAGGAATCCATAAATAAACAGCCAATAACAGCCAAAGCAGATAGCTTGTCCGCGCGGACGATGTGTCACTAAATTAGCTGAGGTCTCAGTACTTGAAGAGTCGAGACAACCACAAGACCCTAAAGATTCAGAAGCGAGACTGAATGGAAAATAGATGTTGTTTTAATGAGATAATTCGGTAATTTTTGAATGCTGTAATGCGCAGGTAAAATAAAAGATTTGGATTGAAGCAGAAATAATGATGATGGAGACCAAGAAAGTTGCGTCGAGAGTTTGATGGCTAACATTATGTGTACCGTGTGAAGATTGCTGGTACGACGGGCGACAGGTTACGAGTCCTATTTATAGGACGAGTTTTATTGTCCAGTTTTTGTAACGCTTCTGCGAGCCGTGCGAACGGTATATGCCGAACCGTCCCCCGCTCTGCGAGCCGTGCGAATTTTAGATGCCCATGCCTCCCGAAACCCTTTCTTTAGATGCTTCTTCGCAGCTTGTGCAGTCCTTCTTGATAACCCTCCATTGAAGCCAAGCTTGCCACCCCATTTTTCATTCAATGTGGACAGCTCACCAACGTCGACAAGCATTGCCACTCATCATCATGCTATCTCTTTTTTAACTAACATATTATTTAATGTGTTTTTACATAATCACAATACCTTTGAGTTAACGCTCCAAAGCCATAGCAGACTCGCAACATTTGTCACCAAAGATATTGTCGCCCATTTTAAATTTGGACAGTTTTGAATAAAATTTTGAACAGCATCTCCAGGCCACTTTTCTTAGCTATCAGTATTATCAAGAGCTCAGTCGCCTTCGTTAATTTACTGTCTGTTAGAGTTTCATATTCGTCCCTGCCGTGACAACTTCTGACATGATTGGCTGCCTCATGAATAGTAAACAAGTTCATTAGCAGGTTTTGCATCAGTGAATCAAGTCCCATGCATCATGCAGCAGGCCGCTCAATAGTAAATTTATGCACCCATAATTGTATCGATTCAGACATAGTTTATGCTTGTGCATCTCCATTAATAGCCCCAGTTGATGGCGTCACGCGTGTGTGTAACCATTTAAAAACTTTTGCCCTTGGACTCGTACCGCCGTGCGAAGCGACGGCCTTCGCCAACAAGTACTCGCCAGGGCTTTGAATCTGATCCTCCTTCCTCATCACCGTCTTTCGGTTCGAATTTGCTTTCAACACCGACCTCGAGTTATGAAATTGTTTTGGTAACGTCGCCGATGCAGTTATCCGAGCACGTCTTTATTGCCTGGATATTTATCTCAACATTCATTCTTCTTCCTGGTGAATGGCAATGCAATCCTGAGCTTCGCGACCCGAAAACAGGGACAATTCAAATACTTATTACGTTCTTTATGTAGGACATTGGGCATTTCGCTCTTATACATCTGTTGCGAGATCCTACAGAGGATCTATACTCCAGTCTTTCAAAACTGTCCCGCAGATTCCTGAAAGCGTATGTTGAGTATTATGGGGGCAAGGACATCAAGTTCTAGTCTAACATATGTACTGGTCAGTGCTTGAAGAAATGCGAAGAATGGTCGACATTTACAAGAGTAAGTGGACCCATCATTACTTTTCCATCTAACCAAACCATTTCTATAGGCATGCAAGGGCGCGGATTCGTGCATTTGTTCAAAAAAACAACAAGAGCTTATCCAACAATGTTTTTATTGTGCAATGCCTCATCTGAGGAAAACTACAAAGTTGGGCCTCGCGGGCATTATTGACAAAGTCGCAGCTGGTACGTTTTTTTACTTTCTTCAAATGTCCTTGCCTACTCTACCTCGTTTTGCTACACTTACAAGGGCTGTATTAGGATTTAACGACACTTGCGTGAAGAATCATCCTGAATTATCACCAATCGCTGTCCCCTCTGAGAACAACAATCCGCAACAAAGCAGCCTCACTGACCAGATATCCACCGTAACCGTTGACCCCATATCGGATCACTTTGTAGCATTTGGTATCGCAGTTAAAGTTTCTCATCTACTCCTGGTTTGCTATATCTTACTATTCAAGTCCTAATGCTTAGTGTCAAGCATTGAGATGCCATTAGTCTGTTCTTCCGGGATCATGGGCATATTCTGGAGCCGTCTATCTTATTTGTACATCCCTATGTTTCCTTAATTTTTTCGGACTAGATCTAACTTGCTTTGCATGAATATGTATACCCTTTTATGAGTGATATATATTTATGAGATGTATATTACAAATGCATAAGGTATAGTTGAATGTGACCCGAGATAACCCTCCTAGCTCCAACCAAGCTAAAGCGCCCCAAAATGATCGAAACGGAAGTCCATAGAGGCTAAACGGCGGGCTTCTCATTGAAAGGATTTGCGTTCTGAGCTTCCGAGGTCCTGCTTCTTGCATTACCCGGAATGGTATAATATGCGGGTGGCCAAGTAACCGGTCCTGCGTCAACTTCCATAATATGTTGGCTGGATCCGACATCTGAGGGGGCTCCGGGACTTGATCCCATTTGAGATGCGTTGCTATCTGTTGCACTTCGAGTATTTGGACGCAGTGGCGGTAAATAGCTCTGCATGCCTTTAGCCAAGTGGCCCATCGAAGGGGAAGCATGGAAGGGGCTGAGTCCGGAGCTGCTGGAGTTGCCTCCTGGGGAGAAAGTACTTGAATTTGGTGAGATCTGCTCTGAAATAGGGCTCGACGTCTGCCTCATGTCGCTCGGTGGTACTACAAAGCGAGCGCGCAAAATCAATGCCTGATCCGAAGATGTGTGGCTTGACTTACCATAACTGTTTTGACGGTTACTCCGTCCACGTCTTCTGAGAAACAGGAGCACAAAGAAAAATATTACAAGAGCCAGCCCACCCAGAACTCCGCCGACAATGGCACCAACAGGAGTCTGCGAGCGCTCGCCATCGGATACACCCAAAGCTGCCCCGTTGATTGTAGGTCCTGGCTGGGTTCCTGCGGCAATACTTGAACCAGAGGAGGCATTGGAGCCTTGAGAGGCATTTGGATTTGATGCTGTCCTGCTCTGGGACGAACCTGATGAAACGGGAGAAACAGCAGAGGCTGAAGAATCAGATGAACCTCCATTGGATGTCTGCTGGGGACTTGAGCCTGATGGTGAATTGCTAGCTGATCCTGATGAAGATGGTGAGCCAGGGAGAGGAAGGGAGCTAAGGTCAGGTCTTGAGGCGAGATTGGAAAATGAGGGAGTGTATGTGATGTAGTCGAAATTGTAGGCAACATTGTCTGACTGGGTTATAGTGATAACGAGGGTGTGAGGACCGGCTGGTAGGGATCCAGTACGGAAGAAAACAAAGTTGGATGCCTCTCCAAAATTGCTAACGTGGTAGGGAGTGTCCGAGTTTACTGTGTACTCTTGCGTATCCGTACTACCGTCAAGAGTATAGGTCGCTGTCAGCGAGCCTGTATTTCCCCAATTGAAGATTCCATATACAGATGCTGAGGTTCCTGTTCGTGGATGAGTTTGTTATGCAGCGGTGAAGAATAATTCAAAGCAAACCTGTGAAGCGGAAGGTCAGGCTGTCCCCAACATTGGAGCTTCGATGCGTTGAACCACGGATGGGATAGCCATCCGGTAGTGTACCTGCGTCGAATTTTTTCGTGTTTCTTGCCCAATTTCCAGAGTACGTTATTTGAGAATCATCGTCGTCAACCAACAGTGTTTTTCCAGAGAGAGAGGTGTTGGGTCCAATTGTTATTAAAGCCATATCAATTGCCGTCCCAGCTAAATGCCCTATAGAAATTCTATGTCGTCCATCCGAGAGTGTTGGTGACTGGTACCACTGCATATAGGTCTGAGGTGTAGGGTCATCATAGTCGAATGTAGTTGTGCTCCCTCCGTCGATGCTAACGGTTGCTTCTTGTGAAAGCCCGTTTGGAGGCGTGTTTCCTATAAA
Organism: Panaeolus papilionaceus; assembly: GCA_015501605.1. Classification (NCBI taxonomy): domain Eukaryota; kingdom Fungi; phylum Basidiomycota; class Agaricomycetes; order Agaricales; genus Panaeolus; species Panaeolus papilionaceus. The sequence goes on along the minus strand of JADNRZ010000005.1, from coordinate 1,603,476 downwards.
CGCGATAGATCGACCTGGGTTCCGTGTTTTTGGTGAGCCTAGAGCTGGGCCATTAATGGAGGAAAAAATGCACCTTCAAAAGCCAAATCGAAAGAGCCAAAATGCGAAACTCCATCCGTGAACTGAGGCCAGTTGGACGACGCCTGGTACCATTGAATGTCGTTGGCCAACGTCCAAGTGCCTCCGCTATATGTAATTTGCCCTGAAGCATCGTCGAGAATGACAATACCACTCGCCATGGACAATCTGCAATTTGGAGTCTTAGCTAGTAGGAATCAGCTCCAGCTGAGCGCCGAGCACGTAGCAGTGCGAATGATAGAATGGCCATCAACCTGGCGCTTGGCTTCATACTTTCGAGTCACCTCTCGGAAGCCGCTTTGTCGACACCATTGCTATTCAATTAGTTGGACGAAAAGGAACATTCGCCCGGATCCTGACACCGTGTGGGACCGCAGATGAAACATATTGGAGACCCTGAATCCCTGATGGCTGTTGATCAAAACACTTCGAAGCACAGACCTACTTCTGCGAATGCGCTCGAACGCCATGATATTATTTTGCTCGAGCTCCTACATACAGAGGCGACTTTTATAATTGGGGTTTTTTATATTTAGACAAGTCCAAGTTCTGCGAGTAATCAGACGAACCTTCCTTCGTTCCGCAACTTAAGTATCTATTTTTAGCGTTATCTTCTCCTCCCAATCTTGCTTAGTTCGACAGGCCCTGCCTTCAAATTGCCTATCTTTGATCAAGGAGTTTCGTCGTTTAGTTTCACTCATGTACCGAGTTGTGCTGAGGACCTATCAACAGATGGGGTACCTAAGATAAAGAGCACCGCATTATGTAGAAGCTCTCCTCGAGACAGGAGGCCGTGACCGACATCTCCTGCATATACCCATTCGTATCTCTAACAGTAGATATGCTACATAGTATAAAAAATAAAAATACAAAACTGCCTCTATGCATAACTATACACAACACGACGCTAATGAGAAACAGAGTCCTCAGCTACATGATGCGAGAAGCAAACCTGAATATTTTAACAGCAATACTCAACGTCGAGTAAACCCTCGGGGGGCATCCAATATAATGGGAACATGAGGGTCATAAGCCGGAGGGGAAGTCACCTCTGGCGCACTGACATTGTCTCTCTCAGGGACATACGACAGTTGTGAATTCGAATTCGAGGAGATGGCTTGGGATAAATTGCTTTGCGTCGCGATATTGCTTGCCTCTTGGGCTGAGACCCGGCTGAGCTTCGATTCTGGCCTTATTCCAGCAGAGGTTGTGGTGTGCAGTGGTGCTACAGGTGTAAAAGGGAATGGAGAAATAGCACCAACGCTTCGCGATACGAGGGAGGGAAAATCGGAGGTCTGCACTGGCGACCGAAAGACATTCGTTGACATTCCTACTTCGGCCACATGAGGTTGATCCTCTTCACGTTGTTCTTGTTTAAAGGTCAGGACTTTCATTAGAAGACAGATGAGAAAACTTACTTATGTATTGTATATTTCGTCTGAACCAGAGGAACACGAATAAGAAAAAGAGCAACGCCAAGCTCCCAATTACACCTCCAACAATCGCCCCGACAGGTGTTTCCCCTCGGTTTGCATTAGACCCAGATCCAGCAGGAAGATTGGCGCCAGAAGGAGTAAATGTTGGAACAGGATTAGGGGTCCCTGACGTGTCGGGTATTGTTAGATTGCTGAGATCGGGTCGAGAGGAAAGGTTTGGAAACGACGGGACATAGGTAATGTAGTCAAGCATGTACTTCAAGCTAAGGGTCTCAGTGATGCTGACGACAAGGATGTGTGGGCCGTCATTCATGCCTTGTTTCGAAAAGTAGACAAAGTTGGACCATTCGCCTGTTGTCCTCTCCTTCGAGTCTTCAGTAACAACGTAAGAACGCTGTACACTTGAACCATCGAGGTTATATGTCACGCCTAAACGCCCCATTAAACCCCAGTCAAAGATTCCGTATATCGAAACGGAGGTGCCTAAAGAATTAAAACTGTTGAGGTTGCTCGTATCCATACTACAAAACCGATGGACTGACCAGTAAACCTAAACGTCATAGTATCGCCGACATTGCTCGTTTGGTGGGTTGTGTTCCGAACCGGAAACCCATCTGGGAGTCCAACAGGTATGAACTTATCTGTACCTCGTGTCCATCTTCCTGAGTATTCGATTTGTGCGTCCTCATTATCAATAAAGAGCGTCCTCCCACTCAGCGGTGTGTTTGGGCCTACAGTGACCAGTGCGATGTCCAGCGCGACAGGTCCCAATTGTGACATGGATATTGAATGCTGGCCATCGGGAAGCATTGGTGACTGATACCATTGTACGTAGCTCTGTGGATTAGGATCCTCAAAGCCGCTTTCGTATGGGGGGGCGCCGTCAATGCTAACCATTGCCGTCTGGGAGGTTGAACGAAGGGGTGTATTCCCAATGAATGCAATCGATGTGCCTTGAATCAGAGAATAGTTAGTACAAGATCCAGATTGTTGATAAGCACGCCGTACCTTCAAAACTCATAATGAAATTCGCGGTAAGATTTGTGTTTACGTCGCCTGCCCACGAAGGATACTGAGTAATCCCATTATACCACTGAGGTAATTCGACAGGATCCCATGGCCGTTCACCAAATGTAATATTAGAGGCGCTATCATCAAGGATGACAATACCAGTCTCGGTAGACATCAAGAACAAGGTAAGTGCAGAAAGGATGAGGGGAAGGCATCAGGAATGTGTCGAAACGCGAATATGTATATATACCACGGCGAGGGTGGGCACTACAGGCCTAGGGAATGTGGCAGTGAGGATTTGAGAGTCAAACATCTCGCAAACATCTCGGGGGATATAACAGGTCTAAGGCGTTCTGTCTAAACCAACCACTAGTACGTGTTGATCAACCTGGTTATTTGGAAGGTCGCAACGGAGATTTCGCCGACGTCTCTCACCCAAACAATTGGAGATATGTAAAGTCTAGGGACCCATGATTGACGGCTCATAATTAGCCATTGGGCAGGGGAACTTTTGAGCATCGATCTTCGCTTTGCAGTCGTGTCCGCTGACCTACATATCTCGGCCAATAAGCATCAGGGACTTATATACATAGAAAAACGAAAGGAGATTCTGCGAAATAATGCGACTTGAAAAAGGTCTCTGACACATTTCTGACGGGTCTAAAAGCTAGCTTGTGCTTGAAGTTGACAGCGATTGCCAACCCTGGCTAGCTATTCGTGTCTATAAAAGTCACTGGGTGCTCTAAGCCAAAACGACCAAGAGAAATTGATGTGCATGCACAACATAAGAGCGAACATGAAACGGAAGGCGACTCGACTCACCTCGGAGAGGTTTTGTATCATTTGATGGCGTTGATGCTGCATGATGCATCATCAGATCTTCCGTATTCGGGAATGATGTATCCCTGACTGCCTCCAACCGACCGACGTGAATATGAAGGCTTGCTTGAACAAATGTCAGTCCGTGGAACTGACGAGTCTCCAGTCGTGAAATAAATCCCAAGACACGGAACTCGAGCGTGAACACTGAGCATCGACTTCACAAATTATACATAACACTGGAATATTTGTACAAGGATTAGACTATAACATAATAACATTTCATAATTACGATGTCCGTCGTGGTGTGTCGTGTTCAAGGTATAATGATAACGCATCATATGCTGGAGGACTCTGAGGCTCGTTCGGCAATGATGAGGCGCCTAATGATGCGATACTATTTATCGATGATGATGCGCGATTTTGTGATGGAAGCTGACTAAGGGAGGGTCCACCCACAGCTTCCCCTCGCGATTTCGTTTGATCGGGGGTGGTTTGAACATGAGCGGTATTGATATGAAGGTAAGGAGACACCGCCGCAGGATCGCGTGTGGCAGGAGAGAAAGCGGGTGATGAAGTGTGAAATGAGTTGTAGGTGTCTTGAAAACTAGGCCCTGCACGAGAGCCTTTCGGGTCAGTGAAAGTGGACCTCGAATGCGACGAGTCTCGATGGGTGTAAGGGTAGATCATGCGGGGGTCCCCACTAGCAGGACCTAAATATTGAGATGCATGGTCCTGAACCATAACCTGTTCCATGGAGGGGTTAAAAGGATATATCACTCCTCTTGAACTCTCTTGCACCGGGGGATCTAAAAGATTATTAATCAATGAAAATGAACAGCATGTCCGAGGAATTATACGTACGTGCTGGCTCTGTTTCGTCGCGATAAGATTCGCGTAATTGCTTTCTTCTTCTCAGCCACAGCAAGATAATGACCAACAAGACAACAAGAACGCCTCCCAAAACGCCTCCAACGATGGGTCCCACCAGAATCTTTGCAGTTCTGGCATGGACGGGACCAACATTAGAACTAGACGAGGGAACACTTCCAGAAGTTGTGATAGAGAGTGGCGGGAGAGTAGGCATGGAGGCCAGATTTGCGAAAGATGGAGTATATGTGATATAGTCAAGCCTGTAAGCAATATTCCGTGATTCTGTAATTGTGATCGTAAGGGTATGCGTGGTGGGGGAAAGGTCGCTCGTAGAGTACAAAAGGAAATTGGACGCTTCGCCGTCATTTTTTATGTAGTTTGGAGTGGAAGCGGTGACAGGATATGTTTGAAGGTCTATTGTGCCATCTAATGAGTAGCTCGCCATAAGGGACCCAATGTTCGCCCATGAAAAAATCCCGTAAACCGATATAGATGTCCCTTTGATTCGTGATATATAAATATCAGAGAAGAAACCAAGAACCCAAGATGCGCACCTGTAAATCGAAATGTCGCTGTATCACCGACTGTTGAGCTTTGATGCGTCGAGTTAAAAATCGCATTGCCATCCGGTAATAGTCCAGCGTTAAACCTATCAGAATTCTCCTTCCATTTTCCATCATAAACAATTTGAGCATCTTCATTGTCAACAAAAAGTGTTTCCCCTGTGAGAGATGTATTTGGGCCAACGCTGATGAGGACCATGTCAAGTGCCGTCCCATCAATACCACCAATTGAAATGGTATGCTCCTTGTCATCCAGAGTAGGGGTTTGATACCATTGGACATAGCTAGGAGGTGTAGGGTCCCTGTAGGTTATGTTGTAAGATGGGCTCCCGTCGATGCTGACTGTAGCTGACTGAGAGAATCTTGAATCTGGTGTGTTGCCAATGAAGGCAGCGGAAGTACCTGCGAAGAAGTTTCAAAAAACCGAAAACATGGAGGATTGAACTGCCAGTGGTGAACGCACCTTCAAAGCTTAGATAAAGATCTCCCTTCTTCGTGCCATCCACAAAAGCTGGGTAATACGACGTTCCTCGATACCATTGCACCAGTGAACTGAGAGTCCAGTCTCCTCCACCGAACTTGATTTGTCCGGACGCGTCGTCCAGAATTACCAGAGCCGAGCTGGTCATGTTGTGTTTGCTTTGTTCTTAGAAGATGATGAGGGGTCGATCCAGGCGATCCTGGGACCCAACTTCCACGTCTCAGCACTCAAAAGTGAATGTCAGTGCTGGAGGGTCTAACAGGGTCATAACAGCTGACATGGCCATCAGACGTCAAGGGTTGATTACTTCCGTCCTCACGCCGCAATGAATTGTGATAAGTACACAGCCTAATGGTAAACTGTCTACCCTATGAGATTGTGGCCATTCTTCATCAACCTGGAAACTGCAGAGCATAATCAGAAATTTCAAGTTGACATTGAACCTGAACCTGTTGATGCACTCATCGCCTCTATCAAGGGTATAAAACAAGGATATCAATTCGTGACTCCCATCCTCAGATACAGCGCAATGACTATGCAATGCAAAGCTTTGCCTAGAAGCTCAATGAAAACGCACTGCAAGAGTACAGACCTGACTGACGCTGTCCACACTCCGAGAATGCCCAGGATCATCTGCTGGCGCTTTATCAAATATTTGAACTCCGATTAAAAGTACCTGCAACCTTGCTCTCCCGTCTTCCCCCTTTGGGATGAGATGGACGCAGCGATAAAAAATATAACAAGTACTAGCCCTTAAATCTCACAAATTCAGTGAATATGAGCACGCGCGACTTGAATTTCCGGACTCTTCGTTATCGATATCGACAACATAGTGTTGCATACCAGGGTCAAGCGCCTAAATGTTGATGGGCATTCGCAGTGCCCAGCCACGACGTTGGAGCCCAGTGTGAGGTTTCATAAAAGGGATATAGATACCATTCGTTGATACACGTGTAAAAAGCATATATGTATCACCCTCGCATGTCGTGCTAAGTACCTTCCTCTAAACCACTCACTGCCCCTCCGGATTTCGTTTGCGAAGGCGTTGAGGTCGAACATACCAGACGCAGATACGTCAGTGTATTGGTGCTCAACGGCGGTGGTCCATCTAATATATCTTTAACGCCTTGAATGAAATAAAAATAAACTAACTTACCCCACAACGCTTCTGGAACCGAAGATGTTGCCCCATTCCTGTTGCCGAAGAGTCAGACTGCTGTTTCATATGGACTGACAATCGGTTCTACATACGCCTGGGCTGTTATAAATGCCATATTTGAAGCCAGACGCCTTGACAGCAGATTTGATGGCTTTGGCTTGTGAGAGGTTGCCGGAGGTACCGTAGTTCCACCGAAGTTGATGGTGAAAATGTAATTAGGGCAACGGTGACAGGAAGGATACCAGTTTAGTACTTACATTGTTACAGATAGAGTCCCTCTCGAAGTCAATCCAGGTAGTACCAATGAGCATGGAGCTAGCCTTGGATACGGCAGCTATCTCAGAGAGCTGGGTTTTGTATGATTTGTAGGGGTTTCCCGATCCTGTGCAAGGGAACCAGTACATATCGATGTTGGTGATGCCTGCAGCACGAGCATTCTTGTACGTTTGGACGAAGTTGGGATCTACACAACCTCCGGAACCACAAATCTCTTGGTAACCGCGAATTATGGCTTTGGTAAACCCCTGACTTTTTTCCTTCTGGTAGGTGGCCACGGAAACAAGCTGCGAGGAATCGATACTGTGCACAACGATGTGGACGGGAGAAATGAGCAAGTGAAGAGGATTATAGGTCAAAACATGGCGAACGAAACCGCTACCACGGTTGAGAGCTGCTGGATGCCAAGTATGCCTATTCGTAGACTTCCTGTTATACGGATGAGAGCACGCTGAAACCTCATATGCCTTCATTGTATATTGTCAAGAAGGTTCATTCCGTAGTACTTTCAGATAATTTCGAAGCATTATGAAAAACCGAGTAGGAGCTTCGAGCGTATGGTAAAGGCACACACGCCTTAATGAAATAACATATTAAGGTCCTAAACTGTATTTCGAACGTTTTAGAGGTTATATACCCCACAAGCATGCCTTGCGAAGCGCATGACTTTATATTATTTCAATTTATTTGGGTCAATAACTTTGGTAGTCACTGTAACGTTTATCAAGGCCTAGTGGTCCACTCGAATGTATGGACTGAATATTGGCTAATTATTTAATATCCATCCCTTGTGTCAGTGGTGCAGTAAAAAATTTGGACCACACAGCACTATGTGTACACCTTGAGGAGGTCTCAATCTCAGTCGATGATTCGATCGCTTGCTCACATGGCTGTGTGAGAACAGCTAGCCCTTGTGTGTACACATCCACGGAATAACAAGGCGGCTACTCCTGTCATAAACACCAACCCAAGGTAAATCTCAGTCCAATGAGCCACTTAACGACATCGATATCGAAGCATTAGAACTTCCGTGGTCTCGAAAGTGAGATAGGGACAATAGTATTATACATGTTAGAGATAAGGCGATCTAGTCATGGCATGATTTCGAAGCAAAGAATGGTGGAAGAGGCTTCGCGATTTGTCATTGGGACATGATTGTGCATCTCCCCTTCCTTCGCCGAAGGGAGCAGTGCCTATTTCGAAGCTCGACTCGGCTTCGTTACTCAAAGTAGTTGTTCACCTGGGGTCTATGGTTTGGCCGTGGGGTAAACTTTGATTGTTATCTATTCGATACAGATATTTTGTATGCTTTAAATTTCGAACCCTTCCGGTTAGCTGGCAAAGACATTGAGGTCGAACAAGCCAGAGGCAGAGACGTCGGTGTACTGGTGTCCAACAGCACTTGTCCATCTGAAGAAATTGTTAGATTGAACGAAATGAGGCATATGATAGGAGCTTACCCTCCGAAGCCTCCTCCCAAGGTGAGGCTCTGGTGAAGTGTGTCATCAGACGAGTGGTCTTTCGAGTGGTGAAATTAACTGTTTGGGCTTACCTGGACGTTGTTCCAGTTTGCGAACCAGAGGGGAGCAGATGAGTCGACTACAGCACCGGATGAGCCGAAGATGTTGCCCCATTCCTGTTGAGAAGTCAGCATTTAGGAACCATGAAGAACACGCCTGTGAGACTTACTCCTGGGCTGCTGTAGATGCCGAAGTGGTAGCCACTGGCCTTGAGAGCAGAGACGATGGCTTTAGCTTGTGCAAGATTGCCTGAAGTCCCGTAGTTCCACTGTTGAAAAAAGTGAATGCGTCGACGGGTCAGACAATTGCTCATATCGCGGAGGTCCCGAGACCATGGTATGAGGCACTTACGTTGTTACAAGTGGAATCCTTCTCGATGTCAACCCAGATGGTACCAATTTGCATCGAGTTGGCATTGAAAGTTGCGCCAATCTCGGCAATTTGGGTCGCATAAGACTTGCAGGGGTTACCCGAGCCAGTGCAAGGGAACCAGTACATATCTATGTTGGTGATGCCGGCAGCACGGGCATTTTTATATGTTTGGACGAAGTTGGGATCGACACGACCTCCGGAGCCGCAAGCCTCCTGATAGCCTCGAATGATGGCTTTGGTGAAGCCCTGGCTCTTGGCCTTTTGGTAGGTGGCCACGGACACAAGCTGCGAAGAGTCGACAGCAGAGACGAGGGCGTGAGCCACAGAAACGAGAGCAGTGATGAAGAGGAATGAGCGGAACATGACAAAGGCTTTAACGAGCTGGGAGCTGGTTAATGTTCTCTGCGGTTGTTCGTGGCCTTTTTAAATGAGAGCCTGCCCCAGATATAACCATCAGTCAGTCATTCTGCTACAGATGGCTGATACTCACGTTAGATTCGAAATATTGTTGGCAAAGATGCATTGGTCTTTGAAGGGCACTCCAAAGTTACAAAATTAACCTGAGCAGCGCGTGGATTGACGTTCTAATTTTAAATATATGTATTGGTCACACAAAAATTGAATCAGGCGCCATACAATCACAGTGGGCTCTGAGTCTATAGCATCAAAAACCTTCGAAATATAGAAGCAAGGGCTGACCTCCATCACAGACATTAATTAGATCGATATCGGTAAATGGTTTCGAATTGTAAGTCTCTAAAGCCACCATCTGGCTACAATGACATCTCAGAGTTTTACTCCTTTGATAGGTACTTGCCTGCATGAAGTAAACTCGATGCTCAGAAGGTTAATATGGTCATACATATCTTCGTTGTTGTAATTATATTTATCGCATGCTCTGGCATATGGATTCAGTAAATCGCGTGGCGTTGTTCGGGTTGGTCAAATCTTTGCTTGTTCCCCACTACTTTTCAGATGACCCACCAAGCGAAGCACCCGCGCTGTATGACTATTTTTGGAACGAGTAGTGAGCAACATCAGAGCGATAGCAACGACTCACTTCGAATATGACGTGGCCAGAGCCATTGGTACAAGATCTGTAGTCACAAGGTGATCGTGGTGACATAAATGAAAAGGAAAGATGCGAACAAGTGGACATAGTCAGACAGGCTGATCATGAAAGGTTATCAACCAGTGAAAACAGATTATGTGCATATGCCACATAATAATTGCCACACGGCACAATCTCCAGTCATCGTCACTGTATAATTAAGGGCGCATGGCCGCGGATTTGTTCTCCCAGAGTAAATTAAATTTCGGATGGAAGTGCGCTCCAAAGGAGGATACGATCTACATACTTGAGGAGAACATGTTGATGCTACTGCGAGTATTACCTGACCCATCAACAAGCAACGCATCCTGCAGGATAAAACAACGTAAGAATCCCAGTGGCGCAATGACACGACCTGAGTATAATCCTTGACACAACTTACCGAGCAGGCAGAGCCCAACCCTGCATTTCCAATCCAGGCAGGCTCCCAGTACACGATGCCAATGCCGCGACTGCCAATGCTTGATAACGCATCCCTGATTCCAGCAACCCAGGTAGATTGTCCAGCAGCAGAGATAGCGATTGAACGTTCACTCATGGTCACGCCAGAGCAGACCGCAGGCCAGTCGGTTTCAACAACCATGATGTCCTTAATATCGCATACATAATCAGCTTTGTGGTTAAGGAGCTGACATGAATTTCGAACTTGCCTTTCCGAGCTTATTAACGGTATTTTGCAGGCTTGATCGCAGGGCACTGTAGGTGGCTCCGGTATTATAGAAGGGGTACATTGAGAAGCCGACAACATCGTAGTCCCCTGTGGCAAATTGGCCCTGCCTGAAGATGGAGTTAAAGAACCAGTTGACACCACCCCAGTCCCAACCGTTGGCGAGATGGATCATAATGCGGGTGCTAGGTGATGCAGCTCGAACAGCATTGGCTGCGGAATGCAGGAGCTGAGAGACCGGTGAAAATCCATTGACGGAAATACGTCCTACTGGCCATAACATTCCGTCGTTAATTTCGTTTCCGATCTATGGAAATGGGATAAATTAACGGTCTCTTCTTTAACGGCTGAGTGGTAGAAGACCGAATTACCTGGACGAAACGGACGGGGATCCCTTGATTAACGAAGGTCTGGATGGTGCTCAAAGTATAGCTGCAAAGCACAGTCAGCACAATTTATGAACGGTGATAAATGGCAACCAAACCAGATACGGACGTGTAAATTTGAGTGTTGAGGCCGTTCAAGTCCTTGGGCCACGCGGAAGGGGTTGCTTGCTTTCCTGGGTCAGCCCCTAATATTTGATAGTCACAGGGATAAATTGGCTGGTTAATAACGGCATAGGTGGCTCAGAAGGCAAGAAGCATACAAGTGTCGCTGTAGTGGAAGTCTACCATGATCTCCATCCCTGCGGCTCTAGCACGCCTAGCTAGCGCGAGCGCATAATCCAGGTTATAGTTCGAGTAGCTATTGCTGGTCCAGATACGAATACGTGCGAGATTAGTACCGTGATTATGTAGAATGGTCTCCAGCTTTTGAGTGGAACCATTGTCTTTGTATGTCCTGCCTGAGTTCTCGAGGTTTATAAGCGAGCTGAAATCAGCGCCTTTGTATTGAAGGGCGTGAACAGACTGGAAGAGCGAGACGCAGGCAAGCAACAGGGGGATTATGAATCGCATGGCGAGATGGTGTCCTTCCTTTAGTAAGGTGTCAGAGTCGGTACTTTATAGTTGTCGGATGCCGGGTGATATTAGGCCAAATGAGAAGCAAGGGAGGGAACATGGAGGGCCGGAGCTGCGTCGGTAATTCATGACGACAGGGGCGACGAGAACATGAAGCACCACCAAGTCGCCGCATAATCTGTGGAATCAAGCCATTATTGGATTAACATTGGAGAAAAGAAGCTTAACCAACCAAATATGTTTCGTTAGAGGAGAAGAAAGCACCCGTCTTTATGTCAAGTGTTGAGAGAAGAAGTGCTTCAAGTCGTAGTGTGAAGGCCCGACGGGGTACTCATGACCTCCAAGAAGGCTTGAAGTGAGCGAGAAGATGATCAGTCGAGGCGGACGGCACGGGTGGTATGTTGCCCATAATATAAACAGGAGCAATTCCCGGATAAATTACGGTGGTTCTGACGTTGCGTCTATTCTGGGATGCAGCCTAATGGTTGTGTAAGACACATGACCTCCCAGTCCTCGAAGAGAGAGCAAAATTTCGGTGGCTTTTTGGCTTGGATTGTCGACGTTATGTAAACGCACTGTATCACCAACCATTGACATAGTTTCTAGTCTGCTAGAGCTGTCGTGGAAGGGATGAAGCGAGGTCAAGGGAAACACGAAATTGTGGACAATTTGAGATAAAAATACCCAAATGGTTCCCTGATCTGGGCAGCGTTTACGCGCCAAATTCCTGCGATTTGATCAAACACGTCCAGCCAACCACATATTTGACGCGCGTCTTTTCTGAGACCAAAATTCATTATTAACAAGACGTTTCCCTGTGTTAAATACCAAAATGAGACCATGTTCTCATGGGGAGGAATAATGGGTTACCTTGCGGTGTCTCTCCAAACGCGTACAGCGCGATGTGAGGAGCGCGTGATAGTAAGTCGACGATCATGAAGCGGAGAAGCTCATATCACCTCCATTGAACCTTATTGTGTTAAAGAGCTTTCAGGACTGGACATCAGACTCGGTCATGAAGGGTTCACCTGAACGTCGAAACTTTGGCCATTGTCTGAACGGGCAATATTTCGGTAATGAATCGTTACCATACCTCACGGTCACTTCAAATCAGACCTCCATGAAGTTAGATCCGAGTTGCAGCATCTAAAGGAATTTACTTACCTGTCGTTCTTGTCCATTCGAACTTCTCTAGAAGCGTCGCCAATGCTGTAATCATGCATCTATCTTCACAGCCGCTTGCGACTATACTTTTTGCGTGGTCGCCAAAAATTTCAAGCCAAGTATTGTTGACAAACTTCCTGTTCCCCAAGAAGTTATTGCCTCAAGTTGCTTGTGGATAGCGTTCCAGTATGGTTTGACCCTCGTCGCATCACATGGAGACACATATCAGCAACATATGCTAGTCGTAAGATCCCCAGAAACTTGGGGCACATTGTACTGACGCCACTACCACTGAGCTGTCATTGAACAGCTCCTTCAGGGGTAATATATCGATGTTTTTGTAGGCAATCATTCGACAGTGACAGAAGTTGACCTCAAGGTAGCAGAATGAGGACGCTATACCCCAGCAGTGGGAACAACATGCCAATGGGGGTGCCATCGTGTGGAAGCACCGTTTTAGTAAGCCAGGGTTGATCCATCGTCCAGTTGTCACGCATTCGGAGTCGAGCAACCGGTCAGAGCTTTCGGCAAAGGCACCTTCAGGTTTGCCCAAGCCACGTTTTTAAAAATGGCGATCCTTAAATGAAATCATTCATGATTTAGCACAGGTGCATTTGACCGGTACGTCTTCGAGATAACCTGTTAATGGTGACATGAAGTACCCTGCAATAATTTCATTTCTTTAGGGGCTTTTTTAGATAGCTGTAAAATCACCGAACCCTGCTGTTGTGGGTCCCGAATGGTGTTGATAATGGGCAACTCCATTCGTTCCAGAAGGGGTGGCATGAGGCAGGCAAAGAGGCTTTTTACATCAATCACCAAATCACTAGCAATATAAACCCGTTCAGGGTTCTTTTCCCCAGCAACGCCGTGTGCTTTTTCTAGCCACCTCTATCGAACGGCCTGGCAGGTATAAAACCGAGCATCCACAAGGAGGGTTGAAAGTTTCTCCCCAAGAAATTTTTCTATACAATTTCTCGCCTCTCTATCCATCTCGGTGTTATAGCGCCTGTCATTGATGGCCTCGTCTAGCAATACCGCCGGCTCAAGCAAGTCGATATCTGATCCGAGCGCTGTGAGTATCGTCTCATGTTTCTATGAGGTTTCTAATTCTGATTTTAAAATATTTGACCCAGGGGAATAATGCTAAAGATCCCGGTAGCAAAGGGGAAGAATCCCAGAGGTAAGGCTTTCCTTTGCGCTTACCATTCGCACCGTTCATCTTGGATTCATTTCTTCCAATCTAACCATTAGCATGGGAGACGAGAAGACGTCCGATTCGTAAGCTTTTCAATTCTCTCTCCAAAGGGGAAAACATCATCTCATCTTTCATTCTGCAGAACAAGCCCTATCTCTGAAGAGAAGTAAGATTTATGACTGGGTGGAACATATTTAATTTTACTGAATGGATCCCGACAGAAAGGTAGCCGACGAAACCGATGCCCTGTCTTCGTAAGTCAGAATTCCACTACAGCTTCGCCGAAATGATTCTGATATCTTTGAAGACTGTAAGATTTTACTTGGTCAGTGTGGTAGACCGTTATGCTGAGTTTAATTGATGTCAAGGCCGCCTCCTCCCCGGAGGAAATCGCAAGGAGCGTAAGTATTGGCACAGACATATTTTCGAATGCGATTCTAGGTCTCAACGACTCCTTCTAGGCTCGTCACACTACCAGCAGACAAAGACACACAGGGGAGCGTATCACAGCTGCAAAGGCTCAAAACTCACAGCCGACAAAATACTCTAGGCATCCCCATCCCAGGCCGTCAGTGACATTCTTGTCTATCGAAGGGGATACGGCGTTTACTCACCCAAATGTGTGTGTAGGACTTGACCGCGGTGGACAAAGAGCTGCTATCAACATCCCAGATGATGGGAAACCCTCCGATCATGAAGGCGACAGCAGCACGGAGTCATAGTTCTACCCTTAGATCCATATCCCACCATACGGACCATAATGCCATACCCATTGTAATAACTAGTCTCTCTCGATGGCCGTCGATGGATTCCTATTTATAGATATAACTATTCGATCCCTAAATCTGTGTACGTTGTGTTCATTGTTTAGTGTTTTTACCTGTGCTTTGTATATCAAGCCTTAGGCAATGCGTTCGACTCAATCACGGCGCCAGGTTGGACATGAGGTATAACTTTACGACTTCTACAAGAGGGTCGAGCAATCGAGGCGGGCCGACTGTCCGTAGGCAGGCGCTTCCCCTTGGGAAGGCAACCGTAGTTTGTAGATTGGAGATCTGACCGCTCAACCAAGATGTCAACCATTGCAGCCCATGCAAGTAGAGCAGAACAAACGAGCAGCGTCGTCTGTAAAGGACGTGCTCGTTGGTTGATTCACTCGCGAATCTTTGGGTGACCGTTCTGTCCTTCCTTGAACCTCAGGGTCACTCGACACAAGGCCAGAGACAACTGACCCTTCAAGCCACATCATTTTTGCTTCGAATTAATCATGAGAGGTCTAGCTTATGCTGAATCTAAGTATTGTTATCCAAAGTCCTCTAAAAATAAACTACATGCCTGTACTCCCACAACACGACTCCGAGGAGAGAAACGACCCAAAATTATCTCTACTGGTCATCCGCAATTTCAATGGATATACACCAAAATACTCTGCCCCATGGGTCATCCGCAGTTTCATCGTCATCCTCCAGAATACCAGAAGACTCGTCCGCAGGATGGGACCCCTTCCGCTGGCAGCAGACAAACCGAACCGGCTGCCCGTCCCAATACTTCATAAGATCAAAAGATAGCCCCCCTGGGAGTTGTAACGATAGCGAAGGCGCAAAGTTGATGAATCCATAGCAGAAATCAGTAGTGATGACGTCCTAAGATAAAGAAAGAGGGCGCGTATCAGGGTAAGTAAGCACGCACATCGACAAGCGAAGCGTAACGACGAAAACTGGAACAAAATAAGAGTGCAAACTAACCTGCGGTCCGAATACGACTTCCTTCCGCTTCTCCTTGTTCGAAAAATAGCCTCTCCGCTTACTCGAATCGCTTAAACTCTTCAGTTCAGCCACCTTTTCCTCCCATTTCAGCTCCCGTTTCTTCCTTCTCCAGGACTTCCCGCTTAGCCGAGACGAGGATGAGAGAGCGCTGGCTTTACTGCTGATACTCCCTGAGCTAGAGCCAGATGATGTTGACGCCGTATCGTCCGAGTCTTCGACAAGAGCGAGATAGAGATCTGGGGTCGAGTCTCTCAATGACTCCTTCGGGGGGAATGAAGACATCGCCTCCTTGGCTGCGCTCTGACTCGGACTGTCTTTCCCGCCGCTACTGCTATCCAATGACGGAAGTCTCGAATACGTCATATGTGGCATTGTCGAGACGAGTGGAGATAGAGCCCAAGGTTTCGTAGACGAACTGAGCTCATGCTCCAGTGTTGGGTCGATATAGCTAGATAAGCGAAAAGAAGAACGCAGATACGATGTGGTTGAATGAATGTTTATTTTGAGACGAGCTTATTAAGATACTTACTTCATGAATTTGAGAACCGCACTAGTACCCCAGGGCAATTTAAGTGGCCTATCGAAGGTGTTGCCAAACAGGATGTCATCCGATGAAAAAGGGACGAGGAATCTGCCTGTTTTGATTGTATAGATGAGTTGATTGGAATGGATGAGCATTTGCATGGTAAGGATATCGGATGCATGAGGGAAAATTCACATACCTTGGACTTGTATGCTCCAAGTGACGCCTTCCCTGTCTTTCCGATGGAAGTACTCAGAATCCCGAACATTACCTTGCTCGTCCGTGAGTCCCTTGACATAGGCAACGACCGATCCTTCGAATACATTCGAACGCATGGCATGCGGTGTACCGGTATTGATCAAATCCGTGATCGGTCGCATATTCGAGGCCGAAGTACCCGCAAGCACACGAAGTCGTGGTGCCATCGTTGTAGTAGTTCACCGGCAAATTGTTGTGGGATCAAATGAGAACGAAAGGTTGGCGAGGGAATGAGTTTCGGGGTGGAGGTGAGCACAGGATAATGTGTGCTTATAACTGCGCAAAAAAATCCTTCGAGCAGTGGAACGACACTGTGGCGCCGAGCAGAAAATCCTAAATGGGGTGTCGATGACCGAATAAAGGTGGTTCCACTATGCGATCCACCAATTTGACTCTAATATGACTACAAGCCCGAAGGTCAAGCGTTGTAAAGTTGAATTTCGACTTTGAGGGAAGAAAAGGAAGGAGTGAGAAATGTCTAAGGTCGTCTACGACAGTAGCGTTTTATGCTGTTGGATACTTGGAAAGAATGCGACCTGCTGCGCCTGGCTATATTTATATGGAGCGTTGTGAGTTAGAGGGAAGAAATGCAATGCGCGAGAAGCTTCGGCTATTGTAAGTACCTGCAGGACAGTTGTTGCCGCTTGTTAAGGAGCGACAGTTGGGTTATTTTTAGAAACACTGTTCTCGACGTGTCTATTTAAACAACGAAAAACCCCAATCCAGGGAGTCTTCGATCGAGCCAATTTAAACCTTTGTTGTCCCTGTCGGCCGTAACGAGGTGAGGTTTCGCCCGTAGCCTGCTACGGTGAAGGAATGGTGGTCAAGAAACAAGCTTGCCTGCAAAATTCGCTTGAGCTTTTTTGTTGTCGTCTCGCATCAATTACGAGACGACAGTGATCCTGATTGGGCACTGCAGCTTTGAAACCAATGATTGAATCACATGTTGTCATTTCAGCAAAGACAGGGGCAAATTGTTTCTAAGTGGTCGTATCCAGATGGCTTACCTGTGTAAAATGTCCAATTGTAAAAGAGTAGAAACACCCATTATAACGATGGAAATTGAATGGATGCGCTGGAAAAAATTATCAAGATTAGACTTGTCCGGTTGGAGTCACCAGAACGATGAAACTCCTCTGTATTTGGAGCATGACGTCGTCGATCTCTGGGTCAGACTGTATACCTTGATCACCAACCACTCGCTCAAAAGATCGTGACGGTAAACTCTGGAACAAAGGAACTGCATAGAGTATGTCTGCGCTTCCGATGCCGGACGGGCTGACTTGACTGATTGAAGATTACTCATGACTTTATCATGTAGCCGAGAGATTCTGAAAGAATATCGATAAGCATCGACACTCAAAGCAATGGGGAGCAGCAACGCCTGCAAACAAACGCGGCCGCTTACTAAGCAGAAAGTTCCTCAAAAAGTGGTTTTCGACTGATCAAACATCGGAGGGTGCATTCGAGGCTATCCTGAGCCATAAAACATCAAGAATATAATTAAATTAAGTTGAATTAATTATTAGGATGCTAATATACTAAATTAAACCATATCGTCATCGTAATCGGACTCGTATGCTGGTTCAATGGATCCATTTGACTCTGAGCTAACAACGACCTCGCCACTGGTCGTTTTCGTCATCTTCGTAGAGCTCTGTAAATCCTCTTTAGTCAAATTTCGAAGATGGAAACGGGAAATTGCCCATTTCAGCTCCAAAATCCTGTCGGATTTCCTCTTCATGTGTGACTTCAATGGCACTGTCCTATTGACAGGAAGGGGGTGGTTTATCCAAAGAGGATTCACCTTCTCTGCCTCTCGATGGTAGTCAAGCTGCCGATTGAGCTCATCAACCGTCAGATTGTCGGTCACATCGAGTTCATCCAAAATGAGCCGTGCTTCAGTGTCCGCAATGTCTGACATCCGCTGATTCTCCTTTTCGACCCGTTTAGCCAGCTTCTCTTTGTTCTCACCCTCTCGAAGATTGTCAGCGACGATCTGCTCCTGCTTTCTCTTCTGTGTTTGTTTGCTTGAATCGAGTGTCCGGGCTACCTTTCGAAGGTATTTGTCGTCTTCTATGGTATTGAGTTTTGCTTCAATAAATGTCTCGGTGTCGTTACGATGCGATTTGAATGATGCGTTGAATTTGTGAAGTGTTTCAGCAGGCCGATGTCTCTGTGCCAGTCGCATGCTTCCAAGTGCGCCCTCATTGAAGTCGTTTGTTGACGCAAAATGGAGCTTGCTTCGTTCTTCTGTTGACAGTCTCGAAATATCACTATCATCTTTGAATTCATCCGAAAAGCGATTGACCATAGCGTCTCGAGCACCAGATGTGAATGCTGAAACAGACTTGGCCAAATGGGGCAGTGAGGGTCGAAGATTGTGAACAGCGGCGAAGACATCGTGGGTTTCACTTGACCACTTGCCTCCTCCCAGCATCGTTTCCTCCTCCTGCCACCCAGCATCAATCCAGATTGAAGGATTGAGCGAAACCTTCTCAAGAAACGACACCTTCTCACTAAAAAATGACTCTAGCTCCAATAGATTGTGAACACGACGAACGGTTTCCATGAATGGGCGAGAAACAGTGCGGTGGTAGAGGGCGAGAACACAGAACTCTGCAATCCACAACTTCGAGGGCAATAGCCCGAGATTCATATTCGATACGCTTGTGGGACGTTGAATCGGAACTGAAGGTGAGTTCTACGCCTTGATTAGCACTTATTTTATAAAACTCATTCTTGATTCACTTACTATTGCTCGCTATAACTTCATAGGCCAATTGAATATCTGCAGCCACCCCAACCTCTGTCGTACACCGCTGGACGGTTCGCTGGTCCATTCGGCGGCCCACTTTGATTCCGAGTACGCGCCCAATTTCCTGAATCGCCAGACCCACATGCTTCTCTGCCATCCCTTTAGAAACCATATACCGTGCTAATGCCCGAGCTTGACGTGTGTAGGTGCCCTTCTTGAACAGGTTGTAGCGTCGAGGCTGAAGACGAAGGAGTCGTTTGACATGCTCCTTATATTTTGCGATCTGTTTTCGCATCCGTCCATTTGCTTTGCTCAGGTTCGTCCTCTCCCTCCTATCCTCAGCACCAAAACCCTCCGCCTTCAACACCTTCACCATCTCATAAACCTTTGCTAACTCACTGCTCAGCTCGTTGACCCTCTTCTTCAGCTTTCGAGACGTGTTTTCGGCATGTTCAATGGTTGTCTTGTGAGCATGACACTCTTCATCTTTCTGGGTTTTACTGACTTTCAGTCGTGTGTGTCGTCGGTATAGATTCTTGAAGTTGCGCTCCAGTTCTTCGTACGTTTCATTAGGTGGCTTTATCGACTTCTTAATCTTCACTTCTAGTGCTTTTTTTGCCTTGGCCATTGCACGCTTGGTGCTGGGAGTCTTGACCTTCCTGCAGGCTTCTGATGCCTTCAAAGTGACCAATTGTTGTGCTAGTGATCGCCTTTTTGTTGGTTTTTTCTTCTTTGCACCCATTTATGTTTGGAGTAGTGTATTGGATAAATGGAATGATTTTTCGCGAGGTATATTGGGCCCGGGGAGGCCAGGGAGAGATTTTGCGTAAGGTTTTGGCGCAGACGCGATGACGCGACGGATTAATTTAGTGATTACTTAATCAATCAAAGCGTGTCTCCTGGCTTCAGCACCGTTTCCCGACTGTAGCTATTTCCACATACCCTCTTCCCTTTGTTATAGCGCTGTTAGCCTTATAAAATATATGTCTTTGAATTCTTGACATGAAATTTATTTGTGCAGCTCTCAACACTTCAATCCTTGGTCAAACCTATTCAGCTAGCGCGTTTTTTCTACATTTAATGTTAAGGATTTATTTATTTACCTAAAAACCATATTTTTAATACTTAACCCAGATGCTAAGTCCCCTTAACTGTACCAAAATCGGGCATCCATTTCTTGAGCCTTTGGGTGCTTAGTCATGCTTACAAAGCAGTTTTTTCCTTTGCAGGCGTTGCTGCTCCCCAAAAGCAACAGACGACCTGATATCATACTACCTCAACTAGTTTGAAAATGTCATCCATCGACTCTACACCCAAACTCACCGACCACAAGTACCTCATATTTGACATCTATGGGACGCTTGCTGTACGTTTCCCTCTGTTGCTTGGCCGTGGATAGTTTTGACGAGGAGATACATCAGGATTGGGAGACAGGACTTTACAACGGCCTTAAACCACTTCTCTCCAGATACACGGTATCCAAGAACTGGACAAAGGAAGAAGCCTTGAATGCATTCGGGTCAGTAGAACTAGAGCTCCAAGCGCAATATCCAACTATGGTCTACTCCACCCTCCTCGCGAAAGCACATGAAGTTTTGGAGGGGCGTATCAGAACACTTTCTGGAATCGAAGCAGCCACCACTAGCGTCCAGCAGAGTGATGCATCGACGTCGCTGCACACCCCAGACGCTGAGACAAGTGCTGCCGGTGCGTCAGCTCCACTCGACGAGTCCGACCTAGACGAGCACACCAAGTTTGGCCATTCCATTCCGCAATGGCCCATCTTCCCAGACTCCAGCGAGGCGCTTCAGAGGCTAGCCAAGCACTTCAACCTTATCGTCCTTTCCAATGTGGACAGAGAGTCCTTCAGGTACACGCATGCCCTGTTGTCTGAGGGGTATCCCTCCACACATGCACTCGACGACTTTTACGACTCGAAATTGGCCAAGTATACCCGTCCCACAGACAATCCTCACCAGTACTGGCATCCACAAGAAACCCCTGGTTCTAAATCGCCCTTCTCCTTAATTTTGACAGCACAGGACACGGGGTGCTACAAGCCCGCTGTTGGTGGATTCCTAACAGCATTGGGCTACATTCGCGACAACCCAAGCCTGTTCAAGTTCACGAACGAGGGGGAGTCTCTGGACTACATTAGGAGCAAGACTTTGTCAGTCGCTCAGAGTTTGCCTCATGATCACGTTCCAGCAAGTGGGCTTGGCATCCGCAGTGTTTGGATAGACAGGCAGAGCGCTGTGACGTGCAATAAGGATCCAGATGGGATGCAGAAATGGACTTGGAGGTTCGAGACGCTCGCCGAGTTGGCAGACGCGGTTGAGAAGGAGACCGTGGATTGAGGGTTTGGGTTGAATGTTTATACCGCCGGTGCAGCACGTTGCTTGTAGGAAATTTTGCCTCCATTTTCAATGAAACTGCCAGTCAAACTGTAGCCAAGCTTTGATATCAGGAGCTCATAGCCGACAACACAATATCAAATCAAGCGTATCGAATAAGTAAAATGAACCTAAGAGCAGCAATTTATCAGTATTGTTGTCCTCTCTGCAAGTATGGCATGATAAAAATCGGCGAAAAAGCGCCAAAAGAAGTTCAGCTTTCCGTTCTTGACCCCCAGCTTCCAATGGTTCCTTGCGCTAGGCCAGTATACCAGAAAAAAACCAGAAAAAGTCGTGGCAACATGAAGAAGGGTTTAGACTTCCTTTCAAATTGCGTGATATTCTCATCTTCTTGTTTTCGAATGGTCCATAGAAATACCACTCACATTTAGTATAATATCAAGACCCGAGTTCGATGTTCTGGTCGTCCTAAGTGCTATTAACATGCTTAGCAGGAGCTCCTAGGCATAAGGTCCAGATGAAAGAAGCAAACAGGCGAAATTCACCTGCCTCTGAACCTGTCCGGACCGTCAATGATTACATCAGCAACTGTTATGGAAATCACATGTTGGTGGAATTGAATGTTATCTCGAGTCTTTTCTTTCTTTTCTCCCATAACAAATGTGCGCTTGAAACATGTTCTCTTACGCTCTTTCAACAGGTAAGTAACGGGTCCTATAAAAGTGTAAACATTGAGCTCATCGTGAAAAACAGCGAGCACGTACTTCCATCTGCCAATTGATGAGGAAGAGGACGAGGACATTGAGAACTATGAGCGGAAGTATCTCACTTGGATTGCAGAACCATCAGGTTCTGCCACAAAATCTCCTGCACCCAATTCAAAAGCCTCACCCCATGACTCCGACGAAAAATCCGACAAAGTCGTAAAAACCATTCTGTCAAACAATGATCTCTACGAAATTCTAGGCGTCTCCAGGTCCGGGACACTCGACAAAATGGCCCTTCGTCGTGCTTATCTTGCCCGCAGCCGCGCATGCCACCCAGAGTGCGTTATGCCTGCAGTTTACCTCGCACGCGATAGGTAACTAATATGTCTCCAATTCAGCAAATTTCCCGATAACCCAGACGCAACACACGCCTTCCAAAAGGTCGCAGTGGCATACGATGTCCTCAGCAAACCTTCGTCACGGAGACTATATGATAACCGCACTCCCTCGGCGAACTTTGATCTATTTTCGACATACCGAACTGG
The DNA here is from genome assembly GCA_015501605.1 of Panaeolus papilionaceus. Classification (NCBI taxonomy): domain Eukaryota; kingdom Fungi; phylum Basidiomycota; class Agaricomycetes; order Agaricales; genus Panaeolus; species Panaeolus papilionaceus. The sequence continues at coordinate 1,580,878 of JADNRZ010000005.1, read as the reverse complement.
CTCTGCTGAGGACACCTTCCGAGGCGTCATGGTCGGTATTTTCAATGATTTCTTAGATGGCGACCTTGAGGTCATCAGGACGTTGCTAAGTAGGTTCTCGTGGCAATTTTTGGCCATTTACTGTGCTAATGTATCTTCCCCACTTATCTAGAGGCCATCAATGACATTAATCCATCAATTAAGCTCGGTGAAGAAGGCATCGACTCCGTCCTTATGACACTTCAAGCCATCCGGGAACGAGCCCTGAGTAAGTTTTTCTCCGTAGATTGTCTTGAAAAGGGTTCTCTGACAAAATTTGCATTGTAGCATGTCGTACATGCATTTATGCTCTCCACGCGGAGCTAACACGGTTACTAGAACTCCAGCATGCTTTTCGACAGCTCTCATACTTTGACATCATCGGTCGATCCAGGCTTACAATTCAGCTCACCCGCATTACTCTACGCCTCCCAATGGCGCTCGAAAAGGCTCTGCAAGAACAGAATGGATACGAATTCGGAGACGACAAGGCCAAGGAACCAGTCTTCCCGCGACGAGTGACACTCCTGATCCGAGGCGTGGACCTTGCCCTGGAAAGAATGGAACGGATATTGAAATGAAATTTATCTCGACTTTCTTTCTCTTGGTTTTCTCTGTTTTTCCTCTTCCTTTTCAACTTCCGCACTCCGTCTTCACTATCCATCATTCTACATCATCGCATTGCTTTCGATTATTATCTATTCGCTCTACATTCCACTATGATTTATCACGCATTTTCTGGACACTCACGATCCCCCGGCCCACCCGCCCATCCATTATCATCATCATCATCATTCATCGATAGTCAAACTATCCACATACTTTTCGAACCTTACCCCAACTATCATCTCCTTGTATGTCTCATTCTACGCGCATTTCCCCCTTATCCAACACCACTAGACTTTCCGTACCATACTTTATGTTTTTATGATATCAATTATAGATGCTAAGCAGCCCATGCAAGAGTACCAGTATTTTATGGACTCAGGTCGCGTTCTGTTTTCAACGATCCCTTGGGGGCTGCTTTATTTATTCTTTCTCTTCGCTTCAGCGATTATCTGTGTCGTGTTGTACAGTAATGTAACTTTGTACACCTCCTTTCCTTTTCATTATTCAGTAACATAGACTTGATACCTCATTATCTCGTTGGGTCTGTTTCAATATGTCTCACTGCGGGTTACCCAAAACAATCGCGTTAATTTGCGATATACCTAGCAGAAATTCGACGGCAGGAAGCTTTGGAGTCTGGACCGTCATCCATTGAAAGTGGGCTCGATCTCTTGGATCGTTCTGAAACCTGATTTCCTCCATCCTTCATTATTCATGATGTTTTAGAGAACCTGTTATCTACGCCAGTACTGGTTAGATTAGAGGCGTGCTGTGACTCGAGGTGCTTCAAGGGAGCATGTGTTGGGTTGTGCGCGGTATGAATTGGTATTATGCGGGGAGAGCCATATGCCTCGTTACTGATGCAGCAGTATCGGCTTTGTAGTGTAGCGGTTATCACACAGGATTTTGAGATGTGTGCAAACATCTGTTGCTCACTTGAAGTTCCTGCAACCCCGGTTCGATTCCGGGCAAGGCCTACTTTTTTTGTTGTATTGAGTCGAAACTTTTTTTTGATGCCAAAATAAATGAGTAAAATTATGTGAAAGTCACTCAAGATCGTGCCATGGTAATAAGACAAGATAAGAGAGAATAATATCACCCTAGTATCATAAGGGGTAAATTTGGCTATGTCCTGTAAATTGGGCGTCCTGTATGTCAATCAAAGTACTCTATGATATTCAGTCATCTTTGCATTCTCCATTACAGCCAAATTCTCCACATTCTTCACAGTAGTCATCCTCAGAATACACCAGATCGTCATCATCCCTTGTATGCACGGAACAGTGTCAATCAATATCCAAATAAACAAGGATTCAGAAATTGTTATCTGCGAAACAATATGCAAACGACTGTAAAGAGTCCGAAAGCCCGTATGCTGCTGGGACAAGGTGTGAAGACTTATTTTCTCCGCTTATACCTGCATTGGCGCGCGGAAATTGGGCCTCGGCAAGTGCAAATGTTCAGCATTTCGAAGGTATACAAATATGGGTTGAGTTAGAAGAATATGCACTTCAAAGCCACACACTCGCCATCGTCATTCTGACCGCAATATTGGCATCTGAGATCATCCTCATCTGAAAGATGAGTATAATGCCTTACGTCTACCTTCCCATCCCATTCGACATCCTTCACCATTCCCAGAACCTCCTTGTGATACGCCGTGGTGAAATTGATGCACGATTTGAAGTGCACCCGTTCGATTGGTGTGTGGTGTCCTCGTCGAAGATTCAGATACTCGATGAAATCGTCACCAAAGTCAATTGGGACTTGTTCGCATGTTCCAGGTGTGGTGTAGCCGTAGGATGAGTGCCCAAAGTCAACTTCGCTAAAGCTGAGATTGACAAGGTTCGGAAAACGGATTGATGGAGCGCAAATTTTTTTGTTCTTAGCGGGTGGCTGTAAGGTCGGATGGACTAAAGTGGCATTGTTACTGCGTAATAAATTGTCCTCCAATACCAGGCTGAAAAAAGTCGCCGCGCTGGTTCCATCCACGCCCAGAGACGTCAGAGAAGGAAGCATCATAAACGAGTGCCAAACCAGCGGTGACACCGTTCGAATGCAAGCCGACTCGAGGTGATCCAAGGCCAGTTCCTTGAAGACCTCAGGGGAGTGTTCAATTGGGCTGCTAAACCCTTGGCTAAATATTTCTAATGGTGCATTGTCGCTGTTGAGGTTGAAACTATGGAGTGAGGTTAACTGTCGACTATCGAGCCAAACGCGGATTGAAAAAGAATCTTCGTCAGAATTCAAGTCATAATCGAGCGACCGAATTGCCAGTGCTCCTTTGTCAGTCGCACTGTTTGATGCAAGAGGTTCGGACATCCAGGCTTGCTCGATGGCAGACATAAGGCTTTTGGTGTCGGAGTAAGCCTCTGGGTCTATTGGTAGGTCGGCCACGACGTTGATGTCAATGAGCTCGATACCTAATTTTGCGGATATGGGAAGTGATAGGTGTTTGAGTATAGCCTGGCAGTTAGGTAAAGTGGCCTCTAGATGTAGCCTCTCGACATGGGGAAGGATGATGGAGCGTGGCTTGGGTGAATAGGACAAGGTTTGGCGAATCGAAAAGTGAACGTCAAGCTCCTTAAGATTAGGAGAGCGGTGCAATGCGTCGATAAAGTCGGGAAGAGAAACAAGGGCTGATGGTGGTGTCTTGAGCTTTAATATGCAAAGGTCCTTGAATATGAGAGACGTAAAGGGCACGGGGTTCCCATAAATCTCTACTTCCCGTAAGGAGGGCGTACCTCCTGAAAAAATGTCAGGGGGTAGCTGTTTGCGTGACATGTTTCTCGGGCTATACCATATACCCTCTTGAAACTTTTCAATGACTTGCAGTCTTTGAAGGAATGGCGCGTGGACTCTGCGAACTGTCTTCATGTACTTTTCGATGGTGTCACTTGTAGCCCCGAGAATGCTCAGGGAATGTAGCCGACTAGGTTGACTGAGCGCACTAAGCAAGACCTTTTCGCACCTGTCCCCTTGCGGGCTGATGAATATGACTGACAGAGGGGCCTTCCTGGACCTCTTGAGTTGTAACTCCATCCATGAAGGCGGATCTTTGTTGAACTCAAGATAGGACCAAAGCTCCGGGCAGTTGAGAGCAGCAAGTCTCCAATGATGACAAACGTGTGTTATGGACTTGACCCAAGCTCGGAGAATGTTTACGTGAGGTGTAGCAGGAAAGGACCTTGTCTCGGGCATGTCACGAACACACGCAAATACCTTGCATAAAATCTCTGTAGGGAGACGTGAGATTGGCAAATATGAATTCCTGAGGGTTTGGACACGGCGTATTTCAGCTCGTAAGCGAAGAATTTGAATATCGCATTCGACAACATGGTCTGCATCAGATTCTAAAAGATTACTTTGTTAGCGTACTCTACATATGGCGGATATTGAGGTACCTTTCATGTTGTTGTTTTGACAGACTACGACTTGAGGTTGATTAAGGAAACTAGCAAGTAGCTATGGTCAACGTGCAGATGGATCAACTTTGGTTGAACCTCTGTTCACCAGTGCCAGATTGCACTCCGAAACTCCGACTTCCTGCAAAATTACGAAATAAATATGAGTCTAACCTAAATTCCAAGTATCGAAAGTCGGGACTTACCACTCGAGGTTGTGTTTTTCTTACGTCCCATTATTACTTGCTCGCTGAGCATTCTTGTCAACAACTTGGAATTTTAGGTATTCGAATAGGCCCGGTCTTCAAAATCCTTCACTTTGATATCTCGGACCTCAGGGGCAATGATACAACTGACCTTCGAAAGCCGGCAACTCGGTTTCGAACATAAATATTGCTGCATAAATAAATAAAATTTCCACAAAACATCGTATCAGCTCAATCCACCGTAAAGTTAACTCTCACCCACAATAACCCCAGTTTCGAGCGGAACAGGTTGTGGGTCTTTGTCTCTTTGCTCAATATAACAATTGCAATGTCTACCTTGTTATCCCGCAGAGGGTCTAATGATTTCTTTCTTTCGCAGCTTTCGTCGTGGCGGTTCTGACATTTAACTGCATTGTTCACACACGCGGATGTTGTACGGTCACCAGAACGTCGCGAATGAGAACAGTGAGAACGTCTTCGAGGGATCTCGGTAAGGTGTCTAGAGTGTCGCCAGGTAGGTTTAGCTGATAAAGTGTCAGCATCAGTGGTCTAACATCGACAGTTGAGCAACCAGCGTAGTACCCCTATGAAATTCATGAAGTCATCGGTCATAAGGCCTCCTTTGGAGCAGCGAATCACTCTGAGGAACCGAAGAGATGACCACAATTGGCACCCCAAATCAATTGTTGGGCTCAAGATAGATCGATTCGACTAAAACTGATATCGAGGCGATGCGGGATGACCCCAGGAATCATGTTGGGTAAGCTGCCAGCGGGAAGATGCGGTGGGCGGATGCATATATCGTGATCGGTTGAATGTATTTTAAGCAATGGGGACCACATAACCAAAGATAACATGAGAAGGGAAATGACGAAGCAGTTAAATTTTATTTCACCCTAAAGGTGAGTGGGTTTTGAATGTATTTGTGTAAGCAAATGCGTGCATGTATGTGAACGTTAACGACCTCAAGGTGATGTAAATCAGAAACGAAAGTAGGGAGGCTAAAGGAAGGGTTTGAATGAGAGCCTGGGCCCTGGCAGTGAGTGTACTGATCTTGACCAAATGTATTTTTGGCTGTTTATCATCAACATACTATTAAGGTTTGTGGGTTTCACTGGCGTCCAAGAAATGGATGTGGTACTGGCTCATCACAGCTGATCCAGAGCCAAGGACGAGTGAAGATGCGACGAAGGGGCGCCATAAGTGACTAAATCATCAAAGATGCGATTAAAGTACAGGCAACGCAAAAAAAGGTGGAGGGGACAAAGGGTAGGAATACCCAGCAATTGTGTAAATGGCAGTTTTACTGCGACGATAAAAGATAATAAATAAGATAAACAAAAAGTCCGTCTGCGTTGAAGAAGCAGTCACAGAGACGAAAATAAGATAAAAGCGATATAAGTGTTCAACCAATAACCCCACAAGATAGAGATAGAAAGGATGTTCAAAAAGGAGCGTGACTTTGTTAAGAGTATGGAGTACAGCCCATCCAAACCTGACAGCCCAAAAAAGAAAGCGGCTAGAGATACAACGATAAGAGGTGGCACACAATTGACGGAAAAGAAACACGACTATAGCACAGAGTTGAGCTATCTCAGCAGGAAAGACAGCCCAAGCAGCGCCGGTAGAAGTATAGACACCGCACCGTCAAACTTGAAACTCTTAGCGCTGCTGACAATACCGTTCGCAAAGTCAGCACCGCATTGTGATGCGGCGAAGTCGGCGGAGGGGTTGTAAGCCTTTTTGAGCGCTGATAGGTCCGGTTGTGACGAGTCCTTCAGCGCACCCGCGTAAAGACCCATGGCAGACCTCGAGCACGAAGAGCAGCTCAGTTTGGTTGACGGAGACTGAGGAAGAGGTGTGCCGAGGGGGATGTTGTAGTAATACAAATCCGTGGGATTGGTCTGTCTGACTGCGTTGAGGTAGCAGTAACTATTGGTGGTGGGATCGATGAGACATCCCGTGTCGTGCATGATCTGGTATGATTGTAGACCTAAGGAACAGAATGAAACAAGAAAGATGCCTGTAAGTGTCAAAGAATTTTTGAGAATGCCCATGCTTGCTGACCTGTGAGAGTTTGCATCGCCATAATATTCTGCTCCTTCAGCTCCTGCTCACAAGACGTTTTGAGACTATCCGCAAACCAATTCATGTTGAGCTTGCATTGATCAAATGCAGTCATGGTGTTGCATGTTCCCCAAATGACAGCGTTCAAGAGTGTCAGATTGGTTTGTGCCTGAGGGAGGAAGGAATAGAGTTTAGTATTGTTGTACCATAAATCTAGCCTGCATGCAGTACGTACGTCAATGAAAGCATCGGAAGTAGACTGAAGGAGTGCAAATGAACGACATGATCTGAAAGGGATCGTATTCGTCATATTGGCAAAGAAACTCTGGCATGAGGGCGTCGTAAAGTTTTGGGTGAGGGTACTATCAAAGGGCTGAAGGAAGGGAGTGGGAAGGGCAGCGGGTGCAGAACTAGGCACGGTAGGCATCGGCTGCTGGGCGATGGGAGTAGTAGTAGAACTAGAAGAAGCGCTGGCTGTGGAGCTCGAAGGAGAGCCAGCCTGAGGCTGTGGGTTCGGATCAGGTTCAGGTTCCCGTTTGTGGAGCAACCATGCTGCAGGAGATGATCCCTCCCATCCACCTAACCAGGATAGGGGCCCTTTAGAGGAACCACCTTCCATCAATTGTTGAGTCGTTAAAGTCGCGCATGTCGTGAAGAGGATGAGTGTCATGGGCACCAGGAAGGCGGCGGTGCGAAATCTGCGCGCGGTGCGGCGTTTGAGCTGTTCGTTGACAACATGGGCTTCTGGCAATGGTTCCGGAGAACCTGCGCGCTTTGGGGGAAGAGGAGAGGGAGGGGGAGTGAACATCTAAAGTCTATCAGTGGGTATGGGGGTCACGAAGGCCCTAGAAAGGTATCACAAGGGGTTTATAAAGGAGTGTGTATGTTCAAAAGAAGGAATATCCTCTGATGCGGTCTAAATCTATCAAAGACAGTTGTCAGAAAATATGTCTCTTCTTTTCCTGGAAAATGCGAAAATGGAGTACTTACCCGCAGTCAGATAGGTCTGGAGGATGCTGTAGTCAGACGTCGTCGTCGTGGACAATACTCAAGAGCTATTTGAGCCTGTAGACATGACCAGAGTTCGGAACACAGGGTCGTAATTTTCTAGGCACAGACGTCCCTCATGGATTTAACCGAACATTTGATATCGTTTGATCATTCTCCCTTTTTCTCAGCCTGCCATGTGCTTGGGAGCCCTTCGTGTTTTCTCTTCTTGATGCATGTGCGGAAGTGTCTATCGCGGAAAAAGAGCAGCTGGAGCCAGTACTACTGACATACAAAGCGGCTATGGTGATGGTTTTGAAAGACTAGCGCCCTGTCACAAAGTAGCACGGAACTCGTTTCGGCCAGCATGAAGATGCATATTATTCACCATTCAACAAACATGATGCTCATCAGAACTCACTGCTTTTGCTACCTTCCGGCTATGCTGTAATCAGTCGGGGACCTCTGGGTATGATGCGTCCTCGAGAGCTGCGCATGGATATGAAAACACATTGGCTACCTACCATTACTTTTCAAAGGTGTTGGAGTCTTGTCCAGCATCTCTGCTAATAAACCTTGTATGGACTTGTTGAACACTGGACAACGACCCCGTGCCATCCCTACAACTGCAGCGTCGATATGAATCTGATGCTCCTTCAAATGCCTACAGGACTGAATGGACTTCCTTCTGGTACTTTTGATCTTAGAAATATTGCGCCCTCGTTGAGCACTATCAGGATCAACATCGGAGCTCGAACTCGATACTAGAACGCCTAACAAACGCCTCGTTTGTGTCAAAATCCGATGATGATAAACAGGGTTCCTTGTCAAACGTGGATGGGCGATATCCGGTATTTTCTGTTGGTCGAATCCGAGTTCAAAGGATCTAATGGCTCGCTATTGTCAATCTACACACATACCCAACGTCGTCTTCCTACCCCTTTTGAATTGAGAGTTCCGATGTCTGTTTACATCTTGGTTTTAAACATCGCGTCGAAACTGAACATGTCAGAGTCTCCGGATCCCCATTTTTTTACTGATCGGATGTCTACAGGCTTTATCAACATCAGGAGAAACTGTTTATTCAGTTTTCTAGTGAACCCATTATGGTAACACCCTGCACGAAGTCAATTCAACAGACTTTTTCCGACTTGAACTGAGTGGATGGGATGATGGATCAACAACATGATCATTCCGCGGCTGAAGGGTAGGTCAATCTACATCGAATTCTCAATATCGTTTCTTCAAGCTTTAAATTCTATTTAATCATCGATGATTTAAATCTAAAAATTCAGTGATATTTTATTTTATTTTTGGAGGAGATGAAGAGGGCCGAATAATTTTTTTATCAAGGTAAATACCAAATATAACATAAAATGGCACGGAAAAGGGAAATAGCGTGCGAAGTTTGAATTTGGGCCTCAACAATACTGGCGACCGCCAACGGACTCCGACAAACCTTCAACTCATACCACCACCATCGCACCGTAACCATCATCACCACAGCTTTTAAAGCGTTGTCTTTAACAAACAATTCTTTTATTGACAGTCAACATCGACCACCATGTCGCAACCAGCATCCTCGTCCTCATCCACGTGCGTATGCTTATCGTAAGGATACATCAGAAAAAAAGGCTCAAATGTTGTCTTTTTTTTATTGCCCTTTTAGACCTGCTAATGGCAATGATTCATCATGGAAATCAGGTCTTCGACCACCCCCAAAAGATATCCGACCCCAAACAGAAGATGTGACTGCCACCAAAGGTCTTGAATTCGAGGACATGAAGCTCCAACGCGAGCTCCTTATGGGCATTTTCGAGGCAGGCTTTGAGAAACCTTCACCTATTCAAGAAGAAGCTATTCCTATTGCTCTAACCCATCGTGATGTTCTCGCTCGTGCCAAAAACGGTACAGGTAAAACTGCTGCCTTCGTCATTCCATCCCTCCAACAAGTAGATGTCTCCAAGCCAAAGATTCAAGCCCTTCTCCTCGTTCCGACTCGTGAATTGGCACTACAAACCGCTCAAGTTTGCAAGATTCTCGGAAAGCATATGGGTTTGCAGGTCATGGTCACCACAGGTGGCACAACGCTCAAAGACGATATTTTACGTCTGAGTGAAACCGTGCATGTGCTTGTTGGCACCCCTGGACGAATTCTTGACCTTGCCGGAAAGGGCGTTGCGGACCTGAGCGAGTGCCCTGTTTTCGTAATGGACGAAGCCGACAAATTGCTTTCACCCGAATTCGCCCCTGTTATGGAGCAACTGCTTTCATTCTTGCCTACGGAACGCCAGGTTATGCTTTTCAGTGCCACTTTCCCCATGATTGTTAAAGACTTCAAGGTACGTTGACTTGTGCTGACGATATATTTTTCCTTGCTAAAATCACCTTTTTTAGGACAAACATATGCGATCTCCGCATGAAATCAACCTGATGGACGAGCTCACCCTCCGTGGTGTGACTCAATATTACGCGTATGTTGAAGAAAGACAGAAGGTTCACTGCTTGAACACGCTGTTCTCCAAAGTATGCATCATTCCATCGCCATTCTCATCCCTTCTCATCATTACAATATTTTTCAGCTCCAAATCAATCAGTCCATCATCTTCTGCAATTCCACCAACCGTGTCGAGCTTTTGGCCAAAAAAGTGACGGAACTTGGATATTCCTGTTTCTACTCGCACGCAAAGATGCTTCAGTCGCATCGTAACCGTGTCTTCCACGATTTCCGCAACGGTGTCTGCCGTAACCTTGTCTGCTCGGATCTCCTCACTCGAGGTATCGATATCCAGGCCGTCAACGTTGTCATTAACTTCGACTTCCCCAAGAACAGCGAAACCTATCTCCATCGTATCGGTCGTTCCGGACGATTCGGTCACCTTGGGTTGGCTATCAACCTTGTTACGTACGAGGATAGGTTCAACCTTTACAAGATTGAGCAGGAGCTCGGAACGGAGATCCAGCCCATCCCTCAGACGATTGATCGCGGCCTCTATGTTGCTCCTAGCGGTGGAGAGGAGAGCCAGGTGCAGAGGGCACCTCAGCAGCCTCAGTTGCCCCAACAGAGGCAGCAGCAGCATGGTCAGGCAGCGCAGCAACAACAGAAGCCTCAACAGCCAGGGACACCAGTTCAACGTGCCGGTATCCCTGCGCAACAGGTACCAAATCAGCAACAATATATCCAACAACAACAACAAATGACACGACCAGGTGGTCAGCAGGGAGGATACCGCGGCAGTGTTCCCGTTGCCAGATAAGTTACATTATACAAAGAAGAGCAGGAGAGAGAGAGTTGACGCAGGAGAGAGAATGAAGAGTGTTTATTTGGAGTGTCCCGCCAGGGCTGGCAGGTGATATAGGGCGGGAAGAGGAGGAGAGAAGTGAAGAAGAGCATGAGGGCTATGCACGCCCACCACCAATACCAACCCATTCACCCAAACCACATTATTTTATTGACAATCGGCCTATGATCCCGATTTCCTATCCCTTTTTTTGTTCATCACACCCGGTTTTCCCATTTTTCTTTTCTAATGAACTCGACGTCATAGTGTATTTCTTAGAACAGTATCACCATCGCCCTTAACTCAATTTACAACAACAGAATTTCGATAACCCATCCACCACCACCACCACCACCACCACCACCACCACCACCACCACCACCACCACCTTTACACCTCGTTGTCCCCCGTGTTTCCAATATTTGGGACTGAACTCATACATCCCGTTATCCGTTATGCAAGCCGACCCACGCTCTACTCGACTCAAAACTTGCTTTCGATTTACGGACCACTCTTGTATCCGATCTCATCACCGATTCCTTAACACCTGCTATTGCCCATCCTGATCTGTACCATTTGGCCAATCTCCTAAGCTGTTATCCTTCCATTAGGTCACTTTTTGGCCCTATCCTCACCATCCATTGTCGAGTTGACTGTTCTGTAAATACCGAATTCCAACCCGACCCACCACCCTCCCCTTACCTACTCGCCTCTCCATTTCAACCTGTCATACCACCGTGTCTTCCCTCCCAACCCCTCTTCCCTCTCAACCCACGCCCTTCATTTACACCATCATCCCACCCGTACCGCACCTCTTGTCGTAGCCCTTGAAGTCGTATTTTTTGTCTTCGCGTTTCATTGTCTCCTTTGTTCGCTGATATCTTTGGGTTCTCGTTGATATTTGCGTATTGTGTAGATATGAAAATTAAATGCGACTTTCACTACCTTCTGCATGAATGGATTTGTGTATGCCTCCAAGTGACCGGGTTGAAATCAAACTTTGGCAGAGTAACCCGCTGATGTTTGTCTCGCCACCCACTCTGAGTTCCCTACGGAAAATGCGCGTAAAATACTCACTCACGATTACTGACCCAGATGCTCGACCCAGAGTACGTATACAATCCAATCAATTCATTGAGCAACTCAACAACGTGAGAATCTCAGCGATATATACGAAAAGTGGAAAGTTGGAGTTGCTGGGTGCTCCGAATCTTCATCTACTACTAGTACTACCTTCATGCAACGTAACCACGGCGCGGGGTTCCATGTCTTCCCATGTCTGAATTTCTTGAAATAATTGTCGATAATACATCGCCTGCACTGCACTACGAGGGTGAATGGACATCGTCTCGTCATGATCGAGCACTATCTGGTGCACCGTTGACGGTGCCAGAGGGGAAGAAAGGATCGTTTTTCTATAATATTACGGGTGAGTCGATCTGTCTACCTATAAGTACCCTGTATTGACGCGGTGTCTTCTCCTCCAGGGGTTACCAGGGTGTTTGTTCAAGGTCTGCGGGAGGATTTCTCTCCAGACAGCGATACCAGCTTCAATCTCCATTGTGAAGTTACCCCAAACGACCCAACGATAGTGTATAGGTCTTTTGTCGCGACAGCGGACTGGGCCACAGAGCTTTTCTACATTTTCGAAGTGCGAAACCTATTGCCTACGACCTCATACACGCTCAACGTTACCCTGGAGTCCCTACGAGCGCCAGTTGTCTGGTTTGATGCCCTGCTTCTTGCCCCAACGGCGACAACAAACCTTGATGATGCCATCGTGAAAATGGATCACAACCACCCAATGATACAGTACGACACGAAATGGGAGTCTCAGATTCATGGTAATACACTACACTCTACGAACACGTCGGGGTCCACGATGCAATTAGATTACAATGGTGAGTTAGCTCTTGAATGGGTATGCCAAGAATACTGTTTCATTAAAATATCTAACAGGCACGTCATTGAAGTGGTATACGAACTGGTTTTTCGTCATCGGTATCGGCAATATCACCTCTGAAGCAACCTGGAAGGTCGATGACATGGAAGGGACGTTTATTGTTCCAATACCCGATCCCGCCGATGGTTTCTCGAATTTTCGCCAGCTACTTTTTGAAACACCCGAATTACCTCCTGGGCTGCATCACCTAGAAGTCACCTACCATGGAAATACATCCACCCGTCCGCTGTCATTGAGGGATCTCGTTATACACAGCGCTTATGCTGCTTCCAGTTCAAGTTCTCCTACTATGTCACCTGATGGAGCGACGCAAGGGACTCCCAACTCCGACGCCGCCATTCCCCAGGGCATCTTTCAGAGAGCGCAAAAGTTGCAATCGGCGTTAGCACTGCAGCTGCGGCAGTTATGATTTTTGCAGGCCTTTTTTTCATTCTACGCGTCCGTAAACGCGATACCAAACAGAAGGCAGGCGGTCCGCTGCAAGATCGCAGCACTGTCACTACTCCTTCTGTTAATGTTAGAAGGCCCTCATTAGCATACGCACTCACAAATCCGACTTCAACGACCTTAGACGGCATCTCCTCGACAGGGACGCCGGTTCTTCCTTCCGCCTCGACGTCATGGTATCCGTCTCCGACCAACATTGCGTCTACTCGACATCCACACGATAGACAGACGTCTATCTCATCTCAGTGGCCAAGCCGCGAAGATGCTCCACCACCTCCATACATGGCATCAAATCCCTCTGACTCTCCACACCCCTCATCCAACCAATTATCAAGTTGAAACCAAGATAGCGTTGTTCTTTCATTTCTTTCAAGGTCACTCTTGCATATTTTTATTGGACATTTATTATTTCCTTTATTCCATTATGTCTATAATCTGTAACATAGTATAATATACTAGCCGTACATTAGAAACTCTTCTCGTGGCAAAGGACGGACCTGAAGTCCATAGTACTGATGTACATCCGCGTAAAGGGAGACCATGGAAGGAGTCAGAAATCCAGGATCGTCACTGGGTCTAAACATAGTCTGATCCCATGTCTGGAAAGAAAAACTTGAATCTTCCCCCTACGATGACCAGCGTTTGTATTCACTGCTATTTATTCAATTCATGCATTAGAATGTCGGCGATGTCGGATCGCTCAGGGGTTCTCACGGAATTTTGTTCCAACTTCCCAGTAGTGTTGTTGTCGAGTCGAGTTGTATCGAGTTTGACAGCTCGTTTAGTTCGATTGAAACGAGTTAAACTCGAGAGCTAAACGAGTTCGGAAAGAGTTTGCACACGACACATGTGACTGCTTTCCCATCACCAACAACTGAGACTCATAGTGAAAAGCATCAGAACGCTTCGCATGCCGTCGTCCAGGTTGTATGTAAATAATGGGTTTGAAAAATAGTTAGACAATACAATCACCCGATTTTCATCTTTTAGTTTCGACAATACTTAACCTTGGGGATGGATTTTTTGAGGACGCAATTGAGTGCTATGTGATGATGCTCAGACCTCTTATTTGGCCTGAACGAAAATTCATGTTGCTGCGTTAGGTCATCACCACTGGGTCAAGACTTTGAACTGGTGTAGCTTGCTCAAGTGTTCATTCATGACATTGATCAAATGGGATTAGAATCTCTGATGCCCCGCGTGCTTTTGCGAGCCAATGCCACTGTATTGCAACGATAGAAAGCCCATGTTCAGCTCGCTACTGATAATGCGGAGGCTGCATTGGCAGTGTCAGTCAAATATTCTCTTTAGGTTCACGCTGTGTGCGTGCATTGCAGCATAGGGCTGACTACGTTGGTATGTTGACCAATGGTACCAAACTACCAGAAGTTTAAAATAAAGCTATCCATCTCATTATTCAGGTGCCTCCAGAGTCCAGATCTGGGGAAATGAGAGAAAATGAGAGTTTGAATGAATAACGCAGCAATTAGCAATTGGGCTATAGTATTGACATGATGAAATCTATGGATCCGATTGGCTGAACGGGGTCACATGTGTGGTGAGAGAAAATAAAGGAGTAATTCGTTTAACTCGAGCTGACCAACTCGATAAACTCGAACAAACGAGTTAAACGAATTTGGCAACTCGACTCGACTCGTTCGACTCGACGGCAACACTACTTCCCAGCACCCACTCTACTTTCCGTCAAATCACCTTGGTATCAGCAACCAGTATGGTCCAAGGACGCATTCATTGAACGAGTTGGCAGCGCAAACGATATAATTATCCGTCTAGTTCTGAACCCGATGAGAGCTCCATGGAGGTTCAACTGTTCATGACTGATATCTCTTTTCGTCGCGACCCCACCGAGGCCTCCAACACAGTTGGTTGAAGAGTTCACAATGCAAAAAAGCATGTATGCCGAAAGTAGTAATCTAACAACCAGTTGACGGCCTCTGCCGATGTCTGTAGTTTATGCCAGGTTGTGTCTTGACTGTCAGATTGGGATGCAGCCTCAAGTTATTCCATCCCGACCGCCCCAACACCTGGCCCTTTGAATCATGTCAGTGATGCATTGGCTTGATATCCTTGTCAGAAACACATCACCCGACATACATTATGAAGGAGAGTGGGTGTCAGCCTTACCACTCAGTTTCGTAAGCCCACTATCAGACAAGCTGTACACTCTTCCGGAGGGCAAGAATGGATCATTTTCCTATGATTTCACAGGTCTGTGGCCTCTTTACATCGTCTAATTCTATTTCTAAACCTCGTTTATCACTAGGAGTGCCCCAATTGATCGTTCAAGGTTTCCGCCAAAGCTTTTGGTCCAAGGTTGGGGAGGACTATAACGTCGAATGTGATATCGACCCCCGAGACGCAGACGCTACGATCACTCTCTTGCCAGGACCAAGCGATTGGGCCCTTGACCTCTTCACTCTTTGTGATTATCGAAATTTGTCGCCCGAAAAAAACTATACACTTAAGGTCACTGTAGAGTCTATCAGGAACTCTATAATATGGTTTGACGCGCTGTTGCTTACTCCAGCGCCTACAGCAAATGTCGACAATGCGCTAGTAATCATGGATCATCACCATCCATCTCTTCAGTTCGATTCGGACTGGGATACTCAAAGTTATAGCCATGTCGCTCATGCGACGAATACGTCTGGTTCCAGCATGAAGCTGGATTTCAATGGTGCGTTATTTCTGTTGTCAATGTTACCACTGTACTTATCATGTTGCGTAGGGACATCACTGAAGTGGTACACAGCTTGGATTTACCTCGCTGACCCTAGTCCCACTAATACCGTGTCCACTTCCACCTGGACAGTGGATGACGGCCGCCCTCAAACCTTCATTAATCCGAGCCCTGAGCCACTTGATCGCCTCGGTCGGTATCGACATCGTCTTCTTTTTGAGATAAGCGGTCTTGATCCTGGTCTTCATCATTTGGAGGTAACCCATCATGGGGACAAGGCCTCTCGACCTCTCTCACTCAGCAGTCTCGTTATTCAAAATACACACGACGATTACACTGATCTTGCATACGTCCCACCCCCAATTTATATACCCAGCCCGGACGAAATAAGAGGTTAGATGTCTCCAACCTCTTTTTTTTTTTGTGAAACGGTGGCTAATCACCAAAATGCTTAGGTCCCTTAGAACGCACAAAAATTGGCATCGCTTTCATTGCATCAGCTGCAGCATTTGTTTTTTGTGCTCTCCTACTCTTTGATTTCTATCGCCACAGGCGCAGGGAGCAGCAATTGAAGGAAACATCGAAAGACTCGGGCGAGTCTGGTGAACTCTCCGTATTTCATGACCCTGGTCCTTCAACCTCGCATTCCGCGCCGTCCACCTCACCTGAACTCAGTGTTCGTCAAGAGTCTGAACACTCCAAAGGAACGCCTGTAATGCCCTTCGGAATGGCATCGTATCCTCATGAACCTATATCTTCCCGACCTACCTCCAAAGATATTCCTACCCTAACATCAACATGGAGGACCGAAGAACCCTTGCCACCCCCGTATCAGGCTGCCCTTGTGCCACAACATTCGACCAGAGCGGATACGCACTCGCCACATTGAACAGAAAGCTCTGTAGGCCGAGGTTTACCTTTCCTATTACTGTCAGTGTGTTGAATCCTCTCGGTTTCGGAGTGGAAATCGAAAAATGCCACACCGAACAACTTCCTTTGACCCATCCCCCAACGCATGTCGCGTCGCCTGTGGAATAAGGCTACCCTACCTAGTCCAGAAGGCCGACACTGGTCGTGGCTCCCAGCTGCATAGGGACTGTTTATATCCCCAGCCATACACCAGTTATGTATTCCATCCAGCTGAAGTCCCCCTTGTGTAATTTGGAGTCGACTTCCTGAAGTTGTCTTTCGACAACATGCGCCGCATAGCGAATTTCCGAATCTGAAGGCCATGTTAAAAATCGACACGGGACATTACTGCACACATAGCTTTCTCTCTGAAACTATGTCCCCGCGTAGTATATGGTCATACGTTTGCCCTACCCGTAGCAATTTTAAACATGTTTTGATAATGTCCAGAATTTGTTATCACTATGCATTTTGCCAATGCCAGTTGACTAATTTGACCGGCTTCCATTACGAGAACTTGAATTGAGTCCAACACTTGATTGAAATTGTGTGGCTTGCTCGGGCTTGGAGAACTCCTTTGCCTGCATGTAGTCCCAGGACTGCTGGTCCTCTTTGTTTTCACCCAATATGACCCAATGGCGTCGTTGAGAGCACATCGCCTTGAACCTTCATTACGCTATGAGGGAGAATGGACATCGGCTCCCCCAACACCGGCCATGTTGAACATCACGAATTTTGTTAGCTATCCATTCTCTCAAAAGCCGTTTATTGTTCCGGAGGGGAAGGCGGGGTCGGTCTTTTATAACTTTACAGGTTCGTCAATTTCTGTTTCTCATTAATGTTTTGGACTAAATATATCGTTCCAAAACAATCAGAAACAACTCGTCTTCAAGCCCAAGGGACGCTGGATGTGTTTGCCCAGAGTTTACTGTCACCGGAGGAGACCTTCCTCATCTATTACGACATTAGCCCAAGAGGCGACAAAGTGGTCACCGAGTCCTTTACTGTCTTGGGAAATTTCACCGAAAACCTTTACACTTTATGTGACGCCCGAAACCTCTCACCTTCTGAATCATACACGCTCAATTTCACGATCGAAGCTCTGCGAGGTCAGCCAGCGTCGTTTGATAGACTGCTACTCGAAACAACACCAGCTACAAAAGTGGATGGACTGACTACTATCATGAACCATCGACACTTAATGATTCAATATAATCGTGGACAATGGGAAAATCTCAACAACGCGGTTCATTACACAAACAAGACGCAGGCAAAGATGAGGTTGGATTTCAATGGTACATACGTCTTGTTTTGCCATGCCAGTATGCCAATTAACCTTTTACAGGTACATCGATACGGTGGTATACGATTTGGTTAAAACTTTGGGGAACCTCGGCTTCTGATGCAAGTTGGCAAATAGATGACCAACCCTACCAGTCCTTCACTATTCCAGCTATTGACCCACAACTCCGAGATCCCTTTTTTGAGGAATTACTTTTCAAAACACCTGATCTTTCTCCGGGCCAACACCGCTTGGAGGTTACATACAATGGCTTCGAGTCTACTCGGCCTTTGGCTCTAGCAGAACTGGTAATTGAGGATATGCCGCCATCATCGAGCGCAAGCCCTAGTCCCTCTACCACACCTTCTGGTTTGCCTCCATCCAACATCGCAGAAGCAGGAGGTAATACAGAATTATCTCTTTGGTTTTATGTCCTATCCTATTTACCCTTATGTCCTTTTTCGTTTCTTTCTTGAATAGGGCTTTCGCAAGGTACAAAAATTGCCATTGGTGTCAGCACCTCAGTCGCAGGCCTCTTTGTCTGCAGCGCTCTCCTGTTTTTCTTGTACCAACGGCGGCGTAAAACAGCGCAACGTAACGAGAGCAGAACAACGCGAGAAGAGGCTCCAGATTCTTCAATATCACCCTACCTGTCAAGCGCAACCCCACATGCTACGACGACATCCAAAGGGACACCTGTTATGACATCTATGTCGCCTTATCCCACCGAACCAAACTCCTCCATTTATGCGGACTCAAAAGGAACACCAGTTCCTTCCTCCCCTCGACACACGAACGAGGCATCTATGTCAATGCGACAGGAAGATAATCCACCCCCTTACCTATTTTCTTCGGGCTCCTCGGATACTCGCCCCACATTTAGTCCCAATTCACCAAGGATCAAAGGTTAGGACAAGTGGCCTGTTTTCCTTTGGATACTACATAGATACCCTCCCTTGTTCTGCACTGATGAACTCAAGTCTTAATTTATGGACTTGCTGACTTCGAACTTCATGCCTTTCATGACACTATTGTAGTTATTCTTCATACCTTTGCTTGCGTTTAAATCGTAGTGCAGGAGTATTGATATTGTATTTGTATTTTCGATTAAATGCTCATACTCGAGTGTATACTTCGTGATTCATATTCTTCTTATCGGGATCCTTGGCGAGCTGTGCATACGAAGGGTCGTTTCAACCCCGACTTCGACAGATCAAGTTCTATAGCAAGGTATCCATACCCCACTGTCAGATGTCAACTTTCATGGAAATGTGGATTAAGAATGTTTCATGGCTTATTCCTATAGAAATCACAGCGTAGAATGGGCTGTATCTGTAGCCATGACTTAACGAATGGCGGTCGATGACAATGACTAAAATGCGGGCCCGCTACAGAACGCAAAATTACAAGGTCGGTATTGTAATCATGTTATTGTCAGCGCACTTTGTAAAACATGCTACGACTAAGTCAGATCCTGAGTTTACCTGCTACTTTCCAACAAGGGAAATTCTATGCATTGAGTGATTTTTAAGGTGAAAGCGGAGGTACAATCACTGAGCGCCTAACTTTTGTTATTTGTTTGGTATCAGGCACTTGATGGTTACACGCTGGGTTTATTTATACCACGCAGATCAGTCGTTTGTTTTTATCTTCGAACCGTTATTTTCTCCATATTCCAGTATCCTTCAGCCACTTGCAAATTCGCGCATTCTTTGACTCGCGTGCATACACATGTAGTTCAGTGCAGCATTTACATGGTTGAAGGCCATGGCCGCTGGCCTGGCAAATCCGAGTCCCAAAGCTTTGAAGTCTAACATTCAAATTAGAAATTGTAGACATAATGGTTTCAGCAAAATTTCAGGCCAGATTGCTGAAGACATGTAGCATGATAAGATTTTTTGTCAAATTTTTTATCACTTCACTAAGCAGTCATAATCTCCTAATTGGTATTTCCAAGATTTTCTTTGATACTATTACTACTATCCGATTGCGTTAACCTATTTTTTGATACATCATTATGATTATTCAATTTTTTCTTTGATAGTGATTGAGCTCAAGTGAGATATGCTCTTGAAAACCAATCGCAAACATGTTGGCTCAAATATTGCTTAGTAATGCACCTGTCGAACCCCCATGACTAAGCATTATGAAAATAATAATTTAATTTAATTAGTTACATAATCAAGTCTGCTGTTTTTGAATTGATGTGCTTACATAATTGTGATGATAAATCGATATGACATTTGCATGACAAATTCACATTACGAAGAGGTCGCATTTCGGAGGACAAAATCAGCCCACAAAGACCTCTTCCCTTACGGGACTCGGAACAAATATTGAGCCAATCCGGGGGCCTTTGCATGCAGACTTCGGGAAATTGGATGCGGCAGGGTTGCTTTCTTTTGTGTTGTGTTACATGCACTTGACCTGCAGCCTTCTTAATGAAGTGACGCGTGTTTCGTTTGTGACTTTATTAGGTGAAGCGAATCTATTCCGAACCCTCGGTCAGTTCGCTAATACCATCTCCCTTCCTCCTTCCTCCAAATACCTCAGGGTCGTCATCATAGAGGCTATTAGCCATCGAGACATGAAAAAGATGAAGTTTGATGGGAAGTATGCACCTTGTTTTTGTTCGAGCTCATCGCGCTTTTCCCTCAACTGGTTTACCCCGAGATGATAATCACAGATGGTCGGCGAAGTTCTGAGCGGGCGTTCAAGACTACAGTGGCGTCAGTGTCCGTATTACTAACTACATGCATCAGTCGACAAGTTCCGGCTTTCGAAGTATCACGAAGTGCAGAGAGAGAATATTCTCCCATCTTGATTAATGGTGGCACATAGAACGGGTGATCTCGTTCAATTTCCGAGTTCGGGCATATGAACTCACCATCTACTTCAATGCTCTCTCCACAAGGAAGCGATTCTTTAGCCTCTGACAATTTAGAAAAGCCGTTTCAGGATGATCCTTAACAATGTTGACGTTTTTCTCTGAAGATCCTTATCCGCAGCAGTTCACCATAGGTCTCGCATGCTCGATATGATCGCGCCGAATGACACGTACATCAGGGTTATGCAGCTCAGAGTTCGCAGATACCCAGGAAATCTGCAGCCAGCTCCCTGAAGTCTCCTTTGAAATAAAAGGGCCCCGAAATTTCGATTCTCCGACATCCTTCCTTTCTCTATTTTCCCTTTCACTTCTAGTTTTCATAATGTCAGGCAGAGATCCCCTTTCCTTGCCTCTTGCTGTTCTCATTGCGTCCACTTCACCTGAAATCTCTTACACTGGTGGTTGGGTTGCTACACCTCCTACCCGCCAATTTTTGGATCTCAATTCGTTCAACGAATTGCCGTTTTCCGATACTTTGTTTAAGGCGCCTATTGGGCAGTCTTCGTTAACATACACTTTTACAGGTTGGTCGCTTTTATTGCTGGTACGCATTGCCATACGACACTTATAATTATATCTCTATCTTCTGTGCACAGGCGCTACACGCATCCAAGTCCGCGGAACGGTCATTAACACTCAGACTCAACCTGCCTCATGGGATATCCTCTGCGATGTGTCACCCAGGGGCCCAACAGTTGCGACCGAAACATTCAGCTTGGAGGGCGATGAGCAGAGCGACTGGACTTTCTGTGAAGTTCGCAATTTGTCTCCTGCCACCACCTACACTTTGTCCTTCGGAGTCGACGTTGCAAGTGGCACTCCGGTGTACCTCGATAGGCTTGTCTTGGTTCCAACAGATACCACCGACGTGGCAAGTGCTTTGGTCAATGTCGAACATAGGAATTATTTGATTCACTATGATTTCTGATGGACAAATCCAACCAACGTTGCTCATCTCTAGGCACTTCTGCTAGACTGTATGGCGTGTGGCAAAACGCCTGGTCCAACGGTCAAGCTCAGGCCGCCTACTCTATTGATGGACAATCTCCTCAGTTCTTCGTGATTCCTGCCATCCCTCCAGCCTATACGAATCTCTTCATTCGCGACCTTCTCTTTGAAACACCCGAGCTAATCCCTGGTCCTCATACCCTTGAGGTGACCGCACCTACGACCACTGGTGGCAGACCTCTAGCCATTGGGAACTTTGTCATCCAGAACGCCCCGGCTGTACCTGCAGAAAACCTTGCAGGCATTCCACAAGCGCTGCCTGTCGGTGCTCCAACGGACGACGTCACAGCTATCTCTGCTAGCAAAGAGAACACTGGCGCCCTCACGGAAGACAGCAAGATTGCCATTGGTAGCTCTGTTACTGTCGCCGGATTGCTTGTCTTTGCCCTTGCCGGATTATTCGTCTATCGACGCAAGCAGAAGGCCAAACGAGCTCCGAGGTCGGAGGAAACACTGCGCGATGTCCCGGTCATGTCTTTTAATGGCCACAAGTCCTCTACTTCCGTCTCCACAAAGGCGGGCTCGATTTATGACGAGAAGAAGAATCTTGCATGACTTACTGGTAACTGGGCGGCTCTTCAAGCAATTCGAAGAGTCAATGCATTGACACATAGGACATATCCATGTTTATATACTTTTTGACGATCTCAAACACTATTTGTACATCGGACTATAACTGTACATGGTACGCAGAACAACTGAATCTATGACTTCGCTCCTGAAACAAATGGTACAACGAGACCGATGGTTTGCAACATCTGTAAGCACTCATTCAGGTGTCGTGAAAGGCAGTAATTTCTCATCACTGCTTCTAAATTTGATCTTACCTCACATTGCAATCGAGATACGGCAATACGTTCCTGAAGCCAACCATTCTACAACGTATTATAGTCCTTTTGGGAACCCGAAGTCCATTTTTGTCTCTGCCATGCTATATACCCTTGAAATTACTCTATCTACTGTATGTGTTGTGTCCGTTACAACGGCATTACTCTTGTATCTACTGTATTTAAGCTGTTCATGCCTTGCGGATATTGATCTACATTATTCGTTTCATGCCCAAAGCGAGGGTAAAGTAGGGAGTGAATGGTATTTAATACCAAACACCACGGGGTAAGCGGGCAATCGGCCGTGCTTCTGCTTCGAGCAGTTCACTGACGCCAGCGTAGTAAGCAATGACTGCAACTACGATACCCAGTGCGCCTCCTGCTTTAGTTATCCTGGAAGAAAAGTTAGATTTGTATAGCCGTCGAAAAAAACCGAATCTTTCTCACCTTTCGTCAGCGGTAAAGTTTGCCACCGCAAGCAGTAGGAATGTAACCGCAAGGATAGATAAGAGGATGATGAAGGTAAGGTTCCTTCGGAGTACGGCCGATCTGAAATGATAACAGAGTCAGATCACGAACATGTGAGATGCCAAAAAGATGGAACGTACGTGAACATCACGGTTATTACGAACCATGTTATGAGATAGATGCCCATGGCATTGTTGAATTCTTGGGGGTCAGAATAGGCAGCAATGATGCCAGTAGCTGGAATATGGATCGCAGCGTATGACATCCAAAAGCAGCCGTACGTTGAGAAGACTAAAATGCCGGGTTAATAAGTACACGAAAAGGAGGCCAATTCGAAGGCTAAACATACCTGTAGCATTGAATACATTGCCTCTGGGGTACTCCCACATCCCAGCTATGAATTGCATAAGGCCACCTGAGAAGAGGGCCATGCCTACGACAACGTTTGGCGTATGGATTCCTCGAGCATTGACATTGAAGACAGAAAGGATGAATGTTGTCGAGGCAAAAGCAAACACTCCACTATGAGAGAACAAAAGATAAGCACATTAATGATAGGATAATGGAGACTCGACATACGCAGGGCTGGGGTTAGCAATCGTTGACCTCGAATAATGCAGCGCGATGGTGGTTGCATCATCTCGAGACCAGTGAGCTTCGATGTCGTGTTTGGGTGTTGAGCTCATTTTGTGAATGGAAAAGTGTGTTTCCAATTATTCGAAGTATGGATTGATGTTGGCTCCTTCGAAACATCGACAAACCTTTATACAAAACATCCTCCGTAATTCTCCCGTCTTTCACCTCGGGAAATGCGATATGCTTGGCCAGAGCTCGATTGGACGAGAAGAGGGTACAAGGATAACGAGTGCAGGTCTGTTCTTAGACCGGTGTAGGAGCTAAAATTATCTTGATGTTGGATGTTGAGCGACGATTGACCTAAGCTGGCCCTCGTCTCCCCCACTCTCACCTTTCCTAAAATAGCAAATATTACAAATCATAACGCACACGTGATCACTTGCATGTTTTTTCGTGAAGACCCACCATTCATGTAATATATGTTGCTATTTACCCTCTCTTGCTATGGACTCGTTGCGAAAATGCTCTAAGGGTCACTGTAAAACACAACTCCCCACCACCGATGAACACAAGCAGTGCTCATCTTGCCGAGAGCGCCAAAAGGAGCTATCCCGAAAGCACCGCTTGTCAAAAAAAAACTGAGAACATGACAAACTCCAAGTGCCAACACAACATAGACACCAGAGAAGAGCATGTTGCGAAGCGCCCAAGGAAGGAGTCCTTTTCCGATGAGGAAAGTGAAGTGAGTGATGAAGAGAGCTCTGTTATTTTTAGAAAAGTTCAATCCTGTTATATAATGATGTCGTATCTATTACCTGTGTCCTCGTTCTCACTACTGTAGTACTTTTTTTTATTTTAAACAATCTCATTTAATTTTATTAGTTATCAACGAACACTGGTATGTTTTACTTATCTAGACTTAGAAGTATTTCCAATACTATATGTTCCGTTGATGATTTTTGATGCGTTGTACGGAAAATCCCGGCGTGAGAGTGGGGGAGACGAACGACACTTATTGACCTATAGAAATATCCCTGAGCTCGCTGACAACACAGTCCGAAGGTTTTCCACGACTGTCAAGGCTGTGTCCATCCATGTTCCAGACAGGCCTGGGTTTGTGCAGAAAGAGTCACTACCACGATTTATCTTGACATTTTTGGAGTAGGCCTTTCGAGAATCACCTAGCCCTCCCATACTCACCTGGAGGGCTACAGCCCGATAATTCATTCCATGAATTAGTTCGGCACGAACATTCGCGATTACTTATAATTAAGTACCCTAAACTTCCGCTGTTCAGATAAGATTAAATGAGAGAATTTGTGAGGATCGCGTGTTGTTCCATGGTTGATATATACCCTTGTGATGCGTCCTGACATCCCGATCCTCAAGGCGCAACCACTTGGCACTTGCAAGTTTTTCCGTCAAATCCAAATAATGAGTGAGTAACACATGAGTTTTTTGACATGGATTATGTATTATTAGTGTTCAGCTTGGAATGAAAAGGCAATGATTAAGCTCATCTTGTCTAGCTCAAGAGTTCAAGGGTTGTGGAAGTGAGTTAGAAGTGAGCGCTTACGGTGAGCCCAGCGCTGCGCGGAGTTTGCCGCAATTTCAGGTCCGCTCAAGCTCAGATGGCCCCTGACTTGTTGACGTTCTGATTGGACCCATTTCAAAATGTTCCCTTGACTGGCTGCGGCCTACACAGACCTTCACGACACCAACAGTCCCAAAGGCATCCAAGAAAGCACAGCTTAACCCCCTTTATTGACAAATGTAAGCTGTTCTGCCAACCTAACAGGCAAACATGCGTGTTCAAAGATGGAAGATTCCAGTTCTTGCACAGATCCCCATACTTCATATTGCTTAGCATGCTATCCGACGTAAAACAGCTTCTCCAAATCGATGAAGAGGTGGCAGCTCTGCAGGCCAGTATCTGTGAACTTTACAACAAGAGGAATCGGTTTGTACCAATCTCAAGACTCCCGCCAGAGATTATCTCTCGAGTCTTTCTGTGTCTTCGGGATCATGTCAGCAGTGCCAGCAACCCACTGGCCCCCATTCTCCGCTCTCACGAGCAACATATACAGAAACTTTCTTGGACTGTAACAATGCGTGTTTGTCGACAATGGAGAGATATTGCGTTGGGATATCCTGAACTATGGAACAACATCGACTTATCATTACCCTTTCCGTGGGTGGAAGCATTCCTTGAGAGGTCGAGGGCAGCACCTCTCACAGCTATTATTCCAGCTTCATTGAGAGATCGACTTGCAAAGACAGCTCTCAGAATATTGGGACAACCACACCGCTTGCAAGCGCTCAGTTTAACAGCTTAGTCACCTTCCCCCGGGTCCAAATCAATGGAGCTGGTCACATCACTGTCAGGAGTATCTGCACCTCTCATACGTAGTATAACACTCAATTTTCAATCTGCCTATGGTCATATTTCTACTGCATCACCTATTCTACCCAGGGAGTTTTGCAACGGTGGAACACCGCTCCTTCGGTATTTGGACCTCAAGCATTGTCGCATCCCTTGGACTTCCCCTCTGTTTGACAACCTGACATCCTTTTCCATGAATACGGGAAGTTTTGGCTCTTACGATTATGCCCAAGGTAGCCTTGCTGATTTTTTTGACGCTCTTGAGCGAATGTCCAAAGGACTTGAAGAACTCGATCTCTGCATTGACTTACCAGAAACCACATCTTTCAATGGTCACTCGACCATCGCGTTTCCTAAGCTCACGAAGCTCAAACTCAAAACCCGTCTTCAAGATTGTATCACTATTTTAAATCATTTGTTACTTCCGATCTCGACTTCTCTGGAGTTGGCGGTTCCAGGGCCGCCTTCTGAGAATGTTCCTGCTGCAAAGGCTGCTGGCTCTGAACTCGCAGCTGGTATCGATACCGCTTGGTTAGCGACACCACTTATCACGACATCCTCACTAGCTCCTAATCCCAAACTATCTATCCACGTATTGGAGATATCAGCGACTCAAATTGCAGGAGGAACAAAAGCTCGTTTCTGGATTCACGGCCTCGACATTGCCAGGAGGCCTATCCGGTTGACGAAAGGAAAAAGACGCACTCTTACCCCACTGCCGCCAGCGCCATTAACCTTGACGACCAGTCCAAGTTCCCTTATTCTCATTGCCGCCCTCCCTATTCAAAACCTGCAATCCATCGACATCAGAGCACCGATCAACAAATGGATGTGGGATGAGCTGGCAGGGCTCCCATCCCTGCAATCAATCGCATTGAATGGCGAAACGGGTCCCAGTTTCTTGAACTCTGTTTGCAAGGATCCCGCGATGACATCCAGACCACCTCAACCTGTCGCAAAGGCCACATCTACCAAGCAATATCAGTCCAAGGTGGAGAAGACCCCAAAGTCAAAAATCCGTCGTAGCCGTTCTGCTTATCTCTTTGGGAAGCTTATTTTGAAGAAAGCAGCGGAGGCCAACATCATCTCTGCAGGATCATCCGCACGACCACTGACCAAACCATCCTACTTTCCCAACCTTACGCACCTCTCCTTCACAGAGGTCGACTTTGGACTGGACCAATATTTAGACCCTGACGACGGGATGGCGATTAACTGGGACAAATTTATCGACTTTTTGTTGTTCCGACGCGACTCTCCAAAGCCCATTAATTCCATCCGTGCCTTAATGTGCGTCAACTTGATGAGACCAGATGTTGCAAGCATCAAGGCAGCTGTGCCAAGGGTAGAGTGGGATGGTTTGGAGGAGCAAAGATATGCGTATGATTTCCGGGGTATTTGGAGCAATGGTCACGATTCAGAAGAGTGCGAGGGACAATGTCATTATCACAGGGGTCGCCATCTTAATCATGGACCTTCTTTTGGAGTTCCTCATACTCCTCTCGCGACTGGGTTTGGTTTTAATTTTTAGTAGTCCCAGATCGAACAGCAACAGGACTTCATATATACTTATCTTCGCTACACCACGCTGATTTCGGATCCCAGATACCTCCTAGATACCCCTATGCATACTACTTACACGCATCCAATACACCTTGGACCACCTATGGAATTACACACCCTCTCTGACCGGCGTTATCTAGTTTTTTTTATATTGCTTTTTACACAGTATTATTCTTACCGACGCCTTAACTCAATTATCATGGCACGCGCCTGAACCTCTCTATCTTCAATAGCTGTGTATGACTCGAAGAAAGGTTAGTGTTACGTAGCAAGTCGGAAATACTTTTGCTTTTAAAAATATAAATTGGAGTTTGGAGGCAACTATGCAATGGACCGCATGTCCCGGAACACCTTGCCCATTACTACCTTCAGCTGGAAGCTTGACGCCCTTCGATCAAATGATGATGTCGATGATCGCCAGCGGCGCAATAATAATCCAAGTTTGCGTCTGTCAATTTGCTTTCTTTCTACAACGACTACCTCCAACTGATGAGATTGTGCATCAGCTTGAAATAACACTGGCATCCTTGTTCAAGTTGCGGGTCTTGGTCATGTATGTTTGCTAGATATGTTTTATAAACTCTGTCGCATCAAAGTCGTGATAGTATTCTTGTCACCTCCTTTCTCATCAGGCTTCGATCCCTGTTCGATCCATGCCATGATAGTTTTACTTGGCCGTGATTAATGATTGTCCATTTACATGTCGTAGAACGCAGACCTGTACTGCTGCCGAGAGCGTGGTTTCTATTTTTGTGACGACCACTCCACACGATCAAGGTAGAATAGCATCACATGTTACACCGTCATGGTCGGACATCATGGCAGGATAGTTGGCTGAATCTCAACTTGTACACTCTAACAGCTCGGATATGTTTTCTTGATTTTGTTTCAACAGACGACTATTGACTAGTGAGTGTCGTATATCTCATGCTTTTAGTTGACGACTTGTCTCATAATGAACCGCTAGTTCTTACGACGCTATTACACTTTCTAAGACACGACGGCCGCACAGACATATTTATCACGAAATTTGTATTCAAAGACACCTTTTATTGGGTCATTTTACACATTTGTCCCACTAATTACTCCAAGGTTCACAAAGTTCTCGTCAACGATTTGGAATCTCAAAGTGTATCATCGACATCAGCCACTAAAACCTGAGACGCATCGCCCGTCTACGCGCAGTCAATTGGTCATCACCAAGGGTCGAAAGAGTCTTTGACACGGTAAGTCTGGTGGAGAGCTATTCTGTCATGTTTGCGTGGAAACAAAAGCTGAATGTCTTTACTTTACCACCACCTTTTCCAACAATAGCCTATCTTTAACTCCTCTGGTCAGCGTTTACTGCAAGTCGACAGTCAAATCTTTGCTTTCTTGCTTATTGGGATATATCTGATACAGTACTTATCAAGTATTCTTGGGAACGTGGTTTGGTGTGGAAATCCGGGTGATCTAATCGGTGTGTTACAGTTCATGATCGTTCGTCATCACGACGACACTCATTAGCACTTTATGTTCTCCCAAAAAAAGAACGCTTGGCCAAAATCCACATATTTCCATTCCAAAGATCCACACATACCGTAGACGACGTACAAGTTGACAGCACTTGTAGTCCCGTCTTCGGCTAGCCTTTCAATCACCTCCTGGGACACTTCACACAACAGCACAGCAACACATCAATTATTTGTGCTCAGCAAGCAAGCAAGCACGCTGCGTCTGCTCGCCTTTCATATCCACGTCTAGGCCAACAGCTTTTCATCCTGGCCCTTTACTCAGATCAAGCACCATTCCTTTTAACCAGCCCAGACCCACTTCTTCTCTTACCCTTTCTGCTATACCTACCAGCCAAACGAAGAACTTCGGAAGATCACCATAATGGAAGATCCTGTTCAGCAACATCAGCGCCCTAGCTCACCTCTTTCGAGGACAACCAAAACTGTGCGTCAACTCCATGTTTTCTCTTAAACCTTAACTAAAGTTATCACATCACATCTTCATTGTAATTCCGTTACTTGGACCCTTTGTTGATCATGCTCCATCATCTCTGCGACTATCAACAATTCTAGCCAAAGGGAAGCAAATTCTCGCAAAAGTTCTCCTCTTTGAGGGGTATTATGCGCATTCCTGTCCGCAAGGCCGATGACAGTAACCACGCCGATGACATGCGCCGCGACAATCACCCATATTCACACCGACATTCCCGGACTCACAGCGGTGGTTTAAAACCGTATATGAGCCAACCGGGTTTGGGGTTCCCCCATGAAATCGGGCGTCCAGGGTTTGGACGAGACTCGTCGCTGGATGTTACAGGTCGAATCAGTGGTGGAGACTCAACAGAGGGAGAACACTCGAGTTCGCCTTCAGACGACGCAGTACTTCGACCTCCACCGGCTTCAAGATTTGCAGGCACGAACACCGGCTCCCCGGTGAGCGCTCATTCCAAGAAGATGTCTATTTCCAATGGACTCTTGAGTGGGACCCACACAGGTTTATCTATTCTTGGAAGACGGCGAGGCGGCAGTATGGATGCTGGATCAAGGGAGCCATCGACTCAGACCCCACCTCGCAACGCCAACGTTACCCCTAGCAAAGTTGTTCCGCCGCCTCCGCCACCTCCAGGTGTGATGCAATCCCCTGCACCTAGAAAGCGAACCAACAGCAATGGATCCTTCCTATCTACTCTCATCCGGCCGAAGACACCCATCAGGGAGAAGCATGACGTCAAAGTAAGCAGTACGGCAGCAGCAGCAGCCACCCCTATCCCTGTTCGCAGCGATAGTTTGGCCAGTAGACCGCAGCAGCCCACACAACACCGTCATCCACCTAAACCCGCACGAGCGGTGCCGCCCATCCCCGTATCTGCTGTTGATTCCTCTGCATCAGGCATCTCCACTACCTCATTAGAGAACACACCACAGACACACCACCACAACGTGTTGGATGCGCCAATCAACTCATCCTCTATCTCCCTCCAGTCTACGTCTATTCCCAACGTGTCGAGCTCTGCACCCCTCGCGCAACCTCAGCCAGAGCCAACCTTAATCCGCCCCGCATTTGTTAAATCAAATTCATCTCTGTCTAGTCGCGGACCTCCTCTCCCTAAATTAACTACGTCAATAACCGGCACCACTCTCACAGTCCCAGCTGTCGCTCATAACCGGGCTACTTCTGTAATAAGGGTTGTCAGTGCAGGAGCCATGGAATCCACAAACTCGACTTCCACTGACCCCATTGCGATTCGGAGGACGCAAAGCGGCGCACCGAAGCTGAATTTGCCACCTCCCAATCCGAGACTCAGTTTGACTGCATTTTTAGATAGTGGCGGAGGGAGGCTTTCACCCAGCGTCATATTACGACCTCCACCACTGCCTATTCTCAATTTGCCTGTTCTGCCACCTACAAATGCCGGTGGTTCATCCTCAAACCAAGGTGAAACCTCGAGAACGAGGCGTGCTGGATTGAATACAATGCCTGCTCTACCGAGACATGGGACCGGAAGGGGTGTCACTGCCCACGAGGAGGTGGATATGGAGGACGACGAGGATATGGAGGAAGAGGAGGAGGGCGACGAGGGTAGTGATCATGACGATGCGGAAGATGATGAGCGCAACGGACTGGCAGACTCGCGACCCAGTTTCAGTAGCGAAACCAGCATCGACGATGAAGACGGATCACATCCTTCTCGGTCATCCTCGTATGAAGTCTCACGCGCAGATCTGGACGATTCGCCGCTAGAGCCCTACTATGGTGATCTCTCCCGACCAGCGCACAAACGATTCTCCAGAACTCCCCACCTCGCCAAAGTCGACATTGCACGTATTGATCTTTCCTTTTTGGATAAACCTCCACCGACGCCAGAACATGAGAGAGCCAAAGGAAAAGGGAGAGCAAAGGATTTGTATGAGGATGCAGGACAGACGCCTATAGCTGGACACGGGCATTACTGGGGAGGGAGCAGTAGCGGCAGCCATAAACATACCGGAACGGCAGGAGGTGCCGGCAATCCAAGGATGGACTACTTTGGCCGAACTGTTTCCGATAAACCTGTACCTGTGGTAGCAGCAGACCGTGCCAGCGTGCCATCCCCTCGTACCCCAAGACCAGGGGATCATCTTCGGTTCTCGACTGCCACAACTCCTGTCGCTCACCACGATCATAATCGTGGTATGAGATCCCCGCAGCACTTGATGTATCCGTCACCACCTATATTGCCGACAACAGACTCTGACCAGAAGCTCTCTGTTACACTCGCTAGATTGCAGCAACTCACCAAACATCCGGATATGTACAGGCGCGCGTCCAAGAGCCTCCTTGACGTGCAGACTGTTGAGAAGAAGGAAATGGTCGAGAAGATATTGAAGGAGGAGGAAGACCAGGCGGAGGAGGAGAGGAGGAGGAAGGTGAAGGCGCTGAGGATGAGCATGAGGGTTGTAGTGCAGGGCACACCGTTGGATGAGGATCGGGTGTCCAAGAGGAATAGCATGCTGAAAGCCCCAATCATCGATGGTCTACCACCACCGTCCACTCTCACGACGTTACCCAGGGGTCCAGGCAAGACGCCACCCCACTCGGCTGTTGCTGTGTTAACAAGAGACGCTATCAACGACACGGGCAATGAAGCTGATAGCGAAGATGTTTTATCCTCCTCCTCGGCCGTTAAAGCCACTGAGGGGACTAAACTCGGAGCTGGGCACGATGAGGATGGTGCACTAAACAAGAGGGCTAGCAAGCGGATAAGCATGGCACCTGCCTACGACGCTCTCCCTCATCCATTGCTCCGCAAACGCCGCTCGATGCCTACTTTCACAGCTGCGAGCGCAGAACCGCCACCGTACCCCGATCCTGACCTTGCCCCGTTCTTGACTAGACGTGCAGCGGCGATGAGGGTTGAGCCTAGAGAAGACGAGGGGAGGGAGATGTTGCCGCATTATACGAACGATATTCATATCATGGGTATCATGCCCCGAAAGATGGAGTTTTCTGCGCCTGGAGTGCAGGCGAAGGATAGGAAGTGGAGGAGGGTGTTGGTGGTGCTTGAGGGGACAGCTTTGAAGGTTTATAAACCGCCTCATGGAGCTTCTGGAGTGAGTGCGATTGGGGAGTGGTGGGAGAATAAGGTGGGGGCTGGGGATGCGACGATGGGGCCAAGTACAGCGTCGTATAATGCACCGAGATACGGAGTGTCGTCGACGAATCAGCAAACTCGAGGAGGTGATGCGGCTGCTGGGAGGAAGAGTGTGGATTTGGACGATAGGACGAGTGGATCGCGGCCGATGACCATGATGCAGATTGCGAATCGCAGCCCGACGTTGTTGATGAGGCAGAGTCAGGCGCCGTATCCACCTTCACAGGTGAATGTACCTCAGCAGAGTGGATCGAGTACACCCCCTCCGACTTCGAAATCGGCACTGACACTCGCGGTTCAGTTGTTGAAACCTGGCACGACGAGGCATGCGAGATCCAATAGCGATGTTGCCCAGAGCCCTACCCGACCGCGTTCACCGCGTTCATCTCTGAATATTCCGACGAGCAGTAGTGGAAGAACGACGCCAACTTCTAGTAATACACATACTTCATCGTCCCTGAGATCGCATTCACCATCTTCGACATTACTACTCACTACACCTTCACCATCGATTAATTCGCACACCCTCAAGTCGTCGACATTGTCTTCTCGCCCGACTACGCCCGCATCCTCATCGGTATCGGCGAGCAACACGGGTCTGTCGTCTGCTTCATCCACCCAGTCCGGGTTCCGAGTGGGTGCAGGACCACATGCCAATGCGGCGTCTGTGCGCCATGCGAGTGGGTCTTCTGTCTCAGGTGTCAATGTGGTGTCAAATAGCACGAGCGGGACCACGATGGGCAAGGGTAAAAATAGGGAGACAGCGAGCCACTCAAGCAAAGGAAAGGGCAATGGAGTTCCGATGCCGAAACAGAGTGATTTGATACGTGTATATACGATGCAGCATGCGGAGAGTGGATTGGGGAAGGACTATTTGAAGAGGAGGAATGTGATTCGTGTCAGGTTAGAAGGGGAGCAATTTTTATTGCAAGGGAAGGATGTTGGGGATGTCATTCAGTGGATTGAGGTATGTTTGACGTTTTGGATTATTTTTAGTTCATTTTGCGCAGTTTTGCTCTTTGTTGGTTGTTCCGTTGGTTGTGAGATGGAGTCGCTGACGGTGTGAATGGTTTCTTTACTTTTAGGGATTGCAAGCGGCGGCTAACATTGCTCTCGACTTGGATGAGAGACCTATGCCCCGAGGTCCCATTTTCCCTAGGTATTTTACTTTGACGTGGCTGCGGAGCTTTTGCTGATGATAATATAGACGACGAAGACGAAGACGTGGACCGCCACCTACTATCAACACGACGGTTCATGGACCAAGTACGGCAGCTCGACTTGAAAATAATTCACCAACAGGACAGACGCCAGTCTCTGCCACACAGCTTGCACCTTCACTTGGACGATCTAATAATCGTAGTACAAGATAAACTGTAAATATATATTGGACATTCATTGTAGGAGTTGTATTTAAATAAATTGAATTTGATCGTTAAAAAAAAAGTAAAATAAAAAAAGGAAATATTCCCACGAGTTTTTACCAGTTTTGTGTTATGTGTTCAAGTGTTTCTCTGTTTCCTGTTATCTGCACCGCCCACCATCGATACTTCATTCTTGTCCATCTACGAGAATCAGTTATTCCCTTTTCTTTTCTTTCTTCTAATCCCTATATTATCAAATTAAACAAGGCCATAAATCCTTTAAATTTTTCAACAAAGGACAAGTCACAAACCCAACAAGCTTTATCTTCCTACCGTCCAACCCCGCACTCTTTTTTCTCGAGTCTTTTGCCTCATTTAACGCCCAATCTTCATCTTCCTGTCCTTCAAAAACCTGAACAGGCGCTAGCACTTTTAAAATCTACAACAGCTTGAATTTCAATCACAATGGCGGATACAGCGACGGAAATCGATCTTGACTCGGTCATCGACCGACTTTTGGAAGGTGAGCTGGCACATTTACTTGATTCATAAAACGGAACTTGCTTGCAGTGGAACCAGTCAACATTCATCAATCCGTATCCTTCCGTCTCATGGCGATGGCAATGGATTGTCAGAACCTTGTTGTACCTCGAAAACCGCCCTAAAACCACACCCTGCATCCTCATTCCAACCTCAATTTGACATTTTAAAACCCTTCATTCAATCCATAAATCCACCTTTCTTGACCTTCAAGAAACTTTCACAACATCCCTATTTCTCTCGCTATGCCGAACCCCTGCATTTCAATTGAACCAACGTGCTGACGTTTTGTTCTTTTAGTCCGTGGCAACCGACCAGGCAAACCAGTCCAGTTGGCAGAATACGAAATCAAATACCTGTGCACAAAAGCAAGAGAAATCTTCATCAATCAACCTATCCTACTTGAACTAGAGGCACCTATCAAGATTTGCGGTCAGTCACTCCATCGATTTCCTTTGATCATGTTGGTCTCATTTCTATATGAACAGGTGACATCCACGGCCAGTATTACGACCTTTTGCGACTCTTTGAGTATGGCGGTTTTCCGCCAGAAGCCAACTACCTTTTCCTTGGGGATTATGTAGATCGAGGGAAACAGTCTTTGGAGACAATTTGCCTATTACTTGCATACAAGATCAAGTATCCTGAAAACTTTTTCATCCTTCGTGGAAACCACGAATGTGCCAGCATTAACAGGATATACGGCTTTTACGACGAATGTAAGCCACTCGCCCCTTCCCCGCCCAACTGACGTCTTTTCAATCTATTTTTATCATTTCAATCTGACTCGACTCTTCTCTCCCCACTTATTCAGGCAAACGACGCTATAACATTAAATTATGGAAAACCTTCACGGATTGCTTCAACTGTCTTCCCATTGCTGCTATCATTGATGAAAAAATATTTACCATGCACGGCGGTCTGAGTCCGGACCTACAGTCAATGGAGCAAATAAGAAGAGTCATGCGACCGACGGATGTCCCCGATACAGGTTCGCAGTATTTCATCGTGGCCGTTGGCCTTTCTTTCATTATTGACTCCCCCTATCCAGGTCTTCTTTGCGATTTGCTGTGGTCGGATCCTGACAAGGATATCACTGGTTGGTCAGAAAATGACCGAGGAGTATCATTTACCTTTGGTCCCGATGTCGTTTCACGTTTCCTACAAAAACATGACATGGATTTGATCTGTCGAGCACATCAGGTGCGTGTCCACCTCTTTTTTCGCTTCACCCCGGTTGGTCGTGCCATGTGCTGACCAATCATCGTTGTCGTTATTAGGTTGTGGAAGACGGATATGAATTCTTTGCGAAGCGGCATCTGGTCACACTCTTTTCAGCTCCTAACTATTGCGGAGAGTTCGATAACGCCGGAGCCATGATGAGTGTGGACGAAACGCTGTTATGCTCATTCCAGGTGCGTTCAAGTCCATCCTTTTGACTCCTTTGCGGTAATTCATCACCACACCCGTCCATTTAGATCCTGAAACCAGCCGAGAAGAAGGCAAAGTACCCCTATGGAGGAATGAACGTAGGACGACCTGTAACACCACCTCGCAAGCCTAAGAAGAAGGACAATAAGATGGGTTGATGAAGTAGGGTAACAGGGATATGACGATGATACAGATTGGGATGATGAATGGACCTCTCTTTTGGGCGGATGGGTTATTTCTTTTTGCTTTGTCTCTCTACCTAAACTTTTCTTTCTTTTTTTACACCCGCATGCAACTCCTTGCGATTGAACGACCACGCCCGGCCTACCATCTCTCCCATCATTCATTCATTCAGCCAAACATCTTTGTTGTCGTTGGTTATTTACTTAGTCTACTCTCTTTACTCATTTTTCAGCGGTCTTTCCTTCTTTACTCTTTTTTTATATTGTGACGTATGTTTACCCTCGTCCTTCATTTTTTTCACCTTATATTTTTTGTTTCGTGTTTGTGTCCTATCTCTGTCTCTCGTCGCGGTTGACTGTATATTCTATATTACCCCACACATATCACTTGTTCCCCCTCACTCGCGCCGCTCTGCCCGGGGCATCTCTCTTCTTCTCTCGATCTCATTGATCGCTGGTTGTTCCTACCTCGTCGACCTAGATTCCTCGACACTTTCTTCTCAGCACCACGTTTTAATCGCGTCCTCGTTGATTTTTCTCGTTTGGTTATGGTTTCTCATTTGTCCCACTTTGCATATTTATACTGAGGGCTTGACATCTTCATTCGCTCCTGTTTTTCTCTTCATTTTTTAATTATTGACTTGTCTCTTTTCCCCGGTGCTTTTGATTGTGCTTTCATGCCTTTTGTGTTGGAAGCTTGCGTTCATTTCCGTGCTCGACGGTTGCACGTTTCGCAGCCCTTGCACGACTTACTTCCCTATGAGCGCTCGACGTCGTCGCCGGTAATTATCGGCGTTATTAGATGCCGCGAGCGGTTTTTTTGTCGGGCATGCGACCCAACACGATGATGCTGGAGGGCGAGGCATGGATCATAGTGCCAAAGATGATGTCATTGGGATTGACACAGCTTTTCATTTGTCATCTCATCACGTGCCAATCAGGTATTCCACGATCGGGACTCCGGATACCGCCTGGACCCCTTTCTTGGCGTCTACGCTGACTTGCACGCTTGATTGACGTAATGACGAGAGCATGAGGCATTACGATGGACGTTGAATTTCGAATGTAATTTTAAATTAATGCGAAGTGAAGCTTCCTTATGACGACGATGATAAATCGACTTTGAATTCGTAGTTGTAGACTTGATTTCTGGCTTCTTCGTGCTTCAGTGCCACACCTTCTTGTGTCCTGTTCAACTCTCGGTGAATTGAGAATAAGATTAGACTTGAATGTCACTGTTTAGATGTTAGGATTAGGTTAGAGTTAACGTTAGATCTGAGGAGAAGTCGAGATTCCGAGTTTGCAAGTTCGTAGCGATATTAATAACTCGTGCATGAGGGGAGAGAAGAGGAAGAGCTTCGTGGGAGTGGATACTTCATGCGTTGGTTAGACTGATAGAAGAACTTCGAGTTCGAGGGTTCTGGATCCTCGATTGAGCAACAGGGTTGATAAGGTTTAGAATTTGTGACGCTGGTGCTGCAACCGGAACTGGGCGATCCGAAAATCAGGTGCTTTCGAATCCAGGCGTCTAGATGTCCCTATGGACCGTAATACATTCGGGTAATGCTTTATTCAATGTGTGTAGTATGTAAGAGTCGTAATCCGAGTCGGAACTGGGTGTCTCTCACGAGTCACGTCTGTTCGATACTGATACCAACCCGTTCTGGAGTCTATTTATAGAAAGTACTGCTATTCTCGTCATCAATCGTTGCATGTAGCCGATGGTAGGGTTTTGATGTGCTGACGAGATGAGGTTATATATATGATATACTTTGATGATAAGAATCAGAAATGGATGGCGTTCAATATCATACTGGGGTGAGGTAACAACGCACAGGAATTGGGACAAAAATATATGTTACAGGCGTTCGGCGGCTTAGTTATATCACAGAAATGGAAAAATGAGGTCCAGAAAAGACTGAAAATGATCTAGCATAGCCTGGGGTATTCAACACTGCAGTGCAGAAGATCATAAAAGATGGAGGTTTCAGAGTAGCTTGTTGATGGCCAACAATGGTCAACTTCCGACACCTGTTCGGAGAGGCAGTACTTGCCACCATGCTGTCCACCAACTTGCTTATAAAGGGGCACCCTCTGTCTACTCCTTTAACTCACATCAACCCCTTTCAAGACCAACCACCAGCAATAACGAGTAAAAGAATGTCGGAATCCGAAGCTAAACAGCAGGTAGATCCCACCAGTGACAGGGTATGTTGTGTTATGTTACGAGAGAAACATGTCTCTAACAAGGCTTTCGACAGGACCCAAAGAATTGGATAGTCGAAGCTGATCCGCCCCCCGACGTGGACTTGGTCACGTTCGCGAACGGCAATATTGGCTACTTGAGCTACAACCCCCCGCGTGGCTTCAGCGCTGAGGAAATCATGCAGTTTGAGAATGCAAGCGAGTTGTTGACGCTGGAGGAGGTCGAGGCGTTGATACAGAAGAGAAATGAGAAAGGGACGCTGGAAACTGTGTATGATGGATGATTGAGGATTGATGGGGGGGTGGAATTGATATCAATTTATTTATCGTTGTGATAAAGTGATGGAGGGATTTCTGAGTTATGAGGTCTAACGTGATTCTATCATCAACCACACAGAGCGAGGGTGAATTCGATATCAACAGTTTTCATGGGTGCCTCCATGAGCCATCATCAGGTGATCTGATCATTGATGCCTGTCTGGTGAACACCGAGTTATAGTTGGAGAATTTTCGAACGCGGTTGCTTAATCGTCCACGGAATCCCTGCGCCAACCTTGAAAGCAACTTGAAAGGGTGGGTAACAAAGTGGATGACATCAAAGTGGCAGTGACGGGTAGGTACACCTTTTCCCACGGATCCGCAAAGGATGTATGCTGTCTGGAGGTACTTAGACGCAGTGGCAAAAGGTTGCGAACCAACTAGTCTTGCTAAGCTTCAGAGGGAAATGTACTTGTTTTTCCCTTTCCCTCTAGCTCAGGTATACACAAACATGTACACCATTCCTGGACCTGGCAAAGATTCCGAAAGGGTCGCGTCTATCTGTCGTTTCAAGCCTTCAGTACAAACTGTCAAAAAAAAAAAAAGGCCTCTATTGTGTCTTCATTAAGAGCTAACATATCCACGCACCCTTTTAGCTTTTTGCTATTTTCCGAACTTGATTAAAGTTTGATTTTGAACCTCGCAACAGCAGTCCTGGGCCTATTCGGCCCTTTGAGAAGTCACTAGTCACCACTTGCACTTTTGGTACAATCAGCGCTTTACCTCCTGATTAAGTAGGTGCAAAGATGATGCCGTTGTTGATAATAATCGCAGATATATTGATCGACTTGCCATCGACCCTATCTCCGTCATATTCTTGCAAAAGTCCTCTCGAAGCAATCGTAACCTCACTATATTGTGACGGTGTTTGAATATGAGACCACAGACAGTATGCATACGAATACAATCACCGGAGTGTAAGCGTGTACTCAGTTTGCACTTGTATGTATGTAAGGGCATGCTTCTGGATATATATCATGGCTACGTATAACCCCTAGTAATTGCTGCGGAGCCTGGCTCTGGCTTGGAGCTGGCTTATTAATGTGGGCAAGGTGTTTCGTGAATATAAACGTCCCTAGCCGCAGCTCTTTGAATTAGCTCATATTGCAAAAGGGTTTAGGTTTCGCCATGCATTGCATAAAGTAGCGAGACCGTGTGTATTGACTTGTAGTGGGATTGGTTGGACCTTTCCTTTTCAGGGGTTCCGATCTTATTATTAAAAAGAAACCTCGAGAGTCTTGACACTTGATTATCAGTGGTTGCAACAACAGTAAGATATGATGGAGACGTGAACCCTCAGCTTTGGAGCCCAGGTGTAGAGCGCAACAATACTGTAGTTTTTTTGGCACAACATAACAGGTCGTGATAGGCCTTCCAAAGGTATGGGTTTAAATATATTTTGATCATAGGCTTCAATCGCGGGCTCTAACAAGGTGGTCGCCCCTTCATATCTAAAAAAGAAAAAAGACAAGGAAAAACTGAAAATAATTAATATTAATGTTCGGTGCTAGGTTCATTATTAAAGACATCTGACGCATGTCTTGCTGACTGTAGGTTCTTCCCAAGAGGGATGAAGTTTCTTGTGAAGTGGATGTCCACTAAACTCGGGCGCGTTCACACTCCCCTCATCCCATTGCATATCTTAAAGCAACGTGGTTGCGAGTATTATGCACCTACCTTCCAGCTGGGGTATTTCAATCTGTAATACTACCCCTCATATTCATAGGGCTTTCTCCAGATAACCCCTCACGACTTTCTTCGAAATGAATCGAGGTCAAATGCTCCCCTTGACAAGCGTGTACTTGCCCCTCTACATTGTGGCCTTGATTACAATTTCAATACAATTTACATTCTAGATTACAAATATCAAACCTAGTATAGCGATCACCTAATTATTTTCGGAGCCTTATCGTCTTGCTATCGTCCGGACTCCGTACTTAGCCCAGGGTCGCCATAGTGGACCGATCGTTAAATAATATAATCACCGCTCATTCTATATATTTCCAAAAAGAAAAAGAAAAAAAAAAGCTGTTTTGTGACCGGTCACTATGCCACCATGCAGCCCAATCGCGGCTAATTCAACATAGGTAAACTGCCCAAAAAATGGACCGGTTCGTTTTCCTGAATAGCAATATAACTATCCAGATGTTTCGAGCAAAAAGGTATAAAAGCGCAGAATATACCCTCACCTATTTTCGTTAGCGTTCGAAACGTACCCCCACATTTCCACTTAGTCGCTGGTCGATTAGAGCCTCAAGAACAATTTGAAGGTCGTCATACTTTCCGACCTCCTTATCCATGAAGTACATCGTCCCCCACACTCTCATCCCTTTATTGCTTTGCTGCCTACATGCAGTAGTGACCATCGCACGCGCCTTACCCACAGATGTATTTAAAGGACAAGAAGTGTGTTGGACGAGATTCAGTTGCTTAATGAAACGTTCTAACCATTCTATAAACCTAGGTCAGCGTCGATATCGATCGTCGAATTGGTCCTGTGTCCGAGTGAGTATCAGCATACTCCATTATTGAATCAACTATACTGACTACCCTTTCTATTCACATTTACAGGACCGCACAAAAAGCCATCGACTTTATTCGAAATCCAAATAACAAACATATTATCAACAACCCCACCTTGTGCTTTTATTGCGGCCGAAGCAAAGGAAAGAATGGAAAACTATCGAAGTCTTACTACAAGATGCCTGCTTTTTCGAAGATACATAAATGCAAGACAGTGGATGATATTGTGAAGGCGAACAAGCAAACCGAAGCCTCCAAGAAATGGACGGTCGAGGATTGGACTGAAGTTTCAAGGGCACTCGCGCAAATGGCGAGGGAGAAGAAGGTGTATGCACTGGTTGCCAACCATGTCCCGGAATACTGCGTATGGCTCAACGTGGAGGAACCAGAGCTTCAACTCAATCCTTATGTAGAAATCATCGAAGTGTGGACTTTGGATGAAAAGGGGGCGTTCGTCAAACCGCGCAATGTGAAAAGAAAGCCTGAACCGCAATAATGCGGTTATGAGATATACCCTGGATTATTTATTTAATTTATATTAGAGTCTGCTGTATATTACTATGTAATTACATACCGAAATCGATGCACAGTGTCGAATGGATAAAAATCTACATTTTTACTATCAAATTTCAAACTTGACCATCCCCTCGATATTTGAACTGAGCGTTTCTCGACGACAAACGATTGCCTACGAAATCTTGTTATCCCCGCGAGATTTCGAAACAATTCGAAAGCTTGCAGAAGACTTACCTGGATCGAACACCGGTGCGTTTTCGGTTTTCCCAAGATACTCGGCTACTGTTCTCTCGATATATAATGTGCATACATATTGAGGTTACCGCTTAGTGGCCCTGGATATACATAAGTGGTTAGAACAGCGACATTGAGGGTATCCGAACGTCACTCGACTCAGGATCCTGAAAAGGGTCGGGTTAATCCCCGTCTATGATGTCCAATTGTGGGAAAAGACGTACATAGTTGCCTAATTAGGCTGACCTATGATGTATGATTGCTGACTCGGCCATTCTCCTTCACGTTCATGACCTAGTACGATGCGATTACAAGGTTACCCCTCCTCTGCCTCCCGTAAGGGATTACCATCATCGCAGTCAGCTTCATTATTTCGGTCTATCGCGAATGCACTTGCTAATGTCCTTGAGTTACCTCCTGAAAAACGAGACGCAAACTCGACCTACACCTTTCTTGCTACATACGCCAACCATACGGCTACAGAGGTCTTGGATGGGTGGATATGGCCAGAACACAAAGGGGTTTTGAAACTCGAAAAAGCGTCCAACAACGCGGTGCTTGTCCGTAAAAGGGTGTTACTCCTCGCAGAAAAGGTAGCCATGTCAAAAATACAAGGAGGTGGGGGATTAGATCTCCAAACACTGTTGGATCTGTCTGTCGTCTACTCCCGAACCTCTCCTTCCAAACTGCGCGATGTTTTCAAGGCTGTAGCAGCATCTCCATT
This sequence comes from Panaeolus papilionaceus, assembly GCA_015501605.1. Classification (NCBI taxonomy): domain Eukaryota; kingdom Fungi; phylum Basidiomycota; class Agaricomycetes; order Agaricales; genus Panaeolus; species Panaeolus papilionaceus. The sequence goes on along the minus strand of JADNRZ010000005.1, from coordinate 1,538,130 downwards.
CTCTACATCCTTGGTTTCTGATATCACAAGAGAACTGGTCCCTGGGTTTATCAGGTTGCTACACTCTCCTCCTTCACATGCCCAAGGTCTCTACGCCCAGCGAAAGGTGGCAGAATGCATCACGGCATTTTTGCGAGGTGCCAAAAATTGTCCAGAGTTTATTCGACCCTTCTTTGATAACGATAGCGAGGATCCATCTTCATCATTTTTGTTGGCGGTTGCGCAGTCGTATGAAGATGGCTTAACCAGGATGGCGACAGCATACGGTGGATTAGGACAGCTAAATCAACGGATTGCCTCCATCGACCCACGAAACCTCACATCCCCCTCAAGAAACGATGATGATGCTGATGACTGGCAACGAATTTGGATAGAGACCAAGGTTACACTTTTGGACGCGTTTCACATCGTGTTCAGTACAATGCTGGATGACTTGGCTGCCGCTTCCGCGGGTATCCAACTGGCATTCAAAGGCGAGAAGGCATTTGCGTTGATCTTCAAACTATTGGAAGGCGGTGGCTCATCTTCCTCAAGACCGTCAGCTGGACCAGGAGGTTCATCTTCCATCCCACCTACGCCATACCTCAATCGTTCTCTCCTCACGGACTATAACAACGCCCACCCAGTAGAGAAGACCTTGTCCCGCGTCCTTCAAAAGGCTGATGAGAGGGACGTCAGGCTCGATCTTCTAGAAAGCTCCTTGGCAGACCTAAACACGGACGACAGAGGAAACGGCGCACTCAAACTTCTTCTTCACAGTGCAGGGTTGCCTCTAGGAATTGGTAATAACTCAGCCCACACTTCCTCCCAACCACCTGCTGCGGAATCGGCTTCTGGGACACGCAAAGATAATGGCATACCCACGCCATCGCCACCCAAAACAACTCTGTCAGCGGAGGAAGAACTGGAGATTACCCTGAAGGGCTCACAAATCTTAGATATCCTACCAGATACCCCCAACGCACTCATTCGGAAACTTTTGTTGTCACAAAAATACGGCGGTGATCCGGAACAAGTTCTGGGAGCATTGTTGGAAGGCGCAGAAGGTGTAGGCATTGGGGTCGATGCAGAGCCAGTACCTGTTCAACCAAAAGCTGTTCTTGTTCCCCCTGTCAGCGATTATGATCTGTCTCAACGCCGAAATGTCTTCGATGATGAGGAGCTCGACGCGTCCAAAATCAGAGTTGGGAAGAGGGCAGAAAGGTAAATTCCGTTGGTTTTGGTTTTGATTTTTCTTAGCGCTTAAGCATATCCTCTTCAGCCCCTCACTCAATCCACTTGCCGATCGCAGTTTCATGGAACAAATGAAAGCAGACATCTTGCGACGCGCTGAAGCAATTTCTGATTCGGAAGATGAATCAGAGCTTGGTGATCCTTTTGCGGAGTATAAAGAGGAAAAGCACAAGCAAGCCAAGGGCAAACAAAAAACGGACAACGGTCTGATAGATGACGAAGACGATCTCCTCACTGAAGCTGCTCATTTCCATGTCCGTGATGCGGGTGGAGAGGATGACTCTGCAGATGAAGATCTTTCTGCGGATGATGAGGATGAAGGGGAGGGTGTTGATGCCCCCGTGACGCCGGAAATCATGATTGAGCTGGCATACATCGAAGACGCAGCTGTATTCCAGCGCGATGCCAATACGCGCAGAAGCAAGGCTAGGAAGGAGTTGAAAGACAAGACTGGTTGGGACGATGGGCAAATTGAAGGCTGGGCAGTTATGCTTGAGAGAGATGTACGTATACTGCTGCTTTTTCAAATTTTTGCTATTGATCGTTTGCTCACTATTTTTATCTGATTAGCCTGCTCGCAAGCAAAAGGTGATCGATAGACACACCGGATCCCTTTCTTTCAGAGGAAACGTCAAGGGTATGAAAGTTCGTGAAGCATCAGGATCCGGGCATCGAGGACGAGGGAGAGGTGGTGGCCGTGGCCGTGGGCGGGGTGGTGGTGGTAGTGGTGGGCGAGGAGGAGGTGGAGGTGGTGGAGGCGACGCTAATTCTGCTCGGGAACGAGCTTGGAAGGATAAGAACAAGGCCAGTCGGGCTAATCATAATCGAAAACGAGGCCATGATAAGAAAATGGCCAAAGCTGGGGCTGGAATTCCTCCTGGTGGTTGAACTTGCTTCTAAAATTGTTAGCAACTCCTTCGCAACTCTTTTGGCAGTTCTATCTGAAACCTAACCAAATAAAAATCCTGAAGAGGCGTTGATATCGCCTTCGAGTGGTTAATTTGCAGTGTCGGTGACCTCGAGTCACCAGATCATCGCGGTCATTTTTTGGCAACAAGAGATATTAAATAGGTTCAAGAAATAATTGTACAAGGTTTGCGACAAAGCGATGGTTGAAAATCCTGTGATCCTGTGATCAGATTAATATACAAAGCGGGGGAACAATGAATGAAGACTGACCTCCAAAAACATGAAAAAGCACAAAATTAGCATCTATGAGAACATTTTGCCATAATATCGAGGGTCGTGAATAAGCTCAATGGTGTCGTTGACGAGTTTTGTGTCTGAGAATCGGGGTTTAGGTTGTAAGAACCTAAGAACCTGACGAATCCACGATGAAAAGTGACTCACCGAGATCCTCGCCCATATTGATGCATGCGTGCATCTGGATAGTGGTAGCATTTTGAACCCTGCCAATTACTTCAACATAGGCATCTGAGTGGTCTGCATTCTGTGATGAAAAAGCTTTTGAGCACAAGACGAGTCTAGATATTGATGAAGGCCTACAGCTGTGTTGGTGACAATGACCTGACCACCGTCGCATGCCTCAATAGTCATTCGGGTACCGTCAGCCTAGAAAGGTTCAAATTTACCACAATAAACAGTTGATGTTGGTTCAATGTTAGATTCCATGAAATATCTTGAGCATTGTTCTCTCTCGTGTTATGATCAATGACAACATACCGACAGAACCCGTCCAACCAATCTAACTTCCTTTCCCACAAAATCGGCCATACGTGCAGCATTGACGCGCGTGGAAAGGTGGTCTACGTCGCTCATTGTTGTTAAGGATGTGAATGGGAGTGGTGCAAGGGACAATGTCACAGTTCAATGGCAAGACGCGTGTGGAATTGACGCGTCCCAGGCAAAATGGCTTGTACAAACAAGCGTCAACAACGCGTCAATCAAGACAATGGCGCAAGAAGTGATGTCGAGCTTCAAAGTGTTTATTTGCTCATTCTTTTGATTCTTTTGGGAAAGGCGGTGGAGTATGTACAAAGAATAGGGATACAACGTAGCGGAAAGGCATCAATGCTACTCGGTGTCGAGAAATTGTATGTACAAAGAAGAAAGTGGCACTGATGCGACACCGTTCTCGTGGAAGGGAATACGAAGTCGAAGACGTATTATACAGGGTAAAATGTAAGGTAATGTGGATATACAAGTAATAAGGGTATATCTACAATGTAAAGTATTGATACAGTTGAAGTGAGGGCGTTGAATTTCGTTTTTCCGTTAGTCATGAGGGTCAGAGATTGCCGTTGGTGAGGGTGGCAGTCGTTAAAGAGGTCATGATGATTTTGATCGTACAGGAGTCTTGTCCATGCGTCCAAATGTAATGGGCAAAGGCTCCCTGGTCCTGTAAGAGGGTCTTCTCCTGATAGGACCGACACCGCCATCCTCCGAAGCTTTAACTGTAGGGGGCGGGAGATATGTCGTCCATGCAACGATTCTGTAAGGATGCACCCGAGTTCCTTTGCCAGGATTCCTCTTGAAATGAGAAATGACGTCTTTGCCAAAGGCAATGTATCCTCCGGGCTTCACTGAAGCGTATTGAGGATCGGCGTGCTTTTTGATTTCAGCAGCAGCGTTTTCGAAAACCGCATCGGCACCCGTTTCAGGGGGAACGACGTAGAGTGCTGTGGCTTCGTCCATTGAACAGGCTTCCAATCGGAACCTGGTGGGTGGCATGCGAAGGATGGGAATGTGAGGAACGGGCGATGTTGGGGGAGGAGTGGCAGGAGGCGAGGGAAGCTGGTGAGGAATACCAGCTGAGGCCTTCGAGGCCTGGGGCTCAAGGGTCCTGCCCGAAAGCTCAGAAGAGCGATGTGCTTGTGCCTAATATGAAAAAAGAAACAAGTTGAGGATGATGATGGTATATAAAAGTATCACAAGTACTAACACGTTCACGCAAAAAGCGTGCATAGGTTTTATTATAAACCTCAGGCTCGGTAGGGCTATGCTTCATTTTAAGAAGTCCTTGATCGAAAGCCTGGATCGAAGGAAGTGTTGGGCGGCTGTTGGATGCGTTGGCCAATGTCGAGGCAGTCATTATAAGAATTAAAATGTTAAGTCCGTCGGCAAGAGTATCGAAGGTCGTTAAAGTCTCGAAGTGTCGTAGGCGAAATAGTAAGGGTGCTGATAATTATATTGAACCACCGGTGATTCAAAAGGCCTGCCTTATTATAGGTGTCGAAGTTCGAAGTAGATGAGAGGCAATAAAGTAACGGGTTAGAAGTCGTACAGAAGGAGATAGGTGTATGAAAAAGAAGAAAAAAACCAGAGGAAACCGAGAAAAAAGAACGCCAACTCAGATAGGGAAGGAGGGGGAGATGGAGATACCAGCCACAGACAACCTGCTTTATTATAGACGAAAGCGAGACATTATGGGATTATTACGGTCCATTATTCCAGCAGCCGAGAAGTCAGGTTCATCCTATTCGAGACAGACTATGGACGGTTTTGGCTTCTGAGAACCCGACATCGTTCGACGAGGTCATTGTGCCTCTATGCAGGGACCATGGTACTGTGGGATTCCGGCTGCCCTACCAATAATTTCTGGACCCTGATATTTGGTTCCCTTTGTACACCTTTGAGTCAATCAACTAGGTTCGACCAAGCGCGTCTCTGTTCGAAATCTCATTGTCTAGCAGCAACTAAGAGAAAGTCATACCCCCTTTCTTGAAGTGGGTTCATTGAGTCGATATTTGCCGGGGAAAGACATCTGTACAGGGGCGTTGAGGCTATCGAACCCCACACCAGCACCGCCACTTAATGTGATACGCACGTGACCACAATAAATCTTGTCTGGCGGACCGGGCCTCCGCTAAAGTTTCTCCTCGTCGACGACGACGTTTACCAGCACCGACACCGACCACGATGGCCTCAGAACTACCCGACAAAATCAAAATTGTAAGCTGTGGTCAGATCAATTTTGATTTCCCATCTCACTCACTATCCAAGTGCACCTACAGTTGAAGTCGTCGCCAGACCTTTCAGCGGCGACATACCAAATTCACGATGAGAGTCACACCGTTGGCAACGCACTTCGATGGATGTTGATGAAAAAGTGCGTTTTTTTGGTCTTGAGATACGATACAATGAAAGATCTAACAAATCCTAACAGCCCAAAGGTCGAATTTTGTGGATACAGGTTCGTACATCTTTGGATATCACATCCCGTTTCTATGATTCGTTTATTGCATTATTTATCTCAAAAGCTATTCTTAATGAATCACATATTGGCGCCCTATCTTTGCGCAGTCAATCCGATTGTCAATGCAGGGAACAATCAGTTTTCACTTGATGGTACCACCACAAGACGCCGGAGTGGCTACTCTTCACATGTTGTTTTAGCCCCTTTGCATTATCGCACCTGCACGCAGTGGCGTTTATTATATTTTTACTTTTTCTTTCATTCGCCTTGAACCATCACTTGACGCAGCCAAAAGAAACTAATCTTGGGTCTGTTAGTGTTCCCCATCCTTCTGAGGTTGTGATCAATGTGCGGATACAGATGTATGGTGCGTGATAGTTTAATTTTGCATCTCAGCTGGGAGCTGACGAGAAGCTTCACAGACAACCTATCCTCGCTTGATGCACTCATAAAAGCACTTGATGATCTCGACAATCTGTGCGAAACTGTCGAAGACCGATATCTGGATAGTCTAAGAGCCCAGGAGTACGAAACATGGGTGGAAAAATTCTAGTGGGTGGCAGTTTGCGAGCTGCATGGCCTCTACCAGTTGGCTACAGACATGAGCCTCTGATATTCCTATCGTACTTGGTTAGTCGTTTAAAATACCGTTAAAATCGACCCAGCTGGTGATGACCTTGTGATTAGCTGTATTAACGATCTTGTATAACTATAGAACTTCTTTTTTCCATCCAAAGGACTAGTTCGTCCTCGATGTATTGAGTCTATCTTTTCTTCTGAATTCCTGCCCCACCACACCACACCCATCTCTTTGGCAATCCACAATGTGATTCTACCAGTAAAGACGATTGATTTTCTCACTGACAAGCCAACGAGAATAACTGACCGCAGCCACTCCATCCTTCATTTAATTATAGACCACATCACGTTGACATTACGACCTTTGAAGCATCGTTGCAAAACGCGAAGCGCTGGTGATCTTTCGGAGCCAACTTAGGCCTTTGCAAAATCATTGTCTTTGCTATTTACTGCTTCCAGGTATCGTTTTAGGCTCCAAGGACATAGAAAAAAATAAGACTGGTCCTAACAATGTCTGTCCTATGACCAACGTCTGACAGCTGCCTTCAATCTAATACCAATTGCACCCGAGGTCAGTCCCCACAATCTGCAGCCGGACATATGGTACGAGGTAGTTGCATTGACTTTGGTAGCACAGACACTGACCAATAACCATTTGCAGCACCAACACCTTAAATTTGGATTCAAAAAGCATTTTTTGAGTTGATTTCTTCTCACTCACCGGTTATAGGCTACCTCCAGAATGCCAACCTCGCCGGTTGTGTTATTATTTTGATGAGTTTTGTGGAGTATAAAATCCTGGTGCACAACCACCTGTGCTGCCCAGTAAAGTTCTACAACGATGTTCTCGGCAAAGCTTTATAGTTACTTGTCTATTCTGGCAGCGCTCCAGGTGTTCACAGCCAACGCGACTCCTGTCGCAGCACCTCAGCCGCCATGCGCTGCAGTTCATATTATTGCTGCGCGTGCGTCCACTGAGGCCCCCGGCCCTGGTATAATTGGCGCCCTAGTCACCCAGGTTCAAAATGCGAGCACGCAGACCATTTCCACCGTCGCTGTTGACTATCCAGCTACCTTGACCAACTATGCCAGCAGCTCTGCTCAGGGGACTGCTGCTACGAAGACCCTTCTGAACAATCAAGTCGCGGCTTGCCCTAACCAAAAGATTGTTCTCGTTGGATATTCTCAAGTAAGGCTACCGTTTCATTTGCGAATATAGTTTTATTGACGAAGCTTTACGACCCTTAGGGGGCTCATGTCATTGGAGATGCTGTAGCAGGAGGTGGCGGTGTTGCGGGCTTAGGACCCGCCACCCCACCTGTCGCATCTTCAGTTTCCGACAAGGGTAAGCGAAGCAATTATTCTGCAGAACTTTTTTCATCAATCTAAATCCCCGTTTTTCGTTCAGTTGTCGCCATCGTCCAAATGGGCGACCCAAGACACGTTCCAGATCAGTCATTCGACCGCGGTACTTCGACTCGCGATGGACTCTTCCCTCGTGCTGCAAATCAGCAATATAGTTCTACCCTTCAGCCTCGTATTATGTCATTCTGCGACACGAACGACCCCTTCTGCGATTCTGGCAACGATGTGGAGGTTCACCTTACCTATTTGGATCGTGATCAGAACACTGCTGCTGCTTTTATTTTGCAACAAATTGGGGGGTGAGCGAGGGGTGAAGAGTACATGACCAATGTTGTAAAATGACATCTGATAACGTCGCTGAATATGTTTTCAAAAGCATCTGATTCTCTGAAAGCCAATGACCATCGATGACAGCATAATTGACGATTGACACGGGTTTTCTATCTTGTGACTCTCAGCAATTCCATGCTCAATTAAATCTCTAGATTTAAAGAGTATGAGTTGGCAATTTTCCTTCATGGTCTCGGGGCTTGAATATTCTGCATAATGCGAATGATCCCAGAGCCATTCCAGTTATCAACCAATCAAAATTGGTGTATAATGCATTGCATGGAGTGATGGTGAGCACCCCCTCTTCTATTGCATGGTCATTATCTAATTTTAGATCATCAATCATACAGTTCTTCCGTTAATTACTTTTAATAAATTCGTCAACACGATGCTTCTTTCCGACCGTCTCAAAAAGGGTGCTCTACTCGTGGTCGTTATGCTCGAGCGAGCGAAGAGAACCAGCAGGATCTCTCGAAAGGTGCTCTATCTGCCATTATTGAGCCTTGGGACCTGACCAGTTGTACATTGATTTCCATGTGGCTACCCTGCATGCTCTTCTTCCGACCACATTCACGTCCCCGGATTCAGCGGTGTCGTTGGGTATAAAATCCAGTCATTTTCATCTCATTCATTCAGCTTTCCAGCACAGCACGAAAAGCAACTAAAAAGCAATCATGAAGTGGCTTAGTCTCGCATCTCTTCTCTCCGCTGCAGTCGCCGTCTGCGCTAGCCCGGTCGAATCTGAGGTCAACGAATTCCAGAAGCGCGCCTCACCCCAGGGTATCGATGTGTCTAGCTACCAGCCCAACATCAACTGGAGTACCGTCAAGGGTAACGGTGTCACTTTCGCATATATCAAGGCTACTGAAGGAACTGGTACGTTGACCGACCCCTATTGTGCTCAATTTTCTCGCGTTTATAACGTTTCATCAGGTTACCAGAACCCTTCCTTCTCGTCGCAGTATGTTGGTGCTACCAACGCCGGCATAATTCGTGGTTCCTACCACTTTGCTCGTCCCGACGTTTCTTCTGGTGCAACTCAAGCCAATTACTTCCTTGCCCATGGTGGTACGTCGTTTTTTTATTGGTGAGAATGAGACGTGGTGACTGATCGAACTTGCTTCTCACAGGTGGCTGGAGTGCTGATGGTTTGTTGAAGTCTTCAACTTGACTCTCGTTATCTCTGATTAAACTAATGACCGACTCTTGCCAGGCGTCACTCTTCCAGGTGCTCTCGACATTGAGTGTGCGTGGTGCAAATCTAGTGCTCTGAAGTACCATTGAATTCCTTTTTTTATTACATAGATAACCCATACGGCGCGACTTGCTATGGCTTGAGCCAATCCGCTGTGGTCAGCTGGATCCGCGATTTCTCTAACACTTATGTTGCTAAGACTGGCCGGTATGTATCCCTTCGTTCTGCTCAAGATGTGCGTGGCTAATCATTATTTTGATACAGCTACCCCGGTTAGAACTCCCAGTGATACACACACCCGACTACACGGCTGACATGAAACCACTTAACAGTTATCTATACCACCACGGACTGGTGGACAACCTGCACCGGTAACAATGCCAGCTTCGGCTCGACCAACCCTCTATGGGTTGCCCGCTATGCTTCAGCAATCGGCACGATCCCAGCTGGATGGCCGTGAGTGATCCTGTGTTTTTAGTTCATAACCACCACGAATGAACACAATTGTTCTAGTTACACTACCTTCTGGCAATATGCCGACTCTGGCGCCAACCCTGGTGACCAAGATATTTTCAATGGTGACCTTGCTGGCCTCCAGCGGTGAGTTTTTTTTTTTGCCCCGTAGTCTGTTATATTCACTCATGAGTCTGCTCGAAATTATAGCTTCGCTAGGGGTTGAGTTTGGCTGTCTCGTAGATACTAATGTCCAAAATACACAAAATATATACAGTGTGTTGCATAATTCCTTCCATGTTGACATTTCGAAATGCCCATGTATTTGTGTGTGCTTGCCTCGTCCAAAAGAGGGTGACTTTTGTTGATGGTCACGGATTGTCACAGTGACTTAGTTGAAAAGAACATCCACTCATTCCATTCATCTACGCAGATAAAAACAAGGGAGAGCAAGAGAGAAGGGATGCTGATAGTGTTGCCAGAGGATTAGTGGATGGAGAGGAAAGCATCAGCGATGAAACCAAACCGAGCTCTCGATATCGAAAAGTCATCACTCAGAGTCTTGACAAATACAAGCGAATCGGCATTTTCAACAAGGAATTAACACTGTATTTTATTTCTCCCAAAACACACCTAGATAGCCGGTGACCCTTACATACCAACTTTCCACAAACCTCAATCAAATTATTCCATGACCCGAGAAATAGGGTGTATCATTACATTGACAGGGCCCATTTCGCTTCGAAGGTACACCAAATACTACCACCACCTCATCCCAGACAGCACACTAAAGCCAACACCCCGCAACCTGCCATCGACCACTAATGTCTTGACCATCATATCATATCTGGAATCAAATGGCAGATGCAACGTTGTAGCATCTCTTCGAACAGGGTGCCCACTGAGAACCTTCATTTCGGTTCATCTATGCTAATGATACAGTAATCGCTTCGGTTACTTTCATGTAATATTTAGTGTGTCCCACTGCCGCGTTGAAGTTTCAGCCGCCTTTTCACGGTGACGACCTGCTTTACAAGATCACCCAACACGCGGTCGTCGTATTCTCGGGAGCGAACAGAACCGCTGGAGTAGATGAATATCAATGACCATCGCGGTTTGAAAATTGAGCGGCGACGTTTGATATATAATCGTGCTCTCGAGCCTTTGTCTCTCTTCGTTCATTCAAATTTTCGTCCTATACCACAACCATGAAGTGTCTCGGTCTTGCATCTTTTCTCTCCGTGGCAGTTGCTGTAATTGCTACTCCAGTCGAATCCGAGGCTCACAAACTCCGGAGGCAGGACGTACCTCAGCAGGGTATCGACGTATCCCAGCATCAAAGCAATATTGACTGGGATGCAGTCAGAAATAAGGGTGTCAGCTTTGTGTACATCAAGGCTACCACGGGAGATAGTAAGTTATTTTCGATTACTTCGACAGACATCCGCTAATAACATATCACATAGCCTTCAAAAGCCCGGCATTCGCGTCACAATACACTGGTGCCACGAACGCGGGCCTCATTCGAGGAGCTTACCATGTTGCTTTCCCTGACACTTCGTCTGGTGCAACACAGGCTAAGCACTTCGTTTCGAACGGTGGTATGTGTTCATTTCTTTAATGCGCGATATGTATACGATAATTAACTGAGCGTCAAATGTTTCGCAGGTGACTGGAGCTCTGATGGTATGGAGAATGCTGCCGTTCATTATTTCCATTATTACCACTAACCCTGCTGGCAATTTTATGTTTGTGCTTGCAGGTCGTACGATGCCTGGCGCTCTTGACATCGAAGGCAAGTCTCGAAATTTTGCACAATCGTCCCTAGATTCTGATTTTAATTTCTAGATAATCCAAATGGTTCCGATAGGTGCTATGGCTTGAGCAGTACTGCCATGGTCAATTGGATTCGTGATTTTTCTGAGACTTATAACTCTCTGACTGGACGGTATGTGTCGCGAAGCTTACCTTTATGCTTGAAACTAAACAACTAATACCTATCTTGTAACATAGCTATCCTGGTTAGTTCTGGGATCTTTGTGTGACGCCGGCGCCATAATTGACAACAGCCCATCCGCATCCCCACCCCTTTACAGTGATATACACCACTACTAACTGGTGGAAGCAATGCACAAAAGATGATCCTGGATTTGGCCCGAGCAACCCCTTGTGGATTGCACACTATGCTTCATCTGTCGGAGTGCTTCCAGCAGGATGGCAGTAAGTCATCTTCAGTCTGTTTTATGGTCAGTCCAAACTAACACACCGCGGAAGATCCCATACCTTCTGGCAATACTCCGACTCTGGACCCAACGGGCCTGGTAACCAAGATAGTTTCAATGGTGATCTTGCCCAGCTCCAGCGGTAAGTTTATTGTTCAATTGTTCGAAGATATCATTACTCATCTACCGTGATTGCATTCTAGCTTTGTCAGAGGTTAAACCGAATTTGCGTATTAGATGCTCGAAAGTATAGAAGAGTATGCCTCCTTCAAGTTCTACAAACATTAGACAAACTCCAGTTCCTGCCATAGACGTATATACATACATAAAATTCTTCTTTACGTAACTTACCCTATGTTCTACTTAATCCTACTGCCAACGGGAATCTCTCCATTCAACTTTGCCTAAGATTACACGGGTACATTTGAAGTTGCACATAGGTAAATAAAGCTAATGTTCTTCTTTCACATACATTCAATAGACTTCCACTGCATTAATTAGTAATTACAGATGCGAATTGTGACCTCGTCTATATTCCAAGTACTACCTCAAAACAACTACACGCTGAGGAAGTGCTGATGGGCTACATCATATCCGAAATACAACTTGACAGCAAAACGCACCCCAACCAGCGTTTGATATAGAGTCCATTTATAGAGGTTGTTCATCAATGTTTCATGATTCGTCGTAATAGCCTCACTGACAGCCTGCAAGCGTTTACATTGAATAGTAATCTCAACTAATCGCAATTTTGAGTAGTTCGACGCTGCTCGATACTTATCAACGCCTCTAGCGCATGACGGTTGGAGTACAGTGCCCACTTTGCCTCCTTTCACGTCTTCACATAATTCAATATCTGTGCCACACTTCCTATAAGTTTCCTAACGCTGCGGGATCCAGTTCAATGGCGGGCGAGTCGTAATAAAATAGCTCCACTCTGAATCCTGGGCGTCGTAGACTATTGTTTGGAAAGCGAAAAAGAATCACTGCGTGCAGTGCAACTTCCCGAATAACTATTGCCCACCCCAAAGTCACTGGCTGCGGATCGAGCACAGAATTTTAGTATATAATGCCCCCATATATGTCTCGTTTGCTCAACAGCTTTCCACCAAGCAAATATGAAGTGGCTCAACATCGCATCTCTCCTCTTCACAGCGACCGTTGTCTCGGCAAACCCAGTCGAATCTGAGGTTCACGAATTCCAGAGGCGTGACGCGCCCCAGGGAATCGATGTATCCTCTCACCAAGGCGACATCGATTGGGGTGCAGTCAAGGGCAGAGGCATCAGCTTCGCCTACATCAAGGCTACCGAAGGGACTGGCAAGTTAATGTCCGTTTGCTACCGCAAAATACCTGCTCATAGGATGCTATGTAGATTATCAAAACCCCTATTTCAGCTCGCAGTACACCGGTGCCACCAACGCTGGTTTGATTCGAGGCTCGTACCACTTTGCTCTCCCAAATAAATCGACTGGAGCAGATCAGGCCCGGTATTTCCATGCTCACGGTGGTATGTATTTCATTTCTCTGATTGTGATGCGGTGTGTTGAATAACCGCGTTATCTTATAACAGGTGGTTGGAGCGGTGATGGTATGTCGCAGCCTTATAACTCTGGATTATCTATCTTGAATGTCAAAATGTTCCCTTGATTCCCAGGAATTACCCTCCCCGGCGCTCTTGATATCGAATGTGAGCCACTGCTGTGCTGTGCACTCTCCAGAGTATATCTCATGTTCATCGCTTAGATAACCCATATGGCCCCACTTGTTATGGGTTAAGCCAGGGCGACATGGTCAACTGGGTCCTTGATTTCTCCAACACTTATTTGTCCTTGGCCGGCCGGTACGCTCCGCCTTTTGCCTGTTCGATAGCGTGTATTTAATCCTTGTTTATCGTCTAGCTATCCTGGTTAGACTCGTATGCTTAGCGCACTGAATGACTTTTTGTTAACACCTCACCCAACAGTGATCTACACCACCACCAACTGGTGGAAAACCTGCACAGGCAATGCTGGAGGATTTAGCTCGAATAACCCTCTTTGGATCGCCAACTTTGCTTCGTCTATTGGAGAGCTCCCGGCAGGGTACCAGTGAGTCCTAGACCTCTGGAAACATACTACTTTATGACGAGCGCAAACTAACGTCTGCCGAAGATACACGACCTTCTGGCAATACGCCGATTCTGGACCCAACCCTGGTGATCAAGACATTTTCAATGGCGACTTTGCTGGTCTCCAACGGTCAGTTTATCCCTTGATTCGAAGGCAATCCTACTGGTACTGATCACGCCTTTTCGAAACCACAGATTCGCTAGGGGTTAGATGACTGGTTTTGATGTTATCCCAATCTTTCTTCTGTCAGTGTACATGATGCTCGAATATAAATGTTTGTGTCTTTTCTTTGTTTTCTACATTGTCGACTGTTCCCATGTATAGTGGGGGTCATGGCGCGCGGTGGAGAGTAAATCTGAGTGAGTGGGAAACCTGATAACGTGATGGGCGAGAACAGTGTCACAGCACAGATGATGATAACTCGGCTATCCTTCACTCCACCACCATCCCGACTACTGACCTCCATCATATTGCTACATTATTCAGAGGATCTCTTGAAAGTACCACAAATTTATGATCAATTATACCGACGAATCTTGACTGAAAACAGCTTATCTGGCACTTGCAACTAGTGACGCCTCTCTGACTCCATTATGTCGGCACCGTACATTATTGAACTCGTCGAATCCAGTTATCATTATGTTCGAAAGTCGCTCTCATATAGCATTCAAAATTGATTGACAGCGATTAACAGCACAACATGGACGAAGTCATCCCTGGGCTGTGGATTGGAGATTTACGAAGTGCACTTGACGTGCCAAGTCTGAGGGCAAACGGGGTGTTCAGTATCCTGAGCGCCATGCGAGGCAAAATAACGATCAACGAGGTGAATACTTAGCACCATTTTCTGTTGAAGTAGTAGGCTCATCAGACCAACCACCTTTGTTAGACCTTCGTTCGACATCATATCATGGTCGATGACAGCGAAAGCACAGACATTCTTGTGCATTTTATCCCTTGCATACGATTCATCCAGTCTGAACTCGAGAAGGGTAGAGGGGTCCTTGTGCATTGCCAGGCTGGCATCAGTGGGTATTCACCTCCCCTCAGTTAACCGTTTTTCTTACGACGAAGCAATCCAGGTCGGAGTGCAACCATAGTCGCCGCATTTCTCATGTATACACAAGATCTCGAGCCTCAAGCTGCCCTGGACATAATTAGGAATGCTCGACCCATCATAGAGTTTGTTCTCCCTTACTGGTATTATTCTTTCGAGCTTAACGCCAATTGCTTCTCCAGCCCTAACCCAGGTTTCCTCCAGCAGCTTGAACTATTCCGGAAATCGACATTCAAAATCTCTCGGAAGGAGAAGGCCATTCGAATGTTTTATTTGGACAGAGCAGTAGAGGAAATCATGAGTTCGTTGGCTTTGTTATCACTCAATTCCCCAGACTTGACCCTAACCCTAACTCATGTTCATCCCAGATGGTGATGGATCTCTTCCTTCAACCGATATGTTTGCAAATTTTCCTCGTACACCATCGGACTCGGCCCCTGCTACGCCAGGTGGCCCACGTAGAAGGATAAGATGTAAGATGTGTCGGTAAGTTGCTAATCGCCCGATAAAGGTCTGATGGTCTGACGTTTTTAAGACAAGAACTCGCGACCCGGGAACACATGCTGGACCACGGTCAACTCGGACCAGCAACACCCGCAACACTTTCTCCTACTGTTTCGCGCCGCCCTTCAACAAATAAACCCAGAACATCTTCATTTACGCAGTCTATAGGTGGATTGGGCGATAGCCTATCCATGTCCTCTATTAAAGACGACGTAATAAGCGAGGACGCATCAGAGTCAGAAGAGCACAACGAGGAAACGTCCAATCAGGTTATAGAAAATCCTTCAGAACCTGACGCATCTACCGCCATAGAAGATGCTTCCATCGCCGCATCTCTGGGCATAGGTCAAACACTGTCCAACTCCATCATCACACCGCCCATCCCCCCATCGAATGAACTCTGGGAGAAGTTGGCCGAACAGGCTAACGATCCCAATGCTCAGAAGTCGCTGGGCAAGGAGGAAAGCCTCCCTCGGACCAACCTTATGAGCCCAACTGATCTAACAAAACAACTGCTCTCAAATCCAAAACTTGCGGCGTTGCGATCATCATCATCGATACCCCAAGTTGGCGATGGTGCCCCTCCTCCTGCGACCTCAAGCTCAATGTCTGGGCTGCCATCGTTCAGCAGTCCCCCTATCCTCATGAACCCCAAGTGTTCAGGATATTTCGTCGAACCAGTACGTCTTCACAGAGCTCTTGGTCTATATACATAGATGTTAAACTTGCGTGCCATCTCTGAAGATGAAATGGATGGAACCTTTCTTGGAGTCTGGTCAGCTTGCGGGCAAGATCGTTTGCCCAAATAAGAAGTGTGGGGCGAAATTGGGCAACTTTGATTGGGCTGGTGTGTGTTGCGGTTGCAAAGAATGGGTTACACCAGTAAGTCTATTGACACAATCATTCGACATGACCTAAACATACAACAGGGGTTCTGTATAAACCGATCGAAGGTTGACGAGATAGTTTGATTGTAATTCTATTCTGCTACGAGCGTACATGATTATTCTATGTGGATTGGAGGGGCTCGTATCTCTCTCTTGATACGCCATGTTATTCCCATGCACATAACATCGAGGTGTCATTGATTCTTATTATGTTGGCTATGTTATACAAGCGAAAGAGGTTGCGGATGACGGGAAAACAAGGACACTTGACGTTTAATTTTGGTGCGATTTGCTGTCAATATGACATTTGCTTACAATAGGTCCCCCTGCGTCAATGGATGTGAAGTATCTGCATACATTTAAAAATAAGCCGGAAAGGCTGAATACAATTACACAGCTGAGCGGTTTATATCTGGGTTTTATGACTAGCTAAGTAATACTGCGGAACTGGTACATATTGCTCTCCTCTCTCGGGACGTCCTCGTCTACTTTTCAAAGACGCTGAGGTCAAATTGGCCAGAGGCGGATTTATCCGTGTATTGATGTCCGACAGCCTTGGTCCATCTGAAAACAATGAGATTCATGTTGACGAGCTCTAATGGGATGGAATCAGCTTACCCTCCAAACTTGGTGCCCATGGTGAGCGACTGAGAATATCGGAATTCAGCCATATCTTCAACAACAGTGTTAACTAATCGAAATATTACCTTGGCATTGTTGAAGGTCGCAAACCAGAGAGGAGCAGAAGAGTCAAGAACGACGCTATCGGAACCGAAGATCGTGCTCCATTCCTGAATCGGATACAGTAAGATTAAGGTAGAGCCCGAAGGAAAAGCTCTATCCGACTTACGCCTGGGCTGCTGTAAATTCCGAACTTGAATCCGCTGGCCTTGACAGCAGAAATCAACTTCTTGGCCTGAGCAAGGTTGCCAGCTGTTCCATAGTTCCACTAAGAAATTAAATTGCATTAGGATCGAAGCGCAGATCAGGGGAAACACGGATCATTAATTTAGCTCACGTTATTGCAAACAGACGCGTCCTTTTCAATGTCGATCCAAATGGTGCCGATGTCCATGGAGTGGGCCTTGAAGGTCGCAGCAATTGCGTTAAGCTGAGCAGCGTAGGACTTGCAATTGTGGGTTGAGCCGTTGCAAGGGAACCAATACATATCGATGTTTCGATACCCGGCTGCACGAGCATTCTTGTAGGAAGCGACGAAGTTAGGGTCGACCTCGCCTCCGACACCGCAAGCTTCCTCGTAGCCTCGGATGATGGCCTTGGTAAAGCCCTCGCCGAAAGCTTTCTTGTAGGTAGCTTCGGAGACCAACCCCGAGGAGTCGACAGCCGAGACAAGGGCATAGGTGACTGAGATGAGAGCAGAGAACAAAAGAACTTGGAAGGCGCGGAGCATGATGAAAAGCTATCGAGTGTAAAGTTGAAGCTTGATGTCTTTTGGCTGCAGTGTTCGCCGCTTTTATATCGCAGGAGGCCGCTGCATGGATAAACATCTCTCGAAGCTGAAAAACTTTTTACTCAGGCTGAGAAGCAGAAGCACGCTGGCGGCGAATATTTTTACTTGCTTCCCTATTATCCACATGCCCCAGCTCCCTTAATTTGATTTTTATCGATAATGATACGTGGATTTGTACGACACAACCCTACCGGTTGACTGTCGCGAAGCACCACCTTCATGATCTATAAAAAGAATCCGAATAATGGTCAGAAATAACCGCTCATGTGATTGCATTTCAATTGTGTTAAACGCTAGCGCCTCATTCTTCGTGTCAAATTCGCGCCGAACCACTATCAGTTAATGGTATCAATCAGTATATGACTCTTTTTGATAGAATATTCGTTCCAAGGGCTCAGAGTTGGAATATTTGTGAGCTGATGCTCCCAAAGATGCGTACCCAGGTATTTATTTTGAGTATGGTGCTACGTCCGCATTTCTTGTGAGAACATGTGGACGTTCTTTCATGATCAGCCAGCGAGCGGATGCAAAAGCAATTGGTTCCCACGCCTGACAATACGCTAACGACAGAGAACCCAAGCGAAGTATCATTATCAGAGCAGGCAGTGCCTCAATTTTAGAACAACTGAAAATTGAACTTTGAACAATATTGTCCAAATACTTAAACCATGGATGCTATTCGATTGTGGCTGTGTTGCTGCCTGAAGGGTCGAAAGCAAGACGAGCGCTAATACGCACTGATGCAATCAAACAGAACACAATTGCCCTAACCGCGGCGAATGCAAAGGATAAGTCAACCATAACGCTTTGTATTTCAGATTTCTATCATAGAAATCATGTACTGTATCTGCGCATTCATTAGACCTCCGAGCATTTACTTTGACGGAATTAGCTCGCGAAGACGCTCAGATCAAACAGTCCTGATGCCGAGACATCAGTATATTGATGGCCGACCGCTGAGGTCCATCTAAATGCAATGCGTTAGATTGCTATCAAAGGTGTTGTTGGATTAATAAGTGCTTACCCTCCGAACTTTGTCCCCATTGTGAGAGTCTTATGAATAAAAGGTATTTAGTCAGGGACGTATAGACATAGGATGTCTTCTTCTAGCCTCACCTTAACGTTATCAAACGTAGCGAACCATAAAGGTACAGAGTTGTCGAGCACAACGCTGTCCGAACCGAAGATGGAACTCCATTCCTGAGCGAAGAGGTGAGGTGAGCTTCTCTAAGAAGGTGCATAGACGGTATTTGACTTACACCTGGAGTGCTGTAGATACCAAATTTGAAGCCAGTAGCTTTCATGGCGGCAATCATATCTTTCGCCTGAGCTAGGTTACCTGCAGTGCCAAAGTCCCACTGATACGTATATGAGAATGGCAATATAGAATATATAACATGCTCATAACTCACATTGTCGCAAACCGAGTCCTTCTCGATATCAATCCAGATGGTGCCAATATCCATCGAATTGGCCTTGAAGGTAGCCGCGATGGCACTTAGCTGAGTGGCGTAAGACTTGCAATTGTGAGTTGCCCCATTGCATGGGAACCAATACATATCGATGTCGCGATATCCGGCAGCACGGGCATTCTTGTAGGAGGCGACGAAGTTGGGATCGACCTGGCCTCCGATTCCGCAAGCTTCCTGGTAACCACGGATGATTGCCTTAGTAAAGCCCTCGCCGAAAGCCTTCTTGTACGTTGCCTCGGAGACTAACTGAGAAGAGTCAACCGCTGAAATTAGGGCATAGGTCACGGATATGAAGGTAGCCACGACCAAGGATTGAAAGACGCGTAGCATATTGAGATCTTGCCCAAGAGGTCGTTGCTTGTGGATTGCGACCGTAGTTTTCGAAGCCTTTATAAGGCTTGGGTATGCCTCGGGCCCTTCAGATGTAGGTGAACTAACTTAATAATGGCTCTCATGAGGCGCATCTACGCGCGATTACTTTGGTATATATATCTGTATTTCTCAGCACCCATATGGTTTAACTTGAATTTTTCCCTCCGGATCACACGGAATCGAACACATGCGGGCCAAGTCACTATAGCGCGTAGGATATTTATTCTACTTATAAGCTATCGAAAAGTACATGCAGCTATTACGACTGCTTAATTCGCTACCCGTGGTCCGAATGCACAGTAAGTTATTAACGCTTCACAAATAGGTTAATGCCAGTTACAACTTGAAGACCCGCAGAGGTTTTGCACCTCACAGCAACACCATTGGAATAAACCGTCTCTCACCCAGACGACCGTGATATGCCAGCGGTTCTATTCAGGGTACCTTTCAGACTCGAGTTACAATGTAGGAAGGTACAAACAGCACTTCAAGTTGGTGCATTCCTTGTATAGTGCGAACCGCTTAGCGCCTCGATACGACGTCCATTAATAGACTGGCCTGGGTACATACATCTAGCAGCTGATTGTCTACACAAAAGAACTGGTCTTTCGAAGCTTCAAATATATATCTTTATTTAAGACAGCCGACATGTTCCACATGATTCCCTCAAGATATATCAGGGTTTGATTGTGCGGTACTAGTGACGTCAATCATGCCTGCCAATTGTTGTTTCGAAGCCGTTGAGTGTTGAGGTAGAGGCTCAGCGAATCAAACATTCAGACTCTCCGTAAAAGCTTGTATTTTTTTCTACGTATACATGACGATAAATTAAATTTCGAGTCCCACTTGATGCTGCGGAGATCTTAGTGAGTGAATACGCTAAGATCAAACAGACCAGATGCAGACACGTCCGTGTACTGGTGGCCAACGGCAGAGGTCCACCTGAGAATAAATGAGCATTCGGATAAATAATTCAGTTTGTAGGGAACTCACCCTCCAAAGTCAGTGCCAAGAGTGACGGTCTGGAGCATCGAGGTTAGGATTGGTGCCTGCGAAATGAAACAAAATGGAAAACTTACCTCGACGTTGTTGAAGGTAGCAAACCACAGCGGGACACTCGAATCAAGAACGACGCTGGTTGAGCCAAAGAGCGTGCTCCACTCCTAAATCGGATCATTAGTCGAGGGCTTCTCATCACTATGATTCAGTTACTTACCCCAGGACTACTATAAATACCGAAGTTGAAGCCTGTCGCCTTGATAGCCGCAATCAAGTCTTTAGCCTGGGCGAGATTTCCCGCGGTTCCGTAGTTCCACTAAGAAAATTGGGTAAATCAACATTTCGTCATAAAGTCAATATCAATGCAAGGTGGAAATCCTACGTTGTTGCAAATGGCTGCGTCCTTCTCAAGGTCGATCCAGATCGTGCCAATGTCCATCGAGTGGGCGGAGAATGTGGCAGCAATCTCTGAGAGCTGAGTGGCATAGGACTTGCAGCTGTTACCAGATCCATTGCAGGGGAACCAGTACATATCGATGTCGGTGTAGCCAGCAGCGCGGGCGTTCTTGTATGAACTAACAAAGTTGGGGTCGACTTCTCCACCAACTCCACAAGCTTCTTCGTAGCCTCGAATGATGGCCTTGGTGAAACCTTCGCCTAAAGCCTTAGCATAGGTGGCCTCAGGGACTAGCTGTGAGGAGTCCACAGCAGACACTAGCCCGTAGGCGTATCCGATGATGGTTGAGAGGAGGACTAAGGACTTGAACATGGCTAGAGGCTGTGACGATACGAAGAACTACATCATCCCATTCTTATATGAACGGCAGCAGGGCTTCATAATTTCTCGTCCGCGGTCGTACACCTCCAAGTTGTCATCCCGCAAGCGCGTCAAAAATAATTCATGGATCGGAACAGGTTTTAGTTGACCTTCTGACTCGTTTTATTTTCCATTCGTGTGATGGCTGCATGAGGCCATGAGTAAAATGGTTTGTACATCCACAGAAAGCATTGAAAAAAGAAGCTCCTGGTTACTGGCTGCAGGTGTGCAGCAAGTCAAAAGGCGAGGGTTATTTTTGGTGAGAAGTGATGAAGCGAAGCAACCAATAGTGATAAGCTTGCGGACCCTATCATATATCATTCAATCTGGCGGAGACTATTGGCGCATCTATTCAAAAAATAGTACTCTACTGTCTACACGGTGAGTGGCTTATTTATATTATTATAAAAAAGAAGCGTGCCCATACATGTGGTTGAGCTACCTATTGATCCCAATGATCATGATCTAATCATACTCTATTAATCGGTGGATGACTACAGTCCATAATTGACATATTGAAGCTGTTGATGCGCATTTCAGGACCCGAATTAAGATAAATTATTCAGGCGCATTCAGAGTATCGAGACCATCACAAGGTCAAAAAATCATGGAGAGTGGTTGCCTGTAGATGCCGCGCAATCGGCAAACCTGGCACCCTAGCGAAGCATTCGAGCAATGCGAGCAGAGGCTCAACGCATTAACAGAACAGGACAGAAGTACAGTCGAATATGATTGCTTGAAATTATGACGTTGATGGGTCTCGCCTATCGACATATCGAAGGTGTTGCAGTGAACTCCAACACAATCCACAATCTTCATTGAATGTTTTACAATAATTCTATTTTGTCTAGACATGTTACATGTGAATCAATTTTTGTTACCTTGCTATATTTCAAAGCTCTTATTCGTTGAACACGCTGAGATCGAAGAGACCAGACGCAGAAACATCTGTGTACTGATGACCGACGGCCGAGGACCAACTGAAGAGGGTCAATGAGCATTTATGGTCGATTGCTGCATAATTGGCACCTACCCTCCGAAACTAGTCCCGAGTGCCACGGACTTTCATATCGATACCACGTCAATACAGATACAACGCGTCTAGAACACAGAGCGTCTCACCTCGACATTGTTAAAGGTTGCGAACCACAATGGGGCGCTCGAATCAAGCAGGACTCCCGTTGAGCCAAAGATCGTACTCCATTCCTAGGAAAGAGACCAGAATAATGTGGTAAGTTTATCTTCTCGTCATGTTGATTGAGGTACCTACCCCAGGGCTACTATAAATACCGAAGTTGAAGCCTGCATCCTGGATGGCAGCGATAAGCTCTTGGGCTTGCGCGAGATTTCCTGCTGCTCCAAAGTTCCACTAGGCAAGTCAATTTGTCAGAGGTGGAAGGCGTTTCAGAGAGGCAAGCTAATGGTCTTACATTGTTACAAACGGATGAGTCCTGTTCGATGTCAATCCAAATTGTACCAATGTCCATGGAGTTATCGTTGAACGTAGCAGAAAGTTCCGAAAGCTGAGTTGCGTACGACTTGCAGTTATTACCGGATCCATTGCAAGGGAACCAATAAGTGTCGATGTCGGTGTAGCCAGCAGCACGAGCGTTATTGTATGACCCGACAAAATTGGGGTCAACTTCTCCACCAACTCCGCAAGCCTCTTCGTACCCTCGAATGACGGCTTTCGTGAAACCTTCGCTCAAAGCCTTGGCATAGGTGGCCTCAGGGACTAGTTGTGAGGAGTCCACAGCAGACACAAGGCCGTAAGCATATCCAACGATGGTTGAGAGGAGGACTAATGACTTGAACATGGTGAATATGAGGGCAACAACGGCATGCAGTATCATCTTTTATAAGTGAAGCAAGAGCACTCCAACAGTTCAAGTCCGCGGTAGTGCGCCTAGGACCTGAGAGCACCAGATGGAGCAACTGTATTCTGGCAAAAGTTAATGGTATTACTAGGGAACCCCTATTTTGGATTATGTTGGTACTACAAGGATGAGGATATTTTTAGCGTGAGGATCAGTGGAAGGCTCCGAGTAGTGATAGGCTTAAAGACCTCATTCATCAAGGTTCTCACTTTGGCGGAGTATAGTGCATCATCTGTTCATAAAATGTCGTTATATTTAGTAAATGAGCTTATAATAACGCGGAAGCCATCGTTGTGCACATGGCTGCATTATTCTACTACCTTTTGATTTCATTCTACTCTGCGAGGCTGTCCTGGGACAAGGAACCACAAAACCATCATAAAGGCCATCATAGAAACCAGTCTGGAAAATAGAAGCTTCAGTTAAATTCAATGATATTCACAAGGTCAAAAAAAGACAACTCACAGCGGCTGTAGGCTGTTAATACTATGCCGTTCGGCAATGGCACCAGTCATGAACGGGAGTACTGCACTACCCGCTTGACCAAATCCTGCTATCCATCCAATAGATCCCGTCAAGATCCACCTAGGCAAAATTCGGGAGGAGTGGTTCATGACAATCGGGTACATAGGTCCCAGAAGGATACCGACAATGGACACTGCGACAGCGTTACCCACGAGTGAAGGAACGAACCATATAACGAATTCAAGACTGGTAGGAGACCATGAGTATGTTGTGCTGAAAGGGACTCCCAAAAACTCACCCGATGGCGAGCAGCGCATAAATGAATAAAACACGTCTTTCGCCGATCTATTACAACTTAGACACTGTTTAATTAGCAAGGATAGATAACCAACCGCTTTGTTAACCCATAGGAGTACAACTCGCCCAACGGTCAGACCTTAAAAAAGTTTAAAAGTGGATTTCTGGCATGTCACAGTCAAGTCTTACCTCCAAAGAACCCAGAAGAAATATAGCCAGAGGAGGGTCCTCCACCTCTTTCCTGAATGATAAAAGTAACGATCCATCCTGTTAGCATGTCGTCAGTTCCTCTTAGGAAACAATGCACCAGGATACAACAACTCGCCTCCAATGGTAACTTCCACTCCAACGTATATGAATATGAAGAACGCCAAAAAGTTAACTGCACGATTTCGAAGAACCTGTTTGAAAGTGGCTTCTTCCGTCCCACTCGTCCCTTCAGGGACCAATTCTCCTGCTTCTCTGAGGCAATCTGGGTGGGGTCAATTGTTAAATACCCATGGCTGCAGATCAAATATTTTTACCGTCTTGATTTTTCAATCGGAATACAGTAACAAGGATGACGGTGTTGATAACAGAGACTCCTAGCGAGGCTAGAAAATGGAACGACCATCTAGGTAGCTGGGCAAACTGTGTTGCAACCAATGGAGAAGCCAATGCGCCGACGCCTTTGACAGGACGATGAACAATACTCCAATAATTTGAACGGCACCACTAACCATAAGCAGCGTGTAGAATGCCCATTTTTGTTTCGGCATTATGCTTCAACACAGCGACGAATCCATTTGCTTGAGCATCCTACCAGTGAGAGAACATCAGTTCAACAACACGAGCTTGGTGAGAAAAACGTTATGAACCTGGAGAGCGATACCAGCACCATTGATTACATAGGCAAACACAAATGCAGGGAAGGGTGGGGCTGAGCATTGAATAGAGTAGGCAATCAACTGGCACGATGAACCCAGGACAAGTGTCTAAAAATAGTCCATGAGGACAAGATCACAGCGATAACTGTAGTTGACCCACCTTGCCAAAGCCCAGTCTCTCTGTTAGCCATATATTGGAGACTGCTCCAGAAATAAAGCCCTGTTCCATAAATCCTTTTTTAAACGGAAGGCAACACGATGGAGAAAAACGATCACTTACAACACAAGCAAAAACGAAGATGAGCGAGACAATAGCAAAGTTAACCTATCGAAGAAAGTAAATTCAGGAAATGAGGTCTGCAGAAAAAAAGTTATGTCTTACCCCATAGACCTCCTGAATGCGGGGAAGCAAGGGACCCGTCGTTCCATCGTTCCATCCTGCAACGAATAAGGTCCAGCACAGGGCAGCAAACTGAATCCTTGCGGTAAGCTTTTGCTTAGAAGTTAGAGCCGGTAGGGTATCTGAGGATTTTTCTGCTGCACCATTCGCAGTAGTGGCGGAGCTATCCAGAGTTGTTGTTGGTGGATAGCCTAGTTTATTGGCGCTAACTTTGGATTCTTCGGAGTGATGCGATCGTGGAAGGGAGTGGAGTGAAGGCTCAACAGACTTCCTGCGCGCGTCTAACTTTGAGTTTTGGGTATCCATGGATGTCGATGTAGGATAGCAGCTTTACGCAGACATATACAATCCTATTAAAGATGCTAAACAGGGTGGTCGTGGGCAGGTTGTGGGGGAGGGGAAAATGAGTCCTGGTTTAGCCGAGGTTAATCCGCTGCATTGGGCCGTTTGTAAGACAAAATTAGCCGACCATTGTTTGGTACTCACCAAGACTTTACGCGAGCTCGTTATTAAGTACAAAAATTAAGCTCATGAGCAAGTTTTTCGCTGTGATCACTAGTGTTCAATGCCATCGATATAGTATGTCGCAAAAAGGACAAGGGTTGACGTGTTGACGATTGATTTCGTGGGAACTTGGTGGGAACCGTACAACCCATCTCCGCTTATGGGACTCCGACGGTCATGATTGGCTGCGAAGCTTTGCCTCAGGCTGTATAACACTGAAAATATGAATAACTTTGAGGAGAAGTCATTGAATCGCAATAGGTCGAAAATGAAAGAGAAAAAAAAAACTGAGAACCGCATGGATAAAATGTCTCTAGGAGAACCTAAGAGAACGCGACAATCGGAAATCCCAACTTGGTTGTCTCTGTATTCGATTAGCAAGGGTTTATCCGCACAACCCATTGGAGGAATTTGGCTTTATGGGTAAATATTACTTTTGGGGTGTATGACATAGTATCCTATAGTATCCACCACCTGAACTTGGAACCTTCACGTCTCGCAGTGCTCGAAAACCGATGGGACAATTTGGTTCGTTTCAATGACTCGTTTCAGTGAAAATTCATATTAAAATCGAGATTATAAACCATACAGCCAATATACAGTACATAAATATCGACTTTATACTCGTTGGGACTTCAGGGGTTAGCGCTCAGCTGCCAGATATCGATCGTTAGTTCCGGATGAATATCGGATTCATTAATAGGGGCTTTATATCCTATAATGGAAATTATATCTATAAAAAGGATCAATAGATATTCGCCATTAACACCCGTACCCGTTTTGTCGGTGGTCGTTACGGATAAGGCCCAAAACTAATCTAGTCACCTATACAATCCTTATTCAACTTATATGACTTGCTTCTGCAATCATGACCAGTATGGTGCTCCTTGGCACAAGTCGTACACCGAAAGACTTCTGTTCTATTGCATACAACGGGTTCGATTCAGGAGTTCCGGATGGAGAACGAGGTTTCAACGGTGACTATCTGCGCAAGACATTAATGTTCTTCCTGACATCGATGTCTCTCTCAGTGATTTTCTTCGTTCTTTTGGGCGCTATTACAATTAAATTGCTTCGATGGCATCCGCAATCCCCCCCCTCTCGCTCTCAACAGCATCTTCAATACAGGCCATATCACTCAATAACGAAATTGAAAACTCCTTTTCCATAATCCCTCTGGCGCACGCTTCGTTTGGATGGACCTTACCATCTATCGTGATGGCC
Organism: Panaeolus papilionaceus; assembly: GCA_015501605.1. Lineage (NCBI taxonomy): Eukaryota > Fungi > Basidiomycota > Agaricomycetes > Agaricales > Panaeolus > Panaeolus papilionaceus. The sequence goes on along the minus strand of JADNRZ010000005.1, from coordinate 1,511,274 downwards.
GTTGACTCCCTCAGAACGAGTTTTGTGGCCCCTTATCCAATCTCAACAGCGATTGCATACGCGCTTACCGCCCACACTCACGTCGTCACTCTCGTCAGATGGTATCGAGACATTTATACTCTCGGAGCACCGTCAAAACAATTGATACGCCCCTTCTCGTATCTCCTTATGGTTTTGATCCCATGGATAGCATCGGCAGTCCTTGTACTTATCCCTAACGTTCTGTAGAAGCTGGTCTAACAGTATGCTGTATTTGCCTCCCTCGTATTCACCACTCTCCCAGCCATTGTTGCCCTTCTCTACGTCAAAAACTCTCAAACACTTCCATTCTCATTGTGTCCAATACTGGAATGCTGAACGGCATATGCGAGAATGCGTCAAGCCCACTCAGATGTCAAGGTCAAGCGTAAGCCTGTTTCATGCTTTCAGCCGTTTCGATAGTGTTTCAGGTTCTAGTTTTAGGTGTAATGATAGTCAAAGCCACCATCCTCCGTTATAGCAGGCATTGTGTAGGAAGGCAACTAGGCCCATGTACTCAGTCAGGCCGCAGCAGTTCACGACTGGACACTCAGAGTAGTAGTTTAGTATGTTGAATTTGGATCGCTTGATATACATATTGATATGCGAAGCACACTATATGTAGTTAATTAACTGACTCTAAAAAGACCCTCCGTTGATGACCCGCGTCCTTGAGTGAAGCTCAAGGGGCGAGTAGTATTTCTCGAACTTGCACAATGAGTGATGAAAGGAGGTCTTCCGAACTTCGAAGACTTCATGCAGATCCAGCAAAGTATAGATCCCATTGCTATATAATCCATAGTAAGTGGAAGAATTGCAATGGAGTTGGTTGCATGAGTCGTTTTGGTTTCGCACGGTATCGTAATCAAGAATGGGGCGAAGCACCTATTTTTGTAAACAAGTTCATGGGGTCATGAAGTCCAGTTCAATACTTTGCAGCAGAATACAATGCCTTGGAAGTGGCAAGTAGTCGAGCTCTTTATTATGTCTGAAATCTTGCACCAAAAAGATTTTTCGGATATCGACAATGATTGGGTTGACCGTCGGTATTAGAAACACAGAGTGCGTGCCCCCAACAAATTCTTGTGGGGCACCGTTGAAGTATATTTAGATGCAGAAAAGAGTTGAAATTACTTTATGAAAGCCAACAAGACTGATTAAGGATTCAAAGCAAGCCTCAAGAGTAGATTTGATGAAGTATAAAATTCCAATAGAATGACGTAAACGGAATGGGAGGGTCCCCAACCAACAAGCTATGAATAACCACATCGACTGAGATACTGGTAACTGTAAGAGTTGAGTAAGGTAGCTTTGTAAAAGAGGCGACTTCTCACCTGTCGAAATTTCGGTTAGTCGGAGTCGTATTTCACAAATGCTCTTGTCATGCTTAAACTTGAAGCATTCGACCTTCGTTTCTTCCGTGGAGGTTCCTGCTCTTCATCATTCTCGACGAGGGACTCCGAGTCCGAATTGACCTCCTGATCTGACTCTAACATCACCGGGTGTTTTCCGTGGTGTGGGAGAAGCTCCGAAATGAGCTCTTGCACAATTGCTTTGATATGATGTTCTTTTGGCTGGGGTCCTACCAGACACGACAATTGCCCACATTGGCACTTTCTCAACCACAAGTCCACACCGGAACGGGGCTTTCGATTTGCCAGCTTACCACAACAGTAGCATTTTGGCGCGTCTTTGCTTCTGTGTACCGCGGTCGAGAACAGCAAAGCAATCCTATACAGTTGGCATATGGTTTCTGTCCCGATGCCTCTTGTGGCATATTGGTTGATTATGTCGATGGGGTTTTCCTCAAGCAGTAAACTTTCGCAGCCTCGGAGCATCCATTGCGGGACGGAATACTTGACGCTATACATGCACCAATCCAGAGATTCCAAAGCAAATGTGTTCGTGATCCTCTCAACAACGTCCGTGAGATACGGTTTGAACTAAAAGCAGAGATGGAAGTCTATTAGTTCCAATAAAATATACGGCTACGTTGACTTACAGCATCCAACTCTGGGTCGAGCTGAGTTGTCTCAAGAGCTTTCAGTGTTTTAGATAATGCCCCCTGATCCATAACAAGCTGGAATCCTAGATTATTGGACCATGCTTGGTCACTAACGTGGATATATTCCAGCTTTTCTAATTTGATCACCAACCTGACAGCCATGGATTGACGACCTCGGCAAATTTGATGAATTCTTCCTCAGTAATCCTTTCGTCCAATTGCAGCGGCAATTCAGATTCCCCTGCGTTGTATTCCAATGCTTCAAGCTCATCACAGGTCGGCCTTTCTTGGGCTGGGATACGCGGCGGGGTAATTGCCTGTGGAAGAACGAGCTTGAATCGAGTCGACTCAACCTTGAACACACATTTCTATCACCTAAACGTAATTTGGAATAGCTTGGTGAACATACCTGATAGACGAACACCTTTGGATAGAAGACAGGGTCTCGGGTTACCCTTGGAGTATTAACACTTCTGCGAGGCATTCTGTAGAATGAATGGTGTTAGGGGAATATTATGTAGGTGGTAGCAAGAGGAGTCCGTTGAGTTACCGTGACATTTTTCGAACAATCTTTTTTTTTTCGTCGTAGTAATACGTAATAACCCATCACCCTCCACCAATAACCAGTCGATAATTCGTGATCTCTAGAAGTGTCAAGAGCCCATATTACATCTACGCACGTGAATGGTGATTTTGAACGATATACTTCTGTCTAACATGAGGACACCGAGGTAGGGTTCGGCCCCAGTTCGACCGCGAGTCACAGCTATCGACCACCTCTTGAAAGGCAGGAAAATCAGGTTGTAATGAAGCAGATTCATTTGGGGTTTTATGTCCCACGTTTAGAACTCATTACAAGATATGTGATGATGCTATGGTCTTGTTCAACTTCAATTTTCGAGAATTATGGCCAAGAGTGGTCAAGCCGCATTCGGTTGAGCTTGAATACAAGTGCCCTAGATTTATGGTAGCATGGCAATTTGTGTACAGATTTTGTGATCGCGCATGTCCCAAGGACTGCCAGTGTGCCGTCAAGCCAATATTCTACAGCATGCCTATAACACTCTTTGGCACAAATCTACCTCCGAAGACTCGCACAGCTTGATTAAGTACATGGCTTTCGATTAAACAGCTTGTAAATGCAAAGCTGGGTTGAAGACAGCTGGGATACCCCCAATCAATTCGGAATGAGTTGAAGAAGGAGCTCATGTGGCTGCTCAGAACTCAGAACTCAGATGACATAGATTCTAAGGCAAAAAATTGTGATCCACCTGAAGGCCTGAAGCTCACGAGAGTCAAAGCTTTCAGATGATCGAGTCACAAAATGCGCGATTTCAATGGAGCCAAGTTGTTTTCTATTGTTGGCATAATAGTAGTACAAGTGCTCGGATCCATATTCTGAGAGTGCATTAAATAAAAGAGAATAGCTTGAGGTAGAGATATAAAGAAGACATTTAGAGGCACTGGCTGTACCAAGGGTTGGAGACAGTGCAAGTTGAGCCGGAAGCGCATTGTGTGGGTCCGGTCCATCCTTGACCACCGCTGGAGAAGAAGGATTAGAATCGAGCACAGACGAAAAACAAAAGTCGACGCACCATTGACCCCACTTGGTCTGAGTAGCTCCAGGAGCGGTTCCAGTACTGGTGGGGGTTCCTCCTCCTCCGCCGGTGGTGGTAGTTCCACCTCCACCAGTGTTGCTGAAGGTGGAGCCGATATCACCGACCTTGATGTTGGAGAAAGTGACCGAAGCATTGGCGAGCGTGGTCTCGATGTCCTTGGGGTTACCGCTGGTGATGGAGCAGCTTCCACGGGCAATACCTGGCTGAGATGGGCTCTTGTCAACCGGGAAGGCCTGACCGTCGAGCCAGAGCATGTGCGCGTGATGGTCGTCCCAGATAGAGAGAGCGAGGACCATACCGTTGCGGAGACCCTTCTCCATTCCGGGCATGCCACCCTTAGCAGCGAAGCTGTCGAAGTCACCGAAAAGCGACCTGGACTTGGTGCAGAATTCCTCGGTGACAGAGTCGTAGGGAGCGAGACCGGGGAAGTTGGCCTTGGAGTTTTGGATGACCTTGCCGTCCTGGATGTAGATGCGGCGAATTTCCTTGAGACGGCCGTTGGCAGTTCCGTCGGTGGTGTGGAACTGAGTGACGACGGTCATCTTCTTGTTGGTGTCGACAGTCTTTCCGGGACCGTAGAAGGTCTTGTCGCCCATGCGGTAGGAGTTGAAATCGCAACCATCGGGATCGCAAGTGCCGTGGTAGCGGTCATTGGGGTCGTTGCAAGCAGAGCCGTCGCAGGTGTGGGGGCCAGCAATGGTGCAGGGATGGGGTGTGTAGGCGGTCGAGATAGAGTTGGCCTCCCAGATATCCATCTCGTTACAGCAAGTGCCGTAGCGACCGGATCCACCGTTGGCGTCAGTGGCGGAAGGCTTCCAGCCCTCAGCGTTAGCCTGTCAAATACCAAGCACATTAGTACCTGCTCTGGCATACCTAGAGGGGTGTGACATACCTTGCCATCAATCCATTTGATGTCCTTGGGGCACTGAGAATCGCAGTAGCCGGTTCCATACTTGGCACCAGCCTTGTTGCTGGGGAACTTGGACAAACCACCATCAGCGGCCATCTCAGAGAAGTACAAAGCACCGTTGAGACCGCATCCAAGTTTGGAGACGTCGACGTCGAAAGTGAACTCCTGGTTCATGAGCTTGAACAGTTCGTACTTGCTGTCGCTGTCCATGAGGTAGACACGACCGCCAACATTTTTGCCACTGGAGTTGGATGTGACGAACTTGATCGTCAGGGCGTTTCCACTGGTGCTGATACCGTATGTACCGGCATAGTCAGCACCCTCAAGGGCGCAGTTGGCAGCACAAGCGGTGTTGCTGGCGCAGGCGGTGGCGTTCCAGGAGTTGCCGGTGTAGCAGTTGGTGTATCCGTCCTTGACGTGGGTCCAGCGCCAGTTTGCATCGAGCACAACCTGTCCGTTTGAAGTAGTAACACATCCTCCGTTCTTGGTGCAACGTTGGAAGGGGAGCTTGGGGTGAACCTCAGGAGTGTAAGATCCAACGAGCTGGGCAGTGACCATCGCCGCAGAGGCGAGGGCGACGAGAGCAGATTTTGGGAACATTGCAAAAGGGAGACCTAAGAGAGTGATCTAGCTGATTTGCCAGTGAAGATTCCATAGTTGCTCGTCCTTTCTTTTATAGTGTTAAACGGATAATTTCCGGTTTTCGCTGGCACTCTGGTTCCAATGCGACGACAGTTGAACTTCATGGTGGTATGTAACCGCACACTACGATATCGCAGTCGATACAAGGACATGGGGACTCTTCGGAGGGTTGACAAGGAGAAGAAGGAAAAGCTTGATGCGCCAAGGATCTGCTGAAACTTGGCGGCCTCAGTGACAACTGCTGTAAAGCAGTGAATCAAGCAAATGTACCCGATGTCTGGGGCATGTCCCCGCGCTGCATTATGCGCGATGCGTGCCAGCCAGGGCCAAGATGTGACCGAGTACCCGGCCGACAAATCCGCGAAGGCAGCTGCCAGCATTACCATTTCTGGTACTCTAAAACTGGCGCCTATGAAGCATAACTCTGTTTCGCAACCTTTTAGTCTAAAGATAGAGAATTGATTTATTCGTTGATGTGTATAATAATATACCGGAATGCGTTTGGACTCACCTAAACAGTTGCATCAACACAACATCAGCACCGAAGGCTCACATGGTTATTTCAGCCGATCACTGGCCCTTCGGCACTGGTTCTAGAGTTCTTTCCGTGAGTAATATAAATGGAAGAAATGAAGGATCACGAGTCGTAGGACATACCTGCTGGCAAAGTGAACACCGCGCGAAGACTGCCATAGGTAGCTGCGAGGCAATCAGAGTTGTGGATGAACACCGGAATTGTCCTTTCCAAAAACGTCAGCAGCGGAGGCATTCCACGCAAGCCAAGGAACAGCAGCTACCCGAGGATAAAGAAAGCGTCTGTTGAAGGAGGACTAAGGATGGCCCCTTCATTTTGATTGAATAGGTCAACAAGAAACTGGATGAAGAAAGGAAAAACGTTGTCGGTCAGGATCTATCCTGTGACGAGGGAATGGTGGTGAAGCATGCATTCTAGTGGAACTTCACGGAAAAACTTATCATCACAACCGCTCTAAGTCGACTCCGAAATCAGCTTCTTCATAGAGCAATTGAATTGGGATGGACGGACGGACCACACTCTCTGTTCTTTTTAGACGACTCGGGACCCACTGCATTTGACTGGATCCCTAGTGATGGAAACGACAGATGATAAAGGGGTCAACCTTGTTCTCAACTTGTGTTACGGGAGGATATCCCTTCTAACAAGCTGTAGACGCTTCAAGCATAGCGAACCGGGGGCGCTCTAAAGGGGTATAGCGAGCAAACACTTTGTGATTGCGAGATGATCAGTACAGGGACGATAAAGCTGTTAGCGGCGCCTGGCCTGTTTAGAGGTCCTAAGGTCAGATAACCATTTCCTAATGCACTTGCTATCCCCGCACTTACTCCGACCTCAAACCATGAAAATTAAAGTAAAGGGATAGGGGCAGCATACCTCAATGTTTGTATCTGCTATAAGCTCATTAGTACTGCAGAATACCCAAATATACAGGGAATGGCTCACCCTGAGACAAGGTTGGTATAATTTTAGTGCAGCGCGACAACAAAATCTAATTTTGGGTCGAGCCAAAAATCCTGATTATTCTGGCATATCGAGGATAGTTTGCTGTGGGTTCTGGGCAGAGAGGCTTCTGATCACCCGGGATCAACGCGTCAAAATGTCGGTGCAATGTTACAAAGAGCCAGGTCCAATTTCAATACGACTGCACAAGAATGGTGGGGTTACATCGACGACCATGCCCCCAACAGTTGATTCAGGCAACATGAATAACATTTTAGCAAGTTCTGATTTATCCGGGCGCTGAAAGGCCGGGTGTGCCTAGGAAACCAGAATCAAGGGAGAAAAATACGGAGAGGAGGGAAAAGAGGAGGGAAAGCCAATTAAACTCGAACCTTACTCATTCCCACCTTTCTCCAAACAATATTCCTGCTCAGAAGCTCAAACGCGTATCCATAAGGCCACTTGCATTAAATTGTAAAGACTCGGGCAACATCCAAAATGCATGGATAACAAGACTAAGCGCCGTCGTTTTAGCCGCTTTGAGCCTGACGAACCATAGAAGTAAGATGAACTGTCGCTTGCCACCAAATAACCATGCCGAGACCGACGACCCCATGGAGGGTGCCCCACACGCTCTCTGGGGTGATTTTCATCCTAAGAAAAGCAAGTGTATCATTAGAATTTAGGTATTAGCCTCGTTAAACTGTGACCGGGGACATGGGGAACAACCCCGACGATCATGAAGAAGAGATCTGGGTACGCACGATTCGAAGGTGGCACCGAAAGTGTGCGGTATGAATCTTGGCGCTTGGTACAAAATAGTGGAGCAAACGGTGTGGTAGACACATAAGCCGATTGCCAATGCTCGTTTGCCGGGTAAGAAGTCTGTTGTGTAGGGGTAGACAAGGTTAATTATGTGATGGAACTATTAGAGTGTAGTAGCCAAATGACATACCGGGAAGAGGGAAGCAGAGGAGAGCAACTATGCATGATCCCAGGACCATAGAAGCGTACAACTACAAAGTCAATTAATACCACGTCAGACACGCGCGCCCACTCTACCCTCGTAGACTTCTAGAGGAAGAGTAGGAGAACTTTTCATTGTTACGTACCTTCAAAAGGACGACTGCAGTATTATTCAACTGCAAGAACGGCAGGTTCTCAGGAGAAAGTATCCCTTGAACTGCAACTGGGATTTCCAGAGCAATGTGCAACAAGAAGATACCGGCCCTGTATAGTCAGATAAGCATGAACACAACATTGGCATTCATTAAGAAATTGTCATGAAGCAAAATTACGCACAATGGACTCCTAACAGACATATTTCACGTATTCCGCTGTGAAAACGAGGTATCAAGGCTTCAAAGATGGTGGCAGTCGGGAGTCAAAAGGTGAGACGTCGACGACGTGTATATACTACTGATATCGGCCTGCAATGGACAGAGTTGGACGTCAAAATGTGTGCCGATGGGAAGGCGTTGGGTAAGGTTTCTCATGGACATGTGGGTTGATGATTGTGAGCTATGAATAGCAACGGTTGCGTCGTCCATCCCGCCAATAGAAACGCCCAATTGTCGTCCAGGTTAAGTCAATGACTATTAACCATCCGGATATACAATATAATTGTACGGCGTCGGGTGCTGGCAGTGATGTTGCCAGAATGGCAATACAGATGGTACATGCGAGTCAACAAGAATGAATGAACGATGCAAGTCACAACCACATGGATTCGGATAGACACCACAAGTCACCATCATCAAGCTAGAATGTAACTACAAACATAAAACCCAACAAAAATAATAATAAAATATGACATTTACCCTCGTGTAGTAAGATAAGAAAAACACTAGAAAACATAACCAGGTGGTATAATAACAAATTCAGATCGTCGAGTACAGTTGTATAACTATTGGCATACATATCCCAGTTCAGTTTCGACAGTACAAGCATCAGCGAATATATAAGCATACATAAAAAAAAGGAGGATATAAGGTGATTGTGTATTGTATATTTTTGAAGTTGTACGGGTCCATAAAAGTGTGTCGCGATGTTGAGTCACCGGAATAAGCAAAAAAGCAGAGAGCAGACGAGTCAACGGCACCCAACTCAAACAGAAGCTCAATCGTCGCCTTCATCGTCTCCTTCATCCATAGCATCTTCTGCAACCTGAGTCAAAGCGCCCGACATAGAAGCTTGATTTTCACCCGACGCACCAGACACAGCGGCGATCTCTTTACTCGACGCGTGGCCTTGTCGTTCCACCGCATCCAAATCCTTGTCTAAATCAATCGCATCCACCTGGTCTCCGCCCTCAGTCTCCGAGACCGGGTAAAGCGTCCGTAGTCGCTGAATCTCCATTCGGAGCGCTTGAATCTCTTCATCCCGCCTCTCAACTCTCCCTTTGAGCAAACGAATATACTCGTTACCGCAAATGAGCAACTGAAGTTTGCTGACGCTCTTGTTGGGGCCCTCGCCTCCAGCCTTCGGCGGTCCTCTGGGAGGCAAAGCACCAGGTAACAGAGGTGCTGTCGGATGAAAGAGAGGAGAGGAGAGCAAAGACGGGTCGTCCAAGTTGATATTAGGGTCAGTGGGCAGAGCGATGGGAGGGAGAAGTTTTCTCAAATCATCAAACGTGTTCTTCATAGAATCACGCCGCTTCTGTTCGGCGTGTTTATGATTGTTCTTCCTCTCCGGTAAGGGCACAGCGGGTGCAGACATGCCACCCTCCATTGAAGGAATCCCTGTGAGACTTGGGGTGCCAGGCAGCGACCCATCCAAGTTAGGGGTCCCGTTTCCAGCTATAGTCAAATTCAGTAACCATCACTGCGTACAAATTAAGATCCAACATACCTGGGAGTATAGCCTTCAAACTCGGGCTCGCTTGGACCGTCTTTTTCGATGAACGTCCGCCTCGTGTTGCTGTAGCACCCTTCTCCTTATCCGCCGCCTTAGGTGTCGGCTTCTGCACAAGCCGCGATTTCGTGATCGTAGGACCTGGATTTGACTCTGCCTGGGGCGCGACAGCGTCCTGAGATGACTGTCCTCCAATTGGGACACGACCTGAACGACGGATGTTCAAAAACGCGGACGGCGTCATGGGCTGTTGGGCAGATCTGGAAGGGTCCTGTGTGGCGAAAGCCTGCGATGACAACTCCGACATATCCTGGTGTGCAGACTGGTTTTGATTCAGGTCCAGAGCGTGCTGCTGATGAGATGCGCCCGCAACTTGATTTGATTCCCTGCGCTGCTGCCCGTCTCCCTGCGTCTGAATAAAATCCATGCCTCCATGACCCACATCCCCTTCCCCATGCATATCTTGGAAAGGAGCGAAGTTCATATCGAAACCCAAGTTCCTGTTGTTCTCACCGCCCATGCTCATATCTCCCAAGTGGTTCATCCGATTCGGCATGCCCCCCATGCTCATATCCATGTAGCCCATGTTGAAGTTGTTGACGTCGGACATAGGTCCCATATTCGATATGTCGAAGCCTCCGAGGTCCATCATCGCGTTGAAGCTGGCCGACATATTCAGGTCAGTATTTCCCTTATTCGAGACGGAGGGTGGTAAAGGAGGAGGGGGCATCGACCTATCAACATCTGAAGAAGTTGTGGGTAGATTAGAAGCGGAGGAGTGTTCCGGAGCTAAATCGATTGGGGAGGGCGTATCAGAAATAGCTGACGACGTGGCTGCTGTTGCTCGACTTTTAGATCGCGTCCTGGTTGTAAGATTTCCGCCGACCGTCGATCGGAGTAAGGGTGTAGAGTTCGTAGATTTGGAACCCCTGTGATGGGACCCACGATTTGATGTACTGGACCCAGACGGTACCATTTGGGGAGAGGTGGCGGCACTCTTTGACGTCCGCGGTGGATCTGCGCCGGTCCCGCTGGAGAATGAAGTCTGGAAATTATTCACGTCTGATTCATGTCTTGAGGTCCCTTCAGCGTCGTCTGAAGAACGACTTAGAGCAAGGGGCAAAGCCGTGCCATTGTCAGCTAACTGTCCATCAGCTCGTGCGGTGGTCATTCCAAGAGTTGGTCCAATAGCCGGGCTCTGCTTCTTTCGAGCATTTCCTTCATCTCCGCTCATAGATGCTGGACGTTTATTAGATTTTGGCTGGCTCTGATAGGATTTACTGCTGGAGGTAATCATATTCGTGGGAGTCGCTCCTAGCCACGGACTTGTCAAAGGTGATATATCCATATCTTGCTCGTTGGTACCAGGAGAAGCAGAAGCGCTATTACTGTTGCTGCGATCAGCCCTCCTAATTTTCCGTCCATGTTTGTCAGGCCTGTGAACCGACAACGCTGAAGGGGTTAAAGGAGATCTGGCAGTAATTCCAGTTGTGTCCTCGTATATCTTAAAGGCAATATTTTCCGGTGCCGAATGAGGTGCTGAAACCGGACTGCTGCTACTTCCACTGCTCATTTCTGCGTGGGATGGTGGATGGAGGTAATGGGGCATCTGATGGCCATAATTCGAAGACGAAAAGTTTAGGTTTCGTTGAACGTTGGAAGTGTTGTCGAACTGATAATGATTGCTGGACGACATCGACCTAGAAGCGGTGTGCATATGACGGTGGGGATGAAACTGAGGAGATGTGGGATGGTTTATACGAGGAAGGGGAGGTGACAGAGGTGGATTAGGCTGAGAGAAGGAGGTCATTGACTGTTGCTGCTGCCCCCGACGATGAGAATTCATTGTTGGTATGGATGATGAGGAATTCGAGGGTTGACGATGATGTTGGGATGATAGGTTACTCGTACTGGAAGGCGAGGCCGGGATGAGAGGGCGTGGAAGGGGTTCCACAAAATTCGCAAGGCTATTATTCGCTCCATATCCTTGCTGTGGTCTAATCTCGCCTGAAGGACCTGTTAAACGGTGTTTTCAAGTAAGTACTGGCTTAACAGAATAAATGAACGATGGTTTTGATTAAGAGCACGTGACTCGCGCAAAGATTGCGGAATTCAATTGTCCGGCGAAATTAAAAGCATTGAAAATAAGAAAGCAGGGAAGGGGTTTAATAAGATGCAGTAAACGAATACGGACCGGGTGTCTGAAGCCCTGTGAACGACTGAGAGTCCCTACTATTGCTTGTAGCGGATTCCATGGACCCCAGTTGTGGAAGAACCCTTGCGCCGTCGGTAAGGGTTGATGCTGTGGGCAACATTGTGGGACTCTGACCGCTGATAAGAGCAATCTGGGGTAGAATTTTAAACCAATCCTCAACCAAGGATATAAAAGCAGACCTGTTGTTGAAATATCTGCTGCTGTAGCTGTTGTAATTGTTGAAGTTGATTTAGTTTGATTTGATGCTCGAGCAAAATCTGACTTGATTGCGCTTGTGTTGGTATTGTCGGCGATGTCTGTGCATGTTGCGAACTATTACCATCCAAGCCTTGCATTTGAAGGAGGTTATTGATTAGGTTCATTGTGTGCTGCGTGTTTGGACTTTGAGGAGTCAACATAGGACTCGTTATCGCTGAATTGGATGAAGGTGAAGAAGCTGAAAAGGACTGCCCATGTGAATCTGTGGAGTGTATATTGGTCATATAGTGTCTCTGCGAGTGTCCTGAGGCAGGATCCATTGCTGGAGTATGATGGAGTAGTAGTGGGTGAAGGTGGACAAAGGTGCCCAGATGTTAGCATTTGTTAAGTCTGAAAGTGGTAACAGCCTGTCGCACATATGTTCGGCCAATCTTCCTACCCCATCACACGGAAACCCGCTCTCGGTCCGAAAGATCATTTCCACAAAAACAATTTACACATGGATGAATCTTCCTAATTTCGGTCGAAATAAACGCTGGCGGTCGTAAAATACCTGTCTATAACGTTTGATTAAAATTGAAACGTGTGCATTACCCATGCAGAAGGTTTTCATGTCTTGACGAAAGCACCCGGAATGTGGAAGAAGAAAAAAGTATAATCTACCTCCTGAATCATAAAGATAGCTTCATATGCAGGTTTTTCAAAAAAATAAAACCGCGCAGAGTACGAGGATATACGTAAACACTGTGAAGGTATTCGAAATACCAGAATAAAAATAAAAGTATCTCTAAATATCTGGCACCTTACACAGCGCCCATAGACCGTCACAGTTAATCCGAAGCATTTCCTGCGTTATACTTCCACCTGCTCAACCTAGTTGTCTTTGTGGCTCTGCTACTCTCTTGAGAGACTGTCAGAAATTTTACACCTTTGATCACCAGGAGGCTCAGTCAAATGTCTCCTATTCCACACAACCCACTTGTGCATTTCCCTGTCTCGTGCCAGCAAATCTAGCCATTTATTATGATTTAACTGACAAAGATTCAGAAGATCTTCCAGCGGCAGGACATGCTTCTGAATCTCACCCGAAAGGACATCGTGGGCCCGGGAGCCCCGGTTCAGCCATCCAAGCCATTCGGATTTAGACGAGATCCACTATTTGGAACTGCACGAATCTAGGCTCGGGATTGCAGCTTGATTGCAGCATACTCATGCACATATTGGGTATTTTTAGGTCACGTCCAATCTGAAAATCCCCTTTGTTTAGTCACCGTTTGTATGATTGACGGGTGAAGACGTCCAGCAGCAGTATGCAAGTGGTCGCACGGGGAAAAGCAGTGAACAAGTCAACTTGCGTTATTATTGGCACAAATTTACCCGAGCACATTCTATATGGGATGGTATGGCATCTAGTGACACCCTGAACGATGACATGCCTGAGTAAATGTAGATCGCGAGTCATGCTGGACCTGCAGGATTCGTTGGACAATTAAAAGTCCCGGAGGTCTCAATCAGACATGAGCGGTGCAGCACCCTATCCCCGTCCATATGCAATACAACGGAAGGGAATAGACTCGCAGCAATTGATGTTGTTTAGGGGTTTGTATCGAGAGCCTGTGTTGAATTCGGACAGGATTGGGGACATTCCGGTAACAATTGCAATGGAACAAATGGCACTGCAGATGAATTCGGAATCCGGGAGTTGACCAAGGGATAGCTGCCAAACAGTGTCGATGTTTCAGCTTTGAGGTTGAAGACTATTGAAAAGGAGTAGTTTGTCGTTCCGGCTACAGGTCTTGAATGTATGGTACGTGATTTGAACAGCCACCCGAGCCTCGCTGGGAAAGATTAGGGGATATACGCATTTGGGTTGTAGGGAGGAGGTGCGTCAGCTGGTCCGGCATCACGTATTGGTGTGGTTTGCGTTTGCGACGTTTGCGGTGTTTGCGGTTGATATGGGGGAAGAGCAGGATTTGTGTTTTGTATAGTCGTTGACATCGTCCCTGGATAGGTGTGGTTGTGGATAATTGCGCTAGGCTGATTAGAAGGTGGAACAACGACGATGATAGGGCGATCATAGCTATCTGAAGGGTAGGTAGATGTGGAAAAGTCTGTGATACGTGTAGTGAGAACAAAAAACCGAACCGTATAATACTAAATTTTCTTACCGCCTGAGTTCCGAGAACGCTCGCGCCTCCGACGCGTAATTTCCAGACATTTCTGTCCGAAACAGCAAAAGAACAAGAGGATAAGCGAAATGATCACAATTCCGCTAATTTGGCTGGTGGTGAGTGGGGAACGAGAGCTGCTGGTTGACGTTGGTGAGCTAGGGTTTCCTCCTGTGGGACTGGGGGTGAGCGTTGTCGCACTACTTCCTTCAAACACAACATAATCCAACCATAACATCTGTTTGATAGATAATAATCTGTATCGGATTTGAAGTGGCATCAAGGATATTAGCCATACCTGAGAGTCTGTGACCTCCAACACCTTCAAAGCAACCGAATGGTTGCCTGGACCCAGGTCTTTGCGAAAGAACTCCTGGTTCAAGCGCCAGGCATTATTCGCTGTCTGTGTGCCGTCGAATGGCGTCACTATTTCTGGATCCGAATTGTCGACCGAAAACGAAAACGAAAGACGCCCGGCTTGTTGATTTAGCAGTCCAAAAACGGAGACGCTAGACCCTACATAGAGTACCCTTCAGATTGACTCGAGGTAATAAAATTATAATGACACTAACCTGTGAAACTGAAGGTCATATTCGCATTGACAGAGTTGGTTCCCTTGAGACCTCCGCCGAAGGGAATTCCTTGGTTTATTATGCTCTCCATTGTGCCATTGTTGGGTACTGTCCATTCTGAATTAGAAGAGTACTGAATTTGTGAGTCGCTGTCGTCCACTACCAACCGCCGGCCAGACAATGAGGAGTATTTATTGGGCGTGATAACAAGAGAGTCGTAGGAAAATATCCCATCTTCAGGGTAAAATGTGATGTCGTGATACGTGGTGTCCATATTATCTAGACTCCATAATTTCAAGCCTTGCTGCAAAGCTGTTGAGTAAAAATATGTGGATCGAAGGTGCCCGACATACTTGAGAAGGTGATGAAGATTTTGAGAGTTGCGCTGATCGTCGACTGGAGCCATCTATTACATATGAAAGCCTCACGTTGTCGCCGTTGGGTGGACCATAAAGAGCCAATTCAGAACCTAGGGTCAAGTGCGCTCAATATACGTAGTCTGAAAAAAAACTGGGGGCTCTTACCATAGAATAGGACAGAGAATTCGGGTTTGGTGGTGGAATTGTTCGTATTGCAGATAGTAATGGTCTGATTGTACGCGGACGCGACTCCTTTGTTCACTGTCCACTGCGTTCCAATATAGGTGAGACCAGCACTAGCGTCGTCAATTACAATCTGTGGAGGCATGTTGGTACGTCCTGGTAAGTATTCAGCTGAGAAGCTGCAAAATCCCGATGTTAGGCAAAAATGATGTTCGGGGAAAGGAAGGAAGGGCGCGCGTCATGGGTTGATGTTATATATGTACCATGCTTCAAAATACGCAGTCAGATAACCGTCAATCGATAGCTGAATGAAGGCACCAATAGACGGCTGTGAACCAAGCTGTGAACCAAGCAGGTTCAGCTAACCCGAATCAGGCGGTCTTGTCCCAATATACCCGCCTAAGAGACCGAGAATACGGATAGGTTGCGATTTTACACATGTTCGCATTGGACAGCCTCAAGTAGCCAGTGCAAAGTTCGTATAAGTCCCAGATCCAAGAGCTGAGCCTGGAGCAGAGTGCTTGGAACAACAGCAAAACCTAAAGCATCATCCACGTTTGTCGGATGCTGTGCAACCCAAGATGACTATCAAAAAAAGCCCAAAAAATCTGAAAAAACCCCAGATAATTGTATAACGCCGGGTATAAACAAAGACGAAGTTTTTGATGTTTGAAGCCTTGCACGAAAGAAGTGAGATAAAATTGCTGACGAAGTATTCTTCATGTCATGGAAGCTGACGTTCAAGTCAAAGTTGTTTGGTCCTAGCGATGAACCTTTAGTGTTTGTCCGATGATGATCAGCGTGTTCGCACAATCGGCATCTTATCTTTTCCCATTTATGTTTCATTGTGCCTGAGGTCGGTGGATGAAAGCACCGCGCTTGAAGTCTTGGGCAAGGTAAACACACGGTCTAGACTCATGAAGGGCTTTAGCAGAGATCAAAATATGAATTACACGATATAAACAAGGAGTAAATTCCCGCATTCCGTTGGGCACCCATCGCTCTCTTTGCTGGACATTTGCCTCCTGTCATTGCTTGGATAGACACGAGGCTCGAACTTGTGCCAGGAATTTTTCAAACGATGGAACCAAGAATCTTGAGAAAAAGTACATCATTGTAGCCGACGTTGTGTACCTCGATATAATTGACCGATCTTGACACAGTCCATCAACCTCGTCCAGTCATAGGCCCGCGGTCAACGAGTGAAAGGATTGTAAAAACGACCGCAAGTGGTGTAATAGACTCATGCTTGCCAATTGAAAAGCCTTGTTCCACGGGAAAACGGAAAGTAGGCTCTGTGAATGATCAGCTATGACCTTTATTTTCGCTAAAGAATGTGCGTTCTAAGAGGGGATTTGCTCTGCGATGATATCAATCTTTATGCAGTCCTCAAGTAAATTCCATGGGTACCCAGGTTCTTTTCTGAGACTCAATAGTTCCATGGAAGCGCTGGAAAAGTTGTATCATTATGATAATTGGGAACATTCAATATGCTGTGGAATAGATTGGCTTCAAAATCGGTGCAAATGATTTTCCCGCACTTGCGCTGACAGCTCCAGCTTCCAACGCTTATAAGAATAGAAGAAGAAAGGACATCAAGTACACTCCAAGAGTATCATATATGACTTCAATTCCAAGTAAGAGGGCAAGCGCGCACTGACAGAAGGGCGCCAGCTTAAATGAGCGTGCGAAAGATCGCGTCTGAGACTGGCGAAACTGCAGAGCTTGGCTTATCATTTGAGAAGCGACAAGTCACCTCCTTCGAATCATATGCTAATACGATGAGCGGCAGATGCCCAAGAAAGTCATAGACACGCGTCCTACTCAACGCGCTGTGGGCGCAGCCTCAAAGAGTCAACAACGGCTTCTATTTGGTCGTGATTGGTCTTGTGCCTCTGATCATGCTGATCAACCTTGCACATCTTATCTTCTTCCATATTTGTCTTTCTGTGCATTGACACTCAACCTCCTACACACGACCAACATGTACCCTGGTAGCTATTGATCTAACGACTTTCTAAGAACCCCTACTAATTAGCTACCTTACAGCTAAACAGCATGTCTTGAAGACTTTCGAACATCTAATTAAAATTTTACCAGCAGGCGAGCGCACCAAGGTCCGTAAAAACCTTCTGACAAACCTCCGGCCAAAGTCTGCCAATATTCATCGTCCCCCAGCCCCAAATTATCTTTCTAGCAGGAGAGGTTACACCATTCCGCAATGACACCGACAGAGAAATGGTGTTCAGGCAGGAATCCAATTTCTACTATTTAACAGGTGGACATGTACCATCGTCATATCTCTTGGCGACCTACCAGCCAGGCACTTCTCTGGAAACGAATCCTTCAATCAACATGTTCATACCAAAGGCAACACTTGAGGATTTGATGTGGTCTCCTGCGCCTCCAGATGCTCAAGAAGCCCAGAGCACCCACGATGTTACTGCAGTCAATTACAACGCCGACTTGTCCCAAGCCCTCGCCACATTGCTAAAAGCTTACCCCGGAGCTTTGTTCCATACCCTACCTCGGGATTCACCTCTATTCCCCAAGCTTCCAGCAGAATTTGTGCAGCAAGTGCTGCAGGAGGAGACTGGCCAAGCTGGCATCACAGATCACTATCTGTTGAAGGCATTACATGCTGCTCGTCTGGTGAAAGATGCTGAGGAGATTGCTCTAATCAAGCAAGCTAATGCCATCAGTTCTCGTGCACATGAAGTAGTGATGAGAGTACTTGGAAAGGCCGTGCTGGGCAAGATCCAAGCAGAGGCCGGTGCTGGTGTTAAACGCCCTCTTCTCCCTGGGGAATGGCTCATTGAGAAGGAAGCCGAGGCAGAAGCAATCTTTGTTGCCTCTTGCCGACGTGAAGGGTGGGTATATTCTAATGTTAATTTTATATTTCTCACTCACCTCTTATTTTTTTTTCGTTTGTGGGTCCACTTAGCTCCGTACATCAAGCCTACCTTCCCATCGTCGCAGCATCGACCAGGGCTTCCACGCTGCATTATTGTTGCAACGATCGCGAATTCGCATGGGGACCAGTCAAGCCTCATGACCATCAGAACAAAAACGAATTCGCCCATACATCCAAAGAAATCATACCCCAAGTTCTTCTCATTGATGCTGGTTGCGAATGGAACTGCTACGCTTCGGACATTACGCGCACCATGCCTGTTGGAAACGGAGGCAAGTTCACACCAGAGGCAAGAGCTATTTATGAGCTTGTTCTCGAAATGCAAAAGGTATCACCTCACAATCGTATTTTTATACGCCCAGGTCTATTTATTGACAAACGATGTTTAGCAATCCTTCGATATCATTAGGGCTGGTCTTCACTGGGACGCTGTCCAGTTGATTTGTCACCGCACCCTTGTGAAAGGATTCCAAAAACTCGGAATCTTCAAGACCCCCGAGTCTCCAGGCTCTGGATCATGGAACTCTGAAGAAGCTATCCTCGCATCCGGCGTCAGCTCTGCCTTCTTCCCTCATGGAGTCGGTCACTCTCTTGGTATGGATGTCCACGACGTACCATCGGCCAGCAAGCCAGTGGATAACCCGACCATCAAGGGTGTCGTGCTTGGCCATGAAACCTTTTACACTTACCTCAGGCTGAGGCTGCCGCTTGAGACGGGCATGGTAGTGGTAAGCGATCAGTCATCGTTCTCCTTCCGTTTATCTGGTTAATGAGTTTTGGTCGACAGACGGTTGAACCTGGTGTCTACTTCTCTCCTCACCTCCTCGCGGCCGTCCGCAATTCGAAGCACATCAATCACGACGTCCTGAAGCAATATGAAAGCGTCGGTGGTGTCAGGATCGAGGATGTTATCATTATCACAGACTCTGGTTACGAGAACTTGACCACTGTTCGAAGTGACGTCGATTGGGTGGAGGGCGTTTGCTCCGGTAGATTGTAAGCAGAGGAGTACCATAAAGAAAAATACAAATGTATCAATATGTCGCCTAAGTTTTTAATGTAAATGTACTATGAAACCAAAGCTCAGACGAAGATTTCGTTTCAAATCCAATGACACGATGGGCTTCCAACAGTTTGTAGTCCGTCAGAGTGAATCACAAAAGCTCAGAATAGAACTCATTGGCGCAAGCCTTGTTTTTAATGTTGTAGTGCCCAATTTAATTCAAATCGATACAAAAAGATGCGTGTCAACGAAAGAAATACATGTCCGAATAGCATACAAAGCAATGCAAAAACAGTACAAAAATGAAAGTGTTCCAAAACAATGACTAGCGAAGTGACAGAGCAGAATGACAGGATGCGATGATGTGATCATGATCATGATCGTGAAGGACATGCGAAAAGTGCAAGAGATCGAGAAGAAGCAATGCGATAGAATAGAAAGGAAAACGAGAAAGCAATGAAGGATAGCGGGGTTGGAGCGGAATGTGATGTATCCGAGATGAGAGTAACAAAAGTCCGATGTGAATGAGCGTGAAGTTTTGTGCGGGGAGTGTCCAAGTGATCATGTTTCATAGTGGGCATAGTCCGTAGATGTCCATAGTTTGTGATTCATAACAGTGCGTTTGTTCTGATTTCGTGAGGTTCGTGATGTCGTTATTAGCGTAGGTGCGAATAGTTGTGTTGTAAGCAGACGGAGGCTGCGGAAGTCTAAATGGTGTGCTCAGCATACATTACATGCTCGTACCCCTTGGAGCATGGTGGGAGGTATTCTAAATTATGATAGGCAGGTATATCGTGAGTCCAAATTTTGAAACAAGGGTTTGGTTTCGACAAGCGAAACAGGTCCACTGAAGGGACGCGGCGTCTAGACGAAAGAAAAATAGTATAAGAACACCGCAAAGAAACAGGGGGAAACACATACTTGAAAAAAAAAAAAAAAATTCTCTCATGACTCGTAAACGTATGCAATTTCTGTGTACCCATCTGGGTGAGTAGCCACGAACAAGATGTCGCCCCAACGAATGCTGCCAGTCAGTTCGTCGCGGACGGCGTGCAGATGGCCAGTTTTGCTCGTTGCAATAGACACAGTAATTAGCACTGCCAGTTCAACCGACAGAGCCAAAGCCTGAAGCAAGATACGAGGGTTGGTCATGAATTCAGCACCATAGGATGTTTCCATAATCATCGGATCGACTTCGACTTGCGCGAGAGTGATGCGGCCTAAAGACAGAGATGGTAGATGAACAGATCGGTGTCAGGAAATCGGCGGCGTCGAAAGAGAGTATTGAAACTGATGAAAACCAACCATTTAGAGTATCCTGCACCATAGCTTCCCGCTGGTAGGTGTGGATCTTCCAGGACATCATACGCGAAGCTGACATGGATGGAGGCGTGTATGAAATCACAGCCGTCACTGTGCTCCCTCTCGCGTCACCCAATGGGAAAGTCTCTTTGAACTCGTACGGGGTGCGCGTGTCAACAGAAGGATGCGCATCGCGTACCCGCGATTCATGCTTGTTCCGCGACAACGTCTGACTAGCACAGAATGGGAAGGCAGCTGGAGCACGGAACATTTTATTTCGTTTGAGCATGTCTCGCAGGTACACCCTGAGAGAGAGAATGTCAAGGCTTTGAGGCTGATCGTAACTTGAATAGACAAAAGCCACAGGTGGTTTGCTGGGTTTACTCGACTTCTGTTGAACATAGCTGATTTGTGGAATGGTGCCAGCCGGATGGTAACGCATTTTGAGAGTCCAGAGAGAGAAAGAGAACAAAAGAGAACAAAATTATAAGGAAATAAAAAGAGATAGATAGAACAGAAACCGAGAGAAAGAGTGAAGGAGAGACTGGCTCTACAGAAAGAAAGAACGAGAAACGAGACTTGAGGAATAAACCCCGACGCCATGATGCTCCAGTTTTATAAGGTCGCTGATCCGTATCCCTTAGTGTCACCCCAGTCATTCAAGAGCATAAAGACAAAAGCCAGAGAACAAGAATTATAAGGCAGCCTGTTGTAGTAGAACGTGGGTTGCTACAGGCTATAACGATGCCGAGTTGATAGATCCTGACAAGTCTAGTTTGACCCTGGACGTGATAATAAGAAACAACAATAAAAATGCCGCTTTCCGAAGAGTGCTTACCCGACCCGTGTCATGCCAATTTCATTGTTGTGTTCAATTTCAATTCTATTGACGTGATGATTAGCTTGCCTCGGAGCACAGAAACGATCAATCTTGCTCAGTCCCATCACCATATATCATTACCACTACTGCTGGCACTCGCAACAGGTGACAGCGAATGTTCATCCAAGACATTGCGGCCACAATACTCAAGGATTTGAAGAAGTTGCGGGAAATAGAACTTTAGATATTTTTCCCTACATTCAACCGAAGGAGATTTGTCGGTACAAGGTTCATGGTGGTGCCCACAATGACACATGTTCAATAATAAAGCTCAGGCTGCGCGTAAACATAGTCTCGCGCATCAAGGTTGGAAAAATCAGCTGCTAGTCGGAGTAATTGGACGAATGGTCGCGGATCCTGCTGAGCAGCGCTGAGGACATGACCAGCTCCGCTTGCGAGCGACGAAGGGTCCCTGCTGAAGTACTCTGGATATCGCAGCCGACTTCAGTGGGCATCTTCACTGCACAGGACAATTACACAAATAAAACAAGACTGAAAATGAATAATAAACCTAAATACACCCCACTGTCCCCATGAGGTGGGTATGCAAGCCGTAAGCGCCAACACGACCAACCCACAAAACGCCCTAAAATACATACATAATTCCCAATATTGTTTTCGCCGAGATCATCTATTGTTTAATTCTGGTTTGCCAATAGGTCCCACTGGGCCACTCGTACTCAGCAATACTCGACTTGTGCATTTCGATGCTGTCAAAACATGTCATGATCAATAATTGAATCCTCGTGAGCACGGAAGACTTGTCACCTGTATCCTTCCGATGGAATATCGGGCACATTGTAGCGACCGCGGTCATTGATAGAACATGGAGTAACGAAATGTTCGTGAAGGTGGTCGACGAATTCCAGAACGTTGCGTTCCATCGTGCCAGAAATCGCAATGTAATCAATCAAACTAAACGCCAAAGTTGATTGGTGCTTTTTTTCACTGAGAAACAAGAGCTTACCTTAGATGAATCACATATTCACATAGACCAACACCTCCAGCATGTGGACAAACAGGGACACCAAACCTACATTTGTGAGCACAAAAAATATGTTAGGCCAAGGATGGTTCTTACTTGGCTGCCATGAGCAACACACTCAGAACTTCACTGACGCCAGCGAGACGACAAGAATCAATCTGAACAACATCTATCGCGTCGGCTTGCAGAAGTTGTTTAAACACCATGCGGTTATGCGCGTGCTCTCCAGTTGCAACACCGATTCCGTGGGGTTTGAGTGCTTTGCGAATAGCTGCGTGTCCCAAAATATCATCCGGAGCCGTGGGCTCTTCGATAAACCTGTAGGACGTGTTAAAAAGCTTCTGGATGAACTGCGTTGCAAAAGAGCATACCAGGGCTTGATTTCTTCCAGCCCCTTAACGTAGTCAATGGCCTGTTGAACGTCCCAGACTTGGTTGGCGTCAATCATAAGTACGGCGCCTGTAGGTCCTGCGTTTTTGTTGCGTAGGTCTTCGCCATTGGGATCACGGGGAGCAATACCAGGCGGTAAGAATTGGGGGTCATCAATGATAGATCTAATAAGGTTTCCACGACGGATGTCGTCCTTCAAATTGGCGCCAACTTTCATTTTGAAATGATTGAAACCTTGGGCGATGGCCTCCTTGGTCAGACGGGCAACCTTTTCGTCGCTATAGCCTGATAAAGCCCTTTAGAGCATATCCTTTGGTATAGAGGATTTAATGCAACTTACCTAGCCATCCAGCAGATGTCACGTATGCAGGATAACTTTTAACACTCGGATTAGGTTTAATCATCAAGGTCAATTTTATGAAAGCCTACCCAAGTTCTCGGACCTTCGCCTCTCTTTCAGCTTTTCCAGCTGCCTTCTCCTTGAGCATGGCGAGTGCTTCCTCTCTTGTAATTGCCTCGGTAATATACCTGAACGACGCAGACTTAACGAGCTCCTCCTAATGTGGAATTAAAGAAAATGCAAAAAGCGATAAGATGTATCACTTACAGGGGTGAAGTCTACAAGCAACTTCCAGAGAGGTTTATTGCGCGACCTCGCGTACATGTCCCACAGGGCATTGTTCACAGCTCCGGTTGCAATGTGAATGACACCCTTCTCAGGACCAATCCTAGAAGCAGGATAATATTAGGGTGTGATAGGGGCTCTTTGACAGGATTTTACCATCTAAGTTGGGGGTCTGCCATCAAGTAATCCCAGGCTTTACCCATGTCTTCGAATAGTTCTTCGGTATCCTTCCCGACGAGACGGTTTGCCACCTCTTTGATGGCACTGCAGACCTAGAAAAAGACCAGATGAATGAGGTGGCCGAACG
Organism: Panaeolus papilionaceus; assembly: GCA_015501605.1. Classification (NCBI taxonomy): domain Eukaryota; kingdom Fungi; phylum Basidiomycota; class Agaricomycetes; order Agaricales; genus Panaeolus; species Panaeolus papilionaceus. The sequence continues at coordinate 1,487,649 of JADNRZ010000005.1, read as the reverse complement.
GCGTTTCGAATGGATTTTACAATGTCGTTTCCTCTCCCAATTGTGAAAGTCATTCCGTAGCCAGTCAGGTTTGTGTCCGTCTGGAGGACGACATACGCCGACGAGTAATCGCAGTCCGTATTCCTGAAGCGTTTCAGAATTTTGCTGGTCATACTATGGAAAACGACCTACATGGCATCTGTCCCATCTCCCGTCAAGGAGGTCGGGAAACGGACGTCTAGTGCAATACATTGAATAGAAAAACTTGAATGTGGCGCCGAGGTTAAGGTATTGAAACACTCACCATGAGTTTCATAGCCGGTTATCTTGACCATCGTCACTATAGGATGGTTGTATGTGTGAGAGATAGAACAGAACCATCCCTATCAGGTGCTTTACTTATAGTAGCGTCAACGCTCATGACGGCAAGACGGTAAGCTCAAGGATCAGTTGACCGTTGAAGCTACATCTCGACGGAGCGTCGGTCCAGCGGACCGCACGGCCCCGAAATCCTATTCGGGAAACAACGCTTAGACGGTCAGCGTCAGCACCAGTGTCATGTCAGATAAACGCAAAATATGAGTATAGAAGCCCATATATATTATAAGACTGAAGAAGCAGCTATTTTTCGCTCATTTCTACGGACCATAAATATCATTGTCGAGAACAGGTTGATTAGGGGCAAAGGGAAGCTTTTGTCAATCAAGTACAAATATACACTCCCACAGAGACTTACAGCATTGACAATGTTCAAACCTTTCAATCTCTTTCAATTGTAACCTCGTTGCAAGACAGTTAACCTCTTCTGACTCGCATGGGCACAGCGTCATGTGTTGCTATTTCATTTGAAGAAATTTTGTTCATTTAGAAAGGAATGGGAATTCCAATCGTTCGAAGATGACAATAGGCGCTTTGCGGATTCAGAGGTCCCAACATAACTGGATATTCGAGGGCAGAGACGACTTTTTACTGAAGACCTGAAGCTTGCTTTGGAAATGACTTGGCGAACATTTTTACAGTAGGTACATACTGTCTACGGTATGTATCCAAATAGCTCCAACATATGTTTATTGTTTCCGACGACGTGTGGAATAGGCCTAGTTCTGCACACCCTTCATCGAACTCAGAGCGACTACGCGTGGTGATCCAGACAGTCGCAATTTACACGTTACCAGTCTGGGTTGATTCAACTTGCAGGATGCGCACGGTGCTTATGGCTCTCTCCCTGATGCTATACTCGACCCATGTCAAAGCAATTCGACGCATTCGGTTTCACTCTTGTTCAAAAGCCTATGATCAAGAAGCATTGCACATACAACAAACTCGTCGATTAAACAGTTATACCGACACTCGGCAAAGCGCCAGCAATATGATGGAGTCAAGCTGATTTTATAATTCGCTTCTTACTTAGCGTGCTTCACTATCGCGGCTTTCCTCAGTTTTTCCATTTAATATCCGAACACTTTCCACAAGGCCACCCAGCGTTCCTTCCCAGCAGAAGAATTGACAAACACTGTTGCCAATGATGTCTTGTCTCTTGTGCAGCATCAACAGCCCACATCACTTCCCAACTCCGGAATTTCTGTTGGCACTCTGTCTACATCTGCGGGGAAATAGGTGATGTCTTCAATTCTTTTACGACGGCGATAAGTAGTCAATTTCTTACTCTATTTGACTCCACGATAATTAAAACAAAATGTAGTGTTGATAGGTCATTATCCAGAACGCATGCGTAGGTACTGTATGAAAACTCTGCAAACAGCTTCCACTCGAGCAAGGTCAAAAGGGTGTTGCTTCGCGCTTGAGTCTCTGCGGCCCCATTATACTTAATCGTCCTTATTGTAAGAGTGATGACGCTTGGCTATTTCCATAGAGTAGCTCCGAAAGGCCTATTTTCGCCAAGCGCTAATTCACCCACTTCTTGGCTTAAACCACCTGGTACTATGATACCAACAAGAAACGCGCTCTGCGATATCTTACTCCAACGGATGATCTGCTGCACATAACCATAGCCAGATGCAGCGCGTCGTACTCACAGCATGCCGGGTTTTCTCCGCGACGAGGCGTATAAAATGCTACGAAATGTGAGCAGACAGTCCTCACCAGCAGTTCTACTACCGGCTCTCCTCCTCCAAAATGTTCCCTAAATCCGCTCTCGTTGCCTTCGCCTCTGCGGCGATGGTCACTGCCCAGCTCGTTGGATCTTACACTCCTGAGGTTCACCCCAAGCTCCCCTTCCAACGCTGCACCAAGAACGGAGGATGTGTTACTACTTCAAACGGACAGGTTGTGCTCGATGCAAACTGGCGCTGGACCCACGTCAAGGACGGATACACCAACTGCTACACCGGCAACTCCTGGAACGCCACCGCCTGCGCCAGCAACACCGCTTGTGCTGCCAACTGCGCCCTTGAGGGTGCTGACTATGCCGGTACATACGGTATCAGCACCAGTGGAAACGCCCTGACGATCAAGTTCGTCACATCCAACTCCAGTGGCAAAAATGTTGGCGGTCGTGTCTACCTCATGGACAGCGACAGCAAGTACGAACTGTTCAAGCTCATGAACCAGGAGTTCACTTTCGACGTCGACGTCTCCAAACTTGGATGCGGTCTCAACGGTGCTTTGTACTTCTCTGAGATGGCCGCTGATGGTGGTTTGTCCAAGTTCCCCAGCAACAAGGCTGGTGCCAAGTATGGAACCGGCTACTGCGATTCTCAGTGCCCTAAGGACATTAAGTGGATTGATGGCAAGGTATACAGCTTGATCCATATTTTTCGAAAGCACATACTAATCTACTTGCGGCTTTACAGGCTAACGCTGAGGGCTGGAAGCCTTCTGCTACTGACGCCAACGGTGGATCCGGTCGCTACGGCACCTGCTGTAACGAGATGGATATCTGGGAGGCAAACTCTATCTCGACCGCATACACACCCCATCCTTGCACCATTGCTGGCCCCCACACCTGCGACGGCTCTGCTTGCAACGACCCCAATGACCGCTACCACGGCACTTGCGATCCCGATGGTTGCGATTTCAACTCCTACCGCATGGGTGACAAGACCTTCTACGGTCCCGGAAAGACTGTCGACACCAACAAGAAGATGACCGTCGTCACTCAGTTCCACACCACCGACGGAACTGCCAACGGCCGTCTCAAGGAAATCCGCCGCATCTACATCCAGGACGGCAAGGTCATCCAAAACTCCAAGGCCAACTTCCCCGGTCTCGCTCCCTACGACTCTGTCACCGAGGAATTCTGCACCAAGTCCAGGTCGCTCTTCGGTGACTTTGACAGCTTCGCTGCTAAGGGTGGCATGCCCGGAATGGAGAAGGGTCTCCGCAATGGTATGGTCCTCGCTCTCTCTATCTGGGACGACCACCACGCGCACATGCTCTGGCTCGACGGTCAGGCCTTCCCGGTTGACAAGAGCCCATCTCAGCCCGGTATTGCCCGTGGAAGCTGCTCCATCACCAGCGGTAACCCCAAGGACATCGAGACCACGCTCGCCAATGCTTCGGTCACTTTCTCCAACATCAAGGTCGGTGATATCGGGTCCACCTTCAGCAGCACTGGTGGAGGTGGAACTACCACCACTGGCGGAGGAGGAGGAACCCCCACCAGTACTGGAACCGCTCCTGGAGCTACTCAGACCAAGTGGGGTCAATGGTATGTCTTTTTTGCCTGTTTCCTACGCTTTGATGGATCCTGACTGATTTTCTTTTTTTCCTTCAGCGGTGGACAAGGCTGGACTGGACCAACACAGTGCGCCGCCGGCTCAACCTGCACTGTCTCCAACCCTTGGTACAGCCAGTGCCTCTAAACTGTTTCAATACGCTTTCGTTTCTCTTTTCTTATTTAACTGCATCCAAAAAGATAAGCGAGATCCATTGTAAATATACCGGTATGATAACAATAAATAAATCACGATCTGCCATACATATCGACTGCTACATTTTGGAATTTTCAATACCCTCTCGTTTTCTGAATCGGCCTTGCTATGACATCCTTCGTTGTCTCTCGTCTCGATCTCTTGACTGAGCTGGGGTATGTCCGATAATGTCGTGGTACTTAGGAAAAGCCTGCCCTGAAGTAGCTGTAATTGCCCCTCAATACGAAACATTATTTCTCTTTTGAACTCCATCAACAATCACCCTGGTGAAATCGTTCTATCGTAATATCATACCAACCTTACTAGCTAGGAATTCACAGCACGTTTCGCAAACATGACCATGACCCCTACCTTACCCGTCGAGATTATCGGTGCTATTGGCAACGCAGTGAGCTACTTCGTCTCGTGTTCACTTAGATTGACAAACAAGACCGTGAACTTTCCTTCAGGTGCCGTTCAACGACGCAAAGACCCTTCGCCTAGCATGTCATCAATTTTCTTACATTTTTGCACCCAGAATACTTGGCCATATCTCCTTAGATTTCATTCAATCCCACCAAGAATCTGAGATAGCTAAACTGCAATTGCTCGCTTCTCGGGACAGTCATGCAACAAGATATACGAAATCCTTGAGCATACTTTCAATCTCGCCTAACTTTCGAAAACTTGGGTCCGATATTGACAAATTGTCGAGCTCCTTCCCGAATATGGGACATGTCCTAAACCTTTCAGAGAGCGAAACTCAATTTTTGGAGGTTCTAGGGAAAGCCCTTGCTGCCCTGGTAAACGTTCGCATTCTCTAGTAAGCTTGTCATATAAACTTGATCATCCATTTGCCAATCTTGCCCTAACTCGTGACCTAATAGCTGGCGAGTACACCCTACTTTTCACATCCATGGATCATTTGCCCCAGTGATCTCTTTTATACACAACATCGACATCGAATCCCTTACTCTGGATTTCGATCCGAATGTATTTTTCAAAGTCGTCAACATAGAAACCATAGAAAACCTGCAGATACCATTCGAGGCCATGGCTAAAACTTTGCAGTCGATTAATTTCTTTAACATAAACGATGTCGAAATTGTATACACAATTAACGACCTCAGCAGTTCCATCAGTCTTTGCGCCAACTTACGCTGTATCTCGATCACCATCGGTCCAGATCAATTTTGGGAGATGTCAGAAGTTGAAAGAGATTTGCTGTCGTCCATTTTACATGGATGTTCTGCATTCAGCCCACCGCTGGAACTGGCCAAAATCTATTTGGAAGGCGCCATACCTTGCATTCAACGGTCCCCCGATGTCGTCCGACATCTTCGCCACCTAACGCAAGTAATACTAGACTTTCAAGTACACCTCTCGCAGGATGAAACGTCCGAGGACTTGATGAACGAGTTTTGGGATACCTTGAGACGGGAACGAATCTATTTGGAGATCATCGAAACGACCGCGCCTGTTATCTCTCTCGTGAACTATCTGGAGTCTTTCTCTGGATTGAAGAAGTTGAAATTTCTTATAGGGTGTTGGGACGAACTCAACCCGACAGCTGGTCATCGTTTTCTCACCCATGCCCTCCAATGCCATTCCGCCTCCCTTCAGTACCTTCACATGGCCGAGACCTGGAGCGAGCCTAACTGGGTGCTCTCCGTCAACACGGCTCCGGCTTTGTCAGTGTGCAAAAACCTACGAAATATTGGTATTTGTGTGGAGGGGCTGAAAATCGCAGATGGCAGCACTCTCCTTCTTGGTGATTTGGTAGGCTATTTCTCATCTATCTTCCGGTAGACAAACTTGAAACTCACATGAGCGACCTCATCCACGTCAGCCAACACTCATGAATACATTCATCGGTTTCCGCCACCTACGCAAACTTCGACTTGGCTTTTGCGGGGACGTTACATATAATTTACGGTGTGACCCAGAAATCCAGATAGCTATTCGCGCTGCAGTCTCAGAATTATGTGTACCGACCTCCCAACACACTGGCGAGCTTCTTTGGTCACTCAAGATCGGCGAGGTAGTTTTTAGACCCGTGTTAGACGCAACGCAGAACAAGTGGGAATGGGAACATTACGATCCTTACGATCTCAAGGATGATGTGGAATGGGAAGAAGCCTCAGATAACGAACTATGATTCGTCGAATGATACATTGTGGAAATTCAAACTATGATTCAGGTCGGAAGTTTCGATTGGATTATCCCTCACATTCGGAATTTTGGGGATTGCTTCCCGCATAAAATTTCATTCTTGAGTCAGAGAAATATCCTGGTTCAAACAGTCATAGGTCGTTCAAGTTGACTTCCAATTGCCGCAAGCCTGAAGGGAGGACAACTTGGAAATAGTTTCCGAAAAGATGGCCAAGACTCGGAGACTCTACCAGTATGATATGCCATCCATCGCAAGTGTTACACATTAGAATTTTCAGTCTGCGACATAAAGTTTAGTATCCCTCGTCTTACTTTCTAGGTCGTCGAACTTACGGAAAGCCTGCCCTGAAGTAACTACGATTGCCCCTGGGTATCGGTGTGCCTCATGTCCCAGGGTACGGCAAAGAAAAAACCACCATTCGAGGCCATGGCTAAAATTCTGCGATCGGTTGATTTCCTTAACATAGCTGGCGACGCAGACTTATGCACACTGGCAGTCGACGATTTCAGCCGTTCCGTCAATCTCTGCGTGAACCTATGCTGTGTCTCGATCACCCTAGATGAAGAACAGTTGTGGCCATGTCAAAAGTGAAAAGAGATTTGTTGGCCTCGATTTTACGTGGATGCACCGAGTCCAACCTACCGTTGGGGCTGACCAAGATTCATCTTGCAAACAGTATACCCCGTCTTCAACGATCCCCCAATGTCGTTCGACATCTCCGACACCTTACGAAAGTAACATTGGACTTCAAAGAATACCCTTCGCTTCAAGAACGATGCAAGGACCTGATAAACGAGTTTTTGGACACCTTCAGACGGGAACGAATCCACCTGGAGACCATTTAAACGATCGCGCCTATTCTCTCCCTCATAAACTGCTCGGAGTCTTGAAGCAGCTGAAGTTTCTCACGGGCTGTTGGCGAAGCCTCAACAGCTGGTCATCGTTTGCTCGTTAATGCCCTCCCATCTCATTCCGCCTCTCTTCAGTACCTGGAAATGGCCGACACCTGGAACGAGCCCAACTGGATGTTCTCCGTTGACACGATTTTGGCTCTGTCAGCGTGTAACAACCTTCGATGCATTTGTATCTCAATTCAGGGCCTGCAGTTTGTTGGAAGCAACACTCTCGAGCTCGATGAATTGGTAGGCCCGCCCTCTCATATCTTCCGGCAGACAAACTTGAAGCTCACGCAAGCAATATCACTCTCGTCAACCAACTCTTATCGATAGGTTCCTCGGTTTCCAGCACCTGCACAAACTTCGAGTCGAGTATCCCAAGGGTGTTGGGTATTCTGACCGGCATCCCCCTCGAAGCAGCTATTTGCGTTGCTGTAGAAGAATTGTGCATTTCAACCTCCAAGTACTCTGGAAACCTGCTCTGGTCAGTGAAGATCGGCGAGGAATATTTCAGAAGTGTGTTGGACGTAACAGAGCACAAATGGAGATGGGACCTTTACTATCCTTACGATGTTAAGGACTATGTTAGTAAAAGATTGGAAGAAGCCTCAGATGGCGAGCTATGACTCATGGGATATTCGTGTTGCGATGGAAATCAAATGACGATTCAAAGGGAGCCCCAGCCCCAAGGGATTATTTTTCGCATTCAAACCTTTTGGAATTGACTTAAAGATTCAAGTTGTCTGTGTCAGAGAAAGGAGGCTGGCTTGAACGATTGATGGGTCGTCTATTGTCAAACACTGTAACTCATAAGGCGAAGATAACAGGTATACTTTTCGAAATGTTGGCCAAGTCTAGTCCGAGTCTCGGCTCATACACAAGCGCCCATCGTAGAGCGGACTCGACGGAAAATCGAAACCTTGCTCTTTAGACTTTACCTGCGTGTCAGCAGCCAACGATTTATTGCTAAAATTGGCCGGATGGCAAAAGCTCTGGCAAGTAGAGATTTAAGTAGCCTACAATTATGTCACAACTCACAGAAAGATAGTCCTAATATTCATCCTCATGCTCTTCGTCATCATTGTCGTCATCGCCGTCCTCTTCTTCTCCATCAGATGACACCCCTCTCTCTTCCAACCAGTCAAAATCATCCTTGATACGCACCCGTTCATCCCAGATAATGAATTCGACGTTTTCTTTCATAAGCTCGACCTCCTCCTCTATCACGTTAACACAGTCTTCCAGCCGAAGTTTTTGAATGGGGACAGAGTGTTTTCTAAAGGCCAGGTATTCGAGGAGGACATCCATATCAATCGCCTCATCTTCAACTCCATCCAATTCGTAGTCAAAGAGTCCAAAGTCGGCCTCGCTGAAGCCAAGATATACCATATTCGGGAAGTATTTCGGGGGTCCACATACACGTTCGTGATCGTTTTGGCGCATTTTCTTCTTCCGCATCCTTGATTGGTACCGTAGCATGACAGGGTCGTTGATGACGTAGTTGAGAAAATCAGCAGCGCATTCCTCTGAAACCATGACTGACCGAAGGAGAGGTAAACGCCGCAAAATAGACAGGTCTTTTTTACGTAGTTGAACGTCCAGATACATGGAACGAACGTCGTTTAGAGGGAATGTGGTGAGAAAATATCGCACCAGCATCCATGACGGTAGTCCCCAAATCGTAATCGTAAGATTGGGGCGGTGCTCCTTTCCATAGTTGGGGTCATCATCGGGCATGTGCACGAAATCCGCGTCATAAAGCCAACCACTAAAACCGAATTTATCTCCTCCTGCATCCGAAATGTCTGTAGCTTCAGCACAGATTATGGGAGCTGAATATCGCTCTGTGTTAGAAGTCGAGCTATCGGCGAAGCGGGGATGGCAGCTGGGGTTCGAAAGCCAAGCTGAGGCAAGGGACTTTGCCAAATTTAGGAATAATGGTCGGTGGTCAATGTCCTGGTGCAGGTCAAAAACGAGGCCATCAAGATACAGGGAGGCGGACAAAGGAATGGAAAGGCGTTCGAGAAACACGTTCAGAAATTTTAATGAGCCTTCGAAGGCGAACTTTTCCAGATGCGGTGACAGTCTGACGACCTGACCAGGCTTTGGTTCAGGGTCAAATATCGAGATTTTCAACACGAGTTCGCGTAAATTGCCCATATAGTTGAGCGCATCGAATAGGTGCAAGTCGCCTACATCATTGAGAGCAAGATTGTCTCGTTGGAGATGAAAGGATGTGAGCCCAGTCATGAGGGATGGGTGGGGTTTGACTGAGAATCCGCTTAGGTCCAGATGCCGAAGAGACGGGGTTCCACCACTGAATAGATCGGGAACATCGACAGGAGGGCCATATGTATCCAGCTTCAAGCTCTGAAGTATGGGTGCAGCAACGCCTGTTATCTTCTCCAGATATATCAAACCTTGCGGCCCATGGTCAACCGACATGTCCAGAAGTTGTAATCGATTGGATTTTTTTAGCAATCCAATCAACGTTTGGTGGTTCATAATGCTAAAATGGCGCGAAACGTAGATCCAAAGTGGTGCGTTTTGGGATCTTTGAATCGATATTTCGAGGATTTGGGGATCCTGGGGCCAACTAGTAAAAGACAGGCGGGACCAGAGCAGAGGGTTATTCAATGCTAAATCTCTCCACTGTGTGCAGACATAAGATACCCCAATCCACTGGCTCCAGGGTGAGCCTATGGTGGACTGGCTGTTGCAGCACATGTCGCGATAGCATAGAAAAATCGCGGTCAGAATTTCTGGGGGTAGAAGCGAGATTGGGACGAAGGTATTTCTCATTTTCTTCATTTGAAGTATCTGCGCATCATAATGAGCAACCTGAGCCTTTCGATGGTCTACAGAGGTCAGCATGAATGTTGAAGGGTGCGCCAGTGAACAAGCTTTACGTACCATGCTGGTTCATCCTTAGGACCTTCCAACACTGCAACAACACTGCAACGATTGTTTCGGCTGATTCTGATCAAAGTCTTGAAGTTAGCACCTGAGCAAGTAGGACGAATCATCCCAAAATCATGACCTTTGAGGACCTCCCATAATATTTTACGACTCCGATGGTAAATTCCGATCAATTACCCCTAAACAACCAAAATTGTAGGAAGAATGTGTTTTTCTGTTAGTCTGACCTGAACCCAACCTGAACCACTTGATCTGAACCTCTGAATTCTGGACTGCAGACCACAATTTCTTCTCATGCATTATTTCTACGTGAAGTCAGTCTGACTTTATGTATTTAGCGCCTAGATTGTCCAATGAAGGCCCTCTCGGATTAGCGGAAGGCTCAAGAGCCACTGTCATACACTTGTGTCAGTGCAAATGCCGTCTTACACGATAGATTGTCGGGCGTGCTAGCCATATTTCTTCTGTACATCGCAGCAAGACCGCAGGCTTTGATGAATGCCCTTGCCCTGCTCTGTCTATAAATACCACTGACAATATTGCCGAGCGTAGCAAAAACTGCGGAATACATAGATCGGAGCAATGAACACCAGGCCATCACACTTTATCTCCGTGCTGACCGTACTCTGGACAGGTACAAAAGGTTCGCCATCTCAGCCATCTAAAACGACTGCGCCCTTCTTTTTTCGGCATAATCAGACACCGTTTATTATGGATAATCCAACAGGAAATCGTCTTGTCCCAACTACTCTTCGTCCCGGTATGTTCAACGAGTTTTTCTTTTCTTTTCTTTTTTTGTATGACTTATGTTAAAACCACTTACATATCGCAGAGGACGTGGCCAACACTGCACTGACGCGCCATCTCGCGTTTCTCCCAGATCCCATTCATGACTATGCTTATGCGGTGCGTGGCAAAGAGTTTTCGTTATTTCGCCAGCTAAAAGGTATACATGTTTGCGCAGGGTGAAGGGGAGGTTGAATCTATCCAACTATTCCTCTACCGCCTCACAATCAATCTTGCAAGACGCAGCAAAATTATGTTGACAATCGATCACGGGAATGCCTTCATCTTGGCGTAAGATTAGCCTGACACTTGTCTACTATACATCACCTAAGGATTCACCAATTGTTTATCAGTGTCCCAGGCAACTATCAACAGACCTGGCTGGACAAATTAGCATCTTGGATGCACATCGTCGTCCGCAAGTTCACGCTTACAACAGAACAAAACAAGGTATAAATCCTCATTTCACGCGTCAGAAAGGGTTGCTAACCCGCGCTATGATTAAACAGCGTTTCGATGTCGTCGAAGAGAAGAAATCCAAAGGAATCAAAGAAGCTCCAGAACTGGGGGACAACGTGCCCAGTATGCTCTTTGTAGGTTCTCTGGCAACACACCCAGATCACAGAGGCCGAGGATATGGAAGTGCTCTCCTTAAATCTGTCACTGATATTGTAAGTCGAGTTCCGATACTGCGTCGCTCAATCTGATTCCAATTATTGCATTTGCTTTAGGCTGATGGATTAGGCCAAAAAGCTTGGCTTTCATCAAGCAACAAGGACAATACAAAGTTCTACAACGCACATGGGTTCAAGACCGTTAAAGAGGTCGTTGTGGGCGACGACAATCCAACCTGGAACAAGCCGCCCATTGTTCTCAGTCTGGTGAGTACCAACGCACAGAGAGATGCTATTGAATTAGCGATTGACGAAATTATCACCTCTTCTATGACGTGGATTTGCAGATGGTCAGAGAGCCTATTGCTAGCGGCTCTTCAAAGCGCTGATAGAACAAGTACAACGCCTCTTCTCCTTCCATCCCAACAATCTCAACAATTACCCACCCTATCTCAAGAATCGTTCACCTATTGCACCTCTGCCCCGGGGCAGGTAACGCTCCACGTCAAACTGCATAAGGAATGTCATCCAGCCTTTTCCCAGTGTATGCATATGCATCTACAGGCACAAGGACCTCCTTACATGGCGGGCTCTAGATAGCATTCTCGCCAAACATACATTATACCGTATCTTTTGCTTACGATGTACACCCCGTTTGCTGACGGAAAGAGAGGGACAGAAATTACATTCATTCGTCGGGTCGTTCATTATCAATCTCAACAAGAAACACAACAAGAAAAAAAATCAGAAGTAGCCAAGCATTTTGAGTGGGTGACGTCGAGATCGAGCGAGCGAGAGATCGAAAACTAGAGACAGGGTCATAAAAAAGGGAGGGGAAGGGGGAAGGATCGACAATGAAATGAGACAATCAAGAGAAAACATCGAAGAAAAAGAAAACTGACCGAAAAGCGGTCTAACCAAATTCAAGTAGACAAAACAAGAGGAAAAAGGGATAGATCTCTGTGTAGCATACTCTCGACATTGGGCAACATCTAACAATCAACATAGCCTAATCCCTACAAACAACTTCAAAGACAAAAGAGCTTTCAAGGTATACAACACAAAGATAAAAGGAAGAGAAAAGTCGTAAGAGTAGTGACAAAAAAAAGAAAACTAGAATTGTAACAACATCGTTCGTAGTTGATCGAAATTAGTGAACACGCCATAGTGGGTGGAGTAAGGGCGTAGAATGCTTGCGCGGTGTCGAGAGAGGGTTGTTTGCGCACCCACTGCCGAGGGAGGAAAAGGTGCGAGGAAAGTCGATGACGAATGGCGAGGGGGGTAAATAAGTAGAGTTGCAAAAGTGGGGTATGAAAGATTGCGAGGGTGATAACAGGGTAACCAGATTACAGTGAGATAGATTGTGGGGTCTGTAGGTGAAGCTGAATGTGAGGACGGTGCTTGTGTACATTTAAAGGATGTTAGTTGGGTGATATAATCGTGGCAGGTAGGACCAAGCTGAGGAAGACGTGGGTTAAGGACCAACAGTGTAACTCCAGATCCTTGCTTGCCAATCTCCACTTCCAGTTGCCAGCACGTTACCGGCAGGACTCAAATCAATGCTAGGAAATCGAAAAACCATCAATATCCCACTCAACGAGAAAGAAAAAATGGCATACCTGATAACACTGTTCTTATGGCCCTGCAGAAGCGCATGAACTTGCGCAGATCTCGCATCCCAGAATTGGACACCCCGATCTTTACTTCCACTGACAACCCAATTGCCGTCATGGGAAACAGCAACACTGAGCACGTAGTCCTTGTGACCCGTGAAGCTCATCGTGTTTGCACTTGAGCTACCACTACCACCAGACCCACTCACTCCGGGAGCGGTCATCTTGCTTAGGCTAGGCGTGCTGCTCGGCGTTCCACCATTCTGGCCTTCCTTCTTGCTCTTGACGAGCTGGCCGGACGAGTTGCTACCCGAAGAGCTGGGAGCGCCAGCTGGTCCCGACAAGCCCGAAACATCCCAATACTTCAGGGTCTTGTCCAAACTTCCGCTAACCAATCCCTTTCCATCAGGCGTAAACGCAACGCTATAAACGCTATCCCGGTGTCCTCTCAACCTCTCAACGAGATGTCCGGTGGCAACGTCCCAGATACGAACAACTGTATCAAGACTTCCAGCCGCCACAAGGCGGCCATCGGGGGAAATAGCGACTGAAGTAACGCCAGCGTCGTTGTTCAGCGAGTCGGGGTCATTAATTGTCAGGACCTTGGACGATCCGTCCATCATGTCCCAAATGCGCGCTGTTTTGTCGCCAGATCCAGAGACGATCAGTCTGCCGTCGAGCGAAAAGTCGAGAGAATAAATCTCTTGCTGGTGTCCGTCAAAGACGTTGCGGATGCGCTTTTTCGCGATATCCCAGATCTAAACCGCCTTTATTAAATTCTGTCTAGCAAGTCAGAAAGCAGATGACGCACCCTGATTTGTTTGTCCTCAGCACCGGTAGCCAAGAACTTGCCATCGGGACTGAAGCATACACTTCGAATGTACAAATCTCCAGCCTTACCGGCGGAGTCGTCTGCGAGAACGCTGCACATGACTGTTCAGATCACCTCAAAGATAGTATATTCAACATAAACTCACCAAGTCTTTTGTCCAGTCTTCGTGTCGTAGATCTGTGCAGTCCTATTACAGCCAGTGGCAAGGTACTTGCCGTCTGCACTAAACCTCACACAGCATACAACACTGATATCTCATCAGCACCTTTCATCATTCGAAAATTAAAAATAAACAAAACCCACCTCTCATGCATCAAAGTATGCACCAACTGCACATCAAGCACCCTCTTCACCTTGTTGCTAAACACCGCAAACCAATCACTTCCCTCTCTCTTCAATTCCGAAGGAATAGAAAGTAAATCTAAATCATCCGGAAAGCTACCACCCCCCGCAGGAACCAAACCCAGCGAATTGCCAGGTTCTACACTAGGTCCCGCGTTTCCCGGTGGTCCTTGAGGAGGCGCATTTCCACCCCCACCACTCCCTCTCTCACCATACGACGACGGTCCACCTCCATGTCCACCCCCAGGAGCCAATCCAGGCCCAGCAATACCCGCATTCAAAGCCTGCGGTGTCGGCGGGGGTGGCAATTTCGGTGTAGGCCCAGGTGCGACTCCTGGTGCCATCTGAGGGCTAAAATGGTCCTTCACCCTCCCCCCTTCAGGTCTGTCCCCACGTCCACTCATGCTCATCTCGCGCTCGCTTTTCAACCTTTTCGGATCCCTAGGGTCAACCAATCGCTCCCTCTCCCTATCGCGTTCCCTATCTCGCATCTCCCTATCTCTATCCCTGTCTCGTGGATCCCTGTCTCGCATAAGGACATCCCTGTCTCTCGCGTCTCTCTCCCTATCAATTCCAACTCGATCTCTTTCCCCCTCTCTCAACCTAATCTCTCGCTCCCTTTCCGAGAGCCTCGCGTCGCGCTCTCCCATTCCCATCCTCTCAACACCCATCATCCTCTCCCGCTCCCGCTCTCTTTCTCTCTCCCTTTCTCGTTCCCTCTCTCGCTCTCGCTCCCGTTCACGATCGCGGTCCCCCATCCCAAGTCGTTCCCGCTGGTCCCTCTCTCGCTCCCTCTCCCTTTCTCTCTCCCTCTCTCGCTCTCTATCCCGATTTCTAATATCCCGCTCCGAGCCATAATAAGGATCATACAACCCTCCCGGGCCAGGCTGCAACCCCGGGCCACCCCCAGGTCCACCAGGACCTCCAAGCCCACCAGCTAATAATCATCGAAAAAATAAAAGAAAAAAAAATCCAAATCAGCCATCACGTCCAACCCTTCCCTCGATGCATAATAGACTCACCAACAACAGGTCCCAAACTAGGTGTACCGCCTGGTCCACCTGCACCAGCCGCTGCTGCTGCCTGTTGTGCCTGCTGTTGGGCTGCGGCTGCGGCCGCCGCTGCAGCAGCAGCTGATCTCCCCTCTGCGCGTGCTCTCGCAATCTCTTCTTCATACTGAGCTCGGATTTTAGAGTGGTTCGATTCAAGATCGTATAGCGATTGTCGGATAATGTTCAGTTCATTGACTTGTGAAGCGACTATATCATATTATCCGTCAGGCGCTGTCACGATAATCGAGATAAGGGAAAAAAGAAGAAAAGACTCACTCTTGGCTTCAAACTCGTCTCTTTGACTTCTCATCATCATCATCTCACCGCTCAACGCCTCAAATTCCTGACGGATCAAATCGAGAGCATCCTCCATACGGCTTCTCCCCGCACCTCCGCCAACGACACCCATACCCCCAGGACCCCTCATCTCTCTCATCTCTCGCGGATCGCCTCTGCCAACATCCCTAGGGTCCCTAGCATCTCTCACATCCCTGACGTCCCTCGGATCCCTGACATCCCTGATATCTCTCGGGTCTCTCACATCGCCCATCCTCACATCTCCACCGGGACCTCCTGGCCCAACAGGTCCTCCTCCAGGCCCTCCTGGCCCAACTCCAGGATGATGCCCGCCATGGCCACCGTGCAACGGCACGCCAACATGGATTCCACCCATGCGGGGATCACTGCCACCAGGACCGCCAGGTGGTGGAGGCGCAGGTGGGCCACCAGGTTGTCCGGGGGGTCCAGGCGGTGGAGGACCACCAGGACCGAGGGAGATGCTGCCGGCACCCATACCGAGGCCTGGGGGTGGTGGGACACCGCCTTGTGTGCCTCCAGGGCCGGATACAGGAGGTTGACCGCCTGGGCCAGAAGGCGCATTAACGGCCTGAGGCGGAACATTTACGGGTGCGCCAGGGGGTGGGCCGCCGGTTGGAGGACCTCCTCCAGCGGGAAGTGGACCCGTAGGTTGAAGGGTTCGATGCTGTTGTTGTTGAGAATGTTTATGTGAAAGTTTTGGAGTCAGGTTTGGATGAACGTATTTTGATGATGACGATTGTTGACCGAGTTTAGGAACGGGATTTGAAGATAATGGGATTGAAACCGAGGCAAGTTTTGAAGACGATGCATTGGATGCAGATGAAAATTGTTTCGTCAATGTTGTCGTCAACAAAGGCGGTGGAGGTGGTTTAGGTTTGGGTGATATTGTATTTATAGGATTGGGCGATAAGGATATGGTTGGATATGGATTTGATGCAGAAAGAGGAGGAAGAGAAGTTTTTTTCTGGTTAGCCATCTTGTTCGTCAAGAGAGACAGAAGTAAAAAGATGAAAGGAAGGGGAAAGAGGATAGTGTGATTGAAAGGGAGAATGTGTGAAAAGAAAAAGAAACCCTTTCAAGGGAATAAGAAATTTAAAAAACTCCGATGACGATGACGATAAACCTGCGGAGAAGGATGTGGTACAAGTTCAAGGGCAAAAAGGAGGAAGGCTGGCCTCAAGCAATCCTCGTGTCGCGTGTACCCAACACCTCGCCAAACAACCTAGGCTATTAGCGGGAAAATTCGCGAGCACGAGAAACACGTAAACAGTCAAAGAGCACCAAGACAGATGAAATCAAAAAAAGATGTCCGTTCAACAGAATCGACCTTCACAACGCAGTTACCCTATGACTTCTCCGTCAGAGACCCCGAGGGAAGAACAAAAAAAGAAAAGGGCAAGGGAGGACCTGACAGATTGGCATGCAGAGTTGTACGTGGGAAGTGGTCGAAAAGAAGTCCGCACCGCTAGGCAACTCTCGAGAGAAAATAAAAAAAGGATTCAGAATGAAAAAATTAATTCCGCTTCCTTTCCCTCGAGAGTCAAGTTCCGTGCTTCCTTGATGACGGATGGAACGGGGAAATCGCGGATGCGTGTACAGAGTCACCGAGGGTTGGTGTAATGAATGAATGAAATGGTATGAATGGTACCAGTTATTGAGCAATACTTGATTGACCCCAGAACAACCCATACAAACCAAATAAATAAAATGGCAACAAGGGAATAATAGTTGAGAGGAATATAGAACAATCCATCCATCCATCGTTCCATTATACAAAAGTCATAGAATCCCTTGCAGCGTACCGCAGCTCATACAATTAAGATTGCAGGGTTACGGCGATAGGGGTTTCAGGTCCGAGAGTGCAGTTGCAGGAGCAGGCAGAGCATAACGATAAATTTATGCCAGACCACGCGCAACACGTCAGAGACACAAGGCAAACAAACATGAATCCTTCTGTCCATCCATCCATCCTTCCGTGCGCGTGTTTATGGAGCATTGAAGGGGGAACAAACGAAAAAAGTGTTGAATTGAGCGCTGACTTGCTCGGAAAAACACAACAGCATGCACGGTATGAAAATGCACGCAAGGCACAAGGAACGCGAGTAAAAGGTTTAAAAGGCAAGGATGGTCTTGCGACTGGTTCTTTCCTCTCAACCCATTTCTCCTTTCCCTATCCTTATCCCAATCTCCAATAGAAACACGGGGAACCGAATATCTCTGATTGTGAAGGCCCCTCTCTCCATTCATTTCAACACACAACGCGTCAACCCCCACTTCACAATTGTATAACCGAGCGCTCTCTCAGAGTCATATCATCATCATGAAATATGAAGGAAATAATTCGATAAAAATTAGGTGAATATAATGTCACTCACATTATATATATTTGAAGACATCCTGTGCTATCCCCAGGATGCAAATTACTCTTCAAATGTTTTTATCGTTTATGTCGTCTTTGGGTGGCTAAATAAGAGGAAAATGTTGGATAAATTGTGAGAGGCTTGTTAGAATGACGATAGGTTGGTCGTGAAGAGAATTGTTGTCTATAATAAATAAAATTAATATGATAATTAAAAAGGATTATAAAAAGGCAAGAAATACAATGAATTTTAAATTGTAAAGGTCTTGAGAGTCAGTATGTCGTCGTTTGAGGGAGAAGGAGAGAGAGAGAACGAGAACAGGATCCAAGTTTGATAGTAAACAACACCAACGTTCAAAATTCCCACGATCTCACATCCCAGATCTCAGTCTTAAATCAGAAAAAAAGAAAGGAAAAATATTCCCATACCCCAATTATGGCCTCCCTTTGACGCAACCTGTTCCATTACTTCGGTTTCATAGATCTGCCTCTCCTGCTTAAACCCGATTCTAAGAATCAATCTCCAATTACAGAATCCACTCTCATTCCGATACTTTGCTATGATAATCCTCTCATGGAATGTCATGTCTAAAATCAACGCACTATCCAAACATCATTCAACAGGCGCATGTATGTTTTACATGTTACGTCTAATAACTTTACCTTGTATAAGTCTATCAAATCCTCCAACTGAATGCAACCCTACGGATGAACAATGACCAGCACCGATATCATAACAACAACCTTGACACTCACGCGGCCACATTAACAGGGAGATAAAACAATCACACAGCAGTCAACAACCTTCCCGAGTATCTCGCCGAATCATCAAAGCACTCTCCCTCCCTTTCGAATGAGGGGAAACAAAGGACGGACACTCAACTTTATAATCAATTCAAAAGTCTAAATATAGACAAGCCGGCGGTAAGTCTTATCAGGAAGGTCTTTCCCACATAAGTCGACGGGATCAGCCGGCATTGTGTAGCTAATTATGCTGACGTTATATAAAAGAGGGGAGCCAATCATGAGCGACAAATCCTCAAACCTCCATGCGAGTTGTCGATTCGAATGTTCGAATGAACCTTCCCTGAAATTTCGAAATCAAGCCTATTGTCTTTGTTCAGTGTCGGGAATTTATGTAAAACTAACAATTCATCATATTTTTTGACATGCAGTGCAACTTCATGCAGTAGAAGTAGTCAGTGCACAAGAGATCGACAAAAATAATATCCAATCAACCTGTATACTTCACTGCTCATCATGAGCATACACACATCACCTGTCAACGTCCACCCACCCACCCGCCTGCCCACCATTCACTCATCATCATCGTTCTCCAACTGCCTAACCGCTGATGTTAGCAAATGCTGTGTCACTGCATGCCTCGTGAGGGCGTGAAGGGGTAACAGACTTTGCGTCTGTCAAACCTCCATTGAAATAATGACAGCTCTCGATTACTTCCCTCTTCGTTTTCCATCGATTGCACATACACAACATATGTATAACCAAGTGATAACAGTGAATCCGACAACTTGGTGCGGCGGCAAACGCGGGGTGCGCCTATCTCATCTGAATGAATGTGAAGTGCATCGATCTTTCTTTTCATCTTTCTTCCTTCCGACCTTCCTTTCTCGTTGATTTCATCATCATCGTCATCGTCATCGCCTTCTCAAGTTCAACGTGCTGACCTACTCCCTCCAGATTAATATCAACCCACACCTTCGATAACCCAGAAGTAATCACGAGTCTCGACCGAAACATGAAACAAGGAGGGGTACATACAAATCAATGATAATGCACATGGTGATCGACCCTTCAGATCCACCATAATACAGGCTAAGCAATACAAGAGCCACCCAAATCCATCAAATGAACGAATTTCGCGGAGTCTCAAAGTAGAGCAAATTTAGAGTTTTCACACTCAAAAGGCTGAGCATACGCGAGCTGAGTCCCGATAACTCTCTCATCGATCAATCAGTCCTGTTGAGCCCACGAATTGCGTGTTTCAATCATGATCAAATTGAAATACAGCAAGCAAGGAAAGAGGAAGGGGACTGGTGCAATTGATTCACAACTACAGATATAAGGGCTCCAAGCTGGAAGCTTCCCGAACGCCTTGACCACAAAGTGAATTAAGGCAAAAGAGCACCTCCGTCCCTTGAGGCCGGTAAGTTTGGCATCAAGTGCGGCGGTGGCGATGTCAGACAGGGTTGACTGCCTTTGTGGCGCCGCCGCTTTCGGTCGTAGGCATGCCGGCTGATTGATATGAGTGTCGTTCACGAGCACCGTGATACGCCTGGTGATACATTCTTAGTATTTGAGAATATGGGGAGAGGCTATCAGCGGAGACGGCCCAGTGACTAGTCTGATATCACGAGCTCTCTCGAATGATCGATTAGAGCGAACTCGGTGATTGTACTGGGTCAGTAACAGCCGTCGAAGGACAAAGATAATCATGGCATTTACACAGAAGTTTTCGAGTCTTATGTCTACTACCGATCGATGTGAACGAAAAATAAATACCTCAGCTTTGGCTGTTAAATTGACATTTGACTCGGCGCACTGAAAACCAAACACGGACCGAAAACAATCGATGAGAATGAGGGCATCGTATCATGATCACCCTATTTACATCCTCCTGTTGACTACATAACCCCTCTCCGGGAGAGACTCAAATAACCGGACTACTACTTCCACCACGCCTGAAATCAAAGTAAGCCTCAGGCTGTCGCACTAGCAGATATCCGAAACGGTCCGTTACTAGTATGCGGGATCAGGTCGTTCCAATTTAGATTCCATATAGTTCCGCAGTCCCAGCTAGCAATTTCACGGAGTCTCAAAAGTATTCAAGTCCAACCCAATCGAAAGGAGGGTGCAATTGTGACTACAAAGGCTATATGACACGTTGGCATCCTCATTCCCTCCTTCGCAGGAACGGCACGCATTACTTATATACACCGTGATCACGGTATATATGGATCTAGAGGACGCTTAGTCTTGGGTTCCTTTCTATGTATTCTACCCTATTCTAAACTAGGATTTTTCTTATCTGCACAGCGTATTTCCTATTAATACCCACTCTCGCACATGCACGCGTTGCATGACACAAAAGCACCGACCGACTCGACTGACCTGGCTGACCTGACAACTCACGCCCACGTTCCGGTATGGCATATTCGCGGAGTTCGATTGTAATTTTAAATTTATCAGCCTCGCTTGGGTGATTGATAATGTAAGTAAGTTCACCTCACGAGTCTTTTTAATAATACCCATCTTCTCACGAAGTGATTCAATTCGAAGCTCTGCTTCGAAGCGCTGAGAATGGAAGCGGCATGGTATTTGTAAGTAATGCAAGCGAGTAATAATAGAGCAAGGATCACAGTCTACAAAACAGGTGAGGCTTGTATTATAAATACCATACCATACCATTTCTTCAACTGGATTCGATACGCTAAGAATAGTGATACTCGGCCATGTTCAGAAGCGTCGTATAACTGGATTCGGACAGGTATCAGTCGATTCGAGGGTATCAAGACGCGCCGTATGCAGTTGTCCAAATACCATATGTCGCAATGCCAACCCCATGCTTCTCACTTCCCCTGAGCTACCTTATCGAAGCCCCTTCTCAATTTCCACTATCAGCCACGGGTCTTCACGCGACCGGTGACCTATAGTTACTATGCACACCACACGCACACTCATCACGATCAAACATACGTATGTACTCCTTACGCGTGCCCACTCTCGATTACTTATTCGGATCGCCCTTCTTCCTAACCATGTCCTGTCCATTCGTCCCTCAAATACCACTTGTGGCATCTCCCTCCCTCGTTAACGGTAAGTTACACGGCTCGCTCATCCGCAGCCGCATGCGAAAATTAAAAGCACGGGATGATCACTTGCTGACTCGGATGTGAATGACTATTCAGTGAGCTGGCCTATTCCTTTCCGGCTCTGGCCAGTGAGAGGTCGGAGTTTATCCGAATTTCGATGATATACGTACTTAAGACCCTCCCCTCTCGAAGTGTTCTCATCCCTTCCGGGACATAAAAGTCTTTTATTCTTACTCGTCTCCGCGCACGACCTACCGTTACGGCTTGCGGTTTTCTAAGAAGTCACCAGGAGCAGCTCCTAATTCCACGTAGTCGTTGTTGTCGTCGTGAGGTTCCACCACCGAAGCACAAAGCATTAAAAATCCCGGGTTCGAGTTACCAAGAACAGAAATTTCAATAAGGTTTATATTCTTAGATTTAGAACAAGGTCCTGCCAATAAGTGTAGTATCTGAATATATCACGTGTGGGAAAGGGTGGAAATGGGCCTTTCTGATTTCGAGATGGGGAGGATTGGCTATTTATAGTGTCAGGCCATCGGCAATCACTCCCACGCGTTCAACACCAGGAGCTGTGCCGCACTAGTGTGACCATGCTGCAACCAGGGAAGAAACGGATGGTGGGGTGTACCCGGCTTCTCCCTTGGCGTGCTGTACTATAGAGATGACCATAACAGCGTTGGTTAATGCGATGCGTAGTCGGGGTATCGAAAAGCGAGCTTGTGCGCTTAAACGCTGGGGAGCGCTCAGCCTGATCGAGAGTTGCCTAATTGAGACTGATGAAAATCATTGTTTGAGGCAAGGCTTTTAGATTCTCCTAGGATTACTTCGCAGGGGATGGAAGGTGTATTAACATCCAAGTAGAAAATGTGAATGCTGAATTCTGAGAATGGACCGGATTCTTGGTTATATGAGTGGACAACTTGAGGGACCATTGACAAGGTCGTGTCAATTAAATCTACGCTGACCGTACTATTCGACGACGTTAGATGTAGAAATACCGCTACTACTATCCAACCCTGGTACTCCTATACATATAATGAAAGCAAGTTCCTTATCGGTACAATCTACAATACATCGACATATATACATAATTCCAACGCCGTCGTTCCTGTCTGCATCATGTATATAAATATGAAACTTGAATTGGCAGTGTCACAGTGCACGTCAAGAAAGAATGAAGCCGAGGAGTTGGCGGGATTGAAGAAGGTTGGGGTGCAGGTGACGTCAGGGACCCTTCAATGAATGTAAATTGTAATGTAATCTGAGCGACGGATTCCCGTCGGAATATATAGCGCGAGGCTGTGCAGGAAGGACCAAAGGCGCCCGAAGTTTTAAGCTTTATCGAGGATTGGGTCAGCACCCGTACCTCGAGCCTGGGGCGACTGCGTGTGGGTGTGCTAGAAAATAAATTTTATAAGATAGAATACAGGAACAGCCAGCGTCGAATATAGATTTTATATGCCGTCGAACACCGACAGAACAGGACCCAGAAGGAGGAGGGAATACGCCGAAAATCCATTCAAAAACGATCCATGGAACTGACCACCCTGAGATGTGCAGCTCTGGGTGGTGATACATATCTACACAGGAACATGATAGGTTAATTTGATTGAGCTACTCACCGCCGGTGAATCACATGAATCCTGAAGGGTTCAGAATGTGGGGTGTTAGACAGGTTGAGCACTCACGATGATTCATGAAATACAGAGATTCGACGACGAGTAAAATCTGGCATTGGCTTGCAGGGTTCTGCCCGGTCGTGTATATAATGTGTGCTACTCTATCTCCTACGACTCGAACATCGAGAAGACATGGCCCAAGCAATCAACCAGCTTCCATGGGAGGTGGAATATCACGCAGACAACCCTATTAGAAAGCTGGAAATAACACTTCATGAGGTTTTGTCCGTCGAGTAAGTACATTTCGTTCCTAAATTTATTCCCTCCCTCAGTTCGAAACCTACATCTTTGACACAGTCACAGCTACGCTCGCATCGTTTCGGCTGTCAAGTTCTCACCGGATAGCAAGCTTCTCGCTACTGGAATGAATAATGTCACAATAGTCTGGAACCTCTCCATTGCTCGACAACTTTTGTAAGTTCCCTTTCAACTCTTTTAAACTCCTAGCAAAAGCGACCAGCATTGACCGGGATAATCATTTATCCGCCAGTACATTCAGCAATGAAAACACTAGTACTCACTCGGGAGAAAATTACGTTCGATCTCTTTGCTTTAGTCCAGATGGCACAAAACTAGCAGCGGGGTGTGAGGATAAAATCATTAGGGTTCGTTGTTGATCTCTTGCCCAGCAGACTTACATAAACAACTTAGGCATTCGGTCATTTTCTCTTTTCATCAGATATGGAACCTCGCAACTGGGCAGCTCGAAACTCTACTCGGTGGACACCAACTTGAAGTCTACTCCGTCGATTATTCATCGGATGGGTTTCTAGTGTCTGGGGCTGGAGATGCTCGTATTCGCATTTGGGACCTCCCTTCGAACAACCTTCATCCTATAGTGATAATCCTCTTGAATCCTCCTTCGAATGAAGAAGTCACCTCTGTCACCTTTTCTCCAGATGGGAGACTAGTCGCCGGCGCGTATCTAGATGGTATTGCCTGTATATGGGACCGCTCCATGGTGACAGGCGCCCCAACGAAAGAGCTCATCGGACACAACGATGCGGTCTATTGCGTCGCATTTAGTCCCGATGGGAGAGGCATCTTCACAGCAAGTCTCGATAAGACGGCCAAGTACTGGGATTTGACTGAACCAACACCAACAGCGTTGACATTCGACGGACACACCGATTTTGTGATTCGCTGTTCACCTTCTCCAGATGGAAAGTGGTTGTTTACTGGTAGTAGAGACCGTACGGCAAGGGTCTGGGACGCCAAGACTGGTGCTGCGTATGCCACCATCAAAGGACATACAAACAAGCCTGTCATCAGGTGAAGTAGTTTAATCTCCGTCAAAGTGAATTACGCACTAACTTTGCTTTCTTTTCAGCTTGGATGTGTCGCCCTCAGGAGAGTACTTAGCCACTGGAGGCGAGGACACAACAAAGATATGGAAGATAGCTGCAGTCTGAATACCGTCGTAATTGTTATAACCTTTTAACAAGTCGAATTTGGTGCGGCTTTGATAAGCGCCTAGCGGTTTTGTGCTGTAGTTACCAACGCCGATTTTGAATGATGGGAGGCCAAGATGAGTTGCTATATCTAATTTCCTTTCTTGAGTGGTGTCCAAGAGGCTTCCAGGTGTGTTGTTTAAGTCTTGCAATATTGCCACCGCACCCAATGGCATATGAATCAAGTTCGAAACAGAATCGACAGCCTGAGACGAGTATGGATTTGGGAAGCAAAATTACGTGTATTATGGACGGAGATCCCAAAGAAAAAACCTGATGTGAAATCCTATACAAGACAAACTGTTACGCAGGTCCCCAACGTGAGTGTCTTCCAGTTCCATGTTGTCCACCACCGGAATGGCCATAATTACTATTGATACTACCACCAGCTGGAATCTGTAGGCGACTCCGTTTTGGAGCAGGACCATGGGAATAGCTGGACTGGCTTCCAAAGACATCTTTTCCTTTGGCGCTGCTTCCGGCTGAAACAGGGTTACTTGGACGACTGCTCGATGCAAAGTCGATTCTGCTTCTCTTGCCCGAGTTTTGCATGACTGCTTGCTTCTCAGACCGTTCCTTTTGTGCATCAGCTTGGAAGTTGCGGAGCCACATGTTGCAAGCCGAAGGAGTGAAGGAGGAGTTTTTTGCAGACGTGTGCAAGGTGCAGAGGGCAGGGTTCAGAGTAGGTGCCGTTAAAAGGTAACGGGTTGTCGTGCAGGAAGTTGTCAAAGTAATTTCCAGAAGCAGAGTGAAGAGGCAGATCCGCGGGCAGACCAAGATACCGCGAAGAGTGGGTCACACAATGCAAAAAGAAACGGGCAGATGGCATGAATGCGACTTCGGTAAGCGGAATACAATCTGCACATACCAATTTGATCAGCAAACCACTCCATTTTTAGGTCTGTTGGATCCCATATATCTTTTGGGAAGTTGGTGGATCTTTCGTCCACGTCGACGAACTCGACTAGCTTTGTGTATAAATGAGGATTGCGGAACGATCTGTTTGACATTAGCGAGTCATTGAAGTGGCGGGGGTTTGTAGGATTCTTCTTCAATTCCGCGAATTGTTTGAGCTTTGCCTGGTGATGCAGCCCACGTAAGTTTGGAATGTGGATACATGAGGTCGCGACAAACCTCTAAAGCTGGGTTGACAGATTCGGTAAACTCGGATGGAATACCCCAGTCCTCTAGACCTGGTATTGGTGGTGGCTTCAACAATATTCTCATGCTCGACAGTTCGTCTTGAGCTGATTTGGGCGTTGAAGAGCGGTCCTCTGTCGAGGTGCCGGCTGAGTTTTCCATCGTTTCGTCGTCTACAAGCTGAACAGAACCCGTTCTTTGACCAGTTGAGGATTCTGACTCGAGTTCTTGTCCTACATGTGCCCTTGGTTGATGATTTCGGAGGTGTGTAGAAGGTTTTTTGATCACGACTTGAGATTTTATTGATCGACCTGCAACATTGGTCAGTACCCCTCTCTGGATTTGGACTACCCAAACACACCTTCTGAGGCATTCTTTGAGCCATCTTTAGATGGCTTATCCTGACCGGAACAAGAGATGGATGCCAGCAAGGGAAACTGTTGTGGTCATCATGACAATGAAGAGATCTCACATTGGAAAACCTCTGAACGTTTTGAGGTGGAACAATTTCTGTATCGCTTTGAGAATCCTCGTCGTATGCAACAAGGCCTATCACAAGTCAATATTATAAGCAATATATTCAGGTGAAAAGAATTACCTCGCATGTTCAGAGTTCGTCAATAATATTGTCGCTGCGACTCTGGGCGTGATGGAGGTTAAGAACAAAGTCACGTTGCAACTCCGACGCTGCTCTTGTTCCAACCACAACTCTAACGCTGACAACCACTACATCCCTGGGCTCGAGCATTCCTGTGCATTCATATTATATTGCAGTGCGTCAGCGATTGAGTATATAAATCATGAACGAAAATACAGAAGTCCCGATAGATGAACCTGCTACCTGGAAGCCTGCAGAGTTCAACTTTAAAGCATCACCATCACTGGCGACAAAATACTCCCTGAACGATGACCAAGAAAATTCAAATAATTTTGCAAGGAGTGCAAAATGGTTCGCAGGATTTTGTATAAATAATCCTTAGATTGACTCATCTTGCAGGTCCCCAGATGGTACAACTCTTCTGTGTCATTGTGAAAATAACACTTTCTGGACATTTTACCCGTAAGGCAGCGATTAACCTCTCTAGCAAGAACATCCAGCTCACGGATACACAGTAACGTTCGAGGATTATCTGCAAGTACGACATGCGTTGCGGGGTGAATTTTACATGCTCATTATGTGAGATGCAGCCCAGTTTCAACCCGCGACTCTCCCTCAACCGTCGCCAATCCTTGATTTTATCTGGTATCCTACTGCCAGTCCTTATGACCCTGCCTCCTTTTGCTTCGTTGCGTCAGTGAGAGAGTGTCCTGTAAAACTTCTGGACGCGAACGATGGACGTGTATGTCTCTAGACGATTCGATCAAACCCACATGTTGATTGATGGTCTTGCAGTTGCGGGCCTCCTACAAAATCGTGGATCATAGGGAAAGGCAGGTTGCCCCCCATAGCCTAGCCTTCAATCTCACAGCCCAGAAGTAAGTTGATTATTTTTTTAATCTTGCGTGAACTCACTTTCGTTTTAGGCTATACTGTGGCTTCGAGGACACCATTGAAATATTCGATGTGGCCAGACCAGGAGAAGGAATTAGACAACATACGACACCGTCTAAGAAAAGTAAAGACGGTCTTAAAGGTCAGCATTAGAGATCATTTCGTGCTAGACGTAAGCTTACATGAGACTCGTAGGCATTGTTTCTGCTCTCGCCTTTTCTCCTTCATATAACGGAGGGGAATCATTATATGCTGCAGGCACATTCTCGCCCAATGGTTCTAACATCGCCATGTGCAGTGACGAGCGCGAAGAACCTCTCTTCCTTCTTGGCGGAGGACCATATGCTGGAGTCACCCAACTTCAGTTTAACCCTATGCGTCCTCATCTCCTTTATGCTGCATACAGGGGTCAAGGCACTGGACTTGTTTATAGCTGGGATGTGCGATCAGACTTGGAACAGCCCGTGAATATCTTTAAAGTACCACCGGTCTCCTCCACCAGAGTTACCAATCAGAAATTCCGCTTCGATATCGACATTGCTGGTCGATTTCTGTCCATTGGCGATCAGGTGTGTTCTTCGACTTTCATCAAATATATTTATGCTAAATTTTAGTTTCAGAGTGGCAAAGTCTCTATTTTCAACTTGGACGAATCAAGCACTTCACTGGATACCGAAAACGCAGCATCAAACAAGACGACCTTGCCCAACGCATGCTTTGGCGCTCATGAGGGTATGAAGCACTTTCGTGTTTAGTATGTTACTCAACTATCACCCTTTAGATGCGGTCGGCTCCGTCGCAATTCATCCGGTTCACCCCTTGATCAGCACTGTGTCTGGGTCACGACACTTCCTATCGTACGATAGCGATTCAGATTCTTCCGAGGATGGCGTTACCCACCCTCCATGCCCTGTTGTGAAGGACGCATCCATTAAGGTTTGGGACTTCTCCCCAGCACCCTCTGCTCAATAATTCCCTCTCATTTTCATGCCTACACGCAAGCTACTTCACGTGCGGTATATTTCAACATCGTAAACTTTTGTGCTACAAATTCTCGAACGTTTGTAAATCTAGCGCACTGCGACCACATATCCATGAGCTACAATCAATCGCACTGAGGAATTTGGAACAAGTTTATCCGTGCTGTCATTTTATTACGAAGAACCCAAACTCAAAATTACAATATTGTCTATGGGACTCCCAACCTGAGTAATGGATATTCAATTTCGCGAATAGACCTTAAGTAGGGATAAAATGGGGGTGTCAGTTGTCAGTGCAGTGGCCAGGTGTCCATCAATATGTAGTTCAACATGCCTGTTTTTTTTATAAAAAAAATTGAGTTGTATCATAAAAAAGAACCGTTATAAGTACGAGGTAGAAGTTGAAAAACAACTCCAGTATTTTAAACCCTGCAGACATTCAAGAGTTCGCAGAGCCAGCTGGGGGTTAGCAGGCACCATCGTTGTCAACTGTATTAGTCAGCTCATGCTCATTGAACCCTGCGGAACAAATATCGCGCTTAATGCTGTTAACGTCCTTCACTCACCTTCTCCTGTGGCTTGTGGGCTTGCTAGGCTCGGTACAAGCCTCAAATGCAGATAAACATGTAGTGGAAGACTTCTTTGAGCGCCATGAGTCGACTACGTCTTCTCATACCAACAATTGGGCGGTTCTTGTCTGCTCGTCTCGCTACTGGTTCAATTACAGGGTTCGTCGTGACATTTCTGGCGTTTCGTCTTTATTCTGAAACTAGATGATATAGCACATGTCTAATGCTCTTGGAATGTTGGTGTTCTTGATCTTCGTTTCGTTCATTGATCCAATGGTTTGCAACAGGTATCGCACTGTAAAACGGTTGGGAATCCCGGACTCAAATATCATTCTGATGTTGGCGGACGATGCTTCATGTAACCAGCGCAACAAATTCCCTGGCAGCGTCTATGTAAACCCTGACCGACAATTGGACTTGTACGGCGATAATATTGAGGTTGACTATCGCGGCTACGAAGTGACCGTCGAAAACTTGATCAGGGTGCTCACAGGTGACGTATTACCTAGTTTCTCCGTGTTTAACCTCTTAACTTATCAGATACAAATACATAGGTCGACAAGACACGTCTATTCCGCGCTCCAAGCGATTACTCACTGACGAGCGGTCTAATATTTTTGTCTATCTGACGGGCCATGGTGGAAATGAGTTCCTCAAATTCCAGGACAAGGAAGAAATTAGCGCGTTTGACCTCGCAGACGCATTCGAGCAGATGCACCAAAAGAAACGGTATAATATGATCTTTTCAATTTGTTGAACTTGCAACTAATTGACATTGTTTAGATACAACGAGATTTTGTTTATGGCTGATACATGCCAAGCCAACACCCTCTTCTCTCAGTTTTATTCTCCCAATATTTTGGCCACAGGCTCATCGGGACTTGGAGAAAATTCCTACTCTGTACGTTTAGCCTTTTTGCTTGTTTTTGTTGACTTATATATCATGGTTTTAGCACACAAACGACAACGATATTGGCGTCGCTGTTGTGGATGTCTATACACATTACGTTTTAGAGTACATGGAAAACATTAACAAGACAAGCCATGACTCATTGCAAAACCTCGTACGTCTCTCATCTTTCTACATCCTTTGTAATGTTACTTGGATCTGACTGTCTCCTGATTCCTTTACCATGCGTGCTTACGAACCATAGTTCTCCAACGTCGCAACAAAGAAACTAGGCTCACACCCAGGTGTCCGGACAGATCTTTTCAGTCGCCCACTGGATAAAACGCGCATCACTGACTTCTTCGGCAACGTGGCTCAGGTGGAAGTTCTACCTCCCGTGGGCCACATCCAAACCTCTCCAAACGCCGCCGATGACATGGACACTCCCAATGCAGATGCTGACCATAAACGGTCCTCTGTGCCTCACAACTTGACTTCGAAAGAGCCGCTCTCCCAATCGGACGAGTCCTGGTGGTC
Source organism: Panaeolus papilionaceus (assembly GCA_015501605.1). Lineage (NCBI taxonomy): Eukaryota > Fungi > Basidiomycota > Agaricomycetes > Agaricales > Panaeolus > Panaeolus papilionaceus. Next base: position 1,457,324 of record JADNRZ010000005.1, on the reverse strand, counting down.
GAATTTGTGGCTTTCAATTCAAAGCTGGAGGCAAACAAGAGCCTGGCTCGCTGTTGGTTTGCTAGGCTTGTGTCTGGCCTGGACGATCTCAAACTAGAGATTTGCCCTCACTGTATCCCAAAACAATAGTCAGGGTGATGCAATCATGGTGGCTTCGTTGCTTTGTGGAGGATTAATGTGTACTTTATTAGGGTTTTCCCTCGTTGACATACAAAAACACAACACATTCATTCAATACCCAACCTAATCGGACATTGCTTTCATTAGATATAATTGACTTCAAGTCCTTCGGCGTTCTCATGAATATGTGGTGTGAGCAATCTACAGGTAAAGTGTCATCTTACCACATCGAAACCGCTTAAGCATCGTGTTGATTGATTACCAGCAAGACTTAATTCAAATCATAATTCAACTTATTCAGTTGAACATTCGCAGTGACGTCTGCTTGATTTTTTGCTTCACAACCTTGGTGCCTGCTGGTCATTCTGAGAATGAAATATCCCCACAGGGCTAAGGTGGTATTTGGTAATACTCCCTACTTACCAGCAGCTGGGAGCAACCAACTCAAAACCATTCCACCAGGACATGCCCACATAGATGGGTATCATGCATTATATATCGCCTATGTACGCTCCACCTGAATGTTGGTTGTTGCCCTGAGTCTTCCTGACGAGGGCAAAATGATGCGCAGAATCGCATGCAAGTTTTCTTCAACAGTGATTGAATCGATTTCCACGCAGGCCTTCCATATCACAATTGGTCGTCTTGAACCGATGATTCAACCTGTGGAGTGTTCAATCAAATTCTACCATCCAAGTTGAACGGGTATGTACCCGTTCCTTTAATACAGGACCGTACATCCGAGGCCTGGAATATTCATTAAATCATAATTTGATCCCTCAGTTGACACTGAATTTTGCTGGCCCTCTCCAGACCTTTCCATTCGATTCTATGCTCAGCCACATTGCGTACTATGCGTTGTCACCTTGGACTACGACATATGAAATTAACCGGATATTTTTTGGGTAATCATTCAGAATGTCTAGGTCGGACGCTGCCTGCGCCCGTGACATATTCCAACATGTCTATTGATCTTGGTATGTTCCAATGATTTCACCGATAGAACTGCCGTTGACGTTCTGCAGGGGGAGGGCCAGTATGTCAGAGCCACCAGAACGAGCCGGATTGTTAAACTCACCTCCTTTGAGAGAGGTCTGTTTCGCCAAGCTGATGCACCACGACCCATGTGCATATCTACACAGCGATACGAGATAAAAATTAATAGATTAAATATCGAACCTCAGGACAGTGTCACTTTCTACTCTTTTGGACAAATCGGCATCATGGCTGGATGCAACTATACTGTAGACCAGCCCCTGTTCGTTACACAAGCTATAATTCCAGCATCTAATGCTGAAATCCAATGCTGTCTTCCTGAAGCGTGATGTTCGACATTTATGCTGCGAATATATCCACCTCCAGAGGCAACAATGTAAGATCATTTGTCGGTACGTTACATGTCACCCCCCTTCCGACATAATTATGCAGTGACAAATGGGTACAGGTTTTGCCCAGACATTCACCAGCTGATCGCTCCTTGTGCTGCACTATGCCTGTTGGGCTAACCAGGCCCTTACAATGCCTGGATCGAGCTTCAATGAACCTCAACCACCAGATGAGGGTCAAACAGTAAACCCCGCCGTTTTCATTATGTATCGACACGCGTCGATTGCAATTACGAATCCTTTGAAGGCTTCGGTTTTTGGGCACTGAGGTGTTCGACGACCCTGTCAGATCTGAGCGGCGCTCAACATCCAAAAAGGGCTCGACCTCAAGCCGCCCACAATCGATATTAGCAGCACTCCACGCGTGCGTAATAAATGAGCAATATTTTAGGCTCTCGCAGCTCGCGAGGATAAGATCTCTCCGCGTCTCAAAAAGGGTCTAATTAGTGCGCGGTACCGGTTGGGAATGATGTGGCTTATCTACTGCGGTTATCTCTTTGACGATACGGTAATTTGAGGACCATTTCCCAATTAAAATATCATCCGTAGCCTTGGCTCGATTGGGGTTCGTAGCGATTCTCTGCACGGCGTTCATGTGCATTATTCGATGTTGCGTCATTCCCAAACCATCTCTTGAGCCATCTTCGCAGCACCAATTGAACGCCAAGCCAGGAACTGAAACTTCAGACGTTCAGACAGGTCGGAATCAGACAGCTCTCGACAGGCGCTGGTATCCAGCAGAGATCGAAATGTTGATTATGCGCCACCAAAGGCGGAGTTCGGAACGAAAGTTATGGACAAAATGGGATTCTAATCCATCCTTGAACATATCAAGAACGTCAGACCCTGGAAGAGCCTATCAATGCCTTGCTTGAATATACATAATTTTCAGGGTCTTTGAACTAGTAGGGTGCTTCTGCGAGACAAATATGTCATGAAGTCCCTATTGTTTCCGGTGATCAAATTGGGTGACTTTGGGAGTCTCACTGTGTGTTGTAACGAATCAACACTGTTCTTCACGTATCTTCTTCCCTTTAACATTTCTTTTTAGGATTGTGCTGCTAACGTTCGAAAATCGTCTGGACTCGGGAGGGCTAAGTACAGGTAGCTAGCTACGTAGCTGTTTCGATTCGAATGGTTGTAAAGTCATGTCTTACCTCAACTGGATAGTGCTTTGATCATGAGCGATTATTGCGAGGTCATCGAGGTTGAGCTCCAAAACAACGACGCTCGACAAAACCTCTTCATCTGACCCCACTCGATTGCCCGAGAGCCAGAACCCCAATTTAACTGATGCACTAGCACGCATCACTGCATGATGCAAGCACGTAGTTTTGCCCACCTTTGATGGTTACTTTCCAATTGTCCAACTGAATTGAAAAGCGATGCGTGTAACCAGGAGGCATGGCTTCATTATCATCTCACACAGTATAGCTATCCGGTTTTCGGCCTTCAAACCTCGAACTTGCTTTATCGCTGAGTACATGGCTATTTGGACCCTCTTATCGTCTCGAAGTACCCTACCCACCCCACGACTTTGCTTTAATTACCGAATGAACCTTCAAACCCTAGGCAATTCACAGCTGTATCATCCGAAACCGATGTTGCCTCATGATACTTTTGCATTCTGTTCGCAATTCGAAGCCACCAACGGCTTGATCAACATGACTGTATGTAACCCCCATGTCCCCGAGTTCCAATATATAGGACTCATTATGTACTTGCCTTCTATAGCCTTCACAATTTTAGTGAATTACTTGCAACCTCTTCAGGCCTGGGTTTTTTTGACGAATCGGATGGTGATGTAAGGTGGTTGTGTGTGTGATCCTTTTCAAGAGCAGCTGGAGATATGCCAATGGCACCTATATGAGGAATATGTGGGTTTGATTCTAGTGAACTCGTCACCGCGTATAGCTTGCAGAGAAGCTCTGGAAAGTTCCTCCTTTATCATCACTGTCACCCCCCTCTTAAGAATGCATTTGGTGATGTGTGTTCAAGTTTTCGGACACAACCGAAATGTTGAGCCCCCCAGCATTATGGTTGTCACTCGTCTCGTCAACAATCCCATTTTTCCAGTTAATCTCATCTGACCTGCTCAAATCTGCCACCCTGTACACCTTTCACTCGGCTGGCCATCTCCAACGATGACCTATGACGGCCAACTACGGCAGGGGACATCGTGACAATAGATAAATTTTCTTTCCGACCAAGTTGCCTAAATTTCGTCAACACTGAAGAACCTGTGACAGGCAGCATTTTTCAGCATTTTTCAAAATTCCATACAATTCTCATGGCTCTTAACCCTAGGTATGTATATATATTATTTTCATTCAACCGACACCACGATCTGTTCCCTTCACTGATGTAACATATAAACATAACATCACTTCTCCAGGTCCCAACGGAGCGGATATCAGTATCCACGTGTCGTTCGGACCTGGGCTTGGCATATAACAACCGCAGTCCAACTCATCATCTTGCTGAGGGCCAGTTTGCACGTCTGGGGGCGTCTGTGTCTCATGTCGCCGCACATCACGATCCTTACCTATAATTCAATCAAAAGGTTCTGGAGTAGGTACACCGACACGGATTCATGGGCGACATACCGGGGTACCTGTGACGCGATCCACTCTGGGATAAAGCTACCGGTAAGATAGGGAGCCTCCATTCGGAATCGTCGTTGACTTGAAGGGAAGGAACGCAAAGATTGAAAGAATGTCTTCTCGCGATTGCGATGGCCCTTAAGCGCGCCGGTATCTCGGGACTTGGGCCTCGAGAGAAGGGACGCATCTCGTCAACAACCATTGACTTTCAGCGATTATACATATGCTGTTGCCACCAGAAAGACCCACCATAAATTTGGAGATTGTATTTGGCATAAAAAAGTCCTAAACAAGTGTAGTGCGTGCAAGTTAGTGCGTTTCAAAAATCTACCATGATATAATGCATTGTGACACAGCTCAGATATATGGGTACCGCCGGCGACAATTTTTCTTTCTATTCGATGATATGATATATAATCGTTTAAAGTGCCTGTATGTCGAAATGCAGAAATAAATTCTCGATGAGCAAGTTTCGAGTTCATCTCAGTTCAAATTCGGCAGTCCTGTTTGCCCGACAAGTTCGTGGACTTCACGGACATCCGTGAGTTCGACATGATTATTCACCACTCTCCGTCGTTTCCCCGACGCATACATACGACATGGTTGCAAGTTATATTTAAGTCTTTCCTGGCCATCTCCCTGGTATCTCCTACGACATCGCAGAACAACTTGCATATTCCAAAGGCTTCAGATCGCCGCTTGTTTGACAGGTCTAAATAAGGACGCAGGAGCATGGAGCGTCATTTTACTTGAGTGAGGCGGATCAACGGAATTTGAATTTGTGGCTTTGTTCAACAAACTCGGCGCAAGGCGTCTATTTCCGTTGCGTCTTGAGGTACAATATCCTTTTGCGGTTTCCATACTATCAAATTCAAAAGAGGAATTTATCCCATAAACATACAGTCGGTTACTTAGCAGCTCTATTCGATAATCTTTCCATGCGCTTAGTATACATATATCATGCAAATTGGTCCTTTGGCTTGACATTACTTGCCGTTGAATTCGTCAGAATGCTATATATCCTGTACACTTACGAGTGGGAACACTGCGCTTTGTATTATTGGTTGAGTAAATAAATTTCTACCAGAGAGACGTTTATAGGTATCGGATGCCGAAATTCCCCAGTCGTCAATGTACGCCAGAGAAGCTATGTACATGGGAACACAGGCAAAGCGAGGGCCATTACGTCAATTCGAGATATCGAGCGAGCTTCAGTGTCTCGGTAGTCCAGAAGCCCGGGCTCTATACGACGCTATAGACAGAAAGCGTGTCTCAGGGAACGCGTTAATTCAATGCTCTAGTGCGTGTGGGTGCTACCGGTCATACAACGATAATTTCTGTCGCTAAGCAGGGTTCCTCCCCTCTGGTATGTCCGCGATATAAATAACATTGCAATTAAACGCTATGCATGAATGTATTAGCTGAAGAAAGGCGGTCAGCTTTACCCTCTTCCCCCCCAATTCCGAAACTCGAGCCAAAGGTTTGGAATCTTCCTGTCAAAAACCGCTGGGGTGAATTACAGATTCCCTCGTGCGCTATCTAGAGCCCTGAACATGCTACCAGCTTTCCAGATTCGAGGCAGCAACCTGGCATAATATCCACGCAGGTATAGATAACCACAACCCAACGGCTCGAATCATGACGAGATGTACTCGAACCTGACGTCACGGACCCAAATGTCCCAAAGTAGTGCGTCTGACATGGGAAGCTATCAACGACCTCTGCGCCGAAGGCCGCCGCCGATGTATTTTAGCGCTGCATGACCAGCAACTCGTGGACGCTCGTGGGACTGCCCAATAGCTACGGTGCGGTTACATCATGGATTGGATTTTGGATCATTAAGAAGATGACGACTGAATTGAAGGTTCCCTCCAAAGTGCGTGGGAGTTGTGTGCGAATGTGCAGGGAGATACGATGTGATCAAGGCATTGACGTTTGTATATAAGCTGTTGCATTCTGCTGTCTGAAGAGCTCGAGGGGAACTGGGGTTGCCCTTCAGAAGTTAACCGGCGGTAGAAGGGGGAATTGCCGCTGTGCACCGCCCATGTCCATTGAAGGGAAATGCCTGATTGGGGTATTGCGATTGAATGGGTGTAAACCTCAGCGCTGAAGTAAGGATGTTAGCATTAAAACATCCATGATCTTTATCCACGCTTATTGTTGGATTACATATACTCAAGCCCGCATGAGATCCGACCAACGTTGTGCTTGGGGGCGAGAGACGATCACTAACAATGGCCTCGAGAACAGAAGGGCGAGCCTAGGCCGATGCAGCTATCGGAGTTGTGAACTTGTGAAACACATGAATCGGATGGATTAGGATACTCATTACGGCCTCTAAACGTCTCATTGAGGCCTCTTCATGAATCATGTCTGGAGATTTTCTCGCTCAAACCCCGAAGGGAGTACGGTCATTTGAAAATGATGTGGACACAGAGGGGTTTAAGTGCAGGGGCGGACAGATTGATCTCTCCACAGATTTTCTTCTGCGTCTTACAGGACACGAGATGGTTGATCCTACTCCATATAAAGCGCCGGAGTTGAATATTGCGGACCGAATCAATGGGCGATGAGCAGAGGAGGTAAATTTGCAATGAGAGGTACACTGGGCATTCGAGATCCTTTGATGGCGCGTCGGGGATTTGCGATGGAATGGATATGAATAGCGCGAATACAAATTGAACTTGGTGCTGGCTCGTTGGAGACGACTATTACTTTTGTGAAGAGGAAATAGATTCCATATCAGCGTCTGAGTTGGAATCTGGATCATAATTATAACATTGGGGTGTACACCCGGCTTCTAACAAATATTTCATAGATTGGGTGAAAGGAATCTAAACACCATGCGTGTGTGTGGGTGTTTCCGTGCAAGCAGACTCTGAGATTCCAGGCTGTCGAAATCTCAACATCCTGCAGAAGGTTTCTACCAGTATGAAGGGGTACATATGTGAAGCGATAACATGTACCTGTTGTTGGGATATTTATGCGAGCTATTTATATCGATGTTCGTTACTCACCTGCGTAGCTCTCGGAATGGCATAGAGAGCGTTCGAGTCGGAAATTACAGAGGTCCTATGCGAATAGATTGTCATTTATGAACAACATCAGAAAAATAGAATGCATCCCCACTGGCCCTTACTAAACGCAAGCCCATACCGTTCTAATATCTCCGCTCGACAACCCGTTCTTGCTTTGTTTGGCATTCTTCATTTGATGATATGGTCCATTTTAGTCTTCCGGAGCTTTGGAGAAGGGTATGTTTTTTATGATGGCGGAGTCGGAGTCGAGAGTTGGAATTGGGACATTCTTCGTTTCTCATTCTGGGCTTCTTGGTCAAGATGCCGTTGTACAATAATCTAAATCCATGTGGCAATAAGGTAGCTGAGAGTGAAAGGCTACATTGAATCAATAATTGAATTACAATGCTTCGAAGAGCGGAGACAAGGGCAGTATATGAGAAATGAGTTGTTATTGTTCCGGCTACTTTATCAGTTGGTGCATCCGATCTCCTACATAATATGCCGTCAAGTACGTAGTATGTAAGTATACTTTGGATTGTAAATTGGCTCAGACTTTCAAGCTGAAGGTAGTTTTGAGGGGTTAGGGTGAATGTAGTGAGTGGGGTTCTGATTCCGATCCTCCCAAAGGGCCCATTCATTCATTGGATTCGTTTTACTGTTATTTCTTTCCGTATTTTATTTTTATTTATTGATTATAATGTCATGGTACCCCCTACATTGAGTGACTTCAACCCCCTTTCGAACTTAACCCCTTGAAGGACAGGCAAATACCCCTTTCCCCTCGGAACTCGATCTGATTTCTTGATTCCCGTTTGGAATAGGATGTTGTTCAGGCGTCACAGATGATACAAAATAACGAGTACATACATATTTCCCTCAATCCCATTCAGTCCTTTAAATTCTTGGCACCGGTCTCTTTGCTATTCCCTTTCTTTCCCTCCTCTTTCGTTTCGAGTACCAGGACAGCCTTTTTATCGACACCTTCGAACGATTTTCAGTCTTCATTGCGTTCAACAACAGAATTCAACGGAACCCGATCTTAAATCTCAGAGTGGTGGTGGTTATACCCCGAAAGAGGATATAGATTGCATCCACGACATCACAATATAAGCGTTGATTGAATCGAGTTGGAATTTGAATTGGGGTCGGCCCTTGCAATAGTACATAATCCATACAACCGCACATATGCTCCTTGACTGCCCTGCCCTTCTCTAGAACCAATTCCACCTTCCTTGACCACGAAAAATCTCCTTTCCATTTTCATCAATACCTCCAATTATTTCTCCTTATTAACCCATTCTTCAGCATTTATACCTCCACCTCTCCGAACCTTGAGTCACCACCCCCAGGGTTTGCGTCAACTCTCTTGCACTGCAAAATCACTACAACACTCCTCCGTTCTCTAGACACCTTTAATTACTATCCTGTGTTCCCTTTACCTGTATTCCTCGACTTTAGCTGTCTCTTGAACAGCTCGAACTACGAGGGACGTTCCGTGGTTCATCGTCGACTTGGATTGATTCACAATGTCGGCCACCTCATCAATTTATTCTGTGGGTACTTGTTCTTGAATATCAACATCGACGCTGACTATACCATTCTTCAACCTATTTCTCTCCATTAAATCACTCAATATCGCTCAACGATGATCTTGAACATCATGAATATCCCTCTGCACCCTGCCTCGGCTCTTCGTCCCGCGTCCCGCTCCCCATTCAAATCCCCCCTTAAACCACTTCCTGTTGATTCTCCAGCACCGTCCTATGCAGCCCATTCGCGGCAATGTACCTCCTCTATCTTCTGGACCTGTGTCAAGTGGCGGGCATCTAAGTGGTAGTGGGCAGCCTATAGTCAGCGGTGGCGGACATGGCAATGTTGGAGTAAGCGGCTCAGTCGGTGGTAGCGCCGTCACTAGATTTGGCAGTCGGTCAAACAGTGGAGGCCCATTCTCCATCTCCGAGGCGTTGGACGTGATCCGCCGCGAATACGACAACGTTGCGGGACAGATGGTCAGCTTGCATAGCGAAAGGCGGGAGCTCGAGGTTAAACGTGCGTTTCTTCTCTGAACCCCTTTCTTCCTTCCTTCATCCTCTTTCAAACAATTTGCTTCCTTGCTTCCGATGTTGATCGCCATCTTTTTTGATCGCTCTGATGATTTCTTGTATTGACTTTGATCTCTCCTATATTATTCTTAGTCGAAAGCCAATTGGAGGAACTCAACATTATCCGGCGCACTTTGTTCGAATTAGAAAGTCAGCATAGCGAAATTAAGCAGCAGTACGAGGACGAGTTGGTACGCCTACGGTCGGAGTTGAACTCGATACGTCATGCGCATAATGAGCGTTCCTCGACAGGGTCAGGAGCTAGTTCAGTGTCCGGGAGAATGGTTTCTTCGAGCGGGCCAGTTGATGTGGGCAATCGTATGTCTCCGGTAACAAGTGCGAGCATGGGTGCACCGGCGGCGATGCGACCGTCACCCGATCAACAGCAACGTCAGACGAGTCATGGAGCTCTATCCGTGCCAAGAGATCTGGCAGACAGTGATCGCGATCGAGACGCAGAGAGAGCGCGGGGTAGAGAGGGGGAATGGGAGAGGGAGAGGGATAGAGATGGCAGGATTCGGTTGGACCGGGAGAGGGAAGTCATGGGAAGAGCGACGCGCTCAAAGTCGCTTAGGGACGATATCGATGAGCGCGAAAACGATCGTATCAAGGATGGACGGGACGCAAAGCGGGTCAAGTTGCGACGAGACTATCAGTCGCCAGGTACAGGCCCAGACTACTTGCCCCATAGCGCCGAACATCGCCATGTCCCACCCATGACCATGTCTCCGTCATCATCGACAAACACACTCGAGGAGCTCAGCTTCCAGAGCGTCCCGCCAGAGTTCAGAAAAGAAGGACCAGACTGGTTTGCCCTCTATAACCCAAGGACGAGGAAGGCGCTGGATGTTACGTTGATTCACGCTTTTATGCACCCTAGGTCAGTTTTTTTTTTCCCGTTCTCCTTATCGACGCGCATGCTAACATTCCATCAAGCGTGGTTTGTTGTGTTCAGTTCTCGGCAGATGGTCAGTATCTTGCAACTGGGTGTAATCGAACAGCACAGATCTACAACACACGGACGGGCGATAAAGTTTGGTATGTCGTATTGCCTCCATCATGTTTTGACGCTCATTGCGTTCGTCGTTCAGCGTCGTGGAAGACGAGACAGCGGCTCCTACTGGTGACTTGTACATTCGAAGTGTGCGGTTTAGTCCAGATGGAAAATATCTGGCTACAGGTGCAGAAGACAAGAAAATCCGCGTATGCCACTCTTGTTACTCCAGAGCATCGCGTTGTGGGCTTATTTTTATTTTTGTAGATTTGGGAAATTTCTTCAAGGCGGATTCTGCACGTATTCCAAGGACATGAACAAGAAATCTACTCTCTTGACTTTTCTCGTGACGGACGCTACATCGTATCCGGTTCAGGCGATAAGACCATGCGAATCTGGGACTTGGTAGATCCTGCTGCCCATCGAACGATAACCATCGCGGATTCAGGTCCAGCGGGCGCTCCACACGACGCAGGAGTCACATCTGTTGCCATTTCTCCAGACGGGAACTGGGTGGCTGCGGGTAGCCTCGATTGCATCATCAGAGTTTGGAACGTGAGGACTGGGAAGATGGTCGAGAGGCTCAAGGGACACGAAGACAGTGTGTATAGCGTGGCTTTCACACCCAATGGAAAGGGACTTGTCAGTGGGAGTCTGGACAGGTCGCTGAAGTATTGGGATATCACTGAAGCCATCGAACGCGAGGGTGAAGGGGCTGCTTCAATGAATCGGGAACTCAGAAGCTTCGTGGGTCACAAGGTGGGTACTGATCTCATTCGAATTGCATTCATGTTCCGTTCTGTTTCTTTCGGTCAATTGTCGCTCTTCTTTTGCAACTTGGCCTATCGCTGGGTCAACTTGCGATGAGCTCCCAGAGCACGTTCGCCTCGGCGCTCCACCTGGAGATGGGGATGGATGATACGTAACATGGTCTCGTCTGCGGCACAGACAGATAGCACACAGCCTTCGCATGTCTTTCAACAATTCCTTCCCCTGCAGTTTTTACGCAAGGGTTGATCCTACTCACCCCCATGGCCTGGCAATCTAACCAAATGCCGGGGTTCCGATGCAACCGTTCGGCATTCAACGGCTTCGTATTAGGTTCAGTAGCCAGCCACCATTACGGCGTTGTGCACATACGTTACACAATTGTCCCTCCCATCGTGTGGGACCACATGTGGGGGCATGGTCGGTTTGGACTGTCACCCGTTGCGGCATGGCTTACGCCCTGCACGTCCCCATCCGCTGTGGACGCTGTCAATTTGTGTCATCGGTGAATTAGAGGTCGGCGCTTGACCGGTTATGGCGTTTAAAGTTCAAACAGGTGTTCCCCTCAGTCTAGGCCTCCTGTCCCCCATCCCTGAGACTTGCTCAGGGTGCACTTCGGATTGGTGCCACGGGCGTTGCTGGGCAGGCGGACGATCGAATGTGCAGGGTTTTCTTCCTTGTCGAGCTGCCTATTCTGAAAATCAAATTTCCTACATACATCCCGGCTGCCTGCCGTCGCCTTTTTCCCTTTTGCGCAGTTGGCTAACCTAGTTCTTGTTTGGTATAGGATTTCGTACTCTCCGTCATTGTGTCCAATGATGGGCGGTGGGTGGTATCAGGCTCGAAAGATAGGACTGTCCATGTCTGGGATACCTCCACTGGTGTTCTGCAGTTTGTGCTGCAGGGACACAAAAATAGCGGTACGTCAATTTCTATTATTTTTATTTTTTATTTTTGTGTTACCTTTATTTTTCTTCTTGGTCCTTCTCCCCCTTTCGTTTTTTAAATTCGCTTTTACTGCCCATACAAGAACCCCCCCAAAAAGAGTAGGTGGGGTGTTGCATCTCTTGTGTCTTGTTTGGTTAAGTCCCGCTCAACTGCCTTGGCGCTTACCGCGCTATTGCCCCTCGTCTTCGCTTGCCTAGATGCATGACATTTTACTGCATGTGCACAGCATGCACTTTTTCTATCCGGATTGCTGATCGATGCGATTGTGACCCGGCTATCTAACCTGAAGATCTGGGGTGGTATCATCTACTGGTCTTGCGTGTATGAATTCACGCCTAAAGTTAAACGGGTTGTTGGTGAAGCGGACGACAAGAAGCTCGTCTTGCCTTGACATCGGTCTACTTGCGCCATTACTATCGCTGCGCATGCGAAGACCGGTCTCTGCAACCGACTTTGTTATCATAACATTTTGCGCCCATTGAAATGGGCATATCTATCTGTCCCTGCCTTTCGAGAACGGGTCCATCCTGTCTGCCGGGATAACCTTTCCAGTTTTTCCTTTTCTTTCTTCGCATCGTACCTATTACTCTTTCATTGAACAATATTGTTTCATTTTATTTTATTTGGGCATCTTTCGTATTTTTTTCGGTATCTGGTTCTATTCTTCCTTTTTCGCTTTTCGAGTTTGTATTTCTGTTCTGATGGTTATGTACACCATTCATGGAGCCGTTTGCTGACACGTAATCTCCTCGCTATCTTCCATGCTCGTGTTCGACTCCATCCCGGAAATGTTTTACCATCTCTTCCCTGGTCGATTGTCGTATCGTTGCTATACCCTAACCGAAACCCCACCCAATTCAATGCACCTTCTGACCCTTAGTGATATCTATTGATATCAACCCAAAATGCAACACATTCGCTACAGGTAGCGGTGATCATTCGGCACGTATATGTAAGTGCATTCGTTTCTCTATCACGGGTCATATCTAAGCATACATCCCGTAGGGTCTTATACTCCTATCTAATCGACGCGACTGTTTCATCGCTCCGAGATTCCGAATTCATCGATTGCCTTGGTTATACCCCCGTTCCAATCAAGTGTGTGCTGTTTGCAGAAAACACTTGGTTACCCCTATTCCCCTCCCCCTGACCGCCTTTGAGCTGCTTTTGAAGTTGGTTCTATTAATCTGCCTCCGCTTTTTGCTAATCCCAGAGTATGCTAACCTGCTGAATGTCTATTCACCTCACTATCGCTTGCCCAACATACCCTTGTTATATTTCCATGTAACATCTTTCATCCGCACCGTTTCACAAACCACCGCTTTTAATCCCCTTCGTTTCATCGCAAAACAGCAGCAGACATTGTCCAATATCCCCCCCCCTCCCTTCGTTCGACCATATTACCATACACACAGTTCTATTCTATAATTCTCTCTATATTCCGTTCACCCACTTCTCCACCCCTACTATTAATCTCGCCGCATTTTGTCTCATCATAGTTCCACACACCTTGTCATTTTTGCCCCTTTGTTCGGTCGCATTGCTTTCCTGAAGTGCAAAGTCTATCGTTTATATTGCCATATTTTCCTTTCTTCTAAGTACGTAGTCCTCTATCTATATCGAGGGTGTCCTGGCCATGGTGCTGTCCAACTCCCTTCATTACTTATATCTACCAGTATCTGGAAATTGTATCATAATATAGTATACACACATCTATCTACGTCGTTCAGATGTAGACCTATGGAGCCATATCGAATTTAAAGGCCGTTTAACAAACCAGTGACCTCGTGCCTAGCACACCTCCCTCAGGGACGGTAATAATAGTGTTAAAACAAGACATACAATTTAGATCCCAAGGTGGCCAATGGTACATATTGCTATAATTACAAGCAGCTAAGCGCAAACTACATGCCCCGGCAAGCAAAACAGATTTTGCATCGTCGAGGGGGGTCATTATACAAATTCAAAACATGCAACTTCAAGACGTCCTCTTAAAGTTCTATGGGGATCTGAGGCATCATTTCAGATCCAAACCACCCGGGCTGCTTCGTTCCATCCTTGCCCGTACACTGCTGAATTCGGGCACAAAGCGGCATGGTACCCTTTGGCTCATCACCAGCATCCGTAAGCAGCAAAGCTACGACGCCATGAGCGGGTACGGCGTACGCGGTGAAGTTTCGGATAGCTGTGCCATTGTCCGTATGAGTCCACAGATCCTAGTAAAGGTAAAGGAAGTAAGCATCTGCAGAAGGAGAATATAGATATGCCTTGTTATAGATTTCCCGGTGGACGCAGTATATCCAAATTTAGCGCTCCAAACTATGGAGCAGGGAACACAGCTGAAAAAACAACTAACGCACCCTGACTGTGTACTGCCTTCCGGCACGAATCCATGGGGACTCTGTTAGGCTAAAGAACATATCGGCCGGATGATCGAGGGTATTCAACTAAATAAAACAAGGCCAGTGAGTGACAACCCCCCCCTTCGTGCGCTTATGGAAATTAAGCTAAGCCTTCGCCGCAACTCACCAACATAAATACAGTGCCATTTTGGCTTTCACCACTCCAATACTGAGCGGGGTGTGTTCTATTAAACGTCCAGTCCGGCTAGGTCGGAAAGAAGTACGGGTTTCGATGTCAGTTTTAAATAACATCGGCTTCTTCGAAATAAGCTACTAACATTAACTCCCCATCTAAAGGGTGTGATAGAAGTGCCGATGACAGGATCCTGGTTGATCGCAATTATTTCACGATTCGTGAGGATGCTAAGTGTTTCCTCGGTGGCAGATGCAAGCTATTCAACGCATCAGGGCATTGTAGAAATTTATGCAACACGGAACTCACATGTGTGCTCTGTAAATGGAATAAAAAAAATTCAGCGGAGAAAAGAAAGAGAAAAAATATGTTCCCCACAATCAAAAGCGGTGACTTCATGAGGGCCCAGACTGTGAAATGCGACTTTGCTTCCTCGTATGTGAGATCACCGTTTCCTCTAACGTAGCATAGGTTCAATTAGCGGAGGTTCCCGTGATGAGTGCTCGTATCTTACACTTCGAGCTAAATTCGAAAATTAGGTTGAGTATGTAAACGAAAAGAAACGAGACGGGAAACTCACAATATCGAGGTCATTTCGACCGTAGAAATCCGTAGCGCCAGCAATGAACGAGTTTCTTGCCACCAAATCTGCGTAAATGAATGTTCCAACATATTGTTTGACCTTCGACTCACGCATTGATGATATGGGCGAGCGACTTCCACTTTGGCTCTGTACCATTATCAATACACTTCAACGGACTAACAACACCTGTAAAACCCACCAATATCACCTGTGGTCTAGTTAAGATGGGTCATGAGCATTTTAGATGAATATGGTTTGATACATCGAGATAAAAACGAACCCTCCAACTTTGGCCGAGACGTCTGGCCCATAACCAAGGTTGTTCCTGCAAGGCAGACGTTAATTGTAAGGTAGTAATAAACTCGAACTTGACTCACTTCACCCCACTGGCACAAGGAAAACAGAAGGGGGGGCTTGCCAGATTTTATGCTCAAGTTCTTGATAGCGTTGGACATCCGAGTGAACTCTAAAAGAAACAAAAGTCGTGAATAGCTTACTCAAGTTAAGAATGGTCTGAGGAAATAGCTTACTGCCGACCATTCCCTCCTTGATCACGGAGTCGTAAGGGACTGTAAAAAGAAGCTCAGATTTGAAGGTTTTGCGGCGTTGAAGTTGGTGGACGAACTCGCGCAATTGTCGTACCTGAAGCAGTGTGAGTCTCGAGATGCATTTAATGGGGTGAAAACTCACTTCAATAGGTCGAAACCCCAATTTTGAAAGGTTTTAATATCTCTGCACGGGGAGAACACTTCGGTGAGGGGGTGTCGCTTCAAAGGCAAAGGGAGGCTCTGCTTGCCTGTCCTCATTCATAAAAGAACCAGGGTAGAACTCGCAGGTGAACCATCCGGAATCGCTATACTGTAAACAGTATCTCGGTCAACACGAATCCCTGGGATGGTGAAATATACATACAATACCAGCTTTGCTACAAGGAATTCTGATTTTCAGCTCAGACAGCGACAGAGAAGAGAGTGACTTACAATCCAAGCTTATGGATTTGATCCGTGAGCCGGTTCATCCCAGAAGGAAAACGCTGTCGATCTAGAACAAGACGAACATCGGATGTCTTAGAGAGCAATCCGTGAGACAGGAAGGACGACTTACTGGCCACAATGTCCCCAAGAACATTTCGTTGTTTCTCCGAGTAGCAGTCGTCGATATTAACATGGTTATATCCAGCGTCCTGGATAAGGTGTGCTTTAACTACGCGGACCGGCATTTACACCGATATCTGGTACTGACCTGCAGCCCGAGGGTTTTCATCAGAATGGCTGTTTCAATAACTACAGTTTCATTGATGTTGCACTGCGTGCAGGGATCAGTGCATGTAGTTCTAATCGTTTCGGAAATCGGATCTTACGTGGTAGGCATTCCAGGCTGTGAAGTTGGGCTAGGTTCAGAAACACGAAAGATGTTGCTTTCTGCAAAACGCACTGTTATATCCCATAACTTGGACCGAATGAGCAAAGCAGCGCAACGAAATAGCAAAAAACCTTACACGGCAGCTTTCCAACTCCCTGCCACCGAATATCTCCTGGAGATGTTTCTGTGGAGGGAGGAGGGCTCGTCTTCCTTTGATTATAGGACCACGACGCGAAAAGAGCTGCCAATAGGAGGAAACCCAAGGCATAACCCACTTTGCGGATAATGAGAAGTGGTTTCCCTTCATGGTTTTGTTATTTTTAATACATCCATGAAACACAAAAAATAGAAAATATACACACGCAAATCGACATTACCCGGAGTTGAACCCGTTTGAGAGGCAAGAACTGCATAAACCCAACGTCAATGTGGAGCGAAGACCGACACCAGCAATGTTACTTACGTGGTGACGATTCTGTCGGCTCTACGTTTTGGGCCACTGTGTTGTCCGATAGTAGTGACACAACATGTACTTAGGACACTTGAACGGGCTACGCAATGTGGGCATTCACCTTGAGCGAAAGTACCATCTCTTTCCAGATCTCTTTCTGAAGATGTCGGAGTCCCTACAGAGAGTCTGAACAGGCTGTCGGGGGATGCCATGCATCTAAATCATACCTTTTGGATCCATGATCTTCTCTTCGACTTGATAATGCTTAGGTGGACCCGCTGGTTGTGCCGAAACCTGTGTATACTGTGGTGGATGCTGAAGGCGATTAGCAGGTAGCCTTGTGTCGACCACGAGCCGCAAATTCAAGTACACACTGCTCAGAAAGTCGACGACGCTGTGGGGGATCAAAGCAGAGTTGAATCTTGAGGCGATACGACCAGTTATAGTACTCATGACCCGAACTAGTTATGGAGCATTCAGGAGATGTGCCACTACTCGAGGCGAACACAACACGATTGATGGAAAAACCCGGACCTTGATTCGCTTGACCTGGTTACTCGCTTAAGAGCAGGCTGTGAGTGCTTGTCGTAAATGGTAACTTGTCACACTGACAGCTTAAATGATGGTGGCACATGACATGTTACAGAATGTCACGCAGCGCGTTTAGCAGCACGTGAGACCCATCGACGCGACTGCAATCGAACCTTTACACCCAAACACTCATCTATCCACCAGCATCTCTTCATATACCCACAGTGAGTGACTATAACACTTAATTTTCAAATTCAGTGCATTCAACGCTCATATTAGAACATAAATGGCAGCCCGACCATCCCTAGAACTGCAGGCCGAACATGGGAAGCTTGTTCAAAGTGCCAAAGCACTCCAGACACGACTAGAGAACGCAGACATCCAACTAGTCAAGAAGGCAGCAGAGCTTAACTCACATCATCTGGATACAGAAGAGTTTGTTGAGTATGAAGACGATACCCTGCACAAAGACCCTGCGATAATAGAAATGGATGTGTCTGCTCAAATTGTGAGCGTTATCACAAGTCCTTTAATGAATGTCGATTGATTATAGTTCCATAGTCATACCTTCGCAAACTTAAATTCCAATACTTGGAACAAAACGCAAAGGATAAATTTGTCAAGTCCATTGTCAGCGACATTGATGATGCCCCTATTGTTACGGCCGAACAGAACAAAGAGTTGGCTCTTGCAAACGAGGAGAAGAAGGAGAAGCTAAAGGTCGCAAAGGGTAAACTTGCCGAAGTTCAGGAAAACATCAAGCTATTAGCACCCATGGTCGAACAAGGTCAGTATACCCAGCCTATATCAGCAGTTGGCTCAAGTCTTGTCAGATTATCGGCGCATAAAGCAAGCAACCGATAGAGCCGCTCTGTTATCACAGAAGATTATTGAAGCACGGATGTCGCTGATGTTGCTACGCCAAACGCACCCGCAGCCCAGAATGACCATACCCCTTGCAGAAAAGAAGGCAGAAGAATTAACCGAGGAGATGCAGACCCTTCACGACGATGTGCAGCTTGTGAAGCAACAAGGAAAAGCAGAGAAAGAAAAGGTCAAGGCGGGTGCTTTAGATATGGAAAACCTCCGGATAGAGGTAGCAGAGGCTGAGAAGTCTGTGAAGGCTGCTCAAGTCGAGGAGGACGACAGCAGGCTAGTTCCACTATACGACTGGTTAGTTACACATTCATTCGCCTGAAATTCACTGATTGATTTTAATATATCCGACACCTTTTAGGTATACCGCGTCGCTTTCGCTTCAACGTTCTATCTGGAATCTGGAAGAATCGAAATCAACATCGGAAAACGAGCTTATACTCACCTACAAGATCGACATGCCCCCACCAAGGCCACCGCAACGCGTTACATTTACCCTAGCATTCGCACTCGACACGAAGGAATTGAAAACTGCAGAGGTTTCGGGCCTGGAAGCAATAGGCTGTGAAGTGGACCAGGACCTAATAACAGCACATATTCACGAGAACAACCCTCAAGGCCTGGTGGCTGCTGTTCTGGCTCGAACAAGAGAGGCGGTATCTCGATGAGTATGTTCGTGCTTCTTTTCTGGACTTGCCCCATGATTTTTTTTCATTTGCTTAACTTCTAGCCGATCTGTATTTTATCTACCACTCTACATGTCATCAATTTACATAGCGTTCCAAGTTCTTCAAACGATGCGGCATACCTTCTCCATCGGACAATCCGGCCCACCCGGGTCATGAAAGCGCTTATCCGACCTCATGAGCCAATGTGACGAAGAACGCCAGCGGCCCAGCGACCTTAGAAGACTCGATTCAGTTCTTACACCTCAACAAGCCCACGTGAGGGATTTCGTAGCCACATGTTGCGGTGTACAGCTACATCCGGACCTTTTTCAGAATACGCATCTCAGCTTCGGTTTAATTATGTGGTGACCTGTCAACCATGTCATCTCATACATATGGACTTTAACGCTGCCGTAGGGCGGTGAATTCTTTCAATACTACTCAATGGGCAAGTTCTTGTCCAAATTTAATGGCTACCGTCTTCTAAAGGCTTTACACCACAGTTCTACCGCTTCGTTTTCTCACTAACTGCCTGATCCATCTGGTATGAAGCATATCTTGCCCATCACGCGCCTTGAGATGCGCTGTCATTCATTTTCTTAAACGCCGAACCATGCGCCAACGCGGAATTGCACGAAATCCGGCTTGCAAGTTGCAAAAAAGATTGTATTCGCATTGAGAGAAGGCTGCTGGCACGAGACCTTGGCCGCCAACTAACGTCTTCTTCAAGCGTCATTACTGACCTAGTCCACATGAAAGAAGATCGACCCAAAGACTATAAGTAAGGAACATAATCTACCTGTATTTCGCATCCCAATATGTTTTCCGTCTCACTTTGGACAGCAATTGCTGGGCTTATCGCCTTCAACGCAGGTCAAGCCGATGCTCTGAGTAACGGTGTTGCGCGTCTGCCGAGTGGGTATAATGTATCCATCACAATGTTGCACGTGTGATTGACGCCTTGGTTTATTCAGTTCTAGGATATAATAGTCCGTGTCTCCTTTTCCAGGTACTTTCTCCGTGCTGACCAAAGTATAACACCAAAGCCTGGAATGCATATCAGGTATTATTCTATGGTCCATTACTTTTGTTTATCATCTCATTCGATGTCGACTAGTGCAATATCGATGAAAACCTATTGTTGACCACGGCCAAACTTATGAAGTCCCTTGGCCTTCAGGTAAACCCAGCTTGTTCTGCCGAGTCAGTATTCCATCTCAACTATGAGTAACTACAGGACGCTGGTTATAGCTATGTGAACATCGATGACTGCTATGCAGAGAAAAACCGAACCGCAACAGGAGACATTATCGAAGGTCAGTATAACGCCCGCTTTGTAGTGCCTAGCAAGTGGCGGACATGTGGACTAATTCCAACGGCCGTCAATAGACCAAGTCCGCTTCAAGAATGGCATGGCGAAGCTCAATGAACAAATTCATGCACTGGGCTTGTGAGTATATTTTCGGAATATTTACAATGCAAAGTGTCTTGACTTTTCGTGCTTCACTAGTAAAACCGGGATAGTGCGTATAGCGTTCGATCATCGGGTTTCTGGAATTCGACTCACCCCATTCACTACGTAGTACAGCGACGCTGGATGGTTTACTTGCGCTGGTTATCCTGGCTCCTACGGAAACGAGCTCCGTGATGCCAACACGTTTGCGAAATGGGGTTTTGATTACCTGAAGTATGACAATTGCGCAAGTACGTGGAATGATTCATGCCCTTTTGCTTCGAAGTCGCCCTAAGGGACGCTTTGTATAGTCCCATATGACTCGATCACCCGGGAAGGGATTGTCGGAAGTGAGTTTTTTGCGTCATCTCTCCACCTATACTTACTGATGCTCCATGACAGGGTATCAAAGGATGAAGGATGCCCTTGCGCAAGTCGGAAAATCAACCGGGAAAAACTTCGTTTTCTCTCTGTGTGAATGGGGATGGGTACGCAATTTACTCCACTGTTGCAATTCTTGTGTTAATGTGGAGTCTAGAGTCAAGTATGGCTGTGAGTTGCCGACATATGTACCTTGTCCCGACTGTTACGAACATTCCGTTGATGCTTCGAACCTAATTAGCTGGGGCGCCGAGATGGGACACAGTTGGAGGGTACGCGCCACATCATCTATTTTCATTCGAATCATATTCACCTAGTAACCTCATGTAGACAACGGGTGATATCGCTCCGAAGTGGGAGTCCCTCACTGCCATCATTAATTTGTGTGTCCGACCCTCGTTCCTGTTGCTCGATGCTGCCAACTGACACTATCGTTTTTCACAGCAACTCTTTCCTCACACAAGCAACCGATTTCTTTGGTCGAAATGACCTCGACATGGTGAGAACTCTCCGATGCTCGGTCACACTGAAAAGATTCTAATCCATTACCCCCGTAGCTTCAATTGTGGGTGTCATTTTCAATGCCGTATTCGATGATCAACAGTGGTGACCGGTGACCTGACGATATTAAGGGGTAATGGAGGTTTGACCTTCGAAGAGGCCAAATCGCACTTTACGGCGTGGGCTTTGATGAAGTCCCCCCTTTTGGTGTGTGCATTCTGCTTGTCTGTAGATATGTCTAATACTTTTTTCGCTGTAGATTGGCACTAACGTGAGGAAATTTTCATCAAACGGAAGACAGACATGTGATGACTGATGTCGGCGGCCTCTAATAAGCTTTCTGCCATTCAACCCGACATCCTTGGAATTCTCAAAAACAAGGAAATTCTCGCTATCAATCAAGACCCAGTCGTGGGCAAGAGTATTTCACCTTTCCGCTGGGGTATCAACGTACGTTCTATCTACAGAATATGAAAGTAACCCTTCGAATTAAGCGCTTAACGATGTATCGAAACTTCAAAATAGCCCGATTGGACGAGCAACAATACCCACCCGGCTCAATACTGGAGCGGCCCAACTCAAGATGGAACGGTTTTCATGCTCGTCAGTAGCTGATCCTCATTTGATTCTATAGGTGATGCTAACAACCACTTGCAGCTGAACACCTTGAATCACCCTGCCACCATGTCTTTCAATCTCACGGAATCTCCATTTATCCGGGCGGGCCGTCAATATTCGGTTAGGGTGAGGCACCTGGGCTCGTCGTGATGACTCTGAGAAAAGCTGATGAATTCGATGCAGGATTTATGGGCACATAAAGACAACGGTATTGCTGTACGAACCTTCACCGCCAAGAAAGTGCCGCCTCACGGCGTTGTCGCGCTTCTTCTCAAGGACGCTGGAAATGAACCTGATGGTCTGTTCCCTGCCTGCAGCGTCTGGTGGCAATGTACAGATAAGAACGGTACTCGCGTTGGTGGTTGAGAGGTGGTTGAGGTCGCGTATGCAGCCGTAACTACATACCGTAGAGAGGGTCTTTGAGAGTGCTTCTGAAAACCAATATATGTACACGCTGTGATCGTCATTTTCTGTATAGAAAACTTGGCAGACATATTTGATGAACGTGATGATGCTCGTTACCAGTGTCCTGTTTGACAAGTCTAAAATCAAGATGAACAGAATCTTAAATATGTATGTAGTCCATTATGTTCGATCCAGGTGTTTATTAATAGCTTTTTCAATTCAGCGGGTCGCACGAGAAGTGTCAGGAAGTGTGCCGTTAGAAATTCCACTCTGAGAGTGTGCTGAGCTCTGTAGCAGTGTATCCAAGTGATCATATGCATATTCTCGAAGACATCGACTTGTAGTCCAATTCGAAACCTTGTTCTTGTCTTTTGCATTATTTATAGTGACTCACTGCCTCGAGAAAGGTACAGATATCCTAGTGGTATTACTTAATTCTAATCATTCCTGTTTTCTAGTAGCGGTGGAAATCAACCATAACGATATCTAAGCTTCTTGTTGCGGTGCCGTTGTTACCCCAGCTGTCCATATTTAACCCGTTGACGCAATACCCATTCTCAGTCAGCATTTCATGGTTGTCTATGGGCCGCTTCCGTTGGTACGACATACATAATTCCCCAGGGATTTGCTACATCTCATCCGAGGATGAATCGGAAGCTAATACACAAACAGCTCTGAATAGCTTCCTTATCCTTACTTCAACCTCACAACACCGTTCCGTGCACCTGCATTTGAATTCTGGCGGGGAGATTGAATAAGATTTTTGGCTTTGAGAAACTGTGTTGTCACTACCCTATGTTATCCAACTCATCGGAGGAAACGAGATAGTGACCTAATACCTCGTATGGTCAGTGTATCTGGGAGGCAGGACGCAACCATTGCTAGGGTCCCCAATAGGACGAAGGACGTTGCATAATACCGTTCCTCATAAGAGATATGGGGTAAACAGTAGTCAGGATGGTATTATAAGAAGCGAAAGATGGATCTCCGAAATAAAGTTGGGATTATAGTAATAAGAGGGGCCAGGAGGTTGGATGAAGCAGCGGCTCTGATCAGGAACCGAGCTTCGAAAGCCACGCGATCAAGTTGTCAAACAATTGCCATGTTATGTCCGTGATTTGCTAATCTGAAAAGGAAAGTGGCTTTCAATTAGATCAATGATTGCACTCGCCACCACCGATATGTCCTGAACCTTGAGGTTGAGCATATTAAATTCTGCTTGTAGAACTATTATATGACAAGGTACAGATACGAAATCCAAGTTCACTTTTTTCAAGTCTCATAACACAAATACGAAATACATGCACCACAGCCCTTATATCGACGATATGCTTCTTGAAGTTATGTATACCGGGGGCAATGGGGGCTTTGAAGCTATCTGGAGTATGCGCATAGTTCAAGAAATTACGAACCTAGTGTTGTTACCTGGTGTGCACATCGATTTCGCCATCATATGGTCACTCAACATCGTCTTCCGGGTTGACCGACAGTCCTGGTGACAGTTGCGAAGGTGTCCTCTGGTCGTCGTCTGTCGTTGACTGCGTCAACGTTCCGGTCTCGGCTGGTTTCTTGACGGGAACGGAAACCATCTTCGACATTCTGGAATGGCGATATAGAAATACGCCTAGGGCCATGTATATGCCCCGGCAGTAACAGTGTCCCCTTCTCCCGGAGGCCAGATAATATAAGGGTGACTCAGTATACTACCCACCAACTAGAAGTGGGCTCAAATACTTTCTTCGATTCGAATGTCAACGCAGTTGAAATCACCATTTAGAAGATATAAGGCTGATGCTGATCATATTAATTGACTCATTATGCTGTTGCGTGCCTGGGTGTTTTAAGCGGTGCTTCATGGAAATTACTCGTAGTTATGACAAACACAGCCTGAGGATGTCTTAAAGTCTTCTACTGAAAATCTCGGCGCTCAGTCTAAGCGCCGTGCATCTTATGGACGAGTAAGGCTTCGAACCAGTTCTCCACATATTAAATACTCCAGGTACAGATGCGATGGAATCGTCTCAGCACATCCGTCATCACGACAACAGCCGCAAGAAGAGGAGAATTGAAAGCGACTATTGTTCAGTGGTCCCGTTTGTCGATAGGTGGAAGGTTATTGTTTCGAACTGAACATATTTCCCAACCATATCTCTCCGATGAGTGTTCGTAAATACTCGCTTTGTGCTTGTGGACCGTTGCCTATGCTTACTGCATTTAGTAGACTGAACAGGGTTTGGTGTTGACAGTGCTGCGTTGCCTTCACCAACAATCCCCACGTGGTATGTTGAGCAGAAGATCATAGCGTGGCAACAACGTGCTCTGTTCCGTTCATGTCTCTTGCCCAGACAGTGAATTAAAGGTGTACACAGTTTATCCTCGTTTATACCGCCATCGGCCAGCCTTGGATTTGTCACCGAAAAACCCATGACTGTGGTCATCAACGCTGTTGGAAACGCGAACACAGAGACTGTAAGAGGATAGCAACGATATCTGGCTGACATGCTCCTGACACTGGGCAGTTACCATAACTTGAAAAAAGGTTCGTGAGCAATTGAAATGTATGCGTTAAAGAGTTAAATTGTGATGATGTGGATGATAACAGATACTGGTTAGTTATCTTTCTGATGATATACGTACTTGAGAACGAAACAAGTCGAGATGCAGGTGAGTAGTAATATCGCGATCCCTGTTACCGATATGATCTTGGAAAGTATTTTGGGTGGTGTCAACGGCCAGTGGTCGCAATAACGCGGGACCGTTTGTGGATCAACCTGTCCCTTAGTGGAATGAGTGGACTGCCGCTTAGATCATGGTCTCCAAGTCATTCACTCTCACATGGGATTAATGAGCCACACTCGAGTTCTCCCCATATGGATTGCTGGCAATTTTTGTTCACTATTTCCATGTTCCTTGAAAAATTTCGTTGCAGTAGAAACTTGCTACCAAGGAAAAGACTTCTCTGAACCATGTTTCGGGATTCCAGCTATCTGCGGAGCGGAGGCTATTTAGATATTGGCTTAAAGAGCCGTCCATTCTCAAGACGTTTAGTCCCATCCCATACACACCACCGTACCCTCCACCATGGTTTTTCGACTTCCTTCTCATCTAGAGTCTCTTGTCCCTGCCCAGAATCCTCAGCCAACGTCCCCACCCCCTCAGTCTAGTTCTCCCTGGCGAGGGGAGATGTGGGTCAAAGGCATGCGTCAGGATAGGAACCAAGCAGACCGGATCGAAGTCACTGCGGTGGAAGCGGATGGAGACAGGTACGTTTATCAAGACTCGCTTTCCTTTCTGGCTAATGTGGACATTGCCTAGCAGGATGGCGCACTGGCCTATTCAATTTAATGTTCAGGTTTACAACGCATCAGTCCTCCATGACTTTAAGACATGGATGGCTCAGCGTACTGAGATTCCCGTCAGCACTTTGCTACCCCTTCGCAAGGCAAATGCAGACGAGAATACTGTGAATCAGGCCCAGTTCCGCTCCCTGTCTCGTATCCTCGCCGAACGTAACACGGTGGGTTTAGAACAATTGAAAACTAGGTTCAAATGCTCACCAAAGCCTGATCAGATTGCCATTGCTTCTTGGGCACCTAACACTCATTTACCACCTTGCACGTTAATTATTTATCCTGCGACCAACTCCAGCGCAGTCCTCGTTGGGGTATTACTGTTTTCCGAGATACCCCCCTTCATCAACACCACCTATACAACTATGACCGTTCCGATACCCCAACGAGGCATGCCCTATCCACCAACGCAACGCATTCCTACCACTGCTCCTTACGTACTGTCACCCCAACATCACGCTCCTTCATTGTCTCCTCATAATAATTCCAATCCCAACAGTCCAGTAGAGCAGCCCATTGCTGCGCATAGGCAAGACCCTGCCTACTACCAGATGATGTCCCGTCAAGGCCACCCTTCTTATCCCAACTACCCACCACATCAGCAGAACCCACCCTACTGAACGACACTCATTTGCACCGGACATTGACCTCATACCTAGCAATCATTTCGACCTCTACTGAACAACGCCCATTTACAATTTCTAACATAACCACATTCTTATTTGTCCCGCAACGACACCGCATACCCCATTGTTTTCATATCTTTCCCAGTGACTCTTTTTCTGCCTCTCCCCCAGCTGTATCGACATATCTATTATCTGCTACCGACTTCTGCTCTCATCTTCCTCTTAGACTATCCCCCGCTTTCGTTTCTCTTCGGTTTATTTCCGCTGTGTCATATCTTCTCCAAATGTAGCCA
Source organism: Panaeolus papilionaceus (assembly GCA_015501605.1). NCBI lineage: Eukaryota > Fungi > Basidiomycota > Agaricomycetes > Agaricales > Panaeolus > Panaeolus papilionaceus. Next base: position 1,430,751 of record JADNRZ010000005.1, on the reverse strand, counting down.
CCACCTGATCTCCTGACTGTATCAATACTGTGTTTCCCAGAATGTATCTATTTTCATCTCTAGAATAATCCATTATCCTTTATATATTGACTACTGCGCTATTAAGGATTGGAGGTATTGTCGAGCGCGATATTATCTGCTCTAGTATTCTTTCGTGCTTGTCGCTCTTGCGCAAACTGACGAGGAAGAAGAGCCAAACCACCCACATAAAGAACCCAAAATATCTAAACGCAAAAATACAAGTTCCGTTATTTATCAACACGAAGGTACAGATGACGAAATACTGACGATAAGAAGCGCAAGCCAGGCGTTCTTCGCTTTTTGTGTGACCATATGCAAACCGCCGGTCGCAAATGTCCACTCGGTGAACAGACCGTAATGAACCTGGAGGTCGGGAGTTGTTTTCGAATTGACATAAAGGGGTGAATGCAATCAAAATGGAGCCCAGTCAGACGTCGTTGCATCCAAGAACATTGGTTAACGGTCACTCACCTGCCATTGGGCCAAAATCAAAATAACAAGCCCCAGAAGAGCATGGAGGTATGCATGGGGAGGCCGGTACCCTCGGAATACTTTTGGGAACTTGGCGTAATGCACGAACATGCCCAAAAGCAACTGAACAATGTACAGTGCCAGAAGTGTGACGCCCATCTTTTCATGAGGATCTTTGAAATGCCCTTGGCCCAAGAGAGTCGTCAGTTGGTGTCCTCTGGCGTATCCTGCAAAAATAACTGGCGCAGCAATGACAAATTGGAAGAGCCAGTGAGGCCAGAACCACCTATTGGAGTTGACGGAATCATTAGTACGGAGAAAAGAAGGCAAGGGTGAATGATTCAAACCGTACTTGTAGTTCAGCGTTCGGGTCAACCTCGCTATCAGAACACCAATGGGCAGAAGGACAAGAAATCCGACGGAGCATAGCAAGGCATGGGTTTTGGCTTGACGCTCAAGCGGGGTCAATGGAAATGTAATGGTCGACATGGTTAGACGGTGTTGGTGGGGAGCTTGGAAATCGTTCGACTCTGCCTTTAGTACTTACAAATAGCGGTCCATCGTTAGTGTGTGAGCCGCAGCAACAATCGAGGCGTTGAAAAGCAGTTCGACACCATGTCGCTAATTTAAGGTGGGTAATAATGTTATGTCTATGAATATACTCGTGCCCATTGGTCGGATATGTGCACATTGCCCAAAACAGACGTCGAAGTGGAACCTTAGTGAGAATCGGCAAGTACTTCCCAGCCTCTGAAAACGGTTTAAAAGGGTTGCCGGCAGGTCTATTTGCACGATGAGGTCCGGCAATGATCTTCCCGAGGACTTATTTCGTGTAATGAAAAGCATGATGTTCAACATCGAGGAGACTGGGGCACTTGAACGACGTCACCGGGAATGAAAACAAACAAGAAAACATTATGATTTACGAATAATAACTGTGGTAATAAACAAATATGAATGACGTGAATAGCATTTAACAAGGTGATGAAAAGAGTGAAACTATACAACAGCACGTCCAGTTGACCGAAAGCCAATCGAAAACTTGAAATCCTTATCATACAGCAATGTTGGTTGGTTGCATTCCCCTGACAGCGGACTCGTTCTCTTCATCTGAGATCGTGTTGGCCGCAGGCGTTCTCTTCTGTCTCTTGGGTGGAGTGGTGACAGAAATCTCCTGATCCTGATCCTCTGAATCAGCGAAGGAGCGTTTGGTCTTGGGTGTCTCCGTGTTGGTAACTTCCATTCCCAGCTCCCCCAATACAGTGCGGTGGTCCTTCGCCGAGGCACCGCAGTTGTCTATATCCATCCTGTCCTCATCTGCAGCATGGTTTTCCTGACCGAGGTGGGACTTCGCCTTCTTCTTAGGCTTGGATTTGCGCTTGGGTTTAGGGGAAGGAACGTAGTCTCGATCGTTCTTGACTGCCCATTCAATCTCGATGATCCTACACCCATGGATTACAACATGGGATATGCAAAAAAAGAAATGCAGACGAACGTCAGAAAGTTGCACTCTTGGAGGACAATTTAAGGAGGAAGACGTGAATAACGAAGAGTATCCACCTCTCTTTGAGTTTGATATTGTCAGGAACATAGGTCTCAGCTTTGCGATACAGGTCCAACGCGACGCGCAGGTCACCCCTAGAGTTAAGCAGATCAGCGACTTTTGGTATAGAGTTCATGTCAGGTCGTACTTCTCTGAATGAGCACGTGCGAGGGCGACATATGCTCGACCTGTCTTCTTCTTTGACACAGGAGAAAGAACGTCTGCAAGCTGTGTCTCCTTGGTGCCTTGCTCGCTACAGGGGATAGTTATGCATCAGTCAGGTGTTTATCAGCTGAAGCTCTTCTGCCACGCACTATTTCCTTTCGAGTTCCTGGAGACGATTCTTCAGTTCATCGTCCAAGTCTTTGTGTCGCTTCAAAAGCGGTGTCAAAACACCAGATGGGAGGCTCGTCTCGTCTGTTGAATTATTAGACCCTGTGGCGTGCTTCTGGGCAGCTCGAGCGCGTTCTTCCTCCGCCGCTCGTTGCTGTTCACGCTCCGCCAATCTCCTTGTGACCTCTGCTTCAACCGCAGCCTCAACCGCTTTAGAAATCTGTTACAGGAACATGAGTTACGTGAGGTGGGCTGTGGCAAAATAGGAACTCACCCTGTCATTGATATCTTTATCGCTGAGACCGAGACCAAGATTGCCTGACCGATCTTCGTCTCCCTCTGGGATCTTCTCGTCGAATAAATTAGTAGCCCTACGAGAACCATTGCTGGGGATGGCAAATGATTGGTAGACATTTGCCCCGCCAATCGATGGACGACGCAACCTTGATCCTGGAACGAGTGATGGTCGTGAACGGCTGCGCCCTGAGCTCGAACCGGTCGTCGAAATCGCTTGAAGGACCGCTGGGGCGGGTTTGGGTGCGGGTGGCTGAATTGTTGAGACAGCAGCAAAGTGGGGTTTGGGAACCGGGCGATTATCTGGCAACAAGACAATTACGAGATTCAGCAAATTCGATGAAAACCAGCAACATGAGGACATACCACGCTCGTTAACTACGGGTTTGTTCTCGACGTTCTTCGTGCGAACAGCGAAGCTAAAGGATGATCAATGCTGTGAAATGATGAGGTTTTACTTAAATGCTTACTTCAGGGTATTCAAAGTATCTTGACGGAATTTGAGGCCTGGAGCGAGGTTACAAATCAGAAGCCCAACAGACGAGCCTCCCAGGGCATCTTGCAGAATTCGAGTCAATTTAGAATTGCGATAAGGTATGCGCGGCTGTCATGCGTTGTTTTAGGAACTGTTGGCACAGTTGTGAGAAATCACTCACAGCGCCTGTGTTCAGGGCGTGGACGACCTGGCCGAGTACACTCAATGACTTATTGATAGCAGCTGACTCGGCCATGCGAGATGGGTCATTCCCCGTTAGCTGATTCCCTTAATTAGACAAAAACATCACATCGAACAAGCGAAAGAATACCTTATTGTTCTCTGACCCTGCTAGATCAACGAGATTGATTTTGCCCATGAGTGCTGAAAACAAATACATGAGAAAATGGAAATAGAGTTTAAATTGATTGCAATACTCGTATTAGCAATTGGGTCCAACATAGTGGCTTCGATTGTCAGAACGGCATGTGAGCGAGATGAGGCACGGTTGAGATTGGTTGCCCCTACGGAGCGGTGCTTTGTTGCGGCGCTGGAGCAAGTGTTAGTATGATGATGAGAGAATGGGGGGCAGTACTTACGTGTATATGGAATCGAATTCATCGACAGACGATAAAGGAACTCGTGAAAGGTTGGCAACGAAGACCATGCCCGCGTCATTCTCTCGGATCGGGAGTTTAGGAGCCTAGATGATATCGACGCAAAAGCATTGAAATTTGGTTCAAAGTTGGATAAATAGAGTTCAAGCACTTACGTTCTCCCTGGTAACAAGTAGGTCATACACTTCATCTTTGTAGATTTCCATATATGAGACTGATAGCGAAGTTTGATAATTGGGGTTCAGGTCCTTTTTCTCGAACATCCCCTAAAAGCATGTCAGAGGAGGGACTTTCACTATCATTGAATCATTGAGACTAACTCGGACCACACGAGGAATAACACCAGGTTCATATTTGGTCCCTTGCATGGTGTGCGTCTTCCCAGAAGACGTGACACCATAAGCAAAGATAGTAACGGTCTGTTGGGAGGACATTTAGATTTTTCCAAATGTATGCAGTGGATACATACAACTCCACTGTAAACAACATCCAGCAGTGGTTCTACGTCGTTGCTATATATTTCTTCTTGTGACGAATCTTGGTCATAGCAACTCGAAAACCTGAAAGAAAAAAACCTCGTTCATATCCACTCAATTATATTGTTCAATTTCACTTACGGAAATTTGAAAACTTGTGTTGGGTCTCTCGGATTTGGTACTGTGATGAAGCTGCCACCAGAGGCAGAAGTAGAAGATCCTCCAGAGTTGTCCGAGGCATGGACGACCTTGATAGAATCATCGTCGATTTCTCCCTGAATTTTAGGTCTCAAACGCGCAGCAATCTTGACCTTGTGCGTGGCGGACGCCATAGAGGAAGGTGAATATGTGGCCTACGGATTAAAGGTGAAAAGGAGAGGCGGACGTAGAGGTTGAATGGCAAGAGGAGTGACAGTTCAATTCGGCCCTGCCCCAGACTGTCACGGTTGTTGATTTCAGCGCGTACAGCACGTGATCGCGCATCGAATGGGGGCGTTACTGCGTAGCCTCAGAAGATTTAGGGAACAGCGCGATTTCTTATCCTTCTCTTCGAGTTTTTCGGTAGCCGAAAAATCTCTCTCTCCGGGAAAATTCTCATCTCAGCTAGAACAATTTTCTTTTCTGATGGTACTCGAGGTGACCCTTCGCCCTTGTCCTCGGATTCATCTGCCCCGCTTTCTGAGGCTGAAGTCTGTGGAGGTTCTGTAGATGAATTCCGTCCCTTTAATCCTCTATTCTCCCTTCGATCTGTTGCAAATCGTATTCGTATCAATATTCAGATGAACCAAAGCTAGCAGAGGGCTCGAGACTCGAGAAATGTTCTTTGACTCGAAAAGTTGCAATTTATCAAAAGTATGAGCTGAGCTTCTGGCATTTTCGTCTCTTCATAAGTGAAGTATATCATCTCAAAAAAATCATTGTAGACTTATATCCGGTTTAAATATTTTCACAGTTCGTCGAGCTGATGTATGTCTTCACGCCCGATTTTTCCATGAGGTGCTGCTCATCATAGTCGACTTGAGGGTTGAGGTGGTCAGTGAAATCAGATTCGCTGAGTTTCTATATTTTAAAACTCCGATAGAACTCCGTTCAAACACTTTCAATGTTGTTCAACGCTGCCAACAGCGTCCAGACACAACTCAATCTTACCATATCGCACTTTGAAAGCGATATATTACCTATTTTTGGACAAAAAGACTGCATTTGGTTGATTTGTTTCTCCAAAATTTACGCCCAATATGAAGCTAGTTCGGTGAGTCGCTCATTTTTACTTCCATCCAATTCCCCAGGTTGGCTCGTTCTATCAGCGTTCATTTCTCGTCGACTGGCGTTTTCGATCCCATCGAGGGCAGCATGTTGAAATTGCTATTGATTGCGTCTCTGCACCATGCAGGACATGGAGTACTTACCTTCATCCTATTCATGCTGGTGATCAAGGCATCTACTAACTATCCACGTCCAAATTATTTAGATTCCTGATGAAACTGAACAACGAAACCGTCTCAATCGAATTGAAGAACGGATCAGTTGTCCATGGAACAATCACAGGTATGGGTCGTTTCTTATGCACCCCAGATTCACTCAAATAACATGCTTGCGTAGGTGTTGATATGCAGATGAACACATATCTCAAAACGGTCAAGTTGACAACACGAAACAGAGATCCTCTCTCATTAGATTCATTATCCATTCGTGGAAACAACATTCGCTACTTCATTCTTCCAGATGCGCTACCCTTGGATACACTTCTCGTCGACGATGCACCAAAACCCAAGGGTCGTAAGAAGGACGATGCACGTGGACGGGGTCGTGGTGGACGAGGAGGGGGTGATCGTGGTCGCCCTCGCGGCAGGGGTGGCCGTGGTCGTGGTCGAGGCTTCTGATATGCAACGACAAATCTTTGAAGACCCTTCACGTTGCTATTCCACCATTGACATTCCCGACCGGGCCACTGGAGAAATGAAGTGGACGTCATACTCTGCCCAAAAGTTTTCTCGGACGCCAATGATCTGGTTTGGGAGGTTGTCTTTAGCCCTATATCCCGTAATACGAATTTTCCTATTCGTCTCAGTTGGCTGACCGTGTTTGTTTTTTGTACCATTTGTGATTAATGCTACTGCCAAAATGTGTTGTAAAATCCCATAAGCCATCGATAAGCCGGAAGATTTTGAATGACGTACAGACGGGAGAATCTGTGTTGCAGGTGAGTTTCTCTTCCATTCAGCTGTTCTTGAAACTCACTGTATTACCAGTCTTGGACGCCGCTGACTTGAATAACCTCATGCGATGATCCAGCTCTCTTCCTCTGACTACCCCGATCGATTTTGACTCCAATCCTCAGTGTGGATTATACATCCAAACTCCGCGGGCAATGCATCCAAAGTTTTCAAACTGAGCATGACGAAATGGTTTCGTTGAAACCTACATCCATCAGAAATGTCCGACCGCCTGGTATCATCCATCTGACAGGTTTCCACTGGCCCACTGTCAACATTTACAGTTATGATCAGATCACCTTACGACAACCAATTCAGTCCAATGTCGTGGATTGCCTAGCACAACACGATACCCTCAGGCCAAGATGTCAAATACGACTACGCTCAATTTGTTCTTCTGCATCTGATATCGCTGGTGTTATTCCCGCCCATCATCGTAAATTCATCAATTGACGACTAGAACGATAGAAAAGGACATCTTCCATTAAACAACAAAAGCTTTGAGCTGGGTTTGTGGGTCCCCTGGCCTTAACACCCGGCCCCTTACTTGACCCAATTCAAATTAGATGACCAGAGTCAATCCTATCATGTACTGACATGCAATTGTCCAAGCGGGCGCATTGAACGACCAAGTATCATTCAATATCGCCCGCAAAGAAAGACACATGGAGTGCACGATCATTGAAATGTTCAATGGGGCTTTCTTCATAGTATAAAATCGTGAAGCCGGACATTCTCCTTTCCCTAGAGCTAATCTCCAAGACCTCGCATCGCAGAGCGAACCCATGATATTTCCACTTGCTATCCTCCTGTCACTCACTCGCACTTTCCAATGTCCTTCATCGCCATGAAGATCACTTACAGCACTACTCTGATGTTTATTTTGGCATACATCATTCGTTGCCGCCGCGCCCATCCCGCACAGGTAGGTGTCCCCTGTTGACGTCTGAATACAAATTTTGATTGGTTTTCCTCGCAATCGTTAGACCTGTCGAACCTGTTCTAGAAGGCCTGCAAAGCCATTCTGAAACCCTAAAGAAGGTCGCTCGCAGTCAAGGCTGTCACTGGTCTTTTATCTCCCGGGTGAATAACAAGATAACGACGTCGACAATGATAACCGACTGATGGCTTTATAGTTACAGACACCCTGGCACTCAGTCGCTGGTAAATCTAGCTGTGGGTGCACCGCCGACTTCGCCCTTTTGATTTCGATGTTCCCAAGAGCGGAATGAGGGTCGTGTTAGAGAAGGACAACACGCTTACGTTGTGGTAGCGCCCGTTGAATCGCGGATTCTTCTCCTTATGATGAAATTAACCACCTGCCAAATTTTACCCACTCTTATCTTTAAGACGTTTTGATTGCCATGCCCACAAAGTTGGAATGTTTTGACGGGCATCATTGTACTCTGCAATTTTTGATATCACTGGTCACTATTGAATTGTATATGACGCCTTCAACCCAGGCGATAGCTCAGCCAAGCCACCGATATTGTGAACCCACGACCATCAGGCATTGGATTGATTTTTGTTTGAGCTATCGAGATTTTGCAGTTGAATTCAAAACTTTTTATGATCCCCTAATACACAATGTGATACTGAATGAGACTTAGCATGCACCTGCAAACCTCGGGATTCCTGATTCCTGACCTGGACTGTGATCAACCTTTCAGGTGTGCCATTGGCGCTTGTCATCTGCACGACTATATTGGTCCGCTCAAATCTTCTGAAATGAATTGGGGCCAGTAGTAATATCAGGATCTGCAGCAAAATAATAACTAAATGATGGCATTCACCAAAACTGCACAACAAGGCTCTTGATTTATGTCGCAAAATCTATGCGCAGAACAAGAAGTTCAAGATGGTCATTTTTATGCGATTGATAGCGAGGTTCTCAGAGGCAGTTCAAATGTGGGTTCTATCATCTCTGATTGATACAGCCTTCGTACTAGTATTGAACAAACAAGCAAACCTCCAATGTGCGACGACGTCGTGTAAAAAGATAAGTGATGGGCAGTTGCACCTACATACAACAGATTGTGGGTCACACATGATAGCATGAGGTGATTCGGCCATTATTAGAGTCCTTGTAGCCTGCTGGAGTAGAAAACCAGTACACGAACAAGAGCAGTGCATGGCGTATTCAAACGGCTTAGAAAGTAGGTCCGCATCAAGAAAAGCATATAAAGGCACAGTGTAGTTCACCCGTTTCTTTCCTGCAACTGCGCTGGTCGCCGTAATCGTCCAACTAAATTCTATATCGCCGTGCGATACCGTTTTTATCACCATTAACTCCTCACCATGAAGAACATCTTCGTCCTTGCCTTAACGCTTGCCTTGGCTGCCTCTTCTGCTGTTGGTGCTGCAGCACCTCACAGGTACATGATAACCCTTGAAAATCACTGCTTATTCGTTTGCTGACCCAGTTCCTGATGTAGACGGCCTGATTCGACTCCAGAAAACGTACAAAGCCGCTCCTTGTTGAGTATGGCAGCTGACTTTATCCCTGGGTGAGTTGAGAGAAAACCTTATGTGCTGTTGACATGACTTAATGGTCGTCTATAGAGGTCCTGTGGTCAAATTTGCGGCCAAAGCGTTGTTTCATCATGGTCAAAATTAGAAGATTTCGTATTGAAGTTGACGTGCGCGATATGACGCCGAGTTTGACTGAGGCGACATGTTTTGGAAGGCATACATACCTTATTATAAAGGACAGGAATGGTCATCTGCTGTCATTGCTCTATTCAGTAGTCAATATGCACACCATTTACCCCCGCATTTGGATCTGAGAATTTAGCTAAGGATTCATCAATAAGGCGCGTCCAGAGCAGAAATACGGATACGTAGCTCTACGGATAGGTGAATCCTGGCTTGAGCGCCACAAACGTCAAGTCCAAGCATTTACAACAACATTCGGCCCGCCCATCTTGGCATTGGGATACACTCTCTCACATTTTCCTGCCCTGTTATCCAACTAACCAGTCTCTCAAAGCCCATACCAAAGCCACCATGAGGTGTACCTCCGTACTTGCGCAGATCAAGGTACCATTCGTAACCTGCCTCAGAAGATAACAACCCTGCTTCTTCCATCTGGCGTTTCAGAATATCCCAACGCTCTTCCCTAACACTGCCGCCAATCAACTCCCCCATATGTGGAATCAACAAGTCGAAACACTCGACAGTTCGGCCCTCGTCTGGATCTGAGGCTCGCATGTAGAACGGCTTGATGGAGGCTGGGTAATGGGTGATAAAGACAGGGCCCCCAACTACCTGCTCTGCAAGATAACGTTCGTGCTCGCTTTGAAGACCCAAACCCCATTTAGGACGGAAGGCGAAGTCGACAGAAGTAGGGGCCTTTTCCAATTCCCGAATGGCATCGGTATAAGACAGACGTGCCCATCGAGACTGGTCTTCAAATGCGGCTGCAAGGGATCGTCTTTTTGTGTCTGGCATATCTTTCCCCAGTAGCTGAAGATCTTCAGATGAAAGAAGTGGGCCAACGGTTTCCCGAAGCAGGGTTTCTGAAAATTGACAGATCTCTTCAACACCGTTGTAGGGCTTGGTGTTGTTCTGAATTACCCATTCGGCTTCCAGCATCCAGAACTCTGCTAGATGCCGCGAGGTTTGTGAAGGCTCTGCGCGGAAGCATGGAGAAAGTGTGTAGACGCGTGAGAGTGCAGTAGCTATGGCTTCCAGGTGCAATTGATGCGACACAGTCAGGAAAGCTGGTCGGGAAAAAAATTCCAGGCGACTCTCATCAGGAGATTGGGTGGTATCTGAGGCGGCTGGGTGATGGCTGTCAACCATGGACAATCTGAATGCCTCTCCAGCTCCTTCTGCGTCGTTGCCGGTGATAACGGGAGTATGGATATGAGTAAACCCTTGGGCCTGTTACTTCATTTATTTTGAACGTTGAGTGAAAACCATGTGAACCACTAACCTCGAAAACGTTATCGATTCTCCGTCGAACCGCATCTCGAGTACGAAGCATCGCAGCAATGTTTGCAGTACGAGCACGCAGGTGCACATTGTCGCGAAGGTACTCCGGTGTTAAGGCCTTCTTTTGAATTGAATATGTCTGAACTTCGATAAGCATTGCTCTGCCAAGGAGATCGATATCTATGCTCACTAATGGATCACATTCACCGAGCACTTCTACAAGACCATTCTGGCTTTCGTCAACCAATAGCTCCAGAGCTTGTCCTGCTCCCTTGGACGGTACAAGTTGGCCCGTGACGCGAACTGCAGCCCCATTAGTCAGTCTACGTCGAATGTTAGCAGCGCCTTATGTTGTAAGCCAGACTATAGCGCACTGTCTGAGAACATTCTCGTCCTTTCCCTTGAGCAAGACTGTCTGTAGACCTTTCGACGAGCTCCCATCGGTTATAACCGCAAACGACACATTCTTTTGCTTTCGTATTGATTGTATCCAGCCAGAGACAACAGTTGTTGTGTTCAAGTGGGATGAAGAAGATTCAGGTTGATATTGCAGAAGTTGTCTAATAGTAGGTGGAAGTCGCTGCTGGCAAGGAGATGTTGTTGAAAATAGACGTCGCAGGAGCATCGGAGGTTGAGTTAAAAATAGCAACCCACTCTCAGAAAGAAATTCATTCAAGGGTCACGTGCACAAGCGCTAGGAGATAGGGGCGACGCGTTTGGACGGTGATGATCTTCCCAGGTACATACAAACTTCTAGGCTCAAGCTAGCATTACTGTGGTATCAATGTGGGTTATGTATGTTACAATCTTCCAGTAGAGATGCGGCTCTTATCATTAATTATGATGCAAGATGCTCCACATCCGAGTTAACAGATGTTTCTCTAACATTGCCCTGCGAGTCAGCCTCAGATCGGAACACAAAGACGGTGGTAATGGCGCCTGGAAGGGAAAAAAAGAGCCTGCCATCAGCTACCTTTTAGATAAATGATGCAGCATAGTGCACTCACAAAGGATGGCAACAAGAACCCCTATCGCCCCAGAAGAAGCCTCCATTCCGCACCACAAATCACCACGACTATCCGAGTATAAATTAAAATTGCACTCTGCGGGTGTCTGTGACAGAATCAGTATTCCAAGGACTAAGCAACATTGGAAATCCCGTATCAATTTTGCTGCCGTATAAGTAGAAGGACTAGACGGCAAGCATACCAAACCAGATAAAAGAAAAAACTCCAAATGAAAGGAAATGCAGCATCTTCTTTGTGAGGAGGTGAAACTAGAGAGGGTTATTGTGATACGCCAAACTGAAAAAATACACCAACGTTTGTTTGAGGTTCAGGGGTATTTACGAGCCTTCAAAGAGTTCCATTCTTGATCGGATTGGCGACCGGATAGACTTGTTCTGTAGTAGATTATCGCTTAAGCTCTGACTTGTCCTTCAGACAAGCAAAGTGCAGATTCGAATACTCGAGGACGCTTTTTCAAGCCGTTTTTTCTAGTAAGGTTGTCACACAGCCTTGAACTATACACAAATAGCATTGGATCAACTCCAATATACCTCGTCGAATGGCTGCTCGAAGAATAGGGGTCCGTTCTAAGGGGTGTCATGTATGATTTGTTGAACTGTGCTAATTTCGAGGCTACAATCGCCGCAAGGTTTGAAAACCCAGGCCGATCGATATCGACCTCTGATGTAGGACGATCTAGCGAGAATATACAACAATCCATGTCTGTGATGAAGTGCCCATTATCAACCTGAGATATAGCGAGCAAACTATACCAAGATTCCGTATTACGAATGTGCAGTTCTGGTTTTTGAAAGTCCTTCGTCATCCGATTCCGAGTCCGGAGGGGGAGAGGGATTTGAGTCGAGTCTATTGCCTGCAGCCTCGTTGGTGTTATCTTCCTCGTCGTCTTCCTCGTCCTCACTCTCCTCAATCCTTGCCCGATTGGGGTTCGCGACCAACAAATCCTCAGAGTCAAGGTCCCCCTGATTTTCTAGGGTACTCAAACATTAGGTATGCAGGTCAAATCGGCAATCTTCAGACTCACCCTTCTTCCGTCTCGATTCGTTCCAGCTTTCCTCGAGATCATCCATGATCTTCTTTTGCGCAGCCTCCACCTCTTCGGCTGATTTGCATTTTTGGTAAATCTCCAAGTATGTTCTGTAATCACAAGATATAGGAACGTGGCAAGAGGACATCTGACAAAAAATAACCTTACTGGTTAACCTTCCAAAACGATTCGCCCCATCCAAAACGGCTGAGGAGCTTGTCAGCGTATGAATTAAATCCTGTGATATAAAATGCTGCTGCCAGTGCTTCGACGCAGTTCAAACGCCAAGGTTTGCCGTAATTTGTGGGGTTGGTAGCCATAAGGTAAGGTACTAGTTTCAAACTTGAGTATCAGGGCGACAGATACGAAACAGGTGTGACTGACGAAGGCGTTCGTGAGGGCTTGCGATTTTATTAAACGGGACATCATCAAGACGGGCCCATGAACATTCTACCACAGCCAAGCCCCCTGCAAGAATAATTTCCCTATCTGCAGGGCTGACCACGGATTTGCCCTTAGGACTGAATAATATGAGCATCGTGGCGCCCACTAGATTGAGGGAAATTGAATCACGAAACGACGATTCCTCTAAACCGAGATCCGATTCGTAACTCCTTGATCAGACCAAGGCGCGAGAGTTTCTTCCCAGAGCATCTACGGGGATCACAATGGTTGAAGTCCTACACTCGTATTAGTAAAGTATTTGCATAGGGGAACTTGAGTAGGCTCACCCACATCGCGACACGGACATCAATGTCCACTTCGGCCTCACTGTCATCTAATTTATCATCAAAAGACAGATCGTCAACAACCCTGGTAGAGACACACCTTGAGAGGACCCTTCTTCATCCTCATCCTCTTCTTCGTCGACGGCACTCTCTGGTCTCTCTTGAAACCCAGGCAGCTCTGCATTCTGACCTCCATAATTTCGTCCTCTACCCCGATGTCCTGTAAATCCCCTTCCTGAAGGTTTTCCAGAGCTTTTTGGTGCACGATGAGGTCTGCTGGTTGCCGTTGAACTATTATTCTTTTTTCCCATACTTTAAAAACGATAAGATTTATTGAGTGGATGTGTTTAAGGAACCGTAATCAGTTGCAAGCTGCTCAAATAAGGACATAGTCGTGGGAACAAACGCCCCGGAATAGTCACAAATTTTGGTTTTGGTGCTCAATGCTCATCGACCTCATTCGCGACTAACCATGTTCCCCACGTTGGCCAGACTTTCAAAGGCGTCAAGGGCGCCTTTGACGCCCAAGAGGGGTAACAAAGACTTCTACAAGGGTAAGAGCTACTTGCCATATGTTGTAGCTGTTTGCTAATGGTCTACAGGCACGCGCCAGGCTTTCCTTCCTGGTGGTCATCGAACGGGTGCTCCCGGTAAGCACGTCGTTAAAGGAAGTGCTAAATACCGCCTGTTGGATGAGAAAGTCCGTGTATATGTTGCACCTCCTATAGAAGAAATCGAAAGCTCCGCTGTGCGTTACCAACAACCCAGTTCATTTCTCAGCGCTGCTCTAACACGAACATGTAGCTAAAACCTTATGTTGCCCTCGGAACAAGACTGAACTACTGGCAAAAGATGGCTGCCGTTGGGAAATTCAACTCGACCAATGGTCTATCACCCAGCTACTACCTCAGACTCGCCCGACAGCACACATACGCTAACCAAAACCCCGACCGTCCTATTATACCTGGAACGAAAGGAAAGCCCAAGTGGATTTGGTCTAGGCAGAAGTTGGGCTTGGGTGTCGGAAAGGTCACGTCAGGGGAACTGTCTGTGCGAGACGATGCGCCATTGGCAGCAGCAGGTGGTCAGGCAGGCTCTGCAGCAAAAGGCCCGCAAGTCAGGGAATTGGAGGTTGTGGGAGAGACAACGTTGTCTAAGTCTGCCTAATAGTGAGTTAAATTTTCATTGTTTGGTGCTCGTACACGTCATTGACGCGTAAAACTCTTCAAGGATATCCTATTGCCACTGTTTATTTTCTTAATGCTTTGCTATGTAACATATATACAGTTGAATATCTCATAATGCATAAAAAAATTAAATGGTTTTAAATCATTAAAAAAAAGGTTAACTACCTCTTATCCTCAAACATGCCCCAAAATGGTCGTTTATGCTAATTGGACCTAGTTTTATAAGTGTTGAAGTAATAAATATTTTTGAAAGATTTTAATTATTTTTTCAAGTTTATGCATTATGAGATATTCAACTGTATTATTTTTGACGCATCCTTTGCTCATTTTCATCCGTGCAATCCACACAGCAGCTTGGAGATGTAATCCAATTGCATGGCAACTCACGGGCAGAGTCTAATCAACCCAGGAGCACAATAACAGGCTGGACGACCTTCTTGCAAGCTATCAGTTCCACCGTACCTTCCATCTAATCAATTGCTGGAAATTCATGTTAGGCAGAACAGTCCTCAGTATCATTTTAACTGGGCCCGTTTAGATCATTAGGCAATCAACAAAAGGATATGACGAAGGAAAGCTTTGGAGATGTGGTATCTGTGAATTCACTCGTACTTTCGTCTTTTAGCTTAGACCATGTCGATTTTACAGACGTGCGATGTATTGGGTCCAGTTGCACAATACAAGCCTGATGTGGGTCCGGTAAGCTTATGTTGGGGCTCACTTCATGCATTGTACTGTCTGTTGATGGTAGAGGTTGCCTCAGTCGAGAGAAATTGACGCAGACCTGTACAACGGGGAGGCTCTCTTTTGAACATTGTGCTGGTATTCATACTTAGTAATCGCGACCTTGCATAACGCAATTTTACGAGTCAATGGAGAATAGAAGGAACAACGAACCCTTTCAAAGACATAGTTAGTGTAAGATTGTACAATATGTTCCGGCATATCAGTTACTTACGAAGAATCTTTTTCTCGTCCAGCACAGCCTAGCCTCCTTGTTGCCACAAACTTACGGAGGATGCCCAGGCGATGGAAGCACTGTGTGACACAGACGTTGGACCACCGGCATTTCAATATCCGACCAAGAAGACCACGCTGGCGATTGCTGCGAATGAATGCAATGTTACCCATGTTTAGGTGCTAACAAGTCGTCTTAAAAAGTATATACAGTGGCGATCAAAAGTATTGCACGTGATTGACACCCATATTATCTCCACAACGACACAAGATATCAACATGATTTAAATTGTATTTTGTTAAATGGATGTTAAGGTGTAAATTCTGTATGTGAAATATATAAAAAGATTAATCTATGAGAAGTGAGTGAGTGTAGACCAAAAATGCGACTTTTCACCTCTGGGAAGGAGATACAAGAAAAATCTGAAAATATTATGGGAGGTAGGCCTGCTTAATCTAAGAATACCATAATTTAAATCTCGAAAATTGATAGAGAGAGTTTCTCAAAAGACGCTAATCATTGAGGGGACTTTTTGAAGATTTGGGTGCAAACACTGCCAAATTCAGCAGAATTTTCAAAAAGTCCCCTCAATGATTAGTGTCTTTTGAGAAACTCTCTCTATCAATTTTCGAGATTTAAATTATGGTATTCTTAGATTAAGCAGGCCTACCTCCCATAATATTTTCAGATTTTTCTTGTATCTCCTTCCCAGAGGTGAAAAGTCGCATTTTTGGTCTACACTCACTCACTTCTCATAGATTAATCTTTTTATATATTTCACATACAGAATTTACACCTTAACATCCATTTAACAAAATACAATTTAAATCATGTTGATATCTTGTGTCGTTGTGGAGATAATATGGGTGTCAATCACGTGCAATACTTTTGATCGCCACTGTACAGGCATCTGACTCCGCTGAGAGCGGACGCAACTAGAAGACGTGTTAAATCCACGTCACTACGTGGTTATGTCCCGTTCCAACCTTGCCTGTGGTTACTAAGAAGTGTTTATTTGTTATGACTGATCTGACTGTTCAGCTCAGAGAAGCCTGAAGAGGGTTCCATTTACGGAAATAATTACCGCTTCAGGTGACGAATGCCCCCTATGTGTTGTTCCGATGTTTTTCCGGAGCGACACCACCTTCACCACCTCTACTGACAAACTCAATGACCGAAATGTGAGCTCGATATTTACCACAAACTGAAAGTCTGTGGGTCAGGGCCGAGGGTACATAGGTAAGATTACTGTGTTCACAAAGGTTGAGGGGAGGCTTTGATTTGGACGCTCAGAATGGTGTCTGGCCAAAAACTCGCCCGAGAAATACATTACAATTTGCATTGTAACCAGGCATTTTTCTCTACTCTACACCAGCCTACATACGTCACAAGAAGTAAAAATGCTCCACGAAGTCTTGGTATGATTAAAATCGTGCAGGGCGGGTCGATCGACTCACAAATCTCTGTCCGATGACTCGGACTAATCTCGGAAAATTTGACATCCTTCCTTCCTGCGTCTTGCCAGTACCCCGCATTCTGCAATCTTTAAAAGAGGCTGCATGTCTCTCACCCATTCATCCCTTTCAACGAAATTGGACGACCATGAGCACACAAATCACCACTATAGATCTACTGAGGACTTCTATTGAGCCTTCACTTCGTTCCATACCACGATCACATCAGTCCAAAGGCAGCCGCAACGAGAACGGGTTTGGGTATCCACCAACGCAAGCTTTGGGTAGCAATGCAGCCATCACAAACGATGTGGCTGGTAAATCCTCAGAGATATTGCCAGTTCTCACTTCAAAGCAGAAGATACTGGCAAGGGTCCAATTTGCAGCTTTATGTTGGACGTTATTCGTCGCTGGCTGGAACGATGGGACAACTGGCCCTTTACTATCTCGCATTCAAGAAGTCTATGGGGTATAGTAAACTTCTTTGCCTCTGAACTTCTCTAACAATCGCTCTCTTTATAGGTTAACTTTGCAATTGTCTCATTGATTTTCGTCTTTGCATGTGTTGTAAGTGAAATACAGGTTGACTGCTAATTTCGTCATTTAATCCAACACTTCACAACAGGGTTTCGTTTCAGGAGCGGTTTCGAACATGTGGTTGACCGAAAAACTTGGATTCGGAAAGGTAGAGTTTCGAAATTTGCCTTGTTGCCTTCAACATCGTTGACAGCGATCCTGATTCACAGACGCTCGTCCTGGGATCGTGCTTTCAGATAGTCGCATATTCCATCCAATGCGCTGCTCCTCCCTTCCCCGCTTTCGTGTTTGCCTACGTCATAAACGGGGCAGGAATCGCCCTCCAGGTCTGTCGCGAGCTTTCGCTGTCCGTCTCATCTTTTTCTCATTATTTTTCAAAACAATAGGATGCCCAAGCAAATGGTTTCGTCGCTGTATTGAAAGAAAACCCAGAGGCTAAGATGGGTGTCCTTCATGCTGCGTATGGTTTGTAAATGCAATTCCTCGTGTCTGGACATTCCGTCTGAACTTCCCTCGGATAGGTCTCGGGGCGTTTGCAGCACCCTTGGTTGCAACACAATTCGCTCAGCTGCCTAGATGGTCATTCCACTTTCTCGTATCGTTAGGGGTGTCAGTCCTCAATACGATTGTCCTTGTTATGGTCTTCCGCTTCCAAGGGCAAGACGGTGAGATACATTGTGCATCCAGGGTCAGCGACGTCTGTACTGATAAGGCGATTCCAGAATGCCTCACAGAAGCAGGAGAGGTTGTGCCCGAGCGAACGAGTGCGTCAGAGGAGGCCACCTTCAAACAGGTTCTGCGTACACGCGCTGTGCACTTTTTGGCTTTCTTCGTCTTTGTTTACGTCGGAGTGGAAGTGACTATTGGAGGTCAGTTACACTGTTTTACCTCATCGTGAACCGCAAGGGGTTGATATAACTTTGGCAGGCTGGATTGTCACGTTTATCATCCAAGAACGACAGGGAGGGCCAAGTTCCGGGTACATTTCTTCTGGTTTCTTTGGAGGTAAGATTATGCCCCAGCTTTCCTGATTCTTCGACTTAAACTTGTTTCTTAGGTCTGACCATTGGCCGAGTCCTTCTCCTCTGGGCCAACAAAAAGGTCTGTCCATCATAGTGTCAATGAAACCTCTGTCGCTGACATCGCAATATATCAGGTCGGTGAAAAACGAGTCGTATTCCTCTATGCATTACTTTCTATTGGGTACGTGTAAACCTTTTATTGTGTTTCAATTTCAATGATAGCCATTAAACTTTTCTATCAGACTCGAGTTCGTTGTTTGGTTCGTCCCATCATTAATCGGAAACGCCGTCGCAGTCTCCATCGTCGGTGTACTCTTGGGCCCGATGTACGCCATTGCGATCAACCATGCTTCACGCATTCTCCCCCGCTGGATTTTAACAGGTTCAATTGGGTGGATAGCTGGGTTTGGACAGGCAGGTAGTGCCGTTCTGCCTTTTATGACTGGTGCCATCGCAGAGAAACACGGCCTTCACAGTCTGCAACCTCTGTAAGTTGTTTCTGCCCTTCGCTCGACGATTGACAGGTGTCTAATGGGTTTTTAGTTTGGTTTCCATGATGGGGTTCATGATGGTCTTATGGTTCCTTGTACCGAGTCAACCACGTCGTGTCGATTAAGTGCTGCCGGTTTTAGGTGTGGTATGGCGCATATGTATGAATTCTCTGTACAACAAGCCCCAATCCATTGGTGCTCAAGATCTCTTATCCTCGAAGAGAAACAACCCGAACTAAAACGGTGATAAGGCTCCAAAAATCTGCCTTACTTAGCAGGACTAACACCGACCGAAAAGGGCATAATACTTCCAGCTTGAGGAATGAATGAGGACTGGAGGTAGTGCCTCCGGCTTCGAACTAATCAGTCGAACAGCCGGAGATAAACATTCCGGGTGGTGCTTTGCTATGCGGTCATCGAAGCGCCTTTGAGCCTGCGTTGCTCTTGAGGACCTTCGATAGCCACATAAGGGTTCATCTAGTGTCAGAACCACAACATGTCGCCTTCGCGGGGAGTCGTCTTCGGTGGTGAAGACACGCGATAAGCCTCGCAATAAGGTAATCAGTTAACACGTTTAAGAAAGAATGATCACCACTCCTGTATATAAGCGGGGTGGTGTCTCCTTTCACTGTCTCATCGCAACTCGTCCTCAGACAACATCCAGTCATTTCTTCAACGATGAAGAAGACCATCACCGCATTCGTTTTAACAATCATTAGCGCTCTCACAACACCAGCACTCGCCAACTGGGACGTCATCGAAAACAGCACGCCCACTAAAACCTGCTCTGGGTCCGGGGGTTGCACCTGCACCAACGCATCGTCATCCCTCACTGATGGCCACCTAACCGACATATGCAGCAAGATATTGTCCGACCCATGCAAGACATATAACGTCGGCAGTCTCACTTGGGTTCCCAGCACAGCTACGCCGTGTAGCGTTTACTACAAGCCTAGGAGTGTAGATGAATGTAGACAAGCGTATAATACCGGTTTTGGTCAGTGGCATACGAATTCGAATTCCTGCGCAGGGCAATCGGAGGTGTATATGCAGGGATTTGTGAAGACATTGAATGGTGTCATTGGGTCTGGAGGGAGCTGTGCGACTAGTCAAGGAAAGGCTTGCTGAAGGTAAGCGGCTCTGCTAGTATGAACCAAATGTGCGGACTTACATTTTTAAATCACAGGAGCCAACAAGATGCTAATTGGTTGCACCTGTCGGAGTTTGGGTTTGGAGTATTACCTGTCATAAGCAGGAGAATATCATTAGCCAGGAATGAGTTAGCAATAAAAGGAAATGAAAATTGTAGAGCGATTGGAGTCCATAAAACCAAAAACCAAGAATCCCTCGTAATGATCGCAAAATAAGCAGTCGTTTGCATCTATACGCGCCTTTACGCGTAGATGCAAAAATAAAATAAAATACAACATCCTAAAAATTAATCCTTGGCTTTATGCACTTTATCCTTATCCTTCCCTTTCAACTTCTTCCACCACCGATCCGACCCCTTGCTCGACTCTGCATTATCCTCCACTTCGTTGCTCCCAATACTCCCCTCCACATGACCGCTTCCACTCCTATTACTAGTCACATCCATCCCAGAACCATTCACAAACGGTCCACTCCTATAACTATTCCTGAACGCTCTCAACTGCGTCCTTCTTCCTCTTTTACTCTTGCTCTCACTCCCTGCTTCACTCCTCCCAGCAGCCGACCCACTCTCCTCATCGCTGCTATAGCTCCTAGTGTCAAGAGCACGGTCGCTGACAGTCACTGTCCACGTCATAGGCGGACGCTTTCCGCCCGCCCTTCCTCTCCGTCCTCTTCTTCCCATTCCCAAACCCTCATCCTCACTGCTACTAAACAGCCCCATGGACTCGGGCCGCGCATATCGCATAGGCGAAGGACTCCTGGACAGTCCTCGATAATTCTGACAGTCTGTATGCACATCCAGATGATCATTATCAGGATCATGAACATGGATATGAGCATCTGCATCCACTTTGCTCAAGCCGTCCTTCTCTCCGAGCAGAATGTCTTCAAGGTCGGTCAATTCCTCGAAATCGTCGTGTGAGCCTCGTCTGCCCCTCCTACGAACTGCCCTGAATGAGGACAATGACGACCTATCGTCGTCTAATCGATCCTTCGAGGCCAATATATCCGTAATGTCACTCGACATAGGGTGTGAGTATACCTCCGATTCGGGACCAATGGAGGAAGATGACACCGAGTAAGATGAATAAGAAAGCGGGGTTGTCGCAGTAAGAATATCTTTGGGTACATGAAGCTGGGTGGTCGACACTGTCGCAGATTGAGCTCGGAAGTTGGGTTGCACATTTATGGATGGGGAGGAGGTGGTTCCATTTGTAAGGGGTGGCGCAGAGGAGGCGAAACTGGAAGCCCGGGGTGGAGAAGCGGATATAGACGCGATATGTGCAGCAAGGCTGGGTTGGGGGAGTTTTCGGGGGGTGGTATTGTGACTTATGTTGCGGGGTATAGATGGCTCACGGCGACCTATGGGTCTGCCGACGGGTATAGATGGTGGATTTGGTGGAAGAGCACGCTTTCCCGTGGTATTCGCAATGGAAGATGATAAAACTGCAGTTTGCCTCGGGCTGGATGAAATCGACTGGCTTCTTGGTAGAGTGCGTGCTATTGACGCAGAGCTGGAAGCAGGCGAGAAATTATTTAAACTCGCGCTAGGTAACACGGGAGAAGGGAGGGTACGCGGCGGACGCGAAGATGAACTTGCAAAGGAAGTTGTAGATGACCCAGCCATCGCAAAACCAGAAGAGATAGTGCCGGGGCTGGTTGAGAATGGCATGTGCAAACTCTTCATTACAGGCGAAGAGGGCATACTGGTGCTCTTCTGGGACGAGGCATCGACACTGCGATCCCTATCCTTACTGGACCTCCTGGAGGTCGAGCCGTTTCCAGCGGGAAGAATGCTGACATTAACAGTGCCGGTCCTCGTCCTTGATTGTGATCTGGTACGTGCGCCCATAATAGTGCGTGATCCGAAAGACCCTGATGAGCCTGCGCCCATGCTGCCGCTACCACTCCTGTTGCGGTTACCATAGGCTACGACGGGTACACTTGTGCCTAGTGGAGGTCTTACTCCTGTTACACTTGACACGCGCGCCCTAGAAGGTTGTTGAGCTGGAGGGGTGGGCAGCTGAGAGGGTGGACGGGAATTGGAGGGAGTTGGTAGAGTATATCCACGGGTAACATTATGCTGGGGTGGTATCAGAGGGCTAAGATCAACGGGGCGTGAGGCCCATGAACTGGGTATAGGAGATTTTGATGAAGAAGCTGATGGGAGGTTGGCCGAAGCGGATGATGATGATATGGTTGCTGATAAAGCATCAAACAAATGAAGAAAAATTCAGGGATAAATTACTTACTACCATAAGATGATGGATTTGTTGTTTTGTTAGGTGATTGAAATTTTGTCGAGGAAGGCGACGCGTAGCGGTATGAAGTTGTCAAAGAACTATTGGACTTTGAGTTGGCCAAAGCAGATCGTAATGGCGCCGTAAAGTTTTGAGAAGAAGACGATGTTGCAGCACTCGACCTGGCGCTATTATTATGAAAGGATGATGAACTCGCCGTTGAGCTCGCACTGCTCGTCGTCGCTGCAGGGGTCCTTAATGAACCACCGGAATGCCCGGCCGGCGCGACAAAGCCGGTTACACCTTCATTCCCCTCCCAATTTACGTCCCCAATGGCTGGCGTGGTGATCCCCAATCCAAAAGGTGGTACACGAGGCAAAGGTCGTATTGGACTCGTCGGGTTATCAGGTACAATCTCCCTTTGTTTCCCTTTGGCCTTGCTACTTTTCTCTGGTGGTGGTCCTTCATCAATGTCATTTTCCAGGTCTGGATGTGTAGATGGGTATGTCATGCCAGAATCCAAACCAAAAGACCTTTATCTCTGGTATCCGTCGATGCGGACTGGTCTGAAACAAAGAGAAAAGGAAAAAAGCCGAAAAAAGCCCAGTAAACTGGGGAGAACGAGTTGGATGAAATTGAAGGAGCGCCGTCAATCAATTCACAACTCCGAACACCATCCAACACTTTCCTTCCCACACGTGATCCATACGGGAAATCCCTCAGCTCATCTACATCTCCATCAAGCTCAGCAGATAATCCAACACGCGTGTGTGCGCTAAGTGTCCTTCGAGCAAGTAACACTTGTAGATGGAAGTTGTTGAGTGTCATTGCTGTGTACGAGATGGTGGTTCGATCATACCATGATGTATTGTATCGCTGTCAGACCCGTCCAACATCTTGGCTGTGCAGCTTATGGGTTATCCCACGCTTGAGCTTGAAGTTATTGTGTGAGCAGTGTACGAAGGATGCGAAGCCATCAAGAGGTCGAAGGTGAACTGGGTGACTAGCAAAAGGAAAGAGGGTTGAGATTGAAGAGCAGTTTGTCGTGCATCGATCATTATTTGTGGGTCATGCCAGTGATAGTTCTTATACAACCTATGTTTAGCACCCACCATGTGAACTTGTCGCCCACACAGTCGCCTGCGTGGCCTGTCATTGGTCTTTGATGTGTATGCCGATACGGCCGCCACTCGAAAGGTGAAAATTAAAATAGGACATTCATTAGATGCGGGGTAATGCCAAGATACGAACTTGCAGGCTTCATCAATCGGGGCACCTCTCGACCCACCACAATATTGCTCAGGGTCTTTCTGCGTCCTTGGACTATACACGACACAGCACTGAAAGTCCGGTTCATAAAGGCCTATACGCTGGCTTATTGGTTTTGCAGGGTAACATAGCATTTCATCTTCCACACCCATAACTTTCAAACCGCGCCATTTCTGATCTCTGGGTCGTCGGACCTCGTCGCTTCAAAGTGGCAAAAATAAATATTAAACTAAAAAGGAATGGGTATAAATACCCTGTTAGCAGCACCTTCAATTTGAATATGGGTTGGAGAAAGGTGCGAGATAAGTAGCAGCACAGATTTCGACGAGCCGGCAGGCATGTGTTCGAGAGGTCCAAACGATAAGTGATCCCACGCCTTTGCATAATAAGCGTTTTCCACAAAGTTCGAAGCACACTCCGCAGCTGTCATTCGCCCGCAGACTTTACCGGATATGTAGCGCAAGTATTACTGTATACTGCAAAGGGGAACCACATGCTTAGATCGGCATTTTGGATGCACCACGAAGGATAGAGATGAGCACCGCCAAAGGCCATGTCAACCAACATATTCATCGAGAAACCATTCATTGTATTTTTACATGATACGGAAAAGACCATCGTTTCCTTTGCTCGACGCTTTTCTCTTCCTAACCGATGAAGGTTCAACTCTGCGTGCACGGCGCTATATCGCGTCGAATACGTGAGAATGTCGATCCTAGGTCTGATGGCCATAAGTTCTTTTGCCAGTGTCTGAAAGCCTTGGCTTAACGTCAAATTTTATGTACACTGAACAGCATTAGCAGCCACCAGGATTCCCAGTTCTTTTGGAACGTTTCACTGTCCGTGAGATAAATCACACAAACGTCGATAACATTAATCTACAATCACGCTTCTATGCTTTACTGAAACGAAACGGGGCTGGCAAAGCGCGAATAATCCAGGTTCGAGAACAGCTGTCCGACATCAAAGGGCCCGTCGCCTCGAAATCCTGAACTGAACAGGGTTACAAGTAAGTTTGTTGAGATTGCTGATTAGAAACAAATGCATCAAGCCTCTTTCCGAGATAGAGCCACTCTCACGGTCGTCTCGACCCCAGTCTATTCCAAGCCAATCTGTGGGTAGATTGAGCTTTTTTGCGGTAGAAAAAAACGTCGTTCTGGTGCTTCTAGTCATGTGGCACATATATATTCGAAACTACTATATAATATCGAAGCATGATGCCGGTATTTCCTGCACCCCTCTAGGTCTTCAACGTCTTCACAGTGTCTTCTACTCCCATCCCAAATGCCCACCGACAACGTCTCTGAAGGGAAGATCGACTTTAAGGTTGGCAATGAGACGTATCAAACGTGGTACAAGATATATGGGGACCTCAAGAACAGCACACATCGCCCTGTGGTTGCGGTTCATGGAGGACCTGGTATGAGCCACCACTACATGCTGTAAGATTAAGTTTGGATTCTGTGTCATTTGATGGTTAAGTTATTTTATCAAGGCCACACAAGTCGCTGTTCCTGCAATCTGGGTAAGGGCCTTCAGCCCCGGGTTAATCTTACTGACTGGTAGTGCTGCACATCGTCAGAATTCCGGTGGTTTTCTATGATCAAATAGGAAACGGGCAATCCTCCCATTGCCCAGATGTTTCAAAAGAATTTTGGACTCCTGAGCTTTTCATGGATGAACTCGACAATCTCCTTAAAGCGCTCGACATCTACGACAATTTTGATCTCCTGGGTCAGTCGTGGGGAGGTGGGTAATTTCTATACCATCATTCGAACGCCTCTCATTCGAATTCACCTGGTATAGGAATGCTCGGAGGTCAATATGCAGCAACGAAAACCCCGAAAGGTCTAAAGCGCTTGATAATCGCCAACTCACCCGCTTCGATTGCATTAAATACCCAAGGAACTGATTACCTCCTCAATCAATTCCCAAAGGCATTCGTGGACATGGTACACAAGCACGAACGAGAAGGCACGACTTCATCGGAGGAGTATCAAGCTGCGTGCATGAAGTTCTACATGAAACACGTTTGCACTGGGATATTGCTCCGATTCTACACAAAATACAGTACCCTACCCTGCTCATATCGTCCCCCTTGGACTCGATTCAAGAGGTCGCATGTCTTCCTTTCTTTACACAGATCCCGAAGGTGAAGTGGGTTCAACTACAAAACAGCACTCATTTAGCGGTGTTCGAGGAGCCCAAGAGGTATGACTTGTGCTTGTTTCGAAGCACTAGATTGATCACTCAGTACTCATTCGTTGGCCAATTCAGGTACTTCCAAGTTATCTTAGATTTCTTGAAAGAAACGGAGGTGCTAGTTCAATAAACTGTGCTTCTAAGTCAGATTATGCAGTGGCACTTCTCGTAATTATCTAGGCAGAAGTTGTAGGCAATGCAACCCAATTTTGGTGATTAGCCCTTATCGACAGAGTTTGATGATTTGGCAATTTGCAGCTTTGGCCTGAAGTCACGGTTTGCGTTGTTCCATCATGTTCACGAACTGCTTTTCAATAGCAAGCTTGGACCCATTGGAGCTCTCAACGCTAAACGACATTCAATCTCAACCTCAACATTCTCTAGATGAGTGCAAGAGTAAAGGGGTCTATTTCTGTATCATCTTTCCATGAAAAGAGAGAGCTGGCAATAGCGTGATACGAAACTTCAACCTCAGGGTCCCCAAGTTGACCAGGCAAAGGGCCAGTGAGCCATCTACCTTTTTTCATCCTCGGGGTGGGGAGAACGAATATGGGAACGCAATCATCGGGGAATCGGAGACTGTCGATGTGGATGCATCAGGAGAGCCGATGCCTGAGGCGAGATGCAAGTTTGACTGGACGGACTCCCAGACCAGCAGACGCCGTCCACCATCAAGCAAATATCCCATAAACGAGGATAAGAGCAGGCTCGACGCTTTCTACACGACGTACAATCAACTTCTCGCGGCGCTACAAGCCTAGAACAACAAGAACGAAATAGATTACTCAGTGATGTATCATTGTAGCCAACACAATTAACAGACTCGAACAACAACATTAATCACTTCACAAAAAGAGGGCATTGAGAGCCACAACGCTACCCAATCCAAGGGCGGCCATCAGGCCAGAGACCCCTCCAAGGGCAGGAATCATCCTTCCTGAGCCGTTGAGAAGGCTGGTGCGGTTGGAGTAAACAATGGTGGGCGTGCTCGAGGTCGCGTTTGTGCCGGCATAGACATACGACGTGATATTCGAGCCGGCAGTGACTTGTTGAGCGTTCGTACACTTGATAGAGACCGAATTAAGTTTGGCGTAGAACTGGCCGGTAGCCTTGTAGTCGGGATCATTCCAATCAATCATGCCTGTGCAAGAACAACGTTAACAAAAAATTTTCATCAGGGGATATAAATAGCTTTTGAGCACAAACCTCCGGCCCAGTCGACGGTTCCTTTGGCACTGGAGGAAATGCCAGCTGGCCAGATGCTGTACAAATGGTTAGTGGTGTGTATCCCTTTTTTTTATGTGAGGAGACGTACGAGAATTGAACGCGGGATGGAGTGTTGGGATAGTGGGGAACACCTTTGTCATCGACGGTGTCAGACTTCTTTACAGTGCGAACGGTTTTGCCGTCAATGGCCCAGGTCAGGGCATCAGGTTGCCAGTCGATCTAAAAAAAAGGAGAAAATGTAAGGAAGATTGCGTCGCCATCCTCAAGCGTAACTCTTACTGTGTATTCGTGGTAGTTGCTGAAGGTATCAGAAAGTCCGTTGTGAACGCCTCCTTGGCTTGGAGTAGCTTTGCACAAATCAAAACATAAGCGCAAGGCTCGAAGTGACAAGACTATATCACATACGGATAACTCCTTGCCAGAAGAAATTGCTCTGTCCTTCGGTTGTGGCAGCACCAGGGAATTCCCAATCAATCTCGTCCTTGATATCACTCATCGTAATGAAAGCCGTGACGACACCAGCCCATTTGCCGGTCTTGACTGCGGAATGAACGTCAACGTCGGGTAAGGCAATGCGATGAAGGGGAAGACGCACGCTTAGCAGTGATGGTTCCATAGTGAACGTACCGAGTGCTCGAGATCCTCGTACCGCCGTTCTGCTCGGTGAGGGTCAAAGCCAAGTCGCCGCCATCCACCTGAATGTTGCCGCTCTCAATGATCCAGTCTAAGTATACCCCTCTTAGCGACGGGATAAATGGAAACGAGTAGCGAGAACTTACCATGAGATGAAGCATTTCCGTCAAAGAGGGTATGGTTGCTGAGGATGCGGGATTGGTCTGTGAAGGTGTACTAAACTCCATTATGAGATTCGGCAGGCACTTGGAAGAGGGAACGAGTATACTAACCGACTTATCCTTGCAGAGAGGAGCAGGACGGCAAGAGTCGAAGGCCTTAGATGCGAAGGGGTTGCAGCCTCCAAGACAGAACTGAAGGAGAGGTGATAGTGACAGTGTGCAGGGTTTGAATTTGAAAATAGATTCCGCTGTCAGTTGTCCTTCAAAGTTGGAATGACAGGGACATAAAACGTACATATCCAGTACCGCAGAAACCGAATTCACCTGTACAAATATATCAGAAATGAACATGTACAAGAACCCACGAAAGACGTACTGCAGCATGGAGCAGAAGATGGGCACGGTGATGTAGCGTTGCTGATGAATTATTGTGCCAGTCAGATCTACCAACTTAAAACATATGATGCAAACGCCACATCCACTCACCACTGTGTGGCTTCTGCGATGCCAGCAAAGGTTGCCAGTAGCGCGGGGAGTCCCAGTAGGAAGACAGAGGCTATCATTGGGGGTTGGTTGTCGTTCTTGGAGTTTAAGTGGTCTTCTTGTTATGTATTAACTCGAAAATTAGTGGAATGCTAAGCCTGCAAGGTGTTGTTCGCCTTTAATAAGGAGGGTTGTAGTATTACCAGAAACCGTATAAACGAAGGTAGTTAAAGCGAGTGCTAATGGCGAAAAAAACGAAGCTTAGAGGGTGGTCGTTGCGGAGAAAGTGAGAAACTGTTGCCTTGTTGATTTGCGGCCCTTGCACCCTGTTTCACCGCCAAGCCGGTGATCTTGGCCGACTTATAAGGCAAACACAAATGGGTCGATGACTGAGCCTCTGAGGGACAGCATCAAACCCATACTCTTGATATTGTGCTCTTAGAGGGTTTATGATGCTCGTCAACACTTCAGAGATATGTAGCTCTCTAAATAGGTTTTAGTGGTAAAATACGCCATCAAATCCAACCCTAACTTATGAAAGGCACTAGTTCGCGAATCATATCACGCGGTTCTTGATCGCAATTTGAATTTCTGGCAAGTACAAATAAAGTATATTGCAACGTATTCGTGGAGGGATATCGCTAAGGGCGGGATGGGGTAGTAGTAGTAAACGCTGGTCAAAGCAGAAGGACAACAGAGAATAGAACGCAGGTACGAGGCATAACAATGGTGGTGGTTTGGTGATGACATTATCGATGGCTTGAAACAAGCGAGGAGTTAGCAAGGATTCGTAGGTAAGACCGGAGAACAAGCTAACCAAGCAAAGTAAAAGTATGGGGGTTTGTTTCTTTTTTTTCTCGACCGAGAATAATTTCTGATCAGGTAGCAAAACCTTGGTGATAGAGCGAGTTGTTGAAGTGGACTTGGTTCGTTAAAGCACAAGAGACACGGGAGTCCATGTTTGGATTCCAACTTGACAGTCAGATGCGTTATGAGCGAAATAGTTTTAAAAAAAGTGATGGAAATATGCCTGCCTGACAGGGTTCCTTAAGTTATCATTGAAGTTGTGAAAAGCGGTAGAGGTTTGCAAAGGTATCGCAGGAAGAGAGTTTTGTCGAGTGTGTCCATGAGGTCCCAGCAGAGAGACCCTACGTCGACGAATAGTATTGGCTTGATTGATAGAGATGGGTCCTGACCTCAGCATGTCAGACACAGAATCCGTGGGCCAGTGAAGCTGTTCATATGAGGTGCTGTTGCCAAGAGTGGCACAAGAGACAGTCAGTTTATTGTCGCCACTGAAGATATTGTCGGTGACGATGGGATGGTTTTTGATGGGAGCAGTTGTGGTTGGTGCGTTCACAAATCGGGCTTCAATTTGGTGGTTACCCCACAATTGACCAGAAAGATTGTCTTTAGCTTCCTTAGCAATCGCAGGGGAAGAGTACTGAACCAAGACGGAAAGGGTTCCACAAGAGGCGTGAGCAATCTCAAGCTTCTCAATATCACCAAAAGGCAGAAAAAGAGGCTCCAAATCGCTGTTTTGCGAAAAGACTAGGGTAGGAAGGTTGTTGACAAGCAAGGTGGAAGTAGGTAGCGAGCTTTCAGTCGTGAGGGTGGAGCCATCCACGGCATAAACATTATAATCATTTCCATCAGCAGAGCCGACCTTTTCGTTGGGTTTAGGACTGGAGCATTGTAGTGCGACGCGCGAATCTAGCAATAGGGCACGATCACCGCCGTCCAGAAAACCTAGAGAGAGTGAGGAGATGAAGAAGGGTATCACAATCAGCAAACCTTGGGAGCGTTGTACCACAGCCCAAGAGACATCGATGGTGTGTCCCCTAGTGTCACATTAGATGGGATTGCGAAATTGTTAGAGGGGAGAAATACTTGAGTGATGTACGAGTGAGGGCCATCATCGCTTTCTTGGCCTCTTGATGTGTGGACATGACCACGAAACCACGACGCCTGGATGAGTTATCAACCGTTGCGAGAATAACACAATGGGATACGGTGCCATATTGCGAGAACAGTGCCGAAAATTCGTTCCTAAGCATAGGGCGTAAGTCAAAGTAATGAAGTGAAACGGCACAACAAT
This sequence comes from Panaeolus papilionaceus, assembly GCA_015501605.1. Taxonomy (NCBI): domain Eukaryota; kingdom Fungi; phylum Basidiomycota; class Agaricomycetes; order Agaricales; genus Panaeolus; species Panaeolus papilionaceus. The sequence continues at coordinate 1,400,472 of JADNRZ010000005.1, read as the reverse complement.
TACTTGGTGAGTGCAAACGGGAGGCCAAGCACATAGAGATTGCGTCGATCATCCAGCGTCATAGATTGACGTTGGTTTCGGCTAGGCGGTGGGGACATAGTCAAAGCTGAGACGGCTCTATCGAGAAGTGAAAGAGTGTTAGTGGCGGAATGATAGAGTACCGAAAGTTATTGCGGGTCATCGTCGGTTACTCCTACTATCCGAGGTATATGCATTGCGATGGTCAAACACGCACAACGGGGAACCTCCAATAACATATCCATTCATGCACAGTGCCTTCCTACTCTGCATATAAGCGGTTAAAGTAGGAATAAATAGTCGAGAGCATACGTTGCAGCATCGAGATCATAAAACGTGATCTCCAGACGATGAGAGGTCCCGTCGCGAACATCTTGGAAGGCACGAACATCGCCTAAGGAACAGAAATCACAGCGTCAATAGTATTTTCTATAGAGAGGCAAATATATGTACCAATGACCGTCCTGAACAAAGTTACAATCTCATGAATTGGGGCTGAAAACATTAGTGTTCTTCTGTGGAGGTCAGGGTCAGAGCGGTTGAACGTACTTTGCACCGAGAACCCTTCCACGGAGACTGTATGTGTTGGGCGATTGACCTGAAAATGATTAGAGTCTAGTGTGTTTATATGATGAAAGTTGGGGATGCTGCTAGTCGATTGGGCTCTGTTGAACCTGTATTTTACGGGCTGCATGGTCAAACTCTGGTTCATGAGGTGACCGAACAAGGAAATGTATAATAATAATGAACTTTAATTCAAGAAACTCAAGAATAATCACTGGGCGAGATTGTAAACAAGAAAGGGCCACTGGAGATGGTGGTGGTGTTGAAACAAGAGGCAAGTTTCTTCAAAATCACCGTAAAGCACATTCAAATCCAATTTCACAATCGAATTCGGTCAAATCTTTGGTCAGAATACACACGTGACCGTATTTTGTCCCAACGTGTTCTGAATTTAGCCGACTGTCCTTTCCGTTCATCAACAACTCCTCACATCGACCTCGTCAACGAGCTATCCTTCCGCTGTCGACACCAAAGAAATAAAGACCTGGATTAATACTTATCTTTAAACATTGTTAATGACTTCAAAAAAATCTGTCATTTTTCTCGGACTTCCAAAGCAAACCCTTGCGCGTCTAACACAATATGGCTATGAGGATATCTCTGACATCTTGACAACACCTTCGACGACACTAGCAAAAGGTGAACCGAGAAAAACTTGGTCGTGAGGTGGATAGCTTGCTCATCGACAAACAAGATCTCAGCGTAACCATAGAGGAAGCTGAGAATATAATTGCACAATGTCGGCAGAGTCAAGCCCCTTCTTCAACCTTACCGCTGACACAGAAGGCCTCCACAATGTTGAATCCATCTCCCAAAGTATCGACTAATTTTGCAGCCCTTGACAATATACTTGGGGGTGGCCTACAACGAGGCCATATACTCGAAATTTCTGGCCCTCCAGGGAGCTTAAAGGAGAAAGTCGCTCTTCAAATCTGCTCTGTCTTCTTGGAATCAGGCGACGACATTATTGTTCTCGGTAAGCGCTGGTACTAAAATGATACAAATTAAGTCTGACATTCCCATGAAGATTGCCAAAATGCCCTCGGTAGTTCAACCCTCCGCACTTCCTTTCAAGGTATGAAACTCGTCTCCTTCTGGTTGAAATGTCCACCTGACACAATTCTTGGTTCATCCCCAGACTTTGAAGATGCTGTACATTACAAACCCGTTATCTCACTTCAGGACTTCATGCTATTTGCTCATCAGCTGTCAGCGTTACTCGATCATCACCCCAAGGTTTGCCTGAACTCGATGCGCTCCACAAGTACTGACAAATGTCTGATTAAAATAATAGATTTCTTTCCTTTTTTGTAACTCTCTCTCAACTCTATTGCAGTCATCTGCCTTCCCGCCTTCTCAGAAGAGCGCTATCCTGGATAGGGTTAAGCAAACCCTTTTGAAGGCGTCTGTCCGAGACCTCACAGTGAGAACATCGTCCATACCTCAGAAGTCTTAATCCTAGTTTTGTGTTTAGGTGGTATTCACATCTAATCTTTCCACAAAAATTATTAACGCCGACGGTTCTCCTGGTACTTTCGATTCTGGTGGTCGCGCTGTGTTGGTACCCGCTTTGGGTATGTCACGCATGTCCCGTCAATGTGCCTCCATTCTGAAATCACTCAATCCGTCAGGACCTGGTTATTTGCCCACTGGAAAAGCTCATCGCGTGGTAATATACCCAGATGGACCGAAGACCGGGTAAGCACGCGACACATTAGCCACCCAAAGTCGTGCTATAGGTTGATGTGATCTTATCGAAATTTGTATCCCACCATCAGGTTCGTCTCATGCCCAAGCAAACCCGACGCTGTGTCCTATTCTCTGGTACTTCTTCGCTTCCCCAGTTTTCATGAGCGATAATTAACTTGAGTCAATTTAGTGATACTTAGCAATAGGCGTTGCTGTTCAGAACTGGGGCAACGCATTGACTCGCATTGATCTGTGACCGCCAGTTGGAAGTCCCTACCTAAATTGGATCCCGCCCATCTGTCCGCCATATTGACACTTGGGGATATTCTCGGCGGATGCCGTACCGCCACCCTCCATCAGTAACTTTGAGTCCCTGAGTACTTACCCCTGTCTCAGTGTCTGGTTTACACCATCCGCAAAAATATGTGCGCTGGGATCGCGATCTATCATCGGAGTGACCTCAGTCACTCCTCGATTTCTTTGCTATTTTAGCGCACTTGAATGCATATACAGCTGCGCAAACGTGCACGTCAATCTTGTGTTCTGCTTATCATTTTCGAGCGTATGACGAGGTTGCCAAGGAACTGAACTCGAAATACCGAAGACATTGGCAAGACACTCATCTCCATCAGCCTGCCAGCTAGGGTCGTAAACCTCCAGAAATTTCATATTCTTCGAGAAATCGTGACAAAATAAACCCAAACCCCAACCCGACATCACGTTCTCTCATAATGCAGGCGATTGACTTGCAACTTGTTGCTGCCACTCCTCTCTCTGAAACAACCACCAGGAGACCCACTCCCCAACACACGCGCGCATAGTCCCTCCAAACTCACATCTCCGTACCATGACTTTCGTCAAAATAAAATCAGCTTCTGGACCACTGGATATCCATTACACAATCAGTACCCCAACATGCGAAAACGCGCAGAGTATTGATCCCTCACTACCTACAGTCCTCTTTCTACACCCAGTCTATATCGGACACATAGTTTTCCATTGTGCGTTATCTCAAGTGAATTTTGTTACAGCCAGCTTAAATATTTCTGATAGGCCAATTTGCCAATGCGAACCTTCGACGATTCAATCTAATTGGATTTGACGCAAGATGCCATGGGGAAACCGTTGGAACGATACCTCCGCACTTCAGACGCGCTGAAGCAGCCGACGATGTAGTCAAGTTTATGGCAAGTTGCATTAATCCGTTGTTCTTTGGACTATGCCCATTAAGCGTTCATTTGCAGGAAGCGCTGTGCCTACCACCTTGCCACCTAGTTGGCCTATCGTTAGGTGCTTGTGTAGCCCTTCAAACAGCTGTCAGCTACCCTGAGAAAGTCCTATCCCTATTTATGCTGTCGCCTTTGCCATTGATCGAGGTGCGTTTGGTTTGATTTCGTGCTATTCTAGACGCGTGTTGACAAGACAACATCAGCCCGAAGATGTTGCTTCTGGTCGTCAGGAAATATATGACTATTGGGTGGCTGGCCTGGGGAAAGAACCCCGTGATCAGGATGCTATTCTCGACGCTGTATTCGGCGCCCTTCAGCTCGGGTTCAACGGTAATCAGAGTACACTGGTGACAGCGTATGTTATTTTGTGGCAGTTCTTGATTTGATTTCTCATTGACATCTTGATCCACCATCCAGTCTAGTGCAATACACCGTTCCTCAAGGATTGAAGAACTGGAGCCCTGAGCGCTTCGATGAATTCCACACAGTCTCTGTCAAATTCTTCACAGACCGCAAACCACATCCCATGTCTGCCCTAGAGAAGATCAAGTGCCCTATCCGCCTCGTGCACTGCGGCGATGATATTGCATACCCTCTGCACTACGTGGAAGAGCTTCGCGACCTGCTGGAACAAGCAAACCTGGACGTTCAAATCACCATTGTGGAAGACGCATCGCACTTCGGGTGTGTCACGAAACCTGATGAGTGAGCATGCCATATCCAGACGCCACATTCACTCGACTAACAACTTGGTTTCTTTTTCTTGCAGAGTTAATACACAGCTTCATCAATGGATTCTGGCAAACCACAAGGGTACTATTCCAGTTGCGAAGAGAACAGTGACCTCTCCATTCGAGGGGACACTGGTCAAATTGGGGTACAAGCAAAACGAAGGCAATACCGATTCTGATTCCGACGATTCCTTTATCATGTATTAGGAGTCACCACGCCGCATCACCACACCCAAATTATCCGCCACTCGCATAGATATCGACAAAAGCAACTGTTTGAACACCATCTTCCACACCGGCGTCTCTTGAGAAATATTGACGACCGGAACTTTTCGTATTCTACTCCTGCAACCCCTAACATCTGCCTGTTTTCCTGCTTCATCCTTCCTTGTTTTGTCCCTTTTTCTGTACACTAGAGTAAGTATGTATGATAGACGTTTTTATGATTATCTTTTCTGTATATACATATGTCGCAGTCGCATGTACGCTGTTGTGCTTTTTTTTTTCTGTTTCTTCTTACATTGGGTTTCCATTCTGTCAAATCACAAATGCAATGGGATCAGAGGCTACACCACGAATGATGATCGATGAATTGCGATCAGTATCCGTTGCTGTGTTTGATCACTTCCGAAACATGGTGGGTGAGTAAATGGAGAGCAAATTTTGGAACATCACGCCTAAACAATTCTATGCGAATAGATTCACTGTCATCGATGTTATGGTGAAACACATGTCAAAAAACCTACACGAAATGTCGATTAAATTTACGACTGCTGATTCTCTGGATGTCCAAACCCACGACTTTCGTTCCACTCCTTCTCCCATTCCGGGTTTACTTGTCCATATTCCTTGATCCCTTTTTCCACCTCCCGAAGACTTGCATTGTACTTGATCCTTTCTAGCCTCAGAGGCACCTTTCCAAGATCGAATAAGCCGGCATCCTGAAGATCTTCCGCGATACGCAAGAGGGACATCTCGATCGCACCTTTCCTATCGAGGAGGGCGAAATAGATGAATTTACCAAAGATCGTGTTTTTCAAATCTTTTCTTTGACGCATCATCTCCTCAAACTCGAACCATTTGAGACCAGAAACGCGGATATTGCAGACTTGGTCGAGGATGGCGAGCGAGGAGTGCTGCTCGTTCGTGAATTTGAAAACGCGAGAGCCTTTTTTTAAGTAGTTCTTCGCACAAAAGTGAGCGCGATCTCCTACGCTGATAAATAGGTATTACATGCCTTCCAATGGTTATTTTGAAGCTCTTGAGCTCGTTCGTCAGCGCGGGGCTTGGTTCTTTCAACAAGGCTGTCCCACATAGTAGTGACAAAAACCACAACTTCCGCTGCTTTCTCCCCTGCGACGGCCTTGAAAAGCTCCAAGGTGCGCCTCTTGCTTCCCGACAAGCGCGTTTCGTGGACTGGAGCGAAGTAAAGAATACGATTAACGCCTAGCAGGTTTCTGTATCTATATTAGAACCGCAGCCTCTAAAGCACAGAATCGAAAAACACCGATACGCACTCCGCTAATAACCAGTCCTGCGCCATCTTTATAATCTCTCGCTCCGATATCTTCGTATCCTCAAATCCGGGGGTATCGACGAGGTATACGAGGCGGTTTGGATCTAGTTTGTCGACGACGTTGACTAGTTTGTAGGATGATATCTTCTGGGTGACCGATTCTAGAGTATGCCCTGATATCTTGTCGCATTTTGACCTGTCGTCGGCGAAAGATTCAATGAACTGGCGTGAGGCAGGTGGTCAGTCGATGTAAGGAATGGAAGAATGCAATGTTGGGTACGTGCCGTGCTCTTCCCAGTCCCCGTTAGACCCATTAGCCTGATTGAATATCCCTGGTCAATCAGCCCATCTTTGGTGCCAGGTACACGTACATGATGCGCCAGGAAGGCGTCGTCGTTCGCTCAACGCGCTGCACGGATATGGGCCCTATGACCTTCAATCTCTCGAACGGTCCATGTTCTGTGGATGCCATGAGTGAGCACTTGTGTTATCGTGAGTCGGATGATAGATGGAAGAGAATATATGACTTCGTAACGTCCGCGCTGAAGAAACCAGAATACACGCAGCGATTGGGATCGGATTAAGAGATGGGAGATATGTCGAGTTCGCAGGCCATGAGGCATACCATGATGCTCAACTCATGGCGTCAATTTGATCACGAGCGCTACTGATGCTGCACGAGTTGCTTGGCAAGATTGATTCTCGTTGCATTCATACGTCACACTATATAAATACCCACGTCTAACTCAATTTAATCATTCATTCATCAACAACCCCCAAAACACTATACATCTCCTTCTCCAACCTCTCCCAAAGTTCATACACCTCCTGGTCCTTCGTAGGGATAACCTGTGCGCCAAAAGCAGCTGCAACGCCCGTAGTAGGATCCATGAAATAATACGTTCCGGCCCAGCCGTACCCTATCGTTACAAAAGTCATGTTAAGTCAAAACAAACCTGCGAGAACTGCATCACTCATGAGCTTAAGGGTTGTACGCACAAAATCCAGACCCCTTCCTCCTCCTCCCTGGCCAATCCTGCGTATTTAAACACAGCCCCTGGCCATATTGCAAATGCGGCCACGAAGTGAAATCTTCAATGGGTTTGATAGCGTGCTCTTCGAGTGTGGGCTCGAACAACTGGTTCGCGACCTGTTGTGAGATTATGGGTTTGGTGGCTTTGCCAGCTATTATGAGGTGAGCTATGAGTCGTGATGAGCCTGGGGAGGTATGTAAGTACTTTTTATTTGTAAGACGTGTCGGAGTAAAGCCAAATAGCCCTCTGTAGTCGAGTACAGCCCTATTCCTCCTAAACAGAAGTTCACTACATAACATAATTAATGAGTTCTGTCTAAGCACAAAAATGAGAGTAAGAATGAAGCTTACTCTGCAGTGGATCCTGCTCAGAGATTCCGGGCGAGCCGTCCCATTTCTTGAGGGACCTATCAGGCTGTCGGACTGCGAGGTCTACAAGGCGGGATTTGACGGTTGAAGTCAGATAGAACGTCGTATCCATTCCGAGCGGACCGAAGATGTGTTCCTGACTATCGAGGTATCAGGTCGACATTGGGCGAAGAACGGAGCAAGAACATAAATTAAAAAGAACTTGATGTAAGGAATCAACGAATCGAACGCACCAATAGGCTTCGATGCTCGTCCCTGCAATACGCTCGACGACGAAAGCAGCTATGTCGCAACTCCACCCATATGCCCCTGTCATCCAAACGTGATTGGAAAGGAGGGAAGGAAGAGCGCTTATCAGGGTTATGTAAAACACCACCATTTCGATCGACGCTCACAGTCATCGCCCGGCTCGAATGCCAGTGGCACACTGGGTAACCCCATCTGATACACACATAAACCCGTCAGAAAACCATTCAAACCCCTTCGAAGCCCACCCCTCAACCAATTGCAATCTCTTCACACACACGTACCTTCAGCAACTCAAAAAACTTGTTCACACTATGATTCCCCCCATAACACTCCGCCGTATACGGCTCGCTCAACCCATCCTGCGACACCCTCTTCGAAAGGCGATACGCCAGCCCGCTCGTATGATTGAGCAAGTGCCTCATTTGCATCGTTTTAGCAGCGGGCCGGTATGTAGGGGGCGATGCTGTGAAGTCCTCTATGACGATGGGGTTGGCGAGTTCAGGGATGATGGATTCGACGGGGGTGTCGTGTGCGATTTTGCCGGATTCCATGAGTTGGAGGAGAGCGATCTGGTTTACGTTGGCGTTGGACGGTTGGGGGATTGGATGAGGGAGACGGAGAGAAGGGACTCACGGCCATCACAAACTTGGTTTGACTGCATATCCAGTACACGCTATTTCGATCTACAGACGGACCTTTTGGATTGTCCATGGTCTGCTGCCCTGCCCAGCCTGAATACAGCACTTTGTTGGTGTCGCAGAAGGCGAAAGAGGCAGCAGGGACGAGGCCTTTTTGGACGGCGTCGGTCTGTGGGTGTGATATCCATTTAAAGTGGAAGTAAGGTGGCGTAATATCAGTGTAAAGTGTAGATAAGTAAGGTGGTATATTAGGTCTGAGAACTTGAAAAGAGCAGGTGAATGCGTATTACGCACCAATAAAGCGTCAAGCCTCTGTTTCGCATCTGCATTCAACGGAGTTGTCATGATCGACGATGATCCAGTATCAGGCCCAGGGACGATTGGGGTAGGCAACGTTGTGTGGGGTTGGCACCGAGTAAGTAAGGAAGGGTAAGGAAGGATGATGTCCAATTGAAGGGCTTAGGTTAGGGGGTGGGTGAAATCATATCATAATGAATCCGCGGGACTTTATAGTATAAGTAACAGTAATACAATGATCTAATATGGTGATCAATCATTGTAATGTAATGTATACAATTAAGCTTGAAATTTGAATCGGGTGTTATTTTAGTCATTGCCATGGGAAGAAAACAAGCAATGCATCGCTTGAGCTAAGCTTTGATGTGCATGGAGAATGAACAGGAGTGGAGAGTGCGGGACTTGAGCAAGGTTGCATTTTGACTTGAATATGAAGTCGACATCGGGTTCGGGTACTTATAGACTGTGCCGAAGGAGGTTGTGAGGCTTGAGCGGGGGATAGGGGCATTTGTTTTCTCCACGATGTTGCTCATTCGCCTCATCGCGACAGGGGCTCATTAACGTATTGCACTATCGTCGGCAATGGCAGTAGTGCGTGCTGTACTTCTACATACGTGTTCTGATTCATCACCGCATGCGCTGGCGTCAACGTTCAATCATGTGCTGTATGAATCCATTCCCTAGCAAATATCGCCAGTGCGACGATAGCGTGCCCATATAACAACTTGAACAAGAGTGGAAAATGGATACTTCTCCAAAGTGAATTCCCGCAGGACGAACACCATGCCTATTGAGCCGTAAAATAGCCGTACCCTCACCACACCCCTTAACTAATTCAAATCCTTCGAAGCTTCGCTCCTCTGCGGGCGTCTACCCAACTTACCTTATTGAATTAAATTTACTTTATTGATTTACTCCTTCCTTCGACACCACCGCGACCGTTACAATCCAGCTGTTCAATTTAATTAAACGCTCGTCCGGAGGTACTTGTCCACCTTGGAATTACTTTTCCTGGGAGCACTTTGCTGCCCATGTGTTCTGCCTTGCTGGACCGGTGCCGAGTATCGAGCGTTGAGCCCAGGGTGGGACGGCGTTCGACGAAGAAATGCAAAGCAGCGGCCCAATGAGATTTTAGATCTATTTTCTGTTTACATTCCGGAGCTTTAAAAGCCTGAATTGAAAGAGTGGCTATTATTATCGGTATCATCACTCTCAGGCCTGTGTCAGTGAACAGGAACAAGAATCGAACATCGGTGTCAATATCGAATGCAGAACACACAACTTGAATACCCACACAGCACCGCATCACATCGAATCCTCGAGCTGCGGCTTCGCTCATCCCATGAGTCTGAGAACCTGAGTGATGCATCTCATGACGATGACACTGCATCATGCATGATTAAATTTCGTGGTCGGTCATACGGAGGTTTTGGGTGGGGAAGGAAGGATGAGGCTTTTGCGCGCGCGGAGTTTGGATGGGATTGAGATATGTACTTAGGGAGAGCAGAGCTGTACGCTGCTCGTCTATGCTCTATACTCCGACAAACCTAACAAACCAAACGAATTCAAACCGAGACCCTTCGAATCGCATGGTCCTGCCATGCATTCGCAACTTCGCTCGTTCCTTTCCTGAGTTGATGGCACTATTGGTCCGACAGCGTGACCCCGCGTGGGTGGCCATGATGGTGGGTCGCGTGTATTCCGGGTAAGGAGCTTGTCGCGTCTACATGAATCTATATCTATATTTAACTTGGTTCATACATATGTACTCTGCGTGATAGTGGTGGTGATAAAGTGTTGAGGTTGAGGTTGTAGTCATCCTCGACACCCGCACTCGTATAAATGCCTCAAAAATCAGGAAAAAAAGGATCAATAGAGCCTGAGTGTGCACTGTGCATCAAGGCACAGACACCGAGAATTTGGTCACAGTCTAATGAAACCATATGGAGGTTTTGTTCCTGCTTGTTCGTTTCACCCAGACTTTAGACGTTTTTTCGTGACGTACCGACAGGAAAAAGGGAAATTCAGGGAAATTTTTAAAGTTTTTCAAGTATATTTTTATGTGAATTTATGAGGAGTATGAATTTGAGTATGAATTTTGTTTTTTTTGGTGCAGGTATTTTTCACATGAACGAGTTGATGCCACCTTAGTTTTGAACATACACCAACATGGATCGTCGATTCTACGCCAACCATGATCACCCTCATAATCCCTATCCTCAACAGAATCAACAGTACACACCTCAGGTTTATGACTACGACTATGCAGAAGATCAGAGGGATTATCAACACCAACACCCTCATGCTCAACAACAACCCCAATCCTATCATCCCCATCATCCTTCTATCTTGAATTACGATGTTAACGTGCAGCATCAGCATATGCCGTCGACGTACATGGACGATGCAGAGTTCTACGCAAACGCTATAACAGCATCCAGCGGAACAGGAGCAGGAGCAGCTCAGCCATCGCCAAGCACAACCTCCCTTCCGCCTTCCCTGATCGCGTCCTCCTCTTCCTCTTCCTCGTCCTCATCCGCAGCCCGCCGTCACACCCTCCCCAACACCCATGCACCCTCCGTTCTCAACATCTCAGGGCGGAGCCATACCCGTATTACCCATCGTGCACCAGACCCCGCTGATGCTATGTATCACACCCATCCACATCCGCACCGCGCCTCGATGCAGCTTGACATGCCGGTGTCAGTGTCGGAGCTTGAGATGGATATGGATGTGGATTTGGGAGGTGATATGAGGGCGTTTCAGTATGCCCATACGGGGCCTAATCATGCTCCTCATAATCCCGCTGGTATGATGCAGCCTGGGTCTGGTGTGCCTTATGCCAGTGCCGACCCATCATCTCAGCACGTTGGTCCTGCTGGCGCGAATGCGGTACCAACGACGTCAACGCATAATGCTTCGACTGTACCTCCGAATTCCGTTGTCGGTCATATTTCAAGTCCGGGGATAACTACGACAAGGGGTAAGATATCTAATACCGGTGTCGGTGGTATTACCAGTTCGAGTTCAAAGTCCCAGATAAGGTACACTCCACCACCGCCATCATCCGTGCCACTCTTGACGAATACAGCTCCGACGAGTATAACCCATCAACAAAATACCAGCTCGGCCGCCGTCAACGTTAATAAAACTAGCACCCTAATTTCAAGCACACACAATCCCATAGCCCCATCCTCCATTCCCATGAGTAATAAGACCCACAACCAGCAGCGTCGTCAAACCAATATTAATTATCCCCTCGCCCCGACGACGTCTGCATCTTCATACCCTTCGTATTTAACATACCCCGATTCACATACCCAGCCATCACATACCCAGCATTCACATTCACAGTCTCAGCCTCAGTCGCATAACCAACCTCATTCACAGTCTCATCCTCATCCTCATCCTCATCAACGTTACGATTACGATTACGAATACGATTCTCAATCTCGCTATGATTCTCGTTACAACTACTACCCCCACCCTCACCCCCATTCCCATTCCCAATCTCACCCGCAGCCGCAGCCACGCCCTCACCCTCAATCTCACCCCACCCCACCCAGCCCCCTCACCCACCCCACCAGCCGATCCTCATCCACCCCCTCTCCATCCCATCTTCCGCACCCGGCTCAATCTCGGGACAGAGTAGAGCATTATCCACCGCCTCTCCATCCCTGCACGAGTCCAATATTCCCAACACCAACCGCGCCGAGTCTGCGTCTGCGTCGACTTCGAATCCTGGATCGGCGGTTTCTGCTACGTCTCCCCCATCTAGCGCGACTCTGAATTCAATTTCGAGTCCGGTGACGACACATGGGCATGGGCATGCGCATCTGGGACCTCCTGGTGGTCAGCACCCTCATCCGCAACCTCAGCAGCAGTCTCATGCTCATGCTCTTCCCCATGGTCATGCCCACCCACAGGCTCGTGCGCATGCGCACCCGCACACTCTCTCGCATTTACCTAAAATATCACCTCGTCCGCCACTTCCGAATTCGATGGGAGGGTTGTATGCTGCCGGAGTTGAAGTGGGAGGAGAGGGTGTTGGAGCGAGTGTAGGCGGAAGCGCAGGAGTAGCAGGAGTAGGGGGAACAGCGGGAGGGGGGAAGAAAGCAAAGGGAGCGGCCGCGGGGAGGAAGGGAAAGATGAAGGAGAAAGACGGAGGAGCGGTGGGCGGGGCGAAAGGGAAAGGAGCGAAGAGGGGTGCGGCTGAGATGGATTATGAGGGGGAGAACGAGGGCGGGAGTGGGAGTGGGAATACCAGTGGTGCCGGAGGAGGAGGAGGCGGAGGGAGGGGCGATGTGAGAGGCTTGGGAGGTGGAGGGGGGATGAAAGCGAATAATGCGAATATCGTGGGCGGGTCGTCGGAGGGGAGTGGGAGTGCTGCTGCTGCTGCTGCGGTGGTCAGAGGGGTTAAGAAGAAGAAGAGTGTGGGGACAGTTATTGGGACGACGGGAGCAGGAGCGGGAACGGGGACGGAGAATGATGATGCCGAAGGCGAGAGTGTGGAGGGTGAGGGTGAGGGGGATGATGATGCTGAAGGGGAGGGTGAGGGGGATGCCGAGGGAGAGGGAGAGGGGAGTGTGTCGGTTGGGGGTGATGGTGAGCAGCAGCCGGCGCAGAAGAAAAAGAAAAAGAGCAAGATGCATGGATGTGAAGTGTGTGGTAAACAGTTTCCGAGGCCGAGTGGGTTGAAGACGCATATGAATACGCATAATAATGCGAAACGTGCGTTGATTTTTTTTATATCTTTATCTCCCAATGACCAAGTGATACTGACGGTTTATAATGTAGCGTATGCATGCGGCTTCCCAGGTTGCACTCGTACTTTTGGCGTTCGATCTAATGCGAAGAGACACCTTCGGACGCATGGTGTTAACCCCGCTCATACAGTTGCCATATCGAAGGGTGGAGACGATGAGGGATATGTGATTGGGTATGGAGGCGCAGGGGGCTTCGGTGCAGCGACAGGGGCGTTTGGCAATACCACCACAGCAGGGGCAGGGTTTGGGAGTACCGCTGGTGTTGGTGTTGGTGCAGTGGGAGGGGGATTTGACGATACGAGGGTGTTTGGGGATGTGGGGAGGGGGTCGTTTAGTATGGATATGGATATGGACACGAGGAGGAGTTTTAGTGTTGATGGAAGGGAGACTCAGGGGGGAGATGAGATGTTGAGGAATTTGGAGAGAGCTTCGGCGTCGAGTGTGGGGTTGGGGGCGTTTGCTGCTGCTGCTGTTGCTAGTGCTGCTCATACTAATACCTCTGGTGGTAGTGGTGGTGTAGGAGGAGATGAAGCGTCGTCTGGGGATAACCTCGGAATGGGGATGGGAGGAGGTGTTGGGTTGGGTATACATGGCGATGAGGGGGTTGTATCTCAAGGTCAAACCCAAGGTCAAGCTCAGGGCGGTATGAGTGCAGGGAGGGGATCGGCGTATAAAATCCGGTGGATGCCGCCTAGTTTGACCAGTCGGACGAATGTGGATGAGTTGAGAGAGGTGAGGGATGAGCTTGAGGAGATGGAGGATGCTGAGGGGTTTGGGGATGATGCGAATGGTGCTGGTTTGGGGTTGGGATTGGGATTAGGGGTGAAGGCGAGAGAGGTGGCGATGAGCTACGGGTTGGGTGCTGAGGGAGATGGGGTTAGGGATGAGGGGGTGGTGAGGAGGAGGGGGATGGTGATGGATGTGAATGGGGTTGACCGCTGAGGATGAGCGCTTGTCTGTTGGATGAAATCAAGTTTCCCTTTGCTCCACACCCTTGTCATTTCCTCGTTAAACTTGCATTTATCTACACTTGAACTGTTATTTTATTTTATTCTGTCCACATCTTTTCTTTCGTCACATTTTATTTACTGTTCCTTACTTTCATTATCCTCTATTCTTACATTAAAACTAGGGCTAACAGCACATACGCGGTATGTAAGGTACTATGGGTCCATCTATCGTCACACGGACACTTTATGTATAATATTTACGTGCAAACTTTACATCTCTTAGTACGTACACTTTTGCTATTACTGTGTATGAATGTTAAAATTACGGGTTACAAGTTGGATTTGAGTTCTCGGGTGGATGTAAATGAAATCGTTGGGGTTTGCGTAAATTACCTCGGTCGAGCTCAAGGTGAGGCTCAGGAGCCAACACGCAGTCCCTAAGACCCCTGATCATGGAAATGCGTATTTGAACGTTAAGCTCGAAGCTTGGGACTTTAACGTACATGGGCGTCCCGAGGACCCGAGCTCTCTGTGGATGTTCTTTGCCCTGTTGGTTTAGTGAGAGTGAGGTGAGGTGAAGATGAGACTGCTTTTGGGCAGGGTCGGGACGCGTCGTGAGGATGATTCAGGGGTAGGACATTGACACGACGCGATCACGTGTTTTGTAAATTGACGCGCCTGGCATCCGAGGTCCTCTGTTAGAACTGCGAGATGCGCTGTGAATTGCAATTGGCTCACTGTAGACACAAAAAATAAAGTAAGCTACTTGTCCTGATACCCAAATTCTAACTGGCTTGGAGCGGCCGCCGTACTGACTTACTTCTGAAGCCCCATATTGCGGAGCTAGAGGACCGACGGCCCGACTCTGCAAAGATGAATTGATGATTGATGTATATGCATCGCCACCACATCCGAGTGTGTCCTTGTCTCCTGATTCGTACCACCATCATCTATATTATCACCAAATCATCACCTCCATCCCCACCCATACTCTATACTCACCCATCCTCACCCACAGTCCCTACTCAGTGTTCATCCATACTAACCCATGTCCACCGTCTCCACCCCCGCCCAATCCGCCCTCTCTGCTCTCAAACTCCAAAAACGCACCCTACGACGTGTGGTTTCGAAGAAGCTTGCGGGGATTGGGGAGAGGAGCTTGGATGAACAATGTACGTTGAGCTTTGACTTGAACTCGAACTTGAATCGGGTTTGAGTGCCTTGAGGTTGGGATTTACTGATGGGTTTATTGTTGTCTTTTATGATGTGATTTGGTCCCGTATATGGTATACTGTAAACTGTGATATACGAACGACTCGACTCGACTCGACTCGACTCGGACGATGCCTCTGTAATTTTGACGCAACTCGGGCTTGGGCTTGGGATATACAGCACACGCCATCATGACCCGCGTCCTCGCACACCCGGCGGTGCAAAAATGCCGCTCGATTAGCTGTTATTTGAATATGCCGATGGGGGAGGTGAGGACGACGGGGTTGGTTGAGAGGCTTTTAGAGGAAGGTGTGTGAGATTGTCCATGATGCTTTCTACTCAGCTTGATCATTTGACACATATACAATCAATAGGTAAATCATTGTATATACCCAAGATTATACCCCACCCTGCTTTGGGTGCTTCTTCATCTTCTATGTCCACACAAACGCAGGCCACTCCTGCTGCCTCATCACCACCAATACCGACGACGACAATGGACTTTTTCAAGATCTACAGCAAGGCAGATTTACACTCCATTCAGCCGTCGGGGTTATGGGGGATCAGAGAGCCTGGAGATCGGGCGGAGGATGGGAGGGCACGAAAGAGGGGTACGTTCATGTTCATGTTGTGCACCTCCCAATGTTCCCCATTCCGCTGATCCTGATGCATAATTTATGTTTACAGTCCTCTATGCGCCCTCCGTTGATGCACCGTTGAGTTCAGAAGAGTCTGACACAGGAAAGGGACTAGCAGATCTAGATGTTATATTACTCCCTGGTGTTGCGTTTGATAGGACCCTGAGTAGGCTAGGTCACGGCAAAGGGTATTATGATCGTTTCGTTGCTGGGTATGTGGGGAGTGGGAGGAAGAAGCCTGTGTTGAGTGAGTTGTGTTCTTGATTCTTGCTCCTTTCTGTTATGATCTTTTCTGCTATGACTGTCATTGTGATTTGTTATCGTACGACGCTTGCTAACCTAGCTTCCCGTATAGTTGGTCTTGCGTTAACTGAACAAGTCTTGGATGCTGATGCTGAGGTTGAAGGATCGGGGATAGGAGAGGCGGCGACGAGAGTTGTACCTGTGGGTGAATATGACTGGGAACTGGACGCGTTGGTGTGGCCGGATGGGATTGTGGAGAGGGAGCAGTAAGCTAATGGATAGCGACGAATGGAGGGGAGACTGATGAGCGGAAGTAGGCCCAAGAGGATTTGGATATGCATGATCTATCTGAATTTTTGTTTCCGTTGGCCTGGGGAGCCAGGTTATAGCTACTTACACAGCCAATCGAAAGTACGCTGCAGTCTTCATGAGTTTGCGGGACTAGGGAAAGGACAACGCCAACAAAACCCCAGTCCAATATTGCATAGTACGACTGCATCTGACGCCTTCCAAGTTGCATTTTGAGCATTGGAGCTTGAAGTGTTGCGCAGTAAGTACAGATACCCTGACGTGCAGAAATCGGTGGATGTATAGCTTAACTCACTAGAGCTCGATAGACGCTATGGCCCTTCAAGCCGCTGCTCCACCGTGACAGGGATTGGGAAAGTAGGCAGGTAAAAAGGTATCATGGAAAGACGTTTTTTCTGAATCGAACGGCGCTGACAGTCTTTGTCGGCTCCTGGCTCATTTGACGTTGTTTCAAAGAGAGAGCGTGCCGGGTTCTCGTCGCTGTCGTTGCAAGCGCGCGCTAGAGTGTTGGCCAGGATGACAGGCATGGGACCGGCGGACTAGCTTCTGCTACCACATGACCTCAGACTTGATAAGCAACGATCCGTCCACAACCCGTCCTGGTTGTTTTCTTACTAGCACCAAAGGGGCATTATTCTCTCCATGCAATATCTTTGCGATGCCAGAAATATTGAAGAAGTGTTACAGGATCCTCACTCATTGACATGCAGTGAAAAGGTGCACGGACGATCTGCGTTGACACTTCCCGCGTCCCTTCGGCTTAAACGCAACCCCGTCCATCTCTCCGAAGCACACGAACAGCGAAGGATGAGCGCCATCCATGCTCAAATGAATCTGAGAGCCTTCAACAACATCTGTCTGAGGCGAGGACGCTGGATCAGAATATGCAAAGGTCAATATAATAAAAAACGTGGCAGAATTTCTAGTGACAGATGGAATCATTTCCGATGACCCAGTTGGGAGAACCTTGGCAGGCTGCTGCGTACTTCCTTTCGGTTGATAAGAGGATGGTGAGAGTTTCGGGTGATCTTTCAATTTTGTATGTTACCGGTTGTCAATTTTGCTCATTCATTCAATTACTTCTGTTTATTTAGACGGACCAGCATCTGAACCTGACAACCAAACCTCGACTTTTGATCTTGCGGTGAAAGCTGATAATGAACGGATGAGTTGAATGGATAGGAGGGCAGATTGGTGGACCCAACTCGGAGCAAGTCCCTTATGTCATGAAAAGGAAAATATCAGGGACATGACGACTGCGGGTTGCTGATTGACCGCAGTTCAAGATTTTGTCGCGCACATGCTGGGAAATCTGGAATCGAACATATGAACAAATGGAAGGAAGGAGCCGGTGTCTCTGGGTCGTCCCATGATCCACAAGTGAATTGCTTAGCGTTAAGCACGAGTTGATTCTTGAACCGCAACCACCACGGTCTCTAGCACGCGTTTGTGTTGTTGCTCCCCATCCCCCTCCTAAGGAAGGGCTTGTACGCTCTTTCGATCTCTTTCTGCGCTGTGCCGCTCATTACCCGAGATACCCTTCACATCGTCAGCTTTGTTCACATCTCTTCCTTTTCTTGTTTGTGCCGCCCCTTTACTTCTCTGACGACTGCACACCGTATTCAATTTTGTATCTCGTACCATGTCTTCATCACGCCCAACATCACCGCGATATGTGATAGTTGACGAAACTAGCGATTCATTTGACTACTCTTCTGGATGGACGAGGGCGGATGTTGATGCTTGGGATAGCCAGGGGGATTATGGGCCGCCATTTGGAGGGAGCATGGCTCAAGGGAGTGGTAGCAGTTCCGTTGCATATTCGATTTCATTTGATGGTGAGTCCGCAATATAATTAGAACACATCTCAAACCGTTATACTCAACTAGTGCTGTATACCAGGTTCCGCTGGACGCGTAACAGGGGCAGTCAACCTCCGAGGACCAACACCCAGATGGACGTGTAGTGTGGATAACCAGGATATCCCACCTCAGGATATCTCGTCATTTCCATCATCCTCAACTTTCGTAACGAACTTTGACCTCTGTGCATGGGGACCCGGGGGAGAATTGACGACGCCTTCCGGGAGAAACAGTGGGAATAGGGACAATATTACTGAGGGTCTTCATACACTCACCGTCACTTTTCGGAGTGGGGTGCAGTCATTGGCGTTTGATCGATTTATGTATGTGCCGTCTGAAAGCACACCAGTGGGGGTGGACCGGGATGACTTAACGGTTGAACTGGGGATATGGGATAGCGCGGTCGAGTATAGCACGGGATGGCAGGATTTGGAAGGAATGGGAAGGATGGCGGCGACTATGGCTGCTGTTCGGATCAGATTCTATGGTGAGTCCAGAGTTCACCAGAATGAAAGGAAGTTTTTCTGATTCAGAACTCAACTTGGTTTTCTAGGCACTGGGGTAACATGGATTGGTACTCTACCCTCTGATCAACCCAGGTCATCAGGGAGGGCACAATGGCAGTTGGATGGAGGACAGCAGAATAATTTCACGTTGTCTGGGTCGAATGGAGGGACGATGCGTAATAGGGTACTTTTTGGAACGCCTGCCATGCAGAGAGGCCATCACACACTCATCGTTACCAACCTTGGACAGTCAAACGTTATGCCCCTCGTATTGACGCGTTTATGGATCCATGGTGGCGCCATCCCAGAACCTGTAAGGCCTGCAGGAAGTGACAATAGCGGCGATTTCACGTCGACGATTGTTGATCAGAATCCGACGAGTCTACCAAGTGGCTCAGGCTCAAATGTGGATGTCGCGTCTGGGTCGAAAGATTCTGAAGTCCCTATTGGGCCAATTGTGGGTGGTGTTATTGGTGGATTGGCGCTTATTGTCGGAATGGTTGTTGCGCTTCTCTGGATACGACGTCAGACGAGGGTGGAAAATCCGGATCACGTCGAGTCGCAACGCATCGTCCCATACGAAGGTCGACCGTCTGTTAAAACCCGACCTAGTGGCGTGCCCAGTGTGGCCTCTGACGATGACGAGACTGCGACTCAGCGCACTGTCGTGGTTTCAGTGAACTCGGAGAAGAAGAGGAAGAAGAAGAAAGCGCTCTCGGAGAAGCAGCGGCTGAAGATGAGGAATCAGCCAGACACTAGCAGTATTGCGACGACTGATGCTCAGTCCGTCAGGGACAAGGAGAGCGTCAAGATGGTAGAGGTGGTCCCGGTTCCATTAGCTCCCAATCGATTCACTCCGAATCGTCGGCAAGAGGAACCACCTTCTCCTCCGCCTCCCGCTATGCCTGCAATCCCTGAGCAGCGAGCATACTCTCCTGGTCCTTTGAAGAAAGGATTTGGCATCGGAAGGAATCGATCAAAGACACCCCCCGTGACGGCAGCTGCCGATCTGCCAAGTATCCCTAGCCCATCCAGTCCCCCAGAACGATACCTACTTAGCCCATCCACGTACTCAAGTCCAGTTTCGCCAGACACCAGCAGCGTTGCTGGAAGTAACAGTAGTACCATTGCCCCTCTTTTCCGACCCAACAGACGACCAGTGACGGGATCCCCCGCACCACCCCAACAAGAAGCGCCTATAACGCATTCCGAGGCGATATCCTCTGTCGCAGCTTCGAAGCAGCGAGCACGGACGCCTAGTCCTCCCCCAATGGAGAGACATACCAGTGTTTCAACATACTCAAGACCTCCGTCGACGAACAGTCCGCTAACTGGAATGAGGAACTTTTGGAGGTCAAACCGGCGGACGATGAACTCAGAAACTACGAATGGGGACGAGGGTCCAAAACACGCCAGTGTGTCGACATATGCTCATCCTCCATCTGACGTGGGAGGGTACGACGCGGGGATGGCCGCATCTGAGACATCGAATGCACAGATCAGACCGAATCGAAGAGATACTGTTAACACTCATCTCAGTCTTTCCACCTTTTCTGGTACTCCTACCTTAGTTGAGGAGTCCACTTCTGAGCCAACCAACCATGGGACAGAGAGCAGTCACACATTAGCACCACTACGGCCGGTTCGACACCCCATCTTGGAGTCAAATCCACCTTCGAATGCACTCACAAGTCCAGGTGTCATGAGTCCGGCCCTTTCGAAGCAGGAGGAAGTGGCCCGGGAAGCCGAAGCTGTTGCCAACTTTACATCGAGGTTTCGATCGCGGCCTCGAGCTAGCCCCAGTACAACCGGAGATAGGGGTAAGAGGAAAAAGCACAAGGACGCTGGTGTTGTGCTGGTCCCTCCTGTCTTCACTGGCTCGACCACAGCGCCTAAAGCACTTGGGAGTCCCCCAGGGTATTCACCTCCCCCCTCATGATGACTACACTATGGCATTTTCGACATTAGCATTTGGATGTGGACGTAGCACACACTAGCAGTATACGAAGTTACTCGTGTTTACTTCTATGGGTGCCGAAGTCGCATCCATTTGCACAGCATCTTTTACTGCTAAACTAAGCCCGCTGTGTCTTGCAGTACGTGTCGGTCCGTCCCCGTTGTAGGAACTTGGCACAGCCTTAACCAGACAAGCGCTCGTGGTCACAGATTATGGCAACATCAGCAAAGTATATGCTGGATACCTGAAAGTTTACGACCCACAAATGATTCTACAGCCGTGAGCGCAAATCAAAGAGTTGGCTACTACTGAGTCTGAGACAGTCAATGGTTTTACATTTATTGATGCAAATATAGGATCCGTTGTCACAGCTCCGAAAGGTAAACAAACGCGCTGGTTATTGCACCTAATTTTACAGTCGAATGGCGTCGTAGATCCCACTTAGAAATGCAGAGTGGGCGATATCACATATGCTGGTGGATCTTTCTCCTCATTACTGAACAACTACGATTCGTGTAAGTGATTCGGCAACAAGGTATCGGACGGCGAACACACCCTCACAGTTACGGTGCGAAGCAACGGACAAGCCTTTCTTTTCGATCGTTTTCAATATGTCCCGTCTTCTGGGGTGATAATCCCAAATGCAGAGGTCTCCGTGAGCTACCTTGATCCTGCTGTTAATTACGGATCTGGGTGGCAGAGACTAGGGAACGTTGCATACATGGCTACAGATAGAGGGGCTGTTGTCAACATACCTTTTTATGGTCAGTCCATGGGTCACTTCTAGGCATTCGACGCATAGCGTACTTATCCCAATTGAACCTAAACTCCAAATACCCCGAACCCAATCTACACCGGAAGCCCAAATATGTCAGAGCACCAAAACTCTGGAAAGGGTAGTATCATAAATCGCCATCCTGCAGCAGCTGCAGCATTCGAGAACGAAAAGGGCACAATGGCTCAAACTTCCGGGTCTCCATCAACTCTATTCCAATCGCAGACAACAAGTCCTGCAACCACGATACAAATATCTCCCCCCAGCAAGCACAAGGAAGCTCTGGGAGACTCGCTGTTCCCAGGAAATGTTACCCTACATCACGAAGTAAGCGGGATCCGTTTCATAATTGACGGTGTTTCAATCCGGCCAGTTGATCCGCTTGTTATCGTCGAACATCCTCCTATATGTTCAGCATCGTAGAAACAAGAACCTCTCGTACCCCCATATCATCTTACTATACAGTACTTTCATTTACTTCACAGGTTCTTAGCTATGTTTCGGGGACGATCAATCGAGATTATCAACAACCTCATAGAATCCATCAATCGTTCATTAGACTTACTTTACAAGCTCCTGGGTTACAGCTGAATACATTGCTCTTTCGAGTCGCTCCCAAAGTCCGTGTACTTTCGCGTCATGAGGGTGCAGAACCTGAGTACCGAGGAGAGCAGTCACCCCCGTGGTTGGATCGATGAGGTAATAAGTACCCGCCCAGCCAAACCCTGTCAAAATGCAAACTTGAGAACACCCAGGAGGGATGAAACGCAATGTCACATACAAAAACCACTTCCACTTTTCCGTCGACCCTCCCAGTCGGTAGTGTTAAGACACAGCCCATGACCGAACTGGAGATTAGGGCCCCATGGTGTATACTCGTCGACGGCCTTCGTCGATTGTGCCGAAATAGATGGTTCAAACACAATGGCCAGCGTTTCTTGAGAAATTATGGGATTTTTGCAACTCAATCCAACTGCGCAGGAGGTTAGTATATAGAATGGTGATGTGATGAAAATCATCACTTACCCCGGATTCTCAACAAGTGCTGTAGGAACAGGAAATAACTTTTCATGATGGAATATGTACCGATCCCTCCAAGACATATACCCACTGGTTTTCATGCAAATCAGCCACGAAATCAAGGGTACAAGCATCAATAACGCACTCTTCAGGGGATCCTGCTCTGGAATACCTAGACTTCCTTCCCATTTACGCAAACTGCTATCAGGTTGACGGATTGCCAAATGAACGAGTTTCGACTTCTTCGATGGGGTCAGGTAGAACGACGTGCCCATACCCAAAGGTCCGAAAATGTATTCCTTGCTAATCTACGTTGTCAAAATTTACAGAAACCGCACTGTAGTCGCCACTCACCAGTAATCCTCAATGCTGCGCCCAGTTAGGCGCTCGACAACAATCGCAGAGATGTCACAGCTGAACCCGTAGCCCCCTGATCAAAGAATGACCTACAACTGAGAACAGAAATACCTCGAAGTCATAAAAGATACACGGACAATTATCGCCTGGTTCAAAAGCAAGAGGTACAGCAGGGTAACCGTGCTTGAAAAGGCTATCAAGTCAACAGGGACGTAGGGTCCGAAGTAAATTCGTAGCACATACCCGTAAGAGTTCAAAAATTTATCGACGGAGTGGTTGCCTTCGTAGGAAGAGGAAGTATACGGAGGATAAAGCCCACCAGGCGTGACTTGAGTGCCTGCACGGAACGCCAGGCCACTTGTATGGTTCAGCAAGTGCTTCATCTTGATTATTTTGGTAGCTGGTCGATACGAGGATGGAGGTGGAAATGTATTCTCGACGATTATCGGATTCTTCAATTCGGGTATGACATCTTCTACAGGGGTTTCGTATCCGACTATTCCTTTTTCTATTATTTGAAGGAGAGCGATCTGCGCAGGTGGGAGCGAATCCGAAAAGTAAAATCAGGTTTAATATACATAGGCGGTTGGGCATGGATAGCTTACAGTTGTTATTAATTTGGTTTGACTACAAATCCAGAAGACACTATCACCATTCACAGGGTCTGAGGCGGGGTTGTTGACTGTCCTTCGACCTGCGCAGCCGCTGTAAAGTACTTCTTCTGCATTGCCAAACGTAAAAACGACTGCAGGAATGCCTCCTTCGTCGACAGCTTGATTCTATTCGTTGATTGTTTCAGCCTGTTTTATGGAATAGCATCGTAAACGCGACGAACGCACCAGAATATCGTCAAAGATCTGCTCTGCAGACTGGTGCATGATGGGTATCATTATGAAAAGAAAGGTCCCGGGTAGCTTAGAGCAGATGAAAGTGGGCTTCCAAGCTCACTCAAAGATATATAAACTCCACTCGGTGATTACCAGTTGCGGGACCGGACAATACCAAGTATCAAGTGAGAACAACGGGCCAGGTCGCATGATTTGTAGCACTCGTCGATATCTATCGACTGCGCTGGGAGCAACTTTGGATAGAGCAGATGCTTATCCCAAATACAAGAGCGGGGGCCATGTGGTGCAGGAGTCATTTTTTGAGCGGTTAGCTCCTACGCAGACCTCGAGCGGTTTGAAGATATATCAATGGACTGAGTGCAGGACCCGGGAAGAGTGCCAAGGACAAGGGGCTTTTTGTAAAAGTGGAGTCAAGAATGGTCGCTGACTCGTTTACGAGCGAAGCGTACCAGTGTTGCAAGCGTTCACTATCACTGGAACTTTCAAATCAAGGCACATACTTACTGGCAAGGTTCAAGTGGAAACCTCAAGCACATCACGAAAATGTGTTCTCAAATTCTCGCACGTTATTTAATTCGCGGTTAGCCCCTATCCACGTCCAACGTCCATTGGCGACTTAGGTGAGGGGTTTTTGCTCTCGAACCATCTTCCAAAACCAAGGAAACCACAGCTTTTGCAATTTACATATTTTCAATGACGGTTTAGTAGTACACATATTCCGAGCTACTCCTCTATCCAAGCCTGCGCTAATTTTATCTAGCAAGAATACTTGCAGCTGCAGAATGCCGCGTCAGCGATCGAGAACAGCGCTTCAAAAGAAATCAAATGCACTTACACAGAGTTGTCGGGGCTGATATTGCAGCATGTTGTTCCAGGCCAGCCTTAAGGGCACATTGTTGATGAACCTGGGCAAGAGCTTTTGGAGAAGAAAAGACTTACAAGGGTACTATTGGATAAAAGGTCATACGATTCAGTATATCATTCGCAGCATGTTTGATTGAAGATACTTACAGGTGACGGGCCAGCAAATCCTGAGCCTATTCAGACCTTCAGTTTTTGAACTAGGATGTCTGAACCCATGTTTACTCACATAAACCGTTGACGGGAACGAATTGAGAAGGGCACGAAGAGACGGCCGCACAGCTAGAGGGGGTATAAGCATCGGTTTGTCGAGGACTATCTTGACAATGAACATACAGAGAACGATCGGGTCCAACAGCGCAACAGATAGTTCCAGATGTACCTAGGAGATGTAAGTTTATGGATTCATACTTGCATAATGACACCACAAACAGGTTCCCTGAGTAGAAAGTTTGGATTTAGCGATGACCCTAACTCATAAACGATATAGGACGTACATAAATGGGGCCAGCGATACCAGAGCCTAAACAATGGAATTTGCATTAGCCGCTGTTCAAAAGGCCTTGGACACAGGGTTCACTTACAGAGACCACCGAGAGGGATGATTTGCGCACTCGCGCAAGAGACTGCAGCTGCAAGGATGATGGTAGACAAGATCTTGGCCATTTTCGATATTCTGAGGTCGATTGAGATGATGCTCATTAGTGCTTTTCGATGCGCTGATTTTATACCTTTCGTTCAATGATAAAAATCTTCATATTTTCGGGTCTCCACACCTACTTCCGATGTCATCTGGCAATGAAAGGAGTGGTGTTCAATGATTGATATTGAATCTGTGGGGTACAGTGGGCCCCGGTGCAAGTAGAACTTTCGATATGTCAGGATCGACGAAAGGAATGAACAGCGGTGTACTCACATCGCCTCAACCCTTTCAAGACAGGAGCCGCAAAGGAATCTTATAGGGTTGGAGCACATGGAACGAGAGGCTAGTGGGAACGGGTTGATTGCTGTTGTAGGTCGAGATGGTTGAATTCCAAAATCAGAAAAACCCGGAACTGTCGTGTAATTGGCATCATGTTAATCATCTTCGATGATAGTTAGGCTGTTTAATCAGAAAAAGAGTCACGAGTCCTTCAGGCCGCTTTCACAAGCGCAAGAGGGGTGTAAGGGAATAGCCACTTGTTAAATTTCGAGCATGAGATAGTATTACAGAGGGGCGGGACATCTGGTAATGGTCGCATACATCACGCAAGAAACTCCGAAATAACCTGTAAATATCTATAGTGGTATAGGTCAGCACAGTTGTACCATGAGAAATACACGAAATACAAAACCACCGACCTCTGCGGTTCCTCGAACATGGGAACGTGTGTGCTACTGTTCAACCTAACCCACTTTACAGTTGGGATGTGATCAGCGAACGGTTTTACTGCAACATCATGCATCTCATCGTTCTCAGAGTTGATGACCAGGGTTGAGGCGGTTATGTTGGATAGATATGGGACGTTTGTTTCGTCTTTCAAAGTACCTTCGACCCGAAATGTTGGCTCCCCCATCCTACAATCGCAAGAAAAGACGCTTGTCAAAAAATTGTATTCAATTTCGGTTTAGATTGTATTGGGCATACAATTGATCATGTACTGTCTCATCTTCGGCGCTGACCGCAAACGACTGTCGTAGCTCCGTCGGCCACGGTTCCAAAGAGCAGAAATGGGATAACGTGAATAGGGTCATGCCAGCCTGATACTCTTGCGCGTCCATTGTTCTCTTCGCCTCGTGCTTTCGAATCATTTGAGCGAAATCCGGCCCAAACCTATCGAGCAATATGTTCAAGCCATCCTGCATCAGAGGTATGGATGCTGGGGCATTGGCAAGAATGAGTCGGTGGAGACCTGGTTGCTCTCGGCGGGACGAAAAGTATGCAGCAAGGAAACCTGACAACCCTGTTAAGTTCAGTCAATAAAACCAACATGACTCTCGTACCTCCCCATGAATGACCCAGCAAGTCATAATTATCATTGATCTGGAGATGTATAAGGAGGCTTTCTAGCTGGTCAGAGAAAAGAGAAGGAGTGAAGAACCCTCCAGAACAGTCGCGGTAATGGGACGATTGACCGCTTCCCAATTGGTCATACAGAACAAGTGGTATCCTAAGAAAGGGACTTCAAGTTAAACCCCTGTTTTGACATGAATGCAATACAAACGCTCACCCATGTTCCTCGTATAATTGGCAGTGTGGACTTGAGCATGACATATGGCGTTAGATTAAGTTGGTATCGATTGGAACGAATGGCTCACCTCATATAATGATGAGTGAGTCCAGGACCGCCATGAACGAGCACTAGTGGACGGCGACCGCAGCGTAGGCTGCCTACGACCTTGTACCATGTCTGGAATACCCTTCCTCCCACATGGAACGGTACAGTACCAGAGATCCCTTTCATTGGTTTAACACCTGAAATGCGTAGTCGGTGAAGTATCGTTGGTCAACATCCAATGTTGCACCAAGTCTGTTAGCATGAATATTTTGACGTATAAATGAAAGTAGTTTAAGTTAAATTGCGCAGAGACGAACTCCAACTCATTGAAATTGCTGTTAAGAAAGAAACGTTGCTATGAGCAGTTACAAGTCAAGAGACCGCTCAGTGGTTTCAGTGTAGGATCACACAGCCACAGGTCAATCTAATCTGTTATCATTGTCACGCATAACATGTGACTTAGGGGGGATGTGACTTTACGATGGCAATGCTAGACTGGATGGTGACCATGGCAGATTTAACTCCTTCTCAAGTTGTCCTAGTACATCTATACTTTCTTTCTTCTTCTTTGCCGCCTGTCAAGTATTACCATTATTCGTGATTGGATTTACTGAATTTCATGTTCGTTTCAGCGACGACGACTTAACGAGGTATGTTCATTACCAACTACTTACATTCAGAGGAGTTCAAACAGAATCTGAAATGTTCTTGTCAGTATAGTTCCAAATATTGAAGGAGAAAAGAAATATTTTAATCCTTTAAAATCAGGAAATAAGCCTCTAGAGTAGGCTCAAGATTTATTTTCGGCGATTGGATCCTAAATAAGCTGTCACTTGTACCCTTGCAACCACTTTTTTCCATTCTCCGCGCCTAAATCCGACGCCAGCACAACTACCTTCTCTTCCTTCTGCTACATTCCTATATAATGGCTACTCTTACGCGACCAAAGGTAGAACAACGAAGCATATCATCTCCTCAGTTGGATTCACATGTCCCAGCACCATTTCCTCGCGAACTTCTCGACAATGAAATAGAGTCATATCAACCTGGTCTCGAGGATAACCGTGCTTCACTCGTCGAAAGCTCCACGGAGGACACACATGAATCTATCCATGTGATAGAACCAGAAGAGCGTGTTAGTCATGTTGCCTTGGTAGGTTGTTTGCTCACCGTTCCATATCTAAGACTGAACTCGGACAGACAGAAGTTATGCCCTCCATCGTTTATGTCCAGAAATCATGTCTCATGACATTGAACAATCTACTCTCCGAACCAAGTGAATGGAGTCCTATAGTTCCAGACCGCCGTCATTCCATGCCATCGTCCACGCAGGCTTCTGCCGGTCCTTCTTCGACCGAAGCATCTTCAACCTCAGCCCTGCAAACTTTAGTTACCAATCTCAGGAACCACGATACGGAGATGATAGAGACCGCAAATTCTTCATCGGATGCTGGCCTCCTACACGAGCTCAGAGTTCGCGTTGATACCTTATCATACTCGTTGTCAGAAAGTGATGCTGCTTTGGCCAAGGCTCTTGTGTCTCTTCTTTCCGACCTCAACCGTCTCTCCGAATTAGGCTCTACATCAGGTCTACATCCACACCCAGCAGCCATAGAACCCACTACTCTTGACGCTCCGCCACCTATCGATGTTTTTGACACTCTCACACGACAACTCAGCGATCTTCAAATCGAGAGATTATCGTCACAAGCAGAGGTTCCATCGTCCAACACTCCTCCCCGTCTTGCCGTTGAAGTCACCTTACTATGGTCAAGAATAGACGCGGAACTCGAAAACGTTGTCGCTCTTTGCAAGCAACGTACCGAGACGATACCTCGTTTCGTCAATGATCATCTTCCTCCTCAATACGACCGGGAGGACTACGAGGAAGAACCGCTACCTGATTATGATGGCACAGGCCGCCCGTCATTGGATGACACTAAGGCGAAGCTTGCGTCTCCACTGTTGGTGTCTGCATCAAGGGTCACAGACGAGAAAATGCGATTGGATCTGGAAGCGGTTGCTTTGGCTATCGACAGGCTGTATCTCGTTGCGCCGCAGTTGCACAACCAAAGGGTTGAATTGAAATCTGCCAAAAAAGCTCAGATGGAGAAAGCTAGTCGTGAGGGCACTAGCTCCCCACGACATGTTTCTCGTAAAGGCAAGGAGCGAGATGTCCGTGAATTGGAAAATATGCTGGAGTTAATAGGGAAAGCATCAGAACGTACTCTCAAGGACCAGTCGGTTATATTGGATGGCGGGATGCAGAGTAGACTCGAGAAGGCTCGCAAAAAGGACTCAGCTAAGGTTTGAGATACTTTTTCTCCTGTTAGTATTCTAACTAACGCTTCTACTCAGAGAGACGCTTTCGTTGAACAACTTATTCGACACTCGGACGCCGGGCGTATCCATGGACAAGATGCAGTACATCCACCAAGAGTCAAAGACCCAAACGCATTATTATCCCTACCCGAGTTTATGCGTGAGGCGTTACCACTCTCAGAGCGGCAGAAGGACGGAGAAGCTATGCTTACCTTGCCAGAGTTCATGAGGGAGTCTGTTCCTCCATCACTGATTCATGAAGATGAAGACAACGCTGCATCCTCAGAACCTGATTCAAAGTCAAAGAAACGGCACCGAAGTCTCTCTGCTCCTCCTTTAGCATGGCTTCGTTCTTCCTCCTCGAAGCTCACACAACAAGGTGGTGCTATTTTGAAAAAAGCATCGTCGAAAAACTTGCGTGGATCAGGTGAATATAATCGTTCAGGCCTATAAGCATTTTTATTGACTCATGACGCAGCAGCCTTTGATATCATCTACGTTGCAGAAAACCACGAGAACCTGCACCATATCCTTGTATTTTTCCGAACTTCTGTAGCATCTAGCAAGACGACCCTAGACGTCCAAGCCGAGGTTGTTCCTTCATTCCTGGATCGATCCCCAGATGCAGGCGATCACTTGGTCATTAAGTCTGGTGCCAACTCTTCGCTTCCCCTTATGCTGCCTGCTCAAACCACGCACGGCACTAAGGAGGTCAAAACCCAATCAACTCATTACGAAATCAAGTTAACAACGCAACAGCCCCTACAGCAAGAGTCTCCATCGCCGCCTCTCCTTGACGCGCCTCAGCTCGAATCGTTAAAGCCTACATCCTTCCTCTGCTCCTCGTGCGCTCTGCCTCTGATTCAGGCCTCTAAAGTACATACTTATAGGGACCTACCGTCAGAGCATTGGGAGGAACTCGTAGAGGCGTGGATGTGCCATAGCGACCAAAAGCTGCATGATCAAGTGGCTAAACAGGGGAAGCGTGGCTTTTCTCCATCTGTTGGTCAAGCTCTAGTTGGCGGAAGTTATATTCTTTTCGAAGGCTCTGCGATTCACAAGAACAACTTGCATGTGTCAACCACTAGAGAGGCTCAGGTACGTGTCATTTCTACTTTTTTAAGCCGCTCTCTTTCTTCGCGTATGGTCGTGCATTTTATCTGCACCTCTTTTTAACGGGCGAAAAGAAGGCTGGCCTTGGGTGTTCTACCAAGGATCTGTTGTCACCAAGATGTGGCCCTCTGAATTGATGCCATTGATAACCTCTTCGGATGGTTTGAAAAGTTGTCAGTTTGGAGTGGACTGCTTGGATCGACTCAGACATTCCAGTTGATACAAAACGTCCAATATCAACATAACCATCGTCCCGTCAAACAACTCTCATGCACAAAGATCCATATTGTGAGGGCTACAAGTCGGGACACAATATCCTTTTCCCTCTCTCAATGATTTCATGTTTATGAATACTTTGTGATGATTACTTGATGATGCTAACTATCGCCTTCTGCTCGGTGCAGGTGTCCGACCACGGTATCCTCACGCGCTGTATATGTGGCGCTGTCATTGGTCGCCGTCGAGAGAAAAGATACGATGATGACAATTGTACGACGTACCGAATTCTCAAGTATGCCGTTCGGCCTGTCAGTCTCAAGAATGAGTGCGCGTCTTCTATATTTTTAAGGTTTTGTTCGCGGTTGTAACTCACGATACTTGTCAGTTTCTTCAAAGTTCCGCTTACTGCGTTCATTGTGGAAGACATGAATGAATTCGTACAAGCGCACGCTTCGTATAGATTCGTGATTAGAGATGAGGAGGATGAGAAACCCCGCATACTGGTGCGCATTCTTTCTTATTTCATTATCGTAGATGTGTGTGATTAGCTTACATGGCTCCTACAGATATGGTTATTCAAACCCAGAATACGCATTGCATATGCAACCCCCACCTCCCGTCTGATGCCGAAGAGTGCGAACATTGTCGCAGCCAAAGTGCTCTACAAGCTACTCAGTCCCGCTGAAATAGCTTCTGATCTCAACACGTACGTTTCTTTGTCTGACCTGTCGAGTTCATTTAGTTAACGGCTTGTACTCTTTATAGCATTCTCAAACGGTACCCTGGTTTTCCTCAAGCAGAGTATCTTTCGTACCCTATGACTATCTGCCATCGCCTGACAAACCTCTTGAAGGAGAGCAATTCTGCTTATCCTGAAAGTCTGCGGACGATGACAGGATTAGAAGTGGGTTGGCTACAGCGAGTTTGATCAGACACATACACATCTACCTACCTACCTACCTACCTACCTACCCCTAGTTTTGTTGTCTCCCTTTTTTGTTGTACACGTTCTAACAAATTGCTATTCATTCAATTCCTGCCCCTTCAGCTTTTGCGCACGACCTGAGTGCTATACACTTTGACTAATTCTCTATTACGAGACCCTTGAATCTACCATAGTAGTGAATACATTTTTTCTTTAGCTTTTTTAAGTTGGGCTATGCTATTGAACAGGTTTGTTGTGGTTGGGAACACTGTCAGTCTTCAATCAACTTCGTGAAACAGTTCTCCACAAATTCAACACCTGCATCTGCCATAGATTGTTGGGCCCCCGAGTCGACCGGGTCGACGCCTAGCATTTCCTTGAACCTCACAAATACCCGTTTGAGCTGCGTAAACGGGCGCTTTGCGAAAGCTTTGACCATCAGAGGAATATCGGCTTGATCCTCCACGGTATCTGGGTACACAGATAGCTCGATTTGTTCAATGGAAGGAAGAAACGATGATGTTCCCGGGATGAGTGCTCCTTCCTTTTCTTCCTTGTTGAGTCGATTGGTCATCAGCACGACAAGGTTGTAAGCATCAGTTTCAATGCATTCTAACGAAGTGAGTGTCTGCATAGCAGGAGATGATAAAATCTTCAACATCTCTTCCGGGCCATAGGGCATGTCGTCGCAGTAGAATGACCTAATTTTGCAATCGGAGCGTTCGAAAAAGTTGAGGATGGGTTGTGCAGTTGCAGGCCCATCCGGTTCCCATTCAGGACCATATTGGACAAGTGACAAGTG
This sequence comes from Panaeolus papilionaceus, assembly GCA_015501605.1. Classification (NCBI taxonomy): domain Eukaryota; kingdom Fungi; phylum Basidiomycota; class Agaricomycetes; order Agaricales; genus Panaeolus; species Panaeolus papilionaceus. The sequence continues at coordinate 1,368,196 of JADNRZ010000005.1, read as the reverse complement.
CTCTAGCTTTGGCATGGTAAAAAACGGAAACAATTTGGCAGGGCTGGTGTACAGTAGATCAAGTTTGAAGTATTGGAGCTCCGGGAAAGTGATACTGTTGTTTTCGGGTGATATGTGGTATACATGGGTCAAATGAAGAAACTGCAATTTGGAGAGTGTACCACCAAATTGAAGGATAGATAGAATTTGTATGCGGCTTGCGGTAACAGAGTTAATTGTTGCACCTTGGAGGCGTGACCAGGGGATGGCGACAAGGCTATTAAAACGTAGTTCTTCACTACAACACAGGAAGTTGTGATGTACGTATCGTAAAGCTGGCGAGGAGAACATGGCCTCCATGATCTGTTGTTCATTGGGACTTTGCCATTCCAGGGCGGAATAGATATCTCGTGGTTCCTTTTCATAATTTTCCTGAGAGCATTGTAGGCTGACCGATTGGAGGATTCTGCAACGTCCTCCAGTTGATATAAAAGGCATCATGACCCCTAAGAACTGCCATGGCACACGAAGCAGAGTTAGGGATCTCCACCGATGCATTTGCTGAGATAGCTGTGCGAATGTGCTGCATGCGCTTTGCCAGGATCTGTTGGCAAATGTACCATTGACAAAACTTGAAGCATTGCCATTGTTGACGAGATACACTGAGATTGGTACACTGTTGGATCGTTGCAACCATAATTTTACCAACTGCGATCCACCAGCAGATTTGGCACTGCGTAGACGAACAGCGATATTAGACCATGCTAGCGGGGAGTTAATTAATATGGATCTCCAGGTGTGGCAGACATGCGACAGAATGAATGGTGTGGAAACTTGATCCTGGATAAATGAAGGTTGGTCGTATATCCTTGCTCCCGTGTTATCCCAGGACCAATGTGGAGTTTTAACAGGTTCAGGTACAAGCTGGAGAATTTCATGAAGTGTTTCTGTAGGAAGACAATGAATACATGAAGACATTGTAAACTGAAGTCAAGCCTTTCCAGTGGTTCAGTGTGAAGATCATCATCGAAACTTACCCACGTACCACCACCATCGGCATCATGAACAACGAACGTTATTAGGTCCAGCCCGTAATTAACAATGAAACCAACAAGCCCTACAAATATTTTATTAGACACAACTCCAAAGTCACCAACTGCACCTTACCCATGGCCACCAGAACATGAGGACACGAAAAGTCGTGCATCCGAATTTTATGGATTCGTCGCTTGGACTTCAACCTACCTGGCATTCGTTCTTTACCTGCTCTGGGGCTTTCTTCCCGACGAATGGATAGTGTGGACAGGCGTCACTTGGTATCCCAATAGGTAATTTCAACTGAACAATGATTATGTTTCATCAGCATTTACCTATCCGTTCAGGGAGTGGGCAATCTTAATTCCTTCATGGACAATTGTGCTAGTAATTACCACCTATATCATTTATTCTTCTCTGGCTATGCGAGCAACTCCTGCATTTGATGATATGAATTCGCTCACTGGTACGTCACCTTTACTTTTTTGAATTCGTCTGCTCATTATTTTTGTAGATCAGCGGATTGCAGTTCCTTCAACCACGGAGAGTGGTCTGAATCCTTACGTGTCGGCTCTTCAGCATAACGCCATTCCCGAATTATACGATATGCCGCTGGGTATGGTTAATCGTGTACTTTATAGGAAACCATCGAGTATCATATCCCCGGCAAAATCCCATTGAAGCAAAAATTGAAATATGTACATGATGAAGGCTCGTACTAAAGGAGTGCGTAAAATACCATACAAAGAGTATACGTAGCGATATGACAAGAAAAATGGTGACAGTGAGTAAAATGTTCAGTTAGATCTTTAATCACTTAGATATTGACAATGAGGATCTTGGGCTGCGCCTCATAGGATTGAGACCATCTGGATGTGAAGTGGGGAAGGAGATGCGAGTCCCATAGGATGCTTGAGGATTGGATTCTATCGCTATTCCACTGCCGAAGGAGTGTATGTTCTGCGTATATTCATCGTTGAAAGTGCGAATGTTGTGGGTGTATTCTTCGTCAAATCGACCACCTATCGAGGTCTCGAATTCGGTGAGCTTGATATCTGCGGTCCTCGTCTCATGCTGATTGGTCGATGATGGGGTACGAACAGGAGAAGAGTGCACATCTTCCGACGAATTATCTCGTGGGGAAAGATCAGGAGTCGCTTTCCTTTCGCTGGCATTGTCAATGTGGTGCAGTCTTCGATAAACGTATGTCGATAAAACCAGGACGTTACACACTACAAGTGACACGCCAACCTAGTCGTTATTATCGTTAAATCTCATCACTTTTCGCCAATGTCCCAACACATGCCTGGATATGGCCGCTGAACCCTGTCCAGACATCATCCTTGACGATGATGAAGTATATGTGAACAATACTGGCTATGGTGGTAGCAATGCCGCAGACAAAAGCCCCTCCAATCAAACGTCGATGATAGGTTGATAATTTGATCTTCCAAAGCATCGTCAATGGTGCCCCTATCAACCACAAGTCGGATGCAAGGTCAGCTAGAAGAGAAAAACAGCAAAAGCGATGAGAAATTTGTGGCAATTCTACAACAGGCACGTCGTGCTTACTTCCTAGCTCCAGATACCCGGTGTAAACTGGGACACGACAGAAAGGCAGTACTTGGAAATCAGCACCGCAAGCAAACATTCGCTGAATAGATAAACCAAGCCACATCAGCCCAAAGACGAACGTGGCTCGTTTAGCCCATGTTCTGAAAGAACCTGGAGCAAGTAGTTTAACGATTGTTGCAGCGACAGATATTTTTGATGCCCTGGGCGCGTTCCGGTTGAAACACTGTTTATTGAAGTGAGGGGTGAAGTAGGCTTACCACAGGGCAGCGGTATAAAAAAGTAACATCCCAACAATGCTGAAGATTCGGAGAGGGCGACTATATGCGCCTGCAATGGGTTTAACAGCTGGAACAAACTCTTTAATTATGTGCTTACCTCCCATTGGCAGCTGCATGCTGACCGCCCATAGCACTATTGCGCACACCTGTCCGAATCCTGCCCAGAAGTCGTCCCACCACAGTTTTCGAGTGAGGTGTTGTATGAGAAATCGCGCGAATGTCGTTGCGCACGCGATGGAATGAGGGATAGCCACAATGGCTGTGGAATACTCAGTATGTTGTCTTTTTTAATATGTAGCTGAAGTTGCACAGCGAAAAAGAACGAACCTGTTATAACCGGCTGACTCGGCAGCGAAGGCATAGGAGGCATAGGAGGAGGGATCGTCATCGCGAAAGACTTCGTCTCTACCACTCAACTCAATGAGCTCAAGTCGTGATCAGTGTTCAATGTCGAACTCGAACTTGGCTGTGGCTCATGCCGCGACGAGAATGAAAATTATGGGGGATACCAGGGGCACTGCCCATTTGAATTTAACAATCAAGTGGTGTTGAAATACACATGTACATTTCTCCCTTACAGAGACAGGAATTCATCACCAAATCAACTCCAATCGCTCGGTCATAACTATAAGTGACAGTTTAGCTCCCGGATAGCCCTGGATGGGTCCTGGCTGTGAAATTTAATTGTCCATTTCGAAAAATATCGCGCTACCAAACTATCTTATTTGGAGGGTTGGATGGCAGGTCTACTTGGTGAGCTGCAATATAACATAAGTACGCAAGTAAATTTATGCCTGAACACTCTTCGAAGATCATTTTCACCTGAATGCTTCATCCACAAGGTGTACTCATGAGTCGTGTGAAACGACCTTGATTTTGCCAAGCGCTTATGTGCCCGAACTAACTCCTGACTTCCACTCATGATAATAAATTAAATAATTACAAAATGATGGGTGCGAACTAGTTCCGATTCATGAAGTTCATGACGGCCGCCTTTACACTCTGTATCTCCTACTTCTCGGGAAATGGGATTTGCCCTCAACGAGAGAGAATGTCCTGAAATTTTTTGATAGGGGTAAGTACGACAAGTGCCTTAGTTGCAAGTGCTTTCGAAGCTGGAGTCATCAGTAAATTTAAGAGGTTCAGATAATGCATCATAAGGGTCATGTAATCAGTGTAACTTGCTGTCAGCGGTATAATCTGGCATAATCTTACAACATACCATATATCGACCTTATAAGCCCACCCTCTGGTATGTCAGTGTCATCAGATTGATATCAGAATGGCTTGACATTAGCAGAGAAATCATTTATGTCGCAGATTGCCAGTTGAAGTCATAGTTTGTATCATGCTAGAGCTGGATTCCAGATTTCTTGCGGTTGGTCATGAAATAAATAGATAGAAAAACATGTCATTATCATTTAATAGAAATTTACATTAGAACTCAAAACAATATTCTACTAGAGTATTAATTAATCATGAGAATGGGTGTTCAAACCGTGAGCCAATTAATATTCTCCATAGTGCTGTCCTCTATAACTACATGCTGAAAAATTGGAGGAAGAAACGAGTGGAAATGGCACACTAGCACGTCACGATGTTTGAAAAGCCGAGGTGTTGCCTTGAAAATACAGTTTTAATTTAGGTGCAACAATTGCTAGAAAGTAAAAAGGAACATACCTGAACCCTTCAAACGAACCAACCCATGAGCAGAGAACTGTACCTCTAAAGTTTAAATAGGTGTTAGTGCCTGTTAATGTTGAGAGATATGAGAAGTAAGCCAGTCGTACCTAATATTATTCTAGCTCAACTGGCTCACCTTAAGGGAAATTAGGAGGAATCGTAGTGAGTTAGACTGATGACGCAGTCCCTCACCCGAGGCATCAGCCTCACGGAGGCTGAGGCTGATGCCTCGGGTGAGGGGCCAAGTCACAGGCCTAGTAGTGAGTTAAGTGAGAGAAGTTGTATGAGGGTCCTTGAACTTCGTTCTGGATTATGAACCAACTATCACGTGTAGTGTTCATAAGCATCACAGGTGTGACGGTGTGCTGTCTGTCACATCCAATCGAAAGAATTTTGTTAAGTCCTTTTTCCCAAGGTGAATATCAGGCTATGTCAGGGAATATAAGCATGCTACAATTCTGACACACGTATCATAAACAAAATACAACCATTTTATTTCCAGATAAGTCTACCATCAAGATGGTTTATTGAATATATACTTAATAGCAGAATGGTACCTCAGTGCACGCCCATGCACTGGCATATTAGTGAGGCAAGGTCTGTTACATAATGGTCAGTGCCAGAACGACAAAACAGGTTTTGATTATTTTGCTGATGCCGAATGCAAAGGTGTTCATTTTATACGCCGAGCACTATATACACACTACATCGTAGTCGGCTTGCACCAGAAGGCTCACACGTATCAGTTATGCAATGAAGCGGCACTGTGTGTGGCTGCAGAATTGGCCTTAAAGGGTGAGGGAGGAATGTCCTTTCCAGGAGGGCCTACTGAAACCTCTAGGTCAGCAACGTCGCCTGTCTCGATATCGTAGACCCAGCCGTGGATGAAGACGTCCTTGAGGGGAGCACCGTGACCAGCACGTCTAACCACAGAGCTGGTATTTACTTGAAGGCTTGCGAAGTGCTGATCACAGCAGTGTCTTCAGTATTCAAATCGATTGTGATGGAATTCTGGACCTACGTTCGTGATCACGGAACTAGAAGCAATTCGAGCCACAGCAACCTTGACGTTCTCTTCAACTAATGCCCGGAATCCAGCTATGTTTTCACGTTTAGAAAGGCTCTCTTGAACACCAATAAAAATAACACACGATCTCTGATATGAGGCTGCTCAGCGTGGCCTGCGGCGGCGTGCTTGTTCCGAAGTTCCACAATCTCCGTGCTAAATAATCATTAGACAACTAGATTCAACAGGGGGATTCGATTATCATCTTACCGATTTGAAGTTTGGAAAAGCTCTCTGATGGGCTGTATCCATGCATGGACAGCACTAGTGGCAGCATCAATGCCACCCGTTGGAGGAGAAGCAATTGACGCTGCGACACCACCACAGCCGTAATGTCCCATCACGATAACGTGTTCAACTCCGAGGGTGGTAACAGCATACGATAGGACAGATTGACTAAAAGCGAAGTAGGAGTGCGATTAGATCAGCACAGCGTTATCGTTTAGTGGATGATATAAAGCATACGTATTCATATCATTAGATTGGAACTCGTTGGCGATGTTGCGCTGAGAGAAGAATGTTCCAGGCGCAGCACTAAAGACCGTTGCCTCGTTGACGCGACTGTCCGAGCATCCCAGGAACATAAATGGCGGCGCTAAGAGGATAAAAATAGAATGACAGGCGCCACCTTTAGTCACAGCACAGGCGCCGTATATGAACGGAATCATACCTTGTCCCTTGTCAGCAAGCCTTTGCAATAGACCAGGATCGCTATCTGCTATTTTCTTCTTGAACGCTTTGTGTCCATTTAACAGAGTGTCTAAAACGGAGCCATCCTGTAGATAAAGCTGAGAAGATCCCTTCCGACCGACTGCAGTAGAGTCGACCGTTGGAACAACGGGGTACGCAATTCCTGACGAGATAAAGGATAGGGCGAGGAATAGAGTAAGATATGTAAGCATCATGAAGTTGTGTCGTAATGTTCAAGTCGAGTGGATAAACAGTGAACGGCTTCAAAAAAATTCCTAAGCGACGATCCCAACGCTACAATATCAACTTGAAAGGTCGACTGAATATCCCAAGGAGAAGCTCTCAACACCTAATGGCTCGAAAAGCCAGATGTAAGAAAAGGGCGAAGGGGTGCGACAACAAAAGAAAGCCATAAACCTGGTTATCTTATACGCTATACCTGGGGCTTCTTGGGGGTGGTAGGGCGGTCAACAGAATAGGTTCCATTGTCTGCTCGTGGTCGAGACTCCTATGCATATAGCAGTTGATGGAAGAAAGACTCCTTGGCTAACGCTTCCCTGCATGGACAAATGAGCTTGGGAACGTCTCTACTTCATCCATGTTGTAATTTGGTGATAATCATCCAGCATAAAAGTGCTGGTGTCAGGAAACCGAAAAAAGGAGCATTTCATACACTGAATGGTTCCCCACACACGTAAATACACTGGCGCTCAGCCAAATGTGCCAGGAATTAGAATTCATCAAAATTAGAAGGGAAAGGACGCCACAAGCTGGCAGGTTGTCGTGATCCGTCTTGGGGCCGGAGAATTTTAGATCAGAGTTTTGTCTAGTTTTGTTCACCCGACTTTGTCAAGACGCCGAGAGCTGTTTGGCTCCCCACGACGTGCCAGCGCATCCCATATCAATTTATATATACCGAATGCACATTGACACGGGCAGAGAGTCCACTGACAGGACTCGAATACGTCGAAGTAGAGTCGGTTTTATAAAACATACGTTGATCTGGAGTAGGGTGCATTGCAGATTCAGAACATTTACTATTATGCAAGATCATTGGTAAAACCCCAACCCCGGTACCAGTTTGAGGAACGAATGCCTGACTAGCCTTTCAGCCAGGTTAAGCCTAATGCTCCGAGTTTGATGAGTTGGGCTGTTGAAGAAGAAAGGAAGTGAGCAGCCACATACTGTGTTGGCTCCATTCAGTATGGTATTCTCATCTAAGAACTCAGCGCCGATTGAGAGACTCAAAATCAGACACCTACAGGGCTAGGTGCAAAAAGAAATTGATTTAACTAAAGAAAGCATTATCCATAGATTTATGAGGCTACAGGCGCAAGACTTCCTTAAGCTACATCCTTTCTTTCCTAGTAAAAAAGTCCTGTGCGAAACGATACAACTAAACCCTATTGTCCGATCATCATTCGAATACTAACTAAAAAGTAGAAGAAACGTGCAACGAAAGGCGCAATCGACGAGGACGCGCTCTTTCATGATGGGGATTCAACACGACTCGAAGGGATATTGAATCTCATCATCCTCTTCCGATCAATCACTGATCGCTCACTGCGACCTCTGGAACATGCGAACCATTCCACGCTTTTTCTTGACAGGTGTGACCTCAAGGGTGTAAGTAGGCGCAGCAGCTGCTGCTGGAGAAGCGGCAGGTGATTCGGTGGCAGCGGGAGCAGGTGCAGCCGAAGTCGATGCAACAGGTGCAGCAGCAGAAGAATCGGCAGGTGGGGCAGCGGGGGTGGCTGCTGGGGCATCCGAGCTATGTGCAGAAGCTGCTTTATCGGCGGCAGCAGCAACAGCCTTGAAAGGCGCGGGAGGAACGGCCTTTCCAGGGGGACCGACCGAGATACCGAGATCGGAAACCTCGCCGGTCTCGATGTCGTACACCCAACCGTGGACGAAGACGTCCTTGAGAGGACCTTCAGGACCAGAACGACGAACGAGGGTACCGTTTCCAGCTTGGAGCGCAGCGAAGTGCTGTGTGGGGAGTGTTATCGGTACATAACCCAAGAGCAAAGGCATAACGATGGACTTACGTTGGTCATCACAGAGCTGGTTGAGATGCGCGACACAGTTGCCTTGACGTTCTCCTCAACGAGAGCGCGGAAACCAGCTGTAATGGGAAATTCTCAATAAGCAATCTGTTTTTGATAGACTTGAAAGGTTAACATACGTTCCCTGATTTCGGGCTCCTCAATGGGTCCAGCAGCAGCAGCGTTCTTGGCACGAAGCTCAACAATTTCGGGACTATAATGCGATTAGGATCAGTTGGTTTATTATTGTGACGCTGCCCTTACCGGCTGGAGGTTTGGAAAATCTCTCGGATGGGCTGAATCCAGGCTTGGACAGCGCCATTAGCGGCATCAATTCCTGCGGCAGGAGCAGAGGCGATGGAAGCTGCAATACCACCGCAGCCATAGTGACCCATGACAATGACGTGTTCGACACCAAGCACAGCGACAGCGTATGAAAGGACGGCTTGGCTAGAATGAACACAGTCAGGGTTCATGATCCAAGATAAACAAGCAATTAAGCGCACGCATTGACGTCGTTGGGTTGGAATTGATTGGCAATGTTACGCTGGGAGAAGAACGTTCCGGGGGCAACATTGAAAACGGTTCCTTCATTGACTCGGCTGTCGGAACATCCCAAGAACATGAACGGAGGCGCTAAGGAGACAAAAATAGAATGACGAGAGCTATTTTTAGCAAACAGAGCGCCAAGTCTCGACAAGGATTGGCATACCTTGGCCGTCATCAGCAAGTTTCTGGAGAAGACCAGGATCATTAGCCGCGAGGTTATCCTTGAACGCCTGGTTTCCTGTAGTGAGGACATCGAATACGGATTTATCCTGGCGAGGGATACGAATGGACTGCTCGCGACCGATGATGGTCAGTTCGCGCGCTTGATGAATGGGGTGTGCGATGACGGAAGAGACGGCCACAAGGGCGAAAAACAAACTGCTAGATGCACGCATTACGAAAGGGTTTGAAAATAGTCAAAGGAAATAAACGGCAAATGAGGGTGAGTTGTATGAAAAGCAAAGGACTGGAAGAAAGGAAGAACGCAAAGCTTGAGAAAAGTGCGAATAATCCAAAGGACGACTGAGTGCGTCTGAGGACAAGGGCGAAGCTAGCGCCTGAAGTGATGAACAAATGAAGAAGAAAAAAGAAAGAAAACCTCAAGGAGAAGTTTTCAACCCGCAACCACAAGTGAACGAGTAAGAAGTGGGATGAAAAGGAGGAGTGGGGTGTGTACTTGCAGGGCATGCTCATCTTATACCTCAACGAGGAGTCAACTGAATAGGTTCTATGGGCCAACCTGGGCCAATGTTGGACGGTAACCGGTTGATGGAGAAAAGTCCTTGGCCCTTGGCAAATGACTTCTGTAAGCGCAACGAAGTGAAGTTCTTGGCAGCGATACCGGTGTGATTCGCAGAATGGGGAATTTGATATCGAGCTTTGTTGGCGCACTTTCTGGCACTTTCAACAGAGGACGTGGGGTAAACGTGCTGGGAGGGCGTTGCTTAGAAGACAGTGGAATGAACTGCTCCAGAGTCAGATACCATGTTATTTTAAGACGAATATACTGTTTGAGTAGTGAGTCGTCGGTTCTAAGGTCAATGTCAGACAGATAGACACACGACCTTTGTATATGGCTTGGCCATCAAAAAGGTCAATAATAACAATAATAATAAAATAATAAAATAAAAAAAAAGGTCAATGTCTTCCATTGATCAAATTAATTATCTGACGCATGATATACTTTTTTTTTTCGTTCTGCATTCGTTGCACTCATGTTATCGCGCATCCTGACTTCTATACTCCGTTAGGTTGAAGGTTTCGACAGTCGCTTAGTGAGGCGGACAAGTTAACGACCAATAACGAAGTATAACGTTATCAGTCGATGGCAGAGGTTTCCAATTGTGCACTAACGATTGTAGCCAGCCAATCCTGGAAAAGCGAGTTCTGCAGAATTTTTCTTTGTTCTTTTGGGATTACTTATTGTTGTGTTTTTTACCTTATTTTACAGCCTGCGTGAATGCAAACATCAATGCTGTTGCTTCAGTTCCAAAACGTTTTACCTGATTACTATGATCCGGTTCGAGGGTCAGAAATGACTGATTCCCCAGCCTATCCTCGTTGTTCGTTGACCTTCTTCTATCCAGATGCTCATTGTGGACAGATAATGCTTGGGATATCCAATGAGATTTTATGCAGGTCTGTTGCGAAGAATCGCGATCCGATCCGTATCTTGTTGAAGTTGTTCAAAGAAAACCCCAGTGCCCTTGGCAACCTTGATAAGGCCTTATGGTGTTTTTGAATTGTTTGTCGTGTGACAACGCAAATGCACCAAGGGTCAATAAAGATAGGGAGAAACGTGGGTGAAAACTGAAAACATTAGTCTTCAATAACTGCTGGTTGTATTGGTGAAGTTTTGAGGTGAACGGGCGAAAGGAACAGGCAAGGAACAGGAAACGCTGTAGGAGTGGTGTTGTATGGACTTGTTAGGGATGGAAGGCAATGACGTTGATTGTCAAGGAGGCATGGGAAGCGCTCGACGATGTTGACTTGACCACAGACTTGGTAGACTGCTTGGACACTTACCACTCACTTGGGACATCTTGGTTCTCGGAATCTCATTATACATCGTCCCTTCGACGCTTCAGTTCTTTAATCTTTACCGGTGCATCCCTTGATCCACATCTTCGAAGTGCTCGTAATGGACAGTGAAGATATTCTCAGTGAATCACTTGAATTTTTGGGAGGAAAGCCAGTGATTGACGACACAAAAATTCAATATGGTCCATTGACTTTGACGCTGGCACCAAAGGTATGGATTGATTAAGAATGCATCCGCCTTCGGTTTGAAAGGTTAATAGTGTAAATTTACTCTCAGGAAGGCAAAGTGCGATCTTCCTTGCTTGGCCTCGACTTTCCCTTAACATCGGGCAGGCGATAACTTACCTAGCGGATCACCTCTTTTCTCCTGGGCTTTATCTGGCTGAAAGGATAGAACGAGGATTACTTGATATCAAGGGAAAGACCGGCAAGTGCAATGTGTTATAGCAAGACCATTTATCGCTGAATCTTTGCTTTGATTAGTACTGGAACTTGGTGCTGGGAGTGCTCTACCCTCCTTACTATTGAGCACCATCTCTCCTCCACCCTTACTGATTGTCGCAACGGATTACCCTGATGAAGGAATAATTTCCAATCTCAATGCAAATGCGAAGAGAAATGAGGCACTCGTGATGGAGGGGTGTACACTTCTGACCCGAGGGTATGACTGGGCAACTGATCCTGAACCTCTTTTGTGCGTTGGCCGTAATCCATCGCCTTTCTTTGAATATGGCTGACATCGCTTTAGATCTTTGTTACCTTCCCCGACGGGCTACGATGTCCTGATCCTCTCTGATCTCTTACACTTCTTCACGGCCCACGATGACCTGATCACTTCGATTCGCTACTTCTTGGCCAAGACACCAGATGCTCGAGTGCATGTGGGGGTACGTCTCAGGTGTAGTTCTTGATCAACAACATACCTACATTCCTTCCGTTAGGCTGGAAAATACACCCAGGCCGACGTTTGTAACAACTTCTTGACAAAAGCAAAAGAGGCAGGATTAAATATGGATGAAATTACAGCCGAAAATGAAGAATGGAAGGGTAACCTTGCTGTTAGTGGATTGGACAAGGAAGATTTAACTCTGAGGAAGGCCAATTGCCGTTATTGGATTGGTAGATGGCAGAGTTTTTATGACTTTGCTCAGCACCTTTTGTAAATGTTTTTTGTTATTTTCTTAGACTTTATTAAACAACGTGCAATTGTGTTATAATGTTTAAATTTGTTGACAATGGCGACGCGTCAAAGCGCGATTGAAAAACGCGTGACATTTGTGTGACTTGACGCGTCGGTAGCTTTGCTTGCTGAATTGGGAAATCCTACCTTCTATCATTTAAAGCTCTCAACCACCAACTACATGGCCATTGAACATCTCCCTTCCGGTGCCACTTTTATATAGATTATGGGTATATCAGGACTTCTTCCAGCTCTTCAAGCTATTACGAAGAAAAAGCACCTGTCCGAGCTACGTGGGAAGAGGGTTGCGGTGGATGCTTATGGATGGTTACACAAGGGTGTGTATGGTTGTGCTACAGAGCTTGCCCTGGGTAAGCCAACTACCAAGTAAGCTCATAATTTATAAGCCCATGTTGCAGTTATATTAATTGCTAATGTATGCGTCGACGTTGCTGACACCATGTTGCTTCAGATATGTTGACTTCGCCATGAAGCGCGTACAATTGCTGCGACACCACGGCATAGAACCTTATCTTGTGTTTGACGGCGGTCCTCTTCCAGCTAAAGAGGGGACAGAGGGCGACAGAAAGAAAAGGAGAGAAGAGCAAATTGCTCGCGGCCGTGCTTTCACGAATCAAGGGAAACACTCTCAGGCTAGGGAATGCTTTGTGAAGTCGATTGATGTTACGCCAGAGATGGCGTATCAGCTCATAAAGGTGTGCCCTTGACTCATTAACTTCGTTGTCCCACTGTGCTGACCACTGCATATCCTATTTATGAAGGCTCTACAAGCCAATTCGGTGCAATACGTCGTAGCGCCCTACGAAGCGGATGCACAGCTTGCATACCTTGAAAAACAAGGCCTAGTCGACGCAATCCTAACAGAAGACTCCGATCTCCTTGTTTTTGGATGCCACAACGTCTGGTTTAAACTTTCCACAGATGCATTCGTCGAGACAATTTCACGCCGCGACTTTAATTCTGTCACTGCCACTGCCGCCAATTCCGCCTCTATTTCCCTCGTCGGTTGGAATGATTCACAGTTCCGCGCCATGGCCATCCTGAGTGGCTGTGATTATTTGCCCAGCATCCCAGGTGTCGGACTCAAGACTGCGGCTACACTTCTGAAAAAGTGGAAAACCGCTGAGATGGTCATTAGGCATCTCAATATGGAGGGAAAGAAGTCAGTACCTATTGGGTACCTCAATAAATTCCAACTTGCAGAGAAGTGCTTTTTGCATCAGCGGGTATATTGCCCGATTCAAGAACGGCTCGTGCATCTTACCCCCGTCGACGAGAACGAGTGGAACGCCGAGTTCGACACCTATGTCGGAAGGTATGTGACCAGCTATTCAAATTTAGTATTCGCCCTAAACGCATCTCTATAGGATAATTGATGCAGCCTTGGCGAAAAGGATTGCAATTGGAGAGGCCGACCCTGTCTCTTTGAAGGTCATGAAGGATATTAATCCCAACTATCGTCCTAATAAGAGGTCCAACCGTCCACCTTTGGCGACTCGCACTCACGCCATTTCAACCACTTCTAACAAAGGAGGAGAGAAGGCCAAAGGCGGTCTTTTCAGTTTCTTTGGTCTGTTCACCTCCTAGCTTAATAATGCAATTCTTTGTTGAACTTATTCGAAATTACAGGAGCAAATCCGATCATCCCTCCTGCAGTTAAACCCGAACCTGCAAAGTCAAAGAAAGGCTCGGCGGGAAAGGCTAGCGGTAAGCGAACCCTGGCAGAAATATCAGACCAAGAGGCTGCACAGAAACAAAGGAAGAAACACCGCAACAGCGCCTCTCCTCGGCCTGTGGCTCATCAGTCCAAATTTTTCTCAGCGTCAACTTCTCGTGCGATTGGTGGTATACACCGACGCCATAGCGACGGTGTTATGGGTCTCCGAAATGGGAGTGGCTCGGCGGGTCCTTCTTCCATTATTTATGTGGATACGGACAAAGAAAACGACTTTAATTCGGAGGACGATATTCCTTCCGAGCCAGAGGACGACGCTTCATACCTGTCCATTCAAGCCGAATTCAGGCACACCAGTATGGAGCTCGATATCGAGGAGTTCCCTGACAGCGTTGAGCAGGAGGACGGGTATATGTCTCATGCCTTCGAATCAGGGGATATGCAAGACCTATCTTCACCTACCAGACCCGGGGAGAGCCGAAGACAAAGGTCGCCGTCGCCTTCATCACGAAAAGGCAAAGGTCGCCAACAACCTTCGGATGAAGATGATTCTTATTTCGACGACATCGAAGCAGTCTCCAGTCCAGTGTCAACCAAGCGCCGAAAGGCACCTTTCGGGAAACGTAATGGCTTCAGCCTAGATGATTACATTGAGACGCCCGTCAGAAGACGGAACCAAGGTGAAGCCTTTCCCAATAACCCCAAGGTCCTCGTAGACCCCACCCCGACTCCGACGAAATCCAAGGCTGCCGTTATTGAACTCGATTCACCAAGTGTACAACGCGGCCCAGATCTACGCAGCATGCTTGGGGACGTAGATGATACGGAAGTAGATTTTATTCACGACGATCACGCTCACATGGAGGACCGTCTGAACTCTTCGTTCACCCACATGCCAAATCAGGATCCTCTTGAGCCATACTTGCCGCCAGCACCATCTCCTGACACCCCCATTGATTATGATCCAGCAGATCCAGACAATCCAGACGAAGAGGAAGAGAGAATCGCTGCCGAGACCGAACGTGGTCGCATCATGTTGCAAAGCATACGCGAGAAGCATTCTTATACCCCTCTGCAGACTAGATCTGCGCCTTCAGCCCCAGCACAGAAAATGAAGGGCACGGTCACGAAGGATGGAAGGAACACGGTGTTGCCGCGTCTCAAGGCAGCTGCGCAAGTTGGGTCTCCTAAGAAGGGGAAGGAATGTGTCCCTGGTTCTGGGGCGCGTCGTGGTCAGAACTTTACCAGAAACGAAGTCAACGTCACGCCGATGGGGCGACATACGATACTGGGACCCGCTCCCAGATCTCTTCCGAATCTGAAAAAGAAGACCGTTCAGCTTTCGCCAGCTACATTGTTGGGACACCAACCAGGAGTCTTGTTGGCTGAGAAACCGAAACCTCGACCTTCGAGCTCGACGACGAAAGTCCCCCCAGTGGTTGATCTTACGATGGAGGACTCTGGAGATGAAGCGTTGGCGAACTCACCTTCTAAGGTGGCACCGCGGCTTGATTTGGAACGTTTTCGGTATGCGAAGTCTTTCCCCAATCATAATGATATTTAACTCAAATTTTAACTGGCCTTTTAATTCTTTTTTTCAGATGCACATCATAATATCCTCTACTCGATCATCTCATTTGCGACACTTGTTCTTGCTTTCTCCCTGCTTTGGTTTTAGATTGACAAGGTTTTTGTACATATACCATGCTGGTGGATTATTATTTTTTAAGACGACACCCCACATTCATCACAGGCAATCCTAGCTAGATATTCTCAATTGTAATATATGTTTTCATACTCACTAGACGGTTTCGCCTTTTTTTCCCTGCGTTGACCTGCTTTCAGATCCGTAGAAACTGGGTATATTGGGGAGGCAGCTCGTAAAACTCTGGTTGTAAATCCCTCATCGCATCGATCTCATCAACCACGCCAACCTTCCAGGATGAACCCCTTGAGGTCATCTATATGATCCCACTCCTCTTCTATCTCCGCTTCTAACGAAACCATGTGCCTCTCTGGTCCGACCATCTCAAAGTCATGTTCTGAATTTTGCTCATCAGTAATGTTCGACCTTGTGGTATCCAATGTCGTATTACCTTCAGGGTCACGATCTTCAGGCACCGTACATATAGACGCGAATTGTTCATCTCCACTGTCTTCGTCGGAGTCATCGGAGCCATGTCTGTCTTCTTCATTGCTGCCATCAGCATCGTCCTCAACCACATCACCTCCCCCATCGGTCGCGCAATCAAGTGCATCCTCAACCATGAAGTTGGACTCGTGTTGTGAGATATATTGACGCATTGCACGTTCGAGGTCTGTGTAATAGGTTTTCTGACCATCAATTGCAGAACGTTCAACAATGCCTGATCATGGCAATTAGCAAATGTTGCACCCAAATACTGTCAATCCTTCCCTGGACGGCCAAACTTACTCTTTATAAAACTCCTCCCCATCCATTCAAGTTCGGTTGTGACAAGAACCCTCGAAGAAATACCTGTTTCCCGTGTAATGCATGTTTGTGTCTTCACAGAGAACAGGCTCCCGCTAGGTACGTCTGGCGTCCTCGTAGTGCTAAGGACCGACACGCATCTACCTTGACGATCACCAATTGTAACCTCTTCTGTGATCTCGCATTTCGTTTGTTTGGGTCCCAGAACATAGTTAAGAGGCTTGATGTAGGACGTATTGCGCGTTAAGATGGTTGAGTTTAGGGAGATGGTTTCCCACTCTGAAATCTGAACGTCTACACATCTGAGCAGTTAGGAAATAATTAACGGATTACTCCAGACAAACACTAACCTAGCAACATCTGAGATTCAGACATGAACTCCTTCAGGAATCCAGTTGAGAACATGAGATTGTAAACCCTCTCTGGTGAGCCAGGTATGACAGCATCCAGAGCTGTCTCTCTATACGGCTTTAGATCAACCAGAGCTGCCGCATTATTCTCGGGGCAAGAGTGTCTCCAGGCGTTGACTATCGCGTCGTAGGCCGTGTCGAGAGAGAGAAATGACGCAAATGTGGATTTCACTGCCTGAGTCGTGATTTCTATGGCATCGGAGACACTAGAGGTTGATGTTCTCTTCTCAATCGATTCAATCTCCCGTATTGAAATTGAGATCTGCAGTATTGATTGTCGTCAGTGAAGCTGCGGACATGAGGTGGTTGGCACCTATTATGCCAACAGAGAAGCAGGCCGAGAAGTGCCAAAGCAAATGTTCTGTGTACTATGAGTTGGGGAGTAGAATAGAGTCATTTACATCTGTCTTCGACCCAGAGATATCCGCATGAAAATAGACGTGGCTATCAGTGAAAAGAAGTCTTCCTGGAATTGGTACCTCTTTCTGCAACGAACAGCCATAGTCAGAAGTACTCGTGCTTGGAACGATTGAAGCCATGTCCACAGATACGGGAGGTATCTAGCACACATGCAATTGCGATGGCGTCCTATATAGGGTGTACAATCGATGCTGTGTGCAAACCTGCAGGAAGCCAAATATGTAAAAGCAAAACAGGCGACATAAAGCGAAGTGTCTGCCTAACTGGCCAGCTCTCCATGGCCTGAGTGATAATCCATGGATAACATAGTTAATGGGAAATATTGACGGATTTCAGCTTATTATATGGGTTTTCGAGCACATAAAAAGTCATCCAAACTCAACACATGTTATAAGAGACCCAGAGATTATTGTTGTGGAGGCTTTGGATATGCCAGTGGTGGAACAGAAATCTTTCCAGCTCAGATGGATCTCCGACAATTCGGAGTTTGGGTGACAGGCCCACTGATTCCCGTTGCGCGTCTCTTCACAACCCCCATGACTATCGAGCCAAACATGACCCAGTCCTACACAACATACGCGAGTTCTTGCCCTGATATACTGATAGCTTGCTCGTCAAGCTCATAGGATATGAGATTTTCGGTTCACCTTCGAATTTGTAGACTGGTGATGGTCAGGTCTTTACCATTCTCCCACTACACTTAGGCGTTCCTTCTTGAGCCCAAAGTATAAGGTCAGTCATTCGCAATTTGATGATTCAAAGGTGTTCACCTCCCTGGCACAGTCTAAATTGTGGCAGATTTTGTTCTGGTTTACTGTTCCTTGCTTAAATCAGTGAGTTGCGCCATTTCATCTCGTTTCTTCGCTCCCTATCGGAACCATTGGTGCCATGCACAAAAGCTAAAAAGAATTCCGGCCCTGTCTTTTGAGATTATTGTTATATAGTCAGGGTCGTTGTAGATCACATTGGACAAAATCTTTTTGTCCGTGACACATTTTTTCGAGTCTCTGCATCAGTTCCTGGCGGCAGAACTTTCCGCTGCTCGCTCGATCCTTATCGGTGCCGTTGGCGCAATGCGCTCGTAATCTCGCTAAGAGTTACGCACTCTCCAACATGCGAATCAGGGGACAATTTAATTGACCATCCAAAAAACGTCAGGAACAGCTGGACTTACAGTTTCGTTCCTTGGGGTTCTGTCGTTTGTATGTTCAAATTCATTTGCTCTATGCAGACGAGGGCAACAATGTTGCTCACCTCAAGGGTCTCAAACGAGCTTTTAGCCCATGAGTCTTTAATGTTTTGGGTTTACATGGTTGGATTTCCAACATGTTCTGGTTCTGCTGAGGAGGAGGCACACGAGAGGATTTTTCATCCCCCCAATGTTAATGTTTGGAAGCAATGGTACTCACATATTTTATTCTTTTCGAAGTAGAAAACCCGAGGCTAAGCAAACCGAATGGCTTTCCCATTGCTCAATCATGATACCATTGATTAACTGCTCTGTCTGTTGACCGTCTTCACTCGGGTATGTTCTCCTTGCTTTGTTATGAAAACGATCTTGTGGCCCTATCGAAGTCGTTGGTGTCAATGACACTGGTGGACGGAACGACCATTGGATTCCGATGTTCAAACGGTCCATGACAAACCTAACTGTTTTTCAGTGTTGCAATAGCATAACCCACTTGCTAAGGACGATGTTGTTCGAGAGTTGTAAATGTAACTCTGTCGGACTTTCTTGGTCATGGTGTGGGGAGGCCCTGTTGCCTCATCATCCTGCCTGCCGAGGTGTTGCGCACTGCGGTACTTCTGTACAACCATTGCGCCTGGAGCGACCCTACATGTTACTTCTCCAGGCGAACATCACTATCCTTAGTGTCATGGTTGCAGTTATTGCTGAATTATGGTCAAGGGGCGTTGACTGACGAGGGGCTCTCAAGATCATCTCCAACGTCTGTGGGGGTGGTCTATACATGTCACTGATTTTCGTTCACTTCCTCCTTATACCAGATCTGAGTCATTGTGGTAGTGTTCTTACATTGCGAACAAAGACGCAATTAAGCTGAGGAACTTGAAGTGGTGAGTGCTGTCATCATTAGCTAGATCTGGACTGACAGATGTATCTCGAAGACGTTCCACATCCCATCTCATTTTCACATGGGGCTTATGGCGTGCATACACAAGTGTCAACGTCCCTTCTACATACAATGGAGCTTTCAGCATGTAGATTTCAGTAGATTCACGATTGCCCCTAAAAAAAATGGGACTCGGTGCCCATTTTTACAATATGTTCATTCCTCAATGGTGTCAATTGAGATGGAAGGGCCAATTTGAAGTGGGCTCCTTGGACCTAACCTCACTTTCAGCAATTGAGTATCGTGAGTTGAAGCAATGCGCTACCGATTGGACGCAAATGTACCTGATAAACTCTGGTTTGGGCGTAGAACAAGACATCAGGACAGCATTATGAATCGGGAATAATGGTGCTGATACCTGCCAGCGTTTATGAGGTGATTTGGCGCCCAAAACGCGCGAGTTTGAACGGGAATCAGTCACGTTGAGTGTATGGAGTCTAAGATTAGGTGTGGTTCGAAAGATACATGGAGTTATCTCTCTAGAATGTCAGGCGAGGGGTCTTATGCATTATGCGTCAGGACCAGCGCCCATCACTTCGGTCACGTTAGATTCACGCTTGCAGAGCCCTACCTATTCTTGATCTCAATCATTTCATTAGAATGGGGTTTCCATTTAAGTACTTACACTTTCTTGTCTTGGCGGCTTCATGTGGATGGTTGCTGCTCACAAAATATCAAAGATTACCCCGAATTACCCATTCCATTTCGTTTCTTGTCTTGTCATGGGATAATTCTGTCACCTTGAATCTGCCAAGAATGCTGACTTAATGCCACAATAATGGCGCAGGGTCGGCCGTATCATGGCTCCGAGGGAGTAAAAGGGTCTCAAGGATTAAGCCTTTTTATGGTCTGTACTGGCGAGATTGGGTCGCAAAAATATTGCTGACACAGTGTATATTCCTAGCTTATTTGGCTTACATCTCAAGACAAGGCACGGGTAAAGTAGTAAAGTATACGAGCGTAAAGTGAGCTCGAAGAATGTTCA
The DNA here is from genome assembly GCA_015501605.1 of Panaeolus papilionaceus. Classification (NCBI taxonomy): domain Eukaryota; kingdom Fungi; phylum Basidiomycota; class Agaricomycetes; order Agaricales; genus Panaeolus; species Panaeolus papilionaceus. Next base: position 1,347,981 of record JADNRZ010000005.1, on the reverse strand, counting down.
GGAGGCGCGGTCAATTTCTTAGAGCATGTGGCTCAGTGATATGTATCTACATCTTTCCGAGAGTTGATGTTTGCTCCGCAGCAGTACATGCAGAGCGCTGATGAGCGAGCGATCCGAGGCCCCCGACGACTTTCACCTATTTAGCGGCTACCCAGTATAAAATCTGCGAGGAATTTTATCTGAACGAATTATCACTTCTTCAGAGCAGTTTGCCATGGTCAAGATTGCAAATTCTTTGGTCCTTCTTGTGTCTAGCCTCAGTGTTGCGCATGGTTTGATAACAACACTCCCAGTCGGAGAGCTGTGTAAGTCTATGAATGTCGCTTCATGTACACATGGGTTATTAATGACATCAATGTCATTGACCTCAATGACTATGTAAATATAGGCTTCAGCTACCCATCTGGATATTCCACGGTACGCACTCCTGTCAACAGCTTAGTTAAAGTGTTACCTCTCACTCTCCTTCCAGATTCCTTGTAACAATTCGTTGTATCCCATGGTTTGATATTTTTGCTGATGTAGCTTAGGTGTCTCTGGAACCAAGTGCTGCCTCGTACAAAGCAGGACTGATACTGGGCTGTAAGCGTTACTCATTTATTCTCTTAAAGCCAGGCTCTTGACCTCAGAAACAAAGTTGCACCCCCCTTACGGCGGAGGGTGACTGCCCACCTCACCAACTTGGTTGGAACGAGCCTTGTAAGTTTTATTCAGTGGCATAGTGAACTGAGGGGATGTTGAACGACACTTTCCATCTATAGGCCTCGACTCCAGCAATAACCCCCTTCCAGTACGTTGCTAATTCCTTCGAAGAGAGCGTGTCTGACATCTATTATTTGACTTTAGGATCCTTGTGTGTATCGTTAATGCTTCTGCTAATAAACACGACTATTGACCTGCTTGCTTTGAATAGGCGAGGCGAACCTCACCTGTTGCGTTGCCGACCCCGACTGGGGTTTCCCTTCGCATGCTGTGTACGTGCACCATTCCCTCCCTGAAATATTTAACTTCTAAGACAGTATCTACAGATGTACCAGAAGCAACTTTTGCATTTGAAAGTGGCTATACACATGAGGGGATGGAATGCCCGTGAATCCGAATCGAGTACGGGGGTGTATAAATCCTAACTATGATCAGGAATTTTGTAGAAATTTAAATTGATTTCGAATTGTGATTACAACAAAATGTTCCAGCATTAGCTATATGTCAATGCTGGCTGTCTGACCCCGACTGTGCGTCACTGGCTTATACAGACATAATGGTTAGTCCTCAATACACTGAACCCTTGTCTTTACCACGCGACGGAGCTATTTATCGCTAATCGTTCACTCGAAGGGAATCAAGTTTCCGAGCAATCCCAGGATTTGTGACAAAAGCCTCAAAAGCATCCCTTGCCTGAGGATTCTGTGCTGAGTAACAAGTTATTTGACTAGTCCCAGTACCTTTAACGGGGCCCGAGGAAGGCTTCAAGATATCTGGGGTAATCTTCGAAGTTTGAGCTACATTAACTTCTCGATAAACTGACGTAGGGGAATGCATGCACATGGCTTATCGAGCCAGAATTTATCCGGTGTTTGAAACACGACGAAGGCAGCTGATCATCTATCGGATAAATGAGTGAATTGTGCTATATAAAGAGCATGCTTGATGGCTTGAGGTAACAAACGTATTGATCGAGTCAACATGTTCAAGATCTAAGCAACTCTCCTCTTGCTTGCCGCCGTTGTCATGTCACAGAATCCAACGGAAACTCTGCTTAGTGTGTGTATCCTTCATGGGTTGTTTTGCACTCCATCGAATCTACCTGCTGAGACATATAAACGTGGTATAGGCCTGAGCTATCCTGCAGGGTTGTCCAAGGTACCATCTGCTCTTTGAAGCATAAAAACTATTTACGCCAGTACTCATGAACTTCTCAGATTCTATGTATTAATTATTTATGATGCTTTTACGGTTAAGTATCTTAATGTACTTCAAGTTGACTCTGGAACCATATGTTGCATGATGACGAGCGCCACTGATACTGGAAGGTACGTAAATTATTTTGATCGTAGTAGTTTACAATCCTGATAGGTCAAAGATACACTCCTCCGACCCATCAGTATTTTCTCAATTTACTTTTTTGACTTGTGCAAGCATTAAAAAGCGGTAAAAAGCATAATAAAAGTATGAAAGTGGGAAAGCTGAGAAGCTAGGTCTGTCCGCCCAAAAAGTGAGGTATAATCTCTGGCCAAAGAACTGAAAAAAGTGAAGAAAAGTACGAAAAGCGAAGAAAAGTACATAGTATTATATATTACAAAATTCCGTAGCTAATTTACTTTTCGTACTTTTCGACTTTTGAACTTGCCACAAGTCAAAAAGCGGTGAAAAGTAGAGAAGTAAAACGGGAAATTCCTGATGCCACGGAAGGAGGATGTCCCAAGCGCTTGCTCGGATCTAGAGTGTCTTGTACGTCTTTCTAACGTCTGGTCTTGATTTATGGTGGTACGCCAGATTCCAGTGTAAGTGACGGACTATTTTTAATATGTGTTATCCTCATTAACGAGTCAATCAGCTGCGAACTAGAGCGACTCTGCATCTGATGGGCTGAATGATAAACGTCGAAGGACTAAAGTGCAGGTGTCCCAAATCAATAGAAGACTTATTCCACAGCCATATTATTATTTTGTGAAGTGAGCAATGAATGATATGAGCCTCTCGTAAATTATAAATCTAGAGCGCCAGAGCGGATGATTCAAACAAGGTTGGATTTGAATATGATTTTACTGATTTAGTAACCAGATTTCCTGACTAGGACAAACCCCTATTACCAACTGATCCAGTTCCACCGGATCGAAGAAATTATGATAGCCTTCAAAGAGTACATTTCCGAGCGATTCGGTATGTATATTTGACCGCAAAAGATCCGTTGACTTCAGAACGTCAAGAGATAGCCAATTCTCGGAAAATTGGTTGCTTGATAGCCATCGGTGTCTCTCTAAAACTGTATAAAGCTTCGAGCCAAGAAGCTATGTTGTATCAACAATACCATGTTCAAGCTTTTTGCGTCACTGCTTATTCTCGCCGCGACCGTTGCTTCGAGCCCGACTGATACGCTTCCCGTTGGAGCACAATGTAGGACTAATCAAATATCCACCTTTTCATGTTCGAGCCTTATAAATCAATTTTCATTTTTAACAGGTCTGAGCTATCCTGCTGGACAGTCAAAGGTATAGTAATGGCTGTGATAATTGGCTGAAAGATTATTGGCGCTAAAGGTTCCTTACTATCAGATCCCATGTACGAACGCATACCCGTCGTGGCAACGCAGTATTTTCCTCCGGCTTCCTCACTAACGATCTTTATATGCAGGTGTTTCAGGAACGAAATGCTGCATGATGACGAGTGTCACTGATACTGGGAGGTAAATGAACGCTGTTCACTATAAATGTACTGATCAAACTAACGACTCGAAGATGCACCCCTGTGGCAGAAGGCGGGAGCTGCCCAACTCGTCTGATTGGGTTCAAGGGCAGTTGTAAGTTTGAATTCAGATGCTGCAATTCCGTGAAATTCAGATTTCGTTTCAAAATCCAGGCCAGGACGCATATGGTCATCCTCTTGCGGTACGTTTACCATACTCGTAAGATCAATTATCTGTACTTGATGTTTAATATTGTACCCCGGCATGGTAAATATTAGGACCCTTGTAAGCCTTTTGTCCTATATTTTACTATGATATACTCACTGACGTGTATTTTCTGAATAGGTGAGCCACAACTTACATGCTGTAAAGGCAATCCCGCAGATTACTTCCCAACATACCCTGTGTACGTCTCACTTCCTCTAGTCCACCCTACTTTAAATCTGATGAAACAAAACAACTATTATACAGCTGCAATTACAGCCAGTACTGTATCGCATAATCATAAGGTTAAAATTAATCCCATGCGATAACAAGGTATTTCACTTGGCGAAAGCCCTCACATATACGCATATGTACTTTGAACCCGTCGAAGAGCAGCCCTGAGGCAGTTAGGTAGCAATCACAACCACCTATCAACGAGTCGGAGAAATGGTCGGCCATCTAAGCCCGCCTTGAGACCTGGCTGTCTTGACAATGTGTGGCAGGTTCTGCAGGGCACTTGAGACCGTGAAGTCTCGCTTAAGCTACAAAAAGACTTGCCACATGATATGATTATGAGAAGCTGCGTCGGCCCCTTGGATTTACGCATCTCGTTCAGTCCGATATTTACCCAATCCATGATGGGCTTCTGAAAAATAAACAATTAAAAGAGCAGCTCGAGCCATACCTCAAGAGCAGATACGGTTAGACCCCAGCTGGAATATCAAAATCAAAAGAAGGGTTGCGAGAGATTATCATTTGGACCTATGATCTTTCCTCCATTTGGTTCAAAGCGGCACTTGAGCGTCGTTTTGTTGTGTTTGTGTTATTGTGTGATATCAACGAATCAAGGGAAAAAAATGGGTGTAACATTCGGGAACGGATGAGATTTATGAGAAGGTCAGAATGTGGACATACACATACCTTGTCAGAATCCAATATAGTAATCGGATTGCTTGTTTCGGACATACCCCTATTCCCGATTCAGGTGTATCAAGCAATTATCGAGAGGAAAAAAAGTCATGAACCATCCTCTTGGCAGTATCAAAGAAAAGAAACATAAGCCCGAGACAAAACTAAACCGACAATGCGGGGATAACAAACACGCAACCATGCTGTAGTACCGAAAGCAAACAAAGAATCAAACCGTAGATGCAACAAAGAAAAAAATGACGTAAAATTTCAGGATAACCGCAAAAAGGAGCTAGGTAGGTAAGATGCCGATGACAAGAGTAAAACATCAAAAATCGACCACGGATGAAGGAAGAGGAATCATAAAGGTCGTAAAACGTAGGAATGTAGCGCAGTAGAGCATGTAGGTAGGAAGATATGAAGCACTGTATCTCGACGAGAAGGGGACTAGGCCAAGGTCGGTGAAAAGAAGTATGTACTATGTAGATGGAAGATAGAGGCCAATAGCAGTAAAGACAAAGTAAGGCGGAAAACGTGCGCAGTGGATAGATGGGTGGTAAATGTAACAGGGACGTAAATCATAAAGCTAAAGCATGAAGCATGGATACTAAACGTTTATGTAAAAACATTCAGAAATAAGGAATGGAATGGGATGTATGATGCAGAACGATGAAGATGAGGATCAATGAATGAAATGAATAACCAATATAAAAGATGAAGATCCATGCTCCGATATGTTTGGATCTAAAAGGTACCCCTCCGAGAGAAGTCAATGCTAACAAGTATAGTGAATGAGAGACAATGAAAGAAAAATATGAGCAGATTGGGAGTGTACGATATGGGTAGCCAAGGTAGGGAGTGTGAACGAGCAAAGAGATGAAACCAAGTTGCTTTCATGCGGTTTGTTCGTTAGAATTAGGAGAGAAAGATTGAATAGGAAGATGGGCGGAATGAAGAGCGACAGTAATCCTCCCCAAGATATATGCGTATGAGAGTTAATGTTGAAGTAAAATGTTTAGCGGGGTTGGGGTGCGGTCATCAAAACGATCTTCTCCTTGAGGACAGACGGGTAGCTATTCATCAGGTGAGCAAGAGCACGCAGGTCATCTTGATCAAGGAGAGCAATGGTGATTTTGGGCTAAAATATTCAATATCAGAAAAATATAGCGCTTGCCACGATAAGAATTGAACTTACTGCTCCCTTGACACCAAATGACTTGACAACTTTGAACCTGTACGATGGAAAAAATGTTCAGAATGTGTGCGCAAAAGTAAGAAAGCATTACATACAATTTCTCTCCCAAAGCCTGCTTTTGTGCTTGCAGAGGCTTGTCGAGGATTGCGTCAATAAACGAATCCGTGGCTTGCACAATGGCTGGGTCAGCCTTGGGCAAAGGCAAGCCGGTCGCCGAAGCCGAGTTGGCCAGTCTAACAATTTCAGCAGCAGGCAGCTTAGCCAACGATGCCAACGTGTGTGTTCCTCCAGCCGCACCGCCAGGCGTGACGGGAGAAGGGGATGCAACAGCCGATGCACCTCGAGATGAGAGGTCAGGCGTCGACGGAGACGCTTCCACAGGGGGTAACACCTTCTTCGTCTGAGGCGTCATAGGAACTGGCGCACTCTGAGTCGACTGAGCATCAGTAGGTCCGTCATCCGCACCATCGCCGTCATCGCTATCCAAGACCATCCTTGCATCAGCCAATTTCTGCTTGAGAACCTCGGGGTTGAACAAACAGAGTGCTCGTTCGCGTTTGGGAAGCGACATAATGAGTTGGGTGAGCTCGCTCTGGCGGGATGATTCCAGTTTGGCGATGGCAGCGAACACGCGGTCTTTTTCGGAGAGAGGTGGAACGGAGCCAGCGGGTGATGCTGCGCGGGGAGGTGCAAGAGAGGAATGGTCAAGGGAGACAGGAGTGGATGGGTGTTCTGGTGCACTGGCCGTCGCGTCATGGTGATCAGTACTGCTGGCATCTTGAGCGACTGGCTCTGATGAAGGTCTAGAGGGGGGTTCTGGAACTGATGATGCGTGTCTGGCCTTGTAAGATTCAGTGTGTTCCTTCAGTTTCGGAGATTCGTCTAGATACTGAAGAACGTTGCTCAAAGAGAGCGTAACAAGCGACTCCACAAGGGCATCGACATCCTTCTCAGTAGGAAGAATATCGAAGCCCTTGACTCTACGGGTCAACTCGCCAGTCAAAACTTCCTTTCGTACAACGGGAGACAAGTTGGAAAGTGAGTTGTAGTTCATGGGAACGTTTAGATTACCACTGAGAGCGGCCTGTGATGAGGGCGAAGTAATCGATGTTATAGAATTCTGGGAGTTCTGAGGGGTGTGGCGACTCACGGTGTAGTAACTGCCAGATCCGCGACGACCTCTGTCATGTCGTTCATGGTGCATGGGTTTCGGTGAGAGAGCGGGCGATGCCAGAGCCGAAGGATAATTCCTGGGGCTATTCCACTGACTGTAATCGCCAGCCTCACTAGCGGCGGGACTTGTCGCACCACTGGAACCTCGTCTTGGGTGACCATTTCCAAATCGTTGAGCTAACTTCTCCTGTCGCAATTGCTTGGGCTCATGTAGCCTGACAACAATCTGCTTTGAGCCAAGGGTGGCTCCATTCATTGCTCTTAACGCGTCGTTCGCTGTAGAAGTGGAGTTGAGCGAATTTAATCTTGGCAAGTTCTAAAAATATCGCAAATACCTTGTTCAGGTGTCTGGTACGAAACGAAGCCAAAGCCGCGACTTTCGCCATGTTCGTTGCGCATAACGCGAGCACTAAAAGCAAGATCAACTCATGTACAACAATAGTGGATGGGATTTCTAACCTCACGATCTGTCCAAACTATAAAAGAAATGTGAGCACGAGAAGCAGTAAATCAAAATTTGAACGTACTTGGTGGAACGCGGTGAACAACTTGTTGGAATCTATTTCAGGACTCAAATTCTGCAGCAAATATTAGACAGGGCGCTGATAAGAATCCAAATGCAACATACCTTGCAAAACAAGTTACAGGGATCTATGAGTCCACTGTGACTGTTAGCCCCTGGACCGCTTATGGGTGCAAGCTGAACTTGCTGGCCAGGGCCATGCACAAAGGGTGGAGGTGTCTGCACTGGTGATCGAACAGGTGAGTATGGATTAGCACGAGGTGGGGAGTACTATCAAACCATCAGCTTCATCCAAATATAACGAATATAATCGATTTCGATAATCTCACCTGTGCAGCAAAGGGGGAGAAAGTGGGTACTCCTGCTGGGATGAAGGATGGAGCGGCGATGTTGAACTCTGTAGTTCGTCTAGAGTTGTAAATTTGGACTGCAATGTTTTGACCCTCTACGTCAGCGCAATGCATTGCTTCTTCGGCCTGAATGGCATCCTCCTCGTTCCAGAATTCGACAATTGCAATGTCGGCTCCCAGGCTTGTCTGAGTACGAACGGAAGCCAAGGCACCAAAGGGACGGAAAAGGTCGTAAAGCCTCGAGTCAGTGAAGCCTGGTGGAAGCTGCTTGACAACACGAGGCAAAGCAGAAGGTGGTGGGAGAGGAGTTGGGGGATTCGTTGGAGGGTATGGAGAGAGTACGAGGGCAACTGGGGGCATAAGACCAGGAATATTACGCGATTGAAGAATCGCAAGTGCCTTTTCAGCTGTAAATCGACGAGAAATAAAGAATTAGACAGTATAAACGCGAAAAGTTGAATTTGAATCATGAAACATGGAAACTCGCCTCTCTCAAGGAACTTGAACTCGATAGTACCAGAAAGAAGATGAGGAGAGCCATCACGGTGTATTTTGGGTCTAAATGGGCCACATTCTACGAAAGCCAAAGCCAGGTTCTCGTCTGAGACGTAGGGTGGCAGATTGGTGATGTGTAGCAGTGGTTCATGGAGGTAAGGGTGAGGTCTTGGAACCTCACCGTACTGATGATGATTATAAGATTGATCCATTGTTAATAAGTCGTTGAGCACTGAGCTCGACGTTGAGGAAAATGAGGGAAAAAGAAAAAAGGGTCGACGACAGGGATCTGTCTAATGGACGAAGCAGACAAGCACAAAAAAGTTGCAAACTTGGATTCACGCACTATCATTTGATTACCTCATCATCAGCATTGTCACATCGTTTTACAGTAGCCTCATGTCATTCTCGTTTTTTTATTTTGTATGAATTAAAAATAAAACGAGTACTGTGTAGATACAAGTCTATATATCTACAAAAGTGTTTGTAATGGTGGGGAAATGAGCATGTGGGTGTTCGTAGAACAACGACGGTATGACCTTACTCGGGCGATTCTATAATGGTCCGAGTAGAAAATAGGGTAGGGATCATGAGAAGGATGCAACAAATTCGAAAGCGTCAATTCCAGGAATAGTCAAATAGAGTCATTTTGCGTGGGCAAGGTGGAATGGGAATTCTAACTATGGGGTACATCCGATAATCAGGGTGTCTTTGTGGTCCCAGGATCTGTCGCTCAACTTTTGATCATTGAACGCCCTAGTAGAAATCTTCAGCATCAAGGTTATGTTCAGGTATGACTCGGACTGCGATAATATCCATGGAAGTCCCAGGAAATGGAAAGACCTTTCCAGAGCCGACATCATGAAAAAATTCCGCAAATCAGAGCATCGAGAAGGATCGTATACAAAATTGCGTCCTTTTCTTCTTACAGTCAGATATCAAGTCTAGTTCCGAGAACACGAGGCGTTGATTTGTTGCAGAATCATAGAAAATGAGGCAAGCAGTCCATGCACAAAAGTTCATGATCAAGGCGGATGGTTTTCAAAGCATGTTCCGAGCCAATAACTATAGTCGATCCAGAATGCATAATAATACTGAGCCCTGCTTTCTGTGATAAAATCAAGAAAGTGAATCCAAGTTTTGTTCGCCGATCCTGAAAGCAATGAGCAAAGAGGACCAGGGACATTCTGCTCCGCTGACCCTACACAGGAACTGCTGACTAAGCTTTCCTACCCCGATTTGGACGCTACCCCTATGACTGTCCTGGTTACTGCGCCGCTCCTTCCACCATCTCCTCTCACCTCATCCATCTCGCACACTTCGAAATCTTATTGACCTAGTATATACAGATAACAAATATGTCTTACAAGAAGACCACTTTACTTCCTCCCAACCCAACCACTGCTCGTGGAGAATCTACCAAACTCAGTTCGAGCAAGGATAAAGTTGTCTATGCATCTGGAAGGACTGTCATCGTGAGTTTCTGACTTCGAAAGCGGATTATTGTCATAAAGACTTACAACAGGAAATACGAGTTATAGATACGCGATCTCAAGGTATGCACTCTGATATCGCATAAAGGCGACGCGTCTGATCTCGTCACTCTCTCTTGATCGATTGGGCACTTCTCGCGTTTATATCTCAACGATGCAACTATTTGTCATAAATAAAGAACCCAGGATTAACTGTATCATACTCTGGGCATATCCAAAATGCTACTGTTGCCCGTCTCTCGCCGACTGGATACTATTGTGCCTCTGCTGATATCACAGGCAAAGGTACGTCATCGATTCCGTTGTGCTGGCAAGTGGGCAATTGAACAATCGACAGTTAACGTGTGGGATACTGTTGGAGAGGAACAGGTCCTGAAGGGAGAATATAAAGTTATTTCAGGAAAAATGTATGACCAGCAAAAACCCCTCTCATGCTAGCACTGACGAAAAGCTTACAGCAACGATCTCGCATGGGATGGAGAAAGCAAGCGCATCATAGCAGTTGGAGATGGCAAGGAGAAGTATGCATTTTCCCTTGCTTATATCGTTTTTTTGCCCAAATTTTCCTGATAGATATGGACATGCCTTTATGTTCGACTCTGGATCCTCAACTGGAGAGATCATCGGACACTCCAAGGTTTGCGCTGATGCCCAATATTTTTATCTAATCTCTCAACTTTCCCATAGGCGATTAATGCCGTAGCTATCAGACACCAGCGACCCTTCAGAGCTGCAACAGCAGGCGACGACAACATCATCAATTTCCACACTGGTGTTCCATTCAAATATGAAAAGGTGAGTTGCCATTTTGACTTTGCTCAGTTTTAGGCAAGTACTGAAGGAAATATATGATTCTCAGACCATCAAGACGCACACGAAATTTGTTCAGGATGTCCAATATGCTCCAAATGGAGACCAATTCGTCAGTGTTGGTTCAGATTCAAAGATTTTCCTCTATGATGGCAAGACCGGCGATACCTTGGCTGAAATAACGGATAGCCCACATAAAGGCAGCATTGTAAGCCTCGAACCCTGCTTTAAGCCTGACATCCTCTGACAATTTCTGTGCAGTTCGCATCGTCCTGGAGTGCAGACAGCAAGTCCATAGTCACTTCTTCCGCCGACTGCACCGTCAAACTTTGTGAGTTTGAATGCTGGCTACTTTCAAAAAGAGCAATTAACTGACCTTTCCGCATAGGGGACGCGCAGACCCAGAAAGCAGTCACGACGTGGTCTCTTGGGTCAGGAGTAAGCAATCAACAAGTTGGAAATGCTTGGACCGTCAATGGGGACATTGCCTCGATCTCTATGTCCGGAGACCTCAATGTCTTCGATCCCAGAGTCGGAGAAAAGCCTACCCGTGTCTTCAGTGTGCGTCATCCCTCTCTCCAATCGTTTCTTCTGGTCTTGATATTGAACTTAAATTATCCATCTCCAGGCCCCACAAAAATCAGTTACAGCCATCTCACCCGCCAGTTCTGGCACATTCCTGGCCGGCACCACTGATGGACGCGTCTACTCGTATTATCCGGAGAAGTCAGAGGCTAGCGTTTTGGAGGGCACAAGTCACATCAACAACGTCACTTCGATTGCGTTTTCAGAGAAGGATAACAAAGCTTACTCTGTTGGATTTGACGATCATGTTAGGGAGATTGATGGAGCCGGGTCGAGTTTCATGTAAGTAATCGCCCAATCTTTTTGCGTTTAAGTGGTGTGAGGCGGTGTTGAGTAATGAATGAATGACGCTTACCCCTGTGTCTATTTTTGCATTTTAATATAGACCCGCGGTATCAAAACTCGCCGCTCAACCTAAATCAGTAACTGTCGCTGGAGATTCTACTGTCTTCATTGCGGAAATCGGGAAAGTGGAGGCATTCCGGTCCAACCAACGCGTTTTGGAGCATAAGTCCTCGTTTGAGCCAAGCGCTATTGCAGCCAAAGGCTCCTTGGTCGCTATTGGACAGGTAAGCAAACATTTCTTTCATGAAATCGTCAATAGACTAAGGTGAAGTCCCTAGGACCGCAAAGTGCATCTGAATGAATGGGACGGCCAGGCTCTGCAAGAGGTCGGCGTTCTCGAGGGTAATGGAGGAATAGTCAGCGCCCTCGCCTTCTCCCCTGACGGGAAATACCTTGCTTCAGGAGACGTAAGTCTTTTTTGGATTTTACTAATACTCATACTCTGCACCTGTAATCACCTCACTAACCATCCGCGGCAACTCGAATCAACCTACTAACAACGCCACTTCTTTTTCACCCATTTCAGTCTTCTGGAAAAATCGTCCTTTTCGACGTTGCACAGAAATCAGTAAGCACCTTGCCTCACTCTCTCCATGTCCACGGTTTTCTGATTGGCCCTGTCCACCCTTTACTCACACACCTATGCACTCCAGGTTATCACATCCAGGTGGTCCTTCCATAGCGCACGCGTCAACTCCCTGTCCTGGACAGCAGACTCACAGTATTGTGCGTCTGGGTCTCTGGACACGCACGTTTACGTTTATAGTGTGGCGAAACCCGTCAAGAATATTTCGATCAAGAATGCGGGTCCTGGGGGCGTGAATGGGGTTCTGTGGCTCAAGAGCGATGCGAAGGGCGGGAAGCTGATTTCGACTGGGTTTGATGCGTGTGTGAGGGGATGGGATGTTACGTTCCATTAGCGGATGATGATTACGCATGCATGATGTCTTTGTTGCAATATAATTCTGGAATCTCTGCGGAATGTGAAGTCAGACCATCTTGGATTTTTTGAACTAATGAATAGTGTATCTTTTGATAAATACTCTTAAACTTTCCAGCGCGAATTGAATTTGAATGTTTCGTATTTTGTGATGTATCTACGTTTTTTAGTGTTTTACAAGTACATGTACACGAAATGTGTCTTTCGTTGATTCTCTCGTTAACTGGGGCCCAAGCCCTCTTTCCTCCTCTCGCCGTTACAATACGTGTATACTTAAATACCAAGGGTCATTCTATCGTCAACTTCCATCTTGTTCGTGAAACAAATCATAAAAACCTCTTCCTGTCTTCCCCTTTCTAGAATGCGAGCAAAATCCCAATGGATGCTAAGAAGGAAGGAAATGCATGGGAGGCTGTGGGTATATGGGTATCTTCCCAACTTTGGGGCAAAAATAAAAAGGAAATGGTATATGGGTAGGCTCCTGACGAGCGTCAAGTGAAATCCCTGAATGATTCATCCTTCGTTAACGCTATATTCAGTAATGAGGAATAAGAAAAAATTCACACCTGAGAATGAATAAATGATTCTTTTTCTCTCCCTTCAAACTCGATCTCATCAAGAGATGGCGTTCACTAAACATAACCGAATGATGAGCGGCTATTTCACTATAGACACCGAAGAAGCACGACTCACAGGATGAGGACGAGGGAGCCTGCGGTGGGGCCTTAGACGAGAAGAGTATTGGTTCGTCAGGCGGGATGATGATGATAGGCCAGAGTAGGCATGAAGGAAGCCCAAGACGACTTTTGGTGCAGTGATGACTTGCTTGAGCATCGACGGGCTTTCTAGGGCTGGCTTCCGTGGAGACTGGTCGACGGGTATTGATGCCGATGACTCTAGCGATGAGGCACCAGTGGGGAAGACGACTTGTGGGCTTGGATGGGCCAGCTGGTTCGAAGCTACAATTGTTGGTGCAGCTGATGAGAGGCAGATGGTCAAGGCGAGGACGATGAGGATGATGCGGTGGTATTGAGTAGCGAACATGATTGCAGTAGACGTCTGTGTGATGGTGGTGATGACAGTGATGGGCGTCTGTGGGTATGGAGATATGATTCGAAACAGCGACTAAAGTATCTGGGTATTTCTACTCTTTTATTTACGAGAATGACGCAGATGATCGAATTGGTGGTGGGTAGTAGGTCGTCGATGCTTGGACCCACAATAGCCCGAGGAGAAACTGAAAAACTCTGTTTGATTTTCAAATGTGCAGGCTTTATGTTGACCACAACCCTTCGAAGGACCTTGTTAAGAGGTATGTGGTGAACTGGAAAGTAATCGGACAGGGGACACCGCGGTTTGGAGCAGGAATGCGGAAGTGACGGGACCCTCATATCGCGCTCGTCCTTTTATGAGAATCTGCAACGGTGACTGATCGCAATTTCAACTAATATTCGAATCACCCAATTCGATTTCGAAGCTAGACTGTTCTGATTTCCTAGCTACTACAAGCATGTTTAGTTGACAGTTGACGTCGTTCTTACCCTTATCTAAGCGGTGGATGCTTGATAGACCGGAGAATCTCGATTATTGCCTTTCGCCCGAATGAGCAAAAGAACGTCTGGCGGTCATAGAAGCACGAGCAGCTGCACTACTAAGGGGTCGAAGGTGGATGAAGGGTGGGGTTGGGCCTATACCGGAGCCTAGGTCAGGACAGGGGACTCTTCGAGAAGAACAAAAATAGATTGAGTAGTAGCGGTCCAAGTGGATTCGATGGGACCACACCGCCGTAACAATTAGCTGTTGGTGTGGGTGGTACAACTCTGTCATTGGTGCCCAAGAGTTGACCATACCGTAAGGGGTCGTTCAACAAGCCCATCTACCCCGCGGAGGTTACAAGATTCTACAATAAAAATTATTGTTGCATTGTACAATCTGTTGCAATTGAAATTGGCCCAAGCGCCTCACATATCAAGGGGCGTATTCGCAATCAATCATGGACCATGGTCACCGCGTGCGTCTGCGCGTGCCTCGATCGTCCTCTCTCACTGTCTCACATGGCCTCGCAAGGGTTCGTCGATCTTGCTAGTATCCTAGCGTCTCAGCTCCGAGGCTTCATGTAGTTTCATCAGACCAGTCCGGGCGATACAATGCTGCTTCCTCTAGTCCGCGGTGTCTCAGCGTGCTCTTCATTTCCTTTCATGCAATGGCCTTTTATTCCTTTCAAACATTATCAACGACCTGTGGTCTAGAGTCCTTAGACATCGAGTGCTGCTGTCAACACTCGAGGATATCGCCTGAAAAGATAGCGTCCTACGTCTCTTGGCTAAGACTATGTGATACTTTTCAAACATCTATTTCAAATAACATCATTCTGGGTGGCAGGTCCAACTTCAAGTTCACTTCGAACGCTCGAACATCAGAGTCATAGGTTATGTCAAACTTGTAGCGAAGAGAAGGCGCGGTGCCAGTGGTGTCCTGCCAACCCGGGATTCGGTCGTCGGGAGCTCATTCGACAGTGGCGATTCAAATTCCGGTTGTTGGATGTCATTTAACTGTATAATTACCAATACAGGTATGAGAATACCAAGCTATGGCTTCTGATGACTCGTCTGCGTTCAGTCCGGCGTGTGCATTTGCGGGTCACCTGTGTACATAGCTCCGTTCACGCTTTGAAGAATTGATAGCTCCCTCGGAGCGAAATTTCATGCCTGAAGAACAGGGGCCGGTCAACAGGGGCGAAACAGGTCGTCTTCGAATGCTAATTTCGAATCCAAAGCTCAGCGCTCGTGCCTTTATTTTTCATAGCACTGGCTTAAATATCATCACTCAACGCCAGAAAGGCCTGTCCTCACCCTCCCAGCCTTAAGCATTTAAATAAAATAATTAAACTCCTAATTGTATCAATGTTTCGATGTCAGGAAATCTTTAATTAAGCCTGAGCTCGAGTTAAAGGTACGAGGCAAATACACAACCTTGAGCTGTATTGACAGTCCCTGCGTAGCTGCTTGCTCAGCAATTGATGCGGATGAGGAGGCTTCGAGGCTTCCATTACACACATGGCGTCTATGCAAACCGGGTTTCGTAGTTGCGGGTCACGCTGAAGAGCGGTTTTAGCAAGGCCAGTTAGGTTACATTGACTCGGAATCCATGGAATGAATTGAAGCACACAAGTTTCGAAGTAGCGATGAGCCTCGAACCAGTTACTAAAGGGGTTTCGTCACCAAAGTGATTGTCGGTGTGTTCCCCAGATACCGGAGCTTGCAATCCGGTTTGATTGTAGAGGTTTCGTAGCGGATGAAGAAACATTAAACCCACAACAGCAACAGCTGGCGTCTGAAGAAGATGAGCCGTATGACATGCGAATTTATAGTATCGATATGCACTATCAAAACTTAAAAAGATCAAGGCACTATCTCTTGTTCAACCCAACCACCGTCCCATTTCTGAAAATCAAAGCGCCTGTTGGGGTGAACCGACATATCAAGCACATCCACAGAAATAGGATCAAGTATAACCATCGCGAAATTACTAAGCGCGAGGTGCCAATTGTCACCTGCCGATCCATGATTGTCGTTCGCATCAACTGTCAGAGGCCATTTCTCCGACCCTGCACCACCACTGGCACCATCACTCGACAATATACTTCCGGGCGCCTCTGCTCGGGCCCACGTAGCTTTCAATCCCGGAGACATCGACTCAAATAACTCAACGCGCTTCTCTTCCCATTTTTTTTGGCTCCAGTTCTTGAACCCCGCCATCCCGCAATTCCCTGTTATGCTGCCAGGGGACGAGAGGTCGTTCACGAATTGGTTGTAGAGCTGATGTCCTGACTGGGGGAGGACATACACGCGGGATGAGATCCGGAATTGGAGTTTAGGGCCTGAGAACCACCACGCTTGTTCGACGGAGTTGTTGCGGAGGAATTGGTCGACTTTGGGTGAGCGGATATCCGTGCTGGTGAGTAACAATGGGAAATTGGGCTTCGAAGTGCTGGTCATAAAGTCGCGAAAGATATGAAATCGTACGCGCGGCTTAAATGAGTACCCTTGGATCTCGAGAGACGCTAGGCTAAAGACTGTCGTTATGTTATGAGCTTTCTTTGATCAGAAGTCTAAATTGTTTTGGTGGGACTTACCATTTTCTGCAGGGTAATCGGCAAGTGCATTTTCTAACAATTCTTTCCATCGTGGTGAAGATAGTGGCATGATGAAGAGCCCTTGTGTCTCAAGTCAACCTATGTAGATCCCAGTGAAACAGATCGAGCCACACTCAGACAATCCTCAGACAATCCTTGGAAAAATATTATGAACGGATCAGTTTTAAACTTTATGCTATCAGTAAATAACTAAGATATGGGTGTGCGGTATACTCTGAATCTAAATAATCTGTCTACGTTCTAATGTCTATTAGATAATATCTATCTATGAGTGAGAAAAGAAATGACCTTTGAAAGCAATTATGACTTGGTCTTGCGCTTGAACGAGGGGAACAGGCTGCCTTGCCTGATGCGGAAGAAGTATGTGCACAGATATACCAAGAACACCTGTTAGGAGAAGTCAGCATCTTTTTTTTGGACACGAAGAATAAAATAGAAGTATATGTACGTTGAAGACAATGAAAACAATCATGATTCCAAAATTCCTCCAGTGGTTGTCGTATGAAATGTTGAAGGCCAACCCCAGGAATTCGTCACTGGTACGGACGCTGCAGAATTGACAGGCAGAGGTGGCATCAGGGTTGGTAAGATATCCACCGGCGAAGGACATGTAGTTCGACATGTAATCGCCGCAGGTTATGCCAGCAGGTGGTTGCAGTGTGGCGAATTCAACAGGGGAGCAGTTGATTTCTTTGCGACCAAGAGCTGAAAGACGACGATATCAGCATCATCTCAATAACAGTAACCAGACTGTAACTAACCCTGTCCAAGAAGACCTTCGATGAGATAGGTATATGGTGACAGGCGGTACATCCACCTCCACCAGCCCAATTGACTGAATGGTTGCATAACACCGTTGCTGTGAACCAAGTAGGCATACAAATCAACGACATAGAGCGCACGAAACTTACAATGTGAGGACGAATGAGAAGAGGAAACTGAACAGCAGTGCGGCGATCTCGGCGCTAGGAGCCATAGCAGCTACAGTCTGGCCAAAGGTCGTGTAGTAAACGGGCATGGCGACGACGAGCATGAGGAAAGTATATCCAGCACGAGCAGTATCGTATCCGACTGTCCAGTACCAGCAGAAGAAGGTAAGGATACAACCAAAGATGTTCCATGGGATCTCGGCTAAAATTTGGGATGCAACGAGGGCAGTCCAGCTGTACATGCGACTGGGCCTCTCCCGAATTTCGTATATGTTACGCATAGCGATGAAAGGTACCTGGAGCTGATTGGCGAGGGGAACACTAAAGAGTGGATTGTCAGATGAGGTTCGTCGTCAATTGCGATAGTGCATACCTCAGAATGGTAGTCATGAAGATTGACTACAAATCGATCACGACAATGTCAACATCCGAAAAAGAGCTTGAGATATCGATATTACTCACGAAAAGTTTGTTCTGAGTTCCCTGTTGTGTGTCCTTACTCTGCCAGAAGGTGAAACCGATGAAAAGACCGCCCAAAACATGGACGGCGAATTTGGCCATGAGGTAGGTTGGGTCTCTCCAATGAGCCTGAGTGTCTCTCTTGAAAAGCTCGGACAGTTGGTAGAACCAGGATGTCACAAATTCGCTGCGGAATTCGGCAGTGAGAGCAGGCTTGCTACGACCTTCGGTATGGATAGCTTCAATATCATGTTGAACCTGGGAGATCTCGTCGGATTTGAGCCAGACGTCATGCCAATCTAGCGCGCTGGTTGCGGTAGCTCCTGCGCCAATAACGTCGAGCATATACTCGGCACTAAAGCATCGTAAGCATCAGGAAAATTAGATGAAGCAACAAAACATACGGGTTTTCATGTTCAATACACTTCCTTGCGCCATGGCCCTCGAAGTAATTGATCAGGGTGCTTGCATTGGGTCCAAGATCGCCGAAATAGACAGTTTTACCTCCCTTCTTCAAAAGCAGAACGCGGTCGAAAACTTGGAACAGCTCAGCGGAGGGTTGATGGATACTGTTTAAATGTCAGAGAGGGGTTGCTGTGGCAAGACAACATACATACGTGCAAAGAATGGCCTGTCCCTTGTCAGCCAAAGTCCTGAGGAAGGAGACGATGGCCCAAGCGCTCTGAGAATCCAAACCGGAAGTAGGCTCATCGAGGAAAAGCAAGAGTTTGGGCTTTATACAATTTCAGTCAGCCATCGATTCGGATGTGGGTTTAAGAAGAAAACATACCTTAGCGGCAAGTTCGACGGCGATGGTGGTCCTCTTTTTGTGTTCGATGCTCAAGGATCCAACCATGGCGTCAGCGTACTCGGTCAGACCGCACATTTCCAAACATTTTTCGACGCTAAGAAGGGGAGTTAGTCACGAAGATTGGTGTAACGTTTCCATGAGAACTTACTATGCTTCCTTTGCAGAAAGCGGAACTGAAGGAGGTTGGCGCAACTTGGCAGAGAAGAGCAAGGCTTCGCGGACGGTCGAGAGAGGTTCATGAGTATCCATCTGCTGGCAATAGCCCCTGCATCGATTTTCGTGAGTTTACACCTTAAGAGGCACATGTAAGGAATACTTACGACTGTGACTGGAAATCCGGGGGAAGACGTTGTCCGTTGACGAAGCGGTTTCCAGTAACGACACCAGTATCCGTTCGCTCTGCCAGGACGTTCAGTAGTGTCGTCTTTCCTGCTCCTGATTCACCCATGAGAGCTGTCAGTTTGCCAGGTGCGACATAACCCCAGATATCGGAGAGCAGAGTGCGATCGGATTCACCAGGAATAGGGACGGTGTAGCTGAGATTTTCCCAAGAGAAAATTTCATTGGTCTGCTGAATGACATCCGTAGACGCAACGTCATTGTCGCGGGCAGGAGCAGGGGGGTAGGCGCATTGGGCTGTCTTTTCGTCTCCGAACTCTTCATCCGATTTCTTCTTTGCTGGCTTCGGCTTGCTTGAAGGTTTGAACAAAGTGGTGGCCGATTCCGTTGACAATGTAGTGTTGAACTCAGAGAAGGTGAGGAGGACTGCCAAGAACCCGATGGTGAAAGCAACGATGATGCCAGAGTTCTGAGGGAATGGCGTCAGATATATTGGGTTGAAATGTGTTCGCCACAAAACTTACCATCCAGAGGGTCGAGAATTTGAACCCGTAGCTGAGCTCCAGGAACCGGGCTCCTGAAACGGTGGATTCACCGGGAATAGAACCAACTGTGGTGCAGACTTGGTTCGCGAGAGTGATGTTTTCATATCCAGGGCCTTGGGGAACGAGGTTTGAACAGACACCTTGAAGAGTGCGGAACTCATTGGTCATGGCACTCTCGAAACCGTATTTAAGGGGCTATGATGACGTTTTGTCAGCTTTGGAGAGAAGTGATTGACAAGGGACGTACGTTGATGTAGGTGATCCACCTCAGTGCTCCAATCATAGATGGCTTGGGAATAGAATACCCGACATAGATGGTCAACGCGAGGACGGAGATACCACCGAAGCCTTGGGCTGTTGCCTCAGAAGCGAAGGCTGCAGCGACAGCACGGAAATATGCTTTCATACACAGGGTCATAACGAAGAGGATTAGGTAGAATATGCTGAAAAACCAATAGGATCAGTTGGGGGAAGGAGGAAGCTCGTTAATGTGTGCTCACAAGAACTGATGAGCAGTCTGTTGCAACTGAACCATGAAGTACAAGATTATAGAGAATACGATGAGGGTAATGAACGTGATGGGAATATCCACAAGGGTAAGAGCAAGTGCTTCGACGAAGGGGTGGTAGAATGCTGCCTTTTCATGGCGGGCGACGATTGGACGTTGGTGGAAGAGAGCCGGGATTTCAGCCATGCTGCTGAGAGCGGAGAACAGGAGAGCACTAGAAGCGAGTCGTTGAGTATATAAAACTGAAATAAACGCGAGGGGACATACAAGAACAGAACACCACCACGAGAGTAGTAGGCACCAGTTGCTTCGGGAGACTTGAGGAAGACACTACCCATGATTAAGGACTGGAAAACGAATGCGCTAGAAATTTGGAATTAGTAACAGGGGTTGCAATCGCAAGTGAGTGCACGAACAAGAGTTGCATGCCGGTGGCCAATGAATTTCCGATCAAAATCTGCACACGGCGTTTCATCACAATTTTGACTTGCTGAGGAATGGTCAGCATGTAGGGGCTGAAATATTATTAGCACAGAAGCTAAGAGAACAAAAAATAAACTCACTTCTTCATTCCACTTCTCTTCGCAAACTCTGCACGCGCGCTCTCCGCATAGGCAGCTTTGAGGTCGGGCTTATTGACATACTGTTGTTTGTATGCCTCGATCTCGTCTCTGTTCCTCCTTCCCAA
Source organism: Panaeolus papilionaceus (assembly GCA_015501605.1). Lineage (NCBI taxonomy): Eukaryota > Fungi > Basidiomycota > Agaricomycetes > Agaricales > Panaeolus > Panaeolus papilionaceus. Next base: position 1,327,121 of record JADNRZ010000005.1, on the reverse strand, counting down.
TTCGGACGTCAGGAAGTGTTGGGCGAATTCGTCTGCGGTCCGAGGTTGGCCAACTGCGCCAGGTCGAGGAATGCGTCCATTGGGATCGGTGACGGCGACGAGGAAGTCAGCCGTAGTTTGACGGTTAGCAGGGATGTATCTTGAAAACCGACGTTCAACAATGAATGGAATGCAATATAAATAATCAAGCCATACCCCATGTCGATGAAATACTGCTTAGCTTGATCTGCTGGGCCGAAATATGCCATCCTACCCTCGTAAATCACGCAAACTTTATCAAAGTGCTCGTATAAACTTTCTCCAGCTTGGTAGATGGAAACGATGGTGGAAGTTTGGAAGATGTCAGTTGCGATACGCAAGGCCTGGACGAACTCCAATGCAGTGGATGCGTCGAGCCCACGGGTTGAGCTATTCAAAACAAAAACAAATCAGAAAGAGGTGGAAGGGAAAGGGTGATTAAAGTGCTCACTTATCCCAAGCACCGATATGACTTCTTGCGGCCAGAGCCTCGGCAATAGAAACACGCTTCTTCTCGCCTCCACTAACACCTCTCAACATCGCATCACCAATGGGGGTATTCCTAGCATGGCTCAATCCAAAGATCGTCATCAACACCTCCGTCACATCCGACGCAAACTCCTCGCGATCTTTGCTAAACACATCTCTGACATCGCCGGTAGGTGTGCGGGCCATGGCGGCGAATTTGAGAGTTTGCTCGACGGTGAGTGTGGGGAAGTGGACGTCATCTTCGGGGCAGTATTGGACATCTCCTCTGAAGTATTTCGACAATTCAGAGGGAGTGAGGGAGTCGTAGTGAACGTTTCCTGAGACGGAATGGTATTCGGCGCGGTGGTTAGCAAGTGTTTTGAGCAATGTCGTACATCCTGATCCCGGACTTCCAAGAACCACTGGATACGAAATACAATTGTATCAGAAGACCAGGAAAGAATAAGATTAAACTTTTCCACTCACACACCATCTCTCCGGGCTTGACTACACCCTCAAATCCCGACAAAATATCACGCAGAGCAGGGTGGCGAGATTTTTGGATAGCCCGAATTGTTGAAAGGGGGTTGAGAACGGATCCCAGTGTGGGCTGTATTGAATCGGCAGCAGCTTTGCCCATAACACGGAGATCATCGAAGACGATACCGAGTGTGCGTGGCTTGATATTCCCTTCTTCTCGCCTGTTGAAATAGAGTCAGATAGTTCGTAACTTAAATTTCTGTAATAAACAAAATCATAACGTACTTGCGAACAGCGCGCCTCAGTGTTTTGGCGAAATCAAAGGGTTCATCATCCTTGAAAGTCAGGGTTACCTCTGAATCAGCAGGGGACTTTTGAGTCCTGTCTCTCTCTTGTTGGGTTAGAGTCCTCTTCAATTGCTCGACACCAGAGGGATCAAAGAGGTCGACCGATACACGTGAAACGGAAGAGTTACGCCGTCTCGGTTTCTCCTTGTGCACAGGAGGAGGGTGGTCGTGGTGTACATAATGAGGATGCGCGTTATCAGTCGGAGGTTGAGGGTTGGAAGGGAATTCCAAAGCATTCAAAGTGGGTTGTGATCCTTGACGCGAGATAGGAGCAGACTCTTCTGCAATGTCATTAAGAGGCTCAGGAGCTATTGCAGTAGGGATTGTGGGCACGTCGCTGGCCATTTGAGGCGACGAAGCAAAAAGAAATAAAAAAGAAATAGGGAAGGTGGAGAAGACAACCTGGTGGGGCGCTTTATGCTTTTATGCATCAAGTAGAATTTTGGAAATTGACCTGTAGGGAAAATGAAGAGCCAAGGCCTAGTGGTGCCATCTTTGTTGGTTGATAATCTCCGTGTCCCAATGCCAATCTTGCTGACACTCGGGAAAGAAACAGCGAAGACGGTCCGTTTATTCAATTTCCATTAATCATCAACCTCCAGAACTCTTTTAAACAAGAATTCAGATATTTCAATGATAGCATATTATTCAGAGGAGTTAGTAAAGTCATATCGACCATAATATCGATCTAATATAGGGTACGGTGAATAATGGGAGATTTATTCACACGGTTAATAAAGTCTGTTAATAACATGTTAATAACAGGTTAATAACAGGACCCTCTGGACAACCAAATTTTGGCTGTTAATAAATGTGAGAAATGGAACTTATAGCGACAGCTAATGGTGGCCTATAATAGCCTATACTGGCACATAATTCAATGATTTTTCTGATAAATTCTCGGCAATGGGTGAAAATATTTATTTGCGCATCAAAAGAGCCATCAGAAGATGCCGAAGTTGGTCTTGTATGTCTTTGTCCTGTTCTGTACCCCTCTGGCTGCCTCTGACCTGTGCAGCATCAATATTATTGATAAAATTAGCCCAAAACGCTTACGGGTGCCCCTGCAGCAGCTTATAATTTCTTTTGTGTTATTTACTTAGGAAAAGATTTGGGGCACTATAAAAGATCCCCACCCGTTCCCGAATCAAAATCATCCAGGTTGCCATAGGCTGATGCTAGCTGATGCCATTTAGTTCACAGATTAGAAAAAGACAAGCTTTGAGGTCATATATGCATCGCTGAAATGCAATGGAATTTTTGGCACCCGCCTGACTAATGTTAACACATTTTAACAGCCTGTCGAGTTATTAACTGGTTAAAATTTGAATTTTTAACTGTTACTAACAGGAAAATATTTCACTGTTAATAACACCTGTTAATAAGGGCTCAAGAGGGGCCAAAGTTATTAACTCTGTGAATAATTCTTGACGAATTATTCACCGTACCCTAATCTAATAACCAGAAAATAAAGTGTCAGTAAACGTAAAAGCTGAAGAAAAAATAAAAGGACAAACGGGGGATCAATGTCAACATGGAGTTTCCCTATTCCGTGCTTGGCAAAGCTCGGTCCGTCCTGATTTAGATTCCGCCTCCGCTGACTAAGCCGGTAGACGCGTTGTCGACGCAGCAATTGTTCCTGTCGATTGCATCCTCTGTTGCCTCTGGTCTTAACCAAGGTGCACACGTCGATGGATGGCGTTTAAGGACATTCCCCGGCACGAGTGACGTGAGACGGTGGTGACAACTCCTTGCAAATACGGCGATTCTGTCCCGAATGTACAATAAGCACTTATCGCGTCATTCAAGGAACATATTTGTAGACGGTTCAGACGAAGCTCTCAGAACTGTTGTTACTCAAAATTGTAAACGGATCAAAAGAGATCTAAAAATTACCACTGTACAAGCCGAGTCGCGGTGTGTCAGGCTGATGCTCTTGCTTCCAACAGTCGATTATTTGACTCCAAGGCATATTTACAGTTGGATATCTGCATACCCCACTAACGGATGGCATATGGACGAAAGCCAGTAGTGGAATCATATTGTTCCAGAGGCATTTGTGTGGTCACAAGCGCTACTCAGATGCAAGCATTGTTCTTGAATCTTTGTCGTTGGAATAGAGAGTATTGATCCCACCACTTCCGTCGTTCACCTTTCGTCAAGTCACCCTTAAAAGTTAAGACGGGAAGTCGTCATACAGTCCGCCTTTTGACTTACCGGTCGACAATAAAGTCGAGACCTCTCTAGCTTTAAAAACATCCGCTTGTGGTTGGTGGTTTATACCAAGTTACCTTAGTGTAAACACGTTCATCTTTGGTTGAGGTAAAACTACGAATTAATGGCTTGCTTCACCTTCATGGATCCTTTTCATAACAGCCCCAGGATAAAGTCCCAGGATAAGGTTATCTTGGCTGGAAATATGAGAAAGATAGGATTCTCTTAGAGAGTTAAAGCGCCTATGATTGAACGGCAGCTGGTCCAAGTAATAGAAGTCGGATATGTTCAAGAACAACAAAGTTTGTTGAGCTTAATGCGTCTCATTTCACAACATGAATATTATGACGTTGTGATTGGAAGTCAACCTTACATGTAGAGAAATATAGGGAGCATGGTCGACCGTTACCTGGATTCTGGGAGTGCTAAGGCATGGTCTGCTATATGATCAAATTGAAATTCGAAACGGGCTATCTTATCTCACTTGTTACCCACGCGGGTTGTGATGTCAGCCCACGTGCGGGGTTATCCCCCCTTCGCACCCCAATCATGCAAAGGGGCGCAAACGACCATCGCCTGAGTCTCGAGTTCCGCCCGAACGCGAACATTGCTCAATTTATTTAAATCATTTGCCCTTGTTTTTGAATATCAACCTTTCTTTCTTGAACCACCACCAGCCAGCACTCGGTCTGGTCGTCTGTGGTCGTGGTCACCGTGTTTATTACTGACCTTGAACGAAGAGTTCACATACTGACAAGTTCAGTATAGTTAGAGAACAACTATGACTGCCAGCACTAAAGCTGTGGCACTGACCCTAAGGCATCAACCATATGGACAGACACTGGGGCGCATGAGGGTGCGGGGACGCTCTCCAATGGTCCCACCACCCACGATAACCATGACACGTCGACGGGATTACCACGACGAGTCGTTTGGCTTTCGCAAGCCTCGTCAATACGAATTTCCAGACTGTGAGTCGCTCCATATTTCTCACAGTCGCCCTCAACTTACCCCACAAACAATAGATACCCCAACACAACTCGCCAATCGCGCAAAGAACGCAGCTCTGTTGCGTTATGTCGATTCCATGCGCACTCATGGACACCGAGCTGCACGAATTGACCCCCTCGACCTCATTCACAGAGACGATGTTGCCGCTCTATCACCTGCACGCTATGGTCTGACAGACCCGGATGAGAAGTTTGACGTGAATGGTATTCTGTGGACAAGACGTGTGGGACAGGGTAGTGATGAGCCGGAGATGTGGACCCTGCGAGAGATTGAGGAGGGTCTGAGGAGGGTCTACGTTGGCAACATCGCTCATGAGGTACGTCTCGGCACACTTTCTAAATATGCAGGTTCTTGTTTCTAATAATCTTGAATCCTACAAATAGTACATGCACTCACCGTCTAAAACGGAACGCTTGTGGTTCTCCCACCTTCTCGAATCGCAGACTTTGCCTTCACCAAACGACAGACCTCTCATCGAAATTGGAAATGACCATAGGAAGAGGATTCATAGCTTGCTCGCACGTAGCGAGGTGTTCGACAACTTTCTGCAGGTCAAATTCCCCAACTTAAAGCGGGTAAGTCGGACTTGACCACACTCTTTCGTGTGGTATTGATAACTTCTCGTAGTATGGTCTTGAAGGTGGAGAATCGATGTTACCCGCCCTTGACTCCCTGTTTTCAGCTGCTGCACTTGGCAAGTCGTCTCTGCCCTGTTTCTCCATTCGTATGCTTAACCCATGTCCCCAGCCGGGCTTCAACACATCATTCTCGGTACGTACCTCAGGGATCTTCTATTTGACACCGTGCTGAGAAAACCTTCTTTTTTAGCCATGCCCCATCGTGGCCGACTGAACCTGCTTACCGACCTCCTTCAATACTCTCCTGCGGGGATGTTCAACAAGATCCGGGGTGGTTTCGAAATGCCTGAAGAACTCGGAGCCGACGGAGATGTATTGAGCCATCTCGGTTCGTCCGTTTAGCATCCTCAATTGTTCGAAAAAGTTGACACCTCCAACACTAGTGTCTTCCCCTCATTTGACTTACAATGATCCATCTGGTTCGGCCCACGAACTCAAGGTTTCGCTTCTCCCTAATCCCTCACACCTCGGTACGTTCCTATCAGGCTTACCTGTCCTCCATTAGCTGACGTTCATGCTACGTAGAGGCCGTCAATCCTGTTGCAATGGGTAAAACGCGTGCTAAACAGTACTCGCTACTCAAGACATCGCCCGATGACTGTTCCTTGGGTGACAAAGTGATGTGTGTGCAGCTGCATGGTGATGCAGCTTTTACTGGTCAAGGTGTCGTTATGGAATCTTTGGGACTGAGCAACTTGCCTCACTTCACGAGTGGCGGAAGTGTGCATTTGGTGGTAGAGTGCGTGTCTCTTACTTTCGATATTGTTCTCTGCTGATTTTATTCATCTCAATTTAGTAACAAGTAAGCTCTCGACGAATCCATTGTTGTTCGAATCGTTGACCGTCTTGCTTGTTTAGCATCGGCTACACGACTCCTGCATCAAACGCGCGTTCTTCCCTCTATTGCTCGGATATTGGAAAAATGATTAACGCTCCAGTGTTACATGTCAATGGAGATTACCCCGAAGGTTTGTTTCTCATTTCGTCTTTCGAATCAAGGGCTAATGGCCCTGAAGACGTCGCTCGGGCCATGGACATTGCATTCAGATATAGGAACTACTTCAGGAAGGATATTATTGTCGATTTACTGGTTTACAGACGATGGTAAGTCACAAGTTATATTCTGCGCGTGGTGTGCTTAACAATCATTCAACAGGGGGTGCGTCGAGGCTCTGGCCTTTTCGGATTCAATATAGCACGCTAACGAAACATTCGATAGACACAACGAACTTGATCTTCCTAACCTCACCAGCCCTCTGATGTACGAGAAGATTGCGGCTCGCAAGTCCGTTCCGGTGCTGTACGAAGAGAAACTGATCGTGAGTTGAGCGCACGTCTCACATCTCGTGTTTCTAACATATCGATGCCATCCCTCGCCTCCTAGAACAACGAAGTCCTTTCACCAGCTGAAGCATCTGAGGTCCGACAGTCTTACAAATCTCACCTCGAATCCGAACTGCAAAAGGTTTCATCCTACGTTCCTTCTGCTTCAATGCTTGCGGAGCAATGGAAAGGAATTGTATGGCCAGGTAGCGCTGCGGCGGAACACGACCCAGCCACAGGTGTCGATGTCGATCTGCTCAAAGAGGTTGGAAAGGGTAGTGTTCAGATCCCTCAGGGCTTCGAGATCCACTCGAAGCTTGGGCGTCATGTGAAGAGCAGGCTCAAGAGTCTGGAAACGGGCACTGGATTGGATTTCGCTACTGCTGAGGTTCGTGCATTTCCGTCTACCTTCTTTTGAGTGGACTCACCTATATTGATTCTTGATAGGCCTTGGCAATGGGAACACTCCTCTTATCAGGCAACGACGTCCGCATTTCAGGCCAGGATGTTGGAAGGGGAACTTTCAGCCATCGACATGCTATGCTCGTTGATCAAAAGACGGAAAAGGTCACTGTTCCTTTGAACGAGTTCGAGACGGATGTTGCCACTGAAAAGGAACGAGGAAGACTTGAATTGGCTAACAGCTCTTTAAGCGAAATGGCGGTCCTTGGAGTATGTTTTTAAACTTGCCTGTGTCTGCGGAGGAACGAGTCTGATGAGCTCTCGAATTTAGTTCGAGTACGGTCTTAGCTGGGAGAAACCCGACCTGTTGCCCATTTGGGAAGCTCAATTCGGTGATTTCTTCAACGGTGCACAGGTCATCATCGATACCTTTATTTCATCCGGTGAAAGTACGTATGTTCTTCTCTAAAATCAACCACCTTATCCTAACCTTTTCTCACAGCAAAATGGCTCAAGCAATCCGGCATCGTCATGATGCTACCTCACGGCCTTGACGGTGCAGGGCCTGAGCACTCTTCTTCCCGTATCGAGCGCTTCCTCCAGCTCACCAATGACCGATACGACTCATCTAAACCTCGTCCAAACATCAATATGCATGTCGTATACCCCACAACCCCCGCACAATACTTCCATCTATTGAGGAGGCAGTTGTTGAGAAATTACAGGAAACCTCTCATCGTAGCAAGCCCTAAGGGTTTGCTGAGGCTTGCGGTTCGTTTTCATCCCCTTTACGAAGCGTTTTCGGTTGAATTTAGTGCTGATACGATGCTGTAATTTAGGCCGCAAGCTCGGCACTCGAAGATATGGCCCCAGGCACCAAGTTCCAACCCGTGCTTGCAGACTCGACAGTCCAAGATCCTAACTCAATTAAGCGTGTCGTCATGCTTTCTGGAAAGCTCTACTACGACCTAGTCAAGCACCGTCAATCCCTCGTTGAAGTTGCTGGTGCAAATGACGTGGACCCTTCAACAATCGCCTTCGTGCGTATCGAAGAAATTGCGCCATTCCCATTCGCTGAGCTTGGTGAGGTGTTGAGGATGTACCCTTACGCTGAAGAGTTTGGCTTCGTGCATGAGGAACCGAGGAACCAGGGCGTGTTGGGACATGTCAAGGAGAGGATTGAGAAGGTGCTCAAGGATGAGGGTATTAATGAGAAGCTCGTGGTCGTTGGAAGGACTCAGAGCGCTGTCCCTGCTCCAGGTGTTGGGGTGATTTACAAGAAGACACAGGCTGAGGTGATCGACGGCGCGTTTAGAAGCTGGGATTAGAGTTGTTTAATATTTATCAGTACATGCTTTCAAACGAGACTACTGCATCGTCGAGTATAGTAAGAAGACAGATGTAAAATATACGTTTATTGACCTTTCCTGTTGACACATGAATATGCACTAAACATAGTCGACCACAACGATTTCGCGGAGGTTCATTTCGGAAATGTAGGCAAGTCTTGCTGTCATCGGGTCCAGAGAGGCGGTGGACATATAGATTGTTGCGCAACGAACGACATGTGTTGGGAGGAGCTGCAAGTCAATCAACGTGGTCTCGGGTTTTTCGCCATCTGGCCCAAGATCCAAAGGGCTGGTGAGAATGCATACGTTATTGCGATGGTGCGTCAACCTGAGCAGACTGTTGTTGCAGACATAGTATGGGCTATTTATTATATTGGCCCGGGGGCTTTTGTCAAATATGACAGGCACTGTGGAGTGATAGAACACGTCCTTCTCGACGATGGATGTTTCTGGGTTGACAACATCCTTCATGTAGTACATGTGGCACGCCACACTGCCACTACCCCCTTTTCTTTCGATCACATCGAAAACTTTGGACATTCCGTTGATTGCGCTGTCGTACCAGTCGGCCGTTCGTTGATAGCTAGAGAGGCTGAAATAATCCACTGTGCGTTTCTTTTTGAACTTTTGGACGAATAAAGGAGGGTTTGGGACTGTAACAGGGCTTTCGCTATGTTTCCGACGATGAACATCAGGAATTTTCCATGCGAATATCGAACTTGATGACACCATGAGGAGAGTCGTTCCAAGACTGTTATGGTCGAGAAATACCTGCAAAAAACCGCTGAGTAAAATTGAAAATTAAATAAAGTTCTGGAGAACCTCTTGGTAGTCATGTTTTGGGATTTCGAATTTGGCAAATTTGTCTTCAACAAAATTCCAGACATATACGAGCTTTCCTGTCGGGTATGTGGAGACAAGAAGGTCACCGATCAACCTGTTGTAATGCATGGTGTCAGGGTCTTGCCTGGTGATAGGTAGCAGTGTCCTCGAGGATATCACTTTGGACTTCCCTGTTGTATTATAGTTTTTTAGGCATATGCGAGTCATCGAGAGCTCTCCCTGCTCGTTTGCAGTTCTAAGAAGAGCTTGATGAGAGTTTGCAATCTTCCTGAATGTGGTACTTAGTACACTCACCCGGGAAACACTACCTTCACCATGAGAACCCTAATCTCCTCCCCATCATCGGATTGATTAAAGGCACTGATTTCTCCATCATCGTACCTCCAACGAGCCACTTCTGAGTATCCTCCTCCCTTTGGAGGGAAAAGATCGAATAATATTGCCATATTGCGAGGGTCGCTTTCCCATTCAAAGCGAATCCGTGTCAGCAGAAAACGACCGCCCGGAATCAGGAAGACTTCTGATACCCAGAATAAACCAGTCTCTCCAGGTAGTAAGTCTATGAGGCGAGAAGATACGTAATCGAGAACAGGGCGGTTTAAATCTGTGGTTGCACCACCGACTTTCATTTGGTGGAGGAATCGGAAGGACTGGGTCGTCAGCTGCTCGAGCTGCCCCGCGTCCATACCATATGGATGAATGCTTTTCTTGAAAATGTGGTTCCTGTCCATAACTTCTTTCAAGGTTGAAATCCATACTTGCCGCTCTCTTGTAACTTCGGACAGGTAGCGACATGTCTAATAATAAAGTTGGTTCAATTGACAACTAAAACTAGCAGATGTTGGTATATGTGCTGCTTACCTTCCGAGTAGCCAGAATATCAAGAGGTTCTAGTAGTGATACTATGCTGAGACATATGTCCAACGGAAGATCGACAAGTAACATCGTCAATGATACTGTATGTGGTCCAAGATAGGAATCAAGTTGCAAAAGCGCAAACTTGGACGCTGCTCAGGGGGCACAAGCTTAGCTATGGCCGATTAATTGAGTGTGTGAATTGTGACTAAGCCAGTAGATCGGCACCCAAGCCCGACATCCAGGCTTTGCATGACCTTCCAGCATTATCAACTACCTCTGTCCATAATCCATGCTATATCGGTATTTTCTTTGGACGAGGGCAGAAAGCCTGAAGATAATTATAAGCCATCAGGAATCCGCTCTTCTTCGCTTCTTTTGACTCGTTTCGCAGTTTTTTGGTCTTGGAGGCTTCCATTATTCACATATTGTGCACCCTGCAAACGACTACCTGTACACAGAAACGCCCTTGTTCAAGATGACACTCGGCTGTTTGTACTGCTTGGGTTAGGGACAACAAATTCAACTGGCTTTGGATGCTCATTCAACCTCGTTTATTTCGAGCTACGTCACAGACACTCATCATGGATTTGGCGTATGACCTTTACTTTCCTGACGTAAAGTCTTGGACTCTGCGACAGCGCCTGCGCGTTCTACGTTGTCGAATAAATTTCATTTTATCCCTGGAGTTGTCTATTGCCGATCGGTAGAACTCTAGGTCCAAATGAATTCTGCCTGATGAAGAAATGTTCCAAATGTTCTAGCTGGGTCCTGCTCTTCACCCTCAATCTCGATATCTCCAGCATATGAAGGAAATGGGTATGTATGTATTTCAATACCCCAGCCAGTGAGAACAGTATATTGCATCCTGGTTGCTCCCACAAATGCTTCTCAATGTATTTGTCCACCCACTGACCGCTTTTTTTAGCAGCCCGAACGTTGCGCTTACGTGTTTTGTATGATGCTCCCGGGTCAAGATGGTCAATCATCGAAGCTTCAAATTGGCCATCCGACTCCGAGATAGATAGAGAGATTTGGGTAAGATAATATACATCACTATTGATTTGCCTGCCTAATCTTGTTATTCCTTCTGTAGACTGCCAACCATGGGAATGTTTGGTTATCAATAGGCAGACGCATTCCCGAGACTCTGTTCCATAAGGAATGTGCATCGTCATAAAAAGTACTCATCCTGCTTACCACCACGGCCCGCAAGGAGTCATGTGTAGTAAAAAGGCTGACCATTCTACAAGTAGCTTCTTAAACATATATAGCGAGCGATTTACTCCTCCACCCTAATCATATTCCTCTTCCTATTCACAGTTGTACAAGGCAGGTTTTCGGACTTGTCATCATGACATCCTTATACAATTCTGCGCTGGCAAGCATCAGCACGAAGACGCTTAATGAGTACACAACCTGGACTACTGCAGGTGTTCTCCTCGGGTTATCGTTACTGTCTGGCTATATCCTGCGTATTGGATCTACCAATAGCGACCAAGTTCACGATCTTGGAGGTTTCAGTGTTGTAACTGCTTGGGCGTTTTTCACGAAGCGATATGACTTCGTTCGTAAACACTTTCAGAGTACGGCTAGAGGTCCCTTCAAGTTCCGCGTGCTTCAGGTTTGCACCATCTTACATTTTGTCATCTACTAGCTGTTGGCTAATGGTGTTACTTCTAGCATCGTGTGGTTGCCGTTGCAGGAGAGAAAGCTCGCGAGGCCTTCCTCAACCACCGTCACATTGATATGACCGAAGGTTATAAGATCTTGTTAGGAGGGATTCCCAACCTTGAAGATATTAACATCGAGCCTGAGGCGGACCAAACGACGCAGTTTATCAAACGCCTCCTCCTACTACTGAGAAGGGACCGAATCTCAGATAGCAAGTGCTCCCTGCAGGTGTCTTTGGTGCAGATACTGACCTTTTACACAGCGTTGCCCTTGTTGTTTGACGATGTTCATCGTCGCATGTCAGACTGGGGCACACAGGGAACTATCAACCCATTTAGGGAAGTTTACGACGTGAGCCCACCACGGTTATTTTGAAGATGTAGTCGACTGATGCCACATATATAGCTGGTCTTCCAAATGACTGTTCGGATGGCGACTTGTCGAGAGCTTGCCGAGGACACCAACGCAGTCACGACAATCGCACAAAGTTATTGGGATATCGAGAAGAGTGCAAGTCCAGCAGCCATTCTTCTCCCATGGCTTCCAATTCCAGACAGAAAGAAGAAAGAAAGAGCGACAATGGCTTTGTACACAGGCATTGGAAAATATGTCACAATGCGACGAGAAGCGACAACCCCTTCAACTGATCCCATTGATATTCTCATAGCCAATGGCGATTCAGACGACAAGATCATTGGCGTATGTCTTTGCTCCATTTATATACATGTTGCCCGCATTGGATCCTTACTGGCTGTCTAGGTTATTATCAGCATCATCTTTGCGGGGGTAATCAATACTGGTATTAATTGTATGTGCTTTTCTTCTATAGCCACCAGTCCTTTACTAAACCCCTGACCATGAAGCTTGTTGGAACCTTCTTTACCTTGGAGCACACCCAGAGTGGAAGAAGAAGGTGACCGATGAATACAAAGCACTGCTCAACACCCACGCAGGTGCCGCCACTGGGGAGCCACTCCACAAACGTCTGGCGACGATCCCAATGAATGCCTGGGAAGAGGAACTTCCATCCATGGACCTAGTCATCCGCGAAACTTTACGTATGATTGTGTCCGGCGCCCTCCTTCGCAGAAACATTGTAGAAGACATCGACTTCGATGGTATCAAAGTCAAGAAAGGCGATTTCCTGCTCTACTTGACTGCTGACGTGCACATGAACGACGAGATCTACTCCAATCCGGAGAAATACGATCCTGGACGCTACCTGCCAGGGCGCGAAGAGGATAAGAAGGAAAGCTTTGCATTCGTGGGCTGGGGAGCAGGTGAGCTAAACTTTTCTACATCTGCATTTGGAGCTATTTGGAGCTGATACATGAAATCAGGCCGCCATCCTTGCGCTGGGATGAAGGTTGCTAAACTGGAGATTAAGCTGGTCATGGCCATCATCCTCCTCGGCTACGATTATGAACTCGTGGACGCTTCTGGAAAGTACCCCACGAAGCTCCCAGTTCCCGATAGAAACGATACACAGCAGGTATGCACCGTATCCGAACTTCGTTTCGACACCGTCATCTGATTGTTTGTCACTAGGCTCGTCCCTTGGGTGACCCTTGCTTTATCAAGTTTAAGAAAGTTGTCGAATAAACGTTTCACGAGCTGAGCCCCTATAAACATGGCATTAGGATGTAAACGATTCAAATCCGGGCGTGAATTTTACTCAACCAAACATTTATGGTGTATTTACTTTCGTCTCTGTGATAGAATGCTCCCATAACGCCTCTCTCACTCCTTCTGCTGGCGGGAATGCCTTCATGCCGATATCCTCGCCACGGGTGTCCCTTCGATTTAGCCCAGGTTTTGAGTCCAAGAGACTATATAGCATATACTCGGCACAAACTTCCTTCCTTGTGAAAGCTAGCATCGTGATGGGTTTAACCAAGAACATGAAAATCTTCATGAAAAGACTTTCAAGTATGTAGGTGTCGACCATGCCAGGATATGTGTGCACAAACGCGATACCTTCTTCGCGACGTGCAAATTCCTGGAATCCGACACATCCATAGTGAGGGCCATAAGATGTAACGCGTCGTGTGTTCACTTACCGCAATCAATAGATCATTGTATGCCGCCGACATCATCATCGCCTTCCATCCCGAATAATTTGTCTTCATCCCCAAGTCATTGAGATCAATGTCCATCGCGATCCCGGCTCCCAACAGCGCAAGAACGCCCGCCTTTTCCCCTGCGTCATGAGCCTTTCGCAGAAGTGGCATCAACTCGGCTGTGAGGACAAACCGAGAGTCATAAAGCACTGCCAACTGCTTGTCTATTCCCCCCTGTCTCAGTCCTCCCTCCAAAGTAGAGGGTGCCCGCGGAGTGAACAAGGGAGTTAATCCTCGGCAGGTTCTCCAGCAGTTTTGCAGTGAGTTGGCGAACGTTCTTCATAAGTTGAAGATTACATGACATAAACCCGTAGGTGCAACCTTAGGCCGCTTCAGGTAGACCTGCGGTGACTTTAGCAGCAGCGGCCTCATTCCTCCCAACCAGAACAATGTGAGCTTTGCCGAGCTGTATTTTGCGAAAATCTCAACGATAACCTGGCCAATACCATGAGTTGATCCAGCGATGACCATGACAGGGACATAATGGTCAGGTTTGAATGATGCATTGGCATTGACAAGGTGAAGGGCAGTCATTGTAAAGGTGGTTCCATGGTGGTTGTAAAACGGAGAGAGATAATCGTCCTCAGGTCACTCCCTAATTTCAGATGTCAATGCCATTTGGCGAAAACAACCTGGCTTTTGTTCTGAACACGAATGCCCAGTCTCTGGGCAGTCATTCACATTTGATCCGCGCCATCATCGACATCACAAACTTGAGCTGGTTATCCCAGTCGGTCAGCATCCGTTCTTGCATACTATTCGCTGTTCAAATGACCTTGCCTTCGATAGTTATGGGGCTGTCTACGGACCCTTACGTTTTTCCCAATCGACGAAGAATGGATCCCAGTTAGACGGCAACAGGACGCGCTCCGAACCGGATCTTGGGCGGCCCGTACGATGACAACGTTTGTTGGAAGCTCCTCGCACTTCAATAGTGCTCATGACCATACTGACGGTGTTTCGTATAAGGTTGAACGAGTGCAGTTGCAGATCCACTTGATTGAGGTGACTCCAACAATCCGGGTGCAAGCACTTAGACTGGCATCGTTCACCAGTGGCAGTGCGCAATATAATCCAATAAGTTGTACGACAGGCAGCTGATCACCCTCCCCGAAGATACTTTTCATGCAGTGAAGTGCGCACAACAGGTATGCAATAAATGCCCTCTGCTTCTGATATCGTCGGAGATGACTCGCATGGACGATGATGATCCTCTTATTCAAGTCACCACAAGACGATGGACTCCGCTATCTCGAAAGTGGACAGAATGCAACATGTATCACCTTTCGAACATCCGCTACGGCCCGTAGCATTCGTATAAAAGGTATGCAACTGCATACAGCTTTGGCCAACACCAAACATTCAAAGTTAGCTTCGCCATGTTTAATATGCAGATGCTTTCCTCTATCTTAGCCCTGGTCGGTTTGGGTATAGCTTGCGTCAATGCTGCGCCATCCCCAATAGGTGCAGCAGGCGCCCGTAATGTCACAGGAACTGCCACAATGCCTGCGTTATCACCGGAGCTGTTCAAGTGGGCAGTGTCGGCGCCATATGTATTCACCGTATTCACCGCTGCCTCCGACTCCAACATGTTTGTCTACACTTCGAACGACGCGACAACCTTTTCATTGCTGAAAGGACCGGCTTACATACCCCCGACGGGTCTTATTCGTGATCCCAGCTTGATTTACCATACCGAGTAGGTTGCATGTTCTCATAAATATATGCCGCATTGCGCTGAACAACCGAGACAGTGGACTTTACTATATCGCATGTACGTCTGCACGCGAGTCACTGAGGGACGCTCAGGCTTAATTTCAACCTCTCCAGATACCACCACCAACCGGTATGGGACCAATTTTGCGATCGCCGTAGGTGCATAACCCCTCTTGAGCGAACATCACCCCGATCATCCTCTACCTTATTAGAGCAGCCGCGATCTCCTGACCTGGACTCTCACATTTCCACTGCGTTATGGTGCGCCGTTTGCACTTTTATTATTAGGCCCAAACATTTTAAATAATTTTGTAAACTAATCTAAACTTTTGTAATTACTTGGTGATTCTAAACATTTATTGGGCGCTTTTAATATTATTTAAACATTTCTTGGGCATTTGACAGGTTCTTCCAACATTCCTCGAGTACTTGATCTGTTTTTCAAACATTTTATGAGCGCTTATGACAAAGTATCAAACATATTTACCCAATTCAATGGCTCTTCAAAATTTTCTGAGCGCTTAGAAGGCAACATGTCATCTACACTAACAAATGAGAGCGCTTAAAGACTAAATTTCTGAATTCATGCTAATGATTTCATTAGAGTCTACATAATAATAACTACATCAAAATTCATTATCTTTCTAAAAGCTTAAGCGCTCAAAATGTTCTGCACATTTGTGTAAGCGCACAAGAAATGTCAAGGAAAATGGACAAGTTTTGAAAGATGTGATGTAAGCGCCCAAAAGATGTTTGGAGATTGTTCAGAAATAACTTACATTTCTCAATAGATGCACAAAATGTTTGGGAAAACAATGAAAGCACCCAAAAGATGTTTACATTTAACAGGTAATTACAAAAGTTCAGTTTAAGTTTTAAAATTACTTGAAATGTTTAGGACTAATAATAAATGTGCAAACAGCGCACCATACTGCGTCGTCGGTTATTACCCCCATCAACACTTGGGCGCCTGTGGGCTTCCAGAAATTCTCGGGCATTAGAGTTTGGCTCAACTCCACATATTGATAGGAATTCTTCAAATATCCAAGGACCGGAAAGCTCAACATCGTCGTCTCTCTTTCCACTGGCGCCTACGGTCCATTCCTGCCATATGCCTTCACCGCTACGGATTCGACTCTAACTAAATGGAGTGGTCCCGTCGTCTTTTCTGGTATTTCTAATGCAGGCTTTGGTTACATCGACACTTTCCCGGTTTATTTCAAGTGAGTTCCTTTTCATCATCTCGCTCCATTCTCAGATGACCTGATACACCCATAACAGCAATCAATATCATATTTTCACTAAGGCAGAGTCCACTGGAAAGAAGTGGATCGAACATGCCGTTGCTTCCGAGTTGACTGGCCCATACACATTTGTTCAGACTGGAAACTTTGCTGGTTGGGGTGAGGCTGAGGGGCAATGTGTCACTATTCTCCCGAATGGAAAATTCAGGCTGTGAGTATCGGCGCTTATCTCCATCGAGACCTAAAGTGACGCGTAATTTCCCCTGCTATTAGATGTGCCGATGGTTACACCACAGGTACTGTTCCATTTTTTGCGGTGTCTCTAATACTCATGAATTACGACACTCTTCTACCTTTGTTTTTCAGGAAAATATATCTACATGGATTCCAGTGATCTGTACAACTGGAGTGCTTGGCAGAGAATCCCGGGCTTGAGTGGAAATGTCAGGCACGGAACGATTCTAAAGCAGTGAAGTGGAGGGACCCATTGGTGGCAGATCATTACCTAGTCGTTGATAGGCATTTGAATGTAATAGGCGCTTACAGCGCCTGAGGTCTTCAACACTTCAAATCGAGCAACGAAGTTGGTCTTCAAACTCCCAATGCAGTATCGTACCGTATCACGTTCCGATGCCTTTAGGCTTCGGGTTCTTTTCCCCCGCGGCTGAGGCCTTGCGCCAAGTTATTGCGTTTCGCATCCCACGTGATCTTGTTGCATCTGTCACGTGTTTCTCTCACGTGTTTCTCTCTGAGCTCTTGAACGTTGCGTATTCTTTCTTCTTTGTACCTCTCTCGTGTGCTTCATACCTCCTGTTTTTCCGCGCCCCACTTAGCTTCTTTTCAGTGGGTGTAAAGTTGTATAACGTTGTGGTTCACACTCCGTGTACTTCATCCAATGGTCATACGATCCGTTATGATGTTTCCAGATTTCCGACGCAAAACTCATTACTATATACTGTTGTCTGGCTTTTGCGTCTTGCACCCTATCGCCATTACACTCATATCTAGTCCATCTACTTTTCAACCTGTTCCTGACCCTGTCCTCGCTGCGGTACCTATCATTCATCGCATTATTCACTTTTAATCTAGCGCAGGATCTCCTCCCCCGTTACTTGTCCCTTCTTTATTTTTTCGCCGTATCATGGTCTGTGTCTCTAGTTATAAACCATAATTGTCACGTGATTTTCACAACGGTTGCATGTCCCCTGTGCCTGTACCACTCTCATTTGTATAAATCCGCTTGCTTGCATCCCCCTGGCGGGGAAGTTGGTCGCCTCCACCTTCGACATTGGACATGTCGCTCTCTCGCGAAGCATGCCTGGTGACTTTGTGGCCCAACATTTACCGAGGCTGAGAGTAATTCGCTTGATTTCGCCAGATATGGTGACGATCGGAGCAGGTACGAGGACTGGTTTAAAAAGGTCATTCTGTCCGATGCCTCCTACCACAACACCCATCCCAATACATGTCTCAGATAAATTTTTACGTGCTTGATCCCCGCACTCAAGCTGTGCGCACCGAAACAGCATCCCCCCTCACATGCGAAGTCAACCGTCCCTGTCTTCAGGATCCCAACCTTGCCGACTCATACAGTCTTCTACCACTGCTGCGGTAAATTAAAATCTTTACATTGCAATACATTCTGTGCCTGATCCCTGACTGTGTGCATGCAGCACTTGCGACGTTGTAATGAATGGCTTAACCCACATCAGGAAAATGCACTTGGCAGCCGGAGACTCTTTAGTATCTCTGGAAGTCTTTTACATCTTTTAATCATCTCCAGGAGACTTTAGCATCTTTCTGAAGCTTTGAAAATGTCCAGAGTCTCCTGGAGGTCTTTCAAAAGATTTCCGAAATCTTCTAGTGTTTATTCAATAGCTTTAACAATACTTCATTATCTCTGACTCATTTCACAAAATTTTAGCTTGGAGGATTATTGTCAGTTATTACTAAAGACTAAAAATTATATATTTTCCGGCTTTGTTTTTGCTAGATAGATCAACAACACTCAAAATATTTAAAAGTCAGAGTGTGAGAAAATGGACTTGTACATTTCAAAGTATTTAACTTGAACAGTATATTTAGTAGCATCTCTTACACAGCACTTAAAATTATGATTTATATATCAAAATAAAGCTAAAAATAAGTGGGATCTAACTACATTCACAGCGCTTTTGTGCGCTTTTTCATTTTCCCAAAATGGCAATTTTAGTGTTTTAAGAAGCTGTATTTTGCCATATCTCAGCCTAAGAATTGACTGCACAAAAGCGCCATAAGTACAGTTAGATTCTATTCTATTTTAGCTTTATTTTGGTATATAAATCATAATTTTAGGTGCAGTATAAGCGTCACAATTGAATAAATACAGTTAAAAGTCAATCAAGTATTTAAAATCAACAGCATTTTCAGTTGCACCTCTTACACTGCACGTAAAATTATGATTTATATATCAAAATAAAGCTAGAAATGAGTAGAATCCAAATATATTTACAGCGCTCCTGTGCGCACTTTTATTCTCCCAAAATAGCAGTTACAGTGTTTTGTCAAACCATATTTTGCAATATCTGGGCCGAAAAAATGACCGCACATAAGCGCTCTAAGTTGCATTGAAATCTACTCAATTTTAGCTTTATTTTGATATATAAATCATAATTTTAGGTGTGGTGCAAGCGTCACAATTAAATAAATGAGCTTGAAAGGAGATTTCTGAAAGTGTCTAAGTCCATTTTCCCGCGCTCCGGCTCAAACATCGGAGCATGCCATTGACTGCCACATCATCACTTCTTTCCTTCCTTCCACCACCATCCCCACTTCTGCACTCACCACATTTCATGGTTTCCTCTTTATTCATCTGTTGGGAGGGATGGGATGGGATGGTATAGGGTTATTGGTGAGTCTATTCCGCTTTTTTGAGGTTTTTCTGCTGTTGACTATCTTTCTGCTGGTTGATTCCTCTCCATTGCTCCCCTCTTGTCCGCTTTTTTTGACCTTTTCCCTCTTTTATTCTCTGACCACTCCTCTTTTCTTCTGCATGTGTTACTTATACAACCCTTCCACCTATGTCTGACCCCTCTTCCTCTTTTTCCCTACATTTTAGTCCGCTTTTTTATATATTTTCTGTCCACCATGTACTGCTCATGCCTGTCCTCTCTTGCTGCTATTACTTCCTCCTCCTCTTGTTCCTTAGTTTTTCTCTTGTCTCAAGGTTCATTTTGGGGGTTGGTGACTGTGGAACAGACTCACATGTCCGCTTTTTCTCCCTTTTTAAATTATTCACTATCTCTTTGACTGTGTCCACTGCCATGTCATCACTGTCACTATCTTGCTCCTTAGCTCCTGCACTATTGTTTCTACTCTTCATTTCTCATGTTATTCTCTCTCCCTGGCTAACTTTCCTACCATGACATTCTGGCTTCATCCTTCTTTCTCTCCTTCATTCTTATTAGTCCGCTTTTTTTGCCATTTTCATTCTCCTGTACACATTTCATATTCTACTTTCACTCTTTATGTCTACTCATAATAATACTCTACTGTAAGCTAGTTATATATGTCATAGGTTCTTAGGTGCAATACATGCTTTTTGATCTTTCATATTACATGTTGGACTTGGAATTGAGAAGAAAAATGAAAGCTGCTATGCAAATTACAAGACTTTCAGAAATACTACAAAGACTATCAGAAAGCTCCTGGAGACTTTCCAAAGTCTTCGGAAAGCTGTTTCAAAATAGGACTTAGAACCTCTAAGACTCTCAGAAGACTCCAGGTATCTTTGTTAGGTTTTGTTCTTTTGGAGTCTCCAGGAGTCTCCAGGAGGCTTTCCAAAGTCTCCACACTCCAAGTGCCTTTTCCTGATGCATGCAAAGATTTGGTTTTCAGACTTGAATATTATATGTCCAGCAGCCAATAGCTTGTACGTCGTTCAATCTGCTAATGCAGTGTGCCATGATAACTCATAATTACAATTATCAGCAGGGTCAGGTCTGCGATAACGTTTCAACGCAGTACCACTGCTATCAATCTATCCAGAGCATATCCGACTGAAGTCTCAGTTTCGCGACTGCCTTATCAGCAGCCTCGCTATGGATCACGACGTTTCATCACGCACTTAGGTCGACCTGCGGTGCTGGTATCCACTGGGGCCGTTCGTATGTGTCAACTCGTCAACCCCATGCGCACCTCTCGCATTGTCGTCAAGAGAATTACGCTTGCACTATTTTTCCAGGAAAGTGAGCGATTGCACGCGACCTTGGCTATGGTCTTCGGCAACCCTTCTCTTTCGGCAGACACTATAGAAGAGGGATTTGTTGCTCGTACAAACATTTTACGGGCTCTGGAACGCTGTACGTCGTAATTCTCTTTAAAGAGACGTCTCTTACCTCACACCAACCATTATAAGCCCGCTTGCATGTGATGACATCCAATGTTCATTTGTTGGAAGCCACAGATGAAGGTACGCAATACCAGACATACACATGTGCGCTTGGTCTGACTGTGTCTGGAGTTCCGATTTATGATGCACGCAATCATCTCAATTTTGGTCTAGACCAAGACCTTAGCCTTCTCAACGATGTTCTGCCTCGTTTTCGACAAGACCTGGCTCCTGGATCCATTGTTACTGTTGGATACACCCCCATTGCAACGGAATACAAGCCACAAGGTGAACCCAAGGATACATTTACGCCCCACGTACAATGGGTTATTTTATGGGCACTTGGAGAGAACCCATCGGGACCGCTTTGGTAATAGTCATTCCTGTGTAAAGGTCTTCGTCTAGTTATTGTATTCTCTTGTGATAGTAGAACACAGCTATTAAATTATGACATGCATTACACACCACAGAAAGCAATCTAAACTACAAAAAAAGAGGAAATCGGAAGAAACAGAAGTCATGCGTATAGAGCCAACTAAAGCTGTCGCTCGTACCTTGCTAGTAAGCGGACTCAAAGAATTACATCCTTCCAAGTCATCATGTATTCAATGACATTATACTATTGATGAAAAACAACAACGAAGATTAAATTTCGGTTTGGTGGTCTTTTGTGTTTACTCCTCATGGCCCTTTTCATCCTCGTCCACATGCTCCGAATACTTTCGCACTCTCCTTCCCTGTCCAACATTGACATTGTTTGCGTGACCGCTCCTGCCTTGTGCGTCCTGATGACCCCCATCAGTTGGATTGATGCCTCCATCCAACACCGCATCGGGTGGTCCCATATGCTGAAATATGTTCCACAATTCTTGACAGAGATTGTCGTGAACGCCGTTTGTCAGGCTGTTGGCACACCGTAAGCTGGTAATTATTTACTCATTTCACACTACTTACCATTCAAAAAATACCATTTCATCCTCGCGGATGAGACCTCTCATTCGCATTGCGGACACCCATTCATGCCATGTTTGTTTCGGTTCGTCATTCTCGTCCTCCTCCGAATCTGAAATGAACTGCAGACTCGGCATGTCGTCCTCGCTGTCGTCAATTGGGTTGACATCTGATTCGTGGTTGTGCTCAGTGTCGCTAGGCATATTGTATTAGGGGGTCTAGGGATTGGAATCTGAACGTTTTTCAAAACTCAATGCTAATCTGGCTGCAACCGCCTTACTATGTGTCTCGTAAACAGGTTTCATATTGAAACATTTGACATCATGTTGTCTATCTATAACGTAATGTTCGTGGAGGCTAGTCCTCCATGTCATAAACTATGCGCTGCCGTTTGATACTGATACCCTCGGTTTCCCACTCTCGATGCTTTCGGGTCCCTCTCCGGTTTTGGACCTTGATATTCCTCAGTTTTCGTTCTGCTTCCTGATGTAAATATCACAATCAATGGAATGCTGTTAATTAGAGAAATATTATTCGCACCTCCCGAATTCCATCGTCTACTATTGCAAGAGCCCTCAGCATGAGTCCCAGCTGGAAGTGGTCTTTTCCAATGGGCCAGCATGCAAATCCCACATGTGCTTCCACTATATCCCCCTCCCGAAACATATCTGGTGGAATTTTGACATAGCTAGACAACATGTCAGTTAGTATATGATCTACTTGACTGCTTCCCTCTTAATGCTCACCTCGCCTTCCCCTCAACGTTCGTTTGCTTCCTACAGTATTGCACGATGTTGTCCTCTCCGTGAATAAAGCGATTTTTGCGCATGACTTCGAGGATATACTTTGGATCCTCTTCTACCGGAAAAGGAACGTGTTCTTGTGTTGGTGCATCGTCTCGGTCAGTGAAGTAACGGGCTGAAATATCAAATGCTGCATGACCCTCATAAGGCTTGCACAACAAGCCCCTGACATGATCCTTTCCAAGCTCCGTTTCAAACACACCCTGCACTTTGGCAACAACATCGTTGAATTGACTGAATACTTCATCCCCCAATCCCGTAATTTTGACGCTTTGCTTCAGTGATCTTACCGCATGTGTCTGATCTGACGCTCTGTATGTCATTAGCCTCCTGCTTATCTCCTTCTTACGATATGCACTCACATATTTCGGGTTACTGGTGGAAGCGTCTTTTGACACAAGACGCCCAAGATTCTCACACCTGCTTCATCGACATTTCCCGCCGTGTCCTGTACCGTCATCCTTGGGGACCGCAAATTGCATTGAGGGCGACGTTGAACTTTGAAATCACTTGTCGGGGTCTGTGTTCCATCAATCTTAGTTATCGCATTTTTTCCTTTCGAAGCCGTGTTGATAAACATACCTCCATCAGGGCTGTAAAAATTGGCACGGGATTGTCCTCTTGAGCTGCTCGAGCCTGCATGGCATTTACGCTAGCTCCTGTTCACATCTTTAGTTATCGTACATCACAGATATGAGGCACGTACGAGCTCTTTCCGTATCATAGAAAATATTCATCGTTGTTTAAAATTGAGGTCTGTGTATGTGCTCCTCCATCGACGATGTTTATTATATACCTGTTTGGAGCTTAAAGCTGATACCAGACGCGATCACTATTAACTTGGCATTATGGGCGCTAAACATGATGACTCCATCCGATCCGTCGCACGGACGCATATGCATCCGCTTCCCCTATGTTTGATAATTCGTTAATCCACCCCTGTCAGTTATTGGACTTGTGAATTGTTCAATGCACTCTTGTCCCTACCCGTCTGGTTAAAAAACTCGATCATGGAGGACGACGCCTCCATGCCCCCGTTCTTCGCAAGTTGTTACATCCGATGTTTATGTTGCCGCTCTGTTCCATCCGCTCTTTTTTTCTGACTCACCACTATATTTTCTTTCCATTCGATCACTGCCAAGTTACAGAGCAATTTTTTCTATTTTTTTTTTCTTCTTTCGGTTTATGTTTGAACCAGGTCGTTCCTCTCTGCTATATAAACCATGTAGGGTCTTTCATTTTCTCCTTGCCCCTTTTGCGGATCTCTACCTCATTCAACAATCTCTATCGCATTGCTGCTTTATCCCCCTTTATTTGCCTCAATGCCTGCCTCTACTGTTAAGCCCTCTTGTGCTACTCGTTCCAAAACCTCCTCTGCAGCGACTACATCATCCATTGAGCTCACCCTTGCACATCCCCAAGAAGGGTAAGTTGTCGTCCACAATAACTTGTACATTTACTGACTTTGCTATTTTCTAGACCAGTCATGGTTTCCGATTCCGATGAGGAACTGGTGTAAGTTATCTCGTCTTTGTCTCTTGTCTTTGCCTAGCTGAATGAGAGGTTGGATAGCAACCGGCCCCTTGATCCGGGGGATGACATGTATCGTGGGAAGCCCTCATCGCGGGTTGTCACTGATCGTAATGTGGCTACCTCTCTTCCTCGCTCTCGTCGTCGAACCAGGTATGTCCTTGTCAGGTGTTGCTTCTTCATTGCTTTCTAACTTTTAAACCCAGGTCCAGCACTGCTCATTCAGACCCCGAAGATGGCATCCAACCTCCTGTTGAAAAGCGATCCCGCTTTGCGGTTGATCCGCCTGACTCCAACACTGAGTACGCTGTTCTTTGCTTGTCCTCAGTAGCAACTGACTTACCCTGCGTCGGTACTCGTACCAGTCCTGTCACTCCAAAAACTCTTGTCAAATCTTTCATTGACGCTGAAGCAATAGGAGACAATGACTCAGAATTGTCCGAATTTGATGACTCTGAAATGAACGAAGACGACGCTGCGTTCATGTGAGTTCTTTTTCTTTTTCTTTTCTTTTGCAATTAATCGTGACTCTTATATAACGGCTCCACAGCGACGATGGCCCCCTTCATTCCGATCCAGAGGCGTTGTATTCTAACCGTGACCCTATCTCTGTTCCCGCCTGTCCACCTTCCAATGACACGGTTGGACGTGCAAACATGGCTGTGGACTCCTCTACTCCCTCCACAGCCGAGGTTCGCGTTCCGCCTGTCGTCTCCACGCCTAATGCTGTGTATGTCTTGTTCACTCATCACCTTTCCTACGCTTATGTTTCCCCAAGCCTGTCTAGCCCTTTCCCTGGTAGTCTCAATGATAACTCGGCCAACGACTTCATTCAGACCGCCTTACAAAACAAGGACTTCATCATGAGCTTGTTGCAGTTGGCCACCGCGAACAGCAGCCACCCCTCCCCTTACATTCCTGGTCTTCAAGGCAACACGTGGTCTTCCGCTGTCCAGCACTTTATGGCCCAACCTCCCTCTCCTCTTCCGTCCAAGCATCCTCTCAGCCCCGCAGGTGTATCTCAGGTTTCATCGTCTACTACTGCTTCGCCACTTGTGGAACCCGTCACTCCATCCAAGCCTAGACGTAAGCCTGCTCAAAAAGGAAAAGGGAAGGAAAAAACAGTGACCCGTCCTAAGAAGTAAGAATTTGTGTCTTTGTCCTTCTTTAACTGTAATTGACGTCCCTCAGAACCCAGCCTACCCTGTCAGGTTCTAGGTTAACCATCCCTGCTCTCCCATCGGAGGCTACCCCCATTGCGGCTCCTGTCACCGTTTCCACTTCTACTAACCCATCTACGCACACTATTGTCCCACCCCCCAACAACCCTCCTCTTTCGCTCCCTGTTCCTGCCGCTCCTTCTCCCAATAGCAACCCTTCTCAGGCGCTTGTCACGCCTGCACCCGATAGCATTGTTCAACAGACGGCCTCCGCTGTATCGCCCACTCCCTTGATGTCTATGAAAGATCTCGCGCCTCTGATCCCCGCTGGTTTTAATGTTGGTGGAGAGCCTAATTCTGCTCCAGGCAACAAAACGTCGCTTAGGCTCTGTCCCCCTTTGCCCCCCATTTGCGAAGTTAACGATCCTCAACTTCATGACCCCCTTCTCGCGCAGACATATGCCGGATTGGTTAACTTAAAGTATGTGCTGTTTGAGACTCTATTTGCAGGATGGCATTCCTAATGTCTACTCACAGAAAAGGAAGATTCAGTAGCTGGTCTTCAAACATTGGTCGCGGTCAGGTGGTCTTCTCTACTTGGGTCACAAAGACTCCCAACATGAACCCGAAGTATGTTTTTGGTATCGTCAGCGTCTCCATCCCTTTACTTATGACTTTTGTCACAGCACTGCTTTTTCAATTCTTACTCTCACTCAGAACGGCCGTTTTATCAACCCAAGTCGACTCTCTCCTTTGGAGGTTCAACTGCGAGAAGTACGTGTTAACAACAACTTGCGTTACAATGTCTATCGTGGCGACGTTCCCGCCATTGCCTTGTCGTGCGGCTATTTGTGGGATTCATTCCTAACGGCTCCCAAACCGATCGGTCTCTCCCAGAAGATGGTCAGTGTCGTTCTCCATAAACAAGAATGGGAACGCCTTGTGGCTTTTTGCTGCATGATTTTCAATGTCGACGTCATCGCCGCCCAAGTCGCACAATCTGCTCTTCAATTTTCTACGCGTTCTGATTGGGATCCTAATGTTGTTCAAGGTCAAGGTATGTGTCATTATCATATTGTTTATGACTTTAAGCTGATGCAACCGCTTCATAGCCTCAACTGCAACGCCCTCTCCTTCCCAAAATAGTGATGACCATATGTTTACTCATTCTCCAAGCTCCGCCACTCTAACTGCAGCGCCTTCAGCGAGGTCGTCTGAGTCTATGGCTCTGTCGGCCAATGCTAACAGTATGTGGTTGATTCCCTCTGCTTTACTCACTTATTAACTCTCGCTCAAGTCCCTATCTACGACGCGCGCGATACTAACTTCAACTTCCAAAATGATATCAATGAACTGCACCGTCTACCCTTATGGGATGGAGAAATTCCTCGTGGATCTTTTGTGGTGGTTGGATATACCCTGGCGGCTTATTTCCCCAACCAAAAGTGGAATCTGGCAACCAATGTGCGCTGGGTCGTTGTGGTCGGTGTACCTGAGTAGACATTAACGTTCTCCAGCTTTATCTAGTATATAAGTTATATTTTGTTATTTTCAACCCCATCTCACTAAATAATATCTTGAACTTTGCTATACTTCTACCTATCTGCGGCTGGTATTTGAACAAGACTGCAAGTGTACTGGTATTAAGGGGTTGATCAACTTACCTACCACGCAAACACGCACAAATTAACGTGGTCTTCGTTTCTTCGTCCATGCCCAATCCTTTCATCATGCTTTCAACCCAAAATTTACTTTACATATCATGGACGACATAATCAACTCCCTTCGAAAATAACGATGTAGCATACATGTCCATCCCTACATGGAAATAATAACAATTCGGCGGATTGTTGCTCTCCGCCTCATTCCTTTCGTGCAAATGTCTCATCGTGCAATAAATGATGATTCACCTCTCAGTAATCTTCATTCTCTTACTTTCGACTTTCATCAATAACTATGTCTGCGAAAGACGGTCCTCAGAATATTATAGAGTCGCTTTTTCATCGATCCCGGGTTCTGAAGAAATATCCCTGGGAGAGCGACCTATTCGCTATGCACTATGGTGACATAAATATGTTGGACAACGCTCAAGTATGTATCTCGTCCAAATCTTTACAGTCAGCGCATCTAATTTCTCAAAGACTCTAATAGTGTCTGTGAAGACCTATGGAGCTGCACTTTTGAAGGGTCAGGATGTCATCTCCAAATCTCTTCGTTGTCTCTTCGAAGTTGATGATAGTACCGTGGATGTTTCTCCTCCAAAGCCAACCCTATCCGATACCGTCCGTATGGTGTCAATCATTTGTGCCCTCCGCATTTTAGACATTTGCTACGCTCATAAATTTCAACACACATCCAACTTACTTGCGCGCACCACGCTCACCGACTTCTCTCCCCCAGCCGTTTTTGACAAAAGGCTCAGAGGTTGGGGCTCTGTTGTCAAGTCTTTCATCAGGTGTATTGGCAAATCCTCTCCTGCTTTCCCCCTTCCCTTAGCTTCGGCGAAAGACGACCCGCTACGATATCAGTATCAAACTATCAATGCACTGTGCTCTTCAATGGATGCTCACCGGGTCTACCTCAACATACAAATGGCTGTCACCTATCTCACCTACTTGTTGCGACAGAATTTTGCGGAAAATGGGGCTCTTCCCGACTTGGAGGATGACATCGTCAGCGACCAAGAGTACGTATATTGTTCACTTGTAAGCCTATTACAAACTCATTGCACACAGCCATCCAGACCACGAACCAATACTATCCTTGAAATGCTCTCCCTTAGTGTTTCGTCTACCCCTTCATGTCGCTACCCTGGTATCACCAATTTTTCTACTATGCAATTTTAAATTGTATCAACATGCATGGGACCGTAAATCCCTTCTTCACGTAAGTAAAGGTTATAAAATTGGCACTTAATTGGCATTTAACGTGCTTCCACACAGCTTTCAATTTGTTTGGGGAATGACAAACCTCCGTCCATTCGGTCTATGGAGTCTATTATATGGAACACATTGTTTCAGCTGGCTCGCGCTGAGCAGACGTTACCGGAGGCGATTCCGATGCTCGCGGGTCTTCTGGAGAATCTGGTTGGGTCCATTGATGATAATGATTTGGCTTGGTTTAGTTGCGGTGCGTGCATTGAATTGTCTTTGGTAGTTTCTACCATTACTTATGACTGCTATACAGATCGCTCGCGTTTAAATTTACTCAATCCCAGTATCAACGATTCTACATCGCCTGTGGGACAGGACCTTCCCCAAAACAGTACCCATCACAACGTTTCTGAGCAGCCTGATCCAAGGGTAGACGTAGTATCTGTGCAACATCCATCAGCTGCTGCATCACCACAAATTCATTCTGATGGTAAACAAGCTTCAACCTCAAATCGTTACTCGCCCACTTTGTCCCAACACAACATATGCCTGTCTGCTCACGACTCTTCACATTCACCCACTCCTCCGCTTACTCCTCGTAATGTTGAGCCCGATGCGTCCAAGGGAAATTCTGGAACCAACACTGCCAAAAATGGTCCCAGACGTTCAAAACGTAAAAAGACTATCTCCAATGAGAACGACACCTACTTAGGCGACGTCAATGACACGGTGAAAACCTACATGTCTCTAAAGGAGTATCTTGCTGGATTGCCAGCCGCCAAAGTGTGGTCTCGTTTTGGAAATATGGTGCCTCCCACTGGAGTTCATCCGACTCTTCTCGCCAATGAGACCGTGGACGAGTCAAGCCTCCAGGTGTGGCCAATGAGCCGTGGGTTTTTCAACGTGCCCCGAAACAACCTTAACACTGTGGGTGTCCCCAAGGTTGGTGATATGTCTCCTTGCCGCATACTATTTTGGTTTTTCGATATTGACGCATTTCTTCAGCCTTTCACGCACTCCTTCAATTTCTTCAAGACTGAAGGGGAGGAATATTGCATAGACATTGCATTTCATGTAAGGCTTCCATCTTTTATTCATCGCACGTCGTAACACACTGTAGGATGCTTTGACAAGAGATTATCTGATCAAATGGGAAGACACCCTGAAATGCCATTACGTGGACCTGGGACACGGCAGATTACGACCCCCGCATCTGAGCGATGGTGCCTCTGCCATCAAAATGATAGACGCGGCACAAATTACAAATCCTCAATACCTTCTATCGTCGTTTACTAACAAGCACCTGTTGTTTTCCGGTCCTTTGTCCCATCATTGTCTGTTCAACAGAGAGGCACTGAACAACCTCCTCCCTTTAGGCACTATTATCGATATCGAAGGTATTTAACTTTTTCCTACATCATATTAAATTCAAATTGCTTGACTATTTTCTTGTCTATACGCAGACTTGTCTGACGGTGGTACCAAGCCTGCTCTATGCCATGGCACACTGATGCAGCTGTATCTGTGCTCGGAGGACCCAAATGCAAAGATCCTCCAATCAGCAAAGCTACCAATCGGCATTCAACATGTCGATTCCCATCCTCTCTCCTCCGATGCAGCCGCTTGGAGTTATACAAGAGGTCTTTTCATGTGCCCTCTTGACGCACTTTTCCCTTATGCGCAGACCGCTTGGTCTCAAATTAGTTTAAAGGGCGCTGTCTCATGGATGAACCCGGGTCAGAATGGGTTTGGATCTTTTTTGGAGGTTACAGCAGGCGGTCAACTATGCATCGTTGCCTCAATGAAAATTGACTCTTCGTCTTCCCATCTTTCTCCTTTCCTTCCCAATACTCCCTGGTTTGATCCACGTTCCGATTTTTGGGCTTATGAATATGTCTGGCTGACCCCCGGTATGAAATTGTGAGCGCCAGCCATCACCTTTTATGTCCTATGTGATGGCTTGCTGATATCCTCTGAATTT
The DNA here is from genome assembly GCA_015501605.1 of Panaeolus papilionaceus. Classification (NCBI taxonomy): domain Eukaryota; kingdom Fungi; phylum Basidiomycota; class Agaricomycetes; order Agaricales; genus Panaeolus; species Panaeolus papilionaceus. The sequence continues at coordinate 1,296,752 of JADNRZ010000005.1, read as the reverse complement.
TAAAATAGGTTCTTAAAGCCCAACACATGGAGGATGACCTTCTCCTTGGAAAACAGCATCGTTCAGGGTGGACTGTTTTACAGCACATCCACCATGGCCAACTCTCTCCAAGGATTGATGCAAACGTTCGCGACCAGCAACTCACCCTCAAATGTGTCCTATGTTGTATCCCGCACCCTACTTTGGCGTTTGTTGATGTTCTATTACGCTGCATTTGTTTTGGAAAGGTTTGATACAGATGGTGAGTCCTGACCAGTACCCTCGGATGCACTGCAGGCTAATCATCGTGTCAGACCATGCATGGGACCATCTTCCTGACATTCTAACAGTGAACGGCTGTTCTTCGTTTATTGTGGTGTGTCTATTGGGCATATGCCTGAGCGTTTTTGATCCAGCTACCTACCAACATAAGGACACTCTCGCAAAAGTCAGTCGTCCGGAGATGAAGAAGTCCCTTTCCCGGTTCGCCTATACGCACATGCGCATCTTTGACTGTGATTGCTACATATATGTGAGAGGCTTGGCTTATCATATGTTGAAGTGGTTGTTTCACCACTACGACATCGCTGACACACGCTGCGGAGCACCCAACAACTACCTATCGTTGCAGGACATTCTGGAAACATGCGGTGCTCTTCTTGCCGATGTGAACATTCACCTTGGTCGCGCGGAGAAGTTGGGAGTACTGGATCCTTCTTTTCGTGATGCAGATCTGTTCAACACTGTTGTGTCCAAAACTTTCTCCGTCGACGGCCTTCCAAACACGATCGCTACGTCGTATATCACCCACAAAAAATCCGGTCAAGACACGAAAGACATGGAGCCCTTAGACAGTCGTTGGAAGGCCGATCTGAAAGAAACAGAAGATGCATTAGCTCCTTTCCCCAAGAGACGTGAGTACTTTGCCGTTTTAAATATGGTGCTTTAAGTGATAATATGATCTGGGAAACTAGAATGTGTCAGCCTTTTTGACGATGGATGGAGTGACTGGGACTCCACGCACGAACGGGGTTTGGCCAGCAACTGTGGGGCTTTTATCTCTGACGAGGACAATACTGGTTAGTCGCGTAGCTTACCGGTCCTAACAATGTACTCACCTTTTCTTAAGATTCCGATTCATCTGTAGATGAGCCTCTAAGTAAACGTTCACGCTTGTCCTGATCTCGTTAATTTGCATCAGGGCTTGTATAGCGCTCATGACACTTCTAGCTTATATCTTCTGTAGTTATTATAATTTGAATTCAGGAAGGCGCAAACACACACAAATGAATTCATGTCATCTCTATAATATAAGAGGAATACGATCACATGCTTGATTTCCCTTTTATGTGGGGGCTCCGAAAATTTTCATGGTCAGTCTTTGCACCTTTACAATAACCTTGAAGAGCACGAAAATTCGTACATGTCAATGGAGCAAAGCAATACACAATATAACCCTCAGACAATGCATTTGTCTGCAGGTATAACAGCCATAGGCATGGGACATTCCGAAAAGGACGCTTCCCAAACTACGAGTAAAGCTTTATATGGCGGTGGTTCTTCCATTAGGATGATCCATCAGAGCGAGCTTGCATCTGCTACGGGCGTTGATGGAAAACCCCTCGTATTGACCTATCCACTGTACGAGATCCGGAAAGTGGTTACAAGGTCAACATTAAGCTCTTTTATGCAAGCTGCCAGTGATCATAGGTTCATCGCATGTGTGTTGCCCCTTAGAGACTTTATCTTCAAGCTCGACGTCAACGATCTACGTGCTTTATGGGCTATACATGGTATTCCAAATGGTAAGCATCAATTGAAAGCGGTATTACTGCGAACCCTCTCCGAACACGAGTGCACGCCAGCCTGTGTGGAGTCCTTAGTTCTTGTGCAGCCCCATAAGCTGAATGGCGTGCCTGACATAGAAGACGACGACTTTGTGATGCATTTCAAGCAATTCGACGCCAACCTCCTGACAGACAATCAGCTGGCAGCATTGGGTTGGTCTCCCAAAGACAGGATCTCCCTCCTTCGTGTACGGAGACTGTGTGGTGATGGAGATACAGAAATTGCGGAGGGTGAAGTATGTGTATATGATCTTAGCATCCAGTCTATGGTGCCTAAGCTAACAGCTGTCGGCTTAAAGTCATGGTGCGATGCTCATGGTATTATGTGGACAGGTCGTGCCACAAAGTCAATGTTGATTGAAAGTGCGTTGTCACACCGTTGTACTCCTGCGTGTCCTAGACTTTGCTACATTATAAAATCACACTCTATGCGCCCCAAAAAACCTGCCATGCTTACAAACGAATATCAGCAGAGTGTGGCACCTCCTTCTGCACCTTTTGTATGGGAACCATATGAAACAGGATCCCATGAACATTTTCCACCTGCTCCAGTCACAATGGAGGATATCGCTCGCATGATGGATGGCTATTGTAAAGCAGTGGCTCCTGAGGCGATTGAAGAATCAGGATGTGCGGTGTGCGGTCAACTGACATTAAAGAGCGACCTTTCCCCTCTGTCAGAAATTGAAGGTTATTTCGATCTCCTCATTGATCCTTCGAGTACGAGACATGAGCGTCCGAACAGTTCGTATCCTGTGCGTAGCACCAACGGTCCGGTTCTGGCGAACGATCTCGATTCTGTGTGTACAGTCTGCATGCAATCATTGAAGGCAGGTTCTCGTCCTCGTATGTCATTGGCGAACGGCCTGTGGCTAGGTGTTGTGCCTGAAGTTCTCAAGGACTTGACGTTAGCAGAACAAACGTTGATAGCACGTGTGCGATACAATCACTGTGTGGTTCGAGTTTCAAACGGGCATGCGAAGATGATAGCTAATGTAATAGCTTTCGAGCAGCCAACCCGAAAAATGTATGATAAGCTACCTGTGTCTATTAAAGAACTAGACCAAGTTTTGGCAGTGCTCTTCACTGGTCATAAACCCCCTTCAGATGAGGATCTAGGTAGAACTCCGGTGCTTGTGAGGCGACACCGAGTGCAAATGGCCCTCGAGTGGCTTAAGCTCAATAATGCTCAATACATCGATTTGGAAATTGACTACGAAACATTGAACACTTATCCTCTATTTGGTGTTCCAGTTGAAGTGGTGTATAAAAAAACGTCCGTTGAAGAAGGAAATGTTCTTCAGTCCATGAAAAGTCAATTTGACACCAATGACGAGCGTGGTACAGACAAAGGGCCTTGTCCATTCACAGTACATGGTCTTACTGCTGATGACCACACACGGATGTCCACTTTACAACGAAAAACCGCAGGTCTTAAACATTTAAAGCAAGGTAGATCGTTGTTGGCAGTTGGGCATTCCGAAGACCCTGAATCAATATTTGGAGATGTCGACTTATTGTACCCCCGCATGTTCCCGTGGGTATTTCCCTACGGGCTGGGGGGGCATGGACAGGCGAGACACAAAGGTGTGATAAACAAGGAAAAGCACTTAAGATGGTGGTTAAAGTACTACGACAAGCGTTTCCAGATGGAGTCTAACCTTCTCATTGTGATGCTCAATCACCTTTTGATTAGACAAAGTTCAGCAAAGAGTTTCATAATGGTAAAGCGGCGCGACTTCGAGCAAATTGCAAAGAACATTCAAGAAGTAGACCCTGTTGTACTGCAGGAGATTTCTGAGCGATTAAAATCTGGAGGAAGATATGGTCCACAAAGTCCCGAGGAGCAAAAGTGCTTTCGAGTTCTGGATCAAATTGAATATGTTGGAAGCAATGTCGATGGATCTATAGCCAAAAGAAAGTATATGAGGAATGAGTTGTGGTCTCTGTTGAGCTTCAAAGGTGCTCCGATTTGGTTCATAACCATAACACCTGCGGACAACAAACATCCTCTGTGCATCTATTGGGCTTCGAAAGATATTGAATTTAAGCCCCAGATCAAGGGTTACGCAGAAAGAGAGCATCTTATTACGCGAAATCCCGTTGCTTGTGCCAGGTTTTTTCATCACTTAGTACAATTATTTATCAAGCACATCTGCGGGTGGCATGAAGATGGACCTCAATACGGAGCATTTGGAAAGCCAGGCGCATACTACGGGACTGTTGAACAGCAGGGCCGCATGACACTACATCTGCACTTCCTCCTTTGGGTAGAGGGTTCACTCCCTTTGCAAGAAATTCGTACCAGGCTTATGTCCGAAGATTCCATTTTTACCAAGTCGCTTCTAGCATACATGGAGAGTTGTCATGTAGGGGACTTTCATACAGGGTCTATGGAAGATATTCAAGCACGGGTCGACATGCGAGGGCCAAGTTCAGACGATACAAAGCCTGAATTCGCCATTCCAATAAGTCCATTGCATGCCGTTGTTACCAGTGGTACGCCTTCCTGTGTGGAGACCTGCGTGAGCACTAACAAGGATTCTACATACATAGACCCTACACTCACATTACCGATTCCACCCCCCCAAGTGCAGTGCACGAACGGTGAAGGATGTGTATGTGACGCCTGCCGCGAATTTAAGATTTGGTGTGACGCTTTTTGGTGCAGTACAGATGACATCATGTATCGTTCAAACATCCATCGCTGTTACGCAAAGAAGGATAATACAATTAGTAAAAAGGCTAAGGGGAAAAACCCCTTACCAAGACAACATCCTACTGGGAAAGGATGTGTTGATGAGAATGGAAATTGTACATCGAGATTTCCACGTCCCTTGTTTGAGGAGTCTAATGTTGAACTCGACACAGGGCATATAAATATGAAGAAGCGTGAAGAGTGGATTAACACAGTAACACCAATTGTCACTGCTGTCAATCGTTGTAACACAGATACAACATGCTTAATGTCTGGGACTGCTGTCAAAGCAACTGTTGCATATGTGACGGACTACGTTACGAAGAGTAGCCTTCGTACTCATCAGTTGTTCTCCATCATGTATGACACGTATACTAAGAACGCGGATATAGTGACCAACACAGACGAGCCAACAAATAGTGCTCGAAAGTTGGTTGTGAAAATGGTAAACAGCCTGAGTTCAAAGACAGAGATAGGAGCTCCCTATGCTGCGTTGGTTCTACTAGGGAATCCCGACCATTATACAAGCCACGAATTTGTTTGTTTTTATTGGAAAGGGTTCATCATCTTCGTCCAGAAGCAGTGGAAATTGTTGTTAGAGAACGCGGAAGATGCCGAACTGCCGTCTATTCAATGCAGTAGTAATATCGAACAAAATTGTGATCCTAACCCTGATGCAGACATCGACTACTCTAATGTACAAGACAACGAAAATGTTACCGTGACTAGGTCGAAAGGACATTTCATGGCCAAATCGAGTACAGACGATTATAGGTTTCAACCAACCGAGCTAGAGAATGTCTGCTTGTATGAGTGGGTCCAATGTGCCGTGCGCCAGGGAAAAAATGCGTCTCGCTCTTCGAACTCCCACTTATCCTACTTCCCATACCAACCTGAACACCCGCTAAGCAATACATACTTGGTAGCTTGTGATCCTGATCGTAGGTCAACACATGTGCCTAACTTCATCGGCCCTCCTTTGCCTCGAAGGGATGTTGGTGACTATGAGGATTATTGCTGCACCATGCTGTCTTTTTTTTGTCCGTGGAGGACTGGTATTGATTTGAAGTCTGGGTCCGAGTCATGGGAAGATGCTTTCAACAGATATCCGTTTACCGATCGCCAAAGAGAGTTGATGGATAACTTCAACCTTAAGTACGAGTGCTACGATGCAAGGGACGACTTCGCAGCAAAAAGGGCTGCTACAGGTGTGGGTGGGGATGACGGAGGTCCTACGTTTGATGTGGATGGCATGGATCAGGTTAACAGTGATGATTGGGTATCAGCAGAGGGTGTGGCGCTCCTCAATCATGATGTGGATGAATCGGAATGTGTGACAGTAGACGGTCCTTTGATGGCTAACCTACGACGTGAACACGAGGATGCATTGGACGCATTGAAGACAGCTGGATGGACATTCTCGGAGAATGACACAAATGCGTTGCTGGACCTACCTAAAGTTCCTCCTCAGCACCGCGACTCACGTGCATGGGAAGCATATATAAAGAAGGAGAGTGCAAGACTTTGGAAAGCGAAGTTTGCGACATTGGACGTGCTTCCAAATGCAGGATCCACACGTACAAGAAATCAATTGAAACCAGTCAGAAACGACGCCTGGATAACTCGCCCTTCGTATTTGTCTAAAACATACACCCCGGTTGGTGGTCAGTGGGGCGAGATAATGGATGAAGTGGCTGCCAAGTTCACCCTGAATGAGGAACAGAACCGTGCCTTCAGAATAATCGGAAATCATGCGTCTACAATCTCACCTGATCAGCTTCTTATG